>OZ020565.1:5298787-6545766 GCA_963971465.1 Lepidochitona cinerea
AAAAATTGTGGCATAGGAAAACATTTGCTGAAAAAAAGTATATACACTTCTTAGTTCTTTGCAATATAAAATTGTTAAGTAGCCCACCCTCTGCATTCACCTGTTATCCGCATAATTTTGTACGGGGGACATTAAAACGCAATTTTTTAAATCCAATAATGACCGGCACAATATCCCCAAACATACTTTGGCCATTGGTCCCATCGATGCGGCGCGGGTTCAAATCACACTCAGTAAATGTTTCACTCGGTCGCCGTATGTGGAAGCCGAATACGGACATTTTAGTTCGCGTGCTTGGCGACCCCGCCAGGCTCGCCAAAGCAAATGATTCGCGACTTTCTCTACCCCGCGAAACTCACCAAACACGCCAACCACGCTAATCAACTTTATAAAAAAAATAGTATTTTTTTAAAACATTTCATTCTCGCCCTTCGCTACCTTTGCGAGGCTGGCGGGGGCGAGAAGGTCGCGATTCTATATCATTCGCGACTTTCTCGACCTTGGCGGGGTCGCGAAACTCGCCAGAGTCGCGAAACACGCTAATAAAAAGATAGTATTTTTTTTACAATCCCGAATCGCGACCTTCTCGACCTTCGCGTGCTTGGCGGGGTCGAGAAGGTCGCGAAGGTCGCCAACCACGCGAAGGTCGCCAACTAGTGAATTGTTGAGTGGACTTGATGTATAGCTTCGAATCGCGACCTTCTCGACCTTTGCGACCTTCGCGACCCTCGCGACCTTCGCGACCCTCGCGACCTTCGCGCCCTTCTCGACCCCGCCAAGCACGCGAAGGTCGAGAAGGTCGCGATTCGGGATTGCCAAAAAAATACTATCTTTTTATTAGCGTGTTTCGCGACCCTGGCGTGTTTGGCGACCCCGCCAAGGTCGAGAAAGTCGCGAATGATATAGAATCGCGACCTTCTCGCCCCCGCCAGCCTCGCCCAGGTAGTGAAGGACGCAAATGAAATGTTAAAAAAAAATACTATTTTTTTACTAAGTTGATTAGCGTGGTTGGCGAGTTTGGCGGGGTAGAGAAAGTCGCAAATCAATTGCTTTGGCGGGTCTGGCGGGGTCGCGAAGCTAGAGAATAAAATGTCCGTATTCGGCTTCCATAGCTAGACGCTCGGACGCGGTTTCGACGCCGGTTCAGGCGTCACCCAAAATCAGCAGAAGAATTTCTCCCATTTTTCAAAAACGTAAAATGCCAAAAATAAAGATATTACTGGGGTAAACGCAGTAATCTTCAATTCGGTGATGTAAAACACAAAATCGACCATTTCATAGACATCTGTTTGTATTCAGTCCCAGTTTTGTTTTCTAACTACGTTTGTCCAAACACTATTAAATCTTTCAATGGCATTGGACTATACATGGAAACGTCGTCACCCAATGCACCAAGAGGCTCTTATCCATAGGCAATTCCTCACCTTATTGTAAACATTATTACTTTTTATGCATGACTACTTAATGTCTCTTTTTATTTATCATTATTTTAACAGCGGCTCATCTGCAGGGAATATTTTCGTTGTATATCCGAACACAATGTCATAAACTGCAGGGTACAATTCACCTTATAGTAGCCTATACCCAAGTGAAAGGGGTGGGCCGTCCATTCGACTTGGCAGGGGTTCGATTTTACTGACGGCCTGTCACAAATATACCGGTTTTCTGCCAGGGTGCCAAACGGCGTTTAACTGCTGTAAATAAAATGCGGCTGAACAAGTCTATGTAGAGTTTAGTGCCCATGCAGTGCGCATGACGAACCAGTCTATTATGTAAGGCGATTATCACTAGTGGGATTATGGCGTATTAACAGGGGGTCTCCGTTGTCAAACACATTGGTATAAAACACTCTCCATTCTATACCCATTAGTCACTTCTATTATACTTTAGCAAAAGTTTCTAGCTCCTTATACGATTATAGGAATACGAGTCTTTGACTATTAACGTGGCAAGTTGTAAAGGCATATCATTCCAACATGAAGCTTGCCGTGGTGTTGATAACGTGCCTGATGGGCATTTCGGCTGCAATGAGGGTAAGTCTATTTTTCCTTTTCAGCTATAAAAGTGCATGGCACGAACTGCCAAATATAAGGAAAATTTCAAAGTAACACTTTGGTCCAATAACAAATCACATTACCTCATTACTAAAAATATGAAACATAATTCCCCAAACAATTTGCAAACAAGTGTGTCCTTTAAACGAATGAGTGCAAAGAACATATATACTCTTATTCTGTGAAAGGTATATATAGGAACATTCTTGGTTTAATTGTGGGGACGTTCTGGGTTTACTTACAGGCGTTTTGGGTGCATGGTATTCGATGGTTTTCATTAGGTTGTTAGCCCCAATGGGCTCTGGCCGTTTCCATATTTGGAATGTGGTATGACCTAGAAATAATATAGGCCTATCTATATTAGCAGCATAATATATACGGTAAGAATTCCGCTAATTCAAGAACAAGCAATGTGGAGATAACAAATTATTAGACTGCTTTCTGCCATGTTTGGTCTAAAACAACAACAATAGCGATTGCTCGATAGGATTATCGGTCGCCCCATGTAGGAGGCAAGACACCCAGCGAAAAGTCTCAAACTTTTAGAGTGCTTTTCGTAATGTTTTGAATACTTGAATTAGCGGAATTCTTACCGTATATAAATATACGCCTGGTGGTAAACGTTTATGACCACCTGAGCTTTTACCCTTGATGAGTGCCAATCAGCCAGAGAACCACGATCGATTTACTGGTGACCGATTGCATTAACACGATACGGATTTGGTAGAAAAGTAGAAAATGATACTAACTGACAAGGGAAGATTCTAAGGGGGACCCAATTGAAATAATAACGGACAGTCTTTTGGAAGAAATCCATTTTCTCGAAGTTTTATATCGATCCCGCTATAGCGCCAAAAGGTATATGATTCAAGCTTCTATTTAATATGCATGTATTAATATTTATGAACACCAAAACACACGGGCACAGGGAAAATCTTCTTGTCTAAAATAACCACCGAGACAAGTTTCTAATTGTGTTAAAAAGTTATAAGTTGTTGTAATAAACTAAACCCATGATGCATGGTTGTTTTAGCTTATTGGCGCGTCCATTCGTATGAATGATGTACGCCATCTAAGTCAATAGTTTGACGACTGGCAGGAGCTTGGCCTTAGTCAGTAGTATTTTCCGGAACACCTTGTGATAGATTGACAGTGCTGCATTAATAGTGTAAATGTATATATGCCTTTGTTTTATTTCAGGGCAAAAACAAACCGAACCAGCCTAAAACGAAATTAGGGGACAACATGGGTGAATCATCTATGGACGGAACGGGGGCGGAAAGCCAATTGGAAAAACTGACAAAAAAGTTGGGGAATCCAAATTCCAACCGCGTTCAGAAACTTACTAAATTGAAACAAAAGATAAACGGATACAGGAACCAAAACAAAGACGAGCCCGAAATGGGCAGCGGAGACGTTGAGGAAGAAATGCCACACAAAGTATCCAAAAACACAGGTAAGAGAGAAACCCGAACCTTGGGCAAACCTCACTCGGAACTCCCTTCGGCTATCTTCGCTCGCTACCGGTCGGCTTTGACACGCACGTAAATCCCCGAAGTTTCAGAGTGGGGCAAACCCATGCAAGTTCGAGAACGGGGCAAATTTGGGGTCAAGCGGGTTTGGGAAAACTCAGGTGTGGGAGTAGGCAAATTGAGCCGTCGCCTGAAGAATGTCGTGTTTGGGGTTCGTGTTTGTAAATTTATAAGTGGGATATGGGACTATTCAAGTTCGTATTTCGTGTAAATTTGGGTTGGCGATTTAGACTAAAATTGGGCTCTTGGCTAAAGAATCATGTCTTCCCTATATATATTCCGACAAGTTGGGATTAAGGTTCAATCGAACCGATAATGATTAATACTATAAGCACATCTCTCCTTTGTAAAAGCAATTTATTTGTATTGACAAAAAGTCATTAAATTGGCTTCAGAGCCGAAAAAAGGATATTTAAGAGGGATTTCCACCTATGTTTTTTTTGCATTGATATACATTTTTTTCTTTCCAGTCGTGCGAACCGAAGAAGTGAAGAATTTTCTAAGTGGAATGTCTGCTTATGTAAAAGATGTCAACGTCCCTCTTGAAGCGCTGAAGTCAGAATTGGTGGACCAGGTCTCGAGAATTAAGAGCGGTGAGCCAATAAGTCATCTAAAATTTTCAATAATCCAGACATTCGTTGCTAAATAGATAGAGAAAATTTTGCGGAATGATCGCCATTAATCTGCAGGCCGAAAGGCTTATGACGTCACTAAAAAAATGTGGTACGGAAAACGGATCTGGTATGAAGTGGCCGTTTTGATAAACCCTTAGTGGCGATACGCATGACCGCACACATATATCATAGGTTTAGTTTATTACTACCATCTAGTTTATTTTCAAGAAAGTGTAATCCCAAAATAACGAGAATACTAGTTTATTACAACAACTTATGATGGGGTATAAATGTCTAAATGATATACCGCTTTTTAACACGATTAGAAAATTGTCTCCGTGGTTATTTTAGACAAGAAGATTTTCCCTGTTCACGTGTGTTTTATAGTATTCGTAAATTTATATGCTGCGCAGATCATTATTGAGGTCACTAAGAAATTGATCTATTGTCACTCTATAGGCTTAGGCAAATAACGGTTTTACATTTTTTTTCTTCCTATTTTGGCTTTACAAAAATAATATTGATTTTTTTTCATAGGAGACGACAGAGCTAATTAATACCCATATATTTCTCAGAAAGAAACCATGATAAATATGTTGTCCTTCCAGAATACACGCATTAATTTAAAACTGTTCTGCGTCTCTTCTTTAACTCTTTCGCTACCGCAAGCCGTACTGTGCGGCTCTCGGTTTTCACATCTCAGACGGCAAGCCGTACACTGCGGCGATCAGCCAACCTTAAGTAAACATCACTGTGATTGGTTGTTTTCCTATCAAATACTTGATTTTGACCAATGACTGTATTTTTAACGTAACGACTTCTGGTATGAACACTGTCAGCTTCAGGGAATTCCCAATGACGTAGTATTTACTAAAAGTAGACATTCCGACGTGTTTTTCGTTTCGGACATGGACGAGGGTGTCAACCCTGGGCCGTCACGGACCTGAGGCCACCGTATTACGGCCCAACATGCGGCAAATCTTATTTCCCAGTGGGCTTTTAGTGACAATGAAAAGGTTATCGACACATTTGTACCTTCTGATAAATAAAGTCGCAGTGATAGCGGTAATGATAGCACGGATAACGTAATGACAACAACAACAACAAACAATACATGTGTAGGTGGGCGTTGCAGTTTCAGACATTACGCGTCCCTGACTTGTTCACCAAACAACTGTTTTTTCTCAACTCTGGAGGTTATTTTTATACTTTGTTATATTGGAACTATGTCACATACTCATTATCTTCCTCTAAATCTGACAACCAGTGAAAAATCTATGTTTTTTTTCTAGTATTGAACTGAAATTCAGCATTAAATTTTGCGAATTTTTAACATCCTTCCATTTCTACCAATATGCAAATTAGGAAATAAAAAAACCAAGTTACATTTGAGACAAAATGTTTGTTTAGTTTTCTTAGAAATACATCTAGGATTATGAAAATATATACTTTGCCATATAAATTGTGAAAAGGTCGGATTCACAAGGCATTTATGTAGTTTGATGTCGCAATATAACAATTTATCAAAAGTGTGCCCGGGCCAACCATGTAAATTGCTCCAGTAGTGAAAGAGTTAAGGAGGTGAACTGTCTCGATTTTTGCAATCCGTCGAGGAGAGATACGACATGCCAGGGGAGAGATTCCAGGATTTGATCAAGAGAATACGGTTCCTAATCTCCCGTCTCAACGAAGCTGGTAGGTGTTAACCTTTATGTCTCCGGACCAGGGCCCAGTTTCACAAAGCGATCTTATCTTAAGTTGATCTTAATTACCAATGGCAACGTATACCTTTAGCATTGGTTGCCATGGTAGTTAAGATCACACTTAGCTAAGATCGCGTTGTGAAACCAGGAACAGGTTGATAAACTAGCTGATGGTTGTGGTTGTTTCAGCTTATTGATGCGTCCATTTATATGAATGATGTACGCCAGTTGAGAAATTGATTGATTGGTTTGTGTATATTACGCCACCTATACAATACATCATGCCACGCCATGAGCTACAAGCAAGAAATAGTGTTTTAACGCAATCTACTCCATTAGCAATGATGCTTGTTTAATTCCAGCCCACTTACGAATCATCCAATCAAATTGGCCCATTGATGGTCAACTTATATAGCATCTTCTCGAGCCAAGTTAAAATCTCCATGGCCCCATTCCGTGTTTTGAATCCATGGGGACATGGAGTTTTTAACTGGGATCCAGAAGATGCTTATATTTAAAAGGCAATGTGTGTTTTTCGGAGAGGGAAGGGGGCTGGTCAGATTGTCTGGTAAAAAGAGTTTATCGACCAATCCACTCGGCCACGGAGGCTCCCCTACATTTCATTAGCAATAACCAAGTTTGTTAATTAATCAAACGTAAAACGAAATACCAGCCAACCAAGCGACAACAGAATTAATAAACCTTTATTATTCTCTTTTACAATTTTAGTCATAAATTGTTAGATTGGCATTTAGAAGCTGGAATATGTTTCCGTATGCAAGCCTTCCCTTTGCAATTAGCCATAAAAACTCGACGAGCTTAACTTGTCAAAGAGTACCTGAGTATATATTAATTTTTGATTTCTCTTTCCATTTTCTGATATCTTTTCCTTCTGTTTAGGTTACGAGAATGACCCATCTTGTCTCAACCTTCAGACCGAACTCAAAAACATGATTCCCGAATCAGGTAAGAATCGGAGAAAGGCTTTTTTATTGGGAACGGGCGGTCTAACAAACTTGTCATTTTCGCACGGACGCACTTTCACGTGCACAAAAGTTTACACTTTGTTTGTCTCACGGGGAACAAAGCAACATCATAATTCTTTCCCTTAGCAAAACCATTTTTCCATTTCTGTTTATGACAGGTGAACTGCCGGAGGACTTTCACTCTCGGTTTCTCAGTGCTTATTTGATGTCGGTCAGTTGCCTAGCAATGGACAACGCCCTCTTCCACAACGACTTGGCCGAACTCCAAGAGCTCCATGGTAGGTCCAAAAAGTGCCGCATTATGTTATCAATTCAGTCGTTTTGTCAATTATGTATAGGGCCTATAGATACCCTTTTCAAGTTATATCGCCTATAGCAATTGCATATTTGTGTAAGTGAAAATAACAAAAATGCACTCTATGTAACTTTTATTTTTGTTAACATTTTGTACACGTTATTTATTCTCTGTTTCCATATTTCCTTAAAGGCCCACTTGCCGCCGTAGCCTGTTTAAATTTGCTAAGAAAACCAATTTAAATGAGCTTACTAGGACTAATACCACTAAACTTAAACATAGGACACATAAAACATGTCTAGTTAGCTCTAGAATGTAGAAATGGGGTGAAAAACAAACGAAGAATCGAAGCCTGATTACAACAACAACGATCAGTGTCGGTCAACTTTCGTGTTGGGTTACCCTCCTTTCAGGCCTTTTTATCTGTGGTTTACACTCAAACAATTATCCGCAGGCTTTTCCAGTCGCTGTTAACCGATCGTCAATCTGTATTTCTCAGATAAATAGGCCTACGTAAAATTACACTGTGCCGTTAGTTCACTCACTCGACTGAAACATAAAATCGCATATGCAAGCAGATTGGTTTGTTTACGTTACGGGCACCTAACAATTCAAATTCTCAAATTCAAATTAAAAATACAAAGTGACGTCCAAACTTTTAAATTTTGGTAAAAATAGAAAGTTCCTAACTTATATTGTCTGGGAAAAATACAGAAAACGGTCTTTCTTTTTTAATGTAAACAATATTCCTGATTTTCGCGGCAAGTGTGCCTTTAAAGACAAGTATGTGTGTTTTAACAAAGTTTCTCATTAGCCAATCAAATATTTTTTACAGAGGGCAGCAAGAGAGACCAAGTGCTTGCCGCTTTAAGCAAAGTTATGGTAGGCTCCATCCGATTGGCTAACAAAATGTCTGAACAGGAAAGGGCTGTAAAAAGAGTTCTTCGTTTACTACCAGGTATGTTCTTGATAAAATGGAAATCTTTTCCTGTGAATTCAGTTTCGTAACAGAAAATAGCCGATTCAAAGGTGCAAGCATATCAACGTTCGCGAGAGTGACCCCAAAAGAAAGGATTTGCCCTTGAGAAAATTAGAAACTTATTTATTTCTTTATTGGAAAAAATTAAGGCATCACCACGTAGTTAGTTGTTTGTGAACAACAAGAGCTTTCGACACCTATGCCGGTAACAACTGTCAGTTACACTTATACCGACCCCGGTATAGGTGTCGGAAGCTCTGCTGATGCCATTTTTCTCATAAAGTATGGAACCCACGTTCAAAGAGAGTGTCAATCATTTCTTTATTTCTACAGAAAAAACTTATTTTAACAAATTCAGTAGCTCAAGTCACAGTACAGTTTTCATGATGTTAATATATACAACAATTTATGATGGGGTATAAAGGTCTAAATGATATACCTCTTTTTAACACAATTAGAAACTTGTCTCCGTGGTTATTTTAGACAAGAAGATTTTCCCTGTGCCCATGTGTTTTAGTGTTCATAAATATATAACATATATAATCCAATAGCATTCACCCTCAGTTTGTTAAAGTAGCATGAGCTGTCGAAGTTTTGGGATTTTTTTTTCATAATTAATTATTTTCGAACTTAATAAGAAGCTGAGCGATTGAAGTATATTAGAAAACTAAAAAGATTGACGTTAAGATAAAATATCGAAAATGTGTCCATGTTGCTTAAATACCTTAAAGTGGCATGAGCTGCCAAAATGTTGATTTTTTTTTACAATAAAACAGAATCTTGAAATTATTGGCTATTTTTCTCAAGACGTAGAATTCAGAGGCTTTCTTATTGCTCATAGTCTCAAAAACGTACGATTGTTTTGAACAAACTTAGGCTTAGAATGAATGAATGGTCGTCCCGGTTATTTAAATTTTGTTTACTTTTAGAACACGTTTACGATTCGTACAGCCCACATACTGTATGGATTTTCCTCATAACAACGCCAATCAATTAGTTTTTCTTTGGCCTTCAAAGCCTCTTGCTGTCGTGCCGATCAGAAATTATGAAAAACTGTGAATTTTGGCAGCTCATGCCACTTTAACGTACATATCGAAGGTTGATATATAAAGAAACATCCCTGATAATTTTTATGAACACTGAAACACAAGGGCGCGGGGGGAATTTTCTTGTCTAAAATGACCATGTAGACAAGTTTCTAATTGTGTTAAAAAGAGGTATATCATTTGTTAGTTAAAGATGTTAACAATATACGTAATGCTTTGTTGGCTTGGTTTTTAATTTGATTTTCATTTTCTCAAACATTTTATTCTTTTTACGTTTCAGAACCGACGATGGATGCCGATGATAATGTCATCTACAAACGCCTGTTTAAATTGCACAAATAATCGGAACGAATTTTATGTGACTAGATACCGAGGCATAATGTATATTTTTGTATATATGAATTGTAAAGAAAGATCCATTAAAAAGACTGAGACACTTTAAAGCCACACGTTAAAATAACATCTTCATATTTAAAAAGAAATAAATGTATATTTAAGTAAATGATATATATATATTCCTCTTGAAATACCTGTACTTAACTCCAGCCATAAAACTTTTCTGTGATCAAAACGCTGAGCTTTATTCAATGCATATCGACCGTTTCCTTTTATGATTTGTGACAAGCCGTTGATTTTAGAAATCCTACTTTTATTTTCATCGTAAGTATCTCGTATCAACTGCATGTTAACGATCGCAATTATTTTGATAAAATTATTTTAAAAAAATATTGTAGCATTGTTTAATTATTACAGGAAAGTCACAAGTTAATTATGGCTTCGTTGTTTGGTATGTTTCTTGGCGTAACGCCGGGCGCAAAATCATCTCTCTGTTATACATGACTGATTGATTGATTGATTGATTGATATATCATAACCGCACTCTTAATCATTTCCAGCCAGGTAGTTAATTGCCAACGCATGGCCAATCATGGAGAGCAGTCATACATAACCTTTGTTGAGAGTTAATTGGTTTATGTTAATTGGAAAGTGAATACAAGTAGGCTACATCCTTCATTTTTTGGGGATTTCAAATGACAGAAATTCTATCTATCAGCGAGTGGTGTACAAATTGGTAATCGAGGTTGGAACCGTTGTCCACATTTCAAAATAGAGTACAAAACAGCATGTATCATGTTGTTGTTGTAATTTTGGCAAATCTAGATTCAGAACGTGTGAGAATCGCGTATGCTCATAATGATTACGGTATTTCCAAACCCGGGGGGTGGGGGGGGGGGGGGGGGTGGGGGCGTTTCACGAAGCCGTCGCAAGGTGCGATCAATCGCAGTTGCCATGGCGTCCTATCTCTTCACTATGGTATCCATTGGCAAATACGCCTTCTTTGTGAAACTAGGCATCTATTTGAACGTTAAAAGAATACTCCCATGCAGCCACCATTTAAAGCGGATCATATAGTTTGCCTGTTTCTGTGCTTTAAAACGGTAAATTTTAGACTTAATGTTATGAATGACGCAACAAAACAACGTCACCGAAACGAGAAAAAAATCATCATGTGATGAAGTGTAGGCCGCTGATTGGCTGCGACCTTATATAAGATTGATCGGGAGAAAATCGAACATGTTTCTATCTTTATGATTGCACGTCTGGGACCGATCTGAAGTCTTAAGGCCACTCATGTCGAAAAACGTTCTCTGACTGATTGGTCGCAGATTCACTACAGACTGGAGCTTACGACAATCCCAGCTAATTCGCAGCGAGAAATCCAGGCTCTATCATAATCTATTTTGTTTTCTATCTACGTTAGAGCCCAGATTACTCGCATTTGGACAGGTGTTCTTTTTTCTATCCCGCCAAAAAAAAAAAAAACGGCGGCACAGATCTCTCACCAAATAGGCCTAAGCAAAGAACAGTTGATTTACCGTTGTCACCAATTAACTATATGCGTGAAATTGACACGTCTCATTGGCTGGTTAGGATCTGACTTTGTAAAATGTGCCGCCATTGATAGTTGAAGCGCGCGTGCATAACCGATCTGGATCAAAATTGCACCATCTCCTAGTAATGGCGGCATTCGATGCAAATCAAATACCACGTGACCTCCATTTCACACATAAAGTTCGTTGGTTGTCACACTGGTAGCGTCATTTAGTACATAGACTGACTTATCAGACGAGAGGGAGAATGGAGCACTTTTAAGTTGTATTTCGGCACATTTTGTTCACCATAAGATTGGCAATAAAATCTGCAAAACAGATTAGTTCGTATACAAACGATTAATATGTGCTTTCAGTTTGAAGAAAACGTATGGAAGTTCCTCTTTCAGACCATTTTAAGGTAAACAGATTGATTGCTTAATTTTCTCGATCGTGACGACAAAGCTCCTAATTTGCATATAGGTAAAAAAATGCCCATTACGACGCAGTTTTAATCGTTATCTGTACAACCGGAGGCAACACAACTTTTAGGCATAGTCCATGTTTTGCAGAGTTAACTTTTTTTGCGATGTAACTCCTCAAAATCACTTTTCAAAATGGCGTCCAACGAGTTGTTTTCATCTAGTTTCCAGACCACGTGATCATAAGTGCCGGGATGTCCGAAACCGAGAATGACGTAAAAGGAGGGATACCGTGGCTCGTGACAATTAATCTGCGCTGAAAGTGTAGGTGTGCGATCATGCGTACCGTTAAGGCCCGTTCTCACCGTGCAATTCGTAGTACTGACTTTTAGCATGCGATTCAAATGGATAAATTTGATTGGTTGACAAATCATATCGACCAGTTAAAATCATCTATTTGTATCGCATCCTACAATTCGGTATGACAAATCGCACATTGAGAACGGGCCTTAACAAAGCGGTCACTTCAAACAAGGAACCTTCTCCAGCCCATAATTTGTTTGACTGACGTCATTAAGCTTTTGGCTTATTCAGGAGCGAAACAACGAAATCCGAACATGCAGAACTACGAGAACAACGAGAGACAACGACTTGTCAGAAGATATAAATTTATATTTTCCAAAAGTTTGTACAAGGTATCGGGGCTATAGTAATAGAAAATCCTAATTTCATTTCCCAAACCAAAAACAAATCAATAGCTTGCATTTAAACAGAAATACGCCGGATTTTCAGCTGGAAGCACCCTGGCGGGCATAGAAGAGTTTTTTTTGATACGTGTAAAAGGGAAGATTTCTTTTTCTTGTTCAAACAGTATCAGATATAAACAATGGGATAACCAAATACACCACGGGTAATACATAGGTGAAATTAACCTTTGCTTTCTGATGTCATCAATTTGAATCATTGAAAAAAAAAGGCGAAAAAAAAAAAATGAACTTGCTGGTACCCACCCCCTCCCACTTTCCTTTCATGCCAATAAACTGACAACTGAACGTAGCCTATAAACACATAATCTTTTTTTTCCAGAGTATTTCAGTTATCATTACAAAATAGCGTTTTGAATATAGTGCAATATATTATAAACGTCACACTATATACATATTCCAGTATATAAACAAATAGGCAATCAAAGAAACTT
The DNA here is from genome assembly GCA_963971465.1 of Lepidochitona cinerea. NCBI lineage: Eukaryota > Metazoa > Mollusca > Polyplacophora > Chitonida > Tonicellidae > Lepidochitona > Lepidochitona cinerea. Next base: position 5,311,488 of record OZ020565.1, read on the forward strand.
AGATATATCAAAGTTTTATTTATCCCAGAGAGCTTTTGTTGAATATAGGCTATCACCGGAAGATATTCGCAATAAAGTAACTCAAGGATTAAGTTATCCCTGAAATTAAGAAGACCATAAAAATGTATGTCGCAGAATTAAAGCATGTAAACAGCTCGGGAGCGTATCACGAAGCCTTGCGATCAATCGCAGTTGCCGAGACTGTTGTCGCTTCGGTATGGCAATGCGACTGCTTCGTCAACGTAAAAAATGAAATATGGTGTATTTTTTCTAAAGTGTTCACTTTAAGTACAAAGTCCCAAAATATACACAAAGCTATCAACCAATCATGGGGCCGTTCCACGAAGCCGTCGCAAAGTGCGATCAATCGCAGTTGCTATGACTCTGTTTCTCTTCACTATGGTATCCAATGGCAACTGCACTTCATTTGCGATGCCCGAGGGCTCGTTTCACAAAGCAGTCGCATCGCAAACGAAGCCAAGTTGCCAATGGATACCATAGTGAAGCGTAGTCCGAAATATCTGCGATGATGGCCTATCTGTCAGAAAATGTCTTACATCATCATCGCAGATATTTCGGACTAAGTGAAGAGATAAGACGTCATAACAACTGCGACTGATCGCACTTTGCGATGGCTTCCTGAAACGGCCCCCAGTTTTAGTCAGTGAACCAGCCCACTAAGTCAGCCATGCAAGGCTTTTCATTCAATTAAGCCTTTTAGCTTAACTCCATATTCAATTAAACGGAAATGTTTTTTAGAAAATTCAAAACGGAAGCTTAAACATATATTTATTTCATCCTTTTCGGTGCCCTCTTCAGGGCATACATAAAGAAAAATAGAAAACAAAACAAACAATTGCATTATTAGGTGCATGATATCCCAAAAAGAAAATTCCTCATCTAACATAATTTTTTTACGCGAGGAAAAATCACAATGGCTCAAAAATAAGAAATTTTTTACAACTCATTCCGCAAATAGCAACTTTAGATTCAGACAAATAACACAGATTTTTCATAATTCTTTCAGAAATTCATAAAAAAAAAACAATAGCATGATGTAAATAATTGTTCAATAAGATCGCGGACTTGACAGTGAGTGTATATTCTTCCCAAGTATAAAGTTTGAATAAAACACACTTGTCCACAATGATAAATGATTTAATCTCAGGAAAAATTCAGATGAACAAAATGTATTTCAGAAATACCAAAAGCCCAAGAAATGATTAAAACTCTCTTTAAAAGTAGGTTTTATTCTTGTGAGAAATAAGTAACGCATCACCACAAAGTATAAAGTTTTATGAAAAACACAAGCTTTCTACTCTTATGAGGATGTCTTACTTTGATAAGGACACTAACACAGGTGCCAAAAGCTCATGTTCTTCACATTGATTGATTGTTTGGTGTTTTACGCCACACTCAAGATTATTTCGCTTATATGGCCGCGTTGCCAGTTTTATTGTGGGAGGAAACCGGGCTCTATGCCCTGAGGAAACCCACGGCCTTCCGTTAGTAACTGGCAACCATCCCACATAGGTCGTTCGAATGAAAACCCAGTCAGAAAATTTTCCAATTTTTTTGGACTGAGTGGGATTCGAACCCGAGACCCATTGGCTGTTCGGAGTCAGAGCTTACTTGAAAATACATCATTGATTAAAGGTGCTTCAGTGTTCAAATACCACTCAGACCAAATAAAAATTAAAAAATTTCTGAGAGTATTTTTCACTCTAGCGCTGTATGTGAGAGAGTTGCCAGGTACATGTACTCACTGAAGGTCAGGGGTTTCCTTCAGGCAAAGAGCCCGGTTTTCTCCCCCAATAAACCTGGTAATGGCGCCATATAAGTGAGTGTGGCGTAAAACCTCAAACAACCGATCCTATACATGTAGGTTGACCAATGTTTTCAAGGAACATCTACAACAGCACCCAAGGCGAAGGTTTCGATCTATTTTTTTCTCTATTCAAATACTTTTAAGACTGGAAGATTTTCCGATATAAAATGCAGATATTTTTTTCTCCCATTTTTGTAAGTGGATCAATGCTGGTATATTTACCTCCAAATATTAGAATTTCCACTGACTATAAGTCTTTTAAACACCTTTTTATACAGGCTGGTGGATTTTCCTCCCTCAAATGTGGACATATTTCCATTTAAGTAAACATAAAAAAGCTGGTATTTTTTCTTCCCTGTTTAAATACTCTAAAGGCTGGTAGATTTTCCTCCCTCAGATAGCAGCAGCACCACAGCCAGCGCGGCCATCAACCATACTGCTTATAAACGTCCATTTATTAACTTCTGGGTCGTAAACTTCCACGCTACGGAGACGATTTGATCCGTCAAACCCGCCAATAACGTAGATTCGACCTTCAAATTTGGCGACCCCTGGCCAGGCACGGGGTGTGTTCATAGAGGTTATGGTCGTCCATTGCTGAGATGTAGTGTTGTATCTGAAACATTGAAGTTAAAGAATTCGCTCAACAGAATATATTTTCAAAATAATGCCATGTATAGCGAAAAATATTAAAATAATTTTTAATAAATTCTTCTTGGTTTGCGCATATGTTATACGTCATCAAGCAAGTTAAGGTCCTAAGTGTGCGTTGACAATTAATCTGGACATAATAACTGCTTAAAATGATGTCATTGAGATGATCGATTGATTGATGTTTTACACCACACTCAAGATTATTTCACTTACATGGCGGTGTTGCCAGGTTTAGTGGGGGAGGAAACCGGGCTCATTGCCCAGAGGAAACCCTTGGCTTTCGGCGAGTACTTGCCGTTTGTTGATTTATAACCTTGTAAGATTTAGTCAACTTCCACACAACTCTAAAACAAAGCTATGACTCACCGTTCCACTAAGTTAAAATACTGTTCCGTGTGTCGTGATCGCCCGCCAAACGCATACAGGTGTTGATCAACAGAAACTATTGCAAGTCCAGAACGTGCCTTTTCCATTTCAGCAACAAACGACCATTCTTGCACTTCTAAATCAAAGCATTCCACACTGGCTCTGTCTGTATGTAAAGTCTTGTCATAGCCGCCTGTAATTGAAAATCCATACTGATTGTTGTGGTTTAAAAGGACATACCACCTACATGTAAGCTTGTTATGGTTTAAAAGGACATACCACCTAAGTTTGTTATGGTTTAAAAGGACATACCACCTAAGTTTGTTGTGGTTTAAAAGGACATACCACCTAAGATTGTTGTGGTTTAAAAGGACATACCATCTAAGTTTGTTGTGGTTTAAAAGGACATACCATCTAAGTTTGTTGTGGTTTAAAAGGACATACCACCCTAGTTTGTTGTGGTTTGAAAGGACATACCACCCAAGTTTGTTGTGGTTTAAAAGGACATACCACCTAAGTTTGTTGTGGTTTAAAAGGACATACCACCTAAGTTTGTTGTGGTTTAAAAGGACATACCACCTAAGTTTGTAGTGGTTTAAAAGAACATACCACCTAAGTTTGTTGTGGTTTAAAAGGACATACCACCTAAGTTTGTTGTGGTTTAAAAGGACATACCACCTAAGTTTGTTGTGGTTTAAAAGGGCATACCACCTAAGTTTGTTGTGGTTTAAAAGGACATACCACCTAAGTTTGTTGTGGTTTAAAAGGAAATACCACCTAGGTTTGTTGTGGTTTAAAAGGACATACCACCTAAGCTTGTTGTGGTTTAAAAAGAAATACATGTACCACCTAAGTTTGTTGTGCTTTAAAAGAACATACCACCTAAGTTTGTTGTGGTTTAAAAGGACATACCACCCAAGTTTGTTGTAGTTCAAAAAGGACATACCACCTAAGTTTGTTGTGGTTTAAAAGGACATACCACCTAAGTTTGTTGTGGTTTAAAAGGAAATACCACCTAAGTTTGTTGTGGTTTAAAAGGACACACTGCCTTAGTTTGTTGTGGTTTAAAAGGACACACCGCCTTAGTTTGTTGTGGTTTAAAAGGACACACCGCCTTAGTTTGTTGTGGTTTAAAAAGACATACCACCTTAGTTTGTTGTGGTTTAAAAAGACATACCACCTAAGTTTGTTGTGGTTTAAAAGGACATACCGCCCAAGTTTGTTGTGGTTTAAAAGGACACACCGCCTTAGTTTGTTGTGGTTTAAAAGGACATACCACCTAAGTTTGTTGTGGTTTAAAAGGACATACCACCCAAGTTTGTTGTGGTTTAAAAGGACATACCACCTAAGTTTGTTGTGGTTTAAAAGGACATACCACCTAAGTTTGTTGTGGTTTAAAAGGACATACCACATAAGTTTGTTCAGGTTTAAACGGACATACCACCTAAGTTTGTTGTGGTTTAAAAAGACAAACCACCTAAGTTTGTTGTGGTTTAAAAGGACATACCACCTAAGTTTGTTGTGGTTTAAAAGGACATACCACATAAGTTTGTTGTGGTTTAAAAGGGCATACCACCTAAGTTTGTTGTGGTTTAAAAGGACATACCACCTAAGTTTGTTGTGGTTTAAAAGGACATACCACATAAGTTTGTTCAGGTTTAAACGGACATACCACCTAAGTTTGTTGTGGCTTAAAAAGACAAACCACCTAAGTTTGTTGTGGTTTAAAAGGACATACCACCTTAGTTTGTTGTGGTTTAAAAGGACATACCACCTAAGTTTGTTGTGATTTAAAAGGACATACCACCTAAGTTTGTTGTGGTTTAGAAGGACATACCACCTAAGTTTGTTGTGGTTTAAAAAGATATACCACCTAAGTTTGTTGTGATTTAAAAGGACATACCACCTAAGTTTGTTGTGGTTTAAAAGGACATACCACATAAGTTTGTTGTGGTTTAAAAGGACATACCACCTAAGTTTGTTGTGGTTTAAAAGGACATACCACCTAAGTTTGTTGTGATTTAAAAGGACATACCACCTAAGATTGTTGTGGTTTAAAATGACATGCCACCTAAGTTTGTTGTGGTTTAAAAGGGCATACCACCTAAGTTTGTTGTGGTTTAAAAGGACATACCACCTAAGTTTGTTGTGGTTTAAAAGGACATACCACCTAAGTTTGTTGTGGTTTAAAAGGACATACCACCTAAGTTTGTTGTGGTTTAAAAGGACATACCACCTAAGATTGTTGTGGTTTAAAAGGACATACCACCTAAGTTTGTTGTGGTTTAAAAGGACATACCACCTAAGTTTGTTGTGGTTTAAAAGGACATACCACCTAAGTTTGTTGTGGTTTAAAAGGACATACCACCTAAGTTTGTTGTAGTTTAAAAGGACATACTGCAGCCTAAGTTTGTTGTGGTTTAAAAGGACATACCACCTAAGATTGTTGTGGTTTAAAAGGACATACCACCTAAGTTTGTTGTGGTTTAAAAGGGCATACCACCTAAGTTTGTTGTGGTTTAAAAGGACATACCACATAAGTTTGTTCAGGTTTAAAAGGACATACCACCTAAGTTTGTTGTGGTTTAAAAGGACATACCACATAAGTTTGTTCAGGTTTAAAAGGACATATCACATAAGTTTGTTGTGGTTTAAAAGGACATACCACCCAAGTTTGTTGTGGTTTAAAATGACATACCACCTAAGTTTGTTGTGGTTTAAAAGGACATACCACATAAGTTTGTTGTGGTTTAAAAGGACATACCACCTAAGATTGTTGTGGTTTAAAATGACATGCCACCTAAGTTTGTTGTGGTTTAAAAGGACATACTGTCTAAGTTTGTTGTGGTTTAAAAGGACATACCACCTAAGTTTGTTGTGGTTTAAAAGGACATACCACCTAAGTATGTTGTGGTTTAAAAAGACATACCACCTAAGTTTGTTGTGGTTTAAAAGGACATACCGCCTTAGTTTGTTGTGGTTTAAAAGGACATACCACCTAAGTTTGTTGTGGTTTAAAAGGACATACCACCTAAGTTTGTTGTGGTTTAAAAGGACATACCACCTAAGTTTGTTGTGGTTTAAAAGGACATACCACCTAAGTTTGTTGTGGTTTAAAATGACATACCACCCAAGTTTGTTGTGGTTCAAAAAGGACATACCACCTAAGTTTGTTGTGGTTTAAAAGGAAATACCACCTAAGTTTGTTGTGGTTTAAAAGGACATACTACCTAAGTTTGTTGTGGTTTAAAAGGACATACCACCCAAGTTTGTTGTGGTTCAAAAAGGACATACCACCTAAGTTTGTTGTGGTTTAAAAGGACATACCACCCAAGTTTGTTGTGGTTTAAAAGGACATACCACCTGAGTTTGTTGTGGTTTAAAATGACATACAGCCTAAGTTTGTTGTGATTTAAAATGACATACAGCCTAAGTTTGTTGTGATTTAAAAGGACATACCACCTAAGTTTGTTGTGGTTTAAAAGGACATACCACCTAAGTTTGTTGTGGTTCAAAAGGACATACCACCTAAGTTTGTTGTGGTTTAAAAGGACATACCACCTAAGTTTGTTGTGATTTAAAAGGACATACCACCCAAGTTTGTTGTGATTTAAAAGGACATACCGATTGAGATTGTTGTGGTTTAAAAGGACAATACCACCTAAGTTTGTTGTGGTTTAAAAGGACATACCACCTAAGTTTGTTGTGGTTTAAAAGGACACACCGCCTTAGTTTGTTGTGGTTTAAAAGGACATACCACCTAAGTTTGTTGTGGTTTAAGAGGACATACCACCCAAGTTTGTTGTGGTTCAAAAAGGACATACCACCTAAGTTTGTTGTGCTTTAAAAGGACATATCACCTAAGTTTGTTGTGGTTTAAAAGGATATATCGCCTAAGTTTGTTGTGGTTTAAAAGGACATACCACCCAAGTTTGTTGTGGTTTAAAAGGACATACCACCCAAGTGTGTTGTGGTTTAAAAGGACATACCACCTAAGTTTGTTGTGGTTTAAAAGGACATACTGCCTAAGTTTGTTGTAGTTTAAAAGGACACACCACCTAAGTATGTTGTGGTTTAAAAGGACATACCACCTAAGTTTGTTGTGGTTTAAAAGGACATACCACCTAAGTAGGTTGTGGTTTAAAAGGACATACCACCCAAGTTTGTTGTGGTTTAAAAGGACATACCACCTAAGTTTGTTGTGGTTTAAAAGGACATACCACCTAAGTCTGTTGTGGTTTAAAAGGACATACTGCCTAAGTTTGTTGTAGTTTAAAAGGACACACCACCTAAGTTTGTTGTGGTTTAAAAGGACATACCACCCAAGTGTGTTGTGGTTTAAAAGGACATACCACCTAAGTTTGTTGTGGTTTAAAAGGACATACCACCTAAGTTTGTTGTGGTTTAAAAGGACATACTGCCTAAGTTTGTTGTAGTTTAAAAGGACATACAGACTAAGTTTGTTGTGGTTTAAAAGGATATACCACCTGAGTTTGTTGTGGTTTAAAAGGACATACTGCCTAAGTTTGTTGTAGTTTAAAAGGACATACTGCCTAAGTTTGTTGTGGTTTAAAAGGACATACTGCCTAAGTTTGTTGTAGTTTAAAAGGACATACAGACTAAGTTTGTTGTGGTTTAAAAGGATATACCACCTGAGTTTGTTGTGGTTTAAAAGGACATACTGCCTAAGTTTGTTGTAGTTTAAAAGGACACACCACCTAAGTATGTTGTGGTTTAAAAGGACATACCACCTAAGTTTGTTGTGGTTTAAAAGGACATACCACCTAAGTGTGTTGTGGTTTAAAAGGACATACCACCTAAGTTTGTTGTGGTTTAAAAGGACATACCACCTAAGTTTGTTGTGGTTTAAAAGGACATACCACCCAAGTTTGATGTGGTTTAAAAGGACATACCACCCAAGTTTGATGTGGTTTAAAAGGACATACCACCTAAGTTTGTTGTGGTTTAAAAGGACATACCACCTAAGTGTGTTGTGGTTTAAAAGGACATACCACCTAAGTTTGTTGTGGTTTAAAAGGACATACCACCTAAGTTTGTTGTGGTTTAAAAGGACATACCACCTAAGTTTGTTGTGGTTTAAAAGGACATACCACCCAAGTTTGATGTGGTTTAAAAGGACATACCACCTAAGTTTGTTGTGGTTTAAAAGGACATACCACCTAAGTTTGTTGTAGTTTAAAAGGACATACCACCTAAGTTTGTTGTGGTTTAAAAGGACATACAGACTAAGTTTGTTGTGGTTTAAAAGGACATACAGACTAAGTTTGTTGTGGTTTAAAAGGACATACTGCCTAAGTTTGTTGTGGTTTAAAAGGACATACTGCCTAAGTTTGTTGTAGTTTAAAAGGACACACCACCTAAGTATGTTGTGGTTTAAAAGGACATACCACCTAAGTTTGTTGTGGTTTAAAAGGACATACCACCTAAGTGTGTTGTGGTTTAAAAGGACATACCACCTAAGTTTGTTGTGGTTTAAAAGGACATCTAAGTTTGTTGTGGTTTAAAAGGACATACCACCTAAGTTTGTTGTGGTTTAAAAGGACATACCACCCAAGTTTGATGTGGTTTAAAAGGACATACCACCTAAGTTTGTTGTAGTTTAAAAGGACATACCACCTAAGTTTGTTGTGGTTTAAAAGGACATACAGACTAAGTTTGTTGTGGTTTAAAAGGACATACCACCTAAGTTTGTTGTGGTTTAAAAGGACATACCACCTAAGTTTGTTGTAGTTTAAAAGGACATACCACCTAAGTTTGTTGTGGTTTAAAAGGACATACAGACTAAGTTTGTTGTGGTTTAAAAGGACATACAGACTAAGTTTGTTGCGGTTTAAAAGGACATACTGCCTAAGTTTGTCGTGGTTTAAAAGAAAATACCACCTAAGTTTGTTGTGGTTTAAAAGGACATACCACCCAAGTTTGATGTGGTTTAAAAGGACATACCACCTAAGTTTGTTGTAGTTTAAAAGGACATACCACCTAAGTTTGTTGTGGTTTAAAAGGACATACAGACTAAGTTTGTTGTGGTTTAAAAGGACATACAGACTAAGTTTGTTGTGGTTTAAAAGGACATACTGCCTAAGTTTGTTGTGGTTTAAAAGGACATACTGCCTAAGTTTGTTGTAGTTTAAAAGGACACACCACCTAAGTATGCTGTGGTTTAAAAGGACATACCACCTAAGTTTGTTGTGGTTTAAAAGGACATACCACCTAAGTGTGTTGTGGTTTAAAAGGACATACCACCTAAGTTTGTTGTGGTTTAAAAGGACATCTAAGTTTGTTGTGGTTTAAAAGGACATACCACCTAAGTTTGTTGTGGTTTAAAAGGACATCTAAGTTTGTTGTGGTTTAAAAGGACATACCACCTAAGTTTGTTGTGGTTTAAAAGGACATCTAAGTTTGTTGTGGTTTAAAAGGACATACCACCTAAGTGTGTTGTGGTTTAAAAGGACATACCACCTAAGTTTGTTGTGGTTTAAAAGGACATCTAAGTTTGTTGTGGTTTAAAAGGAAATACCACCTAAGTTTGTTGTGGTTTAAAAGGACATACCACCTAAGTTTGTTGTGGTTTAAAAGGACATACCACCCAAGTTTGATGTGGTTTAAAAGGACATACCACCTAAGTTTGTTGTAGTTTAAAAGGACATACCACCTAAGTTTGTTGTGGTTTAAAAGGACATACAGACTAAGTTTGTTGTGGTTTAAAAGGACATACAGACTAAGTTTGTTGTGATTTAAAAGGACATACCGATTGAGATTGTTGTGGTTTAAAAGGACAATACCACCTAAGTTTGTTGTGGTTTAAAAGGACATACCACCTAAGTTTGTTGTGGTTTAAAAGGACATACCACCCAAGTTTGTTGTGATTTAAAAGGACATACCGATTGAGATTGTTGTGGTTTAAAAGGACAATACCACCTAAGTTTGTTGTGGTTTAAAAGGACATACAGACTAAGTTTGTTGTGGTTTAAAAGGATATACCACCTGAGTTTGTTGTGGTTTAAAAAGACATACCACCTAAGTTTGTTGTGGTTTAAAAGGACATACTGCCTAAGTTTGTTGTGGTTTAAAAGGACATACAGCCTAAGTTTTTTGTGGTTTAAAAGGACACACCACCTAAGTATGTTGTGGTTTAAAAGGACATACCACCTAAGTTTGTTGTGGTTTAAAAGGACATACCACCTAAGTGTGTTGTGGTTTAAAAGGACATACCACCTAAGTTTGTTGTGGTTTAAAAGGACATACCACCTAAGTTTGTTGTAGTTTAAAAGGACATACCACCTAAGTTTGTTGTGGTTTAAAAGGACATACAGACTAAGTTTGTTGTGGTTTAAAAGGACATACAGACTAAGTTTGTTGTGGTTTAAAAGGATATACCACCTGAGTTTGTTGTGGTTTAAAAAGACGTACCACCTAAGTTTGTTGTGGTTTAAAAGGACATACCACCTAAGTTTGTTGTGGTTTAAAAGGACATACTGCCTAAGTTTGTTGTGGTTTAAAAGGACATACCACCTGAGCTTGTTGTGATTTAAAAGGACATACCACCTAAGTTTGTTGTGGTTTAAAAGGACATACTGCCTAAGTTTGTTGTGGTTTAAAAGGACATACAGCCTAAGTTTTTTGTGGTTTAAAAGGACATACCACATAAGTTTGTTGAGGTTTAAAAGGACATACCACCTAAGTTTGTTGTGGTTTAAAAGGACATACCACCTTAGTTTGTTGTGGTTTAAAAGGACATACCACCTAAGTTTGTTGTGGTTTAAAAGGACATACCGCCTAAGTTTGTTGTTGTTTAAAAGGACATACCACCTAAGTTTGTTGTGGTTTAAAATGACATACCACCTAAGTTTGTTGTGGTTTAAAAGGACATACCACCTAAGTTTGTTGTGGTTTAAAAGGACATACCACCTAAGTTTGTTGTGGTTTAAAAGGACATACTGCCTAAGTTTGTTGTGGTTTAAAAGGACATACTGCCTAAGTTTGTTGTGGTTTAAAAGGATATACCACCTAAGTTTGTTGTGGTTTAAAAGGACATACCACCTAAGTTTGTTGTGGTTTAAAAGGACATACCACCTAAGTTTGTTGTGGTTTAAAAGGACATACCACCTGTCAGAGTTTGTTGTGGTTTAAAAGGACATACCACGTAAGTCTGTTGTTGTTTAAAAGGACATACCACCTAAGTTTGTTGTGGTTTAAAAGATCATACCACCTTAGTTTGTTGCGGTTTAAAAGGACATACTGCCTAAGTTTGTTGTGGTTTAAAAGGACATACCACCTAAGTTTGTTGTGGTTTAAAAGGACATACTGTTTAAGTTTGTTGTGGTTTAAAAGGACATACCACCTAAGTCTGTTGTGGTTTAAAAGGACATACCACCTAAGTTTGTTGTGGTTTAAAAGGAAATACCCCCTAAGTTTGTTGTGGTTTAAAAGGAAATACCCCCTTAGTTGTTGTGGTTTAAAAGGATATACCACCTAAGTTTGTTGTGGTTTAAAAGGACATACCACCTAAGTTTGTTGTGGTTTAAAAGGACATACCACCTAAGTTTGTTGTGGTTTAAAAGGACATACCACCTAAGTTTGTTGTGGTTTAAAAGGACATACCACCTAAGTTTGTTGTGGTTCAAAGGGACATACCACCTAAGTTTGTTGTGGTTTAAAAGGAAATACCCCCTTAGTTGTTGTGGTTTAAAAGGATATACCACCTAAGTTTGTTGTGGTTTAAAAGGATATACCACCTAAGTTTGTTGTGGTTTAAAAGGACATACCACCTAAGTCTGTTGTGGTTTAAAAGGACATACCACCTAAGTTTGTTGTGGTTTAAAAGATCATACCACCTTAGTTTCTTGCGGTTTAAAAGGACATACTGCCTAAGTTTGTTGTGGTTTAAAAGGACATACCACCTAAGTATGTTGTGGTTTAAAAGGACATACTGTTTAAGTTTGTTGTGGTTTAAAAGGACATACCACGTAAGTTTGTTGTGGTTTAAAAGGACATACCACCTAAGTTTGTTGTGGTTTAAAAGGTCATACCACCTAAGTTTGTTGTGGTTTAAAAGGACATACCACCTAAGTTTGTTGTGGTTTAAAAGGACATACCACCTAAGTTTGTTGTGGTTTAAAAGGTCATACCACCTTAGTTTGTTGCGGTTTAAAAGGACATACTGCCTAAGTTTGTTGTGGTTTAAAAGGACATACCACCTAAGTTTGTTGTGGTTTAAAAGGACATACTGTTTAAGTTTGTTGTGGTTTAAAAGGACATACCACCTAAGTCTGTTGTGGTTTAAAAGGACATACCACCTAAGTTTGTTGTGGTTTAAAAGGACATACCACCTAAGTTTGTTGTGGTTTAAAAGGACATACCACCTAAGTTTGTTGTGGTTTAAAAGGAAATACCCCCTACGTTTGTTGTGGTTTAAAAGGACATATCACCTAAGTTTGTTGTGATTTAAAAGGAAATACCCCCTTAGTTGTTGTGGTTTAAAAGGATATACCACCTAAGTTTGTTGTGGTTTAAAAGGACATACCACCTAAGTTTGTTGTGATTTAAAAGGAAATACCCCCTTAGTTGTTGTGGTTTAAAAGGACATACCACCTAAGTTTGTTGTGGTTTAAAAGGACATACCACCTAAGTTTGTTGTGGTTTAAAAGGACATACCACCTAAGTCTGTTGTGGTTTAAAAGGATATACCACCTAAGTTTGTTGTGGTTTAAAAGGACATACCACCTTAGTTTGTTGTGGTTTAAAAGGACATACCACCTAAGTTTGTTGTGGTTTAAAAGGATATACCACCTAAGTTTGTTGTGGTTTAAAAAGACATACCACCTAAGTTTGATGTGGTTTAAAAGGACATACCACCTAAGTTTGTTGTGGTTTAAAAGGACATATCACCTAAGTTTGTTGTGGTTTAAAAGGACATACCACCTAAGTTTGTTGTGGTTTAAAAGGACATACCACCTAAGTTTGTTGTGGTTTAAAAGGACATACCACCTAAGTTTGTTGTGGTTTAAAAGGACATACCACCTAAGTTTGTTGTGGTTTAAAAGGACATACCACCTAAGTTTGTTGTGGTTTAAAAGGAAATACCACCTAAGTTTGTTGTGGTTTAAAAGGACATACCACCTAAGTTTGTTGTGGTTTAAAAGGACATACCACCTAAGTTTGTTGTGGTTTAAAAGGACATACCACCTAAGTTTGTTGTGGTTTAAAATGACATACCACCCAAGTTTGTTGTGGTTCAAAAAGGACATACCACCTAAGTTTGTTGTGGTTTAAAAGGACATACCACCCAAGTTTGTTGTGGTTTAAAAGGACATACCACCTGAGTTTGTTGTGGTTTAAAATGACATACAGCCTAAGTTTGTTGTGATTTAAAATGACATACAGCCTAAGTTTGTTGTGATTTAAAAGGACATACCACCTAAGTTTGTTGTGGTTTAAAAGGACATACCACCTAAGTTTGTTGTGGTTCAAAAGGACATACCACCTAAGTTTGTTGTGGTTTAAAAGGACATACCACCTAAGTTTGTTGTGATTTAAAAGGACATACCACCCAAGTTTGTTGTGATTTAAAAGGACATACCGATTGAGATTGTTGTGGTTTAAAAGGACAATACCACCTAAGTTTGTTGTGGTTTAAAAGGACATACCACCTAAGTTTGTTGTGGTTTAAAAGGACACACCGCCTTAGTTTGTTGTGGTTTAAAAGGACATACCACCTAAGTTTGTTGTGGTTTAAGAGGACATACCACCCAAGTTTGTTGTGGTTCAAAAAGGACATACCACCTTAGTTTGTTGTGCTTTAAAAGGACATATCACCTAAGTTTGTTGTGGTTTAAAAGGATATATCGCCTAAGTTTGTTGTGGTTTAAAAGGACATACCACCCAAGTTTGTTGTGGTTTAAAAGGACATACCACCCAAGTGTGTTGTGGTTTAAAAGGACATACCACCTAAGTTTGTTGTGGTTTAAAAGGACATACTGCCTAAGTTTGTTGTAGTTTAAAAGGACACACCACCTAAGTATGTTGTGGTTTAAAAGGATATACCACCTAAGTTTGTTGTGGTTTAAAAGGACATACCACCTAAGTAGGTTGTGGTTTAAAAGGACATACCACCCAAGTTTGTTGTGGTTTAAAAGGACATACCACCTAAGTTTGTTGTGGTTTAAAAGGACATACCACCTAAGTCTGTTGTGGTTTAAAAGGACATACTGCCTAAGTTTGTTGTAGTTTAAAAGGACACACCACCTAAGTTTGTTGTGGTTTAAAAGGACATACCACCCAAGTGTGTTGTGGTTTAAAAGGACATACCACCTAAGTTTGTTGTGGTTTAAAAGGACATACCACCTAAGTTTGTTGTGGTTTAAAAGGACATACTGCCTAAGTTTGTTGTAGTTTAAAAGGACATACAGACTAAGTTTGTTGTGGTTTAAAAGGATATACCACCTGAGTTTGTTGTGGTTTAAAAGGACATACTGCCTAAGTTTGTTGTAGTTTAAAAGGACATACTGCCTAAGTTTGTTGTGGTTTAAAAGGACATACTGCCTAAGTTTGTTGTAGTTTAAAAGGACATACAGACTAAGTTTGTTGTGGTTTAAAAGGATATACCACCTGAGTTTGTTGTGGTTTAAAAGGACATACTGCCTAAGTTTGTTGTAGTTTAAAAGGACACACCACCTAAGTATGTTGTGGTTTAAAAGGACATACCACCTAAGTTTGTTGTGGTTTAAAAGGACATACCACCTAAGTGTGTTGTGGTTTAAAAGGACATACCACCTAAGTTTGTTGTGGTTTAAAAGGACATACCACCTAAGTTTGTTGTGGTTTAAAAGGACATACCACCCAAGTTTGATGTGGTTTAAAAGGACATACCACCCAAGTTTGTTGTGGTTTAAAAGGACATACTGCCTAAGTTTGTTGTGGTTTAAAAGGATATACCACCTAAGTTTGTTGTGGTTTAAAAGGACATACCACCTAAGTTTGTTGTGGTTTAAAAGGACATACCACCTAAGTTTGTTGTGGTTTAAAAGGACATACCACCTGTCAGAGTTTGTTGTGGTTTAAAAGGACATACCACGTAAGTCTGTTGTTGTTTAAAAGGACATACCACCTAAGTTTGTTGTGGTTTAAAAGATCATACCACCTTAGTTTGTTGCGGTTTAAAAGGACATACTGCCTAAGTTTGTTGTGGTTTAAAAGGACATACCACCTAAGTTTGTTGTGGTTTAAAAGGACATACTGTTTAAGTTTGTTGTGGTTTAAAAGGACATACCACCTAAGTCTGTTGTGGTTTAAAAGGACATACCACCTAAGTTTGTTGTGGTTTAAAAGGAAATACCCCCTAAGTTTGTTGTGGTTTAAAAGGAAATACCCCCTTAGTTGTTGTGGTTTAAAAGGATATACCACCTAAGTTTGTTGTGGTTTAAAAGGACATACCACCTAAGTTTGTTGTGGTTTAAAAGGACATACCACCTAAGTTTGTTGTGGTTTAAAAGGACATACCACCTAAGTTTGTTGTGGTTTAAAAGGACATACCACCTAAGTTTGTTGTGGTTCAAAGGGACATACCACCTAAGTTTGTTGTGGTTTAAAAGGAAATACCCCCTTAGTTGTTGTGGTTTAAAAGGATATACCACCTAAGTTTGTTGTGGTTTAAAAGGATATACCACCTAAGTTTGTTGTGGTTTAAAAGGACATACCACCTAAGTCTGTTGTGGTTTAAAAGGACATACCACCTAAGTTTGTTGTGGTTTAAAAGATCATACCACCTTAGTTTCTTGCGGTTTAAAAGGACATACTGCCTAAGTTTGTTGTGGTTTAAAAGGACATACCACCTAAGTATGTTGTGGTTTAAAAGGACATACTGTTTAAGTTTGTTGTGGTTTAAAAGGACATACCACGTAAGTTTGTTGTGGTTTAAAAGGACATACCACCTAAGTTTGTTGTGGTTTAAAAGGTCATACCACCTAAGTTTGTTGTGGTTTAAAAGGACATACCACCTAAGTTTGTTGTGGTTTAAAAGGACATACCACCTAAGTTTGTTGTGGTTTAAAAGGTCATACCACCTTAGTTTGTTGCGGTTTAAAAGGACATACTGCCTAAGTTTGTTGTGGTTTAAAAGGACATACCACCTAAGTTTGTTGTGGTTTAAAAGGACATACTGTTTAAGTTTGTTGTGGTTTAAAAGGACATACCACCTAAGTCTGTTGTGGTTTAAAAGGACATACCACCTAAGTTTGTTGTGGTTTAAAAGGACATACCACCTAAGTTTGTTGTGGTTTAAAAGGACATACCACCTAAGTTTGTTGTGGTTTAAAAGGAAATACCCCCTACGTTTGTTGTGGTTTAAAAGGACATATCACCTAAGTTTGTTGTGATTTAAAAGGAAATACCCCCTTAGTTGTTGTGGTTTAAAAGGATATACCACCTAAGTTTGTTGTGGTTTAAAAGGACATACCACCTAAGTTTGTTGTGATTTAAAAGGAAATACCCCCTTAGTTGTTGTGGTTTAAAAGGACATACCACCTAAGTTTGCTGTGGTTTAAAAGGACATACCACCTAAGTTTGTTGTGGTTTAAAAGGACATACCACCTAAGTCTGTTGTGGTTTAAAAGGATATACCACCTAAGTTTGTTGTGGTTTAAAAGGACATACCACCTTAGTTTGTTGTGGTTTAAAAGGACATACCACCTAAGTTTGTTGTGGTTTAAAAGGATATACCACCTAAGTTTGTTGTGGTTTAAAAAGACATACCACCTAAGTTTGATGTGGTTTAAAAGGACATACCACCTAAGTTTGTTGTGGTTTAAAAGGACATATCACCTAAGTTTGTTGTGGTTTAAAAGGACATACCACCTAAGTTTGTTGTGGTTTAAAAGGACATACCACCTAAGTTTGTTGTGGTTTAAAAGGACATACCACCTAAGTTTGTTGTGGTTTAAAAGGACATACCACCTAAGTTTGTTGTGGTTTAAAAGGACATACCACCTAAGTTTGTTGTGGTTTAAAAGGAAATACCACCTAAGTTTGTTGTGGTTTAAAAGGACATACCACCTAAGTTTGTTGTGGTTTAAAAGGACATACCACCTAAGTTTGTTGTGGTTTAAAAGGACATACCACCTAAGTTTGTTGTGGTTTAAAATGACATACCACCCAAGTTTGTTGTGGTTCAAAAAGGACATACCACCTAAGTTTGTTGTGGTTTAAAAGGACATACCACCCAAGTTTGTTGTGGTTTAAAAGGACATACCACCTGAGTTTGTTGTGGTTTAAAATGACATACAGCCTAAGTTTGTTGTGATTTAAAATGACATACAGCCTAAGTTTGTTGTGATTTAAAAGGACATACCACCTAAGTTTGTTGTGGTTTAAAAGGACATACCACCTAAGTTTGTTGTGGTTCAAAAGGACATACCACCTAAGTTTGTTGTGGTTTAAAAGGACATACCACCTAAGTTTGTTGTGATTTAAAAGGACATACCACCCAAGTTTGTTATGATTTAAAAGGACATACCGATTGAGATTGTTGTGGTTTAAAAGGACAATACCACCTAAGTTTGTTGTGGTTTAAAAGGACATACCACCTAAGTTTGTTGTGGTTTAAAAGGACACACCGCCTTAGTTTGTTGTGGTTTAAAAGGACATACCACCTAAGTTTGTTGTGGTTTAAGAGGACATACCACCCAAGTTTGTTGTGGTTCAAAAAGGACATACCACCTAAGTTTGTTGTGCTTTAAAAGGACATATCACCTAAGTTTGTTGTGGTTTAAAAGGATATATCGCCTAAGTTTGTTGTGGTTTAAAAGGACATACCACCCAAGTTTGTTGTGGTTTAAAAGGACATACCACCCAAGTGTGTTGTGGTTTAAAAGGACATACCACCTAAGTTTGTTGTGGTTTAAAAGGACATACTGCCTAAGTTTGTTGTAGTTTAAAAGGACACACCACCTAAGTATGTTGTGGTTTAAAAGGACATACCACCTAAGTTTGTTGTGGTTTAAAAGGACATACCACCTAAGTAGGTTGTGGTTTAAAAGGACATACCACCCAAGTTTGTTGTGGTTTAAAAGGACATACCACCTAAGTTTGTTGTGGTTTAAAAGGACATACCACCTAAGTCTGTTGTGGTTTAAAAGGACATACTGCCTAAGTTTGTTGTAGTTTAAAAGGACACACCACCTAAGTTTGTTGTGGTTTAAAAGGACATACCACCCAAGTGTGTTGTGGTTTAAAAGGACATACCACCTAAGTTTGTTGTGGTTTAAAAGGACATACCACCTAAGTTTGTTGTGGTTTAAAAGGACATACTGCCTAAGTTTGTTGTAGTTTAAAAGGACATACAGACTAAGTTTGTTGTGGTTTAAAAGGATATACCACCTGAGTTTGTTGTGGTTTAAAAGGACATACTGCCTAAGTTTGTTGTAGTTTAAAAGGACATACTGCCTAAGTTTGTTGTGGTTTAAAAGGACATACTGCCTAAGTTTGTTGTAGTTTAAAAGGACATACAGACTAAGTTTGTTGTGGTTTAAAAGGATATACCACCTGAGTTTGTTGTGGTTTAAAAGGACATACTGCCTAAGTTTGTTGTAGTTTAAAAGGACACACCACCTAAGTATGTTGTGGTTTAAAAGGACATACCACCTAAGTTTGTTGTGGTTTAAAAGGACATACCACCTAAGTGTGTTGTGGTTTAAAAGGACATACCACCTAAGTTTGTTGTGGTTTAAAAGGACATACCACCTAAGTTTGTTGTGGTTTAAAAGGACATACCACCCAAGTTTGATGTGGTTTAAAAGGACATACCACCCAAGTTTGATGTGGTTTAAAAGGACATACCACCTAAGTTTGTTGTGGTTTAAAAGGACATACCACCTAAGTGTGTTGTGGTTTAAAAGGACATACCACCTAAGTTTGTTGTGGTTTAAAAGGACATACCACCTAAGTTTGTTGTGGTTTAAAAGGACATACCACCTAAGTTTGTTGTGGTTTAAAAGGACATACCACCCAAGTTTGATGTGGTTTAAAAGGACATACCACCTAAGTTTGTTGTGGTTTAAAAGGACATACCACCTAAGTTTGTTGTAGTTTAAAAGGACATACCACCTAAGTTTGTTGTGGTTTAAAAGGACATACAGACTAAGTTTGTTGTGGTTTAAAAGGACATACAGACTAAGTTTGTTGTGGTTTAAAAGGACATACTGCCTAAGTTTGTTGTGGTTTAAAAGGACATACTGCCTAAGTTTGTTGTAGTTTAAAAGGACACACCACCTAAGTATGTTGTGGTTTAAAAGGACATACCACCTAAGTTTGTTGTGGTTTAAAAGGACATACCACCTAAGTGTGTTGTGGTTTAAAAGGACATACCACCTAAGTTTGTTGTGGTTTAAAAGGACATCTAAGTTTGTTGTGGTTTAAAAGGACATACCACCTAAGTTTGTTGTGGTTTAAAAGGACATACCACCCAAGTTTGATGTGGTTTAAAAGGACATACCACCTAAGTTTGTTGTAGTTTAAAAGGACATACCACCTAAGTTTGTTGTGGTTTAAAAGGACATACAGACTAAGTTTGTTGTGGTTTAAAAGGACATACCACCTAAGTTTGTTGTGGTTTAAAAGGACATACCACCTAAGTTTGTTGTAGTTTAAAAGGACATACCACCTAAGTTTGTTGTGGTTTAAAAGGACATACAGACTAAGTTTGTTGTGGTTTAAAAGGACATACAGACTAAGTTTGTTGTGGTTTAAAAGGACATACTGCCTAAGTTTGTTGTGGTTTAAAAGGACATACCACCTAAGTTTGTTGTGGTTTAAAAGGACATACCACCCAAGTTTGATGTGGTTTAAAAGGACATACCACCTAAGTTTGTTGTAGTTTAAAAGGACATACCACCTAAGTTTGTTGTGGTTTAAAAGGACATACAGACTAAGTTTGTTGTGGTTTAAAAGGACATACAGACTAAGTTTGTTGTGGTTTAAAAGGACATACTGCCTAAGTTTGTTGTGGTTTAAAAGGACATACTGCCTAAGTTTGTTGTAGTTTAAAAGGACACACCACCTAAGTATGCTGTGGTTTAAAAGGACATACCACCTAAGTTTGTTGTGGTTTAAAAGGACATACCACCTAAGTGTGTTGTGGTTTAAAAGGACATACCACCTAAGTTTGTTGTGGTTTAAAAGGACATCTAAGTTTGTTGTGGTTTAAAAGGACATACCACCTAAGTTTGTTGTGGTTTAAAAGGACATCTAAGTTTGTTGTGGTTTAAAAGGACATACCACCTAAGTTTGTTGTGGTTTAAAAGGACATCTAAGTTTGTTGTGGTTTAAAAGGACATACCACCTAAGTGTGTTGTGGTTTAAAAGGACATACCACCTAAGTTTGTTGTGGTTTAAAAGGACATCTAAGTTTGTTGTGGTTTAAAAGGACATACTGCCTAAGTTTGTTGTGGTTTAAAAGGACATACCACCTGAGCTTGTTGTGATTTAAAAGGACATACCACCTAAGTTTGTTGTGGTTTAAAAGGACATACTGCCTAAGTTTGTTGTGGTTTAAAAGGACATACAGCCTAAGTTTTTTGTGGTTTAAAAGGACATACCACATAAGTTTGTTGAGGTTTAAAAGGACATACCACCTAAGTTTGTTGTGGTTTAAAAGGACATACCACCTTAGTTTGTTGTGGTTTAAAAGGACATACCACCTAAGTTTGTTGTGGTTTAAAAGGACATACCGCCTAAGTTTGTTGTTGTTTAAAAGGACATACCACCTAAGTTTGTTGTGGTTTAAAATGACATACCACCTAAGTTTGTTGTGGTTTAAAAGGACATACCACCTAAGTTTGTTGTGGTTTAAAAGGACATACCACCTAAGTTTGTTGTGGTTTAAAAGGACATACTGCCTAAGTTTGTTGTGGTTTAAAAGGACATACTGCCTAAGTTTGTTGTGGTTTAAAAGGATATACCACCTAAGTTTGTTGTGGTTTAAAAGGACATACCACCTAAGTTTGTTGTGGTTTAAAAGGACATACCACCTAAGTTTGTTGTGGTTTAAAAGGACATACCACCTGTCAGAGTTTGTTGTGGTTTAAAAGGACATACCACGTAAGTCTGTTGTTGTTTAAAAGGACATACCACCTAAGTTTGTTGTGGTTTAAAAGATCATACCACCTTAGTTTGTTGCGGTTTAAAAGGACATACTGCCTAAGTTTGTTGTGGTTTAAAAGGACATACCACCTAAGTTTGTTGTGGTTTAAAAGGACATACTGTTTAAGTTTGTTGTGGTTTAAAAGGACATACCACCTAAGTCTGTTGTGGTTTAAAAGGACATACCACCTAAGTTTGTTGTGGTTTAAAAGGAAATACCCCCTAAGTTTGTTGTGGTTTAAAAGGAAATACCCCCTTAGTTGTTGTGGTTTAAAAGGATATACCACCTAAGTTTGTTGTGGTTTAAAAGGACATACCACCTAAGTTTGTTGTGGTTTAAAAGGACATACCACCTAAGTTTGTTGTGGTTTAAAAGGACATACCACCTAAGTTTGTTGTGGTTTAAAAGGACATACCACCTAAGTTTGTTGTGGTTCAAAGGGACATACCACCTAAGTTTGTTGTGGTTTAAAAGGAAATACCCCCTTAGTTGTTGTGGTTTAAAAGGATATACCACCTAAGTTTGTTGTGGTTTAAAAGGATATACCACCTAAGTTTGTTGTGGTTTAAAAGGACATACCACCTAAGTCTGTTGTGGTTTAAAAGGACATACCACCTAAGTTTGTTGTGGTTTAAAAGATCATACCACCTTAGTTTCTTGCGGTTTAAAAGGACATACTGCCTAAGTTTGTTGTGGTTTAAAAGGACATACCACCTAAGTATGTTGTGGTTTAAAAGGACATACTGTTTAAGTTTGTTGTGGTTTAAAAGGACATACCACGTAAGTTTGTTGTGGTTTAAAAGGACATACCACCTAAGTTTGTTGTGGTTTAAAAGGTCATACCACCTAAGTTTGTTGTGGTTTAAAAGGACATACCACCTAAGTTTGTTGTGGTTTAAAAGGACATACCACCTAAGTTTGTTGTGGTTTAAAAGGTCATACCACCTTAGTTTGTTGCGGTTTAAAAGGACATACTGCCTAAGTTTGTTGTGGTTTAAAAGGACATACCACCTAAGTTTGTTGTGGTTTAAAAGGACATACTGTTTAAGTTTGTTGTGGTTTAAAAGGACATACCACCTAAGTCTGTTGTGGTTTAAAATGACATACCACCTAAGTTTGTTGTGGTTTAAAAGGACATACCACCTAAGTTTGTTGTGGTTTAAAAAGACATACCACCTAAGTTTGTTGTGGTTTAAAAGGAAATACCCCCTACGTTTGTTGTGGTTTAAAAGGACATATCACCTAAGTTTGTTGTGATTTAAAAGGAAATACCCCCTTAGTTGTTGTGGTTTAAAAGGATATACCACCTAAGTTTGTTGTGGTTTAAAAGGACATACCACCTAAGTTTGTTGTGATTTAAAAGGAAATACCCCCTTAGTTGTTGTGGTTTAAAAGGACATACCACCTAAGTTTGCTGTGGTTTAAAAGGACATACCACCTAAGTTTGTTGTGGTTTAAAAGGACATACCACCTAAGTCTGTTGTGGTTTAAAAGGATATACCACCTAAGTTTGTTGTGGTTTAAAAGGACATACCACCTTAGTTTGTTGTGGTTTAAAAGGACATACCACCTAAGTTTGTTGTGGTTTAAAAGGATATACCACCTAAGTTTGTTGTGGTTTAAAAAGACATACCACCTAAGTTTGATGTGGTTTAAAAGGACATACCACCTAAGTTTGTTGTGGTTTAAAAGGACATATCACCTAAGTTTGTTGTGGTTTAAAAGGACATACCACCTAAGTTTGTTGTGGTTTAAAAGGACATACCACCTAAGTTTGTTGTGGTTTAAAAGGACATACCACCTAAGTTTGTTGTGGTTTAAAAGGACATACCACCTAAGTTTGTTGTGGTTTAAAAGGACATACCACCTAAGTTTGTTGTGGTTTAAAAGGAAATACCACCTAAGTTTGTTGTGGTTTAAAAGGACATACCACCTAAGTTTGTAGTGGTTTAAAAGGACATACCACTGAAGTTTGTAGTGGTTTAGAAGGACATACCACCTAAGTTTGTTGTGGTTCAAAAGGACATACCACCTAAGTTTGTTGTGGTTTAAAAGGACATACCACCTAAGTTTGTTGTGGTTTAAAAGGACATACCACCTAAGTTGGTTGTGGTTTAAAAGGACATACCACCTAAGTTTGTTGTGGTTTAAAAGGACATACCACCTAAGTTTGTTGTGGTTTAAAAGGACATACCACCTAAGTTGGTTGTGGTTTAAAAGGACATACCACCTAAGTTTGTTGTGGTTTAAAAGGACATACCACCTAAGTTTGTTGTGGTTCAAAGGGACATACCACCTAAGTTTGTTGTGGTTTAAAAGGACATACAGCCTAAGTTTGTTGTGGTTTAAAAGGGCATATCACCTAAGTTTGTTGTGGTTTAAAAGGACATACCACCTAAGTTTGTTGTGGTTTAAAAGGACATACCACCTAAGTTTGTTGTGGTTTAAAAGGACATACCACCTAAGTTTGTTGTGGTTTAAAAAGACATACCACCTAAGTTTGTTGTGGTTTAGAAGGACATACCACCTAAGTTTGTTGTGGTTTAAAAAGACATACCACCTAAGTTTGTTGTGGTTTAAAAGGACATACCACCCAAGTATGTCGTGGTTTAAAAGGACATACCACCTAAGTTTGTTGTGGTTTAAAAGGACATACCACCTAAGTTTGTCGTGGTTTAAAAGGACATACCACCTAAGTTTGTTGTGGTTTAAAAGGACATACCACCTAAGTTTGTTGTGGTTTAAAAGTACATACCACCTAAGATTGTTGTGGTTTAAAAGGACATACCACCGAAGATTGGTGTGGTTTAAAAGGTCATACCACCTAAGTTTGTTGTGGTTTAAAAGGAAATACCACCTAAGTTTGTTGTGGTTTAAAAAGACATACCACCTAAGTTTGTTGTGGTTTAAAAGGAAATACCACCTAAGTTTGTTGTGGTTTAAAAAGACATACCACCTAAGTATGTTGTGGTTTAAAAGGACATACCACCTAAGTTTGATGTGGTTTAAAAGGTCATACCACCTAAGTTTGTTGTGGTTTAAAAGGACATACCACCTAAGTTTGTTGTGGTTTAAAAGGACATACCACCGAAGATTGGTGTGGTTTAAAAGGTCATACCACCTAAGTTTGTTGTGGTTTAAAAGGACATACCACCTAAGTTTGTTGTGGTTTAAAAGGACATACCACCGAAGATTGGTGTGGTTTAAAAGGTCATACCACCTAAGTTTGTTGTGGTTTAAAAGGACATATCACCTAAGTTTGTTGTGGTTTAAAAGGACATACCACCTAAGTTTGTTGTGGTTTAGAAGGACATACCACCTAAGTTTGTTGTGGTTTAGAAGGACATACCACCTAAGTTTGTTGTGGTTTAGAAGGACATACCACCTAAGTTTGTTGAGGTTTAGAAGGACATACCACCTAAGTTTGTTGCGGTTTAAAAGGACATACCACCTAAGCTTGTTGTGGTTTAAAAAGACATACCACCTAAGTTTGTTGTGGTTCAAAGGGACATACCACCTAAGTTTGTTGTGGTTTAAAAGGACATACAGCCTAAGTTTGTTGTGGTTTAAAAGGGCATATCACCTAAGTTTGTTATGGTTTAAAAGGACATACCACCTAAGTTTGTTGTGGTTAATAAGGACATACCACCTAAGCTTGTTGTGGTTTAAAAAGACATACCACCTAAGTTTGTTGTGGTTTAGAAGGACATACCACCTAAGTTTGTTGTGGTTTAAAAAGACATACCACCTAAGTTTGTCGTGGTTTAAAAGGACATACCACCCACATTTGTTGTGATTTAAAGGGACATACCACCTAAGTTTGTTGTGGTTTAAAAGGGCATACCACCTAAGTTTGTTGTGGTTTAAAAGGACATACCACCTAAGTTTGTTGTGGTTTAAAAAGACATACCACCTAAGTTTGTTGTGGTTTAAAAGGACATACCACCTAAGTTTGTTGTGGTTTAAAAGGACATACCACCTAAGTTTGTTGTGGTTTAAAAGGGCATACCACCTAAGTTTGTTGTGGTTTAAAAGGGCATACCACCTAAGTTTGTTGTGGTTTAAAAGGACATACCACCTAAGTTTGTTGTGGTTTAAAAAGACATACCACCTAAGTTTGTTGTGGTTTAAAAGGACATACCACCTAAGTTTGTTGTGGTTTAAAAGGACATACCACCTAAGTTTGTTGTGGTTTAAAAGGACATACCACCTAAGTTTGTAGTGGTTTAAAAGGACATACCACCTAAGTTTGTTGTGGTTTAAAAGGACATACCACCTAAGTTTGTTGTGATTTAAAAGGACATACCACATAAGTTTGTAATGGTTTAAAAGGACATACCACCTAAGTTTGTTGTGGTTTAAAAGGACATACCACCTAAGTTTGTCGTGGTTTAAAAGGACATATCACCTAAGTTTGTTGTGGTTCAAAAGGACATACCACCTAAGTTTGTTGTGGTTTAAAAGGACATACCACCTAAGTTTGTTGTGGTTCAAAAGGACATACCACCTAAGTTTGTTGTGGTTTAAAAGGACATACCACCTAATATTGTTGTGGTTTAAAAGGACATACCACCAAAGTTTGTTGTGGTTTAAAAGGACATACAGCCTAAGTTTGTTGTGGTTTAAAAGGGCATATCACCTAAGTTTGTTGTGGTTTAAAAGGACATACCACCTAAGTTTGTTGTGGTTTAAAAGGACATACCACCTAAGTTTGTTGTGGTTTAAAAGGACATACCACCTAAGTTTGTTGTGGTTTAAAAGGGCATACCACCTAAGTTTGTTGTGGTTTAAAATGACATACCACCTAATATTGTTGTGGTTTAAAAGGACATACCACCTAAGTTTGTTGTGGTTTAAAAGGACATACAGCCTAAGTTTGTTGTGGTTTAAAAGGGCATATCACCTAAGTTTGTTGTGGTTTAAAAGGACATACCACCTAAGTTTGTTGTGGTTTAGAAGGACATACCACCTAAGTTTGTTGTGGTTTAAAAGGACATACCACCTAAGTTTGTTGTGGTTTAAAAAGACATACCACCTAAGTTTGTTGTGGTTTAGAAGGACATACCACCTAAGTTTGTTGTGGTTTAAAAGGACATACCAACTAAGTTTGTTGTGGTTTAGAAGGACATACCACCTAAGTTTGTTGTGGTTTAAAAGGACATACCACCTAAGTTTGTTGTGGTTCAAAAGGACATACCACCTAAGTTTGTTGTGGTTTAAAAGGACATACCACCTAAGTTTGTTGTGGTTTAGAAGGACATACCACCTAAGTTTGTTGTGGTTTAGAAGGACATACCACCTAAGTTTGTTGTGGTTTAAAGGGGCATGAGCTGCCAAAATGTTGATATTTTGACGTAAACACAGAATGTTGAAATTATCGGCTATTTTTCTCAAAACGTATGATTCAGAAGCTTTTAAGTGCTTCTAGTCTCGAAAATGTACGATAAAGTATTGTTTTAAACTAACTTTGGCTTAGAATGAATGAATGGTCGTCCCGGTTATTTAAATTTTGCTACTTTTCGAACACGTTTTCGGTTCGTACAGGGCACCTACAGTATGGATTTTCCTCATTCCAACGCCAATCATTTAGTTTTTCGATGGCCTTCAAAGCCTCTTACTGTCGTGACAATCAGAAAGTATGAAAAAAGTGGGAATTTCGGCAGCTCATGCCCCTTTAAAAGGACATACCACCTAAGTTTGTTGTGGTTTAGAAGGACATACCACCTAAGTTTGTTGTGGTTTAAAAGGACATACCACCTAAGTTTGTTGTGGTTCAAAAGGACATACCACCTAAGTTTGTTGTGGTTTAAAGGGACATACCACCTAAGTTTGTTGTGGTTTAAAAGGACATACCACCTAAGTTTGTTGTGGTTTAAAATGACATACCACCTAAGTTTGTTGTGGTTTAAAAGGACATACCACCTAAGTTTGTTGTGGTTCAAAAGGACATACCACCTAAGTTTGTTGTGGTTTAAAGGGACATACCACCTAAGTTTGTTGTGGTTTAAAAGAACATACCACCTAAGTTTGTTGTGGTTTAAAAAGACATACCACCTAAGTTTGTTGTGGTTTAAAATGACATACCACCTAAGTTTGTTCAGGTTTAAAAAGGACATACCACCTAAGTTTGTTGTGGTTTAAAAGGACATACCACCTAAGTTTGTTGTGGTTTAAAATGACATACCACCTAAGTTTGTTGTGGTTTAAAAAGACATACTGCCTAAGTTTGTTGTGGTTTAAAAGGACATACCACCTAAGTTTGTTGTGGTTTAAAAGAACATACCACCTAAGTTTGTTGTGGTTTAAAAGGACATACTACCTAAGTTTGTTGTGGTTTAAAAGGACATACTGCCCAAGTTTGTTGTGGTTTAAAAGGACATACTGCCTAAGTTTGTTGTGGTTTAAAAGGACATACCACCTAAGTTTGTTCAGGTTTAAAAAGGACATACCACCTAAGTTTGTTGTGGTTTAAAAGGACATACCACCTAAGTTTGTTGTGGTTTAAAATGACATACCACCTAAGTTTGTTGTGGTTTAAAAAGACATACTGCCTAAGTTTGTTGTGGTTTAAAAGGACATACCACCTAAGTTTGTTGTGGTTTAAAAGAACATACCACCTAAGTTTGTTGTGGTTTAAAAGGACATACTACCTAAGTTTGTTGTGGTTTAAAAGGACATACTGCCCAAGTTTGTTGTGGTTTAAAAGGACATACTGCCTAAGTTTGTTGTGGTTTAAAAGGACATACCACCTAAGTTTGTTGTGGTTTAAAAGGATATACCCCCTAAGTTTGTTGTGGTTTAAAAGGACATACCACCTAAGCTTGTTGTGGTTTAAAAGGACATACCACCTAAGTTTGTTGTGGTTTAAAAGGACATACCACCCAAGTTTGTTGTGGTTTAAAAGGACATACTACCTAAGTTTGTTGTGGTTCAAAAGGACATACCACCTAAGTTTGTTGTGGTTTAAAAGGATATACCACCCAAGTTTGTTGTGGTTTATAAGGACATACCACCTAAGTTTGTTGTGGTTTAAAAGGACATATCGCCTAAGTTTGTTGTGGTTTAAAAGGACATACCACCTAAGTTTGTTGTGGTTTAAAAGGACATACCACCTAAGTTTGTTGTGGTTTAAAAGGACATATCGCCTAAGATTGTTGTGGTTTAAAAGGACATACCACCTAAGTTTGTTGTGGTTTAAAAGGACATACCACCTAAGTTTGTTGTGGTTTAAAAGGACATACCACCTAAGTTTGTTGTGGTTTAAAAGGACATACCACCTAAGTTTGTTGTGGTTTAAAAAGACATACGACCTAAGTTTGTTGTGGTTTAAAAAGACATACGACCTAAGTTTGTTGTGGTTTAAAAGGACATACCACCTAAAATTGGTGTGGTTTAAAAGGACATACCACCTAAGTTTGTTGTGGTTCAAAAGGACATACCACCCAAGTTTGTTGTGGTTTAAAAGGACATACCACCTAAGTTTGTTGTAGTTTAAAAGGACATACCGAAAGTTTATTTCACTTACATAGCGGCCTTGCCAGGTTTAGTGGGGGAGGAAACCAAGCTGTGACGCGATACATGATCTCTGCTGTGTCACAAAGAGTCGCAGTTTATACACATGGAAGATCGTGCATGACGTCAATTTTAACAACTTTTTCAGAGTAGTTAGAATAGGGAAAATATGCATATTTCCTCCACACGTCTTTTCAAATATACAATACATTTCGTCCACAAACAAACACAGACCAGCTTTGGGCCCTGTTCATAAATCCTTTAAAGGGTCTTAGATGACTTACCAGCGACGTAAATCTTATTATCACAAAGTGCGACACCAGCGCCTGATCGTCGACGTCTCATGCTTGGTGCGACAGACCACGACTTCGTTCTGGGGTCATATTTCTCAACTAGGTCAAAGCTACAAGACCTGTCCTCCCCACCTAAGTAAGATAATAACAAATTTCTTTTTTACATATACAGTCAGACTCGTCAAGAGTGACACCTTGCTAAAGCAGAACACGGGGTCAAAACCCTGAAAATCAGGCACCTGTCTAAACTAACATACATGTATTATACTTTCTCCGAGAGGAAGCAGCTATGAATAGAACTAAACACTGTAACATGTAAAATGTAAAAAAATTGCAAATAATATATGTAAAAATATAAAAAGTCCACCTACATGTACCTACATAAACATTACACAAAGCAAGCATATTTTTAAGGGCGGCCTAAATGATCGATGCTGCGATAAGGAAAAAACATACATCATGTACAGTATATGGCCTTAATAAACCCAACTTAAACAAATTTTAAATAACTCAACTGTTCATTCATTTAAGGCCTGAATATAATTAACCTAGATAAACGTTATGTTTTGGAATTAAATAGTTCAAAGCACTACTGTTAATTAATTTATCAAGACTAATGCCACAAAAATGTTGCTAATTCTTATTTGTAATTCTTAACAAAAATAGCCGATAATTTGACCTTTTAATTGGAACTTTAAAATATTTTGGCTGATTACATAATCATGCACATCTCCACTCATGGTGAAAACTAACATTTTGTGACTCACCAATAGCATAGAGTATTCTTCCAACAGCCACAACAGCGATGAAAGACCGAGCGACCTTCATCTCCGGCATAGGTATCCAGTCTCGGAGAATTGGGTCGTAGACCTCCATGGACCGTAAATAAAGAGTATGTTCCTGCATATCCACGAGGGCACATTCGCCGCCCACGCAGTATAATAAGCCATCAAGGTTTGTCGTGCCTACTGCTGTGCGTGCTATGTTCATTTTAAAGGCCTACAGAAAGAAATATTTAATATCAATATTAATTAATATTAATATGCCATAAAAATAATTATTAAAACTAAATAGGCTTGGATTTCATGTTTAGATTGGTTGATTATTAATAGACCCTTTCCGCTTCAGGATTGACGCTTGCGCGAAAAGCCTTGCTGTATGGCAAAATGAAGCTAAGTTGAGTTTTTGGATCAATCTGACGTTGGAATCGTGTTCATTTGGTCTATGATGCAATGCAAAAGAGGTGTGTCAAAGCGACTGCAACAGAGAAATGACGTCAATGCCATACAATTGGAACAACGTCATAAAAAAACCTCCTTCTAAGCCCGAAACTATCATGTTACACTACAGATTATGAAAATGGCCGCCCGTATATACAGATATTTAAGGACATGTGTTGAAAAAGGGAATTCCTTTGAACAGTTTGCGGCCAGTTTGAGCTGGTGATAGACTTTTCAAAGGACCTGGGAAGACCGTTTACTCTGTGTGTGTTTTTCAGTTCAAAAGTAAAATATTACTCTCTGTACGGAGGCGGGGCTAGTTTCACGAAGCAGTCGCATCACAAATAAGCTCTAGCTACGAATGTTTACCATGATGCTTTGCGACGGCTTCATGAAACTGGTGCCTGAGGGGCATGTACCAGTTCTAAATTAAACCTTAAACTAGAAAATACATTCACAAACGATGTATTTAAGGTTGATAATCATTCAATTTCAATGAAGTCTTTCTCATTGCTTACAAAAAAGGGAGGTAACTCTCATACATTCAGTTACAAGAGAGATGCCGATAAAAAATCTTTTAGGAAAGACATACATGTACCGGTACAATACATACATGTACATGGGTTTTCACTCGAACAACCTATGTGGGATGGTAGCCAGTTACCAACGGAAGGTCGTGAGTTTCCTCCGGACATAGAGTCCGGTTTCCTCCCAATGTATATTGAACAGTCTCATTCAGATTTTTGGCCTAATTTACATACTTAACAGGCTCCATGTTTATAGACATTGCATACATGTAGTTACTACTTGTAAAGGGAATCCTTTGACTTCATGACATTAGATCAGTGTAATATACTAAGCCACAAGGGAGGTCACTCTCATAGATCCCATAGATATCTTATAATAACTACATGTAGATTGGCTAACGACAAGCGACGTCCGGCAACTAAGTCGCCATCTTGCTAAGAGATTTTTGACTTGCGTTACCAAGTTGTTTTCTAGACTAATGTGAACTTTTCTGCCATTTTTCCGAGAATGGAATAAGTTTCAAGCGGTAGGTGCTGCATAAAATTCAAACGTGTAAAAGTGCTTTTAGTAGGGCCTATGTCTTAACTATCGTGCAGCAACAACGACAATAAATGTTTTTCAAGCGGTGAACTCGTTCTGGATTGTAACGTTAACGTTATAGTCTGCCATTTTGCTAAGTGACAGACTATTGTGCCGTTCTCCACTGCGCAGCGCATATCGCTTAGCCAATCTAGTTATTATAAGATATCTATGATAGATCCAGTTAAAAGGGAGATAACTCTTTTAAAAAAGATTTAGCCACAAAGAAAGTAAACATTGCACTTGTAATTGAAACATTGTCTCAGTGTCAGCTTCAAATCCTTATGACCCTTCAGAAAATTCTTTTAAGACTTTGCGGCACATGCTGTAAAATCGTGATAATTATCTAATAAACACCTCTATATATGTAAAGGCTTAACCAAAAAAAAGAAAAAAAAAAGGTGGATAACTTTGTATTAAACGTTGAAAAATCAGTTTGTTTTCCCATGTGGGTAAATCCAGAAAATTCAGATTATCAAAATGTATTTTATTTAATAAATGTGTCATGTTTTCATTTCTAAAAAAATAAATAAATAAAAAGATAGGACATACAATGTAACAGTCTAAATGATAGACGTTTTACCCCCTTTTTAACACAATTACTGAAAGAAAAACCAAAAAAAGTACCTTTAATACATATAGATTCATTTACAACTTATAAGGGAAACCATTCTCATAGATTCAGTTACAAGGGAGATCATTCTCATAGATTCAGTTACAAGGGAGATCATTCTCATACATTCAGTGACAAGGGAGATCAGTCTCATAGATTTAGTTACAAGGGAGATCATTCTCATAGATTCAGTTACAAGGGAGACCATTCTCATAGATTCAGTTAAAAGGGAAATCATTCTCATAGATTCAGTTACAAGTAAGATCATTCTCATAGATTTAGTTACAAGGGAGATCATTCTCATAGATTCAGTTACAAGGGAGATCATTCTCATAGATTCGGTTAAAAGGGAAATCATTCTCATAGATTCAGTTACAAGTAAGATCATTCTCATAGATTCAGTTACAATGGAGATCATTCTCATAGATTCAGTTACAAGGAAGATCATTCTCAAAGATTCAGGTACAAGGGAGATCATTCTCATAGGTTCAGTTACAA
Organism: Lepidochitona cinerea; assembly: GCA_963971465.1. Lineage (NCBI taxonomy): Eukaryota > Metazoa > Mollusca > Polyplacophora > Chitonida > Tonicellidae > Lepidochitona > Lepidochitona cinerea. Next base: position 5,343,733 of record OZ020565.1, read on the forward strand.
GGGAGATCATTCTCATAGATTCAGTTACAAGGGAGATCATTCTCAGAGTCAGTTACAAGGGAGATCATTCTTATGCATTCAGTTAAAAGGGAAATCATTCTCATAGATTCAGTTACAAGTAAGATCATTCTCATAGATTCAGTTACAATGGAGATCATTTTCATAGATTCAGTTACAAGGGAGATCATTCTCATAGATTCAGTTACAAGGGAGATCATTCTCATACATTCAGTTACAAGGGAGACCATTCTCATAGATTCAGTGACAAGGGAGATCAGTCTCATAGATTTGGTTACAAGGGAGATCATTCTCATAGATTCAGTTACAAGGGAGATCATTCTCATAGATTCAGTTAAAAGGGAAATCATTCTCATAGATTCAGTTACAAGTAAGATCATTCTCATAGATTCAGTTACAATGGAGATCATTCTCATAGATTGAGTTACAAGGAAGATCATTCTCATAGATTCAGTTACAAGGAAGATCATTCTCATAGATTCAGTTACAAGGGAGATCATTCTCAAAGATTCGGGTACAAGGGAGATCATTCTCATAGATTGAATTACAAGGGAGATCATTCTCATAGATTCAGTTACAAGGGAGATCATTCTCATAGGTTCAGTTACAAGGGAGATCATTCTCATAGATTCGGTTACAAGGGAGATCATTCACATAGATTCAGTTACAAGGGAGATCATTCTCATAGAATCAGTTACAAGGGAGATAATTCTCATAGATTCAGTTACAAGGGAGATCATTCTCATAGATTCAGTTACATGTACAAGGGAGATCATTCTCATGATTCAGTTACAAGGGAAACCATTCTCATAGATTCAGTTACAAGGGAGATCATTCTCATAGATTCAGATACATGTACAAGGGAGATCATTCTCATGATTCAGTTACAAAGGAGATCACTCACATACATTCAGTTACAAGGGAGATCATTCTCATAGATTCAGGTACAAGGGAGATCATTCTCATATATTCAGTTACAAAGGAGATCATTCACATACATTCAGTTACAAAGGAGATCATTCTCATAAATTGAGTTACAAGGGAGATCATTCTCATAGATTCAGTTACAAGGAAGATCATTCTCATAGATGCAGTTACAAGGGAGATCATTCTCATAGATTGAGTTACAAGGGAGATCATTCTCATAGATTCAGTTACAAGGGAGATCATTCTCATATATTCAGTTACAAGGGAGATCATTCTCATAGATTGAGTTACAAGGGAGATCGTTCTCATACATTGAGTTACAAGGGAGATCATTCTCATAGATTCAGTTACAAGGGAGATCATTCTCATAGATTCAGATACATGTACAAGGGAGATCATTCTCATGATTCAGTTACAAAGGAGATCACTCACATACATTCAGTTACAAGGGAGATCATTCTCATAGATTCAGTTACAAGGCAGATCATTCTCATAGATTCAGTTACAAGGGAGATCATTCTCATAGATTCAGTTACAAGGGAGATCATTCTCATAGATTCAATTACAAGGCAGATCATTCTCATAAATTAAGTTACAAGGCAGATCATTCTCATACATTCAGTTACAAGGGAGACCTTTCTCATAGATTCAGTTACAAGGGATATCATTCTCATAGGTTCAGTTACAAGGGAGACCATTCTCATAGGTTCAGTTACAAGGGAGATCATTCTCATAGATTCAGTTACAAGGGAGATCATTCCCATAAATTCAGTTACAAGGGAGATCATTCTCATAGATTCAGTTACAAGGGAGATCATTCTCATAGGTTCAGTTACGAGGGAGATCATTCTCATAGATTCAGTTACAAGGGAGATCATTCTCATAGATTCAATTACAAGGCAGATCATTCTCATAAATTCAGTTACAAGGCAGATCATTCTCATACATTCAGTTACAAGGGAGACCTTTCTCATAAATTCAGTTACAAGGGATATCATTCTCATAGGTTCAGTTACAAGGGAGACCATTCTCATAGGTTCAGTTACAAGGGAGATCATTCTCATAGATTCAGTTACAAGGGAGATCATTCCCATAAATTCAGTTACAAGGGAGATCATTCTCATAAATTCAGTTACAAGGCAGATCATTCTCATACATTCAGTTACAAGGGAGACCTTTCTCATAGATTCAGTTACAAGGGAGATCATTCTCATACATTCAGTTACAAGGGAGATCATTCTCATACATTCAGTTACAAGGGAGATCATTCTCATACATTCAGTTACAAGGGAGATCATTCTCATAGATTCAATTACAAGGGAGATCATTCTCATAGATTCAATTACAAGGGAGATCATTCTCATAGATTAGGTTACAAGGGAGATCATTCTCATAGATTCAGTTACAAGGGAGATCATTCTCATAGTTTCAGTTACAAGGGAGATCATTCTCATAGATTCAGTTACAAGGGAGATCATTCACATAGATTCAGTTACAAGGGAGATCATTCTCATAGATTCAGTTACACGGGAGATCATTCTCATAGATTCAGTTACAAGGGAGACCATTCTCATAGATTCAGTTACAAGGGAGATCATTCTCATAGATTCAATTACAAGGGAGATCATTCTCATAGATTCAGTTACAAGGGATCTATCATTCTAGACTCAGTTACAAGGGAGATGGGTGTAGAAGTGTGGTAGATTTTGAGGGTTACAAGTGTAACTTACAACTGACCTATCAATTATTCCTATGCCCAGACAACACTACTGAACATCTCTTAACTTGTTGACTCAACATGATTCAACTTAAAGTTGAGGTTTGCTGAGGGACTGTCTACACTATATCAAACCATAACTAAACAACACCCAACATGTTAAACAAAGTTGAGTAGTGTTTGGTACATGTAAATTACATCGTCTTTCAGCCTGATGCAAGGGTATTTCACAGACGCTTCCAGGCCATCAAATTTCAGTGTCAGTCAGAAACCTTGAATCAGTTCCGTATAATGAAATGCTGGAAACCAACCCGGACAGATCCTAGTTTCAATTCATTATACATCATACCATACATGTATACTGGCTTTCATGATGGGTAAGATGTTTTCATTTCCGTAGTTTTAGAGCAACACTGACAAAAGGCTACTGGAACTGATCGTTACAGTGGCTACTGGAACTGATAATTACAGTGGCTGGAACTGATCGTTATCGTGAAATCTAAAGGCCTGGCTTCGCCTCAGAGGATATTGTCTCTAAAATGAAATTTATGATGTATTTTATCTAAAGTGTACAATTTAAGTCTGAAAATACCATTGCTTGCATTAGAACGCTTGAAATCTAGGTAAGACCAGTGATAAAATGAGTGAGTGTGTGTTATAAAATAAAAGAAAGCTCAAAGTCAAATAAATAAAAATAATGCCCATAATAATCTGAAATATGAGGCGTATTTTGTAAAAAAAAAACTTACCACAGTTTCCCATTTATCCTGTAAGAAGTCATATCGTTCCATAGTTTTTAACTGACAGTGTGTATTATTACGCCCACCCACAACATAAATTGACGGAGGCTGAGGGCGGGGCGTAACTAAGGACAACGACATACAGTCTTGCTTTGTAAGTATCGCTTTACTTATCAGAAATTGGCATTTTGCGCAGTTCCGGACAAATTCTGATTTAAGTACAACATCCTCCAGGTATGAATCTTCTAATAAGGCAAGTTTAATGTGTTCCAAAATTTGACAAGCGCTATCAGTCCGATTACGCGGATCCCACTGGATCCACGACAACGCGGCTTCCAAAACTTTATGTTCACTAGTCACTCGAAGTTTATCACTTTTTAATAAGGCAAAAAGCCGGTCCTCTGATAGCTGTAAAAACTCATCGGTCCGAATAACATCACAAAAATTCTGGTAAACAAAATTCCTAGCACTTCTTTCCAATTCACCACACATATACATATCAGCAAAATACTGGATACCTGCAAGTAGAAAAAACACAGAAAGAAATTATTTGCAAAAAAACTGTGAAAGGCTCTGTCCATTACTTAGGAAAATTGGCTATTTAAGAATTGCAAAAACAACTTGCCCTGAAATACATAGTATTGTCTATTCAAGTGACGTGTCTATTTAGTAAATTTAATAAATTAAGGCTCAAATGGAATTCTGTGAGATCAAAAAGTAGCTTGAAATCACGGTAAGAATTCCGCTAATTCAAGTACTCAAAACATTACGTTCACATTGTTCGTCCTTGAATTAGCGGAATTCTTACCGTAAATGGCAAAAAGGCCCTGACTTACCAAGACAATTTGACGGCTCCAGTTGAGTTTGTAAAAACTGAGCCGCAAGATTCCGCAGACTGAGAAGTCCTAGTAGGCTGGCCCCTTGAAGCACATTTTGAACATTTTCAACTCTCAGCTCAATAGCACCTGTATACATAAATTCCAGCAAGAGTTGCATCGTGGCGTTTTCAATACCGTGAATTTCAATACAGTTTTTTTCTGTTTCCAGCATTCCGTTCGTGAACATTGCTTTAAGATAGGGACTGCAGCCGGCAAGGACGATTTTGTGTGCTTTGAATTTAGCCCCATCAATACAAAGCACTACATCACATAATTCTTCACGTAGGCGCAACTCTTGCATCACCTGAAAGGCGTAACGTGAATGCAATTCTACGCTGACCACGCGAGATTCTTTCATACTGACGAATGACACAAGGGAGGTAACCTCGTCTACACTGTCTCAAGTACCATTTCCTTTGGTAAGTAGAGTGTTAAAAGACAATCATTTTAACATATTTGGATTCCATATGACCACCACAGCATATAACTTGACACAGCAGAAAACTTCACAAGGCACATAAACTTATCCATGGTAATATACTTTCTGAAACAGAGTAAAAAAATATAAATAAGTTTGACCGTCAGTAAAAAATAATCAAATCGTACATGAATTAAAAGAAAATTTAAGTGCAAAATAAGCGCCTTTACGTTCTTGAGGATGGCTCAAAATTGAATAATAACAAGGTTTTTCCTTCAGAGTTTTGATTGCGATCTAAAAAAAAAGTCAAATTGGAGTAACCAGAGGTCAAAGCCAAGAGAACTGACGAAGACGGAAATGCACTGCCCCGCTAAAACCTGTTAAAAAATAGAAAGGATTTCCCAAAATAAATCACTACTAAGCTTCTGATGTAAGCTGATTTATAATTATGTATGTTTCAATAGAAACAATGCATGATAAACAAACAACTTTTAAAGCTTGGAGACTCACTTTAAGAAAAATCATTTCAAACAGGTTTATTCTAACACCAATATGCATACTTCTGGCTAGTCAACTGTACCACCCCTCCCCTTTTTATTTAACAAAGGATAATGTTTCACTCACATTAGCTCCAACTTAAAAGGTTTTATTTGATAAATTGGTGATGTAAAATCGTAAATAATCACACATTTAGCTGTACAATGTATACGCAGACATACAAAGAATTAGCTCACATCAGCAACTGTCATGTATATTTATAACAAAACAAAGTATGTTTTATGAACAGCTGTGGTATATTGACACCTGATATACAAAATTACAAGGTGAGTAATTAAAACCCAGACTGACTAGTGTACTTTTGTTTATAATACTTTGGATTAGGATATTGACTGGTTGTGGATGTGTCATGCAACAGTTCTGAGTGTGAAATAATTGGCGAAAATGGAAAACTGAAAGTGGAAGTGCAAAAGTGTATCTTGTTCGTAAACAAAAAGAATGTACATGTACTACTGTACTATTTCAATTCATCTTTCAAGCTCTACTTTAAGTTCTACAATTATCTAACACTATCAAAAACACCCATTGAAGCAGTTCGTATCGACAGTTTGTCGATTTTTGGATATTTTGAATAAAGGGAACACAGACACAAAAACTAGAGCATCGAAAAGGTCGGTCTACATTTTGTAGTCTACTTGTTGTCAGCTAGTGTTGTTGTTGTTGTGTGTGACACATACCCACGTACGCGAAATAAGCACGGTCCATGCACCTAGAGATTCATAACCGACATACCTGTCGCGTTGGGTCTTCTGACATATGCATTCGTAATTTTAAGGCTCTTAAAATCTAGAAAAAAACTTTCTAAAGACAATTTTTTCCACGCTTTTTTTTGTTATGACTAGAAATGGCTCCGGATCACGTGATCAGGTTCTGTCATCTTTTCGGTCGTTTCCGTGAATTCCCGGAATTTCTCGCTTTTGAACATCGCAGTATCGGCATACTAAGAGAAAATTACCGCGTCGTCGTTTTGATTTCTAGTATTGTATTTTGTTTTCTGATTTAACCTTTATTAAATTCAGACTAGGACACCCTTTGTTATTTCATTACGACTAAGTTAAAATATGGCTACTCAAGTGAAAAGAATTAGGATCTCTCTGGTAATCAATTTCATATTGAATTTTTCAATTTCCATCAATATCAAAGCCATTATTGAAAATAGGGAAAAATGACGAAAACATATTTGAAACCTTTTTCGACACTAGGTGAATATTGGTCTTGCTGACCAAAATATGGAGAATAAGAAGTTAGGCTACATCAAAAATGTAAACAATTAATAATACACGATAAGCTCTTTCTATTCTCTATCCCAATTCCATTGTTGCTAGGCTTTCGTTTACTATTATGGATATATCAGTTAACATAGACCCGGAATGAATTCTTTGGTCCCCCACCAACAGTACGGCTAAATAACAGGGATCGTATGGTAAGGATCGCAAGTCTCGTTAGAACTCTACAAATTTCCTGTCACCGGGGCTGCCATTGCACATGTGGCTGTGCGTTTTTTGTTCTAACATCACACTTATGTCTGACGTTATGGAACAAAATACGTCAAATGGAATTGAAACGTCTCCAAAAGGTTCTAAATAGCGTCATATGTATGTCAACGGATATCACAAAATATCGATAATGTCTAAATCATTCAATCAATATAGGCCTACTTAAAACACAGACGTGTGTTGTAACTTCTGACGACGAGAGTGTAGCTATACTCTCGATTGATTGGTGTTTTACGCCGCGCTCCAGATTATTTCACTTATATGGCGGCGTTGCCAGTTTTATTGTGGGAGGAAACCGGGCTCTATATGCCCGGAGGAAACCCACGACCTTCCGTTGGTAACTGGCAACCATCCCACATAGGTCGTTCGAGTGAACACCCAGTCAGAAAATTTTCCAATTTTTTGGACTGAGTGGGAATCGAACCCGCGACCCATTGGTGGAAGACTGTTCGGATTGAGCGTCCAACGCTCTACCTACTGAGCCACGGAGGCCCCAGCTACTCTCAAAAGCTCATAACTATACACCATTATCTACAATATATTTATGAACACTAAAACACACGGGCACATGGAAAATCTTCTTGTCTAAAATAACAACGGAGACAAGTTTCTAATTGTGTTAAAAAGAGGTATATCATTTAGACCTTTATACCCCATCATAGATTGTTGTAATATTGTAAACCTATGATATTTCATTAGGTTGACGACTGATAGGAGCTTGACCTTAGTCAGTAGTATTTTCTGGAACACTTTGTATTACATTGACAATGCTTACGCATCTTAAGCTATGGTAAGAATATCACCAGACTATATATTATAGGGTTATGCGAAAAGACAGTGAAAATTTGCACAGTAGAGTTTATGAACTAATACATAATACTATGTGGAATACATAATACAATGTTTGAAAGCAGCTATTTAACGAAATGTGGTTCAAAATAAGATTGGGCCATTACGAATTAAGGCCGGTCAAATTGTGATGTACTTGGCCCCATTGTTTAATATCTTTATTGTTCATTATCTACTTTCATCATTGACGCAAGGACTATATAATACATCCCTCGTGGTGACCCAGTTTAATATTTACTGTCTACATATACATAGGGCCTACATGTTGTATTCTCCGCATATAATTGTTAGCCTGTCAGTGTTTCTTCTGTCGTTTTGATCTGTGGATGCTGCGGGCAATTCGGCCATTGGATGCCATGCAGTTGCACATTTAGGGCTATCTCCTAACGGTTAGGAAATTTATCTTTTCAGTTGAGTATAATATAGCTATACTTTTTAGTAAAAAAACGTAAGGTTATATAGGCCTAATTCGGCTTTATTTAGGGAACATGGAATTCAAACCCATTTTATAACAAAACTGTCTGATTTAGTTTCGCGTTATTTGGTTAGCTATGTTCAATATCATAAAATCTAATTTATATGACGATAGAAATTGATCTTTTCTATATAGAAGTAGACCAAGGTCCAGGGGCGACTACTGGCCCGCTCTGAAGCTTCGGGGATCTACGAACGTGAAATACTCGACCGGTAACGAGCGAAGACAGCCGACGTTTGTTCCGACTGTGCCCGAGGCCAGTCCGAACACACTTCGGCTATCTTCGCTCGCTACCCAATAAATGCTAATATAATTCAAAAAGATATTTTGTTTATATATATTATGTAGCCCCGTAAACCACATGCAATGTACCACAAAGTAGACAGACGCAGTTTCGGTACATATCAGGAATCCTCTAATGCTTCAGTTATATAACTGATCGAGGCTGAAAGTTAACAAACCGAGTGGTTCGGTCCCTTGTATTATGATATCGCGGGGACTCTTTTGTGGGGACCGCAAGAGGATATCGAAATTGTACGTTTCACGGCTACCTTTTTGGTCACCACATTTAAAATGACCTGCAATCTATCAGAGGGTATTTCACGCAGCTAAATCCCCGAAGTTTCAGAGTGTGTCCGAGGCATGTCAAAGCCGATCGGTAGCGAGCGAAGATAGCCGAAGGGAGTTCCGACTGTACTGGGCCCCACTCTGAAACTTCAGGGATTTACGTGCGTGAAATACCCTCTGACAGACTGCAGGTCATTTTGAATATGGCGACCAAATAGGTAGCCGTGAAGCGTACAATTTCCAAATCTTCTTGAGAACCCCACAAAAGTGTCCCGTGATAATGGATAAAGGGACCGAAGCATAGGTGCTCTATGGAAGTGTCAAAATAAAATCAATTCTTATGACCTGAGGCAAATGAAACAATAAAAAAAAATCATATACGGCCTAAATTGGTTTTTTTGTAACACTTCGGCCTACTATGAAAAAGCGAAAAGTGACCCCCCCCCTCACCCAGTGCAGTCTTATCGAAAAGCTTCTTTTTACACTTCTTGTCAAAAAAAGTAGAACGCATGCAGAAGCCATATTTCTAACAAGTTTTGGCGGGAAAAGAAATTCTTATGAGGAGCTCAAGATAGGCCTACTGTAGATTGAAATACGATGTGCTTTTATGATCCAATTGACGAGAATATTCCATTTTTTGTAGGGCGTCTGGAATGATGTCTTAGTCCAGAGCGTTTATACGGTGCATCGGCGATGAGTTCCCTACCATCGGAATCATCAGAGGAAAATGACAAGAGCCATACAGGAGACGAAACTGCACCACTCTTACCCTGGACAGGAAGGGAACAAGACAGTTGTAAGTAATGTTTTGCCAAATATACAAATATGACTGTATTGCTGAATGGCTTTCCAGTTGTATGCATATGTAATATTTTTAGAGCTAGATTGGTCTAGCATGACGTCGCACCTGACCCACGAACTGTATTTCATCCGTCATACATAAAACTGAAAACTTCATCCGCGCCATGTTGAATTTGAACTGACACGATTCGATTATTAGGAACCTCCTTTCTTTAGGGGGCGCCCTACAGTCGAATCGTTTATAGTAGGATTCTGGAACACCCTTCCGCTAGGGGGCCCAGAAGAACATGCCGGCAATGCTGATTGGACGAAGTGACCACTCTTGTCAAGCTACTCGTGTCAAAGCCGACCGGTAGGAAGCGAAGATAGCCGAAGGGAGTTCCGAGTGTCTACTCTCTCTGTTATTAGTGCATGGTATTTAAGACGCCTTCAGAGATTGGTCGAATTAGTTATCACGTGGATACATCTTTCCAAATTTATTCAGACGGATGGAACCCAAACACGTGCTTGGGACGGATGTTTTTCGTTCAAGCCATTACCGTCTTCTTAGAAGCACACTCGCCGTTGAAATCCAGATTGCTGTTTACAAAAAAAAAAAAATACTGAAAATTGAGTTTTGAAATCATTTCGTATTTTTTAAATCGAAAATTAGGTTTACTTTAAGAAGTTAAACAAAAGGGTTTGAAATGATGGCAGGCTAACCCAACACTGAAGTTAATCATCACAGGTCGTTGTTGTTGCAATCGGGCTTCGAATTCTTCCAATGTTTTTCATCCCCATTTATACATTCTACACCTAGTTGAACATGACGAACCAAAATTAGAGTGAAACTCTCAAGAAGGAATGGTATACAGTTTTGTACTCTATCTCTCTTAGACATTATGGGTGCCTCCGTGGTCAGTTGGTAGAGTTGGTAGAGCAATGGGTCGCGGGTTCTAATCTCACTCCTGTGATATGATATGAACTTATCCATTGTTGCACCATGTAGTATCTTATGTACTGAAGAGTGAAGACTCAAGTTCAAAACAAAATATATTTACGTAGAAAACACATGGTACAGTCATTTCATGGCTAAGCCTCCAGTGCCTCTACTGGCAGGTCGCTCCTCAAGGGAGATCACTCTAAAGACATAGTATAGAACACAACACAACACAAACAGAACATCGGTCTCAGTCAATTTTGCTCCAAATTCTAATATCTCACTATTTTTGACCGATCATTATATTTACCAAATTGTCTCTTAACTGGCCATTTTATTTGTTCACCACAGGTGGCCTCTCAGCTCGTTATACAGTGGTAGCCGTGCTGGCTCTGGGGTTATGTATCAACTACTTCCAAAGGTCAAGTCTCAGTGTTGCCATGGTTGCTATGGTAACAGAAAATGCCACAAACGTTCCCATAGCAACGGGTAATTCATCAGGTACCGGCTGCCCCAAATTAAACTCCACTTCGTCGGGAAAAGCTATAGTAAGTTATACATTAATTGGTGGGTCGATTTCGTCACCCTCATCTCTCCAGTGACAGGGGCGGCCTCATCACGATGTCATTTTGCAGTTTTGCAATGTACGTCAGCGTTGAATAGCCCTTCGAACATGCACATCGGGTTACTATTACTTGGATAGTCCGTCCTCTGGGTTTTTTTAACATTATGGGGCCAATGATAGACTATAACAACCTAACTACAAAATGGCTGCTGGTCTGGCGGAGATTATTTAAGGTTGGGAAATCACGATTGTGGATATAACCAATTGCCGAATGACTAGTCTATTTGCTACATTTCAATTAGCTTCATCTGAAATCACCAAGGACACGTGGTTATATAGTAGTACACAATACTGAAATATCAAATGCCAAGAATTCCATCAAAGTTTTATGTGGTTACAAACTTTCAATAATCAGATGCTATTAAATGGTAAGTTAAATAAACTTTGTGAAAAGTTTTTGATGGAGTTTGGAATGGCTGCTTGTCCGGACGAAGTGGCCGTGTGCCCTTGTATGTGCAACGTAAACACGAAAACAAATCAACACCGCAACCAATCAATCAAACAGTCAATCATTAAAACAGTCGACTAACCAAGCAACCAGCCAACAAATCAGTCAGTTTTCTCTTTACAGGTCCACGGTGAGTTTCCTTGGCAGCCGGCAACACAAGGCTTGATTCTGAGTTCGTTTTTCTATGGCTATATCGCTCTTCAAACGGCAAGAGCCTGGCTTGCAACTCGCTACGGATTCAAGCTGGTGATCGGAAGTAGCATGTTCGTGGCGTCCATATTTTCTCTTCTGATTCCGATCGCGGCAAGATTTCATTACGGAAGTTTGATAGCCGTTAGAGTTCTCCAAGGTGTTGGATCTGTAAGTGGTGGACAAAAGATTCTGGTCTTACTCGAAATTCCAATAAGAAAAAGCACAAGTAGCAAAAATAAAAACACAAGTAAAGCTTTTACGAAAATTCCCACCCATCCATTCAAACATTTGGGCAATATGCATTGCCACAAAGGGGAATGGGAGACGGAAACCTATTCTAAAGGCCCATCGGGGTTTCAAAGTATGTCCTAAATTGAGTACGTGACGGTCGTCAAATCTGATCTGATACCCATCCAGTTTTGGAGTGTCAGCAAATTTGCAGATTATCCAATTAACAAGGGTTTTCTGGTCAGTACGTTTTTACAAGGATATTTTTAAGAGTTTCCTATGGATCGCATGACCTTTGATCAGTCGAGATGTAAGAGGTCACATAATTGGGAATATGTGTATATATTTCAGATAAAATAACAAGACAATCGGCCCGTTTGATTTGCCGATCTGGGGCTCGTTTCACAAAGCAGTCGCATCGCGAACGAAGCCTAGTTGCCAATGGATACCATTTTGAAGAGATACGACGTTATGGCAACTGCGATTGATCGCACTGTGCGATGGCTTCGTGAAACGGCCCCCTGGAATAAGGTATATCACAACTTTCTGGTATATTTCAGAGTGCGGTGTATCCGTGTACAATAGGACTCATCGGACGATGGGCACCTGTAAATGAACGAGCCAGAATGACATCATTTATCATACCAGGTGTGTGTACCTCAGTGGTTTGTTCTTTTTAAACGGTCAAGAGTTGCCGAAATATTCGTTCTTTGGGTTAAACATAATTTTATTTCTCGAACAGAACAAGTTAAGCCAAGACTTTTATAAATACCATAGTCATTAGAAGAAAAACACGTTTTATTACGATGCATTCCATAATTAAAATTAGTAAAGCTTTTCTTCAAATATTTACATAAAGGAATATTATCAGAACAGAACCTCTTTTTTGTTTGTAATAAATGCTTTCAAAATCATCTTGGTGAGTTGTGTAAATATGGTATGTTTCGCATGTCCACGCAGTAGCAAGTGTTGGATTGAACTATCGCAAGAGCTTCACTTTCAGTTTGTGCACAACACTGCTCTACTTGAGATAAACATATAGAGGCGTACATACATAGTGTACATATTCCAAGATTCACACCGAGACTGACGAAATTAGCATCTCAGTGGATTTTATCACATAACTTGATCTGGTGCAAGTGTTTTTTTGGTGACAATAATGCATTGCTCTGTTTAACCACTAAGTTGCATGTCACATGATTGTGAGTTAACTTTGGAGATAGCCAGAAATGAATCGAGCACTGCTACTATCTCAGTAATCTTTGAGTAAGGGTTCGCGGTACAATTTTTTTGGGAAGGTGGGGTGGGGGTAATTCGTTGCATATTTTCAATTAAGTTCAACTCAGTTGCTGTGTGCCAATACAAAACCCCAGTATCCCTACTGTGTATGTCTTGGAATTCCATATATTATTGGCTCATGAAACTGCTATAGATCTGAATTGGGGTTGAATTTACCTCGGAATGATAAAGACTTTGTAGAGTTTTTTTCGCCAATATGTACAAGAAAATTGCCCTTTTCGTTATTCAGAAGTCATAAAACAACTACTTTGATATAAATGGATGGTACGATGGGCAAAACAACTTCATATATGTCACTTTGTAACTTTGCCGTTGTGCCGTGATAATTGAATTTCGTGAAAACAATTTAGACATAAATTTTATCAAATATAAAGCTAAATCCCCAAAATTGAGATGACTCATTTTAAATTACATTTTTATCAGTCCTTGTATTTGCATGTACACTTTTCAAGGTGTTCACTTGGGCACGGTAGGGTCGTTTCTACTGACAGGATGGCTATGTGAACAAACGTTTCTTGGAGGATGGCCGTCGGCGTTTTACCTTGCAGGTAGGTGCCCCCCCCCCCCCCCCCCCCCCCCGCCTTATCAGTCATGAATGCCTCTTAGCTTATTTTTTTCTTTGGGGTTTTACAAATACCAGTGCCGTTCCCTTCTGAATCTATAGAGATAAAACTAAGTCGTTGAATTGGTGAATTCAGTCTTAAGATTACCTTTCAATAGAATGCGTAGACATGTTTGTCCCCGGAATTCGAAGTGACAAGATTCTCACGAACAAGGAGTTGGCATTAAAACCTTAATTTTTAAATGGACTTGTGGAGGGAGGCAAAAAGTATATTTTTAGAAGGAATAAAAGTTTTCTTCAAACATTGCAAATGTTGAACTTAATTGCGACAAAATTTGGAAAAGTCTCAGAAAAGCTTGACAGACTCCATAGAATATTTTGTTGAAATTGCGGGAATAAAGTTCTCTGGGAAAAGAAATACTCGATTTTGGAAAATTTTTTAAATCATTTTAGAATGCTTTGTTGGATTCTTATACAGGCATTGCAGGTTGTATCTGGGTTGTAATATGGATAATCTTGATATATGACTCCCCTCATAAACATCCCCGAATATCGAAATCTGAGTTCCGTTTGATTACAAGTTCTCAAAACAGACCAGTCGGTGGGGTAAGTTAAGTTTTTTCCAAATCTTGTAACGTATCACTGTCCTCAATATAAAAATTATCCGACGGACAAAACACATTAGCGCAGGATGAATCATGTCAATGTACCGAAGTCAAATATATGGAGTAAAAGATTAGAAATTGGTAACGTATTGAAAAAATGCACCAGGGGTTGATGGGATTGAATACAGATTAAGGTTCCCAGTTCCGAATATCAGCTCTTTACCATTTCTTTTCGCGTTCCATCATTTCGCGTAAAGGGGGTCTTATTCAATATGACGTCATGGAACATCATGTCAAAGGAGTATAGACAGTAACCATTGCCATCATGCTACTATTTCCAGGTTGCTGCAGTGCCTTGGAAGTCGATCTTCACATCGCGGGCGTTCTGGGCGATAAGTGTTGCCCACACCTGTAACAACTGGGGGTCTTATACTCTACAGACGCAGTTACCGTCTTACCTGAAAAACATCATCGGCGTGGGCGTGTCACGAGTGAGTTGCCTTTGAACATTTCTTCAAAAAAGTAAAAATTACTTACTTTACTTATAAAAATAACCCTAACCCTAACATCCTAAAGTCCTGAAAAAACGACTTCTTTAAACCTTGTAGTTATAACCTAAATCGTGCAACCGAATCCAGATATGTACTATGGGTGTGCTCAAAATACGATGTCGGGCTTTATAAGTCGACTCAATCACCTGTCCGGGCTTATCATCCGAGGGAAAAACACTGCTATGATGATGTCGGGTAAAGCGGAGTCAACTGCGCCCGCAACCAGATAGTCTGATCGAATGACCGGCTCAAGTGGTCCGAATTCATCTTTTCATTTCTGTGTTTAACTGAATCTAACTTCAGTTATCTGAATTCTACCACGGACGAAAATCAGAGAATTTTTTTTCTTCTGCCTAAAATTCATTGATAGGATATGTTTTTCTCTCCCGAATATTTGATTTTTTCCCTTCCAGAGCGGATTTCTCTCGGCATTGCCGTACATTGTGGCAGCGCCTTTAGTCATGGCGTGGGCATCTTTGGCTGATCTTCTGAGAAAACGGGAAATTTTGTCGGCTACGAACGTTAGGAAATTGATGAACCTGATCGGTAAATGAATTTAACCTTTTTTAATATACTAAATTGTACTTTTGTGCCAAATTAAAATATTATTCGAATAAGGAATACTACAATTCGTCTCGTAATTATAAATGAAGTTAACATCTATGGGTCGGGTGAGTACCATCTTCTGGGGCCAAGTTAAAATCTCCATGGAACCCGTTCCGTGCATTACCTTGGCGGAATATAATCTACCACACCCCCTAAATAGAATAACGCCTTTTGATTGGATGCGAGTAAAACTTATCGCAGCTAATTAAAATCTCTGGCACTTACACTCTTCCACTAGCTGTTACTGGGGTTATACTGATTACTTAGTGTTTTGTGCCACACCACAGCCATCATTTATTTGTCGACGTAACCAAATTTGTTTCGAGAAGGGACAATCTAACGTTAGAGCTCATCCTGGTCCTAAAGTCCAGATCTTAGTCACGTCTGAAGGAGATCTCGCGAGAATACGATTGGCGAAAGGGGCCCAAATAAACATATACCACACCTTCAACTTGCAGTAGGCCTATATACCTACACGTATGTTTGTTTCGACTTTTATATTAATTAATAGTTTCATGTTAATGGGATTTTCTAAGAATGTACTTGCTTATTCCTTACAGGAACCTTAGGTCCGGGTAGCTTACTGGTTGTATCTACCATGGTCGGTTGTAACCAGTACGAAGTAATAGCAGTCATTACGTCTGCCATTGCCTTAATGACCGCTCACTCTGGAGGGACGAATCCGAACATTATAGACATAGCGCCGTATTTTGCAGGTATAATACTATAGCCGATTGACTGATTTTTTTTTTACGCCGCGTTCAAGACTATTTCTCTTATGTATGGTGGTGTTACCAGGTTTAGTATTTAGGGTGAGGCCCCACCCATATTAAAGACCATTGGGGTCCTTGAGAAGGGGTCCGGACTGGGTTCAATTGTATTGTAACGGCGATGAATACTCACAGTAGTATTGAAAATTTTACCAATAGATGAATGACTCCTTATCATCATTGTAAAATAGAAAAGGAGGTCTTGGATTTCCTTTGGGGCACATATCCTGTTTTTTTCGCACAAGATGCATGGCAACTTTACCATATAAACAAACCAGCCGCTCAAGGTATCTCCTAACTTGTTGCATTGCCTTTTATCTGCAGGTGTAATCAAAGGTGTGGTGAATACATTTTCAACCCTTGCCGGGATGGTTGGCCCGTATGTTGCTGGGCTTATAGTCAACAAAGAGGTACCTCATGAAATAAAATATTACGGTTGTCAATTAAGAGTGAAAATCCCCATACGAGATTCTCGCAGTTCACATATCAGCGAATTAATATTGTCCTATAGTAACACGTTTTGTCATTAGTGTTTTCAACATAGGGCATGTGTTGTATTTTAAGGCGTACGGGGTCTATCTATACCCACGTCTAATTGATCTCATGAAACAAACTGATCAAATAACTGATCAATTCTCCATTTTCTATAAATATTTTATTCTCGTTCCTCTTTTGGTTTATTTATGGCATTTGTCTGTTTCTCTTTTTCTAGCAAACCAAAGCGGCCTGGACGATAGTGTTTTATATTTCTGCGGGAATTTTCATTTTTGATGGACTGTTTTATTCGGCGTTGGCCTCCTCGGAGTTAGCGCCATGGGGGACTTTTGAATCAGAAGTTTTTGTTGAGCCATCGGACAAACAGACAAACGAACGGACGGACAAATCCAATACTTCAAAACAAGAAGTTTGGGCTGGCAATGTGCAAAAGAATGAAGGATGAGCAGACGCACAAACAGACAAACGAACGGACGGACACATCCAATACTTAAAAAACAAACCTTTGAGATGGCAATGTACAAAAGAACGAAGGATTAGCAGTTGTACAAACAGACAAACGAACGGACGGATAAATTCAACACTATTAAAGGCACACTCGTCGCGAAAATCCAGAACACTGTTTACATTAAAGACAGTGGTTGGTTTTTTACCAAAAATTGAAAGTTTTATCATCATTTAGTATTTTTTATTTGAAATTGAAAATTAGATTTATCAGGTACCCGCAATATAAAAAAAACTCCGAGCCTGAGCCCTAATGTTTTGATTGTTTGTGGGTGATCTAACAATAAGTATAATCTTAAGTACTTTATCTGACAAATACAGAATGACCACCGGGTAACAGGGACTCGAAACGTCTGCTGATGGATTTTGGGTAAGCAAACGTTTTAAGTTAACTAACAGTGATCGTTGTTGTTGTAATCGGGTTTCGATTCTTTGTTTGTTTTTCATTCCCATTTATGCATTCTATACCTACTTCGACATGTTTTATGTGTCCTATGATTAAACATTGGTTTTAGCTGTAGTAAGCTCTTGCAAATGGTTTTCTTAACAAATGTCCAACAGCCTACTGCGGCAAGGGGGCCTTTAAAATATTTTACAAATTTAGTGATTGAGACAGTCATACTTTTGATAATAGGCTTAGTCATACCCAGGAGTGGGTCAATCAAATTTCTTTGTCATTATTGTATAATGGCGTATAGGGCATAATGTCTCTACAGTTGATTGATTGTTTGGTGTTTTACGCAGCGCTCAAGATTATTTCACTTATATGGAGGCGTTGTCAGTTTTATTGTGGGAGGAAATCGGGCTCTATGCCCGGATGAAACCCCGACCTTCCGTTGTTAAATGACAACCATCCCACATAGGTCGTTAGAGTGAAAACCCAGTCAGAAAAGTTTCCAATTTATTTTTGGCCTGAGTGGGATTTGAACCCGCGACCCATTGGTTGAAGGCTGTTCGGATTGAGCGTCCAACGCTCTAACTACTGAGCCTACTGAGCCAAGGAGGCCTCAGATATGTGGTGGAAGGAAACCGTCTATTTTCTCGGAAGAAAGGGATGTGGGGGGGGGGGGGGGGGGGGGAGCCTGCACGGGCAACTCTTCCACCTTGGGTTATCGAATGAAACCCCACACACCCTTCTTTTGACTGATTTGGATTAGAACCCGCGACACAGCGATGGAAGGCCTGTGTCGGGCAAGGCGACTACTGTTTTGCCGACAAAGTCACCAACACCCCCCTCCCCTTTCATTGCTGAGGAGGTAAAAATAAAGTCAAAGAAAAATTCAAACTGATCATATCTTTATTTCAGTTTTTACATTTGTTAACATCAGTGAACAATGTGTTAGCCGGACATTGAATAATACATTTATATAAAAATATTAACTTTTCAAAATAACGAATCTGACTTCATGATTTATTAGGCTGAACAAAGAAATATAGTAAAATATGGAAACAAAACTAGCCCATAATTAAAATTAAAAACACCCTTGCGGAAGAAAATTCTCGCGAGTAACACATGTGTGTTTATGTTTCAATAATTAATGCTGGCGGATGCTAGGTTATTTACAATACACCCTTTCGGCTTAAGGATCGACGCTTGCGCAGAAGCCTCGTTGTAGGGCAAAATGACGTTAAAATGAGTTTTTGGATCAATCTGACGTCAGAATCGTGTCCATTTCGTCTATGACGTAATGCAAAAAGAGGCGTGTCACAGCGACCGCAACAGAGAGATGACGTCAATGCCCTACAATTCGAACAACGTCATAAACACGTCGTTCTAAGCCGAAAGGGTCTATACACAAAGGGGGTAGGAGCTGCTGAAATTTCCGAAACATATGAACAGTTTCTTTATATTAAAGTAAATATATTAGAACAATCGTTCCTTATTTTTCCTAAGCAATACAAAATAGGATCTTCCCATTGACACCAATCTCGTATATATATACATTAAAGTGGCATAAGCTGCCAAAAATGTGGATATTTTTCATTTTAATTTCTTTTTCTGAAAAATTAAAAATATAAGTTTTTAAGAGCTACCGATCCGCCAACTAATCTCGAGAATGTATGACTTGGGCTAGCCGCACTCGTGTGTCTCTATCCTGGTTTACTTACTTTGCCGGTCAGGTAGACTTGGGCCTAAAATGAATGAATGCTTGTCGCGGTTGCTGGATTTTTCAAACAATTTCGGTTCGTACAGATCACAGAAAGTATAGATTTTCCTTTTTCATCCATTCAGTCTTTCGATGAACTTAAAACACTCTCGTCTTGGCAAAAAAGATTAAAAAGTGACTTACACCACTAGGACCAGGCCTACTGCATATTCCTTATATCTCAGCCACATTTATAGTTTTCCGAAGAAGTCCAAGAACCCGCGACCTATTGTTCCGCCGACGTTGACACGGAAGTCCCAGCAAGCGAAATGGAGTTTGAATTGAGCGTGTGAGTTTGGGCATAAGCTGCCAAATATCGGGAAATTTGCATGAAGCAGAATTAGCTAATCGTTCGTTAAATAAATCCACCAGTAGGGATAGGGTTATGAATGAGACTTATAAAATCTTTAAGGGGAAAAAAATGTTCCATATTAACAACATTTGCAAAATTTAGATCTTGTCAAACATTTATTCAAAACAAAATTAAACACATATTTAAATCCTTCAATTTCTGATCACCGTGTTAGAAAAAAATGTGATTGGTTTCTAAGTACATGTTTAAGACAAACCCTTTATACACGCAGAGCACTGAAGTCCAAGGCCAAACCATTATCACAGGTCAAAGGTCAAATAAAATGTCAAGGTCAACAAATATACTTTCGCGTAATTAATTACTTGCAATGGTTCGTATTTACAACAATGATCTACAGAAAAAAGGTAATTACTGACCGTAACAAAAAAAAATATTAATGTATAAAAACAGGGATAGACCACTGAGAGAAAACAACAGCTACAAAATATGTACATTTTAAAAACAGTATAAAGCTATTGGTGTGATAGCTCCGGTATGTAGCGTTATTGACTATTGTGACGCCCGAAGGGCGGAACGCTACGGGAGGAAGCCATTTTTAAATTTGCGACATTAACCATGATTCCACAGGCAATATGGCCGCCTTGTTCGCAGGAAAATGTTCCAACCCACTTTCGATATCGATGGAATGCAACAACCAAAGCCTATAGTTCGACAAAAGGGGAATGGATACCAAGACAGAAAAGGTTGGTCATTCATTTTAAGGCATTTATTGCATCGGTAAACAATTTTTTCGTAGGAAAATAGGGGCCGGAGCTAAAAAATCATCGGACTGTAACTACGACAAAATGGCGTCTCAACTACAATGGTCATCGCTCCCAGCTGGTTAGACCATTGTTTTCTACAATTATTGGTGTGAGTAACATAGTTTTTAATTATTGGCCCTTTTTGTAGCGTCAATATTGAATATTTTGTACAGAAAACTTGAAACTTTGTACCCTTTGAACTGAAAACAGAAATTATTGAATATTTTGCACTGGAAACTATAACCATTGAACATTTTGGCAACACATGTACAGGGGCCTGGTTACCTGCCTTCTTTCAGAAACGTATTCGTGTATAGAAAGGACTGATTCATTATTTTAATGAGAAAATTTTTTTAAATAGACACAGATTGATTCAATACTGGCTTCAGAGAAAGTTTACCATTTCGTATTTCACTATAGTTTCCCATCAGCTCTTAGCTAATCCTAAAACTATCCCTTCTATGAGATTATTGATCCACTGTTGAATTTCATAAGCCAATATCAAATAAAATATACAATATGGACTTAGATGTCTGCAATAAAGCTGTTATAAGAATAATTATCCCAACCTGTACCAAAATGATCTATTCTCCTAAGATTAGCCCAGCTATGATGTTAATGTGACCCTAAGCTAAATTGCATGCATCTCCTAAAACAAGCCTATCCTAAAATATCTAACCTAATCCTATCCTAAATTAGCGAACATCTGACCTAATCCTATCCTAAATTAGTGAACATCTAACCTAATCCAATCCTAAATTAGTGAACATCTAACCTAACCCTATCCTAAATTAGTGAACATCTGACCTAATCCTATCCTAAATTAGAGCGACATGGGCTGAATAATTTCAGACAAAGAGTTTACAAGAGTTCAACAAAATAATTCTATAAGTGTAAGACCAGCCATTTTTCCAACAGGGGCCGTCTCATGAAGCCGTCTAAGAGTGTGATCAATCGTAGTTGCCATGTCGTTGTATTTCTTCACTATGGTATCAATTGGCAACTACATGTAGGCTTCGTTTGCGATGCGACTGCTTTGTGAAACAAGCCCGTTTAGCACTTTTTCAGTGTGAGGTTGCACTATGTACGCTTTATTTCCAGCCAGCTGAAGAAAATACTTTTTGGAGATTTTCAAGAGAATCAAGGATAGCTGTTGATGATTGCTTCGTGTTTTGTGTCACACTCGGTGTTGTTTGAGAGATAAGCCAGTGCTTTCAAAGGATTGTTGGGAATCCATTTGGTTGGTGTCTAACTATGATCAGGGCTATGAACCAATCATCGCTGGAAAATAGGCACAAGACAACTAAAGCGGATCTAAGCCAAAGTTTGAAATCCGTCTGGCTGCGGGGCAAGGGTATTTCAGAATTGCTATTTTCAGAATTGCTCTATACCCAGGGGCTGCCACGCCCACAATTGGCCCATTCCTGAATAGTTAATTGTTTAGTGAAGGTTCAGATGCATTCTGGTGCAAAACAAATAATACTCAATTGATTGATTGATTGATTGTGTGGTGTTTTACGCCGCACTCAAGATTATTTCACTTACATGGCGGCGTTGCCAGTTTTATTGTGTGAGGAAATCAGGCTCTATGCCCGTAGGAAACCCACGACCTTCCGTTGGTAACTGGCAACCATCCCACAGTCAGAAAATTTTCAATTTTTTTTTGGGACTGAGTGGGATTCGAACCCGCGACCCATTGGTGGAAGGCTGTTTGGATTGAACTTCCAACGCTCTACCCACTGAGCTTTCACTCTCAAAGTGAGATAGCTATGGTCTGGCTGTAAAATGTGTGCACTAATAAAAAGCAACCAAAAACTTGTAATCTTTAAACACAATACACCAAACCTAGAAACAGCGCCTACATGTAAACACCTTTAATTAAAATCATAATAAGAATAAAAAATAAAATAAAAACAAAAGGGTTAAAGAAAACTAAAAAAAAATAAAATAATGGTAGCACCTCCATTAAAAGGGAAGCGTTTAAAATAATTGACTTTTTTCCAGTCGTTCAAATTTTAAAACACAACACTATCACATGATGGATACGAAAAAGATTTTTGAAATTCAACTTTACAACAGAACTCTTTCTCTTTTTCTGAAAATGACGACAAATCAAACATTGACTGAAGTTTAACGACTCAGTTCAGGAAAATCTCAATAGCTAAAGAGGCGCTGACTTGATGAGGGATATCAAAAAATTTGATGACAGAATCTTCAATCCAGGCTGGAAGAAAATTAAATGAATATGTCAGATATTAGGTTTCAATTTATCAAAGATTGGTTGATTGAGGTTTTACGGCTCACTCAAGATTCACTTACAAATAAAGAATTCAAATGACTCTTAAGGTAAACGTAAGAATCAAACCTGTGCCTCGGGGTAGAGGGCTATAGGAGTAGCTGGCTTTTTAAATTAATTAAAAATTAATTAACTCAACAAACCTTCAGAACAATTAAAGAATGCAGGCTACACTTACTTGAGACATTTTAATGCCATTTCTATCTCTTCCCTCTTGGAGATTTTTTCCAGCTGAAATTCAAAAGTCGACATAGCATAAAGATTGAAATTGACTTTGCTAAAAATTGATTTTATACCTGGTAAATTTGTGTCGATGACAAAAAACTAGCATCTCACAGCCAACACGTAACTTGTGTTGCAATCTAGAGTAGTTAAATCATTTACTTTCTGTACTGGGTACGAATTTTGGCCAGGTCTATGAGAGTCTAAAAGACTGATGGACGTTGTTTTGCTGCACTCAAGATTATTACACTTATATGGCTGTGGTATAAAGGTCTAAATGATATACCTCTTTTTAACACAATTAGAAACTTTTATTTTGGACAAGAAGATTTTCCCTGTGCTCGTGTGTTTTAGTGTTCATAAATATATGGCTGTGTTGAAAGGTTAACTGGGTGAAGAGAGCCGCATCTTTCACCCACAAAAAAAAATCCATCCCAAATTTTTTCATTTTTTTTTGCGATGGTGTGTAAACAGACCTGCATGGATTTTCCTCATTTCTACATTAGTCATTTAGTTTTTCGATGAATTTCAAAGCCTATTAGTGTTGTGACAACAAGAATTAATGAAACAAAAAAATCTAATTTTGGCAGCTCAGACAACTTTAATAGATGGTTACTGTACTCGAACCAGTAGCTCTTTGAATCGATGGAAGGACGTTATACCTTTGCCCATTGAGCCCTAGCAGAGACCCTTAGCTAACAATAATGTCAAAATCAGATTGATTGATTGTTTGGTGTTTTACGCCGCGCTCAAGATGATTTCACTTATATGGCGCGTTACCAGTTTTATTGTGGGGGGAAACCAGGCTCTATGCCCGGAGGAAACCCACGACCTTCCGTTGGTAACTGGCAACCATCCCACATAGGGTCAAAATCAGAGACTGAAATATCTGAAACCTTTACCTCAGGAGTGAGAAGTTCTTCCCCACGATCTTGTTTCTCCTCCAACAGTTGTATCTGTCTTAATTTCTTCTGCAGTTTCTTTTCCTCCCTTTTCTTTTTGGTCAAAAAGTATAAAAACATGGAAAACGTGATAGGAAAATAAAGTATTGTGTTTTTGTTGATGTTATTTGGTTCTTGACTTTAAATGTGCAAGCAAGAGCACTAGCATTCTGATATCCTTTGACATTACGAACAAGTCTGGCCTGCAGGAACCCCCCAACATTTTCCAGTGTTATGTGACGGCCTTTCTACCTCAGGGGCATGAGAACCCAATCAAATGTTTTTTTCTATTGGGGCAGCATTCGAAACCCCCAACCCAACGACAGAAGGCTTGTAGACATCAGTGTGGGTTAATTTAGTAATTCCGTAATTTCCCTGATGATGATTGCAACCTGCTTGTAGACATTAATACAGATTACTTGGATACAGGTACATGTATCTGACAGCCATTCAACATCAAGTTCTATTCTGATATCCTGAAGTTATCGACAATGCTGCTCAAGATTATTTCACATGTATAGCGCATTGCCAGATCTAGTGGGGGAGGAAAATGGGCTAACTGCACAGAGGAAAATTCCAACCTTCTGCAAGTACCTAGCAACTCTTCCACGTTTGGCAATCGTTTGGAAAAAATCAACGAAGAAATTTTTCAATTTTTATTTGGTCGGAGTAGGATTCAATCCCACGCTACCTGTGTCAGACTGGGAGATTATCACTTGATTGAGCCACAGAGTTGGATTAAATTCATAAAACTTACAGAATCAGTAACGACAGTTTCATCGTGGCTTTCTCCAGACGATGAAGAACTGTTTGTGGAACTTGTGTTCAGTAAACCAGGAGCTTGGGCTGAAAAAGGAAAAAAAAACTCCCATTCAGGCCACATCGAATGTCGTAAAGTAAAATATTGCTGAAAATTAATTTTTCTGAGAAGACTAGCCAATAAAATTCATTGTGAGTCTGATGTGTACCCGAGGGGTCTAGGAGACTCTCTGTCGGCTAAATTGGACAATGGTTAATGGCAACTCACACTTTTTCACGAAATGCTTCTTGAAATTTTCATTTCTGAAAGCCTCTATTTTTCACAAAATATTGCTTGAAATTTTCATTTCTGAGAGCCTACATTTTTCATGAAATGCCGCTTGAAATTTTCATTTCTGAGAGCTTCTTTTTATAAAAAAATTGCCCTTGAAATTTTCATTTCTTTTTAGAAGGTTGATTGAAAAAAGGACTTCATTGCATTGAACACAATATGTCTCTTTGCTTGTTGTCTAATCAGCTGAAACTGAATGTTTGAATAAAACCAATAATAAGATATTTGCCATATTTACCCATCATGCCTCTGCCTCTTCCTAAAGCCATAGCCAAGATAGCTGCAGTTCTGTCTTCTGCCTGGCCTTAAATTGGGAATAAACATTGATTGATTGATTGACATTTTACATGGGCACTCCAGTTTATGTTACTTACACGTCGGCAATGACAGGTTACATAGGAGGAGGGGCATTGAACAGGAGGAAACATGGGGCATTGAACAGGAGGAAACATGGGGCGTTGAACAGGAGGAAACATGGGGCGTTGAACAGGAGGAAACATGAGGCATTGAACAGGAGGAAACATGGGGCGTTGAACAGGAGGAAACATGGGTGGTTGAACAGGAGGAAACATGGGGCGTTGGACAGGAGGAAACATGGGGCGTTGAACAGGAGGAAACATGGGGCGTTGAACAGGAGGAAACATGGGGCGTTGAACAGGAGGAAACGTGGGGCATTGAACAGGAGGAAACATGGGGCGTTGAACAGGAGGAAACATGGGGCGTTGAACAGGAGGAAACATGGGGCGTTGAACAGGAGGAAACATGGGGCGTTGAACAGGAGGAAACATGGGGCATTGAACAGGAGGAAACATGGGGCGTTGAACAGGAGGAAACATGGGGCGTTGAACAGGAGGAAACATGGGGCGTTGAACAGGAGGAAACATGGGGCATTGAACAGAAGGAAACATGGGGCATTGAACAGGAGGAAATGTGGGGCATTGAACAGGAGGAAACATGGGGCGTTGAACAGGAGGAAACATGGGGCGTTGAACAGGAGGAAACATGGGGCGTTGAACAGGAGGAAACATGGGGCGTTGAACAGGAGGAAACATGGGGCATTGAACAGGAGGAAACATGGGGCGTTGAACAGGAGGAAACATGGGGCGTTGAACAGGAGGAAACATGGGGCGTTGAACAGGAGGAAACATGGGGCGTTGAACAGGAGGAAACATGGGGCGTTGAACAGGAGGAAACATGGGGCATTGAACAGGAGGAAACATGGGGCGTTGAACAGGAGGAAACATGGGGCGTTGAACAGGAGGAAACATGGGGCATTGAACAGGAGGAAACATGGGGCATTGAACAGGAGGAAACAAGGGGCGTTGAACAGGAGGAAACATGGGGCGTTGAACAGGAGGAAACATGGGGCATTGAACAGGAGGAAACAAGGGGCTTTGAACAGGAGGAAACATGGGGCGTTGAACAGGAGGAAACATGGGGCATTGAACAGGAGGAAACATGGGGCATTGAACAGGAGGAAACATGGGGCATTGAACAGGAGGAAACATGGGGCATTGAACAGGAGGAAACATGGGGCATTGAACAGGAGGAAACATGGGGCATTGAACAGGAGGAAACATGGGGCATTGAACAGGAGGAAACATGGGGCATTGAACAGGAGGAAACATGGGGCGTTGAACAGGAGGAAACATGGGGCATTGAACAGGAGGAAACATGGGGCATTGAACAGGAGGAAACATGGGGCATTGAACAGGAGGAAACAAGGGGCGTTGAACAGGAGGAAACATGGGGCATTGAACAGGAGGAAACATGGGGCATTGAACAGGAGGAAACAAGGGGCTTTGAACAGGAGGAAACATGGGGCGTTGAACAGGAGGAAACATGGGGCATTGAACAGGAGGAAACATTGGGCATTGGACAGGAGGAAACATGGGGCATTGGACAGGAGGAAACATGGGGCGTTGAACAGGAGGAAACATGGGGCGTTGAACAGGAGGAAACATGGGGCGTTGAACAGGAGGAAACATGGGGCGTTGAACAGGAGGTAACATGGGGCATTGAACAGAAGGAAACATGGGGCATTGAACAGGAGGAAACATGGGGCGTTGAACAGGAGGAAACATGGGGCGTTGAACAGGAGGAAACATGGGGCGTTGAACAGGAGGAAACATGGGGCATTGAACAGGAGGAAACATGGGGCATTGAACAGGAGGAAACATGGGGCATTGAACAGGAGGAAACATGGGGCGTTGAACAGGAGGAAACATGGGGCGTTGAACAGGAGGAAACATGGGGCATTGAACAGGAGGAAACAAGGGGCGTTGAACAGGAGGAAACATGGGGCGTTGAACAGGAGGAAACATGGGGCATTGAACAGGAGGAAACAAGGGGCATTGAACAGGAGGAAACAAGGGGCTTTGAACAGGAGGAAACATGGGGCGTTGAACAGGAGGAAACATGGGGCATTGAACAGGAGGAAACATGGGGCATTGAACAGGAGGAAACATGGGGCATTGAACAGGAGGAAACATGGGGCATTGAACAGGAGGAAACATGGGGCATTGAACAGGAGGAAACATGGGGCATTGAACAGGAGGAAACATGGGGCATTGAACAGGAGGAAACATGGGGCATTGAACAGGAGGAAACATGGGGCATTGAACAGGAGGAAACATGGGGCGTTGAACAGGAGGAAACATGGGGCGTTGAACAGGAGGAAACATGGGGCGTTGAACAGGAGGAAACATGGGGCATTGAACAGGAGGAAACATGGGGCATTGAACAGGAGGAAACAAGGGTCATTGAACAGGAGGAAACAAGGGGCGTTGAACAGGAGGAAACATGGGGCGTTGAACAGGAGGAAACATGGGGCGTTGAACAAGAGGAAACATGGGGCGTTGAACAGGAGGAAACATGGGGCGTTGAACAGGAGGAAACATGGGGCGTTGAACAGGAGGAAACATGGGGCGTTGAACAGGAGGAAACATGGGGCGTTGAACAGGAGGAAACATGGGGCGTTGAACAGGAGGAAACATGGGGCGTTGAACAGGAGGAAACATGGGGCATTGAACAGGAGGAAACATGGGGCGTTGAGCAAGAGGAAACATGGGGCATTGGACAGGAGGAAACATGGGGCATTGAACAGGAGGAAACATGGGGCATTGAACAGGAGGAAACATGGGGCGTTGAGCAGGAGGAAACATGGGGCGTTGAGCAGGAGGAAACATGGGGCATTGAACAGGAGGAAACATGGGGCATTGAACAGGAGGAAACATGGGGCGTTGAACAGGAGGAAACATGGGGCGTTGAGCAAGAGGAAACATGGGGCATTGAGCAAGAGGAAACATGGGGCGTTGAACAGGAGGAAACATGGGGCATTGAACAGGAGGAAACATGGGGCGTTGAACAGGAGGAAACATGGGGCATTGAACAGGAGGAAACATGGAACATTGAACAGGAGGAAACATGGAACATTGAACAGGAGGAAACATGGGGCGTTGAACAGGAGAAAACATGGGGCGTTGAACAGGAGGAAACATGGAACATTGAACAGGAGGAAACATGGAACATTGAACAGGAGGAAACATGGAACATTGAACAGGAGGAAACATGCCACATTCAACTGATACCAGGCATTAAGTTTTTAACCATGTTAATAATTCTGTTGGATTCAAATTCAATGCCATGTATGAAAGGATTGTGGCATCTTTCTCACTACCCTTTAAGCATCCCCCCTCCCCTCTTTCCCTCTTCCGAGTTTTTCTCTTTGTTTTAATAACTTTTCAGGCCTGTACAGATTTGCGGATTTAGGAAAAACTGTACCGGTTATTGGGTTTATTGACTAGAAAAGGGGAGATAAATGTATCAAATATGAGAATAAACCTTTGATTACCTGGTCTGGTCATGCCTCGACCCACACCCACCATGCCTCGGCCCACACCAGCCGTCGGCAAACCATGTTTACTCGCCAAAAAGATGTGGGCTGGTTGTGAGGTTGCTGATTGGCTGGGCTGATTGAGGTTTTGTAATAAGCTTGACGTCTGTGGTTGCCGGAGCCGCTCACTGTTTGACGGAGGTACAGGCTGCGGATCATCGGGTACCACTCCACTGTCAAAAGATACAAATAAATACTTGTTATTTAATGAAAAGGATACCCTGGATTAGTATGTCAACAAGCCTGCTTTTATCCCTGAGCAAAATGGCCAAAAATATCCAAGGAGGTGAAAGAATGAATCTGGCACAAATTCAAATTCATAAAAAAACATTCAACGATTAAATAACTGTTCATATAAACGTTTCCCGACAAAATTCTCTGAATCTAAAAGATTTATTAACAGAGCTGGTTTGTGTTGAAACGTTTATTTGAAAAAAACATAAGTTGAACGGAAATAACTTTAATTGATTGTTTGGTGTTTTACGCCGCGCTCAAGACTATTTCACTTATATGGCGGCGTTGCCAGTTTTATTGTGAAAGGAAACCGCTGGTAACTGGCAACCATCCCACATAGGTCGTTCAAGTGAAAACCCAGTCAGAAAATTTTCCAATTTTTTTGGACTGAGTGGGATTCGAATCTGCGACCCATTGGTGGAAGGCTGTTCGGATTGAGTGTCAAACGCTCTACCTACTGAGCCGCGGAGGCCACCAGAAACAACTTTGTGTGAAAATGGTTATCCTTGAACACAGCTCCATGTCTCCGTCGCTCCCTAGTAGTCAGAAAAGGAGTGGGGGATTTTATTACTTCAAAGTCAAAACTGACTTCATGCACGACCTTTGATGTGTACAAAGTGCTAAAAAGATCAACTGACACAGCAGAGATCGTGTATTATGTCACCACCGCGAGAGTACGTACACAACCGAGGTTGTGTTTGACATCGTATGTCACTAAGCTAAGCCAAAGTTGACCTTCATATTGACTGCAGAAGCCAATAAGAGATATAAATCAGTCTTACCCATTTTCTGCTATTTTAAAAAGATTGGCATGGTGTGCTTTCTTTTCTGCTCGGGTTAATCTAAAACCAAAAATAATACATTTCATTAATAAATGATATACGTCTTTTTAGCACAATTAGATTGATTGATTGTTTGGTGTTTTACGCAGCACTCAAGATTATTTCACTTATATGGTGGCGTTGCCAGTTTTATTGCGGGAGGAGACCGGGCTCTATGCCCAGAGGAAACCCACGACCTTCCGCTGGTAACTGGCAACCATCCCACATAGGTCGTTTGAGGGAAAATCCAGTCAGAAAATTTTTTTTTAATTTTTTTTTTTGGACTGGGTGGGATTTGAACCTGTGACCCATTGGTGGAAGGCTGTTCGGATTGAGCGTCCAACGCGCTACCTGCTGAGCCACGGAGGCCTCTTGTGCTAACGAAAGTTCAGGCCTCCAACAAGGGTCAGTTGTGACCTCAGTCTAAGTCCCTGTAATCTTAACACTGATTTACATTTTCCGTAACTTATGGCAGCTTTGTTATCCAGCCCTCAGCCATTGGGAAAATGGTTAATAAATGAATCACTTACCCAACGGTGTCTTTGATAATATTGGGATTATTCAGGGTAGACGGATGAACACCCACTCGTGGAAACTGCAAGATTTCTATAAAGGATGGAGAAAGACGATTATATTAATAACTAGAAGATCTTGGGACTTAAACATGTCTCTGTCAGAGAGAAATTGTCAAATGTTGATTTCCCACTTTTCAACACGACAACTTTGAGACATCATGGCAGAAGCATTAAACTATACAACTGCCAAGAGCATTAGTAATATCAACATCTTTCTTATACAGATTTCAAATTTCGACATTGAGTTCCAATTACTAGAGCCAAGTGAATATAGACTAAAAATACAGTCGTACACCATTTGTATTGTGTAATCTGCAGTAAAACGGCTAGAAAATGCTGGACCACTTCAGTTTGTCCCGTTTTGGCTACTATCTATGGTGACGTCACTAAATTACATCATTAGAAAATAACTGCAACATTATGCATTATGCAAAAAGCAGACATCAAAATAGGGCCAAGTACAAAAGACCCAACCAATTAACTGTGGAGAAATAAAACTCATGAATTTCGACCAAAGTGTCTTAAAGCCAGGCACATTATAAGCCAACCCCCAAAAATTCAGTTGTTAGGAACAAGGATGAAAATCAAGAGGCCTAGTTCGCTCAGCACTAAGTTCAAACTGATGGGTTGCAAGTTTGAATCCCATTCAGTGAAAGAAGAATTAAAATGTTTTTCACTCATGTGATGTGGGAATTTTCAGGTACGGTACTGCGAAAGGTTACAGGTTTCTTCAAGACAAAGAACCCCTACATGTACATCAATGGATCAATTAATCAAGTACACCAATTGCTCTTACCGTAATCACAATTAAAAAGTTTACAACTCAAGTTATGTAGGAGTTGTTAGGTGCTCTCAAAAGGTTGAGGGATTCGCAAAGCAAAGAGCCCTAACCACCCTCACGCCACCATATAAATGAGACTGTCTTGAGTGCGGCGAAAAACATCAATCAATCAATCAATAGTTCTTCCCGGAATCACAATTAAAAAGTTTACAGCCCAAGTGATGTAGAAGTTGTTAGGTACTCGTGCAAGGTGGAGGCATTCCTCAAGGCAAAGAGCACCAACCACCCTCATATCACCATATAAATGAGAAAGTCTTGAGTGCGGTGAAAAACATCAATCAATCAATCAATTACTCCAATTGCTCTTACCATAATCCCAATTAAAAAGTTTACAACTCAAGTGATGTAGGAGTTGTTATGTATGGATTCCTCAAGGCAAAGAGCTCCAACCACTCTCAAGCCACCATGTAAATGAAAAAATCTTGAAAGCGGCGAAAAGCATCAATCAATCAATAGAGAATATCAATTTCTCTTACCAGAATCCCAATCCTCCGTTGGTTCAGGAAGTTCAAAATCATATTCGTAACTCGGAACATCTGTACAGCCTTTCAGTTCATTAACTCGGTTTCCATTTTTTATAGCCTCTGTAAATAAACAATGATAAAAATATACTTATTCAAGTTCAGTTTTTTAAGGTGGCATGAGCTGGCAAAATGTTGATATTTTGACGTTAAAACAGAATGTTGAAATTATTGGCTATTTTTCTCAAGACGTATTATTTAGAAGCGTCAGTCACGAAAATGGAAAATGTAAAAGAAAATTTTGCTTTGAACTAACTTTGGCTTAGAATGAATGAATGGTCGTCCCGGTTATTTAAATTTTGTTTACTTTTCGAACACGTTTTTGGTTCGTACAGGCCACATACTGTATGGACGTTCCTCATTTCAACGCCAATCATTTAGTTTTCCGATGGTCTTCAAAGCCTCTTACTGTCATGACGATCAGAAATTATGAAAAAAGTGTGAATTTTGGCAGCTCATGCCACTTTAAACAATTGGTATAAAGTATGTCAGATTTTACACACTGGCTCAGAAAATAAAATTTTGGAGTAAAAAAAAAAAGCGGAGTAGACGAGTTACAAAAACATACTCAAGAACACATTTTGATTGATTTTCCTAAGATTCATAGCTACAAGATTATTTCACTAGTACAATGACATTGCCATTTCGGGGATGAAGCTCAGATTTATAAGAACAGTATTCAAGCTTTCAACATTCAGTTTCACACTACAGGTGCTGATTGAGTGAAAACTGAATTGAAAAATTAGGAGTTAATTTTCATATTCTTAGAAATATACTTACCTGTATAAACACACTGGGACTGATCCAGGGAAAATTTGGGTATACCATTTCGGTTCAAAATGTTCCCACAATAAGACAAAAGCAACATCTCTGTCCCAAAATTCAACATTAAATGCTATTTTGACATTAAAATCTGTTGGTTTTAAGAATTTGGGCGGATTTTTTGCTTGTGAGTTTGGGCGCCCATACCTGTATACAGGTATCAAAATGTCTCTGGATCAGTCTATGACACATGCCTTATGTTGGGCACGACTTAAGGGAAATTGCACTTAACACACTAATAAAACACCTATTTTAGTAGATAAACGCTCTGGGAATGGCAGGCATTCCAGTATGGGATTACCTCCCTTTCTACCCTTCTTCTGTCACTTTGTTGCACTGAACGTAGTAGTGCGGGGTATAATTTTTTATACAGGTAAGTATATTTCTAAGAATATGAAAATTAACTCCTAATTTTTCAAATTCTGTTCAATATACCTTACCAAGGTGGTGGGACTACTATAGGCCATCCAGAGCGTATGATATAGAAAAAAAGATACTTCACTCACCTAAAAGTGAGACTATCCAACGATGACAGGTATCCCTCTAAGTGGACCCAATGAATATAAGCCATTACGTACAAGTACTAGATCACGTAGATAGATTGATTGTTTGGTGTTTTACGCCGCGCTCAAGATTATTTCACTTATATGGCGGCGTTGCCAGTTTTATTGTGGGAGGAAACCGGGCTCTGTGCCCGGAGGAAACCCACGACCTTCCGGGGGTAACTGGCAACCATCCCACATAGGTCGTTCGAGTGAAAACTCAGTCAGAAAATTTTCCAATTTTTTTAACTGAGTGGGATTCGAGTGGAAGGCTGTTTGGATTGAGCGTCCAACGCTCTACCTACTGAGCCACGGAGGCCCCCCAATGAATATAAGCCATTACGTACAAGTACTAGATCATGTAGATAGAAACCAGTAAAGATATTGGATGACTTCCAGGAACAGGCAGCCAGAATATCCGAGACAGCAATGTTATTGATGAGAGCCAAGGAAGCTGAAAGCGCTCTGATTTCATGAACATTAGTTTTTGACAGCCTTAGGCGTTGGTCAGGGAATTTACTGTAAGCTGTAACAATAACACGTCTTAACCAAGAGGCTATTGTGTTCCGAGAAATTTCTTGTTTGCGACCTGGACGAACAGGGATAAAAAGTCTACGTTTCTCAGCTTTATGTGATGAGGTGTGAGACAGATATACGGCCATTGACCTGACGGGACACATGAGTTGGTCTTCTTCAAGGTCTGGAGACAGAACATTTGAGAGGGTTGGAATGTGATACTCTCTTGATGTTATAAGCAGAATGATTCTTAACCAAAAATTCTGGTAAGGTCCGTATATAGATTGATTGATTGGTGTTTTACGCCGTGCTCAAGACTATTTCACTTATATGGCGGCGTTTGCCAGTTTTATTGTGGGAGGAAACCGGGCTCTATGCCCGGGGGAAACCCACGACCTTCCGTTGGTAACTGGCAACCATCCCACGCTGTATATAGACAGATGACCAGGATTCTGTATGCCGAAGTGAGGAATAGTCCCAACGCATGTATTTCGGAAATTCTTGCAGCGAGGGCTAGAGATACTAAGAAGGCTGTTTTCAAAGTCAGGGACGTTCGATTAGCCTCCGAAATTGGTTCATGAGGCGGCTCCGAAAGCGACAGAAGTACCCAAGTCAGGTCCCAGCTCGGAGCTCTCGTTGAATGATGCGATCTTTCAATGCTATATGATCTGATGATGGCTGCTAAATTAACATCCGAACTTAACCACTGTCCTGTTGAAAGATGGATGATTTTTGATATTGCTGTGCAATATCCTGCTACTGTGACGGGAGATAGAGCCTTGTCCCAAAGCAGATGCAGTAAGAAATCAGCTACTAACCGAATAGAGGCAGTTTCTGGGTTAACATTTCTATGCCGACACCAGGAGGCAAAGATCTTCCATTTGGCATCATACCCTGCTGTTGACGAAGGTCGGGTTGATGCGATAATACGCTTGGTAGCGAAATAAGAAAAATCCCGACTGAGAGAGGCGTCGCTTGAGCACTTGGCAACGTGAAGATGGAGAATGCCTGGATTGGAGTGAAATATCTTGGTTCGAGGCTGCCGTAACAGTTTCTCCCACGAGGGTAGTTCTCGGGGAATGTCGACGAGAAGAATTGGAAACCAAGGTCTGGCTGGCCACCAGGGAAACACTAGGATAATCACACACCACTCCGCTCTCAACTTGGCTAACACTTTGGGTAATATTGCTGGCGGTGGATATACATAAGCTAGAAGGCTCGCCCAGTCCAGTGATAGAGCATCTACCCCCCATGCTTGGGAGTCCAGAATTGGGGATACATACAGAAGCAACTGGTGATTGTACCGTGTAGCGAAAAGATCTATATAAGGTCTGCCCCAAAGGCTGAAGATTTGTTGAATACATTGAGGATGAAAGGACCACTCCGTGGGCTGAATTTGGTCGTTCCGAGATAACGCGTCCGCCAGAACGTTGAGGCATCCTGGGATATGACGTGCTCGAAGAGTTATCTTGAGTTCCCGGCAAAAACTGAATATGTCCTGTTTGAGCAGTAACATGGAATTTGAACGGGTTCCTCTTAACTTGTTCACATAGGCTACCACTGTAGAGTTGTCTGTCGCGAGTAAAACTACTTGGTCCCTAAGTCTTGAGCAAAGGCCAATAGGACTTGCATGATCGCTGACATCTCCAATTCGTTGATGTGCAAGGCTAGGTCTGGCGGCCATTTCCCCAAGGCCTCGAAGTGTGGGTTGGAAATGTGGGCACCCCAGCCCTCCAGAGACGCATCGGTGAAAAGATGGACTGGTTGAGTAGGTATATGAAAAGGAGCTCCTGACATCACATTGGAAAGGTTGAGCCACCATAATAGGTCGTCCTGAATGGATCCAAGGGTTTGTCTGTCTGGCCATTGTTGGTTAAAAAAACACTGGACCGAGCGTAGATGTAGGCGAACCCAAGGGGTTACGTCCTGAGCCTACGTCAATAGACCTAGAATAGAGGCCAGTCGAAGAGCTAAACAACGGGCTGACGATAGAAGCCTTGGAATGTGTCGTTGAATCTTCACCCATCTGGACGAGGAGGGGAAAGCCAGGCCTCTGGATGTGTCGTAATCCACTCCCAGAAAAGTCCTGCATTGGGAGGGGACAACGTCCGATTTCATGGGGTGAGGTATGAAGCCCAATGAAACCATGGTGTTCCAGGTTAAGCGGTTGTGGTCCTTGAGGATAGCCGGGTCCTGATTGCGTAACAGAGAATCGTCTAGGTAATAGTGAAACTTGATTCCCATAGAGTGAAAAAATGACGCCACCGGAGCCAACATGCGATTGAATAACCATGGGGACTGTGATAGGCCGAACGGAAGAACTTGAAATTTGAAGTGTCGCTGTTCCACTTTGAATCGTAGAAACCTGTAATAAGCTTTGTTTATAGGAACATGGAGGTAGGTATTCTTGAGATCTAGGGAGGTCAGCCAGTCTCCGTGATCAAGAGCAGCCCTGATAAGAGTTGAATGATTCCATCCGGAAATGCTCGGCTCGAGTCAAGAATTCCTTGACTAGACGGCCTTCTTTGGTGTCCTTTTTTACGAGGAAACCAGAGAATAAAAACCTGGAGCTCTCTGACGGCGCCTTTCTCGAGCAGTAGATATGTGGCTTCCAGGAGCTGTCTTCATTGTGAGTGTTGGCGTAGGACATGGGCAGGTGGGGGGTCGAACGTCGTTGGAGGAAACCGGTGAAATATCAGGGAGAAACCATTTTCCAGGACATTCAATACCCATTGTTGCCGGGAAATTCATGTCCACGCTTGGCGGAAACGTGCTTGATGAAGTCAAAAGGGCTGCGACCAGGGCAGCTTCTCCACATTGGGTGCCAATTTCTCCGACCGCGGGGGTCCCAGACTGCGCATCTATTCCAAGTCCCGTATCTAGAGAAACGACGCTGTTAGCTGTAGTAGGCCAGATCGCAGGCGTAGTCGTTTTACTACAGTACTCAGCGTATCAGCTGTTATCCATACTGGATATTGGTCAGTCAGGGAATGCTGGGTGTTGACCCAGGGTAAGGCACTTTGACTGAGCGTCAGTTTACGTCTCGCTTCCACTGAGTAGATTGGCGTCGTAGAAGTGGAAGATGTTGGGTGAGACACGACGCTATTATTCGTAGTAGGCCAGCTCGCGGGCGTAGATGTTCTACTACGGAGTTCATCTGTTTGCGTAGTTGGTAGTTGGCTGGCCGAACCCTCTGCTGCTGGCGTTGCTTTCTCTTTGGGGTTGATGACCGGCGTCAACCTGCA
The DNA here is from genome assembly GCA_963971465.1 of Lepidochitona cinerea. Taxonomy (NCBI): domain Eukaryota; kingdom Metazoa; phylum Mollusca; class Polyplacophora; order Chitonida; family Tonicellidae; genus Lepidochitona; species Lepidochitona cinerea. The sequence continues at coordinate 5,380,805 of OZ020565.1, forward strand.
AATATACGCATGTCTACAATAAACAAAAAGGTAAATGACGGTCAACCAAATTATGTTTATTCTTAAATTCATCGGTAAAGGCTGTACGTTACCAACTGCCATGCCGTGACGCAAAACTGGAACGGGACAAGATAGAATGGGCTTTAGAAGAATGCCGCGGGCCAGGTCTCTTCACATCTGGCTTCGCTTTCGTCGATCTCCTTGGCTGCTGTCTGATACAGATAGACTTCTGAGAGGCCATGGGAAAGGCCGATGAAGACACAGTATGTGAGGTGACGGAATACACAAATGTGTCTCTCGCGGATGCATGGTCCTCTCGCAGGAGACACATAACGCAGGTACTTCCATACTTGACGTTGACTAAGTTGTTGTTGTACAAAAACAACCGAATAAAACAAGTTATTTTACAACTAAATCGAAAATAATTCGAAATAATGCAGGTTAGAACGATCGTTTAGCGAAACTAAGGTAATCGTGAAGAATTAACGCCAGGGTTCAAGTTATCTGAGTCACGAACCACGACATAATTGATTACGAAAAACTGGACCCTGGATGAAATCAACACACACGTGGATACACTAAGTCCGAAAACGCCACAAATTTAGATAATTAGACAATAATTCCGTAATCTAAACGCAAGGCGACGTAACATTAGCCAGATAACATGTTACCACATAAAAACTAGTGTGAAAAGGATGTTAAAATGACAAATTTTGACCAAAAACAACATAGAAGACAAAATTAAAACTTCCCTATTGAGTGTGCAAAAAACAAAGTGGAAGAAGAAGGGTAGAAAGGGAGGTAATCCAATACTGGAATGCCTGCCATTCCCAGAGCGTTTATCTACTAAAATATCAATTCTCACATTCAAAGAGTTCTTTATGGGGTTCCACAAGGATCAATATTAGGACCCTTACTCTTTCTGATATACATAAACGATATATTTAAAATAACTGATATTCTCAAACTTATCCTCTTTGCAGACGACACCAGTGCCATATTCTCATCACCTGATTTAAAGCAAACCATCACTACTATGTCCACTGAACTAGGCAAAATTTTTACATGGCTCTGTGCAAACCGCTTATCTCTTAACCTATCTAAAACTAAATACATGATTTTTCATCCTGAATTTAAAAAAATAGCATCTCCTCCATTTAATTTAACTTTGAAGGGCTACAATATAGAGCACGTGTCAAATCATAAATTCTTAGGGATAATCTTAATGAAAAACTAAATTGGACATCTCATATAGATTTTTTTATGTTGCACGGTCTCCCGAAACTTAGGTCTTCTCACCCATATCAGAAAATCAGTAAACAAGAAATCGTTATTCATCCTTTATTATTCAATTATCTATCCATATCTCACCTACTGTAACATCATCTGGGAAAACACTTTCTCTTCTCATCTTAAAGGGGCATGAGCTGCCAAAATGTTGATATTTTGACTTTAAAACAGAATGCTGAAATTATTGGCTATTTTTCTCAAACGGTAGAATTCAGAAGCTTTTTAATGCTTCTAATCTCGAAAATGTACGATAAAGTACTGTTTTGAACTAACTTTGGCTTAGAATGAATGAATGGTCGTCCCGGTTATTTAAATTTTGTTTAGTTTTCGAACACGTTTTCGGTTTATACAGGCCACATACTGTATGGATTTTTCTCATTCCAACGCCAATCATTTAGTTTTTCGATAGCCTTCAAAGCCTCTTACTGTCATGACGATCAGAAGTTATGAAAAAACTGCGAATTTTGGCAGCTCATGCCACTTTAAACCATTGGCTATTATACAGAAACGAGCTATTTGCATCATTACTCTCTCTCCCCGTAAAGAACACACTGAACCCCTTTTCAAACGTCTTAAACTTCTCTCACTACCCCAGATAAACACTTTCCTAATCTTACTCTTCTCTCATAAGCTTCTATACAATCCTGAATTAATACCGAAATCTTTCTCTAATTACTTTATTAAGCAAATGACCATCCATGGTTACAATACCAGAGACCAAAACTTAAACTTTACTAGATTCTCCCATAACAGCAACCTGTCATATTGGGTCAGAGGGAATGAAACAAGCTATCAAACACATTACGAAATATCAAATCTTTTTCTCTCTTTAAATCTAAATAAAAAACATCTCTAATAGAGAACTTATGATTTCATCAAACATGCCTGTACTATATTTTAAAGGCACACTTGCGTCCTATGTTTAAGTTTAGTGGTATTAGTCGTAGTAAGCTCATGTAAATTGGTTTTCTTAGCAAATTTAAGAATTTAAACAGGCTACGGCGGCAAGTGGGCCTTTAATCATTGTTATCCCCGTCTTTCCTTCTGCTCCGCTTTGATGTACATAGTTACGATTGATTAGTATGTACCCCTTCCCCACCAAATAAATTTAATTATCTTTACCATTGAGGGATAGAACAAGCTTTGTTTAAAAGCTTTATTCCCGCCAATATTCAGAACAAAAAATTGTAGATAAACCTCATTGTATATTTTATTTGGTGAATAAATAATCAATCAATCAAATAGGTAATTTTAGTGTTTTATTAGTGTGTTAAGTGCAATTTCCCTTATGTCGTGCCCAACATAAGGCAGGTGTTTATACATTGGTAAGGTATATTGAACAGAATTTGGTCTGATTGGGATTCAAACCCCTGCCCACCAGATGGAAGGCTTGTGTTGACTTTAAATGGCTGAGACAAGAGAGGCCAAGAGGAACTTACCGTATTCCAGATCTGCAGCAATTCTGGCTTTATCTGGGCATACTGTTATATGGTACCTTAGTTCCACCTTGGGCATTTCATGAATGGCATTAAAAGGGCAGGTCACATACTCTTGACCAATGTGTTGCTGGAATAAAACAGGAATCGTCACTGTGTGTTGAAATAATGGATCAAGACTAATGTATTTATGAACACTAAAACACACCGGCACAGGGAAAATCTTTTTCACTAAAATAACCATGGAAACAAGTTTCTTATTGAGCTAAACTCCTTGCCATCGTTAAGATAAGTAACCATTGTCAATGCGTTACAAAAGGATTCCAGAAAATTCTACTGATCAAGGCTAAGCTCCTGTCAGTCGTCAACCTAATGAAATATCATAGGTTTGGTTTTTGTTACAACAATTTATGGGGTATAACGGTCTAAATGATATACCTCTTTTTAATACAATTAGAAACTTGTCTCCATGGTTATTTTAGACAAGAAGACTAAAACCCCCGGACACAGGGAAAATCTTCTTGTCTACAATAACCATGGAGAAAAGTTTATAGACCTTTAAATGCAATCAAAAGTTGTTGAAATAAACTCAAACACCTGATATTTCAATAGGTTGAAGACAAGACAGAATAAATTAAAATCTGGCCAGAGAATTTAATGATAAGGATAGTTTCCGACAGCCTGTTGAAGTCACATGTACATTTAATCAGATGTCAATGTTTTATGTATGTAACTATGTATACATTTATAACTATGTATAAAGATGTAAAATATATATACTTGTACCTTTCTACATTTCATCAAATGGTATTGCAGGCGCTTCACAGCAACTTGGTGGAACTTGTTGTACGGACAAATAACTAGATCATCCTGATTTGGAATATGATATGGGAGAGCGTCCATGATTGTGACGAGGAAATAGGTAACTACAATACGTGTCCAATAAGTTTCAGTTTCTATCACACAATAGTATCCTTCTGTTATTGGCAGGACTTAACTATGCTTTCGTGATGGGCTTTTATTGCTGACTGTTTTACTACCCAGTCTGTCAGGATGCCAGAGCTATAAAAAAAAAAAAAAACAGAAATGAAGAAATATTTAAATTTAAATTGCAACATCAGTGCTTGCTGATTTTCTAAACTAAAAGTCAGATATCTACACCGAAATTAACAAAACATAGTTGACCTCTCTGCTAGGGGATTTTTTCTCATAAGATTTATGCCTGACGTAAGACCAATGCAAAGCCTAACTGTCAAGGCAACATATAGTACCTTCACTACGTTACGACCAGGCGTAAGTGTGTTGAAAAACAGCCTGGATACGGTTAGACACGTTCAGAGAAATAGCTCTGTGAAGTCATGATACTTTTAATGTCACAATGCCAACCTTTAGAATCAAAGGTCAATTACATGTAGATTTAAAATCAAATGGTTATTGTTTGCTTGATTCTGGATCTGTACATGTAAACCTATGTCCAAACATAAATCATAAATACAGTCAGACACAGTGTTCCCATTTCCCATGTATTCTTATTTAATGTCAATAAATTATATTTATGTAACAGTTTTGAAATATTTTGTAACGGTTGGAGAGGATGGCTTGGAATTTCATTTATAGCAAATGCAAAATTATAATAGAGTGATTAGATTCGGTAACTTGGTATTTCAACAGATCAATATTATCCATATTTTGGTGGGGGGTGAAGTTCATAAAAACATTAAACATCGGACAACAGCCTAGAAGATGTGTTTGACAAGCGATAGAACCAGAACGTTTCGCTATTTCATGGACAATTCAGACAGAGAATTATTCTTCAATTACACAGGCTCTTTAAACAGTCGATACGAACACGAGGAGTTGCCAAAAGGGAAAGTAAAACTAAAAGTTGTGGAAAACGGTGGAAAACCCAGGGGGAAACCCCAGATCGGACAGACGGGAAACATGACACGGGTAAAAAGAATTAACATGTTCATTCTTCAAAAACGCGTGAAATGTGAAACGTGAAAAGTGACATTGATGGAAACGGTTCCTACAAAAATCATATTTTTCTATTAATCTGTTAATATTACTTTTAGTAGGTTATTACTGTGACAAACCAGCTGTAAAATTTCCACATGTAGAACTATTTCAATGGGAAAACTGAGACATTTGAAATAATTGATGATAAACTAAACGTACGTGAGACAAAGATTTTTTAGCAAAACGAAAGAAGTGAAAAGAAATTAATAAATACAAGAAACACAAGTGGAAAATGTTTACCTTCGCTATTTTTTAAAGTTCAGTACGTCGACAGAAAAGTATGTCAAAACGGTTACTTGAAAAATCAAATCTATATCATACATGAAATGTATATTTTCAATAACATGGTAAAAAATTCCAAAGACCCATTTTATGAGCTCAAATTTTATAAAACAGACATTTATTGCATTAGCTATTTCAATAGTTATAGAATGCAACCAAATAAATTATTATAATTTTAAACGGGTTATTTTATAACATTCGGCATTTTTTAAGTCAAATTTTTCACAAGAGCTCAACAGAGATGGCGGGAATGTCCTCTTGGTAACAAATGTCATCATGTTCTTTGATGTAAAGCATTTTTGGTTTGTTATAAACTGTGTGAGTTGCTCAAATATGTAATTAATTTATGTTGGACAGGATATAGAACAGGTCTGTCACTTTTAAAACTTCTTCGATCAATAAATCGTAAATATTAGCCAATCGTTGGTTAATTTTACCAGAACAAAAGTAAGAAATGACAAATAAGACTTTAGTTTAAGAGCTTTCTGTAGTGTAGATACCAATCTTACAGATGTACCAATGCTTGACATTGGGGAAATATTCAGCGTATTCATGAAGATAGAATAGGGATGTCAACCACTTTCTTAAACATGGATAATGAATTGCAAAATATTGGGTACGGGTATCCGATCAGTTATCGTACAGAACCAATTATCGTACACACCCAACACTTATGCGTCTTTAACCCAAGCGATCGGGTTTTCCCGTCGATGACAGCCAGCTTACTCATTGAGGCATCTTCTTGCAAAATTTCAACCTCCAAATATTAATAGAACTTTTTATGAAGTTACATTTGTCAGGCGATGCAAGAATAGTCGCCTTTGGGCGTGTCGGGGAATTTTCGAACACGAAAGATGACGTCACAACAGCTTTCACGTTGGGTGTACGATAACTGATCCCTTCACTCTACAAAAACATGCAGACGAGCGGGCGAATGTCCGGTCCCTAAAACTTTATTTCAGAGTCTTGGGAGAAATTAAACTATTATTACTATTATAACAAAAGTCGGCTGAGCCCAGCTTCACTTCTGTGAAATTTCTTGCAAACACTGATGTAATTTTTAGCATTGAAAAACTGGCAAAAGTGTACGATAACTGATCAGATACCTGTAATACAAATAGTACATACCTAATAATTGTTCTGTGGAATGTAATTGTAACACATATCAAAGGGCTATATACTTGACAAAACAGTTGTCAGATTTTGACCGAAATTTCAGCCATGTTGGAGATGTCTGGTCATTACCTCCTGTTTGGAAAGCATGGAAATAATCCCATCAGAAAGATGAGAAATTGAAAATGACACCTTAGTGTGTTCAAGAATAGTCCAGGAAGCTCTGGAATAAAGGATGGCTTCCCTACTGATGTTATTAAAACACAATCCCAGATTAAATGTGACCCTTCAAACAAAGGAGTTTCTTACCTGGGACAAGATGGCTGCTAACAATATCCTACAGGTGAAAGAGGAAGGGGAAAATAACTAGTAGGGGATTTCCTTTTCAGTCACAAAAAAGTTCCAAATGTGCCAAGTGGATATGGGGAATCCCCCAAAGACTTAGAGGTTCACTACAAGTGGGCAAGAGCATTTACCAAATAAATCACATAGGGGTAAAAAAAATTGACATTTATAGTACAGTTAAAGTTGTCCCACCTATACAAATATCCTGAACCACAACAGTTGTGAATTTAAAATAAATTGATTCATAAACAATAAGTACTGTACCTAAATACCATACAGTGAATAGTTTTAAAAAAAGCGTATTCGTATAAAGTCATGCGAAAGTAAATGAAACTTAGAACAATTCTATAAAAAAAAAAAAAATTAAATTAAATTAAAAAAAAAACAAAAAACAGTCAACCTCATGCGAAAGTAAATGATACTTAGAACAATTCTATAAAAAAAAAATTAAATTAAATTAAAAAAAACCCAAAAACAGTCAACCACAAAGAAAGCCAAGCAAGGAAACTTTAACAGTTGAACTGCAACTTTTCAGTTATAGTATTGCATTTTAATTTTTATTTGTCTTATAACTGTAATAACTGGCAGCCTTTCTATAGGGTGATCAAGTGCTAAAAAACACTCTTTATTTTTGGGGCTTAAGTAACAAAGTTACTGACTAAGCCAATATTTTTTATTCCAATCACGACCAATGTCAAGTATTTAGTTTAGTCATTTTAGGTTTTTAACTAATTCAACAAGTTAAATCCGACTCGTCGCCGCCATTGGTCGCCATTGGTCGGTAGACGACCAATGGATGTCATAAATTAATAAATAAGCGAGTAAGACCTTTACTTTAGTGAAGTGAAGTACCGTAAACATACTTCAAACTCTGAACTTTTCTTGACGATCAGAATTTATGAAAAAAAAAAAAAAAATCCTTTTTCGGCAGGTTATGCTACTTAAATTATAATATCAGTAAATATTCAAACTGTCTACTCACTCAAATAATCTGCCGCCAACACTAGTTCAACTTATAAATGATTATATTTCATATACTAATATACTGAGTTCGGTAAAATTGAACTACACCAATTTCATTAGTGTAGTAACATCACTGTTCTTCAGCGACTTTTTGTAATTCAACTTAGCTGTGACAATAGAACTGGTCCATCACATACAAAGTCAGATAAATTTCGCCTTTTTTCATGTTCAAAAAACTAAATTCGTCAGTTGCTAAAATATTTGTTCAAGGAAATTTGTTGGTATAACAAAATTGTTTGAATAAAACTAGTTAATACTGAGTGTCCTAGCAAAAATTGCTAACCTTGAAAATGAAAACGAAGAACCAGTTGAATTCTCTCTTTACAAAATTAGCGTTGATGTTTAGTCCAACTCTTTATGTGATACATCCAATCTGTTATTTGTGAAGTTTGTGAAATATGTCACCTCCAAGGAATATCTGGCCGTTGAAATTTAATGCTTTCTTCTGCTGTTTTGGACCAACATAAAACTGTACTGTAATTTTGTAAAAGGAAATGTATTACTTCCGTGTAGTTTTGCCCGGCTAAGATGAAATAACTTGAGACTAAAGATCAAATAGTCAGTGCCCTTCCTGAAATTACTTGTATAATATGTATTGTTAAAATTTTATTCTTTGTTGTTGACAGGGGGGCTTAGAGTTATCCCATAATGCCTCAGGAATTCAACGTACTGCGATGTTTTTCCTGCCAAATATTCCAAGTTCACCAGGTTAAAAAAGCCAAAAAATGGAATTGCAAAATATGCGGAGAGAAACAATCAATTTTGAAGGTAAATAAAAACAAAAAAATTCTTGATATTTCCGTTGGATTTACCAGACCCATAAAAGTTAGTGGGTACTTTTCTCACCATATGGGGTCGCAGGTTCGAATCCCACTCAGTCCCAAAAAAAATCTGCAAATTTTCTGACTGGGTTTTCACTCGAACGTTCTATGTGGGATGGTTGCCAGTTACCAACGGAAGTTCGTGGGTTTCCTCCAGGCATAGAGTCCGGTTTCCTCCCACAATAAAACTGGCAACGCCGCCATATAAGTGAAATAATCTTGAGTGCGGCGTAAAACACCAAACAACCAATCAATCAATCTCACCATATGATACATTATGTATCACATGCTTCTTTTAAACTGGTATAAAACTACAATACCGTCTAATGATAAAAAATTAAGACATCACCACGTCGTCAGTTTTGTCGACGACGTGGTGATGTCTTAATTTTATTATCATTAGTATGGAACCCACGTAGAGTTTCAAACATTTCTTACAATACAGTCTATACATGGTATTTTCTGTCAAGATTGCCACATCAGCTGCTATCAATGCTTTTCACTGCTGTAAGTTTAAAATGTTACCTGAGTATTCTGTTAAAGACACTTTGCACAAACTGATTCAATGGAACAGGCTGCCTCCTGTATTCAACCAACACATGCTGGTTCCCGGGTTCGAGTCACACACATACCAAATCAAATTCTCCAAGCCCTTTTGCCAAAAAATGATCCATTCGAATCCTGTTGCGTCCATTTGTTTAACTTACCTGGAGATCCGTTCCAGGTACTAGTCAAAGGTCGGTGGTTTCCTCTCCCACTTTACCTGGAAACATTGACTTTTAAGTGGTTGCATCGAAAAACATCAACCTGTTTGATGCAACTGCAAATTCAGCTTGCCCAGTGCCCTTTAGGGTATACTACTGGCAGGTGACAAATCTCCGGTATAGATTTTGGCGGACTCTGCTGTGGCTAGAATGGCTATGTTTGCTCCGGCTTTTACTTTTATAGACTACCATTTCAATGCGATAGCGTATGTATTCTGTATCACACGCTGCTCTTAAATTGGTTGAAAACTACAGTCCTATACACTGTACTCCTGTCAGTTTCCTGTTCCTTTAAAGGCCCACTTGCCGCCGTAGCCTGTTTAAATTTGCTAAGAAAACCAATTTACATGAGCTTACTACGACTAATGCCACTAAACTAAAACATAGGACACATAAAACATGTCTGGTTAGCTTTAGAATGTAGAAATGGGGTGAAAAACAAACGAAGAATCGAAGCCTGATTACAACAACAACACCGATCAGTGTTAAACTTAAGTGTTGGATTACCCTCATTCAAGCGTTTTTTTCTGTGGTTTGCACTCGGCAGGCTTTTATAGTCCCTCTTACTCGATCGTTAGTATGTATTTCTTAGATAAAGTTCGTAAAATTATACTGTGTCGTTCGATCGCCCACACGACTCAAACCATTACGGCACTTGTGCACTCGCTCAGGTTCGAAGTTTTTTTACATTGTGGGTACCTGAAAAATCTGTTTTTCAATTTCAAATTAATAATACAAAATGATGTCAAAACTTTCAATTGCTGGTTAAAATAGAAAGTTCCTAACTTTTTCTGTCTGGGAAAAATACAGAAAACTGTCCACTGTTTTTAATTTAAACAGACTTCTGGATTTTCGCGGCAAGTGTGCCTTTAAATTGGTTGAAAACTACAGTCCTATACACTCTACTCCTTCTGTCAGTTTCCTGTTCCTTTAAGTGAAATAAATTTTGAGTGTGTAGTAAAACAGCAATCGGTTGATGTTATTTGCACAATGTTAAGCAGTTAAATGTTATCTTACTTTCTCTTTTATGAAGGGGCCTCCGTGGCTTAGTAGGTAGAGCGTTGGACGCTCAATTTGAACAGCCTTCCACCAATGGGTCACGGGTTCGAATCCCACTCAGTCCAAAATTAAAAATTGGAAAATTTTCTGACTGGGTTTTCACTCAAACGACCTTTGTGGGATGGTTGCCAGTTACCAAAGGAAGGTCGTGGGTTTCCTTTGTGCATAGAGCCCGGTTTCTTCCCACACTAAAACTGGCAATGCCGCCATAGAAGTGAAATAACCCTGAGCACGGCGTTAAACACCAATCAATCAATCAATCAATCTCTTTTATGAAAGGTGTATGGGCGTGGTACTGGTGCGGAGTGCAGAGGTCACACCCAAAAACTTAACCGCATCCAAGGAGAGGCGAAGGATGCCATAATTCCAGATGTAACAGAAGATCATGGGGATTCTAGGAACTTCGTAAGTTGTTGTAATGTGATATTTTCATTAGTTGATAATTTTGTCACCATATGACCTTAGCCCTTGAGAGCAGCGTTAAGCCCCAATCAATAATTTGTGACGCAGACTGTGTATCTGTTTATCTACACACTGAGCCAGAAGAATTTTGGAAAAGTGTTCTTCAAATCACATTCACAAATCATCATTCATGTTTTATTTTTAGACTGGCAATAATATTCCTGTTCAACCAACACAAAGCTTTGGTTCAAGTCGGTGGTCGTCCTATATCAATGACGAAAATGATACTGTTGAAGAGGATACTGGTGAAAGTAGTGTGTACACTACAGATTGGAATGAATACAAGGTTTCAAACAGGAGGAAAACTGACACAAAATGGTAAGTCACAATAAAAAGTAAATATGCTGCCTTAGTTTCTATTATTTTACTGATTTCAATTTGTCTAAATGTTGGTGAATGACTTACAGTACACCAAAAAAATTACCACTAAAAAAACGCATCGCCGACGGCCACTCTCTCCGTTTGCGACGCACATTCGACGCGTCGGCGATCTCCTCTTGCCACAGCAGCATGTTGGCCCGACGCGTCTGGGACGGTCATCAGCCCAGTTGAAGTCGCAAATAAATAAAAGTTTTGAATAAACATAACAACATAAACAACATACGCTAAACTTGTTTATGGATCGATAAGCCGATTTCTTTATTTTTTGTTTTCGACCGACAACGAAACGGTTTTGAACATTTGACTGCATTTACAACATTAAGGCCGCTTTGCGGTAGCGCCGACTGTCAAAATCTCCGATAGCGCACATGGCGATCAAAGTTACGTGCACTGATGCAGTCTTGAACGGTAACGAAATAAAGGTAAAGAAGTCAGCTACAGCTTATAGTTTCTTTCTTGGTTTTCTTTCTTGGTAAAGTTTTCAAATCTGTTTTGTAAGATATAATTGCAACATTTTAATTGTATTTTGTGTACGGTAAAGGCTCAAAAACAGACCAGTCCTCAAATTTGTAACTTTCACTTTTCAGCTACGGTACTACTAGATCTTTTAAATTTAAGACGAAACGGTAGTAATAATTGTAAAGAATTTGAACTTAAGAATTGATTTCAAATGCCATGTATATTTTAAGGAGAATTATTTGAAGTTATAGAGTCTTCTTCTGTGTTTCAGGTCATTTTTTTTACCACAACCCTAGTATTAGTATAAAGTCAAGGTATCTCGACACTTTTCTGATCAACTTTTGTTGTAAAGGCACTATTTCCTCATTAGTACGCCACAGCTCTTTCGGTCGTTTATTTGAGTGAAATTATCAAAATCACGTTGTGTAATGCCAAAGGAATTTTTATTTCGTATCTATTTAATTCTTTTGAATTGAAATGCAAGTATTAAAAGTCTTTTGTAAGATCAATATATGATGAACTCAAAAGTACAAATTAAAAATTTCATTACATTAAAGTTATATAACTAAAATGTTTTACTCCTTTTTTATCTTTCAGACCTCCATTGCGTGATTGAAACCCCTTTTCTAAAAAAATCTGTCTTAATATCAGATAGAAAAGACAATCATTCCTGTCTACAGTTTTTCAAATGATCTCAAACACAGTCACTTAGGCTCAGTCGGTAGAGGTATGGTCTCTCACGCCAACACAAGCCTTCAATCCCCCCAAAATTTAACTGGATTTCACTTGATGTTACCCTCTGGAATGGTTGTCTTGCCGAGAGTTCGAATCACACCCAATCGGAAAATGTGGAAAAGATTCGGAGTGTGATTTGTACTTGCTCGTCCTTTGTTTAAAGGATGCTGCTGAAGGTTGAGGGCTTCCCATGGGCAAAGATCTTTTAAAGATTTTTATTTAACAGAACAGTCTGGTTTATTGAGGAAATAATCTTGGACATAAAATAAAAATGAACCAACGCAAATATCACAAAAAAAAAGGGAAATAGTTTTTGTGTTTACATGATTTCGTTTTCGCTACAGTACTTGCTTTATTAAGCGACAGGCATTCCCATGCCAGTGAATCTTGAATTTTTCACTATGTGGAAGAGTTGCCAGTTAGGCCTACTGTTTGAAAATCGGGGTGTTTTTTTCTCAAGGTGAAGAGATTGGTTTCCTTCACCACTAAACCAGACTATGCCAAAAGTGACAAAATATTTAGTACGCCCTAAAACATCAATCAATCAAGCTAGAGTCTAGGTTTCTCTTTGAAATAAAATGCTAGAAAAAAAGTGAAACAATCTTTAGTGGTCCCTTGCCTAAAACACAAACCAACTTTTTCAATTGTTTGTTTTGTTTGAGAGGGGGGGGGGGGGGGGTGTCATGCTTCTAGTCCATTCCATCTTTCCAGTAGAAGGCATCTCAGCTTTACCTAACCTGTACTGAAAATACTCCAATCAATAAAAAAAAATTGGAAAATTTTCTGACTGGGTTTTCACTCGAACGACCTATGTGGGATGGTTGCCAGTTACCACCAGAAGGTCATGGGTTTCCTCCGGGCATAGAGCCTGGTTTCTTCACACAATAAAACTTGCAACGCCGACATATAAGTGAAATAATCTTGAGCGCTGCGTAAAACACCAAACAATCAATCACATAAATAGTGATGTTCCCCAGTGTATAGTGTCGGGAATATTTAATCCATAGTGTCACACTGAAGGCATTCTAGTTTACTCTTACTTTAAATGGTTCAATCAAACTGGATTAGATCAATTGAGAAAAGAAAACTATTTATTATTGACCGAGTTGCGTTCAATGTCACCACTCATGATATAGTTGTATTTGATTGATTCATGTTTTATGCCAAACTGAAGATTATTTCACTTATATGGTCAGGTTTAGGGGTGGAGAAAACCAGGCTCTTTGCCTGGAGGAAACTCTGAACCTTCGGCGAGTGCATGGCAACTCGTCAACAAACAGCGTTCGAGCGAAAATTCCACTGATAAATATTTCATTTTGGTCTGAGTGGGCTTTAAACCGCGGCTTTACTCCCTTTAGACTGAAATGTCTGTGGCAATGAATACATTGCATTTATGATAGCATTTCTAGAGCACAAAGTAACATTTTCTACCAAAAAAGAAATGTCTGCAGGAGCATACTAAGGGAGGTATAATTACCCCAGCAAAATTCCGCTTTCCTATTTGTTTCAGCTATTAAAAACGTATGCGGTACAAGTCAGAATAATTTCTTTAAAAAACAGTGAACAGGCAGTGAGTGTAAGTAAAAGTTCAACTTGACGTTCGGATTTACTTTTCAACAAAGGCTTATTGAGATTAATATGCTGATCAACTCAAAAGCCATTCTTCAGGAAGGAGATTTGTAAAAACATATCACCTTGAATATTATCTTTTAAAAACACGCTCGCAAGAAATTTGTCGAGTTCACAAACCGATGTTGATTATAACAACAACAACACTCAAATCGCTGCAAAATTTTATGTCAATTATTGAATATCAGAGGGAGAAGCTTGGTGACAACCTGAATTTCATCGACCCTTTTATTCATCTAATCCCCGTGCATCCCTCTCGCCATAAAACCGACGCGATAAGTCTCTCTGAACGACTTTTGCTGAAGTACACACGTCAGTTTCGGTTACTCTATGTTTACGGCGCCATGTTGAATGCTAACTGCCATAAGTCGGAACTACTCGGAAACACTGGCGGCGCGTCGGCGACGCGTATCCCATAATGAAAACTTGTCTCAGGAGATCAAATTTCGGAAATCAGCGACGCGTGAGATGTCCGTCGGCGACGCGTCGAGTCGCCGTACCAGACGCGCGAGCATTAGTGGCAATTTTTTTGGTGTACTGTACGTTTCACTCAAAATCTTCAGAAAATGTTTGCTCACTTCAGATATGAGAAAAATATATTTAGGAACACTAAAACACACGGGCACAGGGAAAATCTTCTTGTCTAAAATAACCATCGAGACAAGTTTCTAATTGTGTTAAAAAGAGGTATACTCATAAAATCAATGTGTGAGAGAGTGACTATTTGAACAACTATGTCAGATGGAAACTTTGGATGAAAAATGGTGCACTGTGTTTACTAGCTCCTCAGTTTTTTTTGCCTGTTCAAATACTCTCTCTCTCCCAAATTTACCACAGTTCCTTAAAAAAAGGCTGTTTCAAACTATTAGCTGGCTGTATTTCCGTATACGGTAAGAATTCCGCTAATTCAAGGACGAGCAATGTGAAGATAACAAATTATTAGACTGCTTTCTGCCATGTTTGGTCTAAAACAACAACAATAGCCACTGCTCGATAGGATTATCGGTCGCTAAATTGCAGGAGGTAAGACGCCCAATGAAAAGTCTCAAACTTTTAGAGTGCTTTTCGTAATGTTTTGAGTACTTGAATTAGCAGAATTCTTATCGTATTTACTTCTTTAATTCTCTTTTCAAGGAGCAAGAAGAGAGGCTACCCAGATAAAAAAGATTTTCACTCCGGTTTGGAGACCTGTTTTTTAGGAAACGCAAATCCAGAACACAAAAAGTCGAGAAAAGTTCTGACAGGTTCAAATGATTTCAACGTAGAGAATAGTTGGCCTGGGCTTGAGTGTGGCGAAAGTGGCCAATCTACCTCTAGAAACGGCTCAATTTCCACACAAACAAGTTTATTGAAAGATGTTAAAGCATATAAACCAACCAATAGGACCAGTTCTAATTTGCATAAAGTTACTGGTGTCAGAAGTGGGATTCTAAACCCTCAATTAGAAGATCATTCTTCTTTAAAGCACGGTGGTGTAAACCAAAACAGTCAATATGAGCAAGTTACATGTGTTAAACAAGCAAAGGAAGAAATCAATGGGATTGAAGATTTTAGAAATCTAATACCGTCCTCAAACAACGCCAAATTGGCTAAGAAGAAAACTGCACCACAGCCAACGACCCAGTCTTCTTCTCGATGGGGTAAATTTCTCTCCAAAGAGGAAGAAAGTTCCAGTGACCAAGAGGCTGAAGCAGATGAAGAAAGTTTGATCGATGCGAATTTACCAGAATCAAATAATTTTGCTGTTCATACTTCCTCCATAGAAGAGGTTGAAAGGAACACGGGGAGAGGATATTGTGCTTTAGAAACTTTTGGGAAACCACAGGACAATTCATTTAATTACCGACCTGGGATGAGAAACGTGGCTTTTAATTCCTTGAGTAAAACTGAAAGTATTGAATTCCATTCTGTGAACAAAATTGGTAATCTTTCTTTCAACAGCTCTGGGGTTGCATTACAAACTTCTGATAATACCCATAATTCCTTAGCCATGAACAGAAAATTGGATAACACCAAAACTACTGTAAATATTTTCCAATTAGAAGAACCTGATGAGGAAAATGCCATCAATTTTGATTTGTAAGTATAAATAAATGTTTTATGCAACTTATTAGGATTATTGTTTTTTTTTTAATTTTAGACTTGGAAACTAATTTTTTTAAATAAATTTTCTGGAAGTTCTTGACCGAGTATGTGTATCCTTGATGTTGTTAATATTATTTATGAACACTAAAACACATGGGTGTTGTTTATATTATTATATTTATGATCACTAAAGCACACGGGCACAGGGAAAATCTTCTTGTCTAAAATAACCATGTAGACAAGTTTCTAATTGTTAAAAAAAGGTATATCATTTAGACCTTTAAACCACATCATAGGTGTTGTTTATATTATTTACGAACACTAAAACACGCATGTGTTGTTTATGGTATATATTAACACTAAAACACGCATGCGTTGTTTATATTATTTATGAACACTGAAACGGAACCATCAGGAAACCCCCTTTTGGTTGGGGGTTTCCAGATACCCACCAAAGGTTGGGGGATTCCAGATACCCACTAAAGGTTGGGGGTTTCCAGATACCCACCAAAAGTTGGGGGTTTCCAGGTACCCACCAAAGGTTGGGGGTTTCCAGATACCCACCAAAGGTTGGGGGTTTCCAGATACCTACCAATAGTTGGGGGTTTCCAGATACCCATCAAAGGTTGGGAGTTTCCAGGTACCCACCAAAAATTGGGGGTTTCCAGGTACCCACCAAAAGGTGGTGGTTTCCAGATACCCACCAAATGTTGGGGGTTTCCAGATACCCACCAAATGTTGGGGGTTTCCAGGTACCCACCAAAGGTTGGGGGTTTCCAGATACCCACCAAAGGTTGGTAGTTTCCAGATACCCACCAAAGGTGGGGGGTTTCCAGATACCCACCAAAAGTTGGGTGTTTCCAGATACCCACCAAAAGTTGGGTGTTTCCAGATACCCACCAAAAGTTGGGGGTTTCCAGATACCCACCAAAAGTTGGGAGTTTCCAGGTACCCACCAAAAATTGGGGGTTTCCAGATACCCACCAAAGGTTGGGGGTTTCCAGGTACCCACCAAAAGTTGGGGGTTTCCAGATACCCACGAAAAGTTGCGGGTTTCCAGATACCCACCAAAAGGTGGTGGTTTCCAGATACCCACAAAATGTTGGGGGTTTCCAGATACCCACCAAATGTTGGGGGTTTCCAGGTACCCACCAAAGGTTGGAGGTTTCCAGGTACCTACCAAAGGTGGGGGGTTTTCAGGTACCCACCAATGGTTGGCGGTTTCCAGATACCCACCAAAAGTTGGGGGTTTCCAGGTACCCACCAAAAGTTGGGGGTTTCCAGATACCCACCATAAGGTTGGGAGTTTCCAGGTACCCACCAAAAATTGGGGGTTTCCAGATACCCACCAAAGGTTGGGGATTTCCAGGTACCCACCAAAAGTTGGGGGTTTCCAGATACCCACGAAAAGTTGCGGGTTTCCAGATACCCACCAAAAGGTGGTGGTTTCCAGATACCCACCAAATGTTGGGGGTTTCCAGATACCCACCAAATGTTGGGGGTTTAAAGGTACCCACCAAAGGTTGGGGGTTTCCAGGTACCTACCAAAGGTTGGATGTTTCCAGGTACCCACCAATGGTTGGCGGTTTCAAGATAACCATCAAAAGTTGGCGGTTTTCAGGTACCCACCAAAAGTTGGGGGTTTCCATGTGCCCACCAAAAGTTGGGGGTTTCCAGATACCCACGAAAAGTTGGGGGTTTTCAGATACCCACGAAAAGTTGGGGGTTTTCAGATACCCACCAAAAATTGGGGGTTTCCAGATACCCACGAAAAGTTGCGGGTTTCCAGATACCCACCAAAAGGTGGTGGTTTCCAGATACCCACCAAATGTTGGGGGTTTCCAGATACCCACCAAATGTTGGGGGTTTCCAGGTACCTACCAAAGGTTGGGGGTTTCCAGGTACCCACCAATGGTTGGCGGTTTCCAGATACCCACCAAAAGTTGGGGGTTTCCAGGTACCCACCAAAAGTTGGGGGTTTCCATGTGCCCACCAAAAGTTGGGGGTTTCCAGATACCCACCAAAAGTTGGGGGTTTTCAGATACCCACCAAAAGTTGGGGGTTTCCAGATACCCACCAAAAGTTGGGGGTTTCCAGATACCCACCAAAAGTTGGAGGTTTCCAGATACCCATCAAAAGTTGGGGGTTTGCAGATACCCACCAAAAGTTGGGGGTTTCCAGGTACCCATCCAAGGTCGGGGGTTTCCAGGTACCCAATCAAGGTCGGGGGTTTCCAGGTACCCACCAAAAGTTGGGGGTTTTCAGATACCCACCAAAAGTTGGGGGTTTCCAGATACCCACGAAAAGTTGCGGGTTTCCAGATACCCACCAAAAGGTGGTGGTTTCCAGATACCCACCAAATGTTGGGGGTTTCCAGATACCCACCAAATGTTGGGGGTTTCCAGGTACCTACCAAAGGTTGGGGGTTTCCAGGTACCCACCAATGGTTGGCGGTTTCCAGATACCCACCAAAAGTTGGGGGTTTCCAGGTACCCACCAAAAGTTGGGGGTTTCCATGTGCCCACCAAAAGTTGGGGGTTTCCAGATACCCACCAAAAGTTGGGGGTTTTCAGATACCCACCAAAAGTTGGGGGTTTCCAGATACCCACCAAAAGTTGGGGGTTTCCAGATACCCATCAAAAGTTGGGGGTTTGCAGATACCCACCAAAAGTTGGGGGTTTCCAGGTACCCATCCAAGGTCGGGGGTTTCCAGGTACCCAATCAAGGTCGGGGGTTTCCAGGTACCCACCAAAAGTTTGGGGTTTCCAGGTACCCACCAAAAGTTGGGGGTTTCCAGGTACCCACCAAAGGTTGGGGGTTTCCAGATACCTACCAATAGTTGGGGGTTTCCAGATACCCATCAAAGGTTGGGGGTTTCCAGATACCCATCAAAGGTTGGGGGTTTCCAGATACCCATCAAAAGTTGGGGGTTTCCAGATACCCACCAAAAGTTGGGGGTTTCCAGATCAACGGTTGGGGGTTTCCAAATACCTACCAATAGTTGGGGGTTTCCAGATACCCATCAAAGGTGGGGGTTTCCAGATACCCATCAAAGGTTGGGGGTTTCCAGATACCCACCAAAGGGTGGGGGTTTCCAAATACCCACCAAAGGTTGGGTGTTTCCAGATATTCACCAACGGTTGGGGGTTTCCAGATACCCACTAAAAGTTGGGGGTTTGCAGATACCCACCAAAAGTTGGGGGTTTCTAGGTACCCACCAAAGGTTGGGGGTTTCCAGATACCCACCAAAAGTTGGGGGTTTAAGATACCCACCAACAGTTGGTGGTTTGCTTGTACCCACCAAAGATTGGGGGTTTGCAGATACCCACCAAAAGTTGGGGGTTTCCAGATAACCGCCGAAGGTTGGGGGTTTCCAGATACCCGCCAAAGGTTGGGGGTTTCCAGGTACCCACCAAAAGTTGGCGGTTTCCATGTGCCCATCAAAAGTTGGGGTTTCCAGATACCCAACAAAAGTTGGGGGTTTGCAGGTACCCACCAAAGCCCACCAAAGTTGGGGGTTTCCAGGTACCCAGCAAAGGTTGGCGGGTTTCCAGATACCCACCAAAAGTTTGGGGTTTCCAGGTACCCACCAAATGTTGGTGGTTTCCATATGCCCACCAAAAGCTTGGGGGTACCATGTGCCCACCAAAGGTCGGGGGTTTCCAGATACCCACCAAAAGTTGGGGGTTTCCAGATACCCACCAAAAGTTGGGGGTTTGCAGATACCTACCAAAAGTTGGGGGTTTAGAGATACCCACCAAAAGTTGGGGGTTTGCAGATACCCACCAAAAGTTGGGGGTTTCCAGATACCCATCCAATGTCGGGGGTTTCCAGGTACCCATCCAAGGTCGGGGGTTTCCAGGTACCCACCAAAAGTTGGGGGTTTCCAGGTACCCACCAAAAGTTGGGGGTTTCCATGTTCCCACCAAAAGTTGGGATTTTCCAGATACCCACCAAAAGTTAGGGGTTTCCAAATACCCACCAAAAGTTGGGGATTTCCAGGTACCCACCAAAAGTTTGGGGTTTCCATGTGCCCACCAAAAGTTGGGGGTTTCCAGATACCCACCAAAGGTTGGGGGTTTCCAGATACCCACCAAAAGTTGGGGGTTTCCAGGTACCCACCAAAAGTTGGGGGTTTCCATGTGTCCACCAAAAGTTGGGGGTTTCCAGATACCCACCAAAGGTTGGGGGTTTCCAGATACCTACCAATAGTTGGGGGTTTCCAGATACCCATCAAAGGTTGGGGGTTTCCAGATACCCACTAAAAGTTGGGGGTTTCCAGGTACCTACCCAAAGTTGGGGGTTTCCATGTGCCCACCAAAAGCTGTGGGTTTCCAGATACCCTCCAAAGGTTGGGGTTTCCAGATACCTACCAATAGTTGGGGGTTTCCAGATACCCACCAAAGGTTGGGGGTTTCCAGATACCCACCAACGGTTGGGGTTTCCAGATACCCACTAAAACTTGGGGGTTTGCAGATACCCACCAAATGTTGGGGGTTTCTAGGTACCCACCAAAGGTTTAGGGTTTCCAGATACCCACCAAAAGTTGGGGGTTTGCAGATACCCACCAAAAGTTGGGGGTTTGCAGGTACCCACCAAAGGTTGGTGGTTTGCAGGTACCCACCAACAGTTGGGGGTTTGCAGATACCCACCAAAAGTTGGGGGTTTCCAGATACCCGCCAAAGGTTGGGGTTTTCCAGATACCTACCAACGGTTGGGGGGTACCCAGATACCCATCAAAAGTTGGGGGTTTCCAGGTACCTACCAAAAGTTAAGGATTTCCATGTGCCCACCAAAAGCTGTGGGTTTCCAGATACCCACCAAAGGTTGGGGGTTTCCAGATACCCATCAAATTTTGGGGGTTTTCAGATACCCACGAAAGGTTGGGGTTTCCAGATACCCACCAAAGGTTGGGGGTTTCCAGGTACCCACCAAAGGTTGGGGGTGTCCAGATACCCACCAAAGGTTGGGGGTTTCCAGATACCCACCAAAGGTTGGGGGTGTCCAGATATCCACCAAAGGTTGGGGGTTTCCAGATACCCACCAAAGGTTGGGGGTTTCCAGATACCCACCAAAGGCACCCACTAAAAGTTGGGGGTTTCCAGATACCCACCAAAGGTTGGCGGTTTCCAGATACCCACCAAAGGCACCCACTAAAAGTTGGGGGTTTCCAGATACCCACCAAGGGTTGGGGGTTTCCAGATACCCACCAACGGTTGGGGGTTTCCAGATACCCACCAAGGTTGGGGGTTTCCAGATACCCACTAAATGTTTGGGGTTTCCAGATACCCACCAAAGGTTAGGGTTTCCAGGTACCCACAAAATGTTGGGGGTTTCCAGATACCCACCAAGGTTGGGGGTTTCCAGATACCCACGAAAGGTTGGGGTTTCCAGATACCCACCAAAGGTTGGGGGTTTCCAGGTACCCACCAAAGGTTGGGGGTGTCCAGATACCAACCAAAGGTTGGGGGTTTCCAGATACCCACCAAAGGTTGGGGGTGTCCAGATACCCACCAAAGGTTGGGGGTTTCCAGATACCCACCAAAGGTTGGGGGTTTCCAGATACCCACCAACGGTTGGGGGTTTCCAGATACCCACCAAGGGTTGGGGGTTTCCAGATACCCACCAAGGTTGGGGGGTTTCCATATACCCACTAAATGTTGGGGGTTTCCAGATACCCACCAAAGGTTAGGGTTTCCAGGTACCCACTAAATGTTGGGGGTTTCCAGATACCCACCAAGGATGGGGGTTTCCAGATATCCACCAAAGGTTGGGGGTTTCCAGGTACCCACCAAAGGATGGGGGTTTCTAGGTACCCACCAAAGGTTGGGGGTTTCCAGATACCCACCAAAGGTTGGGGGTGTCCAGATACCCACCAAAGGATGGGGCTTTCCAGATACCCACCAAAGGTTGGGGGTTTCCAGATACCCACCAAACGTTGGGGGTTTCCAGGTACCCACCAAAGGTTGGGGGTTTCCAGATACCCGCCAAAGGTTGGGGGTTTTCAGATACCCACCAAATGTTGGGGGTTTACAGATAGCCACCAAAGGTTGGAGGTTTCTAGATACCCACCAAAGGTTCGGGGTTTCCAGGTACCCACCAAAGTTTGGGGGTTTCTAGATACCCACAAACAGTTAGGGGTTTCCATGTACGCACCAAAGGTTGGGGTTTTTCCAGATACCCACCAAAAGTTGGGGGTTTCCAGATACCCATCAAAGGTTCTGGGTTTTCAGGTACCCACCAAATGTCGGGGGTTTCCAGATACCCACCAAACGTCGGGGGTTTCCAGATACCCACCAATGGTTGGGGGTTTCCAGATACCCACCAAAAGTTGGGGGTTTCCAGATACCCACCAAAGGTTGCTAGTTTCCAGATACCCACCAAAAGTTGGGGGTTTCCAGATACCCACCAAAGGTTGGAGGTTTCTAGGTACCCACAAAAGGTTGGGGGTTTCCAGATACCCATCAAAAGTTTGCGGTTTCCAGGTACCCACCAACAGTTGGGGGTTTCCAGGTACCCACAAAAGGTTGGGGGTTTCTAGATACCCTACAAAAGTTGAGGGTTTCCAGGTACCCACCAAAGGTTGGGGGTTTACAGGTACCCACCAAAGGTTGGGGGTTTCTAGATACCCGCCAAAGGTTGGGGGTTTCCAGATACCCACCAAAGGTTAGGGGTGTCCAGATACCCACCAAAAGTTGGGGGTTACCATGTACCCGCCAAAAGTTGGGGGTTTGCATGTACCCGCCAAAGGTTGGGGGTTTTCAGGTACCCGCCAAAGGTTGGGGTTTCCATGTACCCGCCAAAGGTTGGGCGTTTTCAGGTACCCGCCAAAGGTTGGGCGTTTTCAGGTACCCGCCAAAGGTTGGGGGTTTCCATGTACCGCCAAAGGTTGGGGGTTTTCAGATACCCACCAAAGGTTCTGGGTTTTCAGGTACCCACCAAATGTCGGTGGTTTCCAGATACCCACCAAACGTCGGGGGTTTCAAGATACCCACCAAACTTCGGCGGTTTTCAGGTACCCACCACATGTCGGTGGTTTCCAGATACCCACCAAACGTCTGGGGTTTCAAGATACCCACCAAAAGTTGGGGGTTTTCAGATACCCACCAAAAGTTGGGGGTTTTCAGATACCCACCAAAAGTTGGGGGTTTTCAGATACCCACCAAAAGTTGGGGGTTTCCAGATACCCACCAAAGGTTGGGATTTTCCAGGTACCCAATAAAAGTTGGGGGTTTCCATGTACCCACCAAAGGTTGGGGGTTTCCATGTACCCACCAAAGGTTAGGGGTTTCAAGCTACCCACCAAATGGTGGGGGTTTTCCAGGTACCTACTAAAAGTTGGGGGTTTCCATGTACCCACCAAAGGTTTGGGTTTCCAGAGATCCACCAAAGGTTGGGGGTTTCCAGATACCCACCAAAAGTTGGGGGTTTCCAGATACCCATCAAAGTTGGGGGTTTCCAGATACCCACCAAAAGTTTGGGGTTTCCAGATACCCACCAAAAGTTGGGGGTTTTCCAGGTACCCACTAAAAGTTGGGGGTTTCCAGATCAAAGGTTTGGGTTTCCAGATACCCACCAAAAGTTGGTGGTTTCCAGATACCGCCAAAGGTTGGGGGTTTTCAGATACCCACCAAAGGTTCTGGGTTTTCAGGTACCCACCAAATGTCGGTGGTTTCCAGATACCCACCAAACGTCGGGGGTTTCAAGATACCCACCAAACTTCGGGGGTTTTCAGGTACCCACCACATGTCGGTGGTTTCCAGATACCCACCAAACGTCTGGGGTTTCAAGATACCCACCAAAAGTTGGGGGTTTCCAGATCAAAGGTTGGGGGTTTCCAGATAACCACCAAAGGTTGGGGGTTTCCAGATACCCACCAAAATTTGGGGGTTTCCAGGTACCCACCAAAGGTTGGGGGTTTCCAGATACCCACCAACAGTTGGGGGTTTCCAGGTACCCACCAAAAGTTGGGGGTTTCCAGGTACCCACCAAAAGTTGGGGGTTTCCAGGTATCCACCAAACATTGGGGGTGTCCAGATACCCACCAAAAGTTGGGGGTTTCCAGATACCCACCAAAAGTTGGGGGGTTCCAGGTATCCACCAAACATTGGGGGTGTCCAGATACCCACCAAAAGTTGAGGGTTTCCAGGTAGCCACCAAAAGTTGGGGGTTTCCAGGTACCCACCAAAAGTTGGGGGTTTCCAGATACCCCCCAAAGGTTGGGGGTTTCCAGATACCCACCAAAGGTTGGGGGTTTCCATGTACCCACCAAATGTTAGGGGTTTCCAGATACCCACCAATGGTTGGGGGTGTCCAGATACCCACCAAAAGTTGGGGGTTACCATGCACGCACCAAAGGTTGGGGGTTTCCAGATACCCACCAAAGGTTGGGGGTTTCCAGATACCCACCAAACGTTGGGGGTTTCCAGGTACCCACCAAAGGTTGGGGGTTTCCAGATACCCGCCAAAGGTTGGGGGTTTTCAGATACCCACCAAATGTTGGGGGTTTACAGATAGCCACCAAAGGTTGGAGGTTTCTAGATACCCACCAAAGGTTCGGGGTTTCCAGGTACCCACCAAAGTTTGGGGGTTTCTAGATACCCACAAACAGTTAGGGGTTTCCATGTACGCACCAAAGGTTGGGGTTTTTCCAGATACCCACCAAAAGTTGGGGGTTTCCAGATACCCATCAAAGGTTCTGGGTTTTCAGGTACCCACCAAATGTCGGGGGTTTCCAGATACCCACCAAACGTCGGGGGTTTCCAGATACCCACCAATGGTTGGGGGTTTCCAGATACCCACCAAAAGTTGGGGGTTTCCAGATACCCACCAAAGGTTGCTAGTTTCCAGATACCCACCAAAAGTTGGGGGTTTCCAGATACCCACCAAAGGTTGGAGGTTTCTAGGTACCCACAAAAGGTTGGGGGTTTCCAGATACCCATCAAAAGTTTGCGGTTTCCAGGTACCCACCAACAGTTGGGGGTTTCCAGGTACCCACAAAAGGTTGGGGGTTTCTAGATACCCTACAAAAGTTGAGGGTTTCCAGGTACCCACCAAAGGTTGGGGGTTTACAGGTACCCACCAAAGGTTGGGGGTTTCTAGATACCCGCCAAAGGTTGGGGGTTTCCAGATACCCACCAAAGGTTAGGGGTGTCCAGATACCCACCAAAAGTTGGGGGTTACCATGTACCCGCCAAAAGTTGGGGGTTTGCATGTACCCGCCAAAGGTTGGGGGTTTTCAGGTACCCGCCAAAGGTTGGGGTTTCCATGTACCCGCCAAAGGTTGGGCGTTTTCAGGTACCCGCCAAAGGTTGGGCGTTTTCAGGTACCCGCCAAAGGTTGGGGGTTTCCATGTACCGCCAAAGGTTGGGGGTTTTCAGATACCCACCAAAGGTTCTGGGTTTTCAGGTACCCACCAAATGTCGGTGGTTTCCAGATACCCACCAAACGTCGGGGGTTTCAAGATACCCACCAAACTTCGGCGGTTTTCAGGTACCCACCACATGTCGGTGGTTTCCAGATACCCACCAAACGTCTGGGGTTTCAAGATACCCACCAAAAGTTGGGGGTTTTCAGATACCCACCAAAAGTTGGGGGTTTTCAGATACCCACCAAAAGTTGGGGGTTTTCAGATACCCACCAAAAGTTGGGGGTTTCCAGATACCCACCAAAGGTTGGGATTTTCCAGGTACCCAATAAAAGTTGGGGGTTTCCATGTACCCACCAAAGGTTGGGGGTTTCCATGTACCCACCAAAGGTTAGGGGTTTCAAGCTACCCACCAAATGGTGGGGGTTTTCCAGGTACCTACTAAAAGTTGGGGGTTTCCATGTACCCACCAAAGGTTTGGGTTTCCAGAGATCCACCAAAGGTTGGGGGTTTCCAGATACCCACCAAAAGTTGGGGGTTTCCAGATACCCATCAAAGTTGGGGGTTTCCAGATACCCACCAAAAGTTTGGGGTTTCCAGATACCCACCAAAAGTTGGGGGTTTTCCAGGTACCCACTAAAAGTTGGGGGTTTCCAGATCAAAGGTTTGGGTTTCCAGATACCCACCAAAAGTTGGTGGTTTCCAGATACCGCCAAAGGTTGGGGGTTTTCAGATACCCACCAAAGGTTCTGGGTTTTCAGGTACCCACCAAATGTCGGTGGTTTCCAGATACCCACCAAACGTCGGGGGTTTCAAGATACCCACCAAACTTCGGGGGTTTTCAGGTACCCACCACATGTCGGTGGTTTCCAGATACCCACCAAACGTCTGGGGTTTCAAGATACCCACCAAAAGTTGGGGGTTTCCAGATCAAAGGTTGGGGGTTTCCAGATAACCACCAAAGGTTGGGGGTTTCCAGATACCCACCAAAATTTGGGGGTTTCCAGGTACCCACCAAAGGTTGGGGGTTTCCAGATACCCACCAACAGTTGGGGGTTTCCAGGTACCCACCAAAAGTTGGGGGTTTCCAGGTACCCACCAAAAGTTGGGGGTTTCCAGGTATCCACCAAACATTGGGGGTGTCCAGATACCCACCAAAAGTTGGGGGTTTCCAGATACCCACCAAAAGTTGGGGGGTTCCAGGTATCCACCAAACATTGGGGGTGTCCAGATACCCACCAAAAGTTGAGGGTTTCCAGGTAGCCACCAAAAGTTGGGGGTTTCCAGGTACCCACCAAAAGTTGGGGGTTTCCAGATACCCCCCAAAGGTTGGGGGTTTCCAGATACCCACCAAAGGTTGGGGGTTTCCATGTACCCACCAAATGTTAGGGGTTTCCAGATACCCACCAATGGTTGGGGGTGTCCAGATACCCACCAAAAGTTGGGGGTTACCATGCACGCACCAAAGGTTGGGGGTTTCCAGATACCCACCAAAAGTTGGGGGTTTCAATATACGCACCAAAGGTTTGGGGTTTCCAGATACCCACCAACAGTTGGGGGTTTCCAGGTACCCACCAAAAGTTGGGGGTTTCCCTGGACCCACCAAAGGTTAAAGGTTTCCAGATACCCACCAAAGGTTGGGGGTTTCCAGCTACCCACCAAAGGTTGGGGGTTTCCAGCTACCCACCAAAGGTTGGGGGTTTCCATGTACCCACCAAAGGTTGGGGGTTTCCATGTACCCACCAAAGGTTGGGGGTTTCTAGATACCCATCAAAAGTTGGGGGTTTCCAGATACCCACCAAAAGTTGGGGGTTTCCAGATCAAAGGTTGGGGGTTTCCAGATAACCACCAAAGGTTGGGGGTTTCCAGATACCCACCAAAGGTTCGGGGTTTCTAGATACCCATCAAAAGTTGGGGGTTTCCAGATACCCACCAAAAGTTGGGGGTTTCCAGATCAAAGGTTGGGGGTTTCCAGATAACCACCAATGGTTGGGGGTTTCCAGATACCCACCAAATTTTGGGGGTTTCCAGATATCCATCAAAGGTTGGGGGTTTCGAGATACCCACCAAAGGTTGGAGGTTTCCAGATACCCACCAAAGGTTGGGGGTTTCCAGATATGCACCAAATTTTGGGGGTTTCCAGATATCCATCAAAGGTTGGGGGTTTCGAGATACCCATCAAAGGTTGGAGGTTTCCAGATACCCACCAAAAGTTGGGGGTTTCCAGATACCCACCAAAAGTTGGGGGTTTCCAGGTATCCACCAAACATTGGGGGTGTCCAGATACCCACCAAAAGTTGAGGGTTTCCAGGTAGCCACCAAAAGTTGGGGGTTTCCAGGTACCCACCAAAAGTTGGGGGTTTCCAGATACCCCCCAAAGGTTGGGGGTTTCCAGATACCCACCAAAGGTTGGGGGTTTCCATGTACCCACCAAATGTTAGGGGTTTCCAGATACCCACCAAAGGTTGGGGGTGTCCAGATACCCACCAAAAGTTGGGGGTTACCATGCACGCACCAAAGGTTGGGGGTTTCCAGATACCCACCAAAAGTTGGGGGTTTCAATATACGCACCAAAGGTTTGGGGTTTCCAGATACCCACCAACAGTTGGGGGTTTCCAGGTACCCACCAAAAGTTGGGGGTTTCCCTGGACCCACCAAAGGTTAAAGGTTTCCAGATACCCACCAAAGGTTGGGGGTTTCCAGCTACCCACCAAAGGTTGGGGGTTTCCAGCTACCCACCAAAGGTTGGGGGTTTCCATGTACCCACCAAAGGTTGGGGGTTTCTAGATACCCATCAAAAGTTGGGGGTTTCCAGATACCCACCAAAAGTTGGGGGTTTCCAGATCAAAGGTTGGGGGTTTCCAGATAACCACCAAAGGTTGGGGGTTTCCAGATACCCACCAAAGGTTCGGGGTTTCTAGATACCCATCAAAAGTTGGGGGTTTCCAGATACCCACCAAAAGTTGGGGGTTTCCAGATCAAAGGTTGGGGGTTTCCAGATAACCACCAATGGTTGGGGGTTTCCAGATACCCACCAAATTTTGGGGGTTTCCAGATATCCATCAAAGGTTGGGGGTTTCGAGATACCCACCAAAGGTTGGAGGTTTCCAGATACCCACCAAAGGTTGGGGGTTTCCAGATATCCACCAAATTTTGGGGGGTTTCCAGATATCCATCAAAGGTTGGGGGTTTCGAGATACCCATCAAAGGTTGGAGGTTTCCAGATACCCACCAAAGGTTGGGGGTTTCCAGATACCCACCAAACATTTGGGGTTTCCAGATACCTACCAAAGGTTGGGGGTTTCCAGATACCCACCAAAGGTTGGGGGTTTCCAGATACCCATCAAAAGTTGGGGGTTTCCAGGTAACCACGAAAAGTTGGGGGTTTCCAGATACCCACCAAAAGTTGGGGGTTTCCAGATCAAAGGTTGGGGGTTTCCAGATACCCACCAACGGTTGGGGGTTTCCAGATAACCACCAAAAGTTGGGGGTTTCCAGATACCCACCAAAGGTTGCTAGTTTCCGGATACCCACCAAAGGTTGCTAGTTTCCGGATACCCACCAAAAGTTGGGGGTTTCCAGATACCCACCAAAAGTTGGGTTTTTCAGATACCCACCAAAAGTTGGGGGTTTCCAGATACCCACCAAAGGTTGGGATTTTCCAGGTACCCAATAAAAGTTGGGGGTTTCCATGTACCCACCAAAGGTTGGGGGTTTCCATGTACCCACCAAATGTTAGGGGTTTCCAGATACCCACCAAAGGTTGGGGGTGTCCAGATACCCACCAAAAGTTGGGGGTTACCATGCACGCACCAAAGGTTGGGGGTTTCCAGATACCCACCAAAAGTTGGGGGTTTCAATATACGCACCAAAGGTTTGGGGTTTCCAGATACCCACCAACAGTTGGGGGTTTCCAGGTACCCACCAAAAGTTGGGGGTTTCCCTGGACCCACCAAAGGTTAAAGGTTTCCAGATACCCACCAAAGGTTGGGGGTTTCCAGCTACCCACCAAAGGTTGGGGGTTTCCAGCTACCCACCAAAGGTTGGGGGTTTCCATGTACCCACCAAAGGTTGGGGGTTTCTAGATACCCATCAAAAGTTGGGGGTTTCCAGATACCCACCAAAAGTTGGGGGTTTCCAGATCAAAGGTTGGGGGTTTCCAGATAACCACCAAAGGTTGGGGGTTTCCAGATACCCACCAAAGGTTCGGGGTTTCTAGATACCCATCAAAAGTTGGGGGTTTCCAGATACCCACCAAAAGTTGGGGGTTTCCAGATCAAAGGTTGGGGGTTTCCAGATAACCACCAATGGTTGGGGGTTTCCAGATACCCACCAAATTTTGGGGGTTTCCAGATATCCATCAAAGGTTGGGGGTTTCGAGATACCCACCAAAGGTTGGAGGTTTCCAGATACCCACCAAAGGTTGGGGGTTTCCAGATATCCACCAAATTTTGGGGGTTTCCAGATATCCATCAAAGGTTGGGGGTTTCGAGATACCCATCAAAGGTTGGAGGTTTCCAGATACCCACCAAAGGTTGGGGGTTTCCAGATACCCACCAAACATTTGGGGTTTCCAGATACCTACCAAAGGTTGGGGGTTTCCAGATACCCACCAAAGGTTGGGGGTTTCCAGATACCCACCAAAAGTTGGGGGTTACCATGTACCCGCCAAAAGTTGGGGGTTTGCATGTACCCGCCAAAGGTTGGGGGTTTTCAGGTACCCGCCAAAGGTTGGGGTTTCCATGTACCCGCCAAAGGTTGGGCGTTTTCAGGTACCCGCCAAAGGTTGGGCGTTTTCAGGTACCCGCCAAAGGTTGGGGGTTTCCATGTACCGCCAAAGGTTGGGGGTTTTCAGATACCCACCAAAGGTTCTGGGTTTTCAGGTACCCACCAAATGTCGGTGGTTTCCAGATACCCACCAAACGTCGGGGGTTTCAAGATACCCACCAAACTTCGGGGGTTTTCAGGTACCCACCACATGTCGGTGGTTTCCAGATACCCACCAAACGTCTGGGGTTTCAAGATACCCACCAAAAGTTGGGGGTTTCCAGATCAAAGGTTGGGGGTTTCCAGATAACCACCAAAGGTTGGGGGTTTCCAGATACCCATCAAAATTTGGGGGTTTCCAGGTACCCACCAAAGGTTGGGGGTTTCCAGATACCCACCAACAGTTGGGGGTTTCCAGGTACCCAACAAAAGTTGGGGGTTTCCAGGTACCCACCAAAAGTTGGGGGTTTCCAGGTATCCACCAAACATTGGGGGTGTCCAGATACCCACCAAAAGTTGGGGGTTTCCAGATACCCACCAAAAGTTGGGGGTTTCCAGGTATCCACCAAACATTGGGGGTGTCCAGATACCCACCAAAAGTTGAGGGTTTCCAGGTAGCCACCAAAAGTTGGGGGTTTCCAGGTACCCACCAAAAGTTGGGGGTTTCCAGATACCCCCCAAAGGTTGGGGGTTTCCAGATACCCACCAAAGGTTGGGGGTTTCCATGTACCCACCAAATGTTAGGGGTTTCCAGATACCCACCAAAGGTTGGGGGTGTCCAGATACCCACCAAAAGTTGGGGGTTACCATGCACGCACCAAAGGTTGGGGGTTTCCAGATACCCACCAAAAGTTGGGGGTTTCAATATACGCACCAAAGGTTTGGGGTTTCCAGATACCCACCAACAGTTGGGGGTTTCCAGGTACCCACCAAAAGTTGGGGGTTTCCCTGGACCCACCAAAGGTTAAAGGTTTCCAGATACCCACCAAAGGTTGGGGGTTTCCAGCTACCCACCAAAGGTTGGGGGTTTCCAGCTACCCACCAAAGGTTGGGGGTTTCCATGTACCCACCAAAGGTTGGGGGTTTCTAGATACCCATCAAAAGTTGGGGGTTTCCAGATACCCACCAAAAGTTGGGGGTTTCCAGATCAAAGGTTGGGGGTTTCCAGATAACCACCAAAGGTTGGGGGTTTCCAGATACCCACCAAAGGTTCGGGGTTTCTAGATACCCATCAAAAGTTGGGGGTTTCCAGATACCCACCAAAAGTTGGGGGTTTCCAGATCAAAGGTTGGGGGTTTCCAGATAACCACCAATGGTTGGGGGTTTCCAGATACCCACCAAATTTTGGGGGTTTCCAGATATCCATCAAAGGTTGGGGGTTTCGAGATACCCACCAAAGGTTGGAGGTTTCCAGATACCCACCAAAGGTTGGGGGTTTCCAGATATCCACCAAATTTTGGGGGTTTCCAGATATCCATCAAAGGTTGGGGGTTTCGAGATACCCATCAAAGGTTGGAGGTTTCCAGATACCCACCAAAGGTTGGGGGTTTCCAGATACCCACCAAACATTTGGGGTTTCCAGATACCTACCAAAGGTTGGGGGTTTCCAGATACCCACCAAAGGTTGGGGGTTTCCAGATACCCATCAAAAGTTGGGGGTTTCCAGGTAACCACGAAAAGTTGGGGGTTTCCAGATACCCACCAAAAGTTGGGGGTTTCCAGATCAAAGGTTGGGGGTTTCCAGATACCCACCAACGGTTGGGGGTTTCCAGATAACCACCAAAAGTTGGGGGTTTCCAGATATCCACCAAAGGTTGGGGGTTTCCAGATACCCACCAAAGGTTGGGGGTTTCCAGATACCCACCAAAGGCACCCACTAAAAGTTGGGGGTTTCCAGGTACCCACCAAAAGTTGGGGGTTTCCAGGTACCCACCAAAGGTTGGGGGTGTCCAGATACCCACCAAAGGTTGGGGGTTTCCAGATACCCACCAAAGGTTGGGGGTGTCCAGATATCCACCAAAGGTTGGGGGTTTCCAGATACCCACCAAAGGTTGGGGGTTTCCAGATACCCACCAAAGGCACCCACTAAAAGTTGGGGGTTTCCAGATACCCACCAAAGGTTGGCGGTTTCCAGATACCCACCAAAGGCACCCACTAAAAGTTGGGGGTTTCCAGATACCCACCAAGGGTTGGGGGTTTCCAGATACCCACCAACGGTTGGGGGTTTCCAGATACCCACCAAGGTTGGGGGTTTCCAGATACCCACTAAATGTTTGGGGTTTCCAGATACCCACCAAAGGTTAGGGTTTCCAGGTACCCACAAAATGTTGGGGGTTTCCAGATACCCACCAAGGTTGGGGGTTTCCAGATACCCACGAAAGGTTGGGGTTTCCAGATACCCACCAAAGGTTGGGGGTTTCCAGGTACCCACCAAAGGTTGGGGGTGTCCAGATACCAACCAAAGGTTGGGGGTTTCCAGATACCCACCAAAGGTTGGGGGTGTCCAGATACCCACCAAAGGTTGGGGGTTTCCAGATACCCACCAAAGGTTGGGGGTTTCCAGATACCCACCAACGGTTGGGGGTTTCCAGATACCCACCAAGGGTTGGGGGTTTCCAGATACCCACCAAGGTTGGGGGGTTTCCATATACCCACTAAATGTTGGGGGTTTCCAGATACCCACCAAAGGTTAGGGTTTCCAGGTACCCACTAAATGTTGGGGGTTTCCAGATACCCACCAAGGATGGGGGTTTCCAGATATCCACCAAAGGTTGGGGGTTTCCAGGTACCCACCAAAGGATGGGGGTTTCTAGGTACCCACCAAAGGTTGGGGGTTTCCAGATACCCACCAAAGGTTGGGGGTGTCCAGATACCCACCAAAGGATGGGGCTTTCCAGATACCCACCAAAGGTTGGGGGTTTCCAGATACCCACCAAACGTTGGGGGTTTCCAGGTACCCACCAAAGGTTGGGGGTTTCCAGATACCCGCCAAAGGTTGGGGGTTTTCAGATACCCACCAAATGTTGGGGGTTTACAGATAGCCACCAAAGGTTGGAGGTTTCTAGATACCCACCAAAGGTTCGGGGTTTCCAGGTACCCACCAAAGTTTGGGGGTTTCTAGATACCCACAAACAGTTAGGGGTTTCCATGTACGCACCAAAGGTTGGGGTTTTTCCAGATACCCACCAAAAGTTGGGGGTTTCCAGATACCCATCAAAGGTTCTGGGTTTTCAGGTACCCACCAAATGTCGGGGGTTTCCAGATACCCACCAAACGTCGGGGGTTTCCAGATACCCACCAATGGTTGGGGGTTTCCAGATACCCACCAAAAGTTGGGGGTTTCCAGATACCCACCAAAGGTTGCTAGTTTCCAGATACCCACCAAAAGTTGGGGGTTTCCAGATACCCACCAAAGGTTGGAGGTTTCTAGGTACCCACAAAAGGTTGGGGGTTTCCAGATACCCATCAAAAGTTTGCGGTTTCCAGGTACCCACCAACAGTTGGGGGTTTCCAGGTACCCACAAAAGGTTGGGGGTTTCTAGATACCCTACAAAAGTTGAGGGTTTCCAGGTACCCACCAAAGGTTGGGGGTTTACAGGTACCCACCAAAGGTTGGGGGTTTCTAGATACCCGCCAAAGGTTGGGGGTTTCCAGATACCCACCAAAGGTTAGGGGTGTCCAGATACCCACCAAAAGTTGGGGGTTACCATGTACCCGCCAAAAGTTGGGGGTTTGCATGTACCCGCCAAAGGTTGGGGGTTTTCAGGTACCCGCCAAAGGTTGGGGTTTCCATGTACCCGCCAAAGGTTGGGCGTTTTCAGGTACCCGCCAAAGGTTGGGCGTTTTCAGGTACCCGCCAAAGGTTGGGGGTTTCCATGTACCGCCAAAGGTTGGGGGTTTTCAGATACCCACCAAAGGTTCTGGGTTTTCAGGTACCCACCAAATGTCGGTGGTTTCCAGATACCCACCAAACGTCGGGGGTTTCAAGATACCCACCAAACTTCGGCGGTTTTCAGGTACCCACCACATGTCGGTGGTTTCCAGATACCCACCAAACGTCTGGGGTTTCAAGATACCCACCAAACGTCTGGGGTTTCAAGATACCCACCAAAAGTTGGGGGTTTTCAGATACCCACCAAAAGTTGGGGGTTTTCAGATACCCACCAAAAGTTGGGGGTTTTCAGATACCCACCAAAAGTTGGGGGTTTCCAGATACCCACCAAAGGTTGGGATTTTCCAGGTACCCAATAAAAGTTGGGGGTTTCCATGTACCCACCAAAGGTTGGGGGTTTCCATGTACCCACCAAAGGTTAGGGGTTTCAAGCTACCCACCAAATGGTGGGGGTTTTCCAGGTACCTACTAAAAGTTGGGGGTTTCCATGTACCCACCAAAGGTTTGGGTTTCCAGAGATCCACCAAAGGTTGGGGGTTTCCAGATACCCACCAAAAGTTGGGGGTTTCCAGATACCCATCAAAGTTGGGGGTTTCCAGATACCCACCAAAAGTTTGGGGTTTCCAGATACCCACCAAAAGTTGGGGGTTTTCCAGGTACCCACTAAAAGTTGGGGGTTTCCAGATCAAAGGTTTGGGTTTCCAGATACCCACCAAAAGTTGGTGGTTTCCAGATACCGCCAAAGGTTGGGGGTTTTCAGATACCCACCAAAGGTTCTGGGTTTTCAGGTACCCACCAAATGTCGGTGGTTTCCAGATACCCACCAAACGTCGGGGGTTTCAAGATACCCACCAAACTTCGGGGGTTTTCAGGTACCCACCACATGTCGGTGGTTTCCAGATACCCACCAAACGTCTGGGGTTTCAAGATACCCACCAAAAGTTGGGGGTTTCCAGATCAAAGGTTGGGGGTTTCCAGATAACCACCAAAGGTTGGGGGTTTCCAGATACCCACCAAAATTTGGGGGTTTCCAGGTACCCACCAAAGGTTGGGGGTTTCCAGATACCCACCAACAGTTGGGGGTTTCCAGGTACCCACCAAAAGTTGGGGGTTTCCAGGTACCCACCAAAAGTTGGGGGTTTCCAGGTATCCACCAAACATTGGGGGTGTCCAGATACCCACCAAAAGTTGGGGGTTTCCAGATACCCACCAAAAGTTGGGGGGTTCCAGGTATCCACCAAACATTGGGGGTGTCCAGATACCCACCAAAAGTTGAGGGTTTCCAGGTAGCCACCAAAAGTTGGGGGTTTCCAGGTACCCACCAAAAGTTGGGGGTTTCCAGATACCCCCCAAAGGTTGGGGGTTTCCAGATACCCACCAAAGGTTGGGGGTTTCCATGTACCCACCAAATGTTAGGGGTTTCCAGATACCCACCAAAGGTTGGGGGTGTCCAGATACCCACCAAAAGTTGGGGGTTACCATGCACGCACCAAAGGTTGGGGGTTTCCAGATACCCACCAAAAGTTGGGGGTTTCAATATACGCACCAAAGGTTTGGGGTTTCCAGATACCCACCAACAGTTGGGGGTTTCCAGGTACCCACCAAAAGTTGGGGGTTTCCCTGGACCCACCAAAGGTTAAAGGTTTCCAGATACCCACCAAAGGTTGGGGGTTTCCAGCTACCCACCAAAGGTTGGGGGTTTCCAGCTACCCACCAAAGGTTGGGGGTTTCCATGTACCCACCAAAGGTTGGGGGTTTCTAGATACCCATCAAAAGTTGGGGGTTTCCAGATACCCACCAAAAGTTGGGGGTTTCCAGATCAAAGGTTGGGGGTTTCCAGATAACCACCAAAGGTTGGGGGTTTCCAGATACCCACCAAAGGTTCGGGGTTTCTAGATACCCATCAAAAGTTGGGGGTTTCCAGATACCCACCAAAAGTTGGGGGTTTCCAGATCAAAGGTTGGGGGTTTCCAGATAACCACCAATGGTTGGGGGTTTCCAGATACCCACCAAATTTTGGGGGTTTCCAGATATCCATCAAAGGTTGGGGGTTTCGAGATACCCACCAAAGGTTGGAGGTTTCCAGATACCCACCAAAGGTTGGGGGTTTCCAGATATGCACCAAATTTTGGGGGTTTCCAGATATCCATCAAAGGTTGGGGGTTTCGAGATACCCATCAAAGGTTGGAGGTTTCCAGATACCCACCAAAAGTTGGGGGTTTCCAGATACCCACCAAAAGTTGGGGGTTTCCAGGTATCCACCAAACATTGGGGGTGTCCAGATACCCACCAAAAGTTGAGGGTTTCCAGGTAGCCACCAAAAGTTGGGGGTTTCCAGGTACCCACCAAAAGTTGGGGGTTTCCAGATACCCCCCAAAGGTTGGGGGTTTCCAGATACCCACCAAAGGTTGGGGGTTTCCATGTACCCACCAAATGTTAGGGGTTTCCAGATACCCACCAAAGGTTGGGGGTGTCCAGATACCCACCAAAAGTTGGGGGTTACCATGCACGCACCAAAGGTTGGGGGTTTCCAGATACCCACCAAAAGTTGGGGGTTTCAATATACGCACCAAAGGTTTGGGGTTTCCAGATACCCACCAACAGTTGGGGGTTTCCAGGTACCCACCAAAAGTTGGGGGTTTCCCTGGACCCACCAAAGGTTAAAGGTTTCCAGATACCCACCAAAGGTTGGGGGTTTCCAGCTACCCACCAAAGGTTGGGGGTTTCCAGCTACCCACCAAAGGTTGGGGGTTTCCATGTACCCACCAAAGGTTGGGGGTTTCTAGATACCCATCAAAAGTTGGGGGTTTCCAGATACCCACCAAAAGTTGGGGGTTTCCAGATCAAAGGTTGGGGGTTTCCAGATAACCACCAAAGGTTGGGGGTTTCCAGATACCCACCAAAGGTTCGGGGTTTCTAGATACCCATCAAAAGTTGGGGGTTTCCAGATACCCACCAAAAGTTGGGGGTTTCCAGATCAAAGGTTGGGGGTTTCCAGATAACCACCAATGGTTGGGGGTTTCCAGATACCCACCAAATTTTGGGGGTTTCCAGATATCCATCAAAGGTTGGGGGTTTCGAGATACCCACCAAAGGTTGGAGGTTTCCAGATACCCACCAAAGGTTGGGGGTTTCCAGATATCCACCAAATTTTGGGGGGTTTCCAGATATCCATCAAAGGTTGGGGGTTTCGAGATACCCATCAAAGGTTGGAGGTTTCCAGATACCCACCAAAGGTTGGGGGTTTCCAGATACCCACCAAACATTTGGGGTTTCCAGATACCTACCAAAGGTTGGGGGTTTCCAGATACCCACCAAAGGTTGGGGGTTTCCAGATACCCATCAAAAGTTGGGGGTTTCCAGGTAACCACGAAAAGTTGGGGGTTTCCAGATACCCACCAAAAGTTGGGGGTTTCCAGATCAAAGGTTGGGGGTTTCCAGATACCCACCAACGGTTGGGGGTTTCCAGATAACCACCAAAAGTTGGGGGTTTCCAGATACCCACCAAAGGTTGCTAGTTTCCGGATACCCACCAAAGGTTGCTAGTTTCCGGATACCCACCAAAAGTTGGGGGTTTCCAGATACCCACCAAAAGTTGGGTTTTTCAGATACCCACCAAAAGTTGGGGGTTTCCAGATACCCACCAAAGGTTGGGATTTTCCAGGTACCCAATAAAAGTTGGGGGTTTCCATGTACCCACCAAAGGTTGGGGGTTTCCATGTACCCACCAAATGTTAGGGGTTTCCAGATACCCACCAAAGGTTGGGGGTGTCCAGATACCCACCAAAAGTTGGGGGTTACCATGCACGCACCAAAGGTTGGGGGTTTCCAGATACCCACCAAAAGTTGGGGGTTTCAATATACGCACCAAAGGTTTGGGGTTTCCAGATACCCACCAACAGTTGGGGGTTTCCAGGTACCCACCAAAAGTTGGGGGTTTCCCTGGACCCACCAAAGGTTAAAGGTTTCCAGATACCCACCAAAGGTTGGGGGTTTCCAGCTACCCACCAAAGGTTGGGGGTTTCCAGCTACCCACCAAAGGTTGGGGGTTTCCATGTACCCACCAAAGGTTGGGGGTTTCTAGATACCCATCAAAAGTTGGGGGTTTCCAGATACCCACCAAAAGTTGGGGGTTTCCAGATCAAAGGTTGGGGGTTTCCAGATAACCACCAAAGGTTGGGGGTTTCCAGATACCCACCAAAGGTTCGGGGTTTCTAGATACCCATCAAAAGTTGGGGGTTTCCAGATACCCACCAAAAGTTGGGGGTTTCCAGATCAAAGGTTGGGGGTTTCCAGATAACCACCAATGGTTGGGGGTTTCCAGATACCCACCAAATTTTGGGGGTTTCCAGATATCCATCAAAGGTTGGGGGTTTCGAGATACCCACCAAAGGTTGGAGGTTTCCAGATACCCACCAAAGGTTGGGGGTTTCCAGATATCCACCAAATTTTGGGGGTTTCCAGATATCCATCAAAGGTTGGGGGTTTCGAGATACCCATCAAAGGTTGGAGGTTTCCAGATACCCACCAAAGGTTGGGGGTTTCCAGATACCCACCAAACATTTGGGGTTTCCAGATACCTACCAAAGGTTGGGGGTTTCCAGATACCCACCAAAGGTTGGGGGTTTCCAGATACCCACCAAAAGTTGGGGGTTACCATGTACCCGCCAAAAGTTGGGGGTTTGCATGTACCCGCCAAAGGTTGGGGGTTTTCAGGTACCCGCCAAAGGTTGGGGTTTCCATGTACCCGCCAAAGGTTGGGCGTTTTCAGGTACCCGCCAAAGGTTGGGCGTTTTCAGGTACCCGCCAAAGGTTGGGGGTTTCCATGTACCGCCAAAGGTTGGGGGTTTTCAGATACCCACCAAAGGTTCTGGGTTTTCAGGTACCCACCAAATGTCGGTGGTTTCCAGATACCCACCAAACGTCGGGGGTTTCAAGATACCCACCAAACTTCGGGGGTTTTCAGGTACCCACCACATGTCGGTGGTTTCCAGATACCCACCAAACGTCTGGGGTTTCAAGATACCCACCAAAAGTTGGGGGTTTCCAGATCAAAGGTTGGGGGTTTCCAGATAACCACCAAAGGTTGGGGGTTTCCAGATACCCACCAAAATTTGGGGGTTTCCAGGTACCCACCAAAGGTTGGGGGTTTCCAGATACCCACCAACAGTTGGGGGTTTCCAGGTACCCAACAAAAGTTGGGGGTTTCCAGGTACCCACCAAAAGTTGGGGGTTTCCAGGTATCCACCAAACATTGGGGGTGTCCAGATACCCACCAAAAGTTGGGGGTTTCCAGATACCCACCAAAAGTTGGGGGTTTCCAGGTATCCACCAAACATTGGGGGTGTCCAGATACCCACCAAAAGTTGAGGGTTTCCAGGTAGCCACCAAAAGTTGGGGGTTTCCAGGTACCCACCAAAAGTTGGGGGTTTCCAGATACCCCCCAAAGGTTGGGGGTTTCCAGATACCCACCAAAGGTTGGGGGTTTCCATGTACCCACCAAATGTTAGGGGTTTCCAGATACCCACCAAAGGTTGGGGGTGTCCAGATACCCACCAAAAGTTGGGGGTTACCATGCACGCACCAAAGGTTGGGGGTTTCCAGATACCCACCAAAAGTTGGGGGTTTCAATATACGCACCAAAGGTTTGGGGTTTCCAGATACCCACCAACAGTTGGGGGTTTCCAGGTACCCACCAAAAGTTGGGGGTTTCCCTGGACCCACCAAAGGTTAAAGGTTTCCAGATACCCACCAAAGGTTGGGGGTTTCCAGCTACCCACCAAAGGTTGGGGGTTTCCAGCTACCCACCAAAGGTTGGGGGTTTCCATGTACCCACCAAAGGTTGGGGGTTTCTAGATACCCATCAAAAGTTGGGGGTTTCCAGATACCCACCAAAAGTTGGGGGTTTCCAGATCAAAGGTTGGGGGTTTCCAGATAACCACCAAAGGTTGGGGGTTTCCAGATACCCACCAAAGGTTCGGGGTTTCTAGATACCCATCAAAAGTTGGGGGTTTCCAGATACCCACCAAAAGTTGGGGGTTTCCAGATCAAAGGTTGGGGGTTTCCAGATAACCACCAATGGTTGGGGGTTTCCAGATACCCACCAAATTTTGGGGGTTTCCAGATATCCATCAAAGGTTGGGGGTTTCGAGATACCCACCAAAGGTTGGAGGTTTCCAGATACCCACCAAAGGTTGGGGGTTTCCAGATATCCACCAAATTTTGGGGGTTTCCAGATATCCATCAAAGGTTGGGGGTTTCGAGATACCCATCAAAGGTTGGAGGTTTCCAGATACCCACCAAAGGTTGGGGGTTTCCAGATACCCACCAAACATTTGGGGTTTCCAGATACCTACCAAAGGTTGGGGGTTTCCAGATACCCACCAAAGGTTGGGGGTTTCCAGATACCCATCAAAAGTTGGGGGTTTCCAGGTAACCACGAAAAGTTGGTGGTTTCCAGATACCCACCAAAAGTTGGGGGTTTCCAGATCAAAGGTTGGGGGTTTCCAGATACCCACCAACGGTTGGGGGTTTCCAGATAACCACCAAAAGTTGGGGGTTTCCAGATACCCACCAAAGGTTGCTAGTTTCCGGATACCCACCAAAGGTTGCTAGTTTCCGGATACCCACCAAAAGTTGGGGGTTTCCAGATACCCACCAAAAGTTGGGGGTTTTCAGATACCCACCAAAAGTTGGGGGTTTCCAGATACCCACCAAAGGTTGGGATTTTCCAGGTACCCAATAAAAGTTGGGGGTTTCCATGTACCCACCAAAGGTTGGGGGTTTCCATGTACCCACCAAAGGTTAGGGGTTTCAAGCTACCCACCAAATGGTGGGGGTTTTCCAGGTACCTACTAAAAGTTGGGGGTTTCCATGTACCCACCAAAGGTTTGGGTTTCCAGAGATCCACCAAAGGTTGGGGGTTTCCAGATACCCACCAAAAGTTGGGGGTTTCCAGATACCCATCAAAGTTGGGGGTTTCCAGATACCCACCAAAAGTTTGGGGTTTCCAGATACCCACCAAAAGTTGGGGGTTTTCCAGGTACCCACTAAAAGTTGGGGGTTTCCAGATCAAAGGTTTGGGTTTCCAGATACCCACCAAAAGTTGGTGGTTTCCAGATACCGCCAAAGGTTGGGGGTTTTCAGATACCCACCAAAGGTTCTGGGTTTTCAGGTACCCACCAAATGTCGGTGGTTTCCAGATACCCACCAAACGTCGGGGGTTTCAAGATACCCACCAAACTTCGGGGGTTTTCAGGTACCCACCACATGTCGGTGGTTTCCAGATACCCACCAAACGTCTGGGGTTTCAAGATACCCACCAAAAGTTGGGGGTTTCCAGATCAAAGGTTGGGGGTTTCCAGATAACCACCAAAGGTTGGGGGTTTCCAGATACCCACCAAAATTTGGGGGTTTCCAGGTACCCACCAAAGGTTGGGGGTTTCCAGATACCCACCAACAGTTGGGGGTTTCCAGGTACCCACCAAAAGTTGGGGGTTTCCAGGTACCCACCAAAAGTTGGGGGTTTCCAGGTATCCACCAAACATTGGGGGTGTCCAGATACCCACCAAAAGTTGGGGGTTTCCAGATACCCACCAAAAGTTGGGGGGTTCCAGGTATCCACCAAACATTGGGGGTGTCCAGATACCCACCAAAAGTTGAGGGTTTCCAGGTAGCCACCAAAAGTTGGGGGTTTCCAGGTACCCACCAAAAGTTGGGGGTTTCCAGATACCCCCCAAAGGTTGGGGGTTTCCAGATACCCACCAAAGGTTGGGGGTTTCCATGTACCCACCAAATGTTAGGGGTTTCCAGATACCCACCAAAGGTTGGGGGTGTCCAGATACCCACCAAAAGTTGGGGGTTACCATGCACGCACCAAAGGTTGGGGGTTTCCAGATACCCACCAAAAGTTGGGGGTTTCAATATACGCACCAAAGGTTTGGGGTTTCCAGATACCCACCAACAGTTGGGGGTTTCCAGGTACCCACCAAAAGTTGGGGGTTTCCCTGGACCCACCAAAGGTTAAAGGTTTCCAGATACCCACCAAAGGTTGGGGGTTTCCAGCTACCCACCAAAGGTTGG
Organism: Lepidochitona cinerea; assembly: GCA_963971465.1. NCBI lineage: Eukaryota > Metazoa > Mollusca > Polyplacophora > Chitonida > Tonicellidae > Lepidochitona > Lepidochitona cinerea. Next base: position 5,422,816 of record OZ020565.1, read on the forward strand.
GGGTTTCCAGCTACCCACCAAAGGTTGGGGGTTTCCATGTACCCACCAAAGGTTGGGGGTTTCTAGATACCCATCAAAAGTTGGGGGTTTCCAGATACCCACCAAAAGTTGGGGGTTTCCAGATCAAAGGTTGGGGGTTTCCAGATAACCACCAAAGGTTGGGGGTTTCCAGATACCCACCAAAGGTTCGGGGTTTCTAGATACCCATCAAAAGTTGGGGGTTTCCAGATACCCACCAAAAGTTGGGGGTTTCCAGATCAAAGGTTGGGGGTTTCCAGATAACCACCAATGGTTGGGGGTTTCCAGATACCCACCAAATTTTGGGGGTTTCCAGATATCCATCAAAGGTTGGGGGTTTCGAGATACCCACCAAAGGTTGGAGGTTTCCAGATACCCACCAAAGGTTGGGGGTTTCCAGATATGCACCAAATTTTGGGGGTTTCCAGATATCCATCAAAGGTTGGGGGTTTCGAGATACCCATCAAAGGTTGGAGGTTTCCAGATACCCACCAAAAGTTGGGGGTTTCCAGATACCCACCAAAAGTTGGGGGTTTCCAGGTATCCACCAAACATTGGGGGTGTCCAGATACCCACCAAAAGTTGAGGGTTTCCAGGTAGCCACCAAAAGTTGGGGGTTTCCAGGTACCCACCAAAAGTTGGGGGTTTCCAGATACCCCCCAAAGGTTGGGGGTTTCCAGATACCCACCAAAGGTTGGGGGTTTCCATGTACCCACCAAATGTTAGGGGTTTCCAGATACCCACCAAAGGTTGGGGGTGTCCAGATACCCACCAAAAGTTGGGGGTTACCATGCACGCACCAAAGGTTGGGGGTTTCCAGATACCCACCAAAAGTTGGGGGTTTCAATATACGCACCAAAGGTTTGGGGTTTCCAGATACCCACCAACAGTTGGGGGTTTCCAGGTACCCACCAAAAGTTGGGGGTTTCCCTGGACCCACCAAAGGTTAAAGGTTTCCAGATACCCACCAAAGGTTGCGGGTTTCCAGCTACCCACCAAAGGTTGGGGGTTTCCAGCTACCCACCAAAGGTTGGGGGTTTCCATGTACCCACCAAAGGTTGGGGGTTTCTAGATACCCATCAAAAGTTGGGGGTTTCCAGATACCCACCAAAAGTTGGGGGTTTCCAGATCAAAGGTTGGGGGTTTCCAGATAACCACCAAAGGTTGGGGGTTTCCAGATACCCACCAAAGGTTCGGGGTTTCTAGATACCCATCAAAAGTTGGGGGTTTCCAGATACCCACCAAAAGTTGGGGGTTTCCAGATCAAAGGTTGGGGGTTTCCAGATAACCACCAATGGTTGGGGGTTTCCAGATACCCACCAAATTTTGGGGGTTTCCAGATATCCATCAAAGGTTGGGGGTTTCGAGATACCCACCAAAGGTTGGAGGTTTCCAGATACCCACCAAAGGTTGGGGGTTTCCAGATATCCACCAAATTTTGGGGGTTTCCAGATATCCATCAAAGGTTGGGGGTTTCGAGATACCCATCAAAGGTTGGAGGTTTCCAGATACCCACCAAAGGTTGGGGGTTTCCAGATACCCACCAAACATTTGGGGTTTCCAGATACCTACCAAAGGTTGGGGGTTTCCAGATACCCACCAAAGGTTGGGGGTTTCCAGATACCCATCAAAAGTTGGGGGTTTCCAGGTAACCACGAAAAGTTGGGGGTTTCCAGATACCCACCAAAAGTTGGGGGTTTCCAGATCAAAGGTTGGGGGTTTCCAGATACCCACCAACGGTTGGGGGTTTCCAGATAACCACCAAAAGTTGGGGGTTTCCAGATACCCACCAAAGGTTGCTAGTTTCCGGATACCCACCAAAGGTTGCTAGTTTCCGGATACCCACCAAAAGTTGGGGGTTTCCAGATACCCACCAAAAGTTGGGTTTTTCAGATACCCACCAAAAGTTGGGGGTTTCCAGATACCCACCAAAGGTTGGGATTTTCCAGGTACCCAATAAAAGTTGGGGGTTTCCATGTACCCACCAAAGGTTGGGGGTTTCCATGTACCCACCAAATGTTAGGGGTTTCCAGATACCCACCAAAGGTTGGGGGTGTCCAGATACCCACCAAAAGTTGGGGGTTACCATGCACGCACCAAAGGTTGGGGGTTTCCAGATACCCACCAAAAGTTGGGGGTTTCAATATACGCACCAAAGGTTTGGGGTTTCCAGATACCCACCAACAGTTGGGGGTTTCCAGGTACCCACCAAAAGTTGGGGGTTTCCCTGGACCCACCAAAGGTTAAAGGTTTCCAGATACCCACCAAAGGTTGGGGGTTTCCAGCTACCCACCAAAGGTTGGGGGTTTCCAGCTACCCACCAAAGGTTGGGGGTTTCCATGTACCCACCAAAGGTTGGGGGTTTCTAGATACCCATCAAAAGTTGGGGGTTTCCAGATACCCACCAAAAGTTGGGGGTTTCCAGATCAAAGGTTGGGGGTTTCCAGATAACCACCAAAGGTTGGGGGTTTCCAGATACCCACCAAAGGTTCGGGGTTTCTAGATACCCATCAAAAGTTGGGGGTTTCCAGATACCCACCAAAAGTTGGGGGTTTCCAGATCAAAGGTTGGGGGTTTCCAGATAACCACCAATGGTTGGGGGTTTCCAGATACCCACCAAATTTTGGGGGTTTCCAGATATCCATCAAAGGTTGGGGGTTTCGAGATACCCACCAAAGGTTGGAGGTTTCCAGATACCCACCAAAGGTTGGGGGTTTCCAGATATCCACCAAATTTTGGGGGTTTCCAGATATCCATCAAAGGTTGGGGGTTTCGAGATACCCATCAAAGGTTGGAGGTTTCCAGATACCCACCAAAGGTTGGGGGTTTCCAGATACCCACCAAACATTTGGGGTTTCCAGATACCTACCAAAGGTTGGGGGTTTCCAGATACCCACCAAAGGTTGGGGGTTTCCAGATACCCATCAAAAGTTGGGGGTTTCCAGGTAACCACGAAAAGTTGGGGGTTTCCAGATACCCACCAAAAGTTGGGGGTTTCCAGATCAAAGGTTGGGGGTTTCCAGATACCCACCAACGGTTGGGGGTTTCCAGATAACCACCAAAAGTTGGGGGTTTCCAGATACCCACCAAAGGTTGCTTGTTTCCGGATACCCACCAAAGGTTGCTAGTTTCCGGATACCCACCAAAAGTTGGGGGTTTCCAGATACCCACCAAAAGTTGGGTTTTTCAGATACCCACCAAAAGTTGGGGGTTTCCAGATACCCACCAAAGGTTGGGATTTTCCAGGTACCCAATAAAAGTTGGGGGTTTCCATGTACCCACCAAAGGTTGGGGGTTTCCATGTACCCACCAAAGGTTAGGGGTTTCAAGCTACCCACCAAATGGTGGGGGTTTTCCAGGTACCTACTAAAAGTTGGGGGTTTCCATGTACCCACCAAAGGTTTGGGTTTCCAGAGATCCACCAAAGGTTGGGGGTTTCCAGATACCCACCAAAAGTTGGGGGTTTCCAGATACCCATCAAAGTTGGGGGTTTCCAGATACCCACCAAAGATTGGGGGTTTCCAGATACCCAACAAAAGTTGGGGGTTTCCAGATACCCATCAAAAGTTTGGGGTTTCCAGATACCCACCAAAAGTTGGGGGTTTTCCAGGTACCCACTAAAAGTTGGGGGTTTCCAGATCAAAGGTTTGGGTTTCCAGATACCCACCAAAAGTTGGTGGTTTCCAGATACCCACCAAAAGTTGGGGGTTTCCAGATACCCACCATAGGTTGCTAGTTTCCGGATACCCACCAACAGTTGGGGTTTTCCAGATCAAAGGTTGGGGGTTTCTAGATACCCACCAAATGTTGGGGGTTTCCATGTACCCACCAAAGGTTTGGGTTTCCAGAGATCCACCAAAAGTTTGGGGTTTCCAGATACCCACCAAAAGTTGGGGGTTTCCAGATACCCACCAAATCCTGGGGGTTTCCAGATACCCACCAAAGGTTGGGGGTTTCCAGATACCCATCAAAAGTTGGGGGTTTCCAGGCAACCACGAAAAATTGGGGATTTTCAGATACCCACCAAAAGTTGGGGGTTTCCAGATCAAAGGTTGGGGGTTTCCAGATACCCACCAACGGTTGGGGGTTTCCAGATAACCACCAAAAGTTGGGGGTTTCCAGATACCCACCAAAAGTTGGGGGTTTCCAGATACCCACCAAAGGTTGCTAGTTTCAGGATACTCACCAAAAGTTGGGGATTTCCAGATACCCACCAAAAGTTGGGGGTTTCCAGATACCCACCAAAGGTTGGGGGTTTCCGGGTACCCACCAAAGGTTGGGGGTTTCCGGGTACCCACCAAAGGTTGGGGGTTTCTGGGTACCCACCAAAGGTTGGGGGTTTCCAGATACCCACCAAAGGTTGGGGGTTTCCGGGTACCCAATAAAAGCTGTGGGTGTCCATGTACCCACCAAAGGTTGGGGTTTCCAGCTACCCACCAAATGTTGGGGGTTTCCAGATACCCACCAAAGGTTGGGGGTTTCCAGATACCCACCAAAGGTTGGGAGTTTCCAGATACCCACCAAAGGTTGGTGGTTTCCAGATACCCACCAAACGTCGGGGGTTTCAAGATACCCACCAAACGTCGGGGGTTTCCAGATACCCACCAAAAGTTGGGCGTTTCCATGTACCCACCAAAGGTTGGGGGTTTCCAGGTACCCACCAAAGGTTGGGGGTTTCCAGGTACCCACCAAAGGTTGGGGGTTTCTAGATACCCACCACAGGTTGGGGGTTTCCAGGTACCCACCAAAGGTTGGGGGTTTCCAGGTACCCACCAAAGGTTGGGGGTGTCCAGATACCCGCCAAAGGTTGGGGGTTTTCAGATACCCACCAAATGTTGGGGTTTACAGATAGCCACCAAAGGTTGGAGGTTTCTAGATACCCACCAAAGGTTCGGGGTTTCCAGGTACCCACCAAAGTTTCGGGGTTTCTAGATACCCACAAAAAGTTGGGGGTTTCCAGATACCCACAAAAAGTTAGGGGTTTCCATGTACGCACCAAAGGTTGGGGTTTTTCCAGATACCCACCAAAAGTTGGGGGTTTCCAGATACCCTCCAAAGGTTCTGGGTTTTCAGGTACCCACCAAACGTCGGGGGTTTCCAGATACCCACCAAACGTCGGGGGTTTCCAGATACCCACCAATGGTTGGGGGTTTCCAGATAACCACCAAAAGTTGGGGGTTTCCAGGTACCCACCAAAAGTTGGGGGTTTCCAGATACCCACCAAAGGTTGGGGGTTTCCAGGTACCCACCAAAGGTTGGGGTTTTCCAGATACCCATCAAAAGTTTGCGGTTTCCAGGTACCCACCAACAGTTGGGGGTTTCCAGGTACCCACAAAAGGTTGGGGGTTTCTAGATACCCTACAAAAGTTGAGGGTTTCCAGGTACCCACCAAAGGTTGGGGGTTTACAGGTACCCACCAAAGGTTGGGGGTTTCTAGATACCCGCCAAAGGTTGGGTTTTTTCAGATACCCACCAAATGTTAGGGGTTTCCAGATACCCACCAAAGGTTGGGGGTGTCCAGATACCCACCAAAAGTTGGGGGTTACCATGCACGCACCAAAGGTTGGGGGTTTCCAGATACCCACCAAAAAGTTGGGGGTTTCAATATACGCACCAAAAGTTGGGGTTTCAATATACGCACCAAAGGTTTGGGGTTTCCAGATACCCATCAAAGGTTGGGAGTTTCCAGATACCCACCAAAGGTAGGTTGGTGGTTTCCAGATACCCACCAAACGTCGGGGGTTTCAAGATACCCACCAAACGTCGGGGGTTTCCAGATACCCACCAAAGTTTGGGGGTTTCCATGTACCCACCAAAGGTTGGGAGTTTCCATGTACCCGCCAAAAGTTGGGGGTTTGCATGTACCCGCCAAAGGTTGGGGGTTTTCAGGTACCCGCCAAAGGTTGGGGTTTCCATGTACCCGCCAAAGGTTGGGGGTTTTCAGGTACCCGCCAAAGGTTGGGGGTTTCCATGTACCGCCAAAGGTTGGGGGTTTTCAGATACCCACCAAAGGTTCTGGGTTTTCAGGTACCCACCAAATGTCGGTTTCCAGATACCCACCAAACGTCGGGGGTTTCAAGATACCCACCAAACTTCGGGGGTTTTCAGGTACCCACCAAATGTCGGTGGTTTCCAGATACCCACCAAACGTCGGGGGTTTCAAGATACCCACCAAAAGTTGGGGGTTTCCAGATCAAAGGTTGGGGGTTTCCAGATAACCACCAAAGGTTGGTGGTTTCCAGATACACACCAAACGTCGGGGGTTTCAAGATACCCACCAAACGTCGGGGGTTTCCAGATACCCACCAACAGTTGGGGGTTTCCATGTACCCACCAAAAGTTGGGGGTTTCCCTGGACCCACCAAAGGTTAAAGGTTTCCAGATACCCACCAAAGGTTGGGGGTTTCCAGCTACCCACCAAAGGTTGGGGGTTTCCAGCTACCCACCAAAGGTTGGGGGTTTCCATGTACCCACCAAAGGTTGGGGGTTTCTAGATACCCATCAAAAGTTGGGGGTTTCCAGATACCCACCAAAAGTTGGGGGTTTCCAGATCAAAGGTTGGGGGTTTCCAGATAACCACCAAAGGTTGGGGGTTTCCAGATACCCACCAAAGGTTCGGGGTTTCTAGATACCCATCAAAAGTTGGGGGTTTCCAGATACCCACCAAAAGTTGGGGGTTTCCAGATCAAAGGTTGGGGGTTTCCAGATAACCACCAATGGTTGGGGGTTTCCAGATACCCACCAAATTTTGGGGGTTTCCAGATATCCATCAAAGGTTGGGGGTTTCGAGATACCCACCAAAGGTTGGAGGTTTCCAGATACCCACCAAAGGTTGGGGGTTTCCAGATATCCACCAAATTTTGGGGGTTTCCAGATATCCATCAAAGGTTGGGGGTTTCGAGATACCCATCAAAGGTTGGAGGTTTCCAGATACCCACCAAAGGTTGGGGGTTTCCAGATACCCACCAAACATTTGGGGTTTCCAGATACCTACCAAAGGTTGGGGGTTTCCAGATACCCATCAAAAGTTGGGGGTTTCCAGGTAACCACGAAAAGTTGGGGGTTTCCAGATACCCACCAAAAGTTGGGGGTTTCCAGATCAAAGGTTGGGGGTTTCCAGATACCCACCAACGGTTGGGGGTTTCCAGATAACCACCAAAAGTTGGGGGTTTCCAGATACCCACCAAAGGTTGCTAGTTTCCGGATACCCACCAAAGGTTGCTAGTTTCCGGATACCCACCAAAAGTTGGGGGTTTCCAGATACCCACCAAAAGTTGGGTTTTTCAGATACCCACCAAAAGTTGGGGGTTTCCAGATACCCACCAAAGGTTGGGATTTTCCAGGTACCCAATAAAAGTTGGGGGTTTCCATGTACCCACCAAAGGTTGGGGGTTTCCATGTACCCACCAAATGTTAGGGGTTTCCAGATACCCACCAAAGGTTGGGGGTGTCCAGATACCCACCAAAAGTTGGGGGTTACCATGCACGCACCAAAGGTTGGGGGTTTCCAGATACCCACCAAAAGTTGGGGGTTTCAATATACGCACCAAAGGTTTGGGGTTTCCAGATACCCACCAACAGTTGGGGGTTTCCAGGTACCCACCAAAAGTTGGGGGTTTCCCGGGACCCACCAAAGGTTAAAGGTTTCCAGATACCCACCAAAGGTTGGGGGTTTCCAGCTACCCACCAAAGGTTGGGGGTTTCCAGCTACCCACCAAAGGTTGGGGGTTTCCATGTACCCACCAAAGGTTGGGGGTTTCTAGATACCCATCAAAAGTTGGGGGTTTCCAGATACCCACCAAAAGTTGGGGGTTTCCAGATCAAAGGTTGGGGGTTTCCAGATAACCACCAAAGGTTGGGGGTTTCCAGATACCCACCAAAGGTTCGGGGTTTCTAGATACCCATCAAAAGTTGGGGGTTTCCAGATACCCACCAAAAGTTGGGGGTTTCCAGATCAAAGGTTGGGGGTTTCCAGATAACCACCAATGGTTGGGGGTTTCCAGATACCCACCAAATTTTGGGGGTTTCCAGATATCCATCAAAGGTTGGGGGTTTCGAGATACCCACCAAAGGTTGGAGGTTTCCAGATACCCACCAAAGGTTGGGGGTTTCCAGATATCCACCAAATTTTGGGGGTTTCCAGATATCCATCAAAGGTTGGGGGTTTCGAGATACCCATCAAAGGTTGGAGGTTTCCAGATACCCACCAAAGGTTGGGGGTTTCCAGATACCCACCAAACATTTGGGGTTTCCAGATACCTACCAAAGGTTGGGGGTTTCCAGATACCCACCAAAGGTTGGGGGTTTCCAGATACCCATCAAAAGTTGGGGGTTTCCAGGTAACCACGAAAAGTTGGGGGTTTCCAGATACCCACCAAAAGTTGGGGGTTTCCAGATCAAAGGTTGGGGGTTTCCAGATACCCACCAACGGTTGGGGGTTTCCAGATAACCACCAAAAGTTGGGGGTTTCCAGATACCCACCAAAGGTTGCTAGTTTCCGGATACCCACCAAAGGTTGCTAGTTTCCGGATACCCACCAAAAGTTGGGGGTTTCCAGATACCCACCAAAAGTTGGGTTTTTCAGATACCCACCAAAAGTTGGGGGTTTCCAGATACCCACCAAAGGTTGGGATTTTCCAGGTACCCAATAAAAGTTGGGGGTTTCCATGTACCCACCAAAGGTTGGGGGTTTCCATGTACCCACCAAAGGTTAGGGGTTTCAAGCTACCCACCAAATGGTGGGGGTTTTCCAGGTACCTACTAAAAGTTGGGGGTTTCCATGTACCCACCAAAGGTTTGGGTTTCCAGAGATCCACCAAAGGTTGGGGGTTTCCAGATACCCACCAAAAGTTGGGGGTTTCCAGATACCCATCAAAGTTGGGGGTTTCCAGATACCCACCAAAGATTGGGGGTTTCCAGATACCCAACAAAAGTTGGGGGTTTCCAGATACCCATCAAAAGTTTGGGGTTTCCAGATACCCACCAAAAGTTGGGGGTTTTCCAGGTACCCACTAAAAGTTGGGGGTTTCCAGATCAAAGGTTTGGGTTTCCAGATACCCACCAAAAGTTGGTGGTTTCCAGATACCCACCAAAAGTTGGGGGTTTCCAGATACCCACCATAGGTTGCTAGTTTCCGGATACCCACCAACAGTTGGGGTTTTCCAGATCAAAGGTTGGGGGTTTCTAGATACCCACCAAATGTTGGGGGTTTCCATGTACCCACCAAAGGTTTGGGTTTCCAGAGATCCACCAAAAGTTTGGGGTTTCCAGATACCCACCAAAAGTTGGGGGTTTCCAGATACCCACCAAATCCTGGGGGTTTCCAGATACCCACCAAAGGTTGGGGGTTTCCAGATACCCATCAAAAGTTGGGGGTTTCCAGGCAACCACGAAAAATTGGGGATTTTCAGATACCCACCAAAAGTTGGGGGTTTCCAGATCAAAGGTTGGGGGTTTCCAGATACCCACCAACGGTTGGGGGTTTCCAGATAACCACCAAAAGTTGGGGGTTTCCAGATACCCACCAAAAGTTGGGGGTTTCCAGATACCCACCAAAGGTTGCTAGTTTCAGGATACTCACCAAAAGTTGGGGATTTCCAGATACCCACCAAAAGTTGGGGGTTTCCAGATACCCACCAAAGGTTGGGGGTTTCCGGGTACCCACCAAAGGTTGGGGGTTTCCGGGTACCCACCAAAGGTTGGGGGTTTCTGGGTACCCACCAAAGGTTGGGGGTTTCCAGATACCCACCAAAGGTTGGGGGTTTCCGGGTACCCAATAAAAGCTGTGGGTGTCCATGTACCCACCAAAGGTTGGGGTTTCCAGCTACCCACCAAATGTTGGGGGTTTCCAGATACCCACCAAAGGTTGGGGGTTTCCAGATACCCACCAAAGGTTGGGAGTTTCCAGATACCCACCAAAGGTTGGTGGTTTCCAGATACCCACCAAACGTCGGGGGTTTCAAGATACCCACCAAACGTCGGGGGTTTCCAGATACCCACCAAAAGTTGGGCGTTTCCATGTACCCACCAAAGGTTGGGGGTTTCCAGGTACCCACCAAAGGTTGGGGGTTTCCAGGTACCCACCAAAGGTTGGGGGTTTCTAGATACCCACCACAGGTTGGGGGTTTCCAGGTACCCACCAAAGGTTGGGGGTTTCCAGGTACCCACCAAAGGTTGGGGGTGTCCAGATACCCGCCAAAGGTTGGGGGTTTTCAGATACCCACCAAATGTTGGGGGTTTACAGATAGCCACCAAAGGTTGGAGGTTTCTAGATACCCACCAAAGGTTCGGGGTTTCCAGGTACCCACCAAAGTTTCGGGGTTTCTAGATACCCACAAAAAGTTGGGGGTTTCCAGATACCCACAAAAAGTTAGGGGTTTCCATGTACGCACCAAAGGTTGGGGTTTTTCCAGATACCCACCAAAAGTTGGGGGTTTCCAGATACCCTCCAAAGGTTCTGGGTTTTCAGGTACCCACCAAACGTCGGGGGTTTCCAGATACCCACCAAACGTCGGGGGTTTCCAGATACCCACCAATGGTTGGGGGTTTCCAGATAACCACCAAAAGTTGGGGGTTTCCAGGTACCCACCAAAAGTTGGGGGTTTCCAGATACCCACCAAAGGTTGGGGGTTTCCAGGTACCCACCAAAGGTTGGGGTTTTCCAGATACCCATCAAAAGTTTGCGGTTTCCAGGTACCCACCAACAGTTGGGGGTTTCCAGGTACCCACAAAAGGTTGGGGGTTTCTAGATACCCTACAAAAGTTGAGGGTTTCCAGGTACCCACCAAAGGTTGGGGGTTTACAGGTACCCACCAAAGGTTGGGGGTTTCTAGATACCCGCCAAAGGTTGGGGTTTTTCAGATACCCACCAAATGTTAGGGGTTTCCAGATACCCACCAAAGGTTGGGGGTGTCCAGATACCCACCAAAAGTTGGGGGTTACCATGCACGCACCAAAGGTTGGGGGTTTCCAGATACCCACCAAAAAGTTGGGGGTTTCAATATACGCACCAAAAGTTGGGGTTTCAATATACGCACCAAAGGTTTGGGGTTTCCAGATACCCATCAAAGGTTGGGAGTTTCCAGATACCCACCAAAGGTAGGTTGGTGGTTTCCAGATACCCACCAAACGTCGGGGGGTTTCAAGATACCCACCAAACGTCGGGGGTTTCCAGATACCCACCAAAGTTTGGGGGTTTCCATGTACCCACCAAAGGTTGGGAGTTTCCATGTACCCGCCAAAAGTTGGGGGTTTGCATGTACCCGCCAAAGGTTGGGGGTTTTCAGGTACCCGCCAAAGGTTGGGGTTTCCATGTACCCGCCAAAGGTTGGGGGTTTTCAGGTACCCGCCAAAGGTTGGGGGTTTCCATGTACCGCCAAAGGTTGGGGGTTTTCAGATACCCACCAAAGGTTCTGGGTTTTCAGGTACCCACCAAATGTCGGTTTCCAGATACCCACCAAACGTCGGGGGTTTCAAGATACCCACCAAACTTCGGGGGTTTTCAGGTACCCACCAAATGTCGGTGGTTTCCAGATACCCACCAAACGTCGGGGGTTTCAAGATACCCACCAAAAGTTGGGGGTTTCCAGATCAAAGGTTGGGGGTTTCCAGATAACCACCAAAGGTTGGTGGTTTCCAGATACACACCAAACGTCGGGGGTTTCAAGATACCCACCAAACGTCGGGGGTTTCCAGATACCCACCAAAAGTTGGGGGTTTCCATGTACCCACCAAATGTTAGGGGTTTCCAGATACCCACCAAAGGTTGGGGGTGTCCAGATACCCACCAAAGGTTGGGGGTTTCCAGATACCCACCAAAAGTTGGGGGTTTCAATATACGCACCAAAGGTTTGGGGTTTCCAGATACCCACCAACAGTTGGGGGTTTCCAGGTACCCACCAAAAGTTGGGGGTTTCCATGTACCCATCAAAGGTTGAAGGTTTCCAGCTACCCACCAACGGTTGGGGGTTTCCAGCTACCCACCAAAGGTTGGGGGTTTCCATGTACCCACCAAAGGTTGGGGGTTTCTAGATACCCATCAAAAGTTGGGGGTTTCCAGATACCCACCAACAGTTGGGGGTTTCCAGATCAAAGGTTGGGGGTTTCCAGATAACCACCAAAGGTTGGGGGTTTCCAGGTACCCACCAAAAGTTGGGGGTTTCCATGTGTCCACCAAAAGTTGGGGGTTTCCAGATACCCACCAAAGGTTGGGGGTTTCCAGATACCTACCAATAGTTGGGGGTTTCCAGATACCCATCAAAGGTTGGGGGTTTCCAGATACCCACTAAAAGTTGGGAGTTTTCAGGTACCTACCCAAAGTTGGGGGTTTCCATGTGCCCACCAAAAGCTGGGGGTTTCCAGATACCCACCAAAGGTTGGGGGTTTCCAGATACCTACCAATAGTTGGGGGTTTCCAGATACCCATCAAAGGTTGGGGGTTTCCAGATACCCACCAAAGGGTGTGGGTTTCCAAATACCCACCAAAGGTTGGGGGTTTCCAGATACCCACTAAAACTTGGGGGTTTGCAGATAGCCACCAAATGTTGGGGGTTTCCATGTGCCCACCAAAAGTTGGGGGTTTCCAGATACCCACCAAAGGTTGGGGGTTCCCAGATACCCACCAAAATTGGGAGTTTGCAGATACCCACCAAAAGTTGGGGTTTGCAGATACCCACCAAAAGTTGGGGGTTTCCAAATACCCACCAAAGGTTGGGGGTTTCCAAATACCCACCAAAGGTTGGGGGTTTCCAGGTACCCACCAAAAGTTGGGGGTTTCCAGATACCCACCAAAAGTTGGGGTTTCCATGTACCCACCAAAAGTTGGGGGTTTCCAGGTACCCACCAAAGGTTGGGGGTTTCCAGGTACCCACCAAAGGTCTGGGGTTTCCAGATACCCACCAAAAGTTGGGGGTTTCCAGATACCCACCAAAAGTTGGGGGTTTCCAGGTACCCACCAAAAGTTGGGGGTTTCCATGTTCCCACCAAAAGTTGGGATTTTCCAGATACCCATCAAAAGTTAGGGGTTTCCAAATACCCACCAAAAGTTGGGGATTTCCAGGTACCCACCAAAAGTTTGGGGTTTCCATGTGCCCACCAAAAGTTGGGGGTTTCCAGATACCCACCAAAGGTTGGGGGTTTCCAGATACCCACCAAAAGTTGGGGGTTTCCAGGTACCCACCAAAAGTTGGGGGTTTCCATGTGTCCACCAAAAGTTGGGGGTTTCCAGATACCCACCAAAGGTTGGGGGTTTCCAGATACCTACCAATAGTTGGGGGTTTCCAGATACCCATCAAAGGTTGGGGGTTTCCAGATACCCACTAAAAGTTGGGGGTTTCCAGGTACCTACCCAAAGTTGGGGGTTTCCATGTGCCCACCAAAAGCTGTGGGTTTCCAGATACCCTCCAAAGGTTGGGGTTTCCAGATACCTACCAATAGTTGGGGGTTTCCAGATACCCACCAAAGGTTGGGGGTTTCCAGATACCCACCAACGGTTGGGGGTTTCCAGATACCCACTAAAAGTTGGGGGTTTGCAGATACCCACCAAATGTTAGGGGTTTCTAGGTACCCACCAAAGGTTTAGGGTTTCCAGATACCCACCAAAAGTTGGGGGTTTGCAGATACCCACCAAAAGTTGGGGGTTTGCAGGTACCCACCAAAGGTTGGTGGTTTGCAGGTACCCACCAACAGTTGGGGGTTTGCAGATACCCACCAAAAGTTGGGGGTTTCCAGATACCGCCAAAGGTTGGGGTTTTCCAGATACCTACCAACGGTTGGGGGGTACCCAGATACCCATCAAAAGTTGGGGGTTTCCAGGTACCTACCAAAAGTTAAGGATTTCCATGTGCCCACCAAAAGCTGTGGGTTTCCAGATACCCATCAAATTTTGGGGGTTTCCAGATACCCACGAAAGGTTGGGGTTTCCAGATACCCACCAAAGGTTGGGGGTTTCCAGGTACCCACCAAAGGTTGGGGGTGTCCAGATACCCACCAAAGGTTGGGGGTTTCCAGATACCCACCAAAGGTTGGGGGTGTCCAGATATCCACCAAAGGTTGGGGGTTTCCAGATACCCACCAAAGGTTGGGGGTTTCCAGATACCCACCAAAGGCACCCACTAAAAGTTGGGGGTTTCCAGATACCCACCAAAGGTTGGGGGTTTCCAGATACCCACCAAAGGCACCCACTAAAAGCTGTGGGTTTCCAGATACCTACCAATAGTTGGGGGTTTCCAGATCCAGATACCTACCAATAGTTGGGGGTTTCCAGATACCCACCAAAGGTTGGGGGTTTCCAGATACCCACCAACGGTTGGGGGTTTCCAGATACCCACTAAAACTTGGGGGTTTGCAGATACCCACCAAATGTTGGGGGTTTCTAGGTACCCACCAAAGGTTTAGGGTTTCCAGATACCCACCAAAAGTTGGGGGTTTGCAGATACCCACCAAAAGTTGGGGGTTTGCAGGTACCCACCAAAGGTTGGTGGTTTGCAGGTACCCACCAACAGTTGGGGGTTTGCAGATACCCACCAAAAGTTGGGGGTTTCCAGATACCCGCCAAAGGTTGGGGTTTTCCAGATACCTACCAACGGTTGGGGGGTACCCAGATACCCATCAAAAGTTGGGGGTTTCCAGGTACCTACCAAAAGTTAAGGATTTCCATGTGCCCACCAAAAGCTGTGGGTTTCCAGATACCCACCAAAGGTTGGGGGTTTCCAGATACCCATCAAATTTTGGGGGTTTCCAGATACCCACGAAAGGTTGGGGTTTCCAGATACCCACCAAAGGTTGGGGGTTTCCAGATACCCACCAAAGGTTGGGGGTGTCCAGATATCCACCAAAGGTTGGGGGTTTCCAGATACCCACCAAAGGTTGGGGGTTTCCAGATACCCACCAAAGGCACCCACTAAAAGTTGGGGGTTTCCAGATACCCACCAAAGGTTGGGGGTTTCCAGATACACACCAAAGGCACCCACTAAAAGTTGGGGGTTTCCAGATACCCACCAAGGGTTGGGGGTTTCCAGATACCCACCAACGGTTGGGGGTTTCCAGATACCCACCAAGGTTGGGGGTTTCCAGATACCCACTAAATGTTTGGGGTTTCCAGATACCCACCAAAGGTTAGGGTTTCCAGGTACCCACAAAATGTTGGGGGTTTCCAGATACCCACCAAGGTTGGGGGTTTCCAGATACCCACGAAAGGTTGGGGGTGTCCAGATACCAACCAAAGGTTGGGGGTTTCCAGATACCCATCAAAGGTTGGGGGTGTCCAGATACCCACCAAAGGTTGGGGGTTTCCAGATACCCACCAAAGGTTGGGGGTTTCCAGATACCCACCAACGGTTGGGGGTTTCCAGATACCCACCAAGGGTTGGGGGTTTCCAGATACCCACCAAGGTTGGGGGGTTTCCATATACCCACTAAATGTTGGGGGTTTCCAGATACCCACCAAAGGTTAGGGTTTCCAGGTACCCACTAAATGTTGGGGGTTTCCAGATACCCACCAAGGTTGGGGGTTTCCAGATATCCACCAAAGGTTGGGGGTTTCCAGGTACCCACCAAAGGATGGGGGTGTCCAGATACCCACCAAAGGATGGGGCTTTCCAGATACCCACCAAAGGTTGGGGGTTTCCAGATACCCACCAAACGTTGGGGGTTTCCAGGTACCCACCAAAGGTTGGGGGTTTCCAGATACCCGCCAAAGGTTGGGGGTTTTCAGATACCCACCAAATGTTGGGGGTTTACAGATAGCCACCAAAGGTTGGAGGTTTCTAGATACCCACCAAAGGTTCGGGGTTTCCAGGTACCCACCAAAGTTTGGGGGTTTCTAGATACCCACAAACAGTTAGGGGTTTCCATGTACGCACCAAAGGTTGGGGTTTTTCCAGATACCCACCAAAAGTTGGGGCTTTCCAGATACCCACCAAAGGTTCTGGGTTTTCAGGTACCCACCAAATGTCGGGGGTTTCCAGATACCCACCAAACGTCGGGGGTTTCCAGATACCCACCAATGGTTGGGGGTTTCCAGATACCCACCAAAAGTTGGGGGTTTCCAGATACCCACCAAAGGTTGCTAGTTTCCAGATACCCACCAAAAGTTGGGGGTTTCCAGATACCCACCAAAGGTTGGAGGTTTCTAGGTACCCACAAAAGGTTGGGGGTTTCCAGATACCCATCAAAAGTTTGCGGTTTCCAGGTACCCACCAACAGTTGGGGGTTTCCAGGTACCCACAAAAGGTTGGGGGTTTCTAGATACCCTACAAAAGTTGAGGGTTTCCAGGTACCCACCAAAGGTTGGGGGTTTACAGGTACCCACCAAAGGTTGGGGGTTTCTAGATACCCGCCAAAGGTTGGGGTTTTTCAGATACCCACCAAATGTTAGGGGTTTCCAGATACCCACCAAAGGTTAGGGGTGTCCAGATACCCACCAAAAGTTGGGGGTTACCATGTACCCGCCAAAAGTTGGGGGTTTCCAGATACCCACCAAAGGTTGGGGGTGTCCAGATATCCACCAAAGGTTGGGGGTTTCCAGATACCCACCAAAGGCACCCACTAAAAGTTGGGGGTTTCCAGATACCCACCAAAGGTTGGGGGTTTCCAGATACCCACCAAAGGCACCCACTAAAAGTTGGGGGTTTCCAGATACCCACCAAGGGTTGGGGGTTTCCAGATACCCACCAACGGTTGGGGGTTTCCAGATACCCACCAAGGTTGGGGGTTTCCAGATACCCACTAAATGTTTGGGGTTTCCAGATACCCACCAAAGGTTAGGGTTTCCAGGTACCCACAAAATGTTGGGGGTTTCCAGATACCCACCAAGGTTGGGGGTTTCCAGATACCCACGAAAGGTTGGGGGTGTCCAGATACCAACCAAAGGTTGGGGGTTTCCAGATACCCACCAACGGTTGGGGGTTTCCAGATACCCACCAAGGGTTGGGGGTTTCCAGATACCCACCAAGGTTGGGGGGTTTCCATATACCCACTAAATGTTGGGGGTTTCCAGATACCCACCAAAGTTTGGGGGTTTCCAGATACCCACCAAAGGTTGGGGGTTTCCAGATACCCACCAAAGGTTGGGGGTTTCCAGATACCCACCAAAGGTTGGGGGTTTCCAGATACCCACCAACGGTTGGGGGTTTCCAGATACCCACCAAGGGTTGGGGGTTTCCAGATACCCACCAAGGTTGGGGGGTTTCCATATACCCACTAAATGTTGGGGGTTTCCAGATACCCACCAAAGGTTAGGGTTTCCAGGTACCCACTAAATGTTGGGGGTTTCCAGATACCCACCAAGGTTGGGGGTTTCCAGATATCCACCAAAGGTTGGGGGTTTCCAGGTACCCACCAAAGGATGGGGGTTTCTAGGTACCCACCAAAAGTTGGGGGTTTCCAGGTACCCACCAAAAGTTGGGGGTTTCCAGGTATCCACCAAACATTGGGGGTGTCCAGATACCCACCAAAAGTTGGGGGTTTCCAGATACCCACCAAAAGTTGGGGGTTTCCAGGTATCCACCAAACATTGGGGGTGTCCAGATACCCACCAAAAGTTGAGGGTTTCCAGGTAGCCACCAAAGTTTCGGGGTTTCTAGATACCCACAAAAAGTTGGGGGTTTCCAGATACCCACAAAAAGTTAGGGGTTTCCATGTACGCACCAAAGGTTGGGGTTTTTCCAGATACCCACCAAAAGTTGGGGGTTTCCAGATACCCTCCAAAGGTTCTGGGTTTTCAGGTACCCACCAAACGTCGGGGGTTTCCAGATACCCACCAAACGTCGGGGGTTTCCAGATACCCACCAATGGTTGGGGGTTTCCAGATAACCACCAAAAGTTGGGGGTTTCCAGGTACCCACCAAAAGTTGGGGGTTTCCAGATACCCACCAAAGGTTGGGGGTTTCCAGGTACCCACCAAAAGTTGGGGTTTTCCAGATACCCATCAAAAGTTTGCGGTTTCCAGGTACCCACCAACAGTTGGGGGTTTCCAGGTACCCACAAAAGGTTGGGGGTTTCTAGATACCCTACAAAAGTTGAGGGTTTCCAGGTACCCACCAAAGGTTGGGGGTTTACAGGTACCCACCAAAGGTTGGGGGTTTCTAGATACCCGCCAAAGGTTGGGGTTTTTCAGATACCCACCAAATGTTAGGGGTTTCCAGATACCCACCAAAGGTTGGGGGTGTCCAGATACCCACCAAAAGTTGGGGGTTACCATGCACGCACCAAAGGTTGGGGGTTTCCAGATACCCACCAAAAAGTTGGGGGTTTCAATATACGCACCAAAAGTTGGGGTTTCAATATACGCACCAAAGGTTTGGGGTTTCCAGATACCCATCAAAGGTTGGGAGTTTCCAGATACCCACCAAAGGTAGGTTGGTGGTTTCCAGATACCCACCAAACGTCGGGGGTTTCAAGATACCCACCAAACGTCGGGGGTTTCCATGTACCCACCAAAGGTTGGGAGTTTCCATGTACCCGCCAAAAGTTGGGGGTTTGCATGTACCCGCCAAAGGTTGGGGGTTTTCAGGTACCCGCCAAAGGTTGGGGTTTCCATGTACCCGCCAAAGGTTGGGGGTTTTCAGGTACCCGCCAAAGGTTGGGGGTTTCCATGTACCGCCAAAGGTTGGGGGTTTTCAGATACCCACCAAAGGTTCTGGGTTTTCAGGTACCCACCAAATGTCGGTTTCCAGATACCCACCAAACGTCGGGGGTTTCAAGATACCCACCAAACTTCGGGGGTTTTCAGGTACCCACCAAATGTCGGTGGTTTCCAGATACCCACCAAACGTCGGGGGTTTCAAGATACCCACCAAAAGTTGGGGGTTTCCAGATCAAAGGTTGGGGGTTTCCAGATAACCACCAAAGGTTGGTGGTTTCCAGATACACACCAAACGTCGGGGGTTTCAAGATACCCACCAAACGTCGGGGGTTTCCAGATACCCACCAAAAGTTGGGGGTTTCCATGTACCCACCAAATGTTAGGGGTTTCCAGATACCCACCAAAGGTTGGTGTCCAGATACCCACCAAAGGTTGGGGGTTTCCAGATACCCACCAAAAGTTGGGGGTTTCAATATACGCACCAAAGGTTTGGGGTTTCCAGATACCCACCAACAGTTGGGGGTTTCCAGGTACCCACCAAAAGTTGGGGGTTTCCATGTACCCATCAAAGGTTGAAGGTTTCCAGCTACCCACCAACGGTTGGGGGTTTCCAGCTACCCACCAAAGGTTGGGGGTTTCCAGATACCTACCAATAGTTGGGGGTTTCCAGATACCCATCAAAGGTTGGGGGTTTCCAGATACCCACCAAAGGGTGTGGGTTTCCAAATACCCACCAAAGGTTGGGGGTTTCCAGATACCCACTAAAACTTGGGGGTTTGCAGATAGCCACCAAATGTTGGGGGTTTCCATGTGCCCACCAAAAGTTGGGGGTTTCCAGATACCCACCAAAGGTTGGGGGTTCCCAGATACCCACCAAAATTGGGAGTTTGCAGATACCCACCAAAAGTTGGGGGTTTGCAGATACCCACCAAAAGTTGGGGGTTTCCAAATACCCACCAAAGGTTGGGGGTTTCCAAATACCCACCAAAGGTTGGGGGTTTCCAGGTACCCACCAAAAGTTGGGGGTTTCCAGATACCCACCAAAAGTTGGGGTTTCCATGTACCCACCAAAAGTTGGGGGTTTCCAGGTACCCACCAAAGGTTGGGGGTTTCCAGGTACCCACCAAAGGTCTGGGGTTTCCAGATACCCACCAAAAGTTGGGGGTTTCCAGATACCCACCAAAAGTTGGGGGTTTCCAGGTACCCACCAAAAGTTGGGGGTTTCCATGTTCCCACCAAAAGTTGGGATTTTCCAGATACCCATCAAAAGTTAGGGGTTTCCAAATACCCACCAAAAGTTGGGGATTTCCAGGTACCCACCAAAAGTTTGGGGTTTCCATGTGCCCACCAAAAGTTGGGGGTTTCCAGATACCCACCAAAGGTTGGGGGTTTCCAGATACCCACCAAAAGTTGGGGGTTTCCAGGTACCCACCAAAAGTTGGGGGTTTCCATGTGTCCACCAAAAGTTGGGGGTTTCCAGATACCCACCAAAGGTTGGGGGTTTCCAGATACCTACCAATAGTTGGGGGTTTCCAGATACCCATCAAAGGTTGGGGGTTTCCAGATACCCACTAAAAGTTGGGGGTTTCCAGGTACCTACCCAAAGTTGGGGGTTTCCATGTGCCCACCAAAAGCTGTGGGTTTCCAGATACCCTCCAAAGGTTGGGGTTTCCAGATACCTACCAATAGTTGGGGGTTTCCAGATACCCACCAAAGGTTGGGGGTTTCCAGATACCCACCAACGGTTGGGGGTTTCCAGATACCCACTAAAAGTTGGGGGTTTGCAGATACCCACCAAATGTTGGGGGTTTCTAGGTACCCACCAAAGGTTTAGGGTTTCCAGATACCCACCAAAAGTTGGGGGTTTGCAGATACCCACCAAAAGTTGGGGGTTTGCAGGTACCCACCAAAGGTTGGTGGTTTGCAGGTACCCACCAACAGTTGGGGGTTTGCAGATACCCACCAAAAGTTGGGGGTTTCCAGATACCGCCAAAGGTTGGGGTTTTCCAGATACCTACCAACGGTTGGGGGGTACCCAGATACCCATCAAAAGTTGGGGGTTTCCAGGTACCTACCAAAAGTTAAGGATTTCCATGTGCCCACCAAAAGCTGTGGGTTTCCAGATACCCACCAAAGGTTGGGGGTTTCCAGATACCCATCAAATTTTGGGGGTTTCCAGATACCCACGAAAGGTTGGGGTTTCCAGATACCCACCAAAGGTTGGGGGTTTCCAGGTACCCACCAAAGGTTGGGGGTGTCCAGATACCCACCAAAGGTTGGGGTTTCCAGATACCCACCAAAGGTTGGGGGTGTCCAGATACCCACCAAAGGTTGGGGGTTTCCAGATACCCACCAAAGGTTGGGGGTTTCCAGATATCCACCAAAGGTTGGGGGTGTCCAGATATCCACCAAAGGTTGGGGGTTTCCAGATACCCACCAAAGGTTGGGGGTTTCCAGATACCCACCAAAGGCACCCACTAAAAGTTGGGGGTTTCCAGATACCCACCAAAGGTTGGGGGTTTCCAGATACCCACCAAAGGCACCCACTAACTGTGGGTTTCCAGATACCCTCCAAAGGTTGGGGTTTCCAGATACCTACCAATAGTTGGGGGTTTCCAGATACCCACCAAAGGTTGGGGGTTTCCAGATACCCACCAACGGTTGGGGGTTTCCAGATACCCACTAAAACTTGGGGGTTTGCAGATACCCACCAAATGTTGGGGGTTTCTAGGTACCCACCAAAGGTTTAGGGTTTCCAGATACCCACCAAAGGTTGGGGTTTTCCAGATACCTACCAACGGTTGGGGGGTACCCAGATACCCATCAAAAGTTGGGGGTTTCCAGGTACCTACCAAAAGTTAAGGATTTCCATGTGCCCACCAAAAGCTGTGGGTTTCCAGATACCCACCAAAGGTTGGGGGTTTCCAGATACCCATCAAATTTTGGGGGTTTCCAGATACCCACGAAAGGTTGGGGTTTCCAGATACCCACCAAAGGTTGGGGGTTTCCAGGTACCCACCAAAGGTTGGGGGTGTCCAGATACCCACCAAAGGTTGGGGGTTTCCAGATACCCACCAAAGGTTGGGGGTTTCCAGATACCCACCAAAGGTTGGGGGTTTCCAGATACCCACCAAAGGCACCCACTAAAAGTTGGGGGTTTCCAGATACCCACCAAAGGTTGGGGGTTTCCAGATACCCACCAAAGGCACCCACTAAAAGTTGGGGGTTTCCAGATACCCACCAAGGGTTGGGGGTTTCCAGATACCCACCAACGGTTGGGGGTTTCCAGATACCCACCAAGGTTGGGGGTTTCCAGATACCCACTAAATGTTTGGGGTTTCCAGATACCCACCAAAGGTTAGGGTTTCCAGGTACCCACAAAATGTTGGGGGTTTCCAGATACCCACCAAGGTTGGGGGTTTCCAGATACCCACGAAAGGTTGGGGGTGTCCAGATACCCACCAAAGGTTGGGGGTGTCCAGATACCCACCAAAGGTTGGGGTTTCCAGATACCCATCAAAGGTTGGGGTTTCCAGATACCCACCAACGGTTGGGGGTTTCCAGATACCCACCAAAGGCACCCACTAAAAGTTGGGGGTTTCCAGATACCCACCAAAGGTTGGGGGTTTCCAGATACCCACCAAAGGCACCCACTAAAAGTTGGGGGTTTCCAGATACCCACCAAGGGTTGGGGGTTTCCAGATACCCACCAACGGTTGGGGGTTTCCAGATACCCACCAAGGTTGGGGGTTTCCAGATACCCACTAAATGTTTGGGGTTTCCAGATACCCACCAAAGGTTAGGGTTTCCAGGTACCCACAAAATGTTGGGGGTTTCCAGATACCCACCAAGGTTGGGGGTTTCCAGATACCCACGAAAGGTTGGGGGTGTCCAGATACCCACCAAAGGTTGGGGGTTTCCATATACCCACCAAAGGTTGGGGTTTCCAGATACCCATCAAAGGTTGGGGTTTCCAGATACCCACCAACGGTTGGGGGTTTCCAGATACCCACCAAGGGTTGGGGGTTTCCAGATACCCACCAAGGTTGGGGGGTTTCCATATACCCACTAAATGTTGGGGGTTTCCAGATACCCACCAAAGGTTAGGGTTTCCAGGTACCCACTAAATGTTGGGGGTTTCCAGATAACCACCAAAGGTTGGGGGTTTCCAGGTACCCACCAAAGGTTGGTGGTTTCCAGATACCCACCAAATGTTGGGGGTTTCCAGATACCCACCAATGGTTGGGGGTTTCCAGATACCCACCAAAAATTGGGAGTTTCCAGACACCCAGCAAAGGTTGGGGGTTTCCAGGTACCCACCAAAGGTTGGATTTTATACATTTGATCAAGGACCAAAAAAAAACATTTTATTTGAAATATAGAGTTAATTTCTCTTGTGTAAAAGGTACATAAAAATAAAATATATAAAGTATATAAAAATATTTAAAAAGTGCAACAGGGATACATGTGTAGTAAAAATCTAAAATTTTTCATACAACTTTATATTAAACAGTGAGAACTTTAGATTTGTTGCTTTTGGACCTAACAGAGTAAACTAGTGAGGTCTTAACCCCAAAACCTTTGCAACTTCAATTAAGCGGCTAAACGTGCGCCCAACCCAGGACAAGTTGCGGAAGGGCTGTGTATACTTTGATTGATTGGTGTTTTACGCCGCGCTCAAGATTATTTCACTTATATAGCGGCGTTGCCAGTTTTAGTGTGTGAGGAAACCGGGCTCTGTGCCCGGAGGAAACCCACGACCGCTGTGTATACAAGTTTCTTATTTGATAGGATTATTGATCGCACAACCATTTAATTGGGTGATTTTCTTACACCGAACTTCGCATTATTCCAGTTGTCGTTTATACGCTGCATCACCAGTTTTAGTAGATTTGAAGCAAAATGCAAGCTTTTGCACACAAAGGAAAATGATACCTGGCAGCCAAACGACATAGTACAGAGGTGTGTTAGGACATTAAAGTTTGGGGGTTAAAAATTTATCTGAGTATATCTGAAAAAAATCACAAATTCAGAAGTCAATTTAAAAAATAGTCACAATGTCAAATGTCGGCTAAAACATTAAAAATTTCTGTATGTAAGTAAAAAAAAAATAATAAAAATTTCTAATGAGAAATAATTTAGGCATCACTACCAAGAAAATTGTTTGTGAAGAACAAAGCTTATGAAAACTCGTGTTGTCCACAAACAATTTACTTTGTGGTGAAGCCAATAATCATTTCTCATTAAAGAGTTTCAAACATTTCTTACAATAAAAATGTTGTATGTTCTAAAACAATCACAATTGCTGTACATAAGTTCAAAAACATTTGAACAATCACAATTTTTTAATGTGGTACTAAAAATAATCTCTGTATGATCTCTGTAAAATAATCTCTAAAAACATTCATCCCCACGTCTGTATGTAGGACTGAAGGGATGGTATAAAAAGTGAAATAGTTTAAAATACAAAATGGAGACCCAAGGTGCGTAGTATAATCACATTTCCTTATCAAGGTCCAGATAATTCTCAAAACTCATCACAAAGTTTAAGTTAACAATCCAGGCTGGAAGGAAAGTAAAATAAATATATTACTTTGTGATTTATTGATAGATAGATTAATTGATGTTTTACATCGCACTCAAGATTATTTCATTATATGGCGGTGTTGCCAGGTTTAGTGGGTGAGGAAACAGGGTTTTTTCCCAGAGAAAAAAAAACCCACCCTTCAGCGAGTACCTGACAACTCTTCCACATAAGTCGATTGAGTGATAACCCATTTCAAATTTTCCTTTGACTCAGTGATTGGAACTTGCTACCTATTGAAAAATAGATGTTTTGTGCTGAAGTCAAGATTATTTCTCTCTGGCCTGGTTTAGTGGGGGAGGAAACGAGGCTCGTTGCCCAGGGGGAAATCCCAACCTTCAGTGAGTACCTGGCAACTCTTCCATATACAGCAATCGAGTTAAAAATCCATTCAAAGGAGAGAGTGTTAGACCGACCATACAGGAACTCTGATGAAATCCCAGTGTAAGTTTTCGTTTTTCGGAAAAACACTACTTGTGTATCCCAGTGTAAAATTGACAAATTATTTGAAAATATCTCATAAATTTAGTTTTGTAAACTCCTAGAAAAACATGTAATCTGTTTCATTTCATTATCTTTTCTCTTTGACTTACTTCAAATTTTTCAAAGCCATTTCTATCTCTTCTCTTTTGGAAACTTTTTCATGCTGGAAGTAAAATAACAATTTTCCAATCCCATGAACTGGGAAAATCTCCAAATATATTTTTGATATTAAATGACAATTGAAATAGGAAGCGCAAGTCACGTGTGAATTCCACATATTTCCTGTCACCGGCACTGCAATGCGCATGTGTTTTTAATTGCAAAATGACGCTTAAATCCGACATTATGGAGCAAATTACATCAAATGGAATTACATGTACAATGTCACCAAAAACGTTCTTAATGGCGTCATCGATCACCGGATATCACAAAATCTCATAATTATGCATGTTTCAGTACAGCTTGATATCTTTTGTCGCGGTCAAGATTATTTCACTGGCGGCGTTGCCAGGTTTAGTGGGGGAGGAAACTGGGCTCATTGCCGGGAGGAAAACCCCGACGTTCAGCGAGTACCTGGCAACCCTTCTACATAAGGCGACCGAGTGAGAAATCCACTGAGAAATTTTAAAATTTTCATTTGGTCTGGGTGTGATTCGAACCTGATCCGCATTGATAGGTCTGTGTGGGACTGAGGGACGATCACTAAGCCAGTGGACCACTTGTCAGTATAACGGCACTGGGTGAAATGAGTGCACAGTTGTGTACATGTATATGCAGTGTTTTTTTTTTTATCATACATCATACACCCACAGTAATGGTAATAATTCAATATTAAAGGTACACTTCCCACGAAAATCCAGAATACTGTTTATATAAAAAACAGTGGGCAGTTTTCTGTATTTTTCCCAAACAGAGCAAGTTAGGAACTTTCTATTTTTACCATAAATAGAAAGTTTTGGCATCATTTAGTATTTTTAATTTGAAATTGAAAATTAGATTTATCAAGTACCCGCATTGTAAACAAACCCCACACCTGAACATCCGCACAGGTGCCCTTAATGTTTGAGTCGTGTGAGTGATCTGACGACACAGTATAACTTTATGTACTTTATCTGAGAAATACAGATTGACGATCGGGTAAGAGTGACTCTAAAAGCCTGCCGATAATTGTTTGAATGTAAACCACAGAGAAAAAGACCTGAAATGAGGGTAATCCAACCACTAAGTTAACCAACACTGATCGTTGTTGTTGAAATCCAGCTTCGATTCTTCGTTTGCTTTGGTTTTGCTTCTACATTCTAAACCTAACTGGACATGTTATATGTGTCCAATGTTAAATTTTAGTGGTTTTAGCTATAGTAAGCTTGTTTAAATTGTTTTTCTTAACAAATGTTCAACAGGCGACAAGCAGGCCATTAAATCCTATAAAAAAATAGTTTTTATTATTTATACCATAGACTGATCCAGAGACATTTTGATACCTGTATACAGGTATGGGCGCCCAAACTCAAAAGCAAAAAATCTGCCCAAATTCTTAAAACCAACAGATTTGAATGTCAAAATAGCATTTAATGTTGAATTTTGGGCCAGAGATGTTGTTTTTGTCTTATTGTTGGAACATTTTGAACCGAAATGGTATGCCCAAATTTTCCCTGGATCAGTCCCTGTATACATAAGTGAAAAACTAGGGATTTCCTTCACTCAGAATTTAATAATTCACTGCAGTGCAATAACACTTTTTGTTATTTATTGCACGCGTCGAAGCCGATGACGTCGTCAGACCACCTTCTTTCTTGTGTACTGACGTCTGCTGTACAACAACAACAGTACAAAGGATTTCGATAGGCTAAATAACGCCTTTTCAGTCAATTTAGCATTAAGATAAATAATTTACAACTGAAAACACTAAATTGATTCAATAGAGGATTGGCTTACCACTTTAAATCAAAGCGATGAAACAAAACTTTATTACCGATCGTCAGTTGGCGGCGTTGTGTGGCCTGCATCGTCATGGCTTCAGAGAATCGTAAGGAGAAACTGTAATTGCCGTTCAATAACGCGGTAAAACGATGTTAAGTAGTTTCATAGATCATTTTTTATCATTTTGACTGGTGCGCTGCAGAGTTAAAATCCATGTTGATCGATTTAATTTCTTTTTACACGAAATATCGCGAAAAACTTCGGGGAGAAAATGGCAATTCAAATGACCACAAATCTGACAGTTGACAGTCACGTGAGAAAAACAGACAGGCTGTTGTTTCATTTGTCAGCGTTATATATATTCCTACGTTTGCTGAAAACCTAATCCGTCATAAGTTTGTTGATATTTTCTTTTTTATAATTGATAAATTTATACTTAATAAACAATCCCCAGAATAAAACATGATAGTATAAATAATAAACAGAATATTGAACAGCTGTGTTTGAAAAGCACTTATATTTTTTCTCTTGAAAGGCGAAGGGATAACCCACTCGACGCTTCGCGTCTCGTGAGTTATTCTCCAACTTTCACTCGAAAAAATATAAGTGCTATTCATACACAGCTGTTCAATATCCTCTATTTCTTGACGAACCTCTGTAGGAAGGAGTTCTTCCCCCTTATCCTGTTTGTCCTCCAGTATTTGAATCTGACGTAGTTTTTTATGTAACTTTTTCTCTTCCTTTTGGCGATCTTCCAGAGTCTGAAAAGTTAAAGACAATGTGCTCAATTGAAAATTTTGTCGAAATATTGAGAACGTCAGCAATACCTCGTCTTACTTTATTCAGAGTATCTATGCTTTTGCATCATGCTCAATTGAGATTTACAATTTTTTTAAATAGCCTTAACAATTCAAAACAAGAAATTTTTGTTTGAAAGTTTAACAAAAGTTTGCACGTTTCATTTTTGTACACATGCTGCCTGCAATCAGGCATTCTGCAATATGTCAACTGGATCGAAGTTATTCAAATACAACCATTTTGCCCATAAAGCCCATATTGTGGGTGCACCAGAAAAATTTCAATCCACTCAGCATATTGTGGATTTCCGACTATATTCCTCAGGGCTTAATACTATATTTTGGTCCAACGGCCAAACAGAATCATCAGTAAGTCCATCCCCTTCATAGTTTGCATTCCTTTACATTACATATAAAATGATTGATTGATTGATTGGTGTTTTACGCCGCGCTCAAGATTATTTCACTTATATGCCCGCGTTGCCAGTTTTAATGTGGGAGAAAACCAGGCTCTATGCTCGGAGGAAACCCATGACCTTCCGTTGGCAACTGGCAACCATCCCCCCATTTAAAATGAGGCTGTTCCAGTTACACTTCTAAATGCCTTTAATTTGCTTGATTGATCTTTTACGCCGCACTCAAAATTGTTTCACTTATATAGCAGAGTTGCCAGATTTAGAGGGGGAAACTTTAGACCTTCGATGAGTACCTGGCAACTCTTCCACATACAATGACCGAGTGAAAAATCCATTCACACATTTTTCAATTTTTATTTGGTCTGGGTGTGATTTGAAACCGTGCCACATCGCTGTGACTCCTTTACACAAATAAAAAGGAAAGCAGAGGTGTAAAAAAAATATGATTTATTGATAGACTTGATGCTAAAAGGCATACTCAAGATTTATATATAGGGGCATTTAGTGAAGAAGAAAAGTTGGCTCATGCAAGTTGGCTACCAGGGGAGGTAACCTGCCAAGGGAGGTAACTCAATGAACAAATCTTTAAACTAACCTTTTCTGACCAAGAAGTCGCTTGAGTTTTTGATTCGATGTTTGATTTTTGGACCTGCTTGACAAAACCTGTAAAAAAGTCATATTAAACTTTGTTGGGTGTCAAATTTAAATACAAATAAATGTAGGTTGCCATAAAAAGATTTATAGACCAATTATAACTCTGCCACTAGGAGTTCTAAAAGTCTACAGATATATATTTTTTTTGTCGCACTCAAAATTGTGCAACATTGAGAAGTTGGACGTTAAACAATTTATGGGGTATACAGGTCTAAATGATATACCTCTTTTTAACACAATTAGAAACTTGTCTCCATGGTTATTTTAGACAAGAAGATTTTCCCTGTGCCCGTGTGTTTTAGTGATCATAAATATAAATATCAATCAAACTTCTGACTGGGATCTTACCACTATTCCCTGGTTTTCCTTTCCCTACAGCTCTTTCCCAGATTGCCAGAGCAGAATTCTCTTTTTGATCTAAAATCGAGAGGAAAAAAAAATCTTCAATCAAAACATAACTAAAATATTTGAAAAATCGATGACCAAATGGAAACACGAGATAGTAAATGCAAACTGCATTTCGACAGCCGTAACCGCTCTATTTAAACTGACAATTGCAATCTTTTAAAATGGCACTCACAGATGAAAAGGAACATTTTGATCACAACACATAATAATCACGGGGCCTCCGTGGTTTCCTCCGGGCATAGAGCCCGGTTTCCTCCCACAATAAAACTGGCAACGTCGCCATATGAAATAATCTTGAGCGCGGCGTAAAACACCAAACAATCAATCTATCATAATAATTACTCGTTGAATGTATATTTTGGCGGAAAGTCGACTTGCCGCATTTTATCCGAGATTGATCATTCTGTATTTTTCTAATAATCTGAAGGTCAACGGAGAACCCGAGCGATGCTTCCTTTAAATGTGATATCAGCTTCTGGTACAATGCATTATGGGTTCAGGAATGGCTAACGTCAAAGAGAGTAGATTGACAAGAGTGGTCATTTCGTCCGCACCATGTTGAATTTGAAGTGACACCATTCAATTATCAGGAACCTCCTTTCTGTAGGGGGCGCCCTACAGTTGCATCGTGTACAGTCGGAACACCCTTCCGCTAGGGGGCCAGAAGAACATGCCGGCAATGCTGATTGGACGAAGTGACCACTCTTGTCAATCTACTCTCTTCGGTATCGTGTTGCTACATCAGTGTTGCTACATCAATGTTGCTACGAGGGAAATCACTTCAAAGCAAAACTTCCTTTTTTTAAAAGAAATTATTACTTTTAGAGTAATGTTATTACACTTCAACAATACCTTTTCTAGTTGGGGCAATTCCTCTACCAACACCCACGGAGGGCTTCTGTAATTTCCCCGTTGAAAAACTGTAGATGGAGCTTACAGTGGTTTGTTCTTCAGGTTTTACTGTTGACAAGGGAGGTCGGCAGCGGACATCTGACTTCGATTGATCCTCGCTGTTAAACATTGAAACAAATTACAGAAATAAATTTGGGTGATGGATTGATTGATTGATTTTGAACGGCGCGTTCAATTTTATTTCGCTCATACGTTGGCAATGTCCGGTACAGAGAGGGAAGAAACCGGATAATTTGCCCAAATGAAACCGTGATCCTCCTCGTTTTTCTTGACAAGCTATTCATCGACAATATATGTGGCACGTGTAGTTAAGTTCATTTCAAGTGTCGGTTTCCTTTTAACTGATGTTTTTGGCACACTCATGATTATTTCAAATATATGGTGGCGGCGTCAGGTTTAGTGGGTAGGAAACCGGTCTCTTTTTCCCCAGAGGAAAACCCCAACCTTCGCTATCCGGCAACCTTTTCACATAGCCTACAGCAAACGGATGAAAAATCCACCCACAATCTTTTCCATTTTTTATTTGGTCTGAGTGGGATTCGAACCTGCGCCACATCGATGAAAGATATTTCAACTAACCTGTTTGTTGCAATTTTAAAGAGATTTTGATGATGTGCTTTCTTTTCCGCCCGACTCAATCTGCAAAATATAGAGTGATGATCGATTACATGTATCCCCAGAGAAAAGTGAGTCGAATAATGAAGACAATGGTCGAGTTGTTCTCATATTGGAGAAATTTGGTCTTGCCAACACTTTTGCACAAATTTTTCATAAAATTTATCATATGCTTGATACCAAACCTAGCATTTATAAACGAATGTTCAATGTGAGGAGACTATTTTATCCACTCTCAAGATTACTACACTATTGTGGCAGAGTTTCCAGTTTTAAAGGATTTATGAACAGGATTTAAAGCTGGTTGGTGTTTGTTTATGGACTAAATGTATATTTGAAAAACATCAGTTGAAACGAAACAACTTTCGCGTTAGTTCGCTGGTAGTCCAAAAAAAGAACGTGGAAGAAATTTGCATATTTTCCGTAACTACTCGGAAAAATGACTTCATACACAACCTTTGATGTGTACAAACTGCCACGAAGACGTACTGAGACAGCAGAAATCGTTTATTACGTCATCGCTGTGAGGGTACGTACACAACGGAGGTCGTGTTTGACGTCATGAGTCTCTGAGATAATTAACTTTCGTAAGCATTGCAGATCGGCAAACGTAGCTTGAATTTTGTATGTGCTGAGACAGAAATTTAATTTTCTTATGGGTCAGACTTTTAAAGTACATGTTCTACAACACACTTAACGCAAATTAGAAAATATTTCCAAAGGTTGTTCATAAATCCTTTCTTGGGGAGAAAATGGTACTCTTTCCCCGGAGGGAACCCGACCTCCAGCCAGTAGTTGGCAACTCTTACACATAGAAATATCCAATCAGACACATCAAGACCCCTCAATTGGTCAGGAGAAAACCCCTAATCCGACCTTTTTTCACCCTATTGCCTCATGCGGAAGAGTTGTCCCTGAGGTCGGTGATTACCTCCAGGTGAGGAGCCTGGTTTCCTTCCCCACTAAACCTAGCAATGCTGCAATATGAAGGATATAAAGCGGCATAACTCATCCATCAATCAATCAACACAATCTTCCACTGGTACCTGGGTCCTGTTTCACAAAGCTGTGTAGATGTATTTTTTGCGTAACTTTCATATTAACGTATCTCTACAGTATGGGTTGCTATAGCAGTTACGTGAAAACTTACGCTACGCCGCTTTGTGAAACAGGCTCCTGAACACCATCCCCTTCAGAAAGTTTCTATGTTCTTTTGAGGACAGACTCGAACAAGGCAATTTTATGTGTTATGTTTATGACATAGCCCATCCAATGCACCAATGATAGACCACCTACCCCACTGTGTCTTTGATAATATTTGGATTGTTTAAAGTTGATGGTCGGACACCCACCATAGGAACACTGGAAATTTCTGAAAAACGAATAAAATTCCATACCCTTGTATATCATACTGAAGAAATAGGCAATTTATTAGGATTTGACTTAGCAGGGCAGAAAGTAATTGTAGTAAAACAATCCTTTAATGAGCAGGGGCCAGTTGTATTGAGCTTAAGTCTGACTGATCTAAGCAATCACAATCAGAATCAAATTCCTTTGTGACGAGAGATGTATTTAAGCCTGACTTAAGCCTAATACAGCCTTATGACACTGGCCCCTGGAGCTCAGGATTGTAGAATGGACGCCATTTTCTACCTTTCTACTTTACGATTCAACTGTATCGACCCCTTTTTCTTTCGAAAAAATCTTTCATCGATGCAATAGATGCCTTAAAATGAATGACCAACTTTTTCCATCTTGATATTCATTTCCCTTTTGTCAAACTATAGGTCAGAGTTATTGCATTACATCCATATCTAGAGCTGTTTCGAACACTTGCGGTATGTTTTGTATTCTCAACCACAGGCACACGGAGTGCTCTCCCGTTAATATATATGTATTAGATAGAGGGGTAAGGGGAGAGCACTGTGTCTCAACAATTCAGGAAGTTTACTTTTTGAAACATGGCTACCCTTCGCTACATGTCAGAGCTAGGCAGAAAGTTTCTGTGCTAGGAGAAAAACACCCGAGGGCTGTTTCACAAAACAATTACGCCTGACCAAAGTCCAACGCAAGACCTTACCGTCATGGTAACATATACCTTCAAAATTAGGTTACGATCAGGGGCTCGTTTCACAAAGCAGTCGCATCGCAAAAGAAGCCTAGTAGGTTGCCAATGGATACCATATAGAAGAGACGACGTCATCGCAAATGTGATTGATCGCACTCTGCGACGGCTTCGTGAAACGGCCCCCAGGTGCAAACTAACGACGGCGGTAAGTGTGTTGAGAAACAGCCCCCTGGCCGCTGAAGCTTAACAACGCTATCACACTCGGCGTTCATTGGATAATCTACATGTACATGTCAGAAATTACTGTATACAAATCTTTAGAGACTGGTTTAGGTACACACAATAACAAATCTTACGAATGCAAACAACATTTTAAGAACGTCTGGCTGAAAGAATTTAATTCACTAAAAGTCAAGTTGCAGAACTTTGTTCACTCTATCTCAGTTCACAGATGTTCTTGCCATAGTTAAGATGTGTAACCATTGTCAATGTGTTACATTGATTAATTGATTGTTTGGTGTTTTACGCCGCGCTCAAGATTATTTAACTTATATGGCGGCGTTGCCAGTTTTATTGTGGGAGGAAACCGGGCTCTATGCCCGGAGGAAACCCACGACCTTCGGTTGGTAACTGGCAACCATCCCACATAGGTCGTTCGAGTGAAAACCCAGTCAGAAAATTTTCCAATTTTTTTTTTTGGACTGAGTGGGAATCAAACCCGCGACCCATTGGTGGAAGGGTCAATGTGTTACAAAAGGATTCCAGAAAATTCTACTGACTAAGGCTTAGCTCCTGTCAGTCGTCAACCTAATGAAATATCATAGGTTTGATTTGTTACAACAATTTATGGGGTATAAAGGTCTAAATGATATACCTCTTTTTAATACAATTAGAAACTTGTCTCCATGGTTATGTTAGACAAGAAGATTTTCCCTG
This sequence comes from Lepidochitona cinerea, assembly GCA_963971465.1. NCBI lineage: Eukaryota > Metazoa > Mollusca > Polyplacophora > Chitonida > Tonicellidae > Lepidochitona > Lepidochitona cinerea. The sequence goes on from OZ020565.1 coordinate 5,456,210, forward strand.
TGCCTACAGTGTATGTGTTTTAGTGATCATAAATAGTGGAGGGTGAATTGCTCTCCTGGACTGTTTCACGAAGCCTGTTTCACGAAGCTCTACTGGATTTTTAAAAAAACAAGGTCTGCTTAAAGAATCATTTTTACAAAGGGATTTAAATGAGCCTTAAAAAAATGATAGCTTCAAGTGAACACTTTAGGTAAAATACAATATACTTCATCTTAAAGACAATATCTACCTGGTCCCAAAACAGGGTTTATATATTTTTTCTGACTTTCCTACAAGAAGCTATGGTTAATTATTCTCAGATGTCTGGTGACTGGATGTCACTGAAACATGTGCACACCTGGTATGCTAACCTGCTATTGGTGTATTTAGGTCAAATAAATCAATCATATTGCCAGTTGTAAGGTGTGTACATGTTTCAGTGACATCCAGTCACCAGACATCTGAGAATAATTAACCATAGCTTCTTGTAGGAAAGTCATAAAAAATAAACCATGTTTTAGCTAGCAGGTAGATATTGTCTTTAAGATGAAGTATATATATTGTATATTACCTTAATGGTTAATTAAAATGGAGCAAAGATTTATTACCGGATTCCCAGTCTTCTGTAGGCTCTGGGGTGTCAAAATCATATTTGTAACTTGGGGCATCAGTGTAGCCTTTGTGCCTTGCTCCGCCAGGTTCACTTTTTAAGAATTCTGCAAAAATAAAAATGAAACTGATTGAGAAAAAGTCGAATTTTAGAAGCTGGTAGCTTTTAGAAGGAGCGAGAGTAACGTGACAATTCCTCAAATTTCCAGTCATTGGCGTGCTCAAGGCTCCAGTGTGGAGACGTTATCGTTTGAATGTGACGCTCAGTTCTGATGTAGAAGAAAAACGCCATCTCTCACTTCATATCGTGAAATCTCTCGAGAAAGGCAATAATTTCTTTGTGTGGCGATGTCTGACAGTTTCCATGATGATGACTGATTAAAAGTCGAAATATTGAGTCAGTATGAAGTTATGGTTTTTCGGAATAACACTACTTGTGTAAAGCCAATAGTACCCATACGAAATAACCACATGTCTTTTTTTGGGGGGTGGGGCACAGCAACTATATCCCACACAAGTTTTAAACAAATCCTAACGATATTAACAGAGATATGGCCAGGAAAAGAAATCAGGACTGATGGACTGACGGACAATGCATTGATTATATGCTCCCTGAAAACAGTATTCTTGTTATTTTGGGATTACACTTTCTTGAAAATATGGTAGAAATTCCTCTACCAAGTTTTGAGTGACGCTGGAAACGGGAATCGAACCCAGGTCCCAGAGTCCCAACCCGTTTCGGGCGTCACCCAAAAATTGGTAGAGGAATTTCTACCATATTTTCAAGAAAGTGTAATCCCAAAATAACGAGAATACTGTTTTACCCCCTTTCTAAAAGACACTAACTAATTAAGCTCTGAAAAGTTTTCAGGGAGGATAAAAATTTATGATTTAACTTGCCATATTCCAGGTCGGCAGCGATTCTGGCTTTATCCGGGCACATGGTCATGTGATAGCGGAGTTCTGCTTTAGGCATTTCATGTGTAGCATTAAACGGACAGACTACAAACGCCTGCCCTTTGTGATTCTAAAAATAATGATAGAAATAGATCAAATCAAAGCAAGAATACACAAACTTAATTATAATCTACTCTTTTTGTTCAATTCTGATGCTTACATGAAGTGACCGGTTTCAATTGACCGATTGCTTGATGAAGTCACTTGGAAATTACGCGCACAGCATTTTGGGAGATTGAGGGATATTCACATAATTTTACAAAATGGCGGAAGGAATAATACTTTATCGAGAAGAGGATGTAAAAGGCGCCAGATCTTTTGAAGGCGCTTATCTGTTGTGCTTCTGACTTGAAGACGTGCAGTTCGGTAGGCCAACACAACATGTTGTTTTCATAACTATCAGTATCCACGTTATAACATCAATGTTTTATTTAAGGAAGTGACGTCTTGCTATAACTTTATTCTCCAACAATCAAGAGTAAAGCAGCTGTTTACCCATTGATCTGTACTCAACCCGATTAAAATTGCAATTATCTCTCTCTGAATAGTAAGTCAACATGGCGTCGTCTTGGACTTGTTTTCACCTATTCTCGATTTCGGCATGACATCATGATCCTGACAATAAGGCTCCGAGGTGAAAACAATACCATAACGACACCATTTTGACTGGCTAAGGGAAGACCACGTGACCCTAACTACCCTAGCCGGCTGGTCAGGTACCCGGATGTCCGAAACAGAGAATATGCAAATTAGGAGCTTTGTTGTCGGGACCGTGACACCACGCCGAAAACAAGAATACGAACTACAATAACCAGGTTGGGGAAATACGTGAATAGACGGATATCCGTGAATCGACAGACAGTTTTGTCACAGAACGACGGATAAGCAGCTGTCAAAAACGATAAAAGTTCTCAGTCTTCCAATTTTTATGAAGACGTCAAGTTTTGCAGTTCAACAACAACAGAGCAGCTCTCAATCTTTCCATTCACACTCTTATTAACTGGTATGTAGCTCCGGTATGTAGCGTTACTGTGAGGACCGAAGGTCCGAACGCTCCCAGCTGGTTAGACCATTGTTTTCTACAATTAATCGGATACCCAAACCAAAGCCTAAATTAGCCTACAATTAATTCATTTTCACAGTACACTTACACGTCGACATTTCATAAGATGATACTGCATTCGTTTGACTGCAATTCGTTGACCAGGGTTTTTGCAGTAAGGACATATCACTAAATCCTCCGGATCAGGGATATGATAAGGAACGGCATCCATGTTGTTGTTGTTGTAACGTGTAAACAGTCTTTCTTTCTCGGACTCTACAAACTTCAAGGCTAACTTTCAGTCAATAAACAACCAGGAAACACGCGCTGATAAATTTAAGCCCAACACTGACATAAAACTTTATAAAAACCTTGAATAAAACTAAAAGTAAAACTCTAAAAACATCGGACATGAACAACACCGCTTGAGAATTTCAAACCAAAACACAGATTCCACTTCCGGGTTAGATTTTGGGACAGGTGACGTCATTTGTGACGTCATTTGCAACATTGGTGCCGTGTTACATGAATTATGAGATGTCCGTATTCTTTGGACAATAAAATCGAATGAGTGTTTTGTTGGGGTTTTTTTTCATATATTTAAAAAAAAAAAAAAAAGATTTTCGTTATGTCCTCTGCAAATGAACTAAATTGGCGGAATCTAGATGGATTCCCGAACTAAAAAAACAACATCATTTTTTAAAGTGGCATGAGCTGCGAAAATGTTGATGTTTTGACATTAAAACCGAATGTTGAAGTATTGACAGTTTTTCTCAAGACGTATAATTCAGAAGCTTTTTAGTGCTTCTAATCTCGAAAATGTACGACCAAGTACTGTTTTGAACTAACTTAGGCCTATTTGGCTTAGAATTAATGAATGGTTGTCCCGGTTATTAAAATTTTGTTAACTTTTCGAACACGTTTTTAGGACAGTTTCGGCGGTCACTTTAGGGCAGTTTCGCCGGTCACTTTCGGCCGTCACTAAGAACATTTCACAGGTCATTTTCTATCCGAGCAGCGGATGGACACTGACAGTTGTCATCTCAGATGTTTCATTTCCTTACTTTCTAAATCTGGAATATAATTATTCCCCTGTGTGGCTATGTTTTTATATTTTTTTCTGTTTGGCTCATGCATATTTTAACCTACACAATTTTCCCTATTGATTAGTGAGAGCATTTCTAAAAGTCTGTTCTTTGTTCATAGTATATAAATTAGCTTAATCGCGATGTTTAATTTTCTACATTCTAGACCATTATGTCGGCTGTAATAACTGTAATCACCCTCCCAGACTTGTCGGGGTGCCAGGCAATTAGAACGATAAACATGCTGGTTACAGTTACTGTAATATCATTCTTTGTATTTATTTAGTGTTACTATAGCTAACTGATGTATAAATAATAGATTATAGCTTTACACAATCTCTCCATTGAAGCATGTAGAGTATATATTTATAGATTTAATAATAGAAACACTATCAACCCTCATAATTATCACTCACTGTCCTAAAGCGACGGCCGAAACTGTTCTCGATCTGACGTCATGGGAAATCCCCATTTCATAGCGGTGGTGCAATAAGACCTGTCTGGGTTTTACGCGGGGAATCCCCGTTTAAAGACGAATCGCCGCCTTAATCATACCCAAGGGAGGTAACTCTTCCAATACCTCAAAGTATTCTAGCCCCGGATTATCTCCCTTTGACTGTTTCTATACTTCTCAACAATATTTTGCAGATTTATACAGACTGTTATTTTTTCAAAACCTATCCCTACTGTCCTAAAGTGACGATCGAAAGTGACCGTCGAAACTGCCCTAAAGTGACCGGCGAAACTGCCCTAAAGTGACCGCCGAAACTGTCCTATAGTGACCGGCGCAATGCCATCACCGCCACTGTTTTTTAACCCCAAAATTTATATCTATACTCATCCAGTGGTCTGTGGGAGCTGGTAAAGTTACCAATAGCCATCTGGAAACCTCATCTTTATATAAACAATGTAGAATAGCACCTATTTTAACGATCTTAGTTCCGGACATATCCCTTTAAAGTGGCATGAACTGCCAAAATTCACCCCTTTTTTCATACTTTCTGATCGTCACGTCAGTAAGAGGCTTTGAAGGCCATCGAAAAACTAAATGATTGGCGTTGGAATGAGGAAACTCCATACAGTATGTGGCCTGTACGAACCGAAAACGTGTCAATAATTTCAACATTCTGTTTTACCTTCAAAATATCAACATTTTGGCAGCTCATGCCACTTTAAAGACTACGGCGAGTTCTTATTTTAGATTGAACAATTAATTTATCTGGCTATAGTGGATCTACGGAAGCCGGTTATAGACTACATGTAGGCTACTGAACTAAATTATAAACTACTTCTATCAAAAGTCAATTTACTACAGGTAGGCTACTGAACTAAATTATAAACTACTACTATCAAAAGTCAATTTACCTGCACCATGTTATTTTTAATGACTAAAAATTTGTTTCTATTGAGATGTGCCAGTTTTAACATAGAGTGCGTAAAACATTGAGTGGGAAATTCCATCAAAACTGTTATATGTATATATGAACTTTCGGAACGATCATAAACGATTCCCTTTTTTGTGGCCCGCTTATCATGGCTTTGGGGTTCAGAGTTCCTCCGTATATGAAAAGGGGCGTGAACATTTTCGAGCCTTTTTACTTCAAATCCCTTCGTTAGCCGAGAAATCTGGACTCTGTCAATTATTTTTTGGTCCGAATTCTTTAGAGCTAAGATTGCTCGCATAATGAAAAAAAAAAAACGTTATTTTGGAAACAATCCCGCCGAAAAAAAAAAAAACGGTGGCGGAAATTTTTCAACAAATGAGCAACGAAGAGATTATTCACTACTGCAGTCAGATAGCATGGGTTAAAACATGTTTGCCAGCCTTGTCGGACTATGGGATGCTTTGTTTGGTGTGCAGTCGAAATCCAAAGTAGGGCCTATGATTTCCCTAATTTTCTGTTGGACATTTGCCGCCATGAACTGCAGATACACTCGAGCCGTCTATCACGTGACTTGGCCTGATTGGTGTTTAATTCTAACAAGTTCGTTTTAATTTTTAAAGCATGAACTCTACTAACAAGCTTATTTAAAACGTTCAGGACAGATAAGCGGGTACAATAAGGTGAAGAATTACTTATGGCAGAAGTCTATGAATGTGGAAGTGTGAAGCGTCCCATTACATCGTATTCATGGCATTGACGCCTTTTGACCCAGAGGTCACCATACACAGAGCCCTCTCTCGGTTAGTCAGAAAGCGTGGCTTTCCTACACTTTCTCCTGTGAACTATTATGGGATGCATAAGAAAAAACATGGCGAACGTTTTAGATGTGACAACAGTACTTGATGGAGCAAAAGTTCAAGTTTCCGAAGAACTTCATAAAGTTGAAAATGAGACAAAAAGACTTGTTTGGAACGATTTGAGTCGAAATGGAGATATCAGAGTCGCGTGTTCGGTAAAGCTTTTATAAGAACCAATGTATTCTCCGAACTGCGGTTACTGGAATTGCCGATAGATGCAGTAAGTGGAGAATGAATTTATTTATGATTTGAAATTGCGCAACTGTTGACAATTTCAAAATCTACCGCGCATAAACGTCACATAGTGTAGTATAAGCAAGTTGAAAGCGCCAGTGCCCTGAATATGGGGTAATGCGACATTTCACACTTCCCTGTTCATAGACTTATGCTTATGGATAACAACTTCTTGGTTTATTGGGTGACGACGTTTCGATGTAGTTACATGGTTATCAAAGTCAAGTCAATGACTTTAATAACGATGTAAGAACTACATCGATACGTCGTCACCCAATAAACCAAAAAGTTGTTATCCATAAGTAGTTCTTCACCTTATTGTAACCTTCCAACTTCTAAATGCCATTGAAAGATAAGCGAGGACGATTCCCATATATGGGATCGATGACATTCCATCATTTTGAAAATTAACCGACAGAGCGAATACGTGTCACTATATTTAAAGCAAAAGAATTGTCAGTTCACCCATATCAATTTGCAACGAAGGTGTGATTCGGGCTCTAGGGTGCAAGCGTCAAAGAGTATATGTTAGATTCTCATCACCATAGAGACCGATTTTTCGAGCTATCCCTTCATAAGTGCGTTCCCATATGAAACGTCGGCAAGCAACCCTCAAATAATCGGAGCAATGTGCGAGAAGCTTTTACACGGCCGGATTCCAAAGCATCAGGATTCAATCTCTCTTTCTGTAGAGGTTGGGTTAATTTATTCAAATTTAGCTTCAGAAAAATGGAAGATAGCACAGGTCCTAATTCCCCCAAAGCGGAAATACAGATGGGCTAAATGGGCGTAAAACACATAGCAGCATAAACACCTTAAAAAGACTGTGCATTAAAGTGGCATGAGCTGCCAAAATGTTGATATTTTGCCGTTAAAACAGAATGCTGAAATTATTGACGATTTTTCTCAAGACGTATAATTCAGAAGCTTTTTAATGCTCCCAGTCTCGAGAATGTACGTAAAAGTATTGTTTTGAACTACCTTAGGCTTAGAATGAATGAATGGTCGTCCCGGTTATTTTAATTTTGTACACTTTTCAAACACTATTTCGGTTCGTATAGGCATACACATACTGTATGGATTTTCCTCATTCCAACGCTAATCATGTAGCTTTTAGGTGACCTTAAGTTAAAAGTCTCTTACCGTCGTGACGATCAGAAATTATGAAAAAAAAGTGCAAATTTTGGCAGCTCATGCCACTTTAAATATTCGGTAAAAATATGTCTATGCAATAAACATTCAAGACAAGCATGGAAGTAGATTAAACCAAAATGAGTTTATTTATAGGCTATCCATACATAGATCTTTACGTCCAAAGTAAATCGGAACTACATCCCCACGGGTATGGCACCCGATGTCTTGAAGATACCGACATCCGCGCATTGATACAAAATGGCGGGTCCAGTGGCTCGATGTGTCACGTGCTTCACCTTTAAAAAAAACGAGATAAAAAGCAGATTGGACGGTTAGTAACTGAAGTTGTATCATGGTTGCGGCGTTTTCCTTTTGATGAGCAGTCTTCGACAAATTAATCCGATACCCAGTGGACAGAGAGTGGGCGGGGCTTAAGCGTTGAATAACTTCCCGATTTTGGAAGTTGTTGTATGGCTCTCTTGACTGGGTATCAGAGAGTAAACACGTGCTAGTTGATTGACAACGTCAATCACTAATACCATGATACAAGCACGTTATTGAAGGACTCCCTCGAGTATGGAAGAAATTCTGCGAGGTGTGGCTAGCTCGTGCGTTCGCACTCGAGTCCAGCCTCTCAGATATCTTCCATACCCTCGGGTAGCCATTCAATAACTCTAACTTATGTTTGTACTGTATATATATGCTGTTTCCGATAATGATGGCAATGAACTTTCGTACCATGGCGAAATATATACCGTAACGTTACGTGAAGTTGAGCTCAGCCACCCCATCCCTTCCCTGACACCTGTGCGTTACACCCGACAAAGCTATCCAGGGCCATATATATGTATAGTGTTGCCTAAAAAAACCAAACAATCAATCAAAAATATTTTTCTCAACAAAATATTCAAATTTGAAGATGAACCAGTTTTGAGAAAAGCTTGTCTTCACTCACCTGCAAAATGTAGTTTGTTGATGGGTCGCTGAAATTTAAAGGGGAAAATTTTGAAAAACGAAATCCAATTGGATCGACACATCGATGGGATATTTTAGACAAGAAGATTTTCCCTGTGCCCGTGTGTAATGGTGTTCAAAAATATATATGACGCGGGGTTAAACTTAGTCTAACTTGGTAATATAAACCGTAAGTTTCTCACTGGTCATTAAAAAGTCATTTTAGAGTCCACTTTAAGCCCATTTTTCCCCATGAAGCCTTGTTACAAAGGTTCAAAAACTAATTTTAGCGCTTCCTATCATATATGTACCCACTCGAACGACCTATGTGGGATGGTTGCCAGTTACCAACGGAAGGTCGTGGGTTTTCTCCGGGCATAGAGCCCGGTTTTCTCCCCCCAATAAAACTGGCAACGCCGCCATATAAGTGAAATAACCTTGAGTGCGGCGTAAAGCACCAAACAATCAATCATATATATGTACCCAATAGTATTCTCAAATACAGCCCAAAATGCCAAGATCGGTGTCGTTCCTCCCGATTCAAGGGTTACAGTGGGACGCTTCGAGATCCCGAAAATGTCTGAATCTCATATGGGTGTTTCAACTGTAAATTTATCACAGGTATTGTACGTACAGATCAGCTGGAATGGTGACATCTACTGAGTAGATAAAAATAGCTTTATCTCCCGGATCCGTGAATCGACGTAATTCTCTGAGAGATCCGCTTTCTCGTCCAATACTGATACTGTAGTATCCCTGTGGAAGAACAATAAAACGTGATACTATTTTATTGATTTATATTAATCAATATCAGGACTCTGTTTCACAAAGCGGCGTAGCGTAAGTTTTCACGTAACTGCCATAGCAACCCATACTGTAGAGATACGTTAGTATGAAAGTTACGCAAAAAATACATCTACACCGCTTTGTGAAACAGGACCCTAAAGCCTGTTTCACAAAGCGGCGTAGCGTAAGTTTTCACGTAACTGCCATAGCAACCCATACTGTAGAGATACGTTAGTATGAAAGTTACGCAAAAAATACATCTACACCGCTTTGTGAAACAGGACCCTAAAGCCTGTTTCACAAAGCGGCGTAGCGTAAGTTTTCACGTAACTGCCATAGCAACCCATACTGTAGAGATACGTTATTACGTAAGTTACGCAAAAAAATACATATACGCCGTTTTGTGAAACAGGCTTCAGCCCGGTGAGCAGAATGCCCTTATTTGAATTAAGGTTGATCCTAACAAAATTGATTGCATAATTAAAAATTACACCTTGATTTATTGAAGGAAAATGTAGCAAAACAATATAGCCTACTCCATTTGGATTAGGGCAGGGGTTAGTTTAAGCAGCTTGCCTTATGTTGAATTTTGACTGGGCAGTCTGGTTTACAAGTCCCTTATCACCCACTAGATGTATGCCAAATATTAGCTGTGGGGGGGGGGGGGGGGGACTCGGTGGTCCAGTGGGTTACAGTGATCGTCCCTCAGTCCTACACAGACTTTCAATCGATGCGACACGGGTTCCAATTCTCCTCAGACCAAATTCAAATTGACAACTTTCTGAGTGGATTTTTCACTCGGTTGCCGTATGTGTAAGCAATGAGCCCGACTCTCCCCTCCATTAAACCTGGCAACTGTCATACAATTGAAATAATCTTGAGTGCGTCGTAAAACATCAATCAAATATTAGCCTACGTAATATCATTAATCGTCGATTTCAGCCGATGAGTTTCTATCCTATTTTCAGATTACATCCATTTGTCGGTATAATCACATGATAACGTCTGTATAACTCAAATAACATTGAGTGTGGAGTAGAATACCAAAACAAAGAATTAACAGCCAACGGACGGCGTGCTATGTAGACTTCTACAATTTGAGCATACCGGATTTGCTGCATCATAATGTGCCATATTTTTCTCAAAAACAATTCGGGCAAGACTTCCAGCTCTGAAAATTAAAAAAAACGAAACGCCAAATATAATAATATTTTATAGAGACTAGAGACTAGTTTGTATAATCATACACAGAACAGTCACAAATAATCAAAACAACCAATTTAAATCTTTTAAATAAAACACAGCTGAAGTATTTGTGCCACAGATTTGGTATGATCTGACTCAAGATAACTTTGGAGAGCCTTGTACACATTGATAGTTAGTTGGGGGTGGGGGGGGGGGTGGGGGGGGGGTATTGAATGAAGAAAAAGTGAAAAAATTCTTTGCTATTAAGCTATAGGAAAATAAAACAATGTCACCTGTATTCGATGTTAGGTACGGATGCCGTTGTGTTCCCACATGGACCAGTGATTTCGTGACAGGCTGGCGCCACTGAAAGATGACAAATACGTCATGTTTATGAACTTCACAGTGATGAAATTTCATCCTGAGCATCGACGATTTTGTTATTCATTCACACGTATATCATACATAGACAAACAGCGTTGCATTCTCATACGTTTTGAATAGTACTGCATTGTAGGGAGAGTTCAAATGAAACAGAATGGGTATTGGGACCAGACATTTGTCAATACAAACGTCCATGGACGTCTATGCAAAAATACCAAAAACATTCGGGCATAAGAAAAACACCAGCATGAAAATTCAACAGTCAAAAGTATGGTGAAATCTCAAAACAACATGCAGAGAAGGAATCTAAAATCCCACCATTTATTCATGAATAGTGGTCTGGGCCGGTTGTTCAAAAGAAAATTAGCGCAACGGCAGGTTAAATGACGTGGCGTAACAAAGAAATTCCTTTGGGACGCAACGTCATCTAACCTGCCGTTAAGCTCATTTTCTTTTGAACAACCGGCCCCTGGTGGCTAAATAGTGATTATCAATACGAGTATATGAAAGGACTGGATCGACCACCTCCTTGATACAGCGAGCCCTTGTAAGATTGCCTTGGATGTTAAGCCTAATAAATCCACCTTGCGATGAAATGATAAACATCCCTATACCATGCCAGATCTACCCCATAAGGTACAGTTGGCATGGTGTTTTTGCTGCATAAGCTGTTCCCGGAGGCCTCCAAACTCTAACTCCATCACCAACATGCAGAGGGAATCTTCTCTCGTCAAACCCGTGTACTCTACTCCAAGATCCAAAGTTGCATCTCTATCTCTGTCTACACCAAAACAGACTTTCCCGTTTGTGATTATCTCTGAGCTCAGCACGCTTGAGTGATCCTCGGGCCCTCAGCCCCGCAGCCCGGGGATGATTTCTAACTTTTTGGCATGTGAGCGGACGATAACGGAACCAGATACGTTTCAAGTAAATGGATAACGTCTTTGACTCAGCAATCTTCTGCCACCCCTGTCCGAGGCCTGTCTGAAGTCTGCGGTTACTTACGTCATTCGTTTTTTTTTCTTCATGTTTTTGGACCAAACGGCTCACCATAAAGTGGTGACATCCGAATTTTCTCGCATTCTCCTTAAAGGTTCTACGCAGGCCAATAACTTCGCCCTTTACCGCTTCAGTCATTTGTTTAACGAGCATTTTCTGTTGTAATACATGAGTAAGAGAACTGTTTTATAGGCGAGAAGATACTGCATTTTGACAAATTCATGTCGCATGTTATGGAGTTCAAAATCGCTTCGATTGTGTGTTCCTCGTGACAACAAGTCTAGCGCACACGAGATGATCCCGCTGAATCTAAACCTTTAACGGCCTGTCATCGATGAGTTGAGCTTACGTCCTGGGCCCGGTTGCACAAAGCTGTATTAAGCTTAAGTCAGGCTTAAATACGTCGAGTCACAAAGGAATTTGATGTGACGTTGTATAGTTAAGTCAGACTTAAGCTTAATACACCTTTGTGCAACCGGGCCCAGGGGGATTGACTTTCTTTCACAGGGGAAATAAATCGAACGAATAGCACCGAACGATCATTCTAATAAACCAGCATGGCAATCTTGCATTTTCTAAAACCCCAGCAGCCTTAATTAATGTCGGCCATTATTTTAGATTGCCGTCAAATTTAAGATGTTGAAAAATCGGTATAAAGTGTTACTTACTCATTTTGTTAATTCCGACAAGTGGTGTACGTTGAGGAGGGGACAACAAACAGTGGTGACCGTTAGAAACGCCAATAATGGCAAAAAGTGTAATTAACTCAAACATTTCCTTGCCAGCCAGATGCTAGTGCAACAACAACAAGACGAGAGCAACAGCTAGTCCTATAAGCTACGATTTGGGATGCCGACTGTCACTTTTAAGGGATATATTTCTACGTTTCAGAAATGGGACAGTCCCATGTGTGTCTGACTTGAAACTTCGATCGTTTGACTGTGTGTTCTCTTCACGCAACCTAAAATAGAGTCCCAAAGTGCATCATTCTTTGTTTAGATACAGACTCTAAAACAGTTGCTCGCCATGTTGTTAAATCTTATTCTTATTTCATCACACGTTAAAAGTTGAAATTTGTAAATCAGCTCACCGAAACTTACTGGCGTGTACCCTTTCGTCCATGTTTTATTGACCTATAGTCCCCAATGTCGATATGGAGGTAGCAAGCATCTCTTTGCGCACTTTTCTGGGGGGAAAATGTTGCATTCTGGGTTGAACATGGAGACGCATTCTACTAGAGCCCTCGACAAATCACGAAAGCACGAGGACGCAGTATGGTCTCAGTGAAATGATATCTCTTATCTTGAAATTAAGAGACTTAAGTTATGTCCTAGTTTATTAGATAACTGCAAACTTTTAACGGAATTCAAGGAATTATCAGCTGTTTTATGTGAACTTTACTAGTTCAACCATTTTAATATCAGTCTAATAGACCGAAAACCTGATGTCATGTTATATTACTACAACTTGATAAGCGATAAAACAATCTATCTTGGTCAGACATTGGGTTCATATCATGGTCAAATTGAAATCCAATTTCCAACGATACCCGGTACCAAATTGAAATCCAATTTCCAACGATACCCGGTACCAGCAGAGTGTCGCATATTTCCTTGCCAAAGTCTACGAGTTTGTATAATTTCCAGAATTAATGAAGTGTGTTGTCTATAGTTCGCAGCCTAAAGTGGAATGAGCTGTCAAAGGTAGGGACAATTTAGTGGCAATTTTCACCAAGACGTGCAAAGTAAGAGCTCTGTGCTGAGATAAATTTGGGAAATGCATGTACAGTTATTATTATAAGCATATCCGGATTTTATCGAGGTACCGGCATATTCGGTTTATACAAGACTGAAAAAGAATATAAAAAATGGGTGGGGTTTACAAGTGTTCTACATCTCCGCATTTTAGAATTTATTCTATAGTTGAAGGTCAGTTCTCACTGTGCGATTTGTAGTACTGACTTGTACGTAGCATGCGATTCAAATGGATGCATTGGATTGATTGACAAATCGTCTCGACCAATTAAAAGCATCCATTTTAATCGCATCCTATAAGTCTGTACGACAAACCGCACAGTGAGAACGGGTCTTTAGCGTAACTCATTTGGTATTGGAGACACGTGATGACATGTCAGATAGGCCTACGTCATGTCGCCCCACGTGTTTCCAGAAAGTCTCATCCCTTGTCTGTCGTGTTAAAAATGCGCCACATCATGTGTCAAGCTACATTCATTCTGCAGCGCAGACGATGAGCTCTCAGCTGAGGCAAGTTCCCATAAACGTCACTACCCGTGTTATGTAATATTTTAAGTGATCACGTGATGACGATTGTCCTTGCCCTCCTCTCAGCTCACCTGGCAGCTCACGTTGTGTGCACACGGTGAGATTCTTGCCACGCGAGGCAGAAAATATTAAACATGCTAGATACTTTCCTCGCTGCCTCGAAAGGCGAAAATTCTAACCGCGCACACGGGGAAAACAGCTGAGCTCTCAGCCATGCGAAGCCGGCAGCTCAGCCGGCACCTCAGCCGGCACCTCAGCCGGCTCCTTTTGTGTGCGCTAAGCTTAAAGCTTAGTTAACGTTTGTGTAACCGGCCCCTGATGTATATTTCATGAGTTTTGTTTAATGAAATATGCACTATCATATACAAGAGAGTACGAATGGTTCCAGTGAAACCACAGCATAGTGGAATCTATAGCACAAACAAGTATAAAGTTTTAAAGAGATACCAATTTATTACTTTTAATTAATAGCCCTAGCAAAATGTATTTGTACATCTGAAACGAATTCTCAAAATTCAAAACAAAGTAAACATGACCCACATGAAACAGATAGTATTTTTGACCCGTATAGATTGACATTTCGTGTAGCAGTTATGGAAGTCCTGGAGGCTAACTGACAAATATATCGGAACACTGGTAGAAAACGGACGGTGCCTTTGGGTTTTTCGTAACGTATTGTGACTGAAAAGAAAAGAACATTTCCTTTAAAAAAAATGTTTCTATGTAATGGATTTGCTTTACAACCTGACACACTTTGGATATAATACTTAATTTGAAAGACCTTTGATTTCCACCAGGTCGTCAAAGACGGTTAGATTAGAGTTGTGATTTTTCACAAATTGATGACTATTACGGCCACCATTCAATTGGCAGAAATATATCGTCGATTATTCAATATTCCCACAACTGATCGGTTAATATTCCTGCAACAATTATATATCTATCTGGGTTTTTTTCTTACATTTTAATCAGTAAAGTAAATGAGTGAGTGATTTGAGTGAGTGATTTTACGTCCCGCTTAACAGTATTTCAGTCATATGAAGACGTGTAAAGGTAATACTACGTCCTGTCTTAAAATCTTAAGATCGTCCCAACATACTGATGGAGGAAAACTGTTTGGTTGTCATAGAGATTAATAGACTTGGCAACGTCATTTTGGTTGGGGATGGGGTTGCTAAGGAGAAGATGGTACTCTAGACTGACAAACTGCTTAAACTACTTACACGAATGACAGCATTACTTCCTTTCCTTCAAAATAAAGACAAAATATCATAAATGACATGGTATAAGAACTGTTTGAAATTCTCTTTAAACATGGGTTTCATACTAATGAGAAATGATTAAGGCATCACCACGAAGTTAATAAACAACTAAATTCGTGGTGATGCCTTAATCATTTCTCATTAATGACATGGTTGTTGTTGACAATAACTACTACGGATATGCAGATTAAAAATATCTCACCTACAGAATCCTTCTTAAAGTGGCATGAGCTGCCAAAATTCACACTTTGTTCATAATTTCTGATCGTTACGACAGTAAGAGGCTTTGAAGGCCATCGAAAAACTAAACGATTGGCGTTGGAATGAGGAAAATCCATACAGTATGTGGCCTGTACGAACCGAAAACCGGGACCACCATTCATTCATTCTAAGCCAAGTTAGTTCAAAACACTACTTCATCGTACATTTTAAAGACCAGAAGGACTCAAAAGCTTCTGAATTATACGTCCGGAGAAAAATAAGCAATAATTTCAACATTCTGTATTAACGTCAAAATATCAACATATTTGGCAGCTCATGCGACTTTAAAGAATAAATCCGCAGTTTTCATTACCCAAAGTAGGTTAAAAAATGCGCCTGCCAGATTCCCTGAATGGTTTTTGGAATCCAACGCCACCTAGTTGCCAAAGTTTTATGTAAAACGGGTGTCTCCCGTATCCACTATATGATTTCGATTAGGTTTGAATTATTGATGTGAGGTTTATGAGTCGGCAAGCACTAGTCTTAAAGCCAAATCCGATCAGATCCAATGCTCAGGGCAAGCAATTTTTTCGATGGTACGCTGTTCATCCTAAAGAGTGCCGTGCAAGAGTCTTGTCATGAATGTTCCCTATTCAATAGTAAGCGCATGCGTGAGTTAATATAATATAATATTAAAGTGGCATGAGCTTTTTTCATAATTTCTGATCAAGACAGTAAGAGGCTTTGAAGGCCATCGAAAAACTAAATGATTGGCGTTGGAATGAGGAAAATCCATACAGTATGTGGCCTATACGAACCGGAATAGTGTTCGAAAAGTAAACAAAATTAAAATAACCGGGACGACAATTCATTCATTCTAAGCCAAAGTTAGTTCAAAACATTACTTTATCGTACATTCTCGAGACTGGAAAGCGTCTGAATTATACGTCTAGAGACAAATAGTCGATAATTTCAACATTGTGTTTCAACGTCAAAATATCAACATTTTGGCAGCTCATGCCACCATAAGTAAGCCACATCGATTAGAAACGCATCTGATCTTGAAACAATGTATCATCATGGCTCGAGTATATGAATACCTCTTAAATACTTTCTGATGAGATTTGTGCTAATAGGTGATTTGCCAGTTACTTGCGAATGTCGTAATTTAGCGACGTCACAATTACGGTTTTTAACTCAAAATTGTCATCAATTTTACAATATATTTTAGAAAAGAAACCCCATGTTGTGACAGTTTATGTCTGAAATAATCAAGAAATGCGAAAAAATCTTGCATGAGCAGGAGCTCGACTGAACACAGCTGAAGTATAATTGGAAGCTGGGCTTGTCCGGCCTAAGATCGGTGCCACGACGTCATGTCATTGATGTGCGAAAAACTGGCAAATGGTCTATTGTCATCAGTATTTTTCTGTGGTACTCACATTTCGACGGGAATCGTCACGTTGACTGAATACAGGTGAAGGGAGGGCTCTCCGCCGTCAGGTATCGTAATAAGCTCCTTAAAAGGATCTGATGAACTTTTGGAAATATCTACGGAGAAATAGCCCTGTAAAATAAGATAAGACTGATTGATTGATTGATTAATTAATTGATAGAGTGCATGATATTTAACATCGCATTCAAGATTATGCCTATTTTGCTTACATGTCGGTTGGTCAGAATATGATTGATTGATTGATTGTATTTAACGTCGCATTCAGATTAGGCCTATTTTTTGCTTACATGTCGGTTTGTCAGAATGAAACTGGCCTCTTTGCCCTAAGGAAACTCCCACATTATCGTTAGCATGATTGAAGAAATAACCGGTTGATGGATTGGGCAAGTCATTAACAAATGTGTTACAAAAGGATTCCAGAAAATTCTACTGACCAAGACTAAGCTCCTGTCAGTCGTCAACCTAATGAAATATCATAGGTTTGGTTTGTTACAACAACTTATGGGGTATAAAGGTCTACATGATACACCTCTTTTGCACACAATTATAAACTTGTCTCCATGGTTATTTTAGACAAGCAGATTTTCCCTGTGCCCGTGTGTTTTAGTGATCATACATATAAATACTGATATTATAAAAAATACTACCAAAGAAATAATACCTCGTTTGATATTCGAGGTCGAAATTTACTTACTGGTGAAGACTTGGTCCAGTGGTCTAAGTTCTTTTGAAATGTCACTGTGAAATTCTTACCCGATCTACAAAAACAAGATTGTGAATTATTAATAGGCTAAACCCCGATACAACGCTGGTATGCGGAAGCTATGTACCATTACAATGGTTAACCCTGGGGCCGGTTGCACAAAGGTGTATTAAGCTTAAGTCAGGCTTAAATATGTTGCGTCACAAAGGAATTTGATTGTGACGTTGTCTAGATAAGTCAGACTTAAAGGATTTATGAACAGGATTTAAAGCTGGTTTGTGTTTGTTTATGGACTAAATGTATATTTGAAAAACATCAGTTGAAACGAAACGACCTTCGCGTTAGTTCCCTGGGCCCTGTCTTACGAAGCTGGCGTAAAGTTGCGCATAGGCCTACAACATAGACCAGTTGCGACTAGGGCGTAAGTTCCTATAGCTTTAACACTGATTTACGTCCGACGTAACTTACGCCAGCTTTGTAAGACAAGGCCCTGGTAGTCAAAAGAAGAACGGGGAGGAAATATGCATATTTTCCGTATTTTCCGTAACTACTCGGAAAAATGACGTCATGCACGACCTTCGATGTGTACAAACTGCCACGAAGACGTACTGAGACAGCAGAAATCGTTTATTACGTCATCGCTGTGAAGGTAGGCAGATAATTAACTTTCGTAAGCATTATAGATCGGCAAACGTAGCTTGAATTTGGTATGTGCTGCGACCGAAATTTAATTTTCTTTTTGGTCAGACTTTTAAAGTGCATGTTCTACAACACACTTAACGTAAATTAGAAAATATTTCCAAAGGTTGTTCATAAATCCTTTAAGCTTAATACACATTTGTGCAACCGGGCCAAGGAGCTAGGGATTGCACAAATATATATTGAGCTTAAGTCGGGCTTATCTAGACAACGTCACAATATAATTACTTTGTGATGTGACGTATTTAAGCCCGACTTCAAGCTTAATACAGCTTTGTGCAACCGGCCCCTGTTTCACAGAAGCGGCGTAGTGTAAGCTTTTACGTAACTGCCATAGCAACCCATACTGTAGAGATACGTTGCTATGGCAGTTATGTAAAAAACTTAAGCCACGTCGCTTTATAAAACCGGCTCCTGGTATATGGCTGGTAGAAATAAAGCTAAGCACAGCTAAAATGGCAACCCCTGACCTGGTACCGATAATATAAGGGGCGTCGGTGGTCCAGTGGGTTAGAGTTATCGTCCCTCAGTCCCACACAGACCTTCCATCGATGCGTGTTCGAATCACCCTCAGACCAAATAAAATGTTAAAAGAATTTTTCACTCGGCCCTCGTTTGTGCAAGAGTTGCCAGGTAGTCGCCGAAGGTCGGGGGTTTCGTCAGGGGAAATGGACCTGGTTTCCTCCGCCACTAAACCTGGCAACGCCGCCAGCTAAGTGAAATAATCTTGAGTGCAGCGTAAAACATCAATCAATCAATTAGCCAATGATATACTCTAGCTAAGCCATGCTAAAATAGTGAACCCAGGTATCTGTCGCTGGTACCGTCGATATGCTAGATCAATATTTGGTCTTTCTTCGACCATAAATAGATGCATATAGGAGACATCATGTAGCCGCCCAACCTCCTCCAGGTAACATGTATGTCACCGTATGACAAAGCATACAATGCACGTAGCTCTAACAACATTTATAATTTTACTGACAAGTGAGTTATCGGGAAAAATTGTTTTGATAAATATTTTTAAAAGCGTACCATTGACTTCTATAACCCACAACGCATTCGATTTATGTGCTAAATTAGGCTATAATTCGTTATATTTAAAAAAGTCTCTTTTCTGTACTTTTTATGAAATATAGCCGAAAATTAGCTATTTCTGTATCAACCAAATTTCGTGTGCCTTTAAAAGGTTGTTTTTAGAAAGCGTCGCCTAGAAACAAAATAGGGAGTATATTTAAGTCGAAAGATAGAGAGATATCCTGGTATTTTACATAATACTTATTATAGGGTTCATCTCCGGTCTTCCACCACACGGGGCTTTCAAAAGTATACAATCAGGGCTACCTAAAAATATAAAAAAATTCATGAATATGGAAAATGAAAGCCAATTATGTGTTCGTTTTATATTTATGATCACTAAACACACGGGCACAGGGGAAATCTTCTTGTCTAAAATGACCATGGAGACAAGTTTCTTAAGATATCATTTCGACCTTTATACCCCATAAATGTTGGTTTTATACGTATAGTTTGACCATGCATGGGAAAACGTTTTTTAAAAAAGCCAAACAAACCGCCCTCCCACGCAACATCATGACGACCACCCAAAAAATTACAAATACTACATCGACATCATATTTAAGATCTAATATTTAACGAAAGGCTCTCGAGGGTTTAAGAGTATTTATGGGGCCAACCTACAGAATGGATTGCATCTGCAGTTGAGTGGGTGAGGGAGGGATAATATATAAGGTGGTGCCATGTTGCAAGAACATGTGTAAGTGTAAGAAGTGTAAGTGTTAAAACATACAACCAATGAACTATATACGTGGAATTAGAACATGTGTAAGTGTAAGAAGTGTAAGTTTAAGTGTAAGGACATACAACCAATGAGCTATATACGTGGAATTGATGTCACGTGACATGTGATTTGAATCGAACACCGTTATTGGAGATGGTTCAATTTCGACCCAGATTGGTCATGCTCGCGCCTATCACGCAGCAATGGCGGCGCTTTTTATAAAGTCAGACCCAAACTAGCCAATGAGAAGTGTCCGTTCCACGTATATTGTTCATTGCACATATCGATGGATGCCTTCCCACCCAATCTCGACCCTAATGGGCTCTATGCTTGCGAAAATCCTCGACCTAACCCAGGTTACCGGACAATCCTTCCACTAAGATATGGTGTGAAAACACGGTCAGAAAATTAAATATAATTTAAATTTTTTTTTCCCGATCTATAACCTATGAAAGGTTTTTTTTTTAGAAATTCATCGGTCGATTTAGCAGAAACATGCGACCATTCAGTTGTATGTTTTATGGGGAGAAATTTCACGTTGAAACAGGAAATGTAAGGTGAATACATAAATGTTGTCCTGGGATCCCGCATCGTCGGAACCCACGATTAAAACTTACGCCCACGCTCACTTTAGAATTTAACCCTGGGTATCCGAGGATGGGAATCCCGGTAGTCATTTCAACATGAAAATGGTACTTGTTAAAAATCGGCAACCTGCTGTTTATCGCCTGACTCGTAACTGTATTATGATGATAAATAAATCATAGCAAATGTATTGAAAATATCATTGATTGATTGATTGGTGTTTTACGCCGCGCTCAAGATTATTTCACTTATATGGCGGCGTTGCCAGTTTTATTGTGCGAGGAAACCGGACTCTATGCCCGGAGGAAACCCACGACCTTCCGTTGGTAACTGGCAACCATCCCACATAGGTCGTTCGAGTGAAAACCCAGTCAGAAATTTTTTTCAATTTTTAGACTGCTCAGTGGGAATTGAAAATATGAATTACTTAATAACTCAATATATATTTTACCTGCATGATTCAGACCTGTCAAGGAACCCCGCTGAGGTGGGCTGATAAGGCACAGGTGTGCGGAAGATAGCCCGATAAAGGTGAGAATAATAATCAGCCTCATCTCGTCAAAGAAAAATCGATAATTGTCCCTGAAGATAAAAAAATCAAAGTCATGAGACACCTAACCTTATGATTTTAGATACAACCTTTGCATTTTTCCTATCATCTAAATATCACCTCGAAAACGATAAGCAGCCATCTTGTCATAATTCTGAGTTTAACTCTCTTGACCTTGTCTCAAGATTTTCTATTTTCTTACTTCACTTTATAGTTATAGACCTTAAAACACACGGGCACAGGAAAACCCCCGTTTATATACATACAGTACTCTTCCACAGTTTGATAACTTCGTGGATTTACGTGCGTGAAAGCCGACCGGTAACGAGCGAAGATAGCCGAAGGGAGTAATTCCGACTGTACTCTTCCATAGATAAGATTAAATATACGGGGGGGGGGGGGGGGTATACTTGATCCCACGTTTGCTCTGTTTTTTCCCCTAATACGCGTATCTTTAGCAAAATAGTACACCTCATAGGATTTTCACAGCATTAATATGGCGACTAAAGGTATTCGAGCTATATCTAATCCAAGTATGCGAGAATCCAATCTCGTGCCAAAAGTGCGAAGTTTATGTAGTGTCGACTTTCTCTCTCAAGGTGTGAAGTTTATGAAGAGTCGAGTTTCTCTATCAATGAAAATAACTGCGCATATAGTACATAGAAACAAGCTAAATTTGTAATTGTTTGAGCTGATAGGAAAATTTTATAGGCATGCTTTAAGGAACTATAAAGAGGTCTTGAAAGAATATGTTTACTATCACAATTGGTGGCAGAGCTAAGTACGACCAGAGTCGGAACGGGATAGTTCTTTTCTTATAAAATGAAATGCCATTATATTTCAAGATATTTAAAATGAAAAAAAAAAAAAGGTTTTGATTGATAGATATTTTATGCTGGATTTGAGATTAATGGGTGGCGTTCACCGGGGGTAAATTGGGGGGGGGGGGGGCGTGGCAACCTTTCCACATATATTGAAATGCTTTTAATGCAATCCCTACGTTACCGGTACCTTCATCGACGTGGAACGGGTTCAAATTCCACTCAGACTAAATGGAAATTTAAAAGAATTCTGAGAGTGTTTTTCACAAGACCGCCGTATGTATTAAGCTTACCAAGTATTCGTCGAAGGTCGAGGGTTTCCTCTAGGCAAAGAGCTCGATTTCCTTCCCAACTAGACCTGACTAAATCCCGCCTAGTGGTTTTGGTTCATTGGTTGATTGTTTGGTGTTTTACGCCGCGCTCAAGATTATTTCACTTATATGGCGGCGTTGCCAGTTTTATTGCGGGAGGAAACCGGGCTCTATGCCCAGAGGAAACTCACGACCTTCCGGTGGTAACTGTCAACCATCCCCCATAGATCGTTTAGTGGTTTTGGAGAGATCTTCTGACAGCCGAAGTTAAACAGTCAAATTGCATACAGACACAAGAACGGACGGACGGACGCACAGACATCAAAGATTGATAGATTACATACCGTAGTTATCGAGTTCAGCTATATGAAAGCTGGGACTAATATGAAAGCAGATGAAAGTGGATCTTCTGGCAGCCAAAGTTAAGCAATCAAATTGCATATAGACACAAGAACGGACGGACGGACCGACGCACAGACATCAAAAATTGATAGCTTACATACCGTGGTTACCGAGTTCAGATATGAAAGCTGGGACCAATATGACAGCAGATGAAAGTGGATCTTCTGGCAGCCAAAGTTTAACAGTCAAATTGCATAAAGATACAAGAACGGACGGACGGGTCGACGGACGGACGCGCAGACACAAAAAACGATAGATTACATACCGTGGTTACCGAGTTCAGTTATATGAAAGCTGGGACTAATATGAAAGCAGATGATAGTGAGTCAGGGACAATACGGATGTCTTATATACTTTTTACCCGGGGCAAGCCTCAATCGTGAGCCGCTCATATAACTTTATGTAACTTATGGCATGTCTACATGACCCGGCACGTGTATAGCAGCATCACAACCACATATCACAGACTCACGCCTGCTGCAGTGTGTGTCTAAGTTACAGCAGCTTATATACAGCACACCTTTTTGTTTAGGTACACATACCTGAGTTGTTTAAGAAGTTTGATGTCCCCTGGTCTATAAGCGCATTTGATAGCAAAACTTTCACAAACAGCTTATTTGATCGGCCTTATGCACAGGACGGGTCACCTCAACTTCTTGGCTATTCAACACAACCTTTGACCGACTTTTCACGCTTGAGAGTCCCCGCCAAATAGAGGGCGGGAAATACAAACCGAGAACGTTGATCTCACGATAGAAAGCAATACTTCCTGGGACCTGAGACTTGTTTCACACAGCGTCTACGTTAGTCTGGTACCCTGGGTTAGGGTTAGGCCATAACCCTAACCCGAAGATTTTCCCTGTGACCGTGTGTTTTAGTGTTCAAAAATATAACCTTGGTCCTTTCTGACAAGTTACGTCGGACGTATAAATCTATGTTAAAACTCTAGGAGAAACTGGTCCGTGTTGGATACCTATGTGATCTTTACACCAGCTATGTAATACAGGGCCCTTGTCGCAACTGGTCCATGTTGTATACATATGTGATCTTTCCACCGGCAGTGTAAGACAGGGCCCTTATCGCAACTGCAGGTCCATGTTGGATACCTATGTGATCTTTCCACCGGCTATGTAATACAGGGCCCTTGTCGCAACTGGTCCATGTTGTATACCTATGAGATCTTTCCACCGGCAGTGTAAGACAGGGCCCTTATCGCAACTGGTCCATGTTGTATACCTATGTGATCTTTACACCGGCTGTGTAAGACAGGGCCCTGGTCGTTAATGAACCCTGTTCCACAAAACGACGTAGCGTAAGTTTTTGCGTAACTGCCACATGAACATAGGGCCTATCTCTACAGTATGCGTTGCTATGGCAATTACGTAAAAACTTACGCTACGCCGCTTTGCGAAACAAGCTCCTGGTCCATGTTGTATACCTATGTGATCTCTACGCAAGCTTTGTAAGACAGGGCTCTGATCAAAGAGAGTAGATTGACAAGAGTGGTCACTTCGTCAATCAGCATTGCCGGCATGTTCTTTTGGGCCCCTAGCGGAAGGGTGTTCCGATTGTACACGATTCGATTAGGGCGCCCCCTATAGGAAGGAGGTTGCTAAGCTTCCTACGTGTCAGTTCAAATTCAACATGGCGCGAACGAAGTGACCACTCTTGTCAATCTACTTTTTTTGCTCTGATCGCAACTGGTCCATGTTGTATACGTAAGCAAAATGTATAATCCTGAACAGAACAGAGGGCATGATCTAATATAAAAAGAAAACAATAAAGTATGGATTTTCACTTATTCAAAATAATTAGTCTGATGTATGTTAAAAGACAAAGCTGAAGACAATGTTTTAATCAATTTCACTTTAAAAAATAGTTCTGACTATCTCTTAGGTCGAGTTCGATTATGCGTTCGGCGTACGCGGAAGACGGGAAACTGTAAACCGAACGACTTTCTTCGGTGGGATATTTGTGTATCACGTGACCGATTTATCCGCGCCACGTAATCACCAAGTAGCCAGGGTGCACTCGGACTTCAAGATGGCTTCCATGTTATTCATATGCAGATAAACAAGTAGTCATGGCAACCATGACATTTCTTACTTCCGTTAGTGCCTGCACGTTCGATTTTAACACTGAAGACCAAACTGATTCTGCTTACGTCAGATATTAACCTCGGCGTACGCCGAACACATAATCGAACTCGACCTTATAGTTACCATGGCAACCAGTCACGTGACAATTTTCAATCGACCAAACATATTTCGACTGTAAAGTTACTCCCTCACATAAAACAGCTAAGCAAAAGACGCAAAGATGAAAATGAAGACGAAGAAAATCAGAAAACTGAATTTTGTTTAATGAATAGTATGTGGTAAACTTATTCGGGGTAGATTTTTCTCGGGCAAAAACAAAAGTCTGTTTTTTTATGGAAACATCCCGTGCATATCTAATTTAGTAAGTATGCGTCCTCGCATAATTGAGCGTAGGTCAGTCCATTCTTTTTGTGAAGGGGTGAATTATGTCGTCCCTCGGTGTTTCGGCATACGATTCTTTGTTTTTCTGTTTAAAAGCAGTGTTTCTTCCGGAATGGGTTTCACCACTGCCTGATTTTACAGGCTTCATATACGATGCTCATTATTCAAGAGTGGACTTTAATGAACATCTGTAGTCCTTTGGGTATGTATAATACAGCATAAGAGACCAAAGCATTACATACAAGTTCTTATGAAAAATAATTACGCCATCACCACGATAGAACCAGGGGCTCGTTTCACAAAGCAATCGCATCGCAAACGAAGCGTAGTTGCTAATGGATACCATAGTGAAGAGATACGGAGTCATGACAACTGCAATTGATCGCACTTTGCGACGGCTTCGTGAAACGGCCCCCAGAAGTTAAAAACACGAGCTTTCGACACTTGTTCGAGACATCAACACGAAGGGTTCATCACGAGAGGTGTCCAAGAGTCTTTTGGGTACCCTGTGGTCAAAATTCATGTTATTTGACACCCAATGATCGATCAATTCAACATGGTCAATACACAAAAGTACTGCTAGGCCATTTTGGACATCCAGTTATGTAGATGGGGATATCCAAGCCCCTAGGCCAAAGTATATATTTCTAACACTAAAACACACGGAAAATCTACTTGTCTAAAATAACCACGGAGACAAGTTTCGTATTGTGTTAAAAAGGGGCATATCATTTAGACGTTTATACCCAATCATAAGTTGTTATAATAAACCACAACCCATGATGTTTCATTAGGTTGGCGACAGGCAGGAGTTTGGTCATAGTCAGTAGAATTTTCTGGGAAAGATAATTTTGGCCAAAGTACATATTGATGATGTGTGGCCAGCCACTTGTTTGATTGATTGCTTGGTGTTTTACACGCCGCGCTCAAGATTATTTCACTTATATGGCGGCGTTGCCAGTTTTATTGTGGGAGGAAACCGGGCTCTATGCCCGGAGGAAACCCACGACCTTCCGTTGGTAACTGGCAACCAGCCCACATAAGTCGTTCGAGTAAAAAACCCAGTCAGAAATTTTCCAATTTTTGGACTGAGTGGGATTCGAACCCGCGACCCATTTGTGGAAGGCTGTTCGGATTGAGCGTTCAACGCTCTACCGACTGAGCCACGGAGCCCCCCCCCCCCCCCCCCCCCAGCCACTTCGATATCTCCAGCTACCCGTTCTGTAGAGAGTGTGAAAAGTGGCTGTATTGGACACCCTATTTTCAGATACTTGATGAATGTATGATCGGTGTCTGTGTCGAGGACTCCTGTTTTTCACACAACTTACTTCTAGTTGATGCTTTAATTACTTTTCATTAGAATGGAAGCCGCATTAAACAGTTTTTAAAATATACCATATTTACAAAGTGGAAAAGCAGGATCTCACTGAATTGGAATGAATACGAGATTGGCGAAATAAAATGAATATGAGATTCAACAGTTACAATGTAAACAAGAGTTACAGTGAATACAAGATTCAAGAGTTACAGTGAATACAAGATTCAAGAGTTACAGTGAATACGAGATTCAAGAGTTACAGTAAATACGAGATTCAAGAGTTACAGTAAAAACGAGATTCAAGAGTTACGGTGAATACAAGATTCAAGAGTTACAGTGAATACGAGATTCAAGAGTTACGGTGAATACGAGATTCAAGAGTTACAGTGAATATGAGATTCAAGAGTTACGGTGAATACAAGATTCAAGAGTTACAGTGAATACGAGATTCGAGAGTTACGGTGAATACAAGATTCAAGAGTTACAGTGAATACGAGATTCAAGAGTTACGGTGAATACGAGATTCAAGAGTTACAGTGAATACGAGATTCAAGAGTTACGGTGAATACGAGATTCAAGAGTTACAGTGAATACGAGATTCAAGAGAGTTACAGTGAATACGAGATTCAAGAGTTACAGTGAATACGAGATTCAGGAGTTACAGTGAATACGAGATTCAAGAGAGTTACAGTGAATACGAGATCAGCGCTTGTTTTAAACAACAATCGGACTAACGGATTGCCCCATGGAGGGCATGGTTTGCAAGTCTTTCATATAGCCAAGGCCTCAAAAAAAACATGTAAATAGTTTTGCACTCAAACACACATTCAAGCAGTAACTGTATAGTACACGTAGTGGATGTCACTCAGACTGTAGCCTTATTGAGTCATTTATGATAAAATCCAAGATGGCTGTGTATTATGTCCAAGTATGAAACGTAATTCAGTAACAAGGTAAACTTGCATATTCATGAAATCTATAGAATCCATTAACGAATAAATGACTGTTTCTTAGAACATATAATGGAATGTTTTTGTTTTTCAAATATATTCTGTAATTCCAAGATAACTATTTCTTCAAATGTTTATTATCAAGTAGAGATTTCGCTATTTTCTTTTTCTGGTCCTCGTCAAAATTGAAGATTCGAATCATTGCCCTTAAATGGTCATCCGATTCCTTGACATCCGTAATGTAGTGCAGAAAAGAGTCCTTCAGGAAGCGGAGGGTCGCGTCCGATTCCGTTTCCGGCTTATCACCATCATCGTAAGATTCCTTCCGCCGTAATGACTGCCATTTTGCCAGCTCCGATTCGGTCACAGCTAATTTCCGGACTAGCTCCCGGATAGTGAAACTCGGACTTCTTATTCCTTTACTAACCATATCCTCGAGCTGAAACAGAGAAAAATAGTAGGCTATAACCAATGAACTATATGCGTGGAATAGATTCGTCACATTGGTTAGATTGGATCTGACGTGCTAAAATCGCCGTCATAACTATGGGATGCTGCCTCTCGAAACGCAAATAACGTTTTTCTATGACGTCACGAAAAAACGGTCAAAATTGACGTCACAATAGTGTTGTCACAATGTCATGACGTAAATAAAGCAGTGATCGTATGTGGGCTAGTCACGTCGTTCTCTTTCGTTTTTTCTGTAACGTCGGATCAGGAGTGTCATCTCTTAATAATGGCGACGCTCATTGTACTTCAAATGTCACGCGACAGCCAATCCATGCATATCATTGGCTATAACTCTCTATTTCAAAGATAGGCTACACCATGAAACAAGTTACACATTTTTAGTGACAATCAGATGAAAAACCAACCATCTAAAAGTTGCAAAATTATGCCAGAACTTAAATGTGACAAAACCTCGCTTATTAATTCTTTGATCAAACGTTAAATTGTTGTAATTCATAATCGGGCTAACTTTAAGTAGACAACAACCGACCTCTTCTTCTCTTTCAATTTGCGCCATCTGGCGACCTTTTCTGTACATCTGCAGGTAAATCTTATCTTGTTCCTTTTCCTTCGTTTCCAAGGCAACCTGAAATAAGAGAAAAACGTTATAAAATAACCATGGATATATTTTTGGTTGTTTGGGTCGGGTTTGGTGTCACACAAGAGGAATGAACTGTCAAAATCTTGCCAAAATTTCAGTCAAAACAAACTTTTAAATTATTGGCCATTTTTCTCAAGGAGTAAACATTGCCAGAAGCATTTTGGTGCTGCTAATCCAAAACAGCTTAAAAAATGCACGTTAAAGGGGGGCGCCGCGTACGTTTATTATTCAGATTTGTAGAAAAATAAGAAGTGGTCAATCTCGAATGAAAGACTGTGCGTCGACTTTGCGACAAATATATACCTTTAGTTTAAAGAGTTATTTAGGGAATTCCCCGTTGTCTTGTTTTCTGTCTGACAGTCAGTAAACAAACTGCCGAAAATACACCACACTCGCACCTAACTAAGGTTCATTCTCCGTCAGTAAACAGAGTGAACCATGTATGAGACATTTACGCTGGTTGTATGAGCGCAGTGTATAAGTTAAGTGAAAAATGCATGAGACAGTTACCCTGGTTGTATGAGCTAAATTAGTATTTTGAACTAACTAAAACCAAAAATGAATGAATGGTTATTTAAATCTTGATTATTTTTTGTTCCCCAGTTGGATTCATACAGGACACAGACTATGAATTCTCCAAACACCAAAGGCAACAGATTTTCGATGAACTTCAAAATAAAAAAGCATGGATTTTCGCAGCTCGAGCCACTTTAAGTCAAAATACATCTTTGTACCTACTAGATGGGAAATCCATTTCTGTGGCCAAAATATATTTTGTTGTCGTGGAGTTGTGCTCAACGGAATTTGGGGCCGGTTGCACAAAGGTGTATTAAGCTTGAGTCAGGTTTAAATACGTCGCGTCACAAAGGAATTTTATTGGGACGTTGATCAGATAAGTCAGACTTAAGCTTAATATACCTTTGTGCAACCGGCCCCTGGGTTAGAATCAGCTGCATAAATTGTTTAGTAACGCATTTAAATATTGTGAAAAGTTATATTGCGTAAATAACGCCTGGCGTACATCTGTGGGAACTTATCGATCGGGACCAGGGGCCAGTTTCAGGAAGCCTTCGCAAAGTGAGATCAATTGCAGTTGCCATGTCATGGTATCTCTACGCTATAGTATCCATAGACAACAAATGCTCATTTGCTATGCGACTGCTTTGTGAAACGAGCCCCTGTTTAACAAATCGGACGTAAAGATCCGCATGGAACAACGACATGGACAAGTTGCGACCAAGCTAGGCGTAAGCTCCTGTAGTATTTGCATAGATTGACGTCCGACATAACTTAGACCCGCTTATATTGATTGATTGATTGGTGTTTTACGCCGCGCTCAAGATTATTTCACTTATATGGCGGCGTTGCCAGTTTTATTGTGGGAGGAAACCGGGCTCTATGCCCGGAGGAAACCCACGATCTCCGTTGGTAACTGGCAACCATCCCACATAGGTCGTTCGACCCGCTTATAAGACTGGGGTCTGGACCAACGCACTATATACGTGGAATGGACTCTCCTCGTTGACTGGTTTGGATCTGACTTTGTAAAAAGCGCCGCCATTGCTGAGTGATGAGCGCGTGCATGACCGATCTGGGTCGATACGGAACCATCTCTTATTAATGGCAGAATTCGATACACATCAAATACCACGTGACCTCCATTGCATGCATATAGTTCATTGGTCTGGACGCCCGGATGCATTTAGATTCAGTAGTGTCAGTTTGCGTTGGATCTTATATCAAAATCAGTTTTGATTTTTAGCCAGTGATATAATAAATTACGTAAATTAAATTTACGAGGTTTGGGTATACTTTTAAATAGATGTATAGGCCAACATGTTCAGGTATATAGAGAATCATATATCTATGTTACGTGGCTATTTAAAAGTCGTTGATGTTTATAGTTCCTCTATTCGCATATATACACAAATTAGACAAGAAGATTTTCCCTATGCCCGTGTGTTTTAGTGATCATAAATATAGATATTATTTTTATATATACACAAATAAGTGGAACTTTCTACAGCTCAGAAAACTTTGAATATGTGATTGTATCTTGTTTTCGCAGACCACTGTCACTGTGTCATATTGCACAAGTCCGTGTAAACACATCCATTGTACATAAAACTCCGGAGAAAAATCAATATATTGGAGACAACCTGTTGATAAGCACACTAGCTATATGATAGTGTCACAGTCTGAAGGTTTCTAACAAAACGGCAAAAGCTACGTGTAGGCTACATGTGTTATCGGTTGAGATTATTATACTAGCTAAGCAAGACTCATCTTCTTGGTCTCCACCCAGTCTGAAACTTCGGCGAAGATAGCCGAAGGGAGTTCCGACTGGGTCTCCAACAATAGATTTCTCGGTGACCGTCCTGCGGACAACATGTCCACCAAGTCATTTAGAGTAAAAATCTCGACGAGTACTGATATACGGGCACAGGGAAAGTCTTCTTGTCTAAAATAACCACGGAGACACTCATATATTTTTAGCACTATAACACACGGGCACAGGGAAAAACTTCTTGTCTAAAATAACCACGGAGACACTGATATATTTTTAACACTAAAACACGCGGGTACATTTTTGCAAAGTGGTGCAATGACTGGAGATTAAAAATTAACGTGAGTAAATGTAATTTTGTAAATTTTAGCACGAGAAAACAGAAAACAGACTTTGTATACAAAATAAATAATCATACTCTAGTACAAACTGAAGACATTAAAGATCTTGGTATAGTTTTATCTAGTAATTGCTCTTTCAAAAGTCATGTTGACTATGTTAGTAAAAAGGCAAATCAAATGTTAGGGTTTTTACGTAGAACTTGTCAACCATTTAATGATATTGTATCTATTAAGTCCTTGTATTTTTCTCTAGTCCGTAGCAGATTAGATTATTGCTCGGAGATATGGTCTCCGCATCAGAAAACCCTATCCGACAGACTGGAAAAGGTTCAAAGAAAGTTTGTAAAATTTCTGTGTTTCAAAGCATTCAAACCTTATGACAAGAGCCAGTATGAATATATCTGTAAGTTTTTTTAATTTTCCAACATTAGAAAAAAGACGCAAATATTTTGAACTTGTATTTTTAAACAAACTTGTTAATTCTCATTTTGATTGTTCGTATTTAACTGAAAAAATCTGTTATCACGCTCCTGTTCGAATGTGTAGAAAATATACTTTGTTTTATCCACCAGTATGTAGGACCAACACACGGAAACAAAGTTTATGTGTTCGGGCACAGATAAGCTTCAACTTACTGTCAAATAATGTAATTGATGTTTTCTCTCCTTTTTTCAGTTTAAAGATTGACGTTATCTTGTCTTTACATTTTATATTTATTCTACTTCGTTATTTCCCTTGTTATCAACTCTGTAATTAGGCTCCCTGGGCCTGTTGAGATTGAATTTGAATAAAATAAAATAAATAAAAATAAATACATGGAAAATCTTCTTGTCTAAAATAACCACGGAGACACTCATATATTTTTAACACTATAACACACGGGTACATGGAAAATCTTCTTGTCTAAAATAACCACGGAGACACTCATATATTTTTAACACTATAACACACGGGCACAGGGAAAATCTTCTTGTCTAAAATAACCACGGAGACACTCATATATTTTTAACACTATAACACACGGGCACAGGGAAAATCTTCTTGTCTAAATAACCACGGAGACACTCATATATTTTTAACACTATAACACACGGGCACAGGGACAATCTTCTTGTCTAAATAACCACGGAGACATTGATATATTTTTAACACTATAACACACGGGCACAGGGATAATCTTCTTGTCTAAAATAACCACGGAGACAAGTTTCTTATTTTTAGTTTTGTACTCTAGCCTACTTTAGAGTGAAAGGCCATGGTGCAACTTGACCAATAGAAATACCTTAAGCCAGATTACAACTGAACAAATGAATTTTTTCCAATTTTTGTTAAATATTGTCGTTCCAATGGTAGTTGGTTAGATTGACTGATCAATGCCGACTTAGTCAGCTGGGATGACCACAAGATTGACCGACTAGAAATGTTTGAAGGCGCGAGAACCATATGTAGCCACGATTCTCCTTTAAATGTGGCCTTCTCACACTTTCAAAATTATTGTTTAATTTTGGAGTCTTTGGGACAATTTATATACATCAGATGTGAGATCGAGTGTGACCGTTTATTGAAATAGGGAACTTTGTATCGTTAAGCACAAAGCTGTATTAAGCTTAAGTCAGGCTTAAATACGTCGCGTCACAAAGGAATTTGATTGTGACGTTGTCTAGATAAGTCAGACTCAAGCTTAATACACCTTTGTGCAACCGGACCCTGTTCATTACACAAGGGCACTATTAGGTTTAAATTGATTGATTGATTGATTTGGGTTTAACGTCGAACTCGAAATCTGAAGTCATGAAAACAACCGAAAAATAACTTCTCCACAATACTGGTGCCGTCCTGTATTTATGAGACAAATTCTCTTCAGGGAATATTATATACTGACGATTCATTCTGTTCAAGATATGTATGTTCCCAACAAGAAATTTTAGCAATGACGTAACTCCACACGCTCGAATATCGATTATACTGGCATTAGTAAATGAATCTAATTGCACAAGTTTACGTCAAAGCAGGTCGAACACCTCCTTTGGTCCGAGCGCTGCTGTAAGTTTATAGAACACTGTGGTCGGTTGCACGAAGGTGTATTATACTATTAAGCTTAAGTCAGGCTTAAATACGTCGCATCACAAAGGAATTCGATTGTGACGTCGCATAGTTAAGTCAGACTTAAGCTTAATACACCTTTGTGCAACCGGGCCCAATTTGTTTTTACGTCAGTTTGTTCAAGTATCCAATAATCAACCTGCATACGTCGCATAAACGACGACCATCAATTTGTGCCGATCATTAGAAACAGAAAATGATCTGTTTAACTAGCACACGGGCATCGTCGGAACCCACGATTAAAACTTACGCTCACGCTCACTTTACCCGTGGGACAAGTGGAAGCAGATCCGTCGTTTCTAATTTAATATGCATGTTGACTTTGATTGGTTCCGCCACAAAACTGTGGCGGAAATTTCACCAATCAGAATCCGCGTTACGTAAGCATCTATGCAGTGTTCAAAACAAAGATGGACGACGTTTCGGTTTACACTTCAATTCGACAAACGTGTCTCCAAACTGAAGAGTTACAACGTTTATAAGAGAACTTTTGATTGGTCCGACAGTAAATGGGCGTTCCCAGAAAACGAGGCTTTCAATCTCAGTTGTCCCAGGGGTAAAATGTGAGCTTGTTGAGAATTTAACCCTGGGTATCCGAGGATGGCACACGGGTTGTCGGATGCAGGCTATTATTTTCTCAACCTTGGGCGTGTTGACAAAACGAAATTGAGGAACCTCGCGGAAGAAACCTGCTTCTGGTATCCCAAAACTGGTTCAAAATAGATATGTTATGTGGGTGAC
Source organism: Lepidochitona cinerea (assembly GCA_963971465.1). NCBI lineage: Eukaryota > Metazoa > Mollusca > Polyplacophora > Chitonida > Tonicellidae > Lepidochitona > Lepidochitona cinerea. Next base: position 5,490,204 of record OZ020565.1, read on the forward strand.
GAATGGTTGACTGATAATGCATGCGTCCGCAATTTGATTCCCTTTAAAGGACAACCGGCCTAAATTTGTTGCGATTTTTCGTTGACCCTCAAATAGCTAGAAATATAAGAAGTAGTGAATCTCAGAAGAAGGCCCGCAAGTCAATTCGCCGCAAAACAAGTACATTTACAGAGTCGTTCAGGCAACTCTCTGCTGCTATTGCTTTATGTCTGACAGTGAGTAAACAAGCGTCCAAGAATGCGCCACGCGCGCAGCTAAAGAGGCTGTAAGCGAACACATGCAGCTAAGCCCGCTTAATTCCTATAACCTAAACAAAGACGACAAAGGCGCTGCCCAGCGGCACCTGGGAGTTAGGCAAGTTGCCAAATGTCGACAATGTCGTTTCTTTTTTTTTTGTGTGAGTGATGTATGAGCCAAACATGATGACTAGTATAAGCTTTTGACGTGATTAGTAACACTTTGTTGAAAATACACATGCTATAACATGCTATCAAATAAACGCCCTGCAGGTGACGTAGGCCAAAAGGCTGTTTGTGCATATAGAACCACGCGAGTTGCTTATGTTTATAATGGAACATCCTCCTTTTAACACAATTAAAAACTTGTCTTCGTGGTTGTTTTAGACAACAAGTTTCCCCCCCAAACCCCGTAAGCTTTGTGGTTGTGTTCATCAATATAAGAATGTGGAACTTTTCATAAGTTGTTGTGAATTTCGAACACGTCAGATAGGGATCCAATAAGGTACATTTAAATACATTTTCATGCAATTTTTTAATCTATGACACCTTTTATTAAATATAAGTGGTATTTGCTGTAAATCTTTTAAGATAGCTTATAACGATTAATGATATAATGATTGGTCTATGCCTTCAATTTAAAAGCTGTGCTTGTGATTCCGTATGCCACATGGGTGGATGCAAAGTATACATAATTCATGCTGGGACTGAACTGAAAATCAATATTGAAATTCACTTCATACGAGCTGCTGTTGCATTCAGTTATCTATAATTGAATAAAAAAATCTACAAAAACAAAATGCTTGATTAAAGTTAAATTATCCAAAATATGCTTATAGTGATACGGATTATCAGCGTTATGGCGTGTTGTGCAATCCTAAAATGCCCGTTTTCTATTTTAAACACCCCTTTGAAGTTTTATTGACATAAGGAATAAACACAACTGTTAACTATATAGACGATCAATACTTGCCCTCTAACTATAACTACATAGGACTAGGACCTGTATTAAACCTACCTTTAGCTCTCTCATCGTAGCCTCAAGACCCGTGACAGCTTTCACGGACTCGTCGTAAGATTTCGTCAAATCAACTTGCTTTATTTTCAGTTCCTCTAGCTCCCTTTTCGTGCTCTCCAGTTCCTGGTTACGTATTTCCAATTCCGCTGCAGCGTCTTTTTTCAGTTCATCTTTTAGCTGTTCCTCTTCCATGTCGCGTCTGTTCAAAGCTTGTTTCAACTCCCGTGCATGCGCTCTGAGCTCTTTGATCAGCTGGTCCTTCCGTTGACTCGGCGTCAGGTACTCGGTAATTTCCGGCTCTTGGTCGTGTCGCGAATGCTGCATTTCGAAACGTCGTTTACTCGTCATATTTTCTCGAACTGGTGCTCTCGTGTCAAAATTCCAACGACAAAGAGAGTGAGAACTACCACAATCTCCACCTTGCAAACATAGAAACTGGTCCGTACTTTGACTAGAGGACTTTAAAGAGTTAGCTTTGTCCAAAAATCGGTCAGGGGTATTTGAGTTGTCTTTGAGGCCGACAAAAGAACCCGATTGGTAGGCTACTGGGATCGCAATCCCTGTATTCACAGACTTTGAACGACACAGACGGGGTAAACGAGAGCGATGTTGAGACTTTGATCTACTTGCTGATTTGGAATCTCTTTCTGAAAATACATCGGATTCAAGGCTGTCTGCTAGACTGGACTGACTGCGCCTGTCTGTATCCACGTCACATCCGTTCACGCGCTCTGGATGATCAGAATTGATAGAGGAAGTCGTATCATCGGAGCTGATGTTCATTTTGGCGGACAATTAGCATCAACAGGACACCCCAAAGTCTGTAAAAAAGACCAAAAATATGATATCAGCAAATGGTTGCAGTATTCCTGTTTATGCTGGTAGACCATTTGAGGTTGAACTGGGAAAAATGTGGGTCAGCGGACCGTAGTATTTACAAGAGCCCTAAGATCTAATGTTACAGAGAAACACTAAGAAGATTTGTATATTTAGATAGCCTTAATGGGCATGGTACGTCTGAGGAAATTGGAGAAACACAGAATGGGAAGGTGTTGAGTTGTTCACTTGTAGCTTTCTTTCTTCGGGGGGATTTCGGTCCCTCAGTCCGACAAAGGCCTCCACATCCCATCGATGTGGCGCGGGCTCAAATCCCACTCAGACCAAATAAAAATTGAAAAATTTCTGAGTGGATTTTTCACTCGAACGCCGGTTTCAAGAGTTTACCAGGTACTCGCTGCAGGTCGGGCTTTTCCTCCAGGCAATGGGTCCGGTTTCATCCCCAATAAACCTGACAAAGCTGCCATATACGTGAAATAATCTTGAGGGTGACGTAAAACATCAATCAATCACCCTATATTAGCATTGTTACTGGTCCAAGCAGAGGCGAACTGGTCCCAGGACATGTGACAATCCCAATAAGGAATATCCTGCTTAATTAAAATGTTATTAATTGACTATCAATATCACTTTTCATAAAATAATAATAATATTTGAACAAATAAGGTTTGTGTTGATCAATATACAGGCCGGTTGGCTGAATGGATAAGGCAGCCGGCATTTAGTGCTGGCGATAGGTGCCATACTCTGGGACGTGGGTTCGATTCCCGTTTCGGGCGTCAATCAAAAATCGGTAGAGGAATTTCTACCATATTTTCAAGAAAGTGTAATTCCAAAATAACGAGAATACTAATATACAGGCCATCATGTACACAATCCTAATTATTCCACTTTGTTTATGCTAAAGTCCAAGTCGCTCCGCCATCGAAGTGAGGTTTCGCCATCATCAGTATGCGGGCATGGAATACTTACACCTTTACGTACCCCCTTAATTGTAGAAAACAATGGTCTAACGAGTTGGGAGCGGTGACAATAACGCTACATACCGGAGCTACGTACCACGTAAGACCTTTATCTACATTCACAAGGAAAGTTGGTTATTATGTTTTTTTTATTTAACTGACAAATTTGTTTATAAATCAATCCGTCTTTAGAATGACAATTGTCATATTTTTTACTATTGGTAACACCTTCATAGACGGTATATAAACGACGTGAAAGCATTAAACCATCGTTAGGTGTGGTGTACCAAAAGTTATCCCCCTTTTGTACATATACAAAGGAACATATTTTTGTATTTGTACAAATTATAATAAATACAGTGTTTCATTTTTTTAAGAAATAGACGGAGGCCGGTTGGCTGAATGGATAAGGCAGCCGGCATTTAGTGCTGGCGATAGGTGCCATACTCTGGGACCCAGGTTCGATTCCCGTTTCGGGCATCACCCAAAAATCGGTAGAAGAATTTCTACCATAATTTCAAGAAAGTGTAATCCCAAAATAACGAGAATACTTTTTCTTCAGCTGTAAACTAAGTATTTTTATCTGTTGATGGTTTCAAGACAAATCACGTTGAGAGCAATAAAACTGTCGCCATGTTGGATCTCGTATTGGCCCAGTTTGTATTGGGCTTGTTTCTTTGTATTGGCCCTGGTAAGCCCTGTATAAGTGTGGCCGTTTCTCCGTATTTTGCCAATAACACTTAAAGTCCATTATAATGAAAAGTATAGGTGTGCGGACATGCGTATCGATGGGGCAGATATAAAAAGTTTTCAGGGCCAAGAAATAAATAATAGTATAAAACAAATGCACCATTAAAGTGGCATGATCTGCCAAAATGTTGATATTTTGACGTTAAAACAGAATGTTGAAATCATTGGCTATTTTTCTCAAGACGTATAATTCACAGGCTTTTTAGTGCTTCAAGTCTCGAGAATGAACGATAAAGTGTTGTTGTAACTTTGGCTTAGAATGAATGAATGGTCGTCCCGGTTATTTAATTTTTTTTACTTTTAGAGCACATTGTCGGTTCGTACAGGCCACATACTGTATGGATTTTCCTCATTCCAACGCCAATCATTTAGTTTTTCGATGACTTTCAAAGCCTCTTACTGTCGTGACGATCAGAAATTATGATCAAAGTGTGAATTTTGGCAGCTTGCGCCACTTTAAAGGAATTATTTCGCAAAGAAAATACAAGATGGCAATCAGCCTATGCGCTGTTCTTTATATAGCACTGTAACTCACGAAGGAATCACGTAATATTGGGATTGAATCTGCGGATTTGCTGCTAGCTCTGCAGTTGAAACAAAAGTGGTTCGTATGTCCGATGCACGGAAGCGCTGTATTTACAAGTTTCTGGCAGCGGAGATTGCAATTGCAGTGCGGAAGAGAACCGCAGGCACAAAGGATGTTGTGACATCATTGCACATCCGACACCAATTACCCAAAACCATCGATCAGAATTCCTTACACTGCAGACTCAACCTAGAAACCGAATGCATTTCTTGAAGGTTTCAATTTGGGATCAGCTTTTTTCCACGTATACTTGACTGGTTGGTTGGTTGTTTTAGCTTATTGGTGCGTCCATTCGTATGAATGATGTACGCCTATACTTGATTGTATTTTATGGAATGAATAGCCGAGCTGAATAACCCCATAAAACCAAAGCAGAACCGAACCAATTTTATATCTAACTGGTTCATTACGGTATCTGTCCCATCGCCTATACTACCTACAGTTAACCTTGCAACTGAAACGGTCCTTGATTTTTCATTGCCCTGGCTTTATGTATTGGTTATATTCTAATCCAGTGCCCCTATTGGATTGTTCATGATTGCAAATGTTTTGTTTTTTAATAGAATATTTTTCAATTGGACCTGCATATTGGGCTTATATCTCGATGTTGTCCAGATGGTATGGTAACCAGTCCATTTATCGATAGGACGGATTGTTACGTGCACCGCCCTAGATTATGATTATTCAGAGGCGAAAGACCCCGCTAATGAGGAAATGGACCAAAAGCCTCACTCGTGAGAAACGTAAGGTACCAAATAACCTGAAGCCTGTTTCACCAAACGGCGAAAATGTATTTTTTTGGAGTAACGTTCATAGCAACGTACATCTCTACAGTGTGGGTTGCCATGACACACAACTTACGCTACACCGCTTTATGAAACAGGCCCCAGATGATTAAATCACCGGCAACTCGAATTTTCACATAAGGCGATCGAGTGAAAATCCCACTGAGTGGGATTCTGAGTGGGATTCGAGCCAAAATAAAATCTGCATGCATGGTCCCATGCCGTAACACGGAATGGGGACATGTTTTAGCTTGGCTTGAGAAGATGACATCGTGCATGTTCACATTGTTACTTCTAAACTGTACTTTTCACTCGAACGACCTATGTGGGATGGTTGCCAGTTACCAACGGAAGGTCGTGGGTTTCCTCCGGGCATAGAGCCCGGTTTCCTCCCACAATAAAACTGGCAACGCCGCCATATAAGTGAAATAATCTTGAGCGCGGCGTAAAACACCAACAATCAATCAATCTAAACTGTATGGGAGTGGGGGGGGGGGGGGGGGGGGGGGAGGGGGCTTGTTATCTTAGTCAACAGAGTGTGCCTCTCAGTCCGATCCAGTCCTTCCATCGGTAGATTGCAGGTTCGAATCCCACTCAGTCCAATTCTATTTCAAGAATCATTTCTCAGTGGAATTTTCACCCGGTCGCCTTATGTGAAAGCTCGAGTTGCCGGTGGGTCCCACAAACCGAAGGTCTTGGATTTCATATACGGTTTTCCCACAGTATACAGCATCTTGAGTGTATATAGCCCGAAAAAATCGGCCTCTATGGTGCTGAGAATCTAACATACACTCCCTGACGTTTACTTCACCCATGCAAGTAAATTTCTTCTTTTTCGAAATTTAATAATTTTTAATAATGTATTGGTCGTAAACGTAGACCGATTAATTGACTACCATGCAGGTACCGCCCAATGAATATTCGAACATAAATAACGAGGTACCTGTAGACAATTAATATAATTGAATTACCTGACGTTGGCACCCTGGAGGAATTCGAGGGAAAAAATTCGGCTGAGCCCAGATTTCTCGGCTTTGCAGCGTAAAGTATCAATCAATCAATCAATCAATCAATCAATCAATCAATGAATCTTAACTCTATTTGGTTACTGAGTAGTATACCAGCCGCAATTCTCTCAGAAAAGCAGAGATATATTTCCTATTTTTTTCTAACAAATATATTCGAAATTTCACAGACTGAAATCCTAAATAGATCATATCAACTTATATGTAAGTGCATAGTTTTGAGATATACTTAATACGAATGGGCGCACGGATAGGGAAAATTGACAAAGACGCTGACAGACAATTTGACGGGGAATTACATAAATTTTTAAATTTTAAATTTAATCTTGGTCTACCTACATAGTTAATACAAGTCATTTAAGTTATTTTAAACTTACCTACGAATTATCGAACAGCTGTCAAAGATAACAGAAAAGATTCATTCAAGGAACGTTGAATCCAAATTAACTGAAGATGCAATATATATTTGTCCGTCTCTCACTGACTGTAAGTCGGCATTTCTACCTGCAGACAAACTCACTGTATGTCACTGAGGTTCTGACAGCCGCGCTCAATTGTGTGTCTGACTCCATATTAAACCATATAGCACAACATGTTCACAGGACGTATACATACGTGCATTCTTGAAGTCTAGGTCCATTATACGAGGAGCTACCTGGATATTGTGGAAATAGCAACCCAGCATATTGTATTGCTGAGAATAAATGGATGTTGTCGATACAGATGTCCGAAGCCATCTGTCACCGCATCCCGATAAGGGGAAAAACAGTGCACGAATTGCCTCCCTTGGCTTGATCCGACCTTGTGTTTATTGCGCAGCCATTTTACTAAAGCAGTCCTGGAAATATTGCGATCCCCTTTTCAAGGGTATGCCTTGTCCCTCGATCATTCGAAGTCACACGGACTTTATGAACACTACAACACACGGGCACAGCGAAAATCTTCTTGTCTTAAAAATCGTGCAGACAAGTTTCTAAGTGTGTTAAAAAGGGGAATTTCGGGAGGGTAAAAAGAAAAAGCATCCCCCTGCCCACCCTTTTCACCATAAATAACTCAACAATTAGAATGGCAAGCCAAGCTGTATATATAGCGTGTGTTTTGATATGTCAGAATGGGCCGTTTCTGAAAAACATTTATTTGTCTGAGTCTACCGATATTCTTGCAATAGATGCAGATGCGTAAGCATTGTCAATGTATTATAAAGTGCTCCAGGAATTTTTTCTGACTAAGGCCAAGCTCCTGTCAGTCGTCAACCTAATGAAATGTCATGGGTTGCAGTTTATTACTACAACTTATGATTGGGTACAAATGTCTAAATGATATACCTCTTTTTAACACAATAAGAAACTTGTCTCCGTGGTTATTTAGACAAGAAGATTTTTCCTGTGCCGGTGTGTTTTAGCGTTCATATATATATATGTGGCGTAACTTTGCGACTTACGGCAACGTAAATAAATCTTGAAGGTATACAGGTATGTAACATTAAATTGGTCTAGAAACAGCCCCCGCCCCCATTAAACACACTGGCACATTTAACATTCCACACATCTGGGTAAAATATCATTCTCCCGATTGCTATAAGTGTCATGAGCTGCCAAAATTGAGATATTTGGCCATTATAACAGAATGTTAAAATTATCGGCTATTTTTCTCAAGACGTACAATTCAGAAGCTATTTAGTAGTTATAGTCTCGAGAAAGTACGATAAAGCATTGTTTTCAACTAACGTAGGCCTAGAATGAATGAATGTTCGTCACGGTTATTTAAATTTTGTTTACTTTTCGAACACCATTTCGGTTCCTTTAGATATGCCAGTCTTTCGATGACCTTCAAAGCCTCTTACTGTCGTGACATTCAGAATCTATGAAAATAGTCCGAATTTTGGCAGCTCATGCCACTTATACGTTTACTGCGTGTGTATTTCTGCTTTAAATCTCCAGAAATCAGCAAATAAAAGAGTAAATAGATCCAAGCCCTTACCTGTAGTATGTTCACCTGTAGGTCTGTTCTATATACATCAAATATGATATCATGTTATAATATTAAAGTCAATACATAGGCAATATAGTCTACACTGACATATAGCTACTTTGATAACTGGGTCACGTCGACGAAATATCATATGCCAGTCGCTTGGGATGGATAGAGAAATTTAATAAAATATTGGGAAAATGTAACTGGTCTATAATTAAACGAACAGCCGTTATGTATAGCAAATCGCAATCTTGCATTTTTACATAGATTTGAACTAACGGATAGTTAAATCATTTTTTTCTTCAAATTTATTGTGTACGAACGATTAGATTTAAATAGGCGGTATGATTTTAGACCCGATTGGATTAGAAATCGCGACCTATTAGAGACGTATACAAATTAATTGGAGTAGACATTGTAGATATACATCAATTACCGCCGAGCCTGATGACGTCACATAGATTTACGCAAAGCTTTCTGGGTAAAATGTACCTCAGTTCGCCATTTTGTTTATTGGTACTTAGCAAGATGTCACTTTTTTTTTGAAAACATTGATGACATAACCTGTTTTTATCCACACATTTTTCTGGTAACTTTACACCTTTAACGTCTTCTTCTCGATACAGTATTATTTCTTCCGCCATACTTAAAAATTATGTTAAGATCCCTCAATCTCCCGAAATGCTTTGCGCGTAAATTCCAAGTGACGTCATCAAGCAATCGGTCAATTAAGAAATTAAAAAAAGAGTTAATGGGCTTCGATGAGGTCAGTACTTTTAGGTAAATTAGATTTGTTGATTGATGTCAATCGTGATGACGCGCCTATCGTTGTGTACCCAAGTAGGCCTACTGACAAGTCTAGTCTTGATATGCATAGATAGTCGCGTCATCACAATTTGATAGATGTTTCAAGATTATTTCACTCATCTATGGCGGCGTTGCCAGGTTTAGTGGGGAAGGAATCTCGTATCGGGAGATCATGGGATGGCCTTTATCGGCTTCCATAGATACCAATCATCTTAATTCATTGCCATACTGCCAAATAACCGGAATACTTTTTACGGATATTAAGCCTACTTCGGAATGACGTCTGGCAAAATATGGTCCATTTTCAAGAATACAGATTTCTCGGTATAGATATATAAAAGGGAAAATGTCACGAGGCTACTAAATGAAAAATCGATAGGCTGTCGTCAGAGTTTTAACTTTACCTAGCCTATGCTTTTATATCACCCATTAGAAGTTTTAAATATTATTGGGTATATACATTGGCATATAATGTACCCCTTGTCTGTTTTTCTGACTCTAAAATGAACATTTTTTTTTTAAATACTGACGACCGAAACCAAAATACGGCCGTTAGTAGGCTATACAAAAATAGTCCTTTTTTAGTCAGAGCTTCCGGACTAAATGTGTACCCTATGTTTAAAGTGGCATGAGCTGCCAAAATGTACACTTTTTTCATAATTTCTGATCGTCACGACAGTAAGAGGCTTTGAAGGCCATCGAAAAACTAAATGATTCACACTGTAATGAGGAAAATCCATACAGTATGTGGCCTATAAGAATTGAAATAGTGTTAAAAAAGTAAACAAAATTTAAATAACCGGGACGACCATTCATTCATTCTAAGCCAAAGTTACTTCAAAACATAATTTATCGTACATTTTCGAGACTAGAAGTACTAAAAAGCTTCTGAATTATACGTCTTAAAAAAATAGCCAATAATTTCAACATTCTGTTTAACGTCAAAATTTCAACACTTTGGCAGCTCATGCCACTTGAATGTTAGTGTCTTTACTTATTGAAAAATGTCAGAAATAGGAAATTTAGTTTTAGATAGGAATTTATTTAAAGTTTGTACTCACCATGATGCTTCAAATATAAGTTACTTTTTTTAATATATTCAACCACGTGGTGAAGGTTTATATAAGCGCCCTTTCTCCCAGTTACAACTCGATCTGTCGTCAGTAAAATCTTAACACGTCTAGTACGAAAAGCTCCATGGGTAGCCTACTGACACTTAGGATTAATTTAAAACATGGCCAGTTGTCGAGATTTATAATCGATCTGTCCACAGCTGTTTGGATTTTATTCCCGGTTTAGAGTAATTAAAGGTTTTATAAGGTACGCGGTGTGTCTTTCCTACAGTACACGAGCAATTTAAGGGGAAACTAATGCATAGGCCTACTTATCAACAGCTCTTTGTCGGAAGGGGCCTCAGTGGTCCAGAGTGATCGTCCCTCAGTCCTATACAGACCTTCCATCGTTTGTCGCCAGCTAGAATCACACTCAGACCAAATACAAATTCAAAATTTGAGCGGATTTTTTACTCGGTGGCCGTATGTGGAAGAGTTGCCACGTACTCGCCGAAGCTCGGCGGTTTCCTCCGGGCAATGAGCCCGGTTTCCCCCCGCGCTAAACCTGGTAACGCCGTCATCAAGTGAAATAATCTTGAGTGTGGCGTAAAACATCAATCAATCTTTGTCGGAAGTCCTTAAAAGGACCAAAAAGGTTACCGTTCTACCAACTGAGTTATTCGGTCCTGGTGTGACGAAGAGCTCTATTACACACAGAGCTTGAATGAAGTCGATTATAATTTGAAATTGTATATTTAAGTCAGTGTTTCGAAAGCAAGCTGCAATCTTCATCAGGGAAATTACTGAATCGAGTAACCTAATTTCAACTGAAGTGCAGAAAACAGTCGCCCTAAATGATTTGAAGCGAGACCATGTCATCTAAACTATAGTGAACGGTCAACTCGTTAGGACAAACATAGGGACCTAGTCGAAAACACACAAAGGATTTGACTTTAGGGACACCAAAAATTCGATAAAGGAATTTGAATATTTGATTGATTATTGAATAGGGAATTTGAATATAAGGTTATTTCGATATCTCTAGAAAATAATTGTGAACAATAAGATTAAGTTGTCAAGGTGCAATCATCATCAGGGAAATTACTGAAATAGTAAATTAACCGACACTGATTGAGTCGGATAGCTCAGTTGGTAGAGCGGTGGGACGGTAACCCTAAGTCGTGAGTTCGATTCTCACCCTGGCCCGGTTTTTTTCCCGGGTCAATCAGTGTCGGTTAATTTACTAATTAAGATTATGCTGTACCTTCAGACAGATATATAGGCTTATATTGTTTTTAGACATTTTGCCTGGAAGGTCTGGCGGCTTTGAAGTTAGCGAATGTTTTGGATCATTCTTATCACAAACGGCACAATTTTTCACAAACTATTTGAACTCTATTACCTTTTGACACTGAACTAAAATTTTCACTTAGGCACTACATTTCACGGCGCCTTTGTGTCCTGGGCCCAGTTTCACAAAGCGATCTTAGCTTCAGGTGATCTTAATTACCAATGGCAACGTATACCTTTAGCATTGGTTGCCATGGTAGTTAACATCACACTTTGTGAAACTAGGCCCTGCTGGCAAACTTCCAGAATGATTAATGTGCAATAAAGTAATGGCGATCATCTATCAAATAGACGTTTGTCACAAAGCCCTGTCTTACAAAGGTGGTGCAATGATGTGCATAGGCTGTAACATAGACCAGTTGCGACAAGTCCGTAATTTCCGATAGTTATAGACCTTTAGGCTTATGCCAGCTTTGTAAAACAGGGTCCGAATATCTTGATATGGAATTACTTGTCCAAAAAGCGGCGCATCAGGATCCTTCTAGTCTTTTCTCAAATAATGTGCCTCATCGTTTAATTAAATTACTAGAGATTGTCTGAAATCCAAGAATACATTAGGATTGCGAAAACAGCGTCGGCTTAAGATGTGTATTGTACATCACTCGCACCCAGAACCTATGGATATGTCGTGAATTGATTACCATACCATTTCTCCTTTGATGAAAGCACGGTTTGTGATTTGTCAACAACCTTTCGCCATAATCTGTAAATTTTTCCCAAGTTCAAGTAACAGCTAAGGACCCTTTCTCCAGCTGTAGATATTGTTGTTCTGGATTGATTAATTAATTGTATATTTTCTCTCTCACATATATGACAAAGCTACCAGGTTTAGAGCTGGAGGAAACTGAGCTATTTGCGCAGAGGAAATCGACTTTCGGCGAATACATTGAAACAATTTTTTTCAATTTGTCTTTGATCTTTGGCAAACAGTGCCTAACGTCTGCCGTAGGTAATATCAGATATCATAGGTACGATTCTGAAATTCGTTGCCAGGCTTAGTGGGGGGGGGGGGGGGGGGGGGAGAGGCTTCTCTACTTACCCGCAGCTTCCTGGCAAAAAAGTTGCGGATTTTTCCTTTGGACTGAGTGGGATTCACTTATATACTGGTGTTATTAGGTTCAGTAGGGGAGGAAACCATGCTCTGAGCCTACAGGAAACCCCCTGATCGTCTGAGAGTACCTGGCAACACCTCCACAAAAGGCCGATCAAGTGAAAAAACACACATACAAAATATTTCCTTCCATATTTGACGGAGCAGTATTCTAACTCCGCAAAAGAAATGTTAGAAGGTTTACGAGACTGGCTCTCGCTATTTTGATGCAAATCAGTGAGACAGAAAATGGCAAGTAAAAATATGTCCCTCTTTATATAGCTACATTACATTCTGCAGTGCAACACATTTATGTATATATACAGTGTACATATATTAAGTTTAAAATACATATATATATCAATAAATCATAAGCATACATGTATTTACATTAGATCTGGATAGTTAGAATTCACTTACATGTATACAAGCTCACAGGGAAAAGAAATCTAAAAGTTATAAGAAACTCTAATGGTCTTCTTACAAATGGAGCTTTCTTGTCCAAGCACTAAACTGGAGAAAAAAAAAACATTGAAAAGTTTTGCAGGTGGTTTAAATTAACACCCACCATTTAGTCCCAGGGCCCTGTCTTATCAAGCTACACCCACCATTTAGTCCCAGGGCCCTGTCTTACAAAGCTGGCTTATGTTACTTCGGACGTAAATCAAAGGCATTTACGTCCTAGTCACAACTAGTCCATGTTGTAGGTCTATGTGCAAATTTACGTCAGCTTTGTAAGACAGGCCCCAGGAGGGCAAAACGATGTTGAGTTCCATTTACCACGTTGAATACAAGTCTGTGATGGGAGTGTTGATGAGATTATGACCATTATTTATACCAAAATTCTGCCCAGGAGAACAAGAATAAATTTTGATAGTACTGTGTTATTTAATTAACACTTAATGAATGAGAAGATATATTTTGAACTCCCTCATACTGACCTATATATTCGGAGACAATCTTCCCACTTCAAGTTTGTCGCCATGTTTTTTTGGACCTAAATCTACGATTGTACATTAAAGAGCGATAAAAATACGGCATTATTGATCTAAAAATAGCTATACCAACATCACGTCATCCTAAAACGGAAAAATGGCTACACAGGTAAGCCACTGTAAGGACATACTTCTGTCTGTTTTTATTAGCTTGAGGGTCACTGGAGGAAATTGACGTGAAATGTTTTAAGTACTTTGAAAGTTGTTATCGACGATAATCCCTATGTATTTCTAGAGATTTCCCCTCCTTTAATAAATGTAAAGACATTTTTTCAACTCATACCTCCCATCCACCTAAAAAATCGCAAACTCGTACATATGTAGTTTGACACTGGAACAAAACTCTTTTCCCCCCCTTAATGAGCTATCTAGTGCTATTTAACATGTGTATGACTATGTAGCTACCTAAAATCACACAATAGGTTTAATTTAAGAATTCAATATTTCAAAATTGCATTCTCTACATCTGCACTTATTAAGAGGTTTAATCCAGACAATTTGCCAAATATTAAACAGGTTCGGTTTTCTTGAGGTCCGTTTTCTACAAGATAACTCCCTAGTGCTACACGGTTACTATGTGGAGAGTATCGGTTGACAGTAAACATTTGGTTGGTTGACTGATTGATTGAAGTATTACGCCACACTCAAGATTATTTCACTTCGATAGCGGCGTTGCCGGTTTTAGTGGGGGCGGAAACCGGGCTCATTGCCCGGAGGAAACCCGGGACCTTCAGGGAATACCTGGTAACTCACATACCGTGACCGAGTGGAAAATCCAAATCCAGTCAGAAATTTTTCAATTTTGGGGGATTGAACAAGGTGCCATACATACATTTACTGTACCACAACTGGATATGTTCAATATTGAGAACTAAATTAAAGGGATCTGTAGAAATAATAAACTTGATGCACACAAATTGTCCGATTCAAATTTAAAAAATGCAAAATAAATGTCACCAGGCATCCTGGTTTTACAGCCCCTTTTTCAAAATCTGTCCAGGTCTTCAAGAATTTTTTGCTAACAATTTCAGCTAGCGATTCTTTCAGGAAACAAATACGACGGGACTACTTTCCTTAAACGGCCAAAGCATGAAGAGCTTTCTTAAAAACATTCATGCTTTTTCTTAAGTTCTCGGTCGAGATCATTTTGATGTTGGTCTAGTGATTTTCAATTTGAAATCAATCAGACTCTCTTCATAATGAGGTCAAGGTCATGACAGTTTAACAGCTGATAAATGTGTGTCTCTTTTATTGCGTTGCACATCACGTTCATATTTTTTCTTCTGTTGCATCATGTGGCGTTCATCGCGCTCAGCTCGACGTTTTTCTCTGATAGCTGCCTGTGCTTCCCACGTTAAATCTTCCTTAATTTCTTCTCCCCAAGAGTTCTCTGTGTCATCCCATACACCCAAATCAGGTCCCTGCAGAGAAAAATGGAAAATGAAATCATCTCCTAAATTACACATTACTTCCTTAAAGGGAAAGAAAATCTAAGCTTTAGACTAGTTTAGATGGAAAGAGTAGAGTTAATTTAGTCCAAAACAACTGTCTAATGTATGTTTTATCCCCTCGTAAGTGAATAATTGAAATTTGAAGGTGGCGTTACAATAGAGAATAAGCTCCCTCGGCCATTCACAAGGCCGCCACCATTTTTTCATTAGTTTTATCCAATTATTGTTGAATAAAAATTTAAGTGCGTTATAGAGTAGTCATGTGATGCAATTTAGCCAATGGCTGGCTAAGTAATGGCGCGCGGTTGCATACTGACCTATATATTCGGAGACAATTTTCCCACTTCAAGTTTGTCGCCATGTTTTTTTGGACCTAAATCTACCTTTATACATTAGAGAGCGGTAAAAATACGTCATTATTGATCTAAAAATAGCTATACCAACATCACGTCATCCTAAAACGGAAAAATGGCTACACAGATAAGCCACTGAAAGGACATACGTCTGTCTGTTTTTATTAGCTTGAGGGTCACTGGAGGTAATTGACGTGATGTGTTTTAAGTACTTTGAAGGTTGTTATCGACGATAATCCCTATGTATTTCTAGAGATTTCCCCTCCTTTAAATTCTACCAAATATATACGCTCTCCTAAATTACAAATGGTAAAATACTTCCAGAAATTCTGCAAAAATATATACATGTATGGTGGAGTTATAGCATAAGTGTCCGTCAGTAAGCAAATAGCAATCATGAATACACAATGTCTGAATAATGAAGACACAATGTCTCAATCATGAAGACACAATGTCTTAATCATGAAGACACAATGTCTCAATCATGAAGACACAATGTCTTAATCATGAAGACACAATGTCTTAATCATGAAGACACAATGTCTCAATCATGAAGACACAATGTCTTAATCATGAATACACAATGTATCAATCATGAAGACACAATGTCTCAATCATGAAGACACATAATGTCCCAATCATGAATACACAATGTCTCAATCATGAATACACAATGTCTTAATCATGAATACACAATGTCTCAATCATGAAGACGCAATGTCTCAATCATGAATACACAATGTCTTAATCATGAAGACACAGTGTCTCAATCATAAATACACAATGCCTAAATCATGAATACACAATGTCTCAATCATGAATACACAATGTCTCAATCATAAATACACAATGCCTAAATCATGAATACACAATGTCTCAATCATGAATACACAATGTCTCAATCACGAATACACAATGACTCCATCATGAATACACAATGTCTCAACCATGAATACACAATGTCTCAATCATGAATACACAATGTCTCAATCATGAATACACAATGTCTCAACCATGAATACACAATGTCTCAATCACGAATACACAATGTCTTAATCACGAATACACAATGTCTTAATCATGAATACACAATGTCTCATTCAAGAATACTCAATAATTCAATCATGAATACACAATGTCTCAATCATGAATACACAATGTCCCAGCAAATAATGTGTAGTCACAACATTGGGGATGCATACACAGCAGATGCCAGGTACTAGGTGATGGCACTGAAAAATTTGACTGGGATTTGAGCCTGATCTGGAATGAGAATATAGGGCTCCACAAATAGGGCTCACCATACAAATGAAATAATGCTGACTTTGGCATAAAACACAAAACCATCCAACAACTATCGAAAACCAATTCCCGATGAATAGAGACCAGGGCCCAGGTTCACAAAGCGATCTTAGCTTAAGGTGATCTTAATTACCAATGGCAACGTATACATTTAGCATTGGTTGTCATGATAGTTAAGTTGTGAAACTAGGCCCAGTAGCCGGCTAAACTGCTCAGAATGGAATATTTGTGTAATACCTACCCCAGTTGGAACTTCTGAGGTCATTGCTAAACGACTAGAGAGTCCAGATTGATAATTAGCTTCCTCCTTCTTCTTTATTAATATCTGGGGAAAAAAAGAAAAATGACTTTAATATTAAAGTAAAATCAAAAGAACCTCTTCGGCCATTGAAATTGGAACATCCACTTTTATAATAATAAAAAAAAAAGATTTTGAGCAGTTTCTGTACATCTACAGTAAGTTGACTTTTTACTGTAAACTGAATATACTTATGAACACTAAAACACACGGGCACAGGGTAAATCTTCTTGTGTAAAATAACCATGGAGACAAGTTTCTAATTGTGTTAAAAAGAGGTATATCATTTAGACCTTTATACCACATCATAAGTTGTTCTAATAAACTAAACCTATGATATTTGATTAGGTTGACGGCTTAGCCTTAGTCAGTAGAATTTTTTGGAACGCTTTGTAATACATTGACAATGCTTACGCATCTTCAACTGTGCCAAATTATTGATAGACTAAGATTGATTGATTGATTGATGTTTTATGCCGCACTCAAGCGTTGCCAGATTTAGTGGGGGAGGACCCTGGGCTCATTGCCCGGAGAAAACTCCGGACTTACGGTGAGTACCAAGCAACCCTTCCACATACAGCGATCAAGTGAGAAATCCACAGAGAAGTTTTTCGAACTGGTGCCGAATCGATGGAAGGTCTGTGTGGAACTGAGGGCCGATCACTCTAACCCACTGGACCACCGAGGCCACCGACTGAGATTGAACGCCATACGATCATGGGAAAAGAAAGTGAAATTTTTTTTAGTTCTACGGATCATAGAATTTTGGCATACTTAATACTTCTCCATGCTAGGTCAGCAACCATAGCTAAAGCAATGCTCCAGGCCCAAGGGTTGTAAGTGTATTATTTTGATTGGACAGGAGCTCATGTGACTAAATGTTGAACACAGGTATTTAACATACATCACATTTATTGTTTATATCGTTTAACCACTCACCTTTTTTGTTCTTTTAACTTCAGGTGTCATGCCTTGAAAAAAATCTAAATCGTTTTCCTCCTCTTCCACAGAATGTTGATGGTTACCATGGTGATGGTTGCCGGGCATGGCAGTGGAATCCATTCCACCCCAGCTGTCCCAGGGTTCCATTTCCATCTAAAATGCAGAAGAAACCCGATTATTATATTATTTGTTTATATATAGAGGTTATCTAACGAGAGCCAGTGTGTTACGATGGATATCATTCGAGTCTATTAATTTTCAAAGTCACGAGCCTCTGGCGAGTGACTTTGGAAATTAATTAACGAGAGTGATATTCATTGTAACACACTGGTTTGAATTGGATAGTCTTTTTCTCACACTACACAAAAAAAACAGCGTTTTATTTCAAAATGCAGCTCTACTTAAAAACAAAATGGGACGTCGCTCTCTTTACAAGATTGGCTGTCCGAAGAGAGACTTGACAGGGCATTGTAACGTCAGAAATGACGTCACCAACGACAGCATCACAGACTCTTCAGTATAAGGTTGCTGCTAGACGCTTCATCTTTACGTCATAAGGACGTTTTACCAATAGTAAAACTTAATAAAGTTTAATTAGATTCCTTTTAGCTCTGAAGCCCCATCTGACTTAGTATAATTACCTCATTACTGGGAACACTCTGGGGGACATCTTGGCCCGAATAATGGTTAACAAGGGGAAGTAATGTCCCGGAATTTTTACGTCTGCGCCCAAGCCAACATAATAATCGTCTGAAAGGAGAAAGGAGGGCCAGCAATAGACCAATCACTTTCTTTATTAATCCGCCCACAGACATTTTCAGTGAAACGGAGACCTGAAAAGAAAAACAAGATTTAAAGTAATTCAGAATACGTCATTAATGTCAACCAGTAACTCATTGATATAGGGCTTGTGTCAGATTAAGAGACTATCACTCTGTCGACTGGGATGTAAATCCCCCCCCCCCCCCCCCCCCCCCCCACCCAACTCTCCAACGAAAATGTATGTAAGCCAATTTTGATTTAAAAAAACTCTTTCCCACACTTGATCAGCCTCGTCTACGCTTCAATTCTTTACCCCTCATATATTCTGGTATGTGTTCCGCATGTAAGATTCGGGTCTACACACAGGAAACTACCTATACCAGCTCGCTGCTGCCTTGGGGTATCCAATCAGTTATCGTACAGAACCAATTATCATACACCCAACCGATTACACTTTCTAGCTGATGACAACTGGGTTACTCAACCTCCAAAAACAAATAGAAATTATTTAGGAGTTACATTTTTCAGCTGACCCAAGAATAGCCGCTTTCGGCGTTTTCGGGTAATTTTCGAAGATGAAAAATGATGTCAGAACATCTTGGTAGTTATATGATAACTGATTCACATCCCTCAACAAAAAGAGGCAGACGAGAGGGTGCATGCTACATGGCCAGTCGCTAACTTCGTTCGGAAGTCTTGAGGAAAATTAAGCCCTTTCAACAAAATTTGGTGCGAATATAGAATACGTCCGTCACCTGCAACTTACAGTAAAACACATAGTTTCCTTTCAAATATTCTGTACAATAGCTTAAGGAACTCCCTAATCGGAAAATCCGTCTTTACTTGCACAAAATTCGCCTACATTTCCTAATTCGCCGATTTCACTCTACACACAAGCAATTCCAAACACTCGCCTCGCCATCTTTGCTTCGTTTAATGTATGTGACAGGACAATGTACGAGCTTGCCTGAATATGAGTCTCTCCGCCAGTGTTCAACTTCAACGAAGTTTTAATTTCTTCGTTATTAAAAATTCATAAAAAAAAAAGAAAAAGAAAAACTTAGGGGGTTCTAGGGGGGCTTGCCCCCCTGGCTATCATAAAATATTTACGATCACCGACCATTTCTTATTGACAGAAGAAGTTTTCAAAGTGACGGACGTATTCTATATCCTGTCCCAAAATTTGACTGAGCCCAGGTTTACTTTTCATGGGAATACAAATACTGATGTAAATTTTAACACTGATAAACTGGCAAAAGTGTCGATAACTGGTCGGATATCCGCACTCAGTTATTGTCCAGAACAACAACAACAACATCATGTAATCAACTGATCGGCATAGTCTTTGACAACAAAATTGTTTAAGTGCCTTCTTTACATACAAAAAAATACTTTGTCGATTCTTCGATATCTACCTTTGCTTTTTTAGCTATTTATCTCGCCACACAATCCCAAGAGAGTTAAATATTGCAAATTAGTGACATTTTCTTTCAGTCTCAGGTCCAATTTTCGAGTATTTTGCAGAACATCAAAATTGATTCACACGTGGAAAAGACTTTTAAAAAAAAAGCAAGCATATTTACTCCGTATAACAGTACATTTTAATACAAAAATATTTTCTTAGTTTTTAAAATAATTAATGGCTGCTTTAATAGAAGGAAACTTATTTTGTTAAGGGAAAAATGTTTATTTCGCATATAATTTAAAGTTAAGGATTCTCCTTTCACTGGCCGTTGCTAGGGTAACTATACGCCAACATGGCCGATTGCAGGGCGGAGAGAAAAAACGAACTGTCAGTGTAAAACTCATGCTTTTGAGTCGTTCGGATAAGATCACTATGGATTAGAGCTCGATTGCAGATCTGGATGTGTAGCGGGCCATCATGGGGGTAGGATTTTATGAGTATATTCATTACTATATTACTAAATTCCATACAGACTACAGCGATAGCGAGTGAAAGTGGGGTGGCACGTAATTGTAGAAAACAATGGTCTAACCAGCTGGGAGCGGTCATTGTAGAAGGGACGCCATTTTGTCGTAGTTACAGGCCGGGTGATACTGGAGCTCCGGCCCCTATTTTGAATTTTCCTACGAAAAAATTGTTTACCGATGCAATAAATGCCTTAAAATGAATGACCAACCTTTTCTGTCTTAGTATCCATTCCCCTTTTGTCGAACTATAGGCTTGGGTTGTTGCATTCCATCGATATCGAAAGTGGGTTGGAACATTTTCCCGCGAACAGGCGGCCATATTGCCTGTGGAATCATGGTTAATTTTCGCAAATTTAAAAATGGCTTCCTCCCGTAGCGTTCCGCCCTTCGGGCGTCACAATAGTCAATAACGCTACATACCGGAGCTAGGTGGCACGTACATCATACATGTAGTGATGTACCTCGTACCCAGGCAGGTCACTTCGTACCAGGAATATATTGAAGGATTGCATTAACATCTAGGCCTACAATTAGGGGTTTCAGTCACGTGACCTCTCAGCCTAGAAAAATCGGCTGCTGTGTAAAAATTTGTAAAACCTCAACATTGAGAATTTATCTACTCGCAAATATTTAAGTACATGTTCTGAAACTTTGCACAAAGCATAATAAAGCATTCAAGAGTTACCATGATTTTTTTCAACTCGCTCGCTTTGACGGATTCGGAAATTTCGTAAATTGTTCGGATCGATGTTTGGTCACCGCGTCACTTCGGCTACCCGGGACCTCCCAAGGCGTGATTTTGAGGTTTTGCACGAGGCAAAATAGCGCCAATTCCGGGCTCGTTGATTGGTTCCAAGAACTTGGGAGGTTGGCAACTGTCTCCAGGACATCTCGAGGATCACTACGGTAGGTGGAACTAGTCTGTAAACAGATTTTTGCCGATTCTACGCCAATTTTAGGGTTTTTCGAGTTGTTTTTGTGAAAAATGAAATATACTTTTTTTAATATCAACCTTAGTTCCACTCGGAGTTAAAAACTTCAAATATTCAGGAATTTAATGATATCATTTCTATAAATTAAAGTTGAGAAATCGAGCCCGGATTTTAATTTAAAATCCCGACTGCAACTCTGTAGTGAACTTTCGTGAACATCCGGGCACTCCGCCTGTTTTTCAAAACGTCAACAAAATCAACCCATTTCTAGTAGAAGTTTATGCCTTTGACAACTGCCCTTTAACTCTTTTATTCTGTTATTTCAACTGATCTATACTCATACTTTGTAATTAATTTGCTTAATCGAGTTCTTTGATAAGATTAAAGCTTAATTTGTGCTTTCGTTTTGTTGTTGTTGTTGTTGTTGCACGTTATGGGAGTTTGACAGACAATCATTGACTTTTCCACACCATTTAACTTGTGCTTGGTTTTTCTTTAATGTTTTTTTTATTTATCTCATTTGTATTTTTACTTCTTGTTGACCTTTATCAGCCATTAAATAATTTTGGGGTGCTTTGCTTGAAATTGATCTGGATAATTTTTTTATTTCAAATTATTCAGTTCATTTTTTCACATATTTTTTTTTTTCACTTCTCTTTTGTTTGTTTGTTTGTATTTTAGTAAATTCATTTTAAATTTCTATGATACATTTTCAAACTATCTCTGCTGATTTAATAATTTTTGCCTTTTTTTTCTATATTAAGATAATTTATTCCAGTGAAATTGCTCTACTTGGATATTTTGGTTGATGTTTATCGCCACACTCAAGATTGTTTCACTTAAATGGAGACTTTGGCATGAAACCAGGCTATGGTCGAAGGAAACCATCAACCCTTCGGCGAGTACCTGAAAACTCTCTCACTCTCAAATTATATTGGACTGAGTAGGATTCGACGGTGAATCAATCTTGTCAAAAATAGCAAGTAGACTGAAAATCTTGAACAAGGCATATAACATCAAACTAAGTCAATCAAATGAATATTTGCAAGCCAAACAAAATTACGAAAACTGAAACTAATCTGTTTGTGATCAGGAGACATAAACCGGTCAGTCATAGTTTTAAAAAGTATTTACATGTGCATTCATGCTGGCCTTCAACACTTTTTCTTGGAATTTATGTATCTGCAAGAAATATTTTATTATTTATGATGGATATCTTTCTCATGCCTATGCTAGTTTCGTAATCTTTTTGGCTGATTTTCTAACATACCGTTACAGCATACCATCATTCATTAATTGACATTCACATTTAGTTACGTTACGTTCACTAATATTCACGATAAATAATTGATAAATTTTCTCTTTGTAGATTCCCCATGTCTGCACAGTGCCTTGTTTGATGGGCCTGGTTCATCATGTAAACATAA
This sequence comes from Lepidochitona cinerea, assembly GCA_963971465.1. NCBI lineage: Eukaryota > Metazoa > Mollusca > Polyplacophora > Chitonida > Tonicellidae > Lepidochitona > Lepidochitona cinerea. The sequence goes on from OZ020565.1 coordinate 5,513,070, forward strand.
ATTCCTGAGAATTAGCTGTCCTCACGTATTCCGACAGAGAAATAACTATTCCAGTTATGATCTACTTTTCCAATAAGTAAAAAGGATCATCCAAGTTAGAATTTCTGTTATGAACCCGAGAGAAAAAAAGACATTAAATTATAGAGAATTTAACAGGACATGATATTTGCTGAGAGATTGTTGGATTACTTGGATAATATCTTTCTATCCATAAATAAGGTTACCTTATGATCTTGTGTCAATATATAAATTCCTCCATAGTTTAGTATATTGTGTTAATTTTCAATGGCCATGCTAATTATATTCTAACTCAATCAAAAAAAGGGACATTTTTGAAACAATAACAATTTGAAATCAACAAAGGGAGACAATTTGAAAATTCCAAATGCCATGAAATTTGGTAATTAAAATATAACCAAGTTAATTTCAGCTAAGAAGGCCTACACAAATTAGCTCATTAATAATAATATGCAAACGAAGTAAAACATATTGGGTAAATAGGATTAAGACAGCATATTTGCGGATATGTAGAAATAAATGATTTGAAGAAGTAAAGGTTATTTTTCAAAACTTTTTGTCAAATACTGATTAGTTCCAGAACAATTTCTGAATGCTTAATTAATATGCAAATGAGGTGAATTTGTCAAGATTTGTCAAGAAATTCCAGCCCAAAAGTCACACTGTTTGCTTTAAGAACGATTTCACTATGTCGCTAATATTGTTAATTAATATGCTAATTTTATGCAAATGAGGTTGATACGTCAAGATTGACTAAGATTGGATGCTGGTAATTAATTCATTATGACAAAATAAACATGTTCAGAAATTTTCAGCCCAAAAGTCAAATTACTTTTTGTTTTAACATCAATTTCACTATCGGCACTTAATTAATATGCAAATTTATGCAAATGAGGTTGATTATTCAACATTGACTAACATTTGATGCTTTTAATCAATTCATTATAACAAAATAAACATGTTCATAAATTTTCAGCCCAAAAGTCAAATTACTTTTCGTTTTAACAATAATTTCACTATATCGTCCATTAATTAATATGCAAATTTTATGCAAATGAGGTTAATTAGACAAGATCAACAAACAGTAGATCACGTTGATGAATTCCTTACCAAAACATTAACATTTTGTACAATTTTCAGCCCAACTGTCACATTAGTTTTTGTTTTAAGAACAATTTTAGTATATCGTCCATTAATTAATATGCAAATTTTATGCAAATAAGGTTACTAAGTCAAGGTTGACGATCATGCGGCTGATGTTAATGAATTCTTCATCAAAAACTTCTTAAGTTGTCAAATTTTCAGCCTCAAAGTCACATAACTTTTTTTTCTAAATTTTTTTAAAAAATTTCCTCTTTTCATCAATATGCAAATTTTATGCTAATTAGGTTAATTAATAAAAATTATCAATTATGCGGATGTCGTTAATGAATTTCTTCTCAAAAACTGCATGTGTTGTGAAATTTTCAGCCAGAAAGCTTTATTACTTTTTATTTTAGAAACAATTTCAACATTTTCCTATACTTGTAACATGGGGCTGTGTGCCATGAATATTTAATGAGTTCCTATCTTTTACCATCGTCGAAACCCACGGTTAAAAATTCCGCTTACGCTCACATTACCCGTGGGACAAGTCGGACCCTGCCCGTCGTTTCTAATTTAATATGCATGTAGATTTTGATTGGTTCCGCCACAAAACTGTGGCGGAAAATTTCACCAATCAGAATCCGCGTTGCGTCAGCATCTTAGCAGTGTTCAAAACAAAGATGGCCGACTTTTCGGTTGTATCACAACCAATGAACTATATGCGTGGAATGGACACGTCTCATTGGCTGGTTTGGATCTGATTTTGTAAAATGTGCCGCCATTGTCAGTTGATAAGCGCGTGCAGAACAGATCTGGATGGACGCCCCACTATCTCCTGGTAATGGCGGCATTCGAAGCATATCACGCACCACGTGACCTCCGTTCCACGCATATAGTTCATTGATCACAACTCACATGTCCTATTGGGGGCCGCCATCTTTGTTTTTACTTCAATTCGATAAACGTGTCTCCAAAACTGAAGAGTTAAAACGTTTATAAGAAATTGTTTGATTGGTCCGACAGAAAATGGGCGTTCCCCGAAAACGACGCTTAACGAGGCAATTGACCCAGGGGTAAGAGGTGAGCTTGTCGAGAATTTAACCCTGGGTATCCGAGGATGATCTTTTACATACAAATGAAATTCTAAAAATGACCCCTGTTTCGAAGTAGTAAAATTGTTGTAGAATGAAAAATACTGCACGGATTTTCGAAATTCAAACTGTTTTGAAAATCGTCATGCCTGTGCTCTTCAACAGCATCAATTTTAGATCTCTACAGAGTACTTTGAAAAATGGCCTGAAACCCCTACTACAATATTATTGGAGAATGTTGCGATCGTCTCACTTTAATTGATTGGCTTTACTTTATGACTGGGAAGAGTGTTAGGCCTACATATAATTTTTATTGAGATACATTATTTTGCAAATGATAAAAAATTAAAGACATCACCACGTCCTCAGTTGTTTTTTAACAAGACGAGCTTTCGACACCTGTGCCGGTGTCTTCGTCAAGTGTAACTGAATTTAATGTTTCAAAATATTGACATATATACAAAAGAAAAGAACAAATGTGTTAAGTGGCCAATCAGTGAATTGTTTGCAGCAGTTACTACATGTATGTCTTTAATTTTTTATCATTAGTATGGAACCCATGTTTAAAGAGAGTTTCAAACATTTCTTACATTCTGTTGCAGTTATGTCTTTGTTGATTCATCATCCAATAGTGTCCAATGCTGGAAACAGTATTGATTTTTCTAATTCTAGTCTTATTGAGAAATGGTAAAGAATACCAATGTGGGCGGAGCAACAGTGGGAAAGTTTTTAATTGGCTTGCATTCATTGGTTCTTGACTAAACGCTCTATAATTACATGTACAGCAGCTTGGATATTTTAGGAGTATACAAAAGTAGTACACGGGGATGTCTGGAAGCGTCCACTGTTTCTTTCATCCTATCTTCTTGCTGTATACAGCAGCACCACCTAATGTCTTACGGTAGACAACTCCCTTCACTGCAACACACATAAGATTAAGTTAATATAATCGTTTTTTTCTATTTACATCCGTACTCAACGGGTCTCGACATATTTTGACGAATCCAAGAGGATCCTTCGGTTTTGTGAATAAACATGGCTAAACCTATGAACACTTTTCTGTCAATAAACCCTGTCCCTAACCCTAAGTCCGTCTTTGGCGTTGTCAATAAAAGATTCCAAAACCTAACCTTATTCTGTCAATAAACCCCGTCCCTAATCCTAGGTTCGTCTTTGGCGTTTTGTCAATAAAAAAAATTGTTGACAATTGGGGCACACCGTAGTGACCCTCCGTCTCTGAAGTGCTGGCATAGTGCCAAAGGCCAACAGTCATTGACCACAGCCACGCCGTATACGCACAGCAGGGCCACTTTATCAATGAGTTGACTGACCGCAACTTTTATGTTACCTACGATTCTTTACCAAAGCCTCTTATTGACAAATTGGTAAATGTATAAGAGATTAAAATGGGACATACAAAAGCAATAACACAAAATCTGGAAAATAAGTGAAAAGATAATTATAAAAACAAAAACATATTCGAGTTGCATTTTTAAGATAAGGTCTTCAATCACTAATTGTTTTTCCCACATGGATCTGTTTTAGCCAGAGAACATGGCTTTCAATATGGTACAAACTAACTTGGGTACATACATGCACTACAAGATGACTAGGGTACGAGATGTCTTGGTACAAAGTGATATGGAACCAGTGGCACTGACTTGGGGTGTCACCCAAAATGAGATAGAAGAATGTCTGCCATTTTTCTAGAGAATAAAGTAATGAGAATACAGTTCAACTCACTTTCTAAAAGACTGTCACTAATTGCATTCATCAATGAGAGCTGTGTCAATAATGTTACCATAGGGGTACTAAATGTCTGATGTACATGTTGTCAACGACATGTACCGGCCTCCCTTTTAGATTTAGATCCTTGGTTGACTGAATGGATCTTAAAGGCAGCCGGCATTTAGTGCTGGCGATAGCTTTCATACTCTGGGACCCAGCTTTTGATTGTCATCTCGCGTGTCACCCAAAATCTGTAGCGGAATTTTTGCCATTTTTCAATAACGTCTAATCCCAAAAATAACGAGAATACTGTTAATGATTGCAGGATCAAAAAAGAAAACTCGCCTGTAAGTCCGAGAACACTGTTATACTTATTTTCTAAAAGACACTGACTTATTCAATTCATATTTGTTATTATGATCAGAATTTTGTTTTATGTTATTTTTTATTCCAGGATAATCTACCGCCAATCAAAGGTACTGACGGGGAAGCGACAGGCGGAGGGTTCCAGCCTCGCAATCGGAAAAAACTTGCGGCCTTCGATTTAAAGAAACTTACACCGTTACAACGAAGCCGATATTTAGCTGTATGTCCGTTATTGTTATTCGCAATTTCTTTTGTCTTTACTTATTTATTTTCATTTGATAAACACCAATGGGTCGCGGGTTCGAATCCCACTCAGTCCAAAAATTGGAAAATTTTCTGACTGGGTTTTCACTCGAACGACCTATGTGGGATGGTTGCCAGTTACCAGCGGAAGGTCGTGGGTTTTCTCCGGGCACCGAGCCCGGATTCCTCCCACAATAAAACTGGCAACGCCGCCATATAAGTGACATAATCTTGAGCGCGGCGTAAAACACCAATTAATCAATCAATCAATCATTTGATAAATTCTATGTATGAAACATGGTTTTATCCTGAGGTTCGTAGACCAACGATCCCATGTGATTTATAGAGTATAATATTTGACAAGGGTCAGTAAGCCCTGATGTTCATGTAAACATTGACTGGCCATCCACACATAAAAATAAATAATTTAATCTTTTATTTTGAAATAACGCACACAAAACCGACCTCCATCCCTTTCAGTATTAGTCACAAACATAAGTTGAAATGTAACAACCTTCACGTTTTATCCCTGGCAGTCAAAAAAAGAGTGCGTTGGAAATATGCATGTTTTTCGTAACTACATGTACTTGGAAAAAACTCATTAAAAGCGACGTCATTCATGACTTTCGATGTGTTCAAACTGCCTTGAAGACCTACAGTTTGTATATGCTGCGCCAGAAATTTAATTTTCTTTCTAGTCTGACTCGTTAAGTACATGTTCTACAACGTGTTTAACACAAATTAGAAAATGTTGCCAAAGATTTTTCAAAACCTTTAAGAAAGTGTGATGTGTTTCAACTTTGTACAATTAAATATTTTGAATTTTTTTTTTTATAAAGTATATTTTCTGATTTCTTTTGTTTCGTTTACAGTACGAAGAACCTGACAAAGTAGCTGCCGAGGCTCAAGGAAATAGCAAAAAGCGATTGCAGGATCGAAAAAAGAAAACTCGCCTGTAAGTTCCTATTTTACTAAATCCTCCCATGTTATTTTGTTTAAATGGATTAAGCTTCATTTAGTCCATGTGCAGCACTAGGTTAATTTATTCTTGTCATATCAGTAAAATAAAAACCATATGTACATGGACGAAAAGATTGATTGTTTGGTGTTTAACGCCGCGCTCAAGATTATTTCAATAATATGGCGGCGTTGCCAGTTTTATTGTGGGAGGAAACCGGGTTCTGTGCCCACCTTCTGCTGGTAACTGGCAACCATCCCACATAGGTCGTTCAAGTTAAAACCCAGTCAGAAAAAGATATCGGAAACAAGTCAAACAGTTTTCATTTACATGGAAATGGACAAGCCAATTACAAGCTTTTTTCAGAAATTTAATGCAGAGCTAAACACCAATCAATCTGTCAATTTATTGTTTATATCAGGGACACAGACGATTTATCAAGGGAAGAAGTTGTGGATCGAGAGAAGAACGCCAAGTTGATTGGTCAACTTAAGTAAGGATTACAGCTAATCTTCATTTTTCTTTCCCTCGAGAGAGCATAGGTTTGATGTTGCAAAAATTGTTTGCTGGCAAGGCATAGTTCTATAGTTCTAAGAATATCATTAACAAATGTATAAGAAATTTTCTGCCTCTCTATTTGTTCAGATCAAACTTTTATTCACACTCAAAATTTAACTTCAACAGACATATGTATTGTGATCAGTGATCCAGTGGGTTAGAGATCATAGATCATCCCTCAGTCCCACACAGACCTTCCATCCATGCGATGTGGGTTTGGGTTCGAAGGTCAGAGGTTTCCTCCCCCACTAAACCTGGCAAAGCCGGCATATAATTTGATTTTTTTCTCATCTGACTTGATTTGGTTGCAAAAGACTTCGGTCTTTGTCAGACATCAGCGTTACATGAAGCCATCGCAAAATTCTATTAATTGCAGTTGCCAACTTGCCATGATGTTGTATCTCTTCATGGTAGTGTCTATGAACAACTCGGTTTCTTTTGCGATGCAACTGTTGTGTGAAACGAGCTCCTGCCCTCACTTAGTTGAGTGCATGGGGTTAGGAAGGGAGATTTGTAGCCTCGCTCTTATGAATTGTGAAAACAGTTTTAAGGGATATAATATCAGAAATATGATTTTTCTGTGCGCTTTTTTTCAGGGCTGCCGAAGCTCGTAATAGACTACGGATAATGCGACTACGTTACCAAGCAAACAGGGTGAGTTGGTAATAAATATGGACGAAAAGATCTAGGGCAATATTACATAGCATTACTTAGTACATAGCTTTCTATGCTAGTTCAAATGCCACTAAATTCAAAAGTTTACGATTGTACTTTGGGTTAGAGTTCCATCGATGCGGCACAGGTTCGAATCACACTCAGACTAAATAAAAATCTCCATATATGGTTATGGAAGAGTTGATTGATACTCACCGAAGGCCAGAGTTTCCTCCGGGTAATGAGCCCGGTTTCCTCCCCCACTAAACCCGGTAACTCTGCCATATAAGTGAAATGATCAATCACTTAATCAAGAATCAAGGGAGTTCAAATGCCACTAAATTCAAAAGTAAAGTTTGTGACTGCACTTTCAGTTGATTTACTCCCATGCAGTTATTTTGACATGTTGGTGATTCCTCCAGGCATAAAGCCTCATTTTCTCAGTCGATAAGCTGAGCAATGATCCTGGTGATTTACAGTGACACAAAACAGAAAAGCAAACCAACAGCATTAAAGTCTATGCTGTCTTTATGAAACCAGCTACTGGCACATGTTAGCCAATAAACAGTTTGTGCGAATTGTTGGTGTACTTGTTTTGGTCTACACTACAATTAGTCCGCAATATGTTGAGTGGATTGAAGGATAAATTCTGATACACCCGCGCAAGCTTCTTCAATACCATTGGTGCGGGCGGATCAGAATTTATCCTTCAATCCACTCAACATATTGCGGACTACACTACAATAGACCGTTTCGGCTTAGAACGACGTGTTTATGGCGTTGTTCGAATTGTAGGGCATTGACGTCATCTCTCTGTTGCTGTCACTGTGACACGCCTCTTTTGCATTGCGCCATAGACGAAATGAACACAATTCTGACGTCAGATTGATCCCAAAACTCAATTTAACGCCATTTTGCCCTACAACGAGGCTTCTGCGCAAGCGTCAATCCTTAAGCCAAAACGGTCTATGTTGTTCATGAAAATATTTTGACTTTTTGATTTCTTTATAGGCTCAGGAGATCAGCCATCTAATCGCCTGCCAGCCGACTGCTCTAAAAGCTGTACGTCTCCAAGCCTTGGTGCCTTCATCCTTCAGTAAGGGGAATGGTGGGTCCGGGTTGGACAAGCTTAGCGTAAGTTCATCCAAACCAGGTTTTTTCACATACAATAAGAGATCCTTTGTGGCGGTGTAAAATATTTTCCACGCAAAACATGTATTAATTTATTTCCACGCAAAACATGTATTAATTTATTTCCACTCAAAACATGTATTAATTTATTTCTACGCAAAACATGTATTAATTTAAATCCTATATCCAGAAGCCTTGTGGGTTCAGTCGGTAAAGCGATAGCCTAGCTCTCACATGCCTTCCTTTGATGGGCTGCAGGGGGCCTCGGTGGTCCAGTGGGTACGGGTGATCATCCCTCAGTCACACACAGACCTTCCATCGAACTTTGATCATTTGACCAAGGCACCAAGAAAATATCAACAAATTAAATCATTCAAGACTCCTTGGGTTAGAAGAGTTCCATGAATCATTGATGAAATTATTCATACTTTCCCCAAAATTAATGACCCAATTGCTAAAAACCAATTTCATAGGCTACATCTAAGACAATTTTATTTGTTTTATACATTATTATTGAATGTTACTGTTGACACCAAAACTTGTCTTTGTTTTCAGAAACATAGAGTTGAATGCCTATTGGATGATCACCAAGGTCTGTTGACCAATCGGATTTCCTGATTCATGTTTTGTATAAACCTTCCTTAAATAATTGGAAATGATTGGACAATGTCAATAAACTGTTGACCAATCAGATGATTGGATATTCTGTGTATTTCTTTTTTCATTCTAAGTAACACAACCAATCATGTTTTTTGTATCTTTTATGAGGTAGAAGTTTTGTTGTATAATTTGCATACCTTCAACTCGTTATTTTATTACCTAGCTATTTTACTTTTTATATATCTTGCTTTTGTTAAAATATATTTTGTTTGCTATAAAATGCAAAAGACACCAATTTCTGATATGTTTTAACTAAATGTAATATCTTTGTTATAAAGGGGAATTTTGAGCTGAACGTTTTATTGCACGAACCTTTTTGGGGGTGCATGTAGTTGTATCTTTTGTAAATTTTATCAATAATGAACCACATTGGATAACTTGTAACACTGTTATTTGTTATGTTTTATAAAGTGGTAAATGTGTTATCAATATAGACGATTTCACCAACCAACATTTTTTTCGGATTTCTTTTTTAATCCAACTAAATCTAAGAAAAAAATCTGACTTGGTTTTCAATCGATTGTCCTTTGTTGAATAGTAGCCAAGTAGTACAAGCTTGGGTTTTCCTCCACGAGTACAGCCCCTCTTCAGAGCAAAGCGCCTGGTTTCTTCGAACTTGAGTGCGGCGTAAACCATCAATCAATCAATCGGTTAATGTCACCATATAAGGGAATAATTCGGACTGCGGCGTGACTCAATCAATCATTAGGTATCCTAAAGCAGTAGAACTCACGCCGCCTTGTATCCATAGGTACACGGTTTCCTATCATTTTGAGTGCGGAGACGATCAACGGTCATTCAAAAAGACTGCTTCACTTTATATAGCAGGAGAGAAAGATCGGTTGTTTTCATACCAAATTCCACCAATGGATCGCGAGTTCGAATCCCAAAGTCCAAAAAAAAAATTGGAAAATTTCGAACCACCTATTTGGGATGGTTGCCAGTTATCACCGGAAGGTCGTGGGTTTCCTCCGGGCATAGGGCCCGGTTTCCTCCCACAATAAAACTGGCAACGCCGCCATGTAAGTGAAATAATCTTGAGTGGGCGTAAAGCACCAAACAATCAATCAATCATTCATACCAGATCCCTGGCTCACAAAGCTTGCGTAAGTTACGTCGAACTTAAATATAGAGGCGTGGCCAGGTTTAGTTGGGGAGGAAACTGGGCTCTTTGCACAAACAATTTTATTTGGTCTCTGTGGTATTCAAGGCCGCGCCGTCTGTGTCAGACTGAGGTGCCGGCTGCATGAACCACAAGGCCCCTTAGGAACCTATTCCGTGTACGCAGCTGTTCCATGTTTTAGAACATCTTTACGCCAAAAAACCGGTTTCACAAAACGGCGCAGATGTATCTTTTTGCGTAACATTCTTAGCAACGTATCTCTACGGTGTGGGTTGCCATGGCAGTTACGTAAAAACTTACACTACGCCGCTTTGTGACACGGGTCCCAGCTTTGTAAGACAGCACCCAAGAAACGACCCAAATTATAATTAATCGGAAGAGAAAATCAGCTTACTCGTCATTCTGTCAAACTAGATTTAAAAACAACTTCCTTATGAACAACAATGAAGCCCCGGCCCATTGCATTACTATTATGTTAAAGTGGCATGAGCTGCCGAAATTCACACTTTTTTCATAATTTCTGATCGTCACGACAGTAAGAGGCTTAAAAGGCCATCGAAAAACTAAATGATTGGCGTTGGAATGAAGAAAATCCATACAGTATGTGCCCTGTACGAACAGAAAACGTGTTCGAAAAGTAGCAAAATTTAAATAACCGGGACGACCATTCATTCATTCTAAGCCAAAGTTAGTTCAAAACAATACTTTATCGTATATTTTCGGGACTAGAAGCATTCAAAAGCTTCTGAATTATACGTCTTGAGAAAAATAGCCGATAATTTCAACATTCTGTGTTTACGTCAAAATATCAACATTTTGGCAGCTCATGCCCCTTTAAAGGCACACACACGGCAAAAATCCAGAATACTGTTTACATAAAAAACAAGGGACGTTTTTCTCTTTAATTTTACTCAAATTTCAAGTTTTGGCAAGTTAAAATTGTTATATGATAGCGGGAAAATAACAACATCTCGGCAGCTCATGCCACTTTAATAATTGCTTATTTTACACTCAAAGTTGTTTTCTTTTTATGGCCACGTTGCCATAGGTAGCCATATACTTGTAAACAATCTTCCATAATAGAAAGACAAGCCGAGAAATCTTGTCTGTGTGTTTTTTCTTTATTTCTATATTACCACACAAACTCTGAGGTGCAAACGTCAGGGTGTGTATGTTAGATTCTCAGCACCATAGGGGCTGCTTATACGGGCTAACGCCAGGGTGTGTATGTTAGATTCTCAGCACCATAGAGGCTGCTTATACGGGCTAACGTCAGGGAGTGTATGTTAGATTCTCAGCTCCATAGGGGCTGCTTATACGGGCTAACGCCAGGGTGTGTATGTTAGATTCTCAGCACCATAGGGGCTGCTTATACGGGCTAACGCCAGGGTGTGTATGTTAGATTCTCAGCACCATAGGGGCTGCTTATACGGGCTAACGTCAGGGTGTGTATGTTAGATTCTCAGCACCATAGGGGCTGCTTATACGGGCTAACGTCAGGGAGTGTATGTTAGATTCTCAGCACCATAGAGGCTGGTTGTTCGGGCTAACGCCAGGGTGTGTATGTTAGATTCTCAGCACCATAGAGGCTGCTTATACGGGCTAACGTCAGGGTGTGTATGTTAGATTCTCAGCACCATAGGGGCTGCTTATACGGGCTAACGCCAGGGTGTGTATGTTAGATTCTCAGCACCATAGGGGCTGCTTATACGGGCTAACGTCAGGGTGTGTATGTTAGATTCTCAGCTCCATAGGGGCTGCTTATACGGACTAACGTCAGGGAGTGTATGTTAGATTCTCAGCTCCATAGGGGCTGCTTATACGGGCTAACGTCAGGGAGTGTATGTTAGATTCTCAGCTCCATAGGGGCTGCTTATACGGGCTAACGTCAGGGTGTGTATGTTAGATTCTCAGCACCATAGAGGCTGCTTATACGGGCTAACGTCAGGGTGTGTATGTTAGATTCTCAGCACCATAGGGGCTGCTTATACGGGCTAACGTCAGGGAGTGTATGTTAGATTCTCAGCACCATAGAGGCTGGTTGTTCGGGCTAACGCCAGGGTGTGTATGTTAGATTCTCAGCACCATAGAGGCTGCTTATACGGGCTAACGTCAGGGTGTGTATGTTAGATTCTCAGCACCATAGAGGTTGGTTGTTCGGGCTAACGTCAGGGAGTGTATGCTAGATTCTCAGCACCATAGAGACCGATTGTTCTGGCTGTAGAAATGCTTAGTTTCAGTACCGCGGGATAAATATAACAAAAGATTTTTGCAAACCGAATGTTTAATTTTCGTTCAGAATAGAAGTTTCTTATAACAACCTTGTTCTGTCGTCGGGAAATTCAGGCAGTGAAAGTTTTCTTTTCCGGTTTCCCCAATTTGGGATTAAAACTTGAGGGATAAGAAATTAACGCCTTTGTATTACAGCCAGTCTGCTTACAGCAATTCGACTCACTATTGTTTGTCAATTGTGATGACGCGACCATCTATGTATAGCAAGACTAGTACTTGTCAGTACTTGGGTACACAAAGATAGGCTCGTCATCACGATTGTATTGTTTGTCTCAGAACCCAGTGGGGGCATTCCGATCCGACCCGAGAATAGCCGATTTGAATCCCAGCCCCAATGTATACCTACAGTGGCAGGGGTGTTTAGATTAAAATTCTCAATCATCCAATGGATAAGTATATCAATCTCAACTATGTTCTGCTATAAATCATGACGCTTGGATATATGTGCCTTCAGGAGGTCTGGCCTGTAGAATACTTTGGAGCAGTTAGGGCAGTTAAAATGTAATGACGATTCACTAAATGGTTTGTGGACACGCTCGTGACGTCGTAGATTGCTCTTCAGCGTGTATCTTGCACCACAGACGCCACAGACGTACGGAGCGCGGAAATGGTCCAGCTGAGCGTCAACGCCGAAGTTAACTGGTTCGGCCCCTTTGGAAACATGGCTGACCGATTCTGCGTCTGAAAATAAAAACAATTTCTATCCATCATTTTTTCAAAAAGCAGTGGTAAAGTTAAAACAGTCCTGCAAATAAGGAATTCGCTTAGTGATTTATTAACAAATCAAAACCAACCAAATCCATAGCTAACAACATTTAAACTTTCTCAAGTTAAACAGATTTTATGTTTGGGGAAAACTTTTGGGAACATTGCAGAGTAAAATCTCTAGCTGAGGAGAATTGTTAAACGTTGACTCAGTTGATCCCCAGTTTTGCTCGGTCACGTAAGGGCTATGGGTAGATGTCAGGCTCTTCCATTATCAATTTAAAGGCAGGTTTCAACTGAGCTTTGCGACGCGCCATGACTGTGTCCGACGGGAGAAAACTCGAGTCGGGTTCAGTCGGCTTAAAACCCGGTATACACTGAGAGTTTTGCTGCAACCCGACCAGACTCGACTGGAAAATCACGTCGCGTCGTAAAGAAAAAGTGTAGTGTATACCATGCAGTCTACGACGCAAATCGGTCTCAGTCGGTTTCAGTTGCGTCGGGTCGGGAGTGATCTGATACGTGCTAGATATTTTGTTAAGAATCGGGTCCGGTCCGACAGTGTATCCACTCTTGCGACGATCGTTGAAGAGTCTGAATCTGCAGGCCAATCAGAAACTTTACTACAGTCACGTGACATCAAACAAGCGTCTTTTTTACCTTTTTTCCGCTAAAGAGTTCCGAACGTCATATCTCCCGATGACTTGAGTTGCGTGCAGTATATACCGGTCTATGACGCGACGCAACTCAAGCCGCCTGAGCCCGACTCGAGTTGGGTACAATCGGGTCGGGTCGCAGCAAAACTCTCAGTGTATATCGGGCTTTAGTTGCGTCGCGTCAGAGAATGGTTTACACTGCAAGCAACCCAAGTCAACGGGTGATATAATATTCGGAAATCCCCAGAAAAAAAACAAACTATTTTTGAAAAGGTTGTTTTGATGTTATTGCAGTTTTGTCAAGTGGTCACCTGACTGCAGTGGAGTTTCTGATTGGCGTACAGACCCTGACACTGTGCGACGGTCGTTTCAACACTGTCTGACTAGACCTGACTCAAACCTATTCTTGAACAAAAAATCTGTCACGTCCAGATCACACCAGAGCTGGCGCAATTGGCACCGATTTGCTCCGTGAAGTGGATCTTGTAATGTATACACTACAAGATTCAGCTGCGACGTGGCAAGATTTTCCAATCGGGATGAACCGGGTCACAGCAAAACTCTAAGTCTACACGGACTTTAAAATAAAGTGAGAGACATTCATGTGGAGAACCGAATATATGTATGATTTTCCTAAGTAATTAGAGGGCCTTAAAGTGACACGAGCTGCCAAAATTAAGATATGTTCACGAACTGTCGAGAGAGAGATGGGATTTTCAGCTCATTGAAAACCCGACCAGCCACGCAGAATCAAGAATTATTCAAGGAGTCTATACTTTGTAGCAACGAGAGGAATTTTATCAATGCTTGTAAGGGACCCAAAAAGAGGGCCGTCCATTTGGATTCGTAAGTAGGCCTATTCTAGGCGATGTGGCCCAATCTTTCCCTCGGGAGCAGTATAGCCTCCAGGTCCCTTTCTTACCCCCGAGAGCGCACCAAGAATTTTTTCTAAGCCCCTAGACCATATCCTAAGTGATTCATGGATGTTTTGCGACTAATTAAATTATATGACCTTCCACGGGTATATAGCTATACATGGCAACCCAGAGGGATTGATTACAAAAAACAACTTTCATTACACAGACGGCCATATTTTTCTTTTAATAATACTAAACACAGAAATACTTACTTAGGACAATTTTAACAACAAGTCTGATTTGCATTTCATAATAAATGTAACTTAGGGAACATATGCAGCATTTTCCTATAGGGGTGTTCTTAACAAAAGGTCTGGTTTACACTTTATACGAATCGTAACTTAGGTTTGATTGATTGATTGATGTTTTACGACGAACTCAAGGATATTTCACTTATATGGCAGCGATGCCTGTTTTAGTTGTGGAGGACGTGCTTTTTGCCTGGAGGGAAAACCCGACTTTCTGCGGGTACCTGCCACCTATTCCACATACGGTTCTGCGACTGAGTGAAAATCCATTCAGATTTCTTCCAAATAAATTCATCACCGCATAGATGGAAGGTCTATATCTCAGGCCGAGGAACCATCACTCTAACCGACTGAGCCACCGAGACTCCCGTTACTCAGTTAACATACAGTACTTTCTTAGGGAAACTCTGATTTCTTTTGACCGAGAGTGTATTTTTTATATCAGGGAATTAATAGTTACACATGTTCTGTCTGACTGAAGAATTATCATACACCGGAAAATTTAATCCAATGAAAAGCTCGCATTAACACGATCTGACCGCCAATTACCTAGAGCCGTATTGGTCGCTTTTTCTGTATATGTTCTAACTTAGATCATATCAATCATCCCCATGTACAAAGTAGTAGAAGTTATTCTATATGCTTTGGCTCTAAGTCTCTTTGTACGTTTGTCATTGTACTCAGAGATCATCCTACGTACGTTCGTTCTCTTTCACAAAATAAGAACGAAGCCGTCAGAAAAAAGCCGTTAGAAAAAAGCAGACTAAGCTGATAAATTTGTTCAATAATCAATATTTTAATGAATTAATAATTAATAAGCCTGTCCCAACTGACGACCACTAAAAGACGCTCAACGTGGACCCATGACACATTTAAACTCCTGATAAAATATTATGTATAATAAATAGTTAATATACAGAGTACCATCCAAGACTGAATTTGGAAATCTGTATTATAGACTCCCAAGACGGATATTTGATCCAACCGGGGGGGGGGGGGGGGGGGGGGGGGGGGGGGGGAGTGGCTGTTTCTCAACACATTTACGACTCAAGTAAGTCGAATCTAAGGCATATCTGTCATGGCAACATATACCTTCAACATTACGTTACGACCAGACGCAAAGTTACGCCGGTGTTGAGAAACAGCCCCCAGGAGGTGAACATTTAACCATCAGTGTTGAATTTACCCAATATGATAACCGTATAATTAATATCGTGGTAAGTGATCAACCATTGAAACAATAACGTGACATCTTCATCCAGATTCATGGCAAATAGCTTTGTAATTTTATTTATGAACAGTAAAACACACCGGCACATGTTTTATATGTTATTCCCATAAAATCAGACCTTTTTATAAAGCGGCCCACGAGTTCTGAATAAGAAATCGAGTTTTTAAACGTAAAGGTGCAAAGATAGCATTTTTTAAACTTTCTCTTAACTGAAACATGGCTTTATCTGAAATTTAATAAACGATGTGAACTGGTCCTTCTTAACATGTACCAAGCATCCAATGTTGAGGCTGAACATGGTGCAGGAATTAATCGCACAGAATGTCACAAGTTAGCTTGAGTCGTCCAGAATGTTTCATTTTGTTGCACAGGGGGTTTCATCATGGCACGCCTCCGTTTGTAGGCGTCTCTGGAACTCTGGAAAATGTGAGAGGTTTTCACAGACTCTGGATAATGACATTCCTTTAAATACCGATCTATACTGACTTTAAGGGCTTGAAATGACTCCAATTTATAATCCACGCCTGGTTGTTGTTGTACGTTCAAGAAAAAGTCAGCGAGATACTCGTTGAGTTGAACGGGGGGAATGTCCATCAAGCTTTCATTGCATTGAGTTCTGTAAGTCCAAAGCCACCGTTCAAAAACCCCCGCAGCAGTCGTCATGTTTGTTATTGTTTGTTTTGGAAGCAGATTAATGTTAACAATTCGCCTCAACCGTTTCTCTTTCCCGGTCAATAACCGCCGTGTCGTCTGCTCATTCAATAAACCGATGACGTCACCTACTACCATCCCGGGCACTGACAAAAAGATAAAAAGAAGTCCAATATACAATCCATAACTACATGACCTGCAATATACTATTTTTGTTGTTGAGACTTTGATTTTAAACGGTATCCCAAATGCTGCAACATAAAGTTCATTAAAAAGAACTTTTTTATGATCTTTAATTACATACTAGTATACGGAAGCGAGTTTTTCTAAATTGATTCCTTATCAGTTTCTAGGTATATTATTGACATAATTTGTCCTTCTATGTTCACCAGTGAGACTGCTAATGATGTCAAACTGTTGAAGTGCTTCAAGGAATCAAGGCGAACGGTAAGTCGCAAAAACGATATTGAAGCCGCGTTTGTCTTGCATAAGGTAGGCCTACCTGGCGGACTAACTTCCTGGACAGTGGCCACGCAAAGGCAGTGTAGGCCTACGCCAAAGCCGATGCTAAACAGTCAAACTATCTATGTTCAGTATAGCAAACAGCAAAATGATACACAACTACAGGGGGTCCAAGTGCAAACTTCTTAATAGGTTAAAACTTCACAATGATAAATGTTCCTTGGCGATGATTTCAACCAATGTCATACAATTGTTTAATAATTTGATTCTTTTGTAACGATCGTCTTTTGTGATTCAAACGGAGGAAGATATATATTTATTTTTATATTTACTGAAAATCGGTTCAGTCGTTTCTGGAATTCACCAACCCTAATTGATGTTCAATTCTAAACAAAACACAAACGAAGATCTTCACCTTCGGAAAACGAAGTCTATTTCTTTGTTTATTCTACCAAGAGCTCCATTGTTTTCCACTTTTCTAAACCCTTCAACTACATGCAGGTAAATCATACGTGTAAATAGCTAGGGGACACAGGCATATTTCATAAGAACTTCAAACAGTATAGGGGGCATCCGTGGCTCAGTAAGTAGAGCGTTGGACGGTCAATCAGAACAGCCTTCCACCAATGGGTCGCCGGTTCGAATCCCACTCAGTCCAAAAAAAAATTCTCTGGCTGAGTTTTCAGTCGAGCGACCTATGTGGGATGGTTGCCAGTTACCACTGAAAGGTCGTGGGTTTCTTCCGGGCATAAAGCCCAGTTTCCCCCCACAATAAAAATGGCAACGCCGCCATAGTAGTGAAATAATCTTGAGCGCGACGTAAAACACAAATCAATCAATCAATCAATCAATTAATCAGACAGCATAAGTAACCTACATTCCCCAAACAAATTGCTGTACATTAAAAAGGTAACAAAGTTATTTTCCATTGAAATGACTTGAATTATCAACTATTGATGCAATTAGATTGATTGATTGGTGTTTTACGCCGCGCTCAAGATTATTTCACTTATATGGCGGCGTTGCCAGTTTTATTGTGGGAGGAAACCGGGCTCTATGCCGAGAGGAAACCCACGACCTTTCGTTGGTAACAGGCAACCATCCCAAATAGGTCGTTCGAGTGAAAACCTTGATACAATTTTAAGTGCTAGTCTCCAGAATGCACGTTACGCTAATGTTTTGGACTTTGACCTCAATTGAATGATATTCGGTCGGTTATTGGATTCATACAGCATGGTTGTTCCTTATTCCAACGTCAATCATTTAGTTTTTGGATGAACCTCAAACCATTTTATTTCTTTACAATCATGATTGATGAAAACAAAACAAACAAAAAAACGACGAATTTTGGCCTCTCATGCCACTTGAACATGTCTTTAACACTTAACACTTTAGTTGGCTATCTACCTAGTGAGCGACCAGCCCCGATAGCTCAGTCGGTAGAGCGTCCGCTTCAGGCCTGGGAGATCCGGGTTCAAGCCCGGGTCGAGTCAGACCAAAGACTTTAACAATGGTAGCTGTTACTGCTTCGCTTGGCGCTCAGCAATAGGAGTTAGAGCAGCGACTGGTTGGCCCGGTGTCAGTATACTGTGACTGGGTGAGGGGGCTTGCTGGTTGTCTTCGGCAAGTCGTCTCGGTGAGACAGCACCTAAAAGAGCGGTGGAAATCCGCCCTGTCACAAGGAGACAACGTCTTCATATAACCGAAATACTGTTGAGCAGGACGTAAAACCCCAATCACTCACTCACTCACTCACCTAGTGAGCGAACCATTTTTAATGAAAAAAGGTCTCTGACCTAGAATAAATTCAGACGGAAAATAAAACAAACGGGTACAGGGAAAATCTTCTTGTCCAAAATGACCAAGTTTCTAATTGTGCTAAAAAGAATAAGTATAAAAAATCATAAGTACAGTCGGAATATAAGTGTAAAAGCTAAGGTTTATCATATGTTTTCGTTGGTTAAAACGGACAATATGTCTCTCAGAGACCAGTTTAAAACGTGTTTACAACATTATTGTTAAAACTGCAAGTAAGTTGAACGATTGATTGATGTTTTACGCCTCATACCAGCTTATTTTACACGTATAGAGCGTGACCAGGTTTAGTGGGAGAGGAAACCAGACTCTTGGCCCGGAGGAAACCACCGACCTTCGGAAATACCTGGCATGTAATTACTTCATGTAAGAAAACGGTTTTAAACTGGTAAAAAAATATTAATAATTCAAATATGACAGTGCGTACAGTATTTCTTCTAAATATTCAGCCATTCTAATGGCCTAAATTTTCCATGAGTCAGGCTAAAAAGGGGACATGGAGTTGTGTTTAAGGATAACCGTTTTCACACACTGCTCAGCGGGTCATATTGCCTTAAATTCCCTCTAATGGGCAAATTTGTCTAGCCTCATTTAGCATATATCTTTTCTAATGATCGAATTCTTATGAGGAAAAAAGTGGCTAAATCTTTAGAAGAAATACGGACAAATACAAGATGTCAGTTTGTATCCACGAGGATGCCACCTGATGGCGCCATTTTTAATCTTTAAATATACTATATGTACCATCCGTAGGCCAATGCTAGAGGTGTTTAATATTGTACATATGAATCAAAGTCCCAAGGGCGGTGCTCTTCTGCAATACAAAAAAGCGTCTGAATATTAAATCTAGTTGCATGGAATGATTAATATTTAGGTTCCTGGAGCCTGTTTCACAAAGCGGCGTATATGTATTTTTTGTGTAACTTTCATACTCACATATCTCTACCGTATGGGTTGCTATGGCAGTTACGTGAAAACTTACGCTACGCCGCTTTGTGAAACAGGGTCCAGGCAATTAAATCTGCTTAAGGTCCCGACCAGCTGAATCGTTCATGAATATGTCCTAGAAACGGTATCTATTACAAGAATACCGAATACCAAACTGACGTCAACAAGATTATACACCTGGGGTATCAATGTGTGTCCACTGAAGCTAGACCAGCAGAAACTGAAGCTAGACCGGCAGAAACTGAAGCTAGACCAGCAGAAACTGAAGCTAGACCGGCAGAAACTGAAGCTAGACCGGCAGAAACTGAAGGTAGACCAGCAGAAACTGAAGCTAGACCGGCAGAAACTGAAGCTAGACCGGCAGAAACTGAAGCTAGACCGGCAGAAACTGAAGCTAGACCAGCAGAAACTGAAGCTAGACCGGCAGAAACTGAAGCTAGACCAGCAGAAACTGAAGCTAGACCGGCAGAAACTGAAGCTAGACCGGCAGAAACTGAAGCTAGACCAGCAGAAACTGAAGCTAGACCGGCAGAAACTGAAGCTAGACCGGCAGAAACTGAAGCTAGACCGGCAGAAACTGAAGCTAGACCAGCAGAAACTGAAGCTAGACCAGCGGGAACTGAAGCTAGACCGGCAGAAACTGAAGCTAGACCAGCGGGAACTTTAGAGAAATTCCTCAGCGGACGGTCAAAATTGACCATATTCGTCAGTGTTTCCTAATTCATATCGGCTGTTCATTGGATGGCTGATGGTTTTTGCATTAGAAAGCGCCCTCTGGCGTTTACGGTAGGCAACCGGCGATTTCAGAAAGAGGCGAGAGGTCTGTATGGCGTGGGGATAGTTAGCTTCCTTCAGGAATCGCGAGAGACAGCAACGTAACATTGAAAAAGATTTTGGCGTGTAGTTAGCGCCGCTTGGTGTAACAATCGTTTCGTAAAACTCAGCCAACAAGTCGTCCAATTCTGTCGCCGGTATGTCGGTTATTGAGCGGCGGTCATTGTCGGCACGCTCCCATAACCATCGTTCAAATGTGCCCACTGCTGCCACCATGCTTGTAACTGTTTGACGAGGAATGACAGCAAGTCGCTCGGTGCTGATTTTCTGTCGTCTCTCTCTGTTGTTCTTAGTTCGCCTCAGCCCCTGGGTATTGAAGATCTCGTCTATGGAAACACCTAGCCAATAAAAATAAATCGACCATCAGAAATTGTCTTATTGAGCATCCTATGCTTAGCGTACAGAACCAAAGAGGGTCTCGTTGACCCTGCCCTGAAGCTTAAACCAACCGTTATCACAGAACCAATAAAATCCGTAAGCTTCGTTCACAAGCATACGGCGGTAACACAACACCCCTAAGAGCACTGTACATTAACAATACAAACGGGCGTAACATAATGTCATTTTTACAATGATTTATTTACCACTGTGCATTTCTGAATTTCTGTCTATATGGTCAGGGGACAAGCCCGTGTGCGTTAAAGGTAGCAGGTGCCGGTGTATTAAGCTTAAGTCTGACTTATCTTGGCGATGTCACAATAAAATCCCGTTGTTACGTGATGTATTTAAGCCTGACTTAAGCTTATTGCAGCTTTGTGCAACCGGCCCCAGATTTATATTCTATAACTTCACGATCTGTTGATTTTGTTATTGAGGGAGAAATATAGATACAACCAGCCTTTTCTGCTAGTATACTTTGTGACGAGATAGAATAGATCAATACTGTTTAGGCCACTCAAAGACAAGAAATACCTCCCCACATCAGCTTAGTGAAATCGGAACACTAAACCAATACGACAAACAATTCAAAAAGAGGTAACATTTACTGGACTGATTAGTAAGCCTCATCACTAGACCATGTGGAAGAATTGCCAAGTACTCGCGGAAGGTCGGGGTTTTCTCCGGTTTCCTCCCCGACTAAACCTGGCAACGCCGCCCTATATGTGAAATAATCGTGAATGTGGCGCAAAACGTCAATCAATCACTATAGCCAAAACACACTACTCGTACTATATTGTACATGATGGCGTATAGCCGATATTGTTACCATAGCTTAAGATGCGTAAGCATTGTCAATGTAATACAAAGTGTTCCAGAAAATTCTACTGACTAAGGCCAAGCTTCTGGCAGTCATCAACCTAATGAAATATCATAGGTTTACTTTATTACAACAATTTATGATGGGGTATAAAGGTCTAAATGATATGTATACCTCTTTTTAACACAATTAGAAACTTGTCTTCGTGGTTATTTTAGACAAGAAGATTTTCCCTGTGCCCGTGTGTTTTAGTGTTCATAAATATAGTAGAACTTGTCAATCACTATGCTTTATAGTCACTGAGAGTGAATTGTACAGGTGTGAAACATTGGTGGAGAGGGCACAATGAATAAATGTCATCTTTTTTGTTATAAAAATTAAAACTTTGATATTTTTTAAGGTTTTCACGAGGAATAAGTCGGAGGTTGCTTGATGCCAAATAAAGGTCATGGATTTCTTTGTACATACACTGAGCCGCAAAAAGAACGTCAATCCTTTTTTGATATTGATAATCAGTGTATTTCAAATAGATGTAAACACACTTATCAACGAAATTATTTCAGATTTGACATGATTGATCTTCATCATTGGTAGACAAATGTTAGAGAACAGGTGGCGCCACAGTGCGATCTGGAAGTCAATAATGTGTATGGCCACCATGGGCGTTGCATTGTCTGAACATTGAGTGGATGAGACGGTTGATAAAGATGAGAGGAACTTGGGCCCAAACTCTGTGATAAGCCTGAGTGAGTTCAGCTGCAGTTGTCGGCCTTGGCCGCACGAGATTGAGCCTCCTCTGAATCTCGTCCCACAAGTGATCTATCAGATTTAAGTCTGGACTTAGAGCAGGCCATTGAAGAGTCTGTATGTTGCTTTGACGGAGTAAGTCTCTCGTTGCTCTGGCAGTATGGGCTCGTGAGTTGTCCTGCTGGAAGACATGATTTCCATGACGAGCAAAATGGGGCACGATGAAGGTCTCAGTGCCTGATCGATGTAGCGTGCAACTGTTACACCATTTCCTCTACCAGGACCAACATTCTGGACCACCATAGGGCCTAGTTTTTAATTCAGTGCTATAGCACCCCATTCCATAATGTTGGGACCTCCCCGCGCGTCTCTTACCAGAACACACTCATCTGCAAAACGCTCTCATTGGCCCATCAACTGTCGAGATGCAATACCGGCGTTCATCAGAGAAGACTACAGTTCTCCACTCCGGTGATGCCAATTCCGATGCCGTGTGGCCCATTGCATACGAGCGCGGCGATGTCGAGCAGTGAGGGTCCGACCCCTGTAAGGCCTATAACATCTAACATTTGCCTGCCTCAAACGCCTGCTCACAGTGTCGTCGCTGATTGGTCTCTAGTGACTGCCAATGGTTGTCAATGCAGTTTCCGCAGCTGTAGCGAAGCTGTTGCAGGTGTTGACGGACAATCTGTCGATCTTGCAACGTCTGCTGTGCTTCCAATGCTTGAACCCGTTGCGGCAGGCGGTATATTTTTCGGACATGAACATTGGAGTGGTTTACCACAGGTCTTGCAGTCTGGCCAGCATGAAGTCTTCCCAAGGCTCTCTGCTCCCGTGACAGTCGTGGCATGTCACTACTGTCAAACTGTGAATGATTCGGTGTATGATCGGTGGCTTTTTATAGGGATGACACCTCGCAACACACATACATTGTGACCTTCAGGCAAAATGAACCGAAAAAGCAACCCATCATTACTTTAGTAACTGTGCTTTGACGACGTGTTTTGCATATTAGTAACATTATCAGAAACCTAACTTTCCTGACAACTGCCTTCAAACCAGGTCTAGCAAGGATATCAAATAGAAAATTATGATAATATATGCATTTAGCAACATTTACATAGGGTGACGTTTCTTTTGCGGTTCAGTATATAAAGCTCAGTAACTCTGCACTTGCAACATCAATACAATGGAAATACCCTTGAGATTGGTGTGATACATATAACAGTCAAACATTTGATTGACTGATTGATTGATGCGTTACGTCACGCTCAAGGTTATTTCACTTATATGGCGGTGTTGCCAGGTTTAGTGGGAGAGGAAACCGGGCTCTATGCCCGGAGGAAACCCCCGACCTTCGGCGAGTACATAACAACTCTTCCACGTATGGCGACCGAGTGAAAAATCCATTCAGATATTAATTTGTCAATTTTTATTTGGTCTGAGTGGGATTTGAGCCAGCATCGATGCATCGATGGTCTGTGTGGGACTGAGGGATGATCACTCTAACCCAGGCACTGGACCACCGAGGTCTGTGTGGGTCTGAGGGAGGATCACTCTAACACTCTGGACCACCGAGGCCTCCAAACATTTGAAGTCAAACTGCAAAGTAAAGCTAGTGTACAGGGAAGCGATCACAAATCATTCTTTTAGATTTTTCGAAACATCTGTGAAGACTTAACGTGATGTGATAAATAAACGTAACCGGCGGAGACAGTGAATAAACTGAGAACCAAGCTCGGAGCAAAAAGAAGTTCTTGCGTCAAAATTTACGAATTATGGTACATTATATGTGTCAGTAACAGTTTTCAACAATAAAAGACTGTAATGTAATGTCAAAAACTCAAAAACAGTAAAAAAATCAAAAGATACATGCCACATGTACATGTATGGAAAAATTATAAAATTAGTAAGCAGTTACTAATGTTATAAAAATTTAATAACCGTAATGGCAGTTTAAAAATGTGGATAAATGCGGCACATAAAAAACAACATCTAGTGTATTACATTACAACCATAACTTGCAACTGACATAGCATGGTAGCAAGAATAAACAAAATAACCTTTTGTTCGTCGTACATGTAGGTCAACATTGAATTATGAATAACATGAAGTGGTAAATTCGATAAATGTAAATACATACACTGACCAGAGAGAAAAAAGGGACTCGTGTATCTACAGTAACCAAATTGACGATATAATAAGTGACTAATTTCAAAAATCCACATGGTTCATATCTAAGGGTGAATTGCATGCATTCATTCATCCAAGATCCGAAAATATGGCGTCCAGAGTAGTTTTTCTCCACAAATGTGGTGCTCAAAATGGCCTCCTTTTACACCCATGCCCTAATATATTGCTGAATTATTGGGCGTCCAAAAGACGCGTGGTTATGTCTCCTGATATACACTATGCACATGACACCATGGGTTCATACCATAATGTGTTCATATCGTCAAATGCGATCATGGCTTCGTACCATATTATTTTCATACCATAATGTGCTAAATGAGATATCAAACAGGAGTTCATTTTTATATCCCTGGTAAGGACGTAAGGTCATGGGAACACAATGTAATGTTTGTTGAAGTTAAAAACAACTGATCAATAAACTGACATGAGCTGTCATACGAACAAATTTTGCTGAAATCAAATTGGCTAATCAATCTCGAGGCTGTGTGGGAAGGTAGCTCCGGCATATAGCGTTAATGTGAGGTTCCCAGGGCCCCAACTCATTAGAGGATTGTTTACTACAATTATGTGGGAAGGTAGTACGTTTTATGAGCAATGAAAACTCGAAAATGCACTCATGCACCCTGGCAATTTGAATTCTGTCCGTTAGTTGTGTACAGTACATCTTCAGTTCGTAAAGGTACATTTATAAATGGCTTTACAGATTTTATTTATTTCAACCAATACGTCATTTTTTCAAAGTACTTCAAATACTTCGCTTCTCTTGTCAGAGAATAATAATTAATGATAGCGGTATGAATTTGTCATTTTGGGCAGCTCATGCCACTTTCAAGAATCACGTTAGTTGCCTAGTCATTTAATTGAGGAAACTGAGCTCGTGCAGGAACACACACATCATCTGTTAGTATACTTGGTTGATTGATTTATTGACGTCTTTACACCACACTCTAGATGATTTACCTAATATGGTTACATTGCCAGTTTCAGTGGGAAAGGAAACCAAACTTTTTGTCTGAAGTAAACCACCGACCTTCGACATGTACAAGGTAACGTTCCCTCATAGATCAAGTAAAAACTTCTGAGATTTGAGCCAGTCACCATCCATAGGAAGTCTATGTCGGACTGAGACTAACACTCTGTGTGATGAGCCATCGAGGCCGGGACTAGTAGGTGTATACTTGGCAGCAAGGTGCATCCCATGAAAACCCAATCCGAAATGCGAGTGCAATTGAAAACCAGAAAATGCGCAATATCCTACCCCAGGAGCCCATGGGGATGAGGCCCCTGGAAGAAAGTACATGAACACAAACTCCATTGGTCCAAAGCCTTTAGACTGAGTGTGATTTCAACACACCATCAAACAGTGAGACTAGACAATGAAACAGTCAAAACTTGAAGGAGGTAAAATAATCTGCCTCATGTTTCATTCCACTTTTTTATCAAAAACAATTTCTTGTCACTACTCTGACTATGGGCAAGCCTCCTTATAACTGGTTGAGAGAAGAAAGTTTTCAAGTTGATCACGATAGGAATTCACTGGCCCAATTATTCTTTCGGTTTAGTTGGCACAATGGCCAACAGGTTCATCAGTCAAAAGCGAACAGAAGCATAAAGTCAACGTTTGTTTGAGTATGTCACATGACCGGGGTGTGAGACCCAGCACGCCTGCTAATCAGGGGAGTTGGTCGAGGAACTTGTGTAAACTAATGCGGCGCTCAAACGTTTTTGACGTAATCGGAAAGTTTGCGCAGATTTCAGAAAGAGATCCGCTGGCTGTGGATAGCCACACTCCTTTAAGTAGCGCATGATGTAGCTCCGAAGTTGGGTGAATGAATTCCGTGTGTAGTTCTCGCCGGTGGGCGTCACAACCACTTCAAAGAATTCTGCTAACAATGAGTCCAGCTCTTCTTCAGGAATATCTAATATTGACCGGGATTCGTCCTCTGTTCTTAACCAAAGCCAGCGTTCAAACGTCCCTACGGCGGCAACCATACTGATGATACTTTGGTGGGGGATCGCCAATAGGCGGTCAGCAGGAATTTTCTTCTTTCTCTCCTCGTTTTGGCGTTTTTTCACGACACTAGTTTCAAGTGAGCTCCTCCTAAAATTTATTAACGTTGCTGGGTGCTGGAAAGTATCCTGCTTTTCCAAAGATCTGGATACCCGTTGTTGTTGCACTTCATGGTTGTCATGGCTACCAGAAATCTGTCCTCTTGATTCGTCCACACCTAGCCAATGAAAATAGTTCGGACTTACTTACTTGTTGAAAGTAACACAAAAGCAGCATTATTTTATTTATATACATTATAATAATAGTTCTAAAAATAGGTCAACTTCACTCTTGCGTTATCGCCACTTGGTAAATTTTCTTTGATATTTGGATAGTAATATCCATAACTGACATATGTAATACAGTATGCAGCTTCGTCAAAGTACATGTATCTATTCAAATTAAATGAAATACAGTAAAATATAGATTAATAGCGCCTAAAAATGGGACTACTTTTTTGTAGGTATTCCTCCAAAATAGATGAAGATGTTCTTCAAAATGAAATGTTATATATTTTACATCATGCGTTCGTCTCAATTGATTAGGGTTTAATGTCATTTTACACAAAAGATCATTAAATTATAGCATATAGCAACCGGCCAGACGTATAAACCAATAAACACGTTGAGCGAACGAAATTGTATAGTAATTTGGTTCCACGAACATCTAACATATAATGTATGTAAACCATAGAAAAAATGCTTATATATTTGACATAATAAGACTCCTCCTTGTTCTGTTTACTAAGTAAACAATACTTTTATCCAACTGTTGTAACATCGACGATAAATAAAGATATCTAAATATTGGCCATTCAAAACAATTTAAATGCAGTGTATTTTTTAAAGCTGAACATAACTTATTTGAATTATAGAAAATTTCTTATTAAACACGTACGCCTTGCCAATTAAAGTAACTGAACTTAGTAAAGATTGGATGTCAAATTGTAAACAATAAACAATTAACTGGATGAAAATGACGGGTCAGGTTACAATTACCGCCGAGCCTGATGACGTCACACAGATTTCCGCAAAGCGTTCTGGATAAACTCAATCGTATTCTCGCGAGATCTCCTTTAGACGTGGCTAAGATAGACCTTGTACGACTTTACCGGACATAGTGTAGGGATTTTCGCGTGCCATCTAGGGTAACATTTTTAAAAGCTATCAGATAGATATAAAAATCCTGACATCACGCTGTACATGAATATATATTTTTAATTTAAGAAAACATTAAACTACTAACGAAAACCTAGAGCCAATTTCACGAAATAGTTCCATTTTGACGAAAAATGGCGATGTTCATTGTCAATCGCATTCACTTTGAACTGGCCACTGTGATAGGTTCCACAGGGCGTTTGCAGTAGATGCTAGTGTTTAAATGTGCGATGTAACTAACAATAGCTGTAGCTATGTGTAAGAGAATAATAGAAAAGCGCGTAGATGCGAGCAAATGCCAGGTAATATTCCATGGTGTTGTTGTTTTGCTGAAAACTTAAAAGTCACATGATTAATTGACCTCATACATGTATGTGAACTCTCCAACCCCATTCCAATGGATATTTCTGATAAAAATGTCAACCATTGGCCTTAGAGGTTAAATCTGGCCTTTAGGATTAGGGTAACTTCTAATTTTAGATTGGGATAAACTATGTACCTCAGTTCGCCATTTTGTTTACGGGTACTCATACTCAACAAATCATGGAAAACATTGGTAACATGACATGTTTTTATCCACACATTTTTCTGTTAACTTTGGGCCTTTTACGTCTTCTTCTCAATACAGTATAACTCCTTCGGCCATTTTGTAAAATTGCATGAACATCCTCTATTCCCTAAAATGATTTGCAAGTAAATTCCAAGTGACGTCATCAAGCAATCAATCAATTAATAGGTTGATTTGATACTTCAGGTGTGCATTTGATGATTTGCCCAGGACAACGTTCATTGCATATATTCTCACATCGTCGGAACCCACGATTAAAACTTTACCCGTAGGACAAGTGGAACCAAATCCGTCGTTTCTAATTTAATATGCATGTAGACTTTGATTGGTTCCGCCACAAAACTGTGGCGGAAATTTTACCAATCAGAATCGGCGTTACGTAAGCATCCAGACAGTGTTCAAAACAAAGATGGTCAACTTTTCGGTTTACAATTCGATAAACGTGTCTCAAAAACTGAAGAGTTCCAACGTTTAGAAGAGAATTTTTGATTGGCCCGGCAGTAAATGGGCGTTCCCAAAAAAACAGGCGTTGGATCACAGTTTGCCCAGGGGTAAAAGGTGAGCTTGTTGAGAATTTAACCCTGGGTATCCGAGGATGATATTCTCATCAATTCCGCACAATGTGTTATCATTGTGCAAAAGACCCATGTCTTTGTACATGTAACTACAAATAAACTAAGCCATAAGCTGTAAAACAATTCATGAAATTTCCCCATGTTTTTTCAGGAGGTACCTTGCAGACAAGCATCAAAAAGTGAAAATATCTGGAGATGAAAAATGCACTACAGACGTATAGACAGAACAACTTGATCGTCACCGAGGAGCGATAAAAAAAAAAATAAGGTTTCCAGATGGCTATTGGCAATTTCCTAGCTTCCATGGACTTGTAGATAAGGTGTGTTATTTGGCGATTCCATTGTCATTTTTGATGTTGTAGCAAGAATCTACCAAGTCGGTTTTACTGTTGGTGCTGCACATGTGGCGCATTCTCAACTTTTTGTTTACTAAACTTTCAGACAGAAAACAACAGCAACACATAATTCGCTCAATCTCTTGAAATGCCTGTTTTAGGCTGAAAGTTCACTTGTGGCCTTATATCTGAGATTAATTACTTATTTTGCAACAAACTTAAAAGATGTCACAGTGTCCTACTACTAAGCTATAGAGATAAAATTCCACCAAGTGAATAGTTCTAGATTTTTTTTCGGGATTATTTGCAGACAAACACCTTGTCTGTGTGGTATTTATGGCTTTTTGTTAGGTTATTTAATGCCTAAATTTGATTTGATTTGAAGCCTGAACAACCAATGAAAATAACCAAATTGGATACAAACAGAGGAACACATACTGTAGAAAGAATGGTGATGTTGGCAGGTTTGGTGGGGGAGAAACTCTTTTTTCAGATTTTCACTGTCTTTTCCCATGACCCCCATAATATTATATAGTCTGACGATATTCTTACTATAGCTTAAGATGCGTTACAAGCATTGTCAATGTAATACAAAGTGTTCCAGAAAATTCTACTGACTAAGGCCAAGCTCCTGTCAGTCGTCAACCTAATGAAATATCATAGGTTTACTTTATTACAACAATTTATGATGGGGTATAAAGGTCTAAATGATATACCTCTTTTTAACACAATTAGAAACTTGTCTCCGTGGTTATTTTAGACAAGAAGATTTTCCCTGTGCCCGTGTGTTTTAGTGTTCATAAATATATTATTTGGCTACAAAAAATATAAAATGGTTTTTGACTGCAGGAAGTTGAAACGCGAACTTGTACAAGGGGTGATGGTTGTGAGCATATGTATGAAGTTTCGTGACAATTGGATAAGAATTGCAGCCTGTAGAGTGATGACGTCAAGATTCTGGCCAATTTCTATTAATAGTAACAGTGACCTAGTTTTTGACCGCAGGAAGTTGAAACGCGAACTTGTACAAGGGGTGATGGTTGTGAGCATATGTATGAAGTTTCGTGACAATTGGATAAGAATTGCAGCCTGTAGAGTGATGACGTCAAGATTCTGGCCAATTTCTATTAATAGTAACAGTGACCTAGTTTTTGACCACAGGAAGTTGAAACGCGAACTTGTACAAGGGGTGATGGTTGTGAGCATATGTATGAAGTTTCGTGACAATTGGATAAGAATTGCAGCCTGTAGAGTGATGACGTCAAGATTCTGGCCAATTTCTATTAATAGTAACAGTAACCTAGTTTTTGACCACAGGAAGTTGAAACGCGAACTTGTACAAGGGGTGATGGTTGTGAGCATATGTATGAAGTTTCGTGACAATTGGATAAGAATTGCAGCCTGTAGAGTGATGACGTCAAGATTCTGGCCAATTTCTATTAATAGTAACAGTGACCTAGTTTTTGACCGCAGGAAGTTGAAATGCGAACTTGTACAAGGGGTGATGGTTGTGAGCATATGTATGAAGTTTCGTGACAATCGGATAAGAATTGCAGCCTGTAGAGCGATGACGTCAAGATTCTGGCTAAGTTCTATTTATAGTAACAGTGACCTAGTTTTTGACGGCAGGAAGTTGAAACGCGAACTTGTACAAGGGATGATGGTTGTGAACATATGTATAAAGTTTCGTGACAATCAGATAAGAATTGCAGCCTGTAGAAGGATGACGTCAAGATTCTGGCCAATTTCCATTAATAGTAACAGTGACCTAGTTTTTGACCGCAGGAAGTGGAAACGCGAACTTGTACTAGGGGTGATGGTTATGAATATATGTATAAAGTTTCGTGACAATCGGATAAGAATTGCAGCCTGTAGAGCGATGACGTCAAGATTCTGGATAAGTTCTATTTATAGTAACAGTGACCTAGTTTTTGAACGCAGGAAGTTGAAACGCAAACTTGTACAAGGTGTGATGGTTGTGAACATATGTATAAAGTTTCGTGACAATCGGATAAGAATTGCAGCCTGTAGAGCGATGACGTCGTTTGGGATACGTACATCCGTACATACGTACGGGCAGATCCCTATATATACCCTCACGACTTCTAGCAGATGTGTGAGAACTCATAAGTTTTAAAAACTTTAATTGAAAACTACTTATTTTGGAGCGTTATTCGAGCGGTTGTTCTCAGTCGTATATCGGCAATTCATTATTGAGGGATTTCCCTAGTGACGTCATTCTGTTATTCTGAAATGTTATGGCCTGTACTTGGTTGATGCCTTGATGGGGTTTAACTACTGGACATAAACCAAATATACACTTATCTTGAAAAGTTCAGGCAATTTTTCCCAAAAAGTGAAATGGCCCAAAAAACAAATTCATTGGTACAGGTATTAGTAGCTTTCACTAATAGTTTGCAGTGATTGATGTTTTTCTGCAGTGCTGAAAACGGTAACCTGAATGGTGAGAGTTGGGTACTAGACTGCGTAATCTTGAAGGTGAGTGAGTGAGTGAGATGATTTAACGTTGTTTTCAACAGTTTGTAAATCTCATCCCGATGATAACCTAGGGTATGAGGTACGCTCATTATCAATGGATTGGATTGATTGATTGTTTGGTGTTTTACGCTGCGCTCAAGATTATTTCACTTATATGGCGGCATTGCCAGTTTTATTGCGGGAGGAAACCGGGCTCTGTGCCCGGAGGAAACCCACGGCCTTCCGCTGGTAACTGGCAACCATCCCACATAGGTTGTTCAAGTGAAAACCCAGTCAGAAAATTCTCCAATGTTTTTTTTTTGGACTGAGTGGGATTCGAACCTGCGACCCATTGGTGGAAGGCTTTTCGGATTGAGCGTCCAACGCTCTACCTACTGAGCCACGGAGGCTCTTCAATGGATTGGAAAATATGGAGGAGAGAATCATTCCCTTTTTCAAGCTAATTTTGGACAAAACTGCGCAAAAATACATAAATACATTGTAAAACTTTTGGTTAAACGGACACAGAATAAAATAAAAGAAAGAATGTCAACTCCCAGAAACTGTTTTGCTGAATTTTATTTTTACAATTAAGTTTTTATAGTGCATTAAATGTGCACGTAGGCAGAAGAGAACATCTTAAATGGACATTTAAATTTTAAAAACAAATTTGCCTAAATATTTTTTAGTATAAAAAATTAAAATCGTAAATTTCTGTCTTTTTACTGGGAAATGAAATCCTTCTTTATATTTTACAAGAGGTGAAAAAGTACTAGGCCTCTTACCTTTTGTAGGACTTGTACCTTGCTGATTGACCCAGATATTGTTTGGATCTTCCTGACTGGTACCTTGTCGGGAAGTGCTATCAGTATTTGAGTTTTGACTGGATTCTAACAAGAACTGATCATTACTCATACTAGTCTCAGCAGGAGAGTTACCTGCCCTTGAATCACCGTGAGAATGTTGGGAAGTTTGCAAAGTATCTGCTTCGATAACCTGTATGACATCATCATCATTTTCATTTTGATTGGTCGAATCCACATCACCCCCGATGACGGAGAGTAAGCTTTGATTGTCTGACGAGGGATTCGTCGAGGACATGAAGGGTCGCTTTGACGGACTTTCTCTACTATGGGACCAGGAATCTGCATTTCTTGGACGCTTTAAGGAATTTGTACGGATTGAGTTCATATGGAGCTCCATAGGGACCACATGCACTTCTTGATTTTCTGATTTCACTTCAGGCGATAGCCGACTATTTCCAGAATCCCACGGATAAATTTCTGGGTTGGAGGTTGATTGTTGATAACTGTATTTTTGAGAGCTATTAGAATGTTGTCTTGCACGTTGTGGTGATGTACCGTGTTGATGTTGTTGTGAGCCACATTTTTTACATTTTTTCAAACCATTCATCCAGTCGGCATCCGGTTCTTCCCCTGAGCAATCTGAGTGAAAAAAAAAAAGATTTTTAGAAAATCCTAGTAAAATTTAGCAGCTCACCATAAAGGGTCTCCATGGTTATTTTAGACAAGAAGATTTTCCCTGTGCCTATATAAAGGTGAAAATATATATTTATGATCACTAAAGCACACAGGCACAGGGAAAATCTTCTTGTCTAAAATAAACATGGAGACAAGTTACTAATTGTGAAAATATACATGTATATATGTAAAAACCCGGCTGCAAAACCATGATAAATTGTGTTATTAAGAGTCTGACATAGACACACCAGCAATCAAACTCATCCACTGGTCCTCGAACAGTTGAACCTATTCTAGCAAGAAGACTTGACTCATCTCAACTAGTTGATAGTGCCATGTGCGCTTGATGGGTTTGCCGGCAACTTATCGAAGGGACATTCAATGTTCGAGCAATCAGTTCTATCCAGAGGCGGCAAATCCTTCCAAGTGGAACGATTAGCCTCAGTACCTAAACAAGGATTTAGAACATACCTAAACAATGATTTAGAACATACCTAACCAATGATTTAGAACATACCTAACCAATGATTTGGAAATACCTAAACATTGATTTAGAACATACCTAAACATTGGTTTGGAACATACCTAAACATTGATTTGGAACAAATCCAAGCATTAATTTAGAACATAACTTAACACTGATTTAGAACATACCAAAACAATGATTTGGAACATACCTAAACCTTGATTTAGAACACATCTAGCCAATGGCTTAGAACCTACCTAAACAGTAATTTAGAAATACCTAAACATTGATTTAAATTAAAACACACACAAACAGCGATTTAGAACATACTGTACCTAAACAGTGATTTAGAACACACCTAAACATTGATTTAGAACATATCTAAACAATGATTTAGAACATAACTAAACAATGATTTAAAACGTACCTAAGGAAATGGCTCCTTTTAATTTATATTCTGCCAGTCTGAGATCCAGCCATACAGCAAACTGGGACAAAATATCTGGGTCATTGCAAAGCTCTCCAACAATGGAAGCAAATTTGAACTGCACTCTCTCCAGTGACACGCCCATTTTCAAGATACTTCTTTGGTACAATAGAGATTCTTTAACTGTTACACCAACACCTGAAAATAACAGCAAACACTTTACTATGTGTTTTGAGTTTAAAGTGGCATGAGCTGTCAAAATGTTTATATTTTGACTTTAAAACAGAATGTTGAAATTATTGGCTATTTTTCTCAAGACGTATAATTCATAAGCTTTTTAGTGCTTATAGTCTCGAAAATGTACAATAAAGTATTGTTTTGAGCTAACTTTGGGTTAGAATGAATGAATGGTTATTTAAATTTTGCTTACTTTTCGAACACGTTTTCGGTTCGCGCAGGCCACATACTGTATGAATTTTCCACATTCTAACGCAAATCATTTAGTTTTTCGATGGCCTTCAAAACATCTTACTGTCGTGACGATCAGAAATTATGAAAAAAGTGTGCATTTTGGCAGCTCATGCCACTTTAAACTTAGAAAGCTTTCAGCAAAGATTATGGTAACTTTACAGACATATCATAAATAATAAAAAGTTTGGCTGTCTAGCTTTGGGCTGTTTTTTCAAAACATTTACAATGAACGTGTGTCAAAAACAAAGAGAAACTGTTGTGGAAACATATACTTTCAACAGTACAGTTAGAAAAATCCCAAAGTTACATCCCGCGTTAATATTTTATGACCCAACTCATCTCTTCACAACTAGGCTTGTTTAAAGTCATACTTGACATAACAAGGGCAGATGGCTGTATGGGAAAATTCATTTCTAACACAAATTCAAACTTGGAGAAATTTGTTGCTAAAGGACTTTACAGACACAAATGAGGATGTAGCTCCATGAAGGGATAGTCACATTGTTATAGGTATCAGAATACCTTATGGTCATGTTTTGAAAACTACAGAGCATGCATTACATGCGGATAGGTAAAACTTATGAGTAAATATTTAGGTTTATTTCAAAACACATGCTTAAAATTTAAGAAACAAATTTCCACCGCTTCAGCGGACATGGCGAGTTGAAGGTAGAGCTAACAATTTGCAACAAGCTTGGAACATGCACTGTTGTCGAAGAACTTGAAAGTTCGACGAAAACACGAGAGGAAATTATACGGTAAGAATTCCGCTAATTCAAGTACTCAAAACATTACGAAAAGCACTCTAAAAGTTTGAGACTTTTCATTGGGTGTCTTACCTCCTGCGTGGAGCGACCGATAATCTTATCGAGTAATCGCTATTGTTGTTGTTTTAGACCAAACATGGCAGAAAGCCATTTGTCTTCTTCAGTCTCGTGATGGCTGCACACTTTTCAGCGATCTGATAAATCACTGACGCAGGCGATTTCATGTGGCTGCCAAAAATGCAAAATGACAGATTTTTTTATTTTTTATTTCATCAAATAAGCAGATAATTTTACTTTTACATTCTTTTACAACAACCTCAACCACCTACGAATATTGGGGTCGCCGAAGTCAACCGAGGCTACCGATCTCGATCATGCGCAAAGATAATTTCACCCCGTTGGGCTCCAGTCGGTTCATTGCATTACCAGCTGATCAGTGGCGGTTAGTGAATTCGTTCTGACGACATAATGAAAATCAGATTATTAAACAAGGAGGCAGGTACGGAGGAGGCAGGCTAAATTAATTGTAGAAAACAATGGTCTAACCAGCTGGGAGCGGTGACCATTGTAGAAGGGACGCCATTTTGTCGTAGTTACAGGCCGGGTGATATTTTAGCTCCGGCCCTTATTTTCCTACGAAAAAATTGTTTACCGATGCAATAAATGCCTTAAAATGAATGACCAAGTTCAACCTTTTCTGTCTTAGTATCCATTCCCCTTTTGTCGGACTATAGGCTTGGGTTGTTGCATTCCATCGATATCGAAAGTGGGTTGGAACATTTTCCCGCGAACAAGGCGGCCATATTGCCTGTGGAATCATGGTTAATTTCGCAAATTTAAAAATGGCTTCCTCCCGTAGCGTTCCGCCCTTCGGGCGTCACAATAGTCAATAACGCTACATACCGGAGCTAGAGGCAGGCCTGACAGGCAAAGTAAGTAAACCAGGATAGAGACACACGAGTGCGGCTAGTACGGAATTCACTTAACTTTGGTGAATTCGCAAGGGAGCAGGTTAGTTTTCCAATCAAAAATGCATTTATTTCCTGTATTTTAAGCTTCCAATATTATCTACGTACATATTCTATCGAATTATGCCTCTCATCTACACCATTGTTTTGCTTTACCGTGGACAGTCAAACCCCGAAACAACAACAACACCAGGTGTTTTTAGACACAAAACGACCATGAGCAGCTGAAATTATTCGTATGCAACGTCCTAACGCAAGCAGAAAACAATGGAATACGTACCGAATTATATGTGAGTAAATTACACCTTTGTGAGATCGATAAAAACTTTAAAATAAACATAAAATCCAGCTAACACAGTCACTGTCGAAAGAAGCAGGAGGCATAATTATTTTCAAAACGAGGTCATGACCTCTTACATGTCAAGCATGACCTACATCTCTTAGGTGTTAAAAGCGCATCTGAACTGACTAGGCTTACACGGCCCCGGAAGTACATTGGCCCGTAAGTACATTGTCTTTCTAAACTCAGGTCAAGAGATTCGCGCACCTTTATTGGGCTTAACATTATAAAGAAGAAAAAACCCAGAAAGATCGAAACTAAAAAAACTACATACACCTGTAACTGCACACCCATATGCGCGTATTTCTTCCTGGCGGGCAACTGAGTAAAGCAGCTCGACGAGATACGTGAGTGCGGTTAAATAGGCTACGCACACAGAAAAAAAGATTTGCCTTGGCAGTGGCATGAGCTGCCAAAATTCAGACTTTTTACATAATTTCTGACTGTTACGACAGTAAGAGACCATCGAAAAACTAAATGATTAGCGTTGGAATGAGGAAAATCCATACAGTATGTGGCCTATAGGCCTACGAACCGGAACAATGTTTGAAAAGTAAACAAAATTTAAATAACCGGGACGACCATTAATTCACTCTAAGCTAGTTCTAAACAATACTTTATCGTACACTCTCGAGACTAGAAAGTAGAAGCACTAAAAGCTTCTGAATTATATGTCTTGTGAAAAATAGCCGATAATTTCAACATTCTGTTTTTAGGTCAAAATATCAACATTTTGGCAGCACATGCCACTTTAAATGAACTTCAACCGTCCGTTTTCTCTTGACACTCGCATACACTGTAGCATGACTTTACCAAAAATGCGACCAATAGGTATCTTATTATAAGATATCTATGGATCAGTGTCTACAAAGGGAGGTAACTCATAATGACGCTGCTTCAGCTGGTAACCGTTGTTACGTAAAATACATCAGGCGCGTCACCGTCATCTTATATAATGCCTCCGACAAAAATAACGGAAGAACTCCCATAAGAGTTAACGTTAGTCATTTTTCATAAGTAATGGTTGTCGGTTAGCTTCAGAAAGTCAGGTCGGGAGAAGAAAATTAGACCCAGCAAAAATAAATAACTCAGAAAAACCACAGCGCTATATCTACCGCGTATGAATGCGTAAAGGTCAAGTCCATACAACGATGACGTCACAATCGGACGTCAAAGGTTACTTCAGCCTTGACGCTCGAAGAGTAAAGACATGTTTTTTGCCTTTACCGTAATGATCGACGAGAAATCATGGGATGCACTGAATCTAAATTGAAATCTACACCCGAAGAGATAAATACACGACGTCAGAAGATCATAGCTGCCGTCAGGCGATGGCGCCGCCCATCACAGCCCAAAAAATTGAAGCCTTCCAGCACATGGACAAACCCTTCCTCTTTATACAAACGAAGAAAAGGAAGTGTGACACCCATGCAATTTACTGCAGAGGAAAGAACCTCTGTGCTTGGAATCAAAACTCCACCTCCTTCCAGGAACTCAATCCAAGAAAGAGACATGATGTTGGAAGACATTGAAGATGATGCCAGTCTGGTCAACTTTTGTGTCTCTCCAAAAAATGCTGAGGACTTAGACCTTGAGACGGGTCGTTATTCTCGTCCTCCCAGTCTGATCCCAGTTCATTCTACTCCAGGTCTGAAGACTATCAGAGACGAAAATACATCAAGTCTCTCTAGGAGCTCCATGGACCCTGATCTCGAGTTGGAAGATGTTGAAGAATATTCCGATCAAAGTGAGAGAGAAGACCGCTGTGCCACCCGCTGCTTGGGTACAACCTCACCCAGTCCTTACAAGAGACCTGTCATAGTTCATGATGCCTTGAGTGACAACGCAGTGCCAGCAAAGGCTGCTACGCGTGTCCGGTTCGCATCTTCAGTAAATAACAAAGATGCCTTCAACTCCATAGTCTATAAGTGAAATACTCTTGAGTGCGGCGTAAAACACCAAACAATCAATCAACTCCATAGTCAAAAGGAATCGTCCCAAAGCCGCAGAGGGAAACCGACGACCTCCATACATCACTGACGTGTACGAAGCTGAACTAGCTCTTCCTGGAACCCCACTACCAGATCCAAAACGCATGCAAGAGAAATTTTGTCTTGACGCCTGGATGGCCCGGCGTTTGGAAGATGGCGGCAAGTAAAACTTGCTGTCACAGCGCCCTCGTGTTAGGATCGAGGGAGTGCCGCATCAACAGGATCCAGTCTGCGTGTATATACAGTTCTTTACGGCTCGCTCAAAACGGTTTGAATATTAAAGTTTAAACTCAACTATATTCAGACGCTCTTTATGCATATAAACACCCTTCTATGGATAAATTAATGTCTCTTTATTTTACCGAAATTGTAAACTCGCGGCTTTGTAATAAAAAATCCATTGACATAATGAATTTTTGTTAAATATTTTTTTCGTGCGCATACTTTCGGTGTATCAACTCGTTATAAATTTTTGTTAAAGATTTTTTGTTGTTGTACGTAGATTGGCGCCTTTTTTCATCCCTCTGGCATATAATGCTGGGGGATATAGCGATAGGGTTGTCTGTCCGTCTGTCCGTAATATTGTCAACACATCTCGTATAGTTTTTATCGGATTTCCACAAAACTTGGTGGACATTTTTTTTTTACCAAATGAGGATGCGCATCTCCTATTTGGGTTGCGTCGATTCAATTATTTTTGAAGTTATTGCCTTTTATTGATACTGTCTGAATAGATAGACAGTGACAGTCTGTAAACGCATCTCCTCCTACAGTTTTTATCGGATTTCCACAAAACTTTGTGTGCATGTTTGTTACCAAGTGAGGATCTGCACCTCCTATTATGGGTTGCGCTTGTTCAACTATTTTTGGAGTTATTGTCTTTTATGGACACTGTCTGAATAGATAGACAGTGTCAGTCTGTCAACGCATCTCCTCCTACAGTTTTTATCGGATTTCCACAAAACTTGATGGACATGTTTTTACCAAGTGAGGATGCACTCCTCCTATTTGGGGTTTCGCTTGTTCAACTATTTTTGGAGTTATTGTCTTTTATTGACACTGTGTGAATATATTGACAGTGAGCGTTTGTGGACATATCATGCGAGGATGGGCATTTCCTATTCGGGTTGCGCTGGTTTCATTATTTTCAGAGTTATTGCCCTTTCCCGACAGTACACGAACACATAGACAATTAGTGCTTGTCATCTCTTCTATACTCACACAGTTTTCATCATTTTTTAAAATCTTGGTGGACATGTTGGACACCATGCGAGGATGTGCATCTGTTATTCTGGTTGCGCTGGTTTCATTATTTTCAGAGTTACTGCCCTTTTCCGACTGTACAGGAAGACATAAACAATAGGTTTTGTTTCTGATGACATACAGTGTTTCAGGGCATCCTGTATGGAAATAAAATTGTGTCTGCTCTTAGTAGGCTTATGTTTCCACTTCCACAATCTTATGTGGGGCCGGGTTGATACGTCACTCTCTGATGGCTCTTGTTATCGGATTTCCACGAAACTTGGTGGACATGTTTGTTACCACGTGAGGATGCGCACCTCCTATTTGGTTTGCGTTACTTCAATTAATTAGTAGAAAATCATATGAAAGTTCATTTGAAGTTGTTAATTTTCTGCGATTTTATCTTGCAATGTTATAAACGTAGAAAGGTTCAAATTGTTTTGGCCAATGATTATTGGATTATCTGGCTTGATAAAATCTAATCTAATAATCCTTCATTTCAAAACCCTTAACATATCGAGATTCTTGCCCAAATAGAACCCATAATAATCCCCAAAATATTTAACATAAACAACGTTGGAAATTTATTGTCATGCTTTCTTGAAGCAGTAAATAACAGTATTTCTTCGCATCTAAGGGCATGAATTACGATAATACAGGGCCAGGGGATAAGTCCTCATCTGATGACTGTTTATTTTAGAATGATTGATTGACATTTCACACCGCACTCAATATTTGTTTCATCTCGGAGTAGTCAATCGGCATGTATAGTCATTCCCCATAACGTGTTTAAAATATTCACGAAGATGTGATAATTTATTGTCATGCTTAACCAGAGGATGTACAAATAACATTGAACACCGAGAAATTGTTTGATCGATGTTTTATACCGTACTAAAGATTGTCAGGTTAAGTGATGAGGAAACGGGCTTGCAGCTCAGAGGCAACACCCGACCCCCCCCCCCCCCCCCCCCCGCCCCCTCCACCGAATATTTTTATTTCATCAGCTGAATGTGATGCGCCGCATCGATGGAAGGCATGTGTCAAACAACATGAACCAGACCAACGTCACCCAATAAACAGTCCACATGAATGGGTGCAAGGCCACTGTTCGAATTGCCCACTGCATCTGCCACGATCTATCGTCCAACAAGGATACAGGCAACAGGATGAAGCCCTGTTCATATAGGAAGGCCGTAAAAAAACAACATCGCCGTCACTTAACGATAACTTTACTCCTATACGGCCGGATTTCGAGAAGGTGAGAGAAAATAGCGAGGAAACAAAGAAGACATATATGAACGTAATTCTAATTTCCGCCATGTTGCAAGGAAACGGAAGGAAAAACCTATTGAGTCAGACGACATTGTTCGCATGAACTTAATAATGCAAAAGGATGGCATACTTTGGAGTTGTACACTCTATAAGTGAGGGTTCTGTTTTAAAATAAGATGGATAGGCTAGGAGATAGAAAAGGGGGCTGTTTCTCGAAGAACCATTTTACGGGTATGGCAATATATACCTTCATTACTTTATCACCTAGCTCAAAAAATCGGTTTCTATGGTGCTGAGAATCTAACAATAGTTACACTGATGTGGCACTCTAGATCCTGAATCTACGGAGCCCTATTAGTGCCATGGGTGGATTTAGGATATTTCTTGCGTTTTGGGGGCCGTTTTCGGAATTTTACCCCTGCAGTAACTTCCTTTTGAAACGTTGTTCTCGGCATGTTATAGAAAATGAAGATTGCATCCTAAGAAATATTCGTCTAAAGAAAACGATTTGCAAAAAAAATCTAAACTCTCTGAATCTGATCCCAGTTCATTCAACATCACCTCTGGACGCTATCACAGACGAAAATGAATAATAAATATATAGGAATAAGAAATATACGTCCAACGAAAACGATTTGCAAAGAAATTCTAAACCCGCGTGTAAACTGCCAAACCACAAGGTAAACATTTCCACCGTAATGGAAATGTTTACACCGTGCGGAAAAAAGGCTCTCGCCGCTGAGAAAAGATTTCCATCTTATTATGGTTAGATCATAGTTTTGTATGTCTTTTATATAATTGTGTTTTTTAATATAATTTTTTTAGATAAACCTGCTGATCGTTTGTAATGTCATTATTAAATATCTTTGTTTTCGTAAGAACAATGTCCCATTTTATTCTTTTGTGTGAACAAAACTGTCTTTGATCGATCCGTTAGGACATTTTTGCTCGGTTTTATTTGCAGTTCGTTCGCTGTAGTACATTTGATTCAACAACAAACGAACAGAGAAATTTGTAGGCCTAAGTATTCGAAATTTAGGTAATTCTTCCTTAAGTCAGAGGCCTAAGTATCCGAAATTTAGGTAGTTCTTCCTTAAGTCAGAGGCCTAAGTATCCGAAATTTAGGTAGTTCTTCCTTAAGTCAGAGGCCTAAGTATCCGAAATGTAGGTAGTTCTTCCTTAAGCCAGAGGCCTAAAGTATCCGAAATTTAGGTAGTTCTTCCTTAAGTAAGAGGCCTAAGTATCCGAAATTTAGGTAATTCTTCCTTAAGCCAGTTATCTTCACTATAGTATAACTAGAAGAACCTATGAACTTTTCGAAACTTTTATATTGTTAATTTATTTTGGACCTACTTATTCGTTATATATTTTTTAATTTACTTAAACTGTGTATTCTCTTGACACTGGCATTTCACATTTTCGGCATCATATCTATCTCGAAAAATGCGACTTTTTTTATAAAGGGAGGTAACTCATAATGACGCTGCTTCAACTGGTTACCGTTGTTACGTAAACTTTATCAGGCGCGTCACCGTCATCTTATATTATGCTTCCGACAAACTTAATGAAAGAACGGCCACTAGAGTTAACGTTAATCATTTTTCGTTAGGAATGGTTGTCGGTTAGCTTCAGAAAATCCGATTTGGAGAATAAATTTAAACCCAGCAAAAAAATAACTAAGAAAAACCACAGCGCTATATCCATCGAGTACGAATGCGTAAAGGCCAAGTGCATACAACGATGACGTCACAATTGGACGTCAAAGGTTACTTCAGCCTTGACGCTCGAAGAGTTAAGACATGTTTTTGCCTTTACCGTAATGATCGACGAGAAATCATGGGATGCACTGAATCTAAATTGAAATCTACACCCGAAGAGATAAATACACGACGTCAGAAGATCATAGCTGCCGTCAGGCAATGGCGCCGCCCATCACAGCCCAAAAAGTTGAAGCCTTCTGTCACATGGACAAACCCTTCCTCTTTATTCAAACGAAGGAAAGGAACTGTGACACCCATGCAATTTACTGTAGAGGAAAGAACCTCTGTGCTTGGAATCAAAACTCCACCACCTTCCAGGAACTCAATCCAAGAGAGAGACATGGTGTTGAAAGACATTGAAGATGATGACTGCCTAGTCAATTTTTGTGTCTCTCCAAAAAATGCTGACGACTTAGACCTTGAGACGGGTCGTTATTCTCGTCCTCCCAGTCTGATCCCAGTTCATTCTACTCCAGGTCTGAAGACTACCAGAGACGAAAATACATCAAGTCTCTCTAGGAGCTCCATGGACCCTGATCTCGAGTTGGAAGATGTTGAAGAATATTCCGATCAAAGTGAGAGAGAAGACCGGTGTGCCACCCGCTGCTTGGGTACAACCTCACCCCGCCCTTACAAGAGACCTGTCATCGTTCATGATGCCTTGAGTGACAACGCAGTGCCAACAGAGGCTGCTGACAAAACTACGCGTGTCCGGTTCGCATCTTCAGCAGCTAACAAAAATGCCTTCAACTCCATAGGCAAAAGGAATCGCCCGAAAGCCGCAAAGGGAAACCGACGACCTCCAGACATCACTGACGTGTACGAAGCTGAACTAGCTCTTCCTGGAACCCCACTGCCAGATCCAAAACGCATGCAAGATAAATTTTGTCTTGACGCCTGGATGGCCCGGCGTTTGCAAGATGGCGGCAAGTAAAACTTGTTGTCACAGCGCCCTGAGGAAATACGTGTTAGGATCGAGGGAGTTCCGCATCAACAAGATCCAGTCTGCGTGTATATACAGTTCTTTATGGCCAGCTCAAAACGGTTTGAATATTAAAGTTTAAACTCAACTATATTCAAACTCTCTTTGTGCATATAAACACCCTTCTATGGATAAATGAATGTCTCTTTATTTTCCCGAAATTGTAAACTCGCGGTTTTGTAATAAAAAATCCATTGACATAGTGAATTTTTGTTAAATATTTTTTTCGTGCGCATACTTTCGGTGTATCAACTCGTTATACATTTGACTCAAATTTTTGTTAAAGATTTTTTGTTGTTGTTGCGCCTTTTTTCATCCCTTCGGCATATAATGCTGGGGGATATAGCGATAGGGTTGTCTGTCCGTCTGTCCGTAATATTGTCAACACATCTCATATATTATGAACACTAAAACACACGGGCACAGGGAAAATCTTCTTGTCTAAAATAACCACGGAGACAAGTTTCTAATTGTGTTAAAAAGAGGTATATCATTTAGACCTTTATACCCCATCATAAATTGTTGTAATAAAGTAAACCTATGATATTTCATTAGGTTGACGACTGACAGGAGTTTGGCGTTATTCAGTAGAATTTTCTGGAACACTTTGTATTACATTGACAATGCTTACGCATCTTAAGCTTTAGTAAGAATAACGTCAGACTATATATTATGGGGTCATGGGAAAAGACAGTGAAAATTTGCCCCCCCCCCCCCCCCCAATACCCCTTTCCCAGAAAACCTAGGTAGAAGGCAGACAGGGGAGTTGAGCCCTGACCAGTATGTCTTTCAAACTCTTGTTCTTTTTATAAGCAATGACTGGCCTTTGGGTCAGTGGTCGAGCAAGTTTACTTTGAAGTAGTTTGTATTCTTCTACTATAATCTTGGCCATAGCGATGCTAGCTTTGTTATACTGAAACACAAATGGTATTATAGTTTTTTCACGACATCTTCTGGGGTCCAAGTTCAAACCCAAAGGATAAATAGTTTGTAATGTT
The DNA here is from genome assembly GCA_963971465.1 of Lepidochitona cinerea. Classification (NCBI taxonomy): domain Eukaryota; kingdom Metazoa; phylum Mollusca; class Polyplacophora; order Chitonida; family Tonicellidae; genus Lepidochitona; species Lepidochitona cinerea. The sequence continues at coordinate 5,557,914 of OZ020565.1, forward strand.
TGAGTCCAAAAACTTTCCCTTTCCAAACGTTTGTGCTTGGTATCTGCAGCGGAAGTGAGAAAAGGGATTTTCTCAATAGGCATGATTTCAAAATGGCCCTTGACCGAATGACCTTGAGTATTGAAATGTTGTGCCACGGGCACATCATGTTTAAGTGTTATACTAGATAAATGGTTGGCTGCTCTTTGCCACATCTCATATAATTATTATCGGATTTCCACAAAACTTGGTGGACATGTTTTTTTTTACCAAGTGAGGATGCGCATCTCCTATTTGGGTTGCGTCGATTCAATTATTTTTGAAGTTATTGCCATTTATTGATACTGTCTGAATATATAGACAGTGACAGTCTGTCAACGAATCTCCTCCTACAGTTTTTATCAGATTTCCACAAAACTTGGTGGACATGCTGTTACCAAGTGAGGATGCACACCTCCTATTTGGGGTTGCGCTTATTCAAATATTTTTGGAGTTATTGTCTTTTATTGAAACTGTGTGAATATATTGACAGTGAGAGCTTGTGGACATGTTGGATATCATGCGAGAATGTGCACCTCCCATTCTGGTTACCCTGGTTTCATTATTTTCAGAGTTATTGCCCTTTCCAAAAACTATACGAAGACATAGACATTTAGTGCTTGTCATCGCACCTCCTTCCACGCTTTTCATCAATTTTTTTCGAAACTTGATGGACATGCATGTTGGATATCATGCGAGGATGTGCACATCCCATTCTGGTTACCCTGGTTTCATTATTTTCAGAGTTATTGCCCTTTCCTGACACTAGGCCTATACGAACACATAGACATTTAGTGCTTGTCATCGCTTCTACTCCCACAGTTTTCATCAGTTTTTAAATCTTCATGGACATGTTGGATATCATGCGAGGATGTGCATCTGCTATTCTGGTTGCGCTGGTTTCATTATTTTCAGAGTTATTGCCCTTTTCCGACAGTATACGAGCACATAGACAATTAGTGCTTGTCACATCCTCTCCCACGGCTTTGCTCATTTTATTTTTAAACTTGGTGGACATGCTGGATATCATGCGAGGATGTGCAACTTCTATTTTGGTTACGCTGGTTTCTTTTCCGACAGTACACGAAGACATAGACAATGGGTGCTTGTGATCGCATCTTCTCACACGTTTTGTATCGAATTTTTGGATCTTGGTGGACATGCTAGATATCATGCGATTTACGCTGGTTTACGATGGTTTTGGTATTTTCAGAGTTACTGCCCTTTTCCGACTGTACAGGAAGACATAAACAATAGGTTTTGTTTCTGATGACACACAGTGTTTCAGGGCATCCTGTATGGAAATGAAAGCTCCTAGTAGGCCTATGTTTCCACTTCCACAATCGTATGTGGGGCCGGGGGGATACGTCATCCTCTGATGGCTCTTGTTATCGGATTTCCACGAAACTTGGTGGACATGTTTGTTACTAAGTGAGGATGCGCACCTCTTATTTGGGTTGCGCTACTTCAATTAATAAGTAGAAAATCATATGAAAGTCGATTTAAAGTTGCTAATTATCTTGCAATGTTATAAACTTAGAAAGGTTCAAATTGTATTGGCCAATGATTATTGGATTATCTGGCTTGATAAAATAGAATCAAATAATCCCTAATTCCAAAATCCTTAACATATCGAGATTCTTGCCCAAATAGAACCCATAATAATCCCCAAAATATCCAACATAAACAACTTTGGAAATTTATTGTCATGCTTTCTTGAAGCAGTAAATAACAGTATTTCTTCGCATCTAAGGGCATGAATTACGATAATGCAGGGCCGTGGGGGGATATGTCCTCTTCTGATGACTCTTGTTTATTTTAGAATGATTGATCGACATTTCACACCGCACCCAATATTTGTTTGATTGTTTCATCTCGGAGTAGTCAATCGACATGTATAGTCATTCCCCGTAACGTGCTTAAAAGATTTGATAATTTATTGTCATGTTTAACCACAGGATGTACAAATAACATTGAACACCGAGGACTTAAATTGTTTGATCGATGTTTTATACCGTACTAAAGATTGTCAGGTTAAATGCCAGGAGCAAACCGGCTTGCAGCCCGGAGGCATTCCCCCCCCCCCCCCCCCCATTCCACCGAATATTTTTATTTGATCAGCTGAATGTGATTCCATCACGCGCCGCATCGATTCATGTGTCGGACAACACGAACCAGTCCATGTAATAAACAGTCCACGTGGACGGGTGCAAGGCAAATGGGGAGCCTCAATCACTTTCGATTTGCCGTCGAGTTCGACTTTTATGATCAGATTTTAATTGTCTTAGCATATTTCGAGTTGAATGTTAGTGAGCGACAACAGAGCAATTCTTTTGAAAAGGCAAAATCTACTAAAATAACTTCCACGGGACGATTTGCTTCTAGCCTTCCCAAAGGAGAATGTACAGGTCTGTATGGTCCTTTACCCTGAACACAACGATTACAGTTTCGGATGTAGTCTTCGACATACTTAGTTAAACCTGGAAAAAAACATCGCCTTCGAACAAGTGCCTCTGTTCTTTCAGCTGCTTGGTGGCCACAGAAGTCATGCAACTCACGAAACACGCTGTCTCTTAGACAAACAGGTAAGAGTACTTGTAGAAATTTATAAGAGTTCCTATCCTCAGTCTATCTGTAGGCCTACAGAACCAATGAACTATATGCGTGGAAGGGACACGTCTCATTGGCTGGTTTGGATCTGACTATGTAAAAAGTGCCGCCATTGATAGTTGATAAGCGCATGCAGAACAGATCTGGATGGACGCTCCACTATCTCCTAGTAATGGCGGCATTCGGAGCAAATCAAATACCACGTGACCTCCGTTCCACTTTGTAGACTATAGAATTCCAGTGTTTCAGGAATGCCAAAACTTCAGGGGTTCCTGTGTTCTCTCTGTTTTAGAAGGAAGGCGTTTCAAGTTCCAGTAATGTATTAGACGACTGATGATAGGATCTTTCTTCTGCAGGTCAACCAATGTCGCTGGATTCCAAGAAGGCAGGTAAGTAGCCACTCGGAACATCCTTCGGCTATCTTCGCTCGCTACCGGTCGGCTTTGGTATTTCACGCACGTAAATCCCCGAAGTCATCAGAGTAGTAAGTAGCTTGTGGCTCAACAGCATTCAAAGATCCAACTGTTGCATAAACGAGCATTCATTCATTCATTCTAAGCCAAATTTAGTTCAAAACAATGCTTTATCGTACATTCTCGAGACTAGAAGCTCTAAAAAGCTTCTGAATTATACGTCTTGAGAAAAATAGCCGATAATTTCAACTTCTGTTTCAACGTCAAAATATCAACATTTTGGCAGCTCATTACTGGATTTTCGCTGTAAGTGTACCTTTAATTAGGTTGAACACAGCAGGAGTGTGGGTTTATTCAGTGGAATTTCTGGAATACTTTGCAATACATTGCCAAGGTTGTCCAAATCTTCACCTATGGCAATTAAGAATATCGGTAAATTGAAATTAAACAAATATATGACTATGGAAAAAGGAAGTGAAAATTTTCGTTCCAGCAGAAAAACCTAGGTAGTAGTAAGACAAACATAGGTGTTTAGTAGATCTTTCAAACTCTATGGACTGTTTTTTGGCTGAGAGCTCGAGTCATATTTTGTATTCTTTTACTATTCTATAATCAGAGCCATATTTATTCTGGCCTTATTAATACTGAAACACAAATGGTATACCTAGCAATCGGCAATGTTTCCATTCAATCAGGATCATTGGAGTGTGTCGTAGGAATTGAAAATTGAAAATGAAAATTGAAAATGTCTGAAATGTGTATGTGCGCCTCGGCTAAAGAAATTTTATTGAATTTTAAAAAATGGAGTAATCCTCCTCAACGAAAACCAATGTTGTCCTGTCTGCCTTTAAATCCAAATTAAAGTGGCATGAGCTGCCAAAATGTTGATATTTTGACGTTAAAACAGAACGTTGAAATTATTGGTTATTTTTCTCAAGACGTGTTATTCCGAACCTTTTTAGTGCTTCTAGTCTCGAAAATGTACGATAAAGTATTATTTTCAACTTAATTTGGCTTAGAAGGAATGAATGGACGTCCCGGTTATTTAAATTTTAACAAATCAACGAGTTACTTATGGATAACAACTTCTTAATTTTATTCCTGGTGACGTTTCGATGTCGATCCTAACATCCTTATCAAACTCGTTGATTTGTTATACCAACAACTTATAAATGCCACTCAAAGAAGTTATTTAAATTTTGTTTACTTTTCGAATACGCTTCGGGTTCGTACAGGCCACATACTGTCGTGACGATCAGACATTATGAAAAAAGCGGGAATTTTGGCAGCTCATGCCACTTTAAACGGCACCGGTAACCTCAAACAACGAGCATGTAAAATCGCACATGCTCTGTATGTTTCAGTTCGCAAATAAACGCACATATGCTGACTATGGTTATTGGACATTTCAACAATTATGCGTGGGATTAATTTGAAGCAAATTATATTTATGTTTCGCTGAGACTTCACGCGCCCCTGTGGGGTTTCTTTCCACCCGATACCCTGCTCATTTCCATTCTAACAACTTAAAGTGGCACGAGCTGCCGAAATTCACACTTTTTTCATAATTTCTGATCGTCACGACATTGAGACGCTTTGAAGGCCATCGAAAAACTAAATGATTAGTGTTGGAATGAGGAAAATTCAAGCAGTGTGTGACCTATACGATCCGAAAACGTGTTCGAAAGTAAACAAAATTTAAATAACCGGGACGACCATTCATTCATTCTAAGCCATAGTTAGTTCAAAACAATGCTTTGTCGTACATTCTCGAGACTAGAAGCACTAGAAAGCTTCTGAATTATACATCTTGAGAAAAATAGCCAAAAATGTCAACATTCTGTTTTAACGTCAAAATATCAACATTTTGGCAGCTCATGCCACTTTAAATACCATGTTTTATCTGGCGAGAGAAAACAAACAAAACCAAATGGGTTAGTTTAACTCTTATGGTTATCATATACGTAGGCTATATTCTATCTTCATAGATCAATAAAATTCGATTTTATTTCTGGGAAAAGCGACCTTGCCATTAGATATCTAACATTGACAATGCGAATCTACAATCGTTATTAATATATATAGGCCTAAAGGTATGTTGATATGATTAATCTACAGAGGATGGAATGTCCCATACCCTAACCCAGACAATGAAGTGATATAAGTCGATTTCATAATGATGCTATATATATGAATATTGGTAAATATGGAATTGACAGGCTTACATAAATATCCATATATAGCATGTCTAATTTCCTGACGTGCTTAGGCAGGGCTCTCTGTTTTATAAAACGATCTGTAGGCATGCATATATTTAAGCGCGGTCTTATGCAGAAAGCACTTTAAATAGCCGCGACACGACGATAAACGGATCAACGTATTTAGCCATATCGGAACCCGAAACCATCTGCAGCAGTAATACGGTTGTCTTTCATTAGCTTCTGCTGCATAACAAATACGGCAGTTCAGCGGGAACGATTTCGCGGTACAATCTGGATGTGGACAGGTCTGACAAGTGATTGTTTTCCTTATCAATATACTGAAGACGGCAGATCAATATTCTGTATATGTTGATGCTTATAACGTACATGGGATGGATAGGAACATAAACGGGAAGGATAGCGAGTTCCATATAATGTCTCTCTAGTATTGTAAATGGACTGGCGGGCAGGTGTATAAAAGTATCATTCTTCACACGCCGTTGACCCCGAGACAGAGTTTCAGTTCGTTCCGAGCCAAGTAGGCCTATTTTGTTTCGCCAGGCCTTTTCGAAGTAAATATCGTCAGACCGTATGGATTTAACTGCGCCATATTCCTGCAATCCAATAGTCTGCTCATAACCGGGCTAATTGACAGCTGATTAAATCAATGTCGACTAAGTGCGATTGCATCCAATATATAATATAGTTCTTTCCATTAAGCCATCGTGATTTTGAAGCGAGTGGCTGGCTCGGGTCTTTTCCTGTCCAAGCAGAACACCTGGAATTTACCCCAAGCGTCCCCGAGACGGAGATTTCTGTAGAATTTCTCGAACATTCTTCAAAGGAGCCACAGAGATCCACATTGTTCTTATCCATAAGAAATTCTACTGAAACTATACACTGGACCAGTTTAACCTAGAGTTACGGAAGGCTACGGTGAAAACTTTTCCCCAAAGGTATACCTACACGTAAGCAAACCGTTGGGGATTCGAGTGTACCCTAGCCCATTTTGACAAGGACACAGTTGGAGACTCCTGTAGGGCCTATAATACGGTCCATTTCGACAAGGACAGTAGGAGATTCCGGTAAACTCCGGTCTATTTCGACAAGGACAGTAGGAGATTCCGGAAAATTCCGGTCCATTTCGACAAGGACAGTAGGAGATTCCGGTAAACTCCGGTCCATTTCGTCAAGGACAGTAGGAGTTTCCGGTAAACTCCGACCATTCGAACAGAGACATCGTGATAATTTTATAGTGTAAGAACCTCCAAGAGCACCCAAAGTAACAACGTTTCCAGCCGATCCCCGAAAGGCGTTAAAGGTATATCTACTTCAGAGCTGCTCGAAAACCCAGTAAAGAAACCATCATGGCCCAAGCAGGTAGGCCTCCTTTGTCATCAGACGTTTTTATATTTAGGAAACTAATGACGTCATAGAATCATATTGTACTTTCTTTTCTTATGAGGTAATCTATTGGACTATTTCAGAAATTAAAAATGCTAAGGGATGAAAGATGTTATTAAAGTGGCATGAGCTGCCAAAATCCACACTTTTTTCATAATTTCTGATGGTCACCACAGTAAGAGGCTTTGAATGCCATCGAAAAACTAAATGATTGGCGTTGGAATGAGGAAAACTCATACAGTATGTGGCCTATACTAACCGGGATAGTGTTCGAAAAGTAAACAAAATTTAAATAACAGGGACGACCATTCATTCATTCTAAGCCAAAGTTAGTTCAAAACAATACTTTATCGTACATTTTCGAGAAGCACTAAAAAGCTTCTGAATTATACGTCTTGGGAAAAATAGTCAATAATTTCAACATTCTGTTTCAATGTCAAAATATCAACATTTTAGTCGGTTATGCCACTTTAAACAGACGTTAATTATCCGTTGTTTTCGAAAAAAGACGAAGTTTCGTTCTCTTTTTTTACGTTACGTTACCAGTTTTCGTTTACACGAAGTTTCATTTAATGTCATGTTTGTATTATTACAATACTCATTGGGGTTTACTGTTGTTTTTTCTGTAAAGCCCTTGTTTAGACATAGCCCGCAAATAATTCTGCATTATCAGGAGGACGTGATTGCTAGTTTTCTAGAACTTCTGGTTAAATGAGCTTAATCATAGTCCGGGTTTCTGACTCCAAAATGACTGTTTTGTTTACATTGACGATCGTTCAATACGGCCGTCAGTATAACAAAATAGTCATTTTAGAGTCAGAAACCCGGACTATGTAAATCAGTGTTATATCTGGACTGGAAAATTAAACTTACATACACACCATCCTCCAACTTTTGCTTTCATAGCGTAGTCCTCTGAGACAAATGTTACCGCGATTCTAACAAGCATGTTAGAAACTTGTCTCCATGGTTATTTTAGATAGGAAGATTTTCCCTGTGCCCGTGTGTTTCAGTGTTCATAACTATATAATTAGTGTTGAATCGGAACGAGTCAAAATATTCCTACTGTTTTTAGCCGATAGAGTCATGTGGGACGAGTGATAATAAGGCCCCGTTTCCTCAACAATAACCTGGCGTCACCAGCTGCGGTAATCTTGAATGCGCCGGTACATGTAGGCGAGGTCTCAAGTTTTAAAACATTGATTTTTTCATTAAAACAAAATATGAAAATTCTGGGGACTGTTTCTCAACACAATTACGCCCGACTTAAGTCCAATGCAAGGCCACGGTGACATATACCTTCAACATTACGTTACCAACCCCGACGGATATTTCCTTTTATTTTAACATCAATCCTTTAGTTTTTCAACCAATTTATATAAATCGAATTGTCTGATTATTATGACCTTTTAAAAAGTTCGAACTTTGACAGCTTATGCCACTTTAAAGTAATTCCCACTTTTTTCATAATTTCTGATCGTTACGACAGTAAGAGGCTTTGAAGGCCATCGAAATGATTAGCGTTGGAATGAGATAAATCCATACAGTATGTGACCTGTACGAACCTAAAATGTGTTCGAAAAGTAAACAAAATTTTGATAACCGGGACGACCATTCATTCATTCTAAGCCAAAGTTAGTTCAAAACAATACTTTATCGTACATTCTCGAGACTAGAAGCACTGAAAAGCTTTTGAATTATACGTCTTGGGAAAAAAATGCCGATAATTTCAACATTCTGTTTCAACGTCAAAATATCAACATTTTGGCAGCTCATGCCACTTTAAGATCCCTGACAACAACCCCACAAAGAACAATTTTACTAAAAAAAAAAAAAAAAGTGCGAAAATAGTGACGTCGCGAAATTCACCATTAGCAAGTAATTTGCAAATCATCTTTTGTATCGCATTGTGACATAATAGACCTTTTCGGCTTAAGGATCGATCTGACGTCGGAATCGTGTTCATTTCGTCTATGACGCAATGCAAAAGGGGCGTGTCACAGCGCCCGCAACAGAGAAATGACGTCAATGCCATATAACTCAAACAACGTCATAAAAATGTTATTCTAAGCCGAAAGTGACATGACTGATGGCCGTTGTGAAACAATTAGCTTCTACAGAGCACTGTAAGCCAAAGGTTGTGAATGTGTCTACCAATTACCCAGGTGGTTTTGACACTGCTGGAGAAAACCAAATTACAGGAGCTTACGGTAAAGACAACCACTTAAATTGGACTCGAATCACAGTGAAATTGACATTAAATCGATTACACGTATTTCTTACATCGTACCTAAATATATATACGGTTTGGATTGTTACAACAATTTATGGGCTTTAAAGGTCTAAATGATATACCTCTTTTTAACACAATTAGAAACTGGTCTACATGGTTATACATGTATTAGACAAGAAAATTTACCCTGTGCCCGTGCGTTTTAGTGTTCATAAATATATATACGGTTAGCTAATTTAGAGAACGTAACAGTGGTTCAAAGTATTTCAGGTACAATCTTGTGCACAAGTGGAAAGTCAGTTTTTTCAGGTTCGAATTTAACATACACAAAATGAAGGCGGGCCAAGGCAGCGTTGTTACAGCTTCGTTTTGGAAGTAGGCTATTACCTCCCTGGTAACGATGAGGTCTGACGTTTTCATCCATGTACACAGGTCTTGAGCCTAATGGGTGGTTCTCAAAATGAGACACGACAACTGGTTGCAGGACCTCTCGAATGTACCGGTCACCTGTGAGGTTTCCTCGTATAGTCCAGTTTGTAGTCGTTAGAGATGCACCCCCAAACCATTACAGACCCCCCTTCATAAGGAACATATGGATGGATGTTCTTGGGTGTAAGTTGGGTGCTATCACTGTATAATGATGGCCTAATTGACGCCCGATAGCTTTGTACGACATCCCTGTGGAGTGCATACCGACAATTTGCCATTTTTGCCCCTCTGATATCCTCCTTCGTGCCATTTTCACAGAAGATGAGTCCACGTTGCACAAAAACGGCCTTAAGTACAAAACATTTAAGGGGAAGCATAAGGAATTCGCGTAATTGCCCGAAAAAAAAAGAATTTCATGTCGCATTACATGCAGTTTTTGCGTTACTGTCACAAATGAATTGCCACAATCGTTTAATAGAACATCATTCTTATCATCATCATAACTGGCATTACAGTTAACATTAATGCAGATTTATTACAATTAATTGCAGCATGGGGTGCTTAACTTTTTTCCTTGTGTATATTTTTTTTTCAATTCCTGATGTGGTTCTTGAGAAATATATAGCTCTTTGTTGTACGGTAAAATATAATGCCGAGTCACGTGAAATAAACATTTTTGAATTCGCTGGAAGCATTTTTACACAATTCCCTGTAACCTTTCGTTTATGATATTAGCGATCACGTGATATTAGACCTGCTTATTAAAAGAATCATCTTTTAATGATGGGCAAACACAGCTTCGTATATTGCTTTCTGTATGGCGATGCTGCCGTTGCCAAGGGAACAGTTTGTGTTCACTCAAGCTAATCTATGTAACTATGGCAACAGATGAATTAAACTAAGACGAGATAAAGGGCTATTGTAGGGCTATTTAACACGTGCCACCTTAAGTAAATACCAGAATCTCCAATAATATCAGCGCACTATAAATATGTATTTATTCTTCTCTCATGTTGGCCGTCTTATTTTCGACGAATTTGTAACTACCCTTTGACATTTACAAATCGGTTAGATATTTTTTCTCAATCTATTTATTTTCCTGTTAACAATATTTTCTTACTATTTGCGTATTTACTATATGTTTCCAATGGTCTATACCCACACCAATGTTCCAGGCTTTTATCTGTGTAGTTATTTACACAATCAGAAACTTGTCTCCATGGAAAAGAAGATTTTCTCTGTGTGCGTGTGTTTTGGCCAGTGTGACTTTCTTGTCAAAATATTTATTTAGTCAGAGAATAATCGGTGAATAATGAACAATTACACAAGGAATTGAATAACACTTGACAAACCACCATGGGCTGTCGTGAATTGTTAATGACATGTGTCGTTTGATAACTGGAGACTGATATGAAACCGATATTGGCTCGATTGCTTATACGTCATCTGGAATTGCGATTATCGTTAAGAGATGCATTGCAGCCTTAGCTATCAATTACCGCCCAGCCTGATGACGTCACATAGATTTACGCAAAGCTTTCTGGGTAAACCATGTACCTCAGTTCGCCATTTTGTTTACTTGTATTTAGTAAGACGCCACTTCTTTGGAAAACATTGGTGGCAAAACGCGTTTCTATTCACACATTTTTCTGGTAACTTTTTGCCTCTTACATCCTCTTCTCGATACAGTATTATTCCTTCCGGCATTTTGATAAATCATGTGACCATCCCTCAATCCCCCGAAATACTTTGCGCGTAAATTTCAAGTGTTGTTATCAAGCAATCGGTCAACTATATTCACTGTTGCGTAACTGTATTTAATTAAAGCCTCATGAACTGCCAAAATCTTGACATTTTTCCGTAAAAACATTGAGGACGTAACACTGTTTAGCGGTTTTTCAGTTTTTAGACGTTAAATTCACTTTAAAAAAGGCTAAATTATTCATGAATGTCGTACTGACACCATTTGAGTTAGTTATGTTGTTATTTACTAGCTAAATCTGACCGCAAACTGCCCGGCCAGAAGCGTGCAGTCTACTCCGGCTTTTTGATTGCAATGAACCCTGACTCCAAAATACGCCCGTCAGTATAAAAAAAAGAGATTTTGGAGTCAGAAGCCCGGACTAACTCAGCCCAAGGAGAACTGAAAAAAAACAAACATTAGTGGTGTTTACACTGAGTCGATTTATGTGAGGGGTAGTCACTCGGCTTCCTCACCCACCAACCTGGTAACGCTGGCATTTTAGCGAAACAATCGTGTGTGCGGTGTAAAACACCAACCGACCAATCTTTACAGTAACGTGTCCAAACAAGTTTCTTTACGCCAGATTCCGAAGCAGTATGGCGATCGTCTTGCATTTGCAACATAAATGTGAAGCGATGTATATCTTATTGATGCTGCCGTGAGTGACTACACTTGATATAATGACAAGGCATTCTTTTAAGAACGACCTTGACCTTTTATTATCTACAGCTATATTATTTAAACCATTTCTACAACCAAGCAGGTTTGCGACGTTGCTAGGGGACAACAACGAACGCCCCGAGGGAGCCTTTCTTTACTCCCATGTCTGTCCTTGATGGGTTTCCCATTAATTGCATTCAATCAGCATGTATCTTTATCTATTCTATTGGCGCTTCTTGAATATTTATGCTGACCTTCAAAGGAAAGCAATATGGAGTTAATAAGGTATATAATTCTACCCCGGGCTTAATTAGACTATAGCACCGTGAAGCCGAAATTCATATTGATTGCCCACGTATCGAAAGATTGATTGGCGATTTACACATAATCAATATTTTTCAGTTATATGTAAAACCACACTGTTTGATTTATATTTATGAAGACTAGAACACACGGGCACAGAGAAAATCTTCTTGTCTAAAATAACCATGGAGACAAGGTTCTAATTATGCTAAAAAGAGGTATATCATTTAGACCTTTATACCCCACCATAAAAGTAAAATGTATATCAAGGAAGTTCAACAATGCTGCAGACTGCTTCCAACCGTGTGCAAATGTGTGGACAGTTTTTGTTTTAAAACAATGGTTATTTTGAGCCCCTGACACAGGCAAATATATATATTTATGAACACTAAAACACACGGGCACAGAGAAAATCTTCTTGTCTTAAATAACCATGGAGACAAGTTTCTAATTGTGTTAAAAAGAGGTATATCATTTAGACCTTTATACCCCATCATAAGTTGTTGCAATAAACTTAACCCGTGAGGTTTATTAAGTTGATGACCGATATGAGCTTGGCCTTAGACAGTAGAATCTTCTGGAACACTTTGTAATACATTGACAATGCTTACGTATCTTCAGCTATGGCAAGAATATTGGTAGACTGAGATTGAACCCAATAGGATCATGAGAAACGAAAGTGAAAATTTTGGTTCCACCAGGAAAACCTAGGTAGAAGATATGGGAGTTTAGCCCTGACCAGTGTATCTTTTAAACACTTGTCTTTTCTTTTCAAAAGCAATGACTGGTCTTTGGGCACGATGTCTATTTTACTCTGAAGTCGTTAGCATTCTTCTACTACAATCTTGGCCATTACGATGTTGGCCTTGTTATACTAAAACACAACTAGTATTATAGTTTTTTTTCAAGACACCTTCACAGGTCCAAGTTAAAACCCAAAGGATAAATAGTTTGTACCGTTTGAATCCAAAAACTTTCCCCTTCGAAACTTTTGTGCTTGGTATCTGCAGCGGAAGTGAAAAAAGGGATTTTCTCAATAGGCATGATTTCAAAATGGTCCTTGACCGAATGACCTAGAGCGTTGAAATGTTGTGCCACGGGCACATCATGTTTAAGTCTAATATTAGATAAATGGTTGGCTGCTCGTTGTCGAAGAGAATTCTGAGTTTCTACTAGGTATATTGCTTGTGACATTTTTTGCACGTGATAACATACACGGTGTCAGAGGAGTCGGAATGAAGTAATTCTGAGTTTCTACTAGGTATATTGCTTATGGCATTGTTTGCACGTGATAACATGAATGAAGTTTCTCTGCCATTTGATATTTGTTGCGGGATTGTATTGACATTGACCCAGTTCCACGATCTGGCACGGGAGGGATGCGATAGATTTATCTCCCATCTTTCGCTGGTCCCTGACAACTTCCCCAAATTAGACAATGATTAAAAATTCTTTCCAGCCCCGGTCTATCAACGGGAGGTTTGTATCGGAGTGAACTTCCAGCCCAGTTGTCAGTCGGAACTCCCTTCGGCTATCTTCGCTCGCTACCGGCCGGGTATTTCACGCACGTAAATCCCCGAAGTTATCAGACTGCCCAGTTGGAACACACTTCGGCTATCTTCGCTCGCTATCGGTCGGCTTACGTAAATTCACTGAGCACTGATGAATTATTGGAAGGCCTCAGATTTCGTACATGTTCTTTGAGAACATTTCAAGATTAGGATAATTTGGTAGTTTTTAAAACGTAATTATAATGACATTTTTAATATTTTAGAACGCTGGCAGAAATTCTTTGACCAATTATGGTTGACGCCTGTTATATAAAATATCGTTAACATTTTACTTGTAATAGAACAAGTTCCTTTGTGATCATTTTCTCGCCATTTTTAAAAAAAAGAAAAGAAACTTAAGCTCTCATGCACTAATTTGTGTGTACTAAATGCAAATACAGCCTGCCCAGTGCGTCAAGTTTTCTTCAATTACATCATCTTCATGTACAAAGTCATGTTATATTATATTATTACTTACATTATTACTTAATCCGAAATTCATAATATATGTGTATGTGATATATATGTTATTTATTTGAAATTATTTGCAAAATTAATGAACTTCCTTCTCAAAGGACCAAACAACTGTAAATATGTTCATTGTAACTTTTCCCTTTATATGGTACACAGGATAAGCCTACGGCTTAAGTGTACAGCCATTTAATCTGTAATAAAGATGTTTAGAAAAAAAAAAATGCAAATACATCAGAGCATTCGTTCTGGAATAACCTTGACCTTCCATTGTCTACATTATTAGTTTAACCTTGTCCCATAACAGTTTCTGCAACAAAGCACTTAAGAGGTTACCACGTTGCTAGGAGATCGTAGCGAACGCCCCGAGATAGCCTTCGTTACTGTCATGTCAGTCCTTGCTGGGGTTCCCCTTTAATTGCATTCTGTCAACATTTTTCTTTACCTATTGTATTGGTGCTTCTTAAAGATTCATACTGATCGGCCAAGTAAAGCAAACCAGAGCTAATGAGAGTAAATACACTGAACACAATGAGATTAGCGCCAATGACGCCGAGCTTTATATTCACTTGGCACGCATACAATAAGAAAGGATTATGATTTAAGCCGCATTCAACATTCAGGCTGTATCACTTAAATGTCCCTTACACGGTCTTTTGGGTTGGATCTTTGGTCCATCGATAACTGGCTAGATTATCTTTATTTCATTTTAAGAATTAGAGACATTCTCAAGGATGCAGGGTGGGGCATGGGGGCATACATTATCCACCCTCGATCGAAATACCCCCCCCCCCCCTCTCCAAGACAAACTGCATTAAGCATGTTTAAAATTTAGGTTATCAGAACTTGAAGACGTACGCTATTTATTTTTGTTGGGGGGGTGGGGGGGGCTCATCATAGTCTGTATTCGAAACCTAACATATTTGTCATCTATTTACTCTCCTTCGTGTCTGCTGTGAGCTGAGTGAGTAGGATTCGAACCTGCGGCCTATTGAATGACGTATAGCTTATATCTGCCCCACCCTTTTGAGTCAATGAAGTTACAATTGTATGTAGATATCAAGTCGATACACATTGCACTAAATCAAATAATGTGCCTATCCTTTGCAGCAAATTTAGGATCATCCTTCAAACGAACTAAAGTTAATTTAAGATTTATACGATTGTCAATTGATTTGTCCCCGTGTGGATGCCACTGTGGTAAATAAATATCTATCTACATAGATGGGGGGATGAATTAATTAAATTGAATGATATAAGAACTTTTCTTTTATCGTTGTTTCAGAAGTTGTGAAGAAACCCGACTCGTCCAGCGCTGTGGAGGAAGAGTTTTTGATAGCAGCAGATTTAACTCTGTACGCAAATCCTCTCCGTAGTTTGACGGCTAAAAAGAAAAATTCCCCAAAGCCAAAAGAAAAAGAAGCGCCAAAAGACAGTGACAAGAAAGAGGAAACGGACATCATCGCTGCCGATTTGACAAAATACGGCAGTCCACTTGATGACAGGACCTGATATCATGTTTATCACCACACGATATTAATACATAGTTTATTCAAAGCACCACATTTTTATTTACTGATATCTTCTTACTCATTTATAAACAAAATCCAGCGACATTTCGTTCATATTTCTATCACTTATGAAATCGTAGATTGTGTGAATTGTGGGTAATTCTGACTCGTACCTTGACTCGTATCTTGACTTGTCTAGCTCATCCAACCATGAGTCAATACGTAATAAGGAATCCTAGCGACCATCTTTTGGCATCAACATATTGGTCTGCATAAGAAACGACGTCAGCGGACGGCCATCTTGATATGGTCCCAGATCTGTACAGTACTTAGCTGATTGCTACAATGCACAGCACAGGATGTTAGCAACAGCCATCTTGGAGTGGTCCGAGATCTGTACTCCAGTCATTGCTACGATGCCCTCATTAGCCAAGACCTAATACAGGGTGTTAGCAAACAGCCATCTTGGTGTGGTCCGAGATCTCTACTCCAACCATTGCTACGATGCCCTCATTAGTTTTACCTAACACACGATGTTAGCAAACAGCCATCTTGGAGTGGTCCGAGATCTGTACTCCAGCCATTGCTACGATGCCCTCATTAGTTATACCTAACACTAGCCGAGAAATCTTGGCTCTGCCGAATTTTTTTTCCGTGTTCGTCATAGCCAAGATCACTTCCATAGTAAAAAAAGGATATATGTTAAGGAGACCCGCCGAAAAAATCGGCGGAGCACATTTCACAACAAATAAGCAAAGAATAAAATATTTACCACTGCATTCCGATAGTATAGACCACGAAGAAGGAGTTTGTCAAACTCACGCCGCTGTAAAGTGGTAAACTTTCCCTTATGCAGTCAATATTTGTGTCGAAGTCCACTGGCTTTCAACCTGACGTAACCGCCCTAGTAAAACATTTAAACGACCAGTTAAACTGTGCGGGGCGTCGTAGAAATACTTCAATCATATATCTTTAGTCACTTTACAGCGGCATACGTTTGACAAACTCCTTCTCCGTGGTCTATACTATCGGAATGCAGTGGTAAATATTTTATTCTTTGCTTATTTGTTGTGAAATTTGCGCCGCCGATTTTTTCGGCGGGTCTCCTTAACATATATCCTTTTTTTACTATGGAAGTGATCTTGGCTATGACGAACACGGAAAAAAAAAATTCGGCAGAGCCAAGATTTCTCGGCTAACCTAACACAGGATGTTAGCAAACAGCCATCTTGGAGTGGTCCGAGATCTGTACTCCAGCCATTGTTACGATGCCCTCATTAGCTATACCTAACACACGATGTTAGCAAACAGCCATCTTGGAGTGGTCCGAGATCTGTATTCCAGCCATTGCTGCGATGCCCTCATTAGTTATACCTAACACACGATGTTAGCAAACAGCCATCTTGGAGTGGTCCGAGATCTGTCCTCTGGCCATTGCTACATTAAATTATGCACGTCGTGATTAAAGACGTGATCACAGTGCACCATAAACCAGCACATGACCAAGAACACCGATTGACAGCCATCTAGGGGTTGCCAGAGATATGCTTTGTCTTTTAAACATTTTACAGAAACCAATCAGTAGCCAGCACGAACAGGGAAGTAGCAGCGTCAGTCATTTTGGGGCTGATCTGAGATCTTCACGGGTGTATGATAAGCGTTATAGTGCAGTGGATGACCATCGTAGAGTGGTCGGATGTCCAAATCACCTAGATATTTGCTTATAATTTTGTCATCATGTTTCTTGAATATTTACAATGTTCACACATACCTACAGCGAGATGTGCCTCAAACTTGAGACCAATGAACTATATGCGTGGAATGGACACGTCTCATTGTCTGGTTTGGATCTGACTTAGTAAAATGTGCCGCCATTGATTGTTGAAGCGCGCGTGCATAACAAACCTGGATCGAAGTTGCATCATCTCCTAGTAATGGCGGCATTCGATGCATATCAAATACCACGTGACCTCTATTCCACGCATACAATTCATTGCTTGAGACGCTTGACGATGGTGTTACTCGACAAGCGGGTATTTTTAATTTCCGGTTAGCAACCCGAACTGTAGGCGTATATGCCACATATTTATAATATATCAAAATGTGGTAACTGATATTGACCCCGTCTCAGCTGTATGTCGTTATAAATCAGTGCCCTTGATACCAAGATTAGCCCATTCTGTTAATCGTACTTGAACGGGATTCTATATGTGCAAATGCAGTAGTGTTTTAAAATCAGATTATGAACAGATGGGCGACAACTGTGTTGTCATAGAAGAGAATTGGAGCCCGGAAACCAAGCACATCTCCTCTTGTAGTTAATGTGTTGAGTTATTATTTATCAGCATCCTCAATCTAATGAGAAAACGTATATCTCTGACGTGACAATAGGAGGCGCAAGTATCGTAAGAATTTGTACGAGATTCCGTGATATCCGGTGACAGATGACATTATTTAAAACGTTTTTGGTTCATAACGTCAGATGTAAGCGCCATGTTGAAACGAAAGCGCTCAGCCACATGCGCAATGCCACGCCGGTGACAGGAAATTTGTGGAATTTGCATGAGACTTGCGCTCCCTATCTCTATCTTATTGTATTTATAAGGCTATATGGCGCGCCATAAATCATTGCGTGACAAATTATTTCAGCAGGTTGTCACCATCGGTTGGTCCGATCGTCCGATATCTGTTGGCTTGCAATGGGCTAAGGTCCGCTCACACGGTGCGATTTGTCGTACCGACTTGTAGCATGCCATAAAAATGGATGTATTTGATCGGTTGACAAATCATATCAATCAATTAAAAGATTTCATTTTAATCGCATGCTACAAGTCGGTACGACAAATCGCACCGTGTGAGCGGACCTTTAGAGGTCTACATGTGTCTACGGAAGACTAACTTAATTTGCATGATCCACGATCTAGTCGTTTGAATAAACTCAGATCACCTGCTGTATTGAGTTCATTTTTTCATCATTGTTTGTCCTCGCCCCATACACATTCTTCCCTTTTTGTGATTGGCTAATTGATGAATTCTTAATTGGCAGTGTTCGGTTTGGGAAATCAGACAAGACAAGGTAAATGTGGCATATAAGCTGCCAAGAGAAGTTAGGGGTTTGAAGTACATGTACCGCGAACAACTAAAGGGGTAACGTTGAAAAGGCAAAAACAATATCAGTGAAGCCAGTAACCCGTAGCAACCGCGAAGATGTGTAGGCCTATATAGATTTTCTCCCTACTAATAACGGAGAAAATCCAAATAGCCCGGATGCAGGCCTATGAGTAACAATGGGTGTATTTTAGAAGTTTTTTTAAAAACTACCTTAAAGTGGCATGAGCTGCCAAAATTCAAACTTTTTTCATAATTTCTGATCGTCACGACAGTAAGAGACTTTGAAGGCCATTGAAAAACTAAATGATTAGTGTTGGAATGAGGAAAATCCATAAAGTCAACGGCCTATACGAGCCGAAATAATGTCCGAAAAGTAAACAAAATTTAAATAACCCGGACGACCATTCATTCATTCTAAGCCTAAGTTGGTTCAAAACAATACTTTATCGTTCATTCTCGAGACTAGAAGCACTAAAAAGCTTCTGAAGTATACGTCTTGAGAAAAATAGCCAATGATTTCAACTTCTGTTTTAACGTCAAAATATCAACATTTTGACAGCTCATGCCATGTTGTATATGTACCCTCTCAGTGATGACGTAATACACGATCTCTGCTGTGTTAGTATGTCTTAATGGGAGATTGTACACATCGAAGGTCGTGTATGACGTCATTTTTGACGAGAATTTCCAAGTAATTATGAAAAATACGGAAAAATTGCATATTTCCTCCACATCCCTTTTTTGACGATCAGAGACCCAACATGTTTTTTTCAAATAAATTTAGGTGGTCCAGTGAGTTAGAGTGATCATCCGTCAGTTCCACATAAACCTTCCATCGATGCGGCGCGAGTTTGAATCCCACTCAAACCAATAAAATAAAAAAAAATCAGCGTGGATTTTTCACGCGGTCGCCGTATGTGGAAGAGTTGCCATGTATACTCGCCGAAGGTCGGGGGTTTCCTCCGGGCAATGAGCTCCGTTTCCTCCCCCACTAAACCTGGCAACGCTGCGATATAAGTGGAATTATCTTGAGTGAACATCAATCAATCAAATACACATTTAGTCCATAAGCAAACATAAACCAGCTTTAAGCCCAGTCCATAAATCGTTTAACGTAAATCTTTGAATATGATATCAGTAGAAAGATCTTTTTGTACTTCTTGAAAAAAAAAATGACGAACAATTAGCTACAGACAATATGCTTTTAGTGCCTCATTTGCCTATCACTACTTCACAAGAAGTAAAAATCAGACACAGCCATAAACAAATCAAAGCATGTGATAACTGAGTTTTTATTTTTGGTTTTTGTAGAAGAATTAAAAAAGAATCAATTGTTTACTGCCGCCTTTCTGGACGTTCATGACTTGCCGAGTTAAGGCAGATATGGTTTTGAACTTTGCGGCTCTGTTGTTTTGTACCAATATTTAGCTCCAGAAGACAACCCATCATGCAATGGCTGACTGATTGATGGTTTGATTGATTCATAAAAACAGCATGCATTTGTATCTAACAGGCGTCCATAGAGCACCATAAGCATGTGTTTGAATCTTACACATGTTGTACGGTGCAAAAGAAAACTGGACACGAATCTGCAGGATGAAAGTCTTGCTCGATCGCCAATGGACAGCGCCACTTAGAAAAGTAGTTTTAGTAGATTGCTTCCCTTGCAAACTTATCGTATCTTGCATGATTATAACCTGTAATACCAGCCGCAATAATAACTGTACCAGGCACACCGTTATGCTTTGTTGTGAAGATGGTTGTCGAGTGAGTAGGTCGTTCTCTGATAACGATTCGCAATTTTTTTAGTACAGTTTGGCGAGCTGAGGTAACAAGCCTTGTTAATTATAATGACGTGAAAGTATAAGTCTACTTCGGCAACAATTTTCCCGGCTAAATGTAAATGACGGCCAAGGAGTCTGATACGGACATATGGAATTCTTGGCGGCTTAGCTGTTTCCTTCCAGGGAAACTAACAAAGACTTATGTTTAGTTTGGATGGCATATGTCCCCAAAATTGAGTAGGTACATTGCTTACATAACAGCAAAAGCCTCCTTTTCTACCTCAGTTTAACCCTGCTCTGTGGACTTAAATGATTTATGAACAAGTTGAAACGAAACAACCTTCGCGTTAGGTCCCTGATAGTCAAAAAAGAACGGGGAGGAAATATGAATATTTTCCATATTTTTCGTAACTACTCGGAAAAATGACGTCAGACACGACCTTTCATGTGTACAAACTGCCACGAAGATGTACTGAGCAATACTGAGACAGCAGAAATCGTTTATTACGTCATCACTGTGAGGGTACGTACACAACGGAGGTCGTGTCTGACGTCATAAGTGCCTGAGATAATTAACTTTCGTAAGCGTTGTAGATCGGCAAATGTAGCTTGAATTTTGTATGTGCCTCGACCGAAATTTAATTTTCTTTTTGGTCAGACATTTAAAATACATGTTCTGCAACACATTTAACGCAAATTAGAAAATATTTCCAAAGGTTGTTCATAAATCTTTTAAACCCCCAAATACGTTAACTGGTTGTATGGCTTCAAGTACTTTTTGAGGAGGGAAGAATGGGAAATCGGCTGGATCGGAATTTATACTTACTGATGCACGTTTTTCCTGTTTTTCAAGTGTAAAATCAACGTGAATTCTAAATAAAACAAGATCTGTACAAAGCCCTTAGACAAAGGTTTTAGATTCGGTAACTTAAGCTGTGTTTCACAAGTGCGATCAGGTGGATACAATGTTAACTGATAACTTGACCTTCGCAAGCCAGACAATTAATTCTGGAGCAAAGGGAGATAAGCATGTGGGCAAGGCTGCAGGTGGGGACTATTCAATCGTGATGACGAGCCTATCTTTGTGTACCCAAGTACTGACAAGTACTAGTCTTGATATGCATAGATAGCCGCGTCCAAATTTTATTTCTAGGACTTCATTATTATTTCCTGTTCCAATTGTACATTAATTTTAACCTTAGTGTCTTATTAAGTTGTTTTTCCTTCCCGCTCTATTTAGTCTTCCTATGCTTATATATCTCACAATTTGTGACTAGATTTATTACCCTTTTTACTTTAGTCCTTCTGTCTCCAGACACATTTTATTCTTTATCTCTGCCTCTTTGTAACATATATTTTTCCAAATTCCATCTTTTTTGTCCCCTAAGTCAGCCAATTCAATTAGGTCTTTTTATCTCTAGTTTGTATCAATTCTTTTGGTTTCCCGACATATTTTTCCTTTCTATCTCTGTCTCACTTTCCCAACTCCATTTTCCCTTTTCATCTAGTTAGACTAATTAAGTATATTGGCATTTAGGCAGAATGGCAAAACAAGGGCGTGGTAACAGAAGCAGGCAATTTTCAGTTAGCAATAGGCATGGAAATTCAAAATCTAAAAGTCCCCAATATTCAGAATTCTCGGCTCTGGTGAAAGCCCTTTTCAAAATTTTACAATGTCTTCACCACATTGGCATCCTTGAGGGACATTTACGTGACCAAACCCTCCCAAATTCCTTAAATAATAAAATTAAAGAGCTTAATTCTTTTCTTAAACCGGCTCAACGCAATCGGGAAGTTGATATTGCGTTTGACCATGTACACAAAAATTGGGCCCATAGGATCATACAAGAGATGATTTCACATTATGCGGCTTGTTTAAATAGATTAAAAGCACAGGTGACTTCTGCCAGGTCATCCAATGGTCTAAACTTTGACAGTGCTTTCAATAATGCTTTAAAATGGGGCAAACAGAATTATAAAGGTAAATTACAACTTTCGACCATTCAAAATTTTTATTCTTTTCTTTCCATCACTAAATCTGTCACTTCTGCTGCTACTACTCAGTTTAGTCCACCATCGTCTCCCCAACCCCATCCGCCTGTCAGTCCGTCGACATCTGTTATCTCACCTCCAACTCTGCAGTCACAGACTCCTAGGTCTGTAACTTTACCTTCTGTTTCCCCTTCGCCTTTCCCTACTGGTACTCCCCCCCTTAGACCTACTACCTCTGCCCCCTCTTTCTCTTCCCCTCAGCCCCCCTCCCCTAGACCTAGTAGAACATCTGTCCCCTTTCGTCCTCCGTCCTCTCCAGTTTCTACTAGGGTCTCTTCTCCTAGACCTAGTACATCTAGTCCCTCTGCTCCTCCCCCATCCCCAGTTTTGTCTGTCCATTCTCCTATGAGATATTCAGATGCAGTGAGATCCCCTCCGAGGGGTCAGCGCAACCCTCGGAATAAATTAGCTAATTCTAAATTTTGGAAATTTCGGCACACTTCCTCTAATTGGCACCTTCCTAATGTAACTAAGAAAGTTCTTTTACTTGGGGATTCTAATCTTTCTAGAATTAACCTTGACCCCCACCCTGATATGCAGGTAGAATGTTTTCCTGGTGCCAATTTCAATTCATTTCGGACTCTAATTCAAAAGTATCAAGGTCCCAAACCTGAGAAAGTTATCTTGAATATTGGTATCAATAACAAGACAACTACTGAGCCAAACACTTCGTTAACTCAAATGCGCAACATGATGACAGCGGTTAGGAAGACTTTTTCCAACTCGCTCATCTACTTTGTAGAGATCCAGTCATCCACTAAACTGCCGGCCAGTGAAGTTTCGAACCTGAACCTATATAACTCTTCTGCTTCCAAGATGAAGAGAGTTATGGTCATACCAAAAATCCCCAATTCAAAATTTAGAGTATCCACGGACAAAATTCACTGGACCGAAGATACAGCAAATTGCTTGTATACCCACTGGCTTCAGACACTAGATTTAAACTAAATTTGGGACAGGGCATGTGCCACCCTACTTTCGGCTTAGGAAGTAATATTGTTAATCTTAGTAACGAGGAACTCACTGCTGATGATATATCTCTACTCAATAGAGGACTCTCATTTGTGCCTTGCCCTAAAGCATTATCTGATAGGGACTTTTCTATTAGTAAATTAGTGCATGTTATGGAGTTCTCCAGAAATCTTAGTCTGGCTGATATCTACCGAGATTCTAGTGGGGTACGCAAGCCGTTTACATCTAAAAGCGGCTATACACCTCCTTCTCACATGTATGATCCAGAAATAAACATTAGTCGTGACTCTGTATCAAGGAAGTTTGATGCTTTAACTAATCAGAAAAACCAACATAACCTTACTCATTCAGAATGTCTTGCCTTAAGTAAGCTAAGGAGAAATCCAAACATAGTTATTAAACCTGCTGATAAAGGTTCGGCAACAGTTATTATGTCAAAACAGGATTATATTGAAGAGATAGAACGGCAGCTAAGCAACCCTCTTCATTACAAAAAACTTGATAAGGAAATTTGGCCTGAAAATGTTAGGAAGTTTAATAAAATTCTTGTTTCTCTTCAAGATAAAGGCTTACTTAATGAAAAACAGTATCGCTATTTGGAATCTGATCATAACTCTAAAAACAGGGTCTTCTATATTCTTCCAAAAATTCACAAACCCATTGAAAAATGGCCGAAGCCTACAATGCCCCCTGGGCGTCCTATTATCTCAGATTGTGGCAGTGAAAGTTATAGAATATCAGAGCTAATTGATTACTATCTAAAACCTATAGCGAATCGGCATCCTAGCTTTATAAAGAATACGGATGATTTATTGGCTAAATTGTCTGAGAAATCCATCCCACAAGATGTGATTTTGGTTACTCTGGATGTGGAGTCTATGTATACAAACATTGACATAGATTTGGGTCTTAAATCCATAAAATCAGCATTCCAAAGATATCCTGACCACCGTCGTCCGGATAAAGACATTTTAGAATTGCTGGAACTTAGCTTAAAAGGTAACGATTTTGAATTCAATGGGGAGATCTTTCAGCAAATTAAAGGGTGTGCTATGGGGAAACGTTTTAGTCCTAACTTTGCCTCTATTTTTATGGCTGAGTGGGAGAGTGATATTCTTCACAAATGTCACCTACAACCTTTTATTTACCTTCGGTATCTGGATGACATTTTTATCATTTGGCAACATACGTTGGAAGACCTTCATATTTTCATCGATACTCTTAATTCTCACGACTCAAGCATTAAATTACAGCCTACTATTGATCACACTTCTGTGGATTTTTTGGATGTAACTATTTACAAGGGTCATACATATCATACTACTGGGTATTTAGATTACAAAGTATTCTTCAAACCTACTGACACGCATCAGCTACTACATGCTGGGTCATACCATCCTCCTCACACTTTCAAGGGGGTCATTAAATCTCAGATTTTTAGATTCTATAGAAACTGTAGTTCTTTAGATTTTTTTAACCAGGCTTGTTCTGTTCTTTTTAAAGCTCTCCTCCCTAGGAAGTATTCTATTAGATTACTCCGAAGGATGAAATCTAACACAGTAAGACAAATCATGTTTCCCCCTTCATCTCCCGATACGCTTACCTCCCCTTCACGAGTGTACCACTACCGTCCAACATTTCTCTCAGGTACATCAATGAAATGCCTTAAGACGCGATGCAAACTCGATATATACGTACCCGATCGCGGAACCTTTTTCGGAGAACAAACTCGCAACAAATATCAAATGGCAGAGAACCTTAATTGTGACTCCTCTAATATCGTGTATGTAATCACGTGCAAAAAATGTCGCAAACAGTACGTCGGAGAAACTCAGAATTCTCTACGACAAAGAGCAGCCAACCATTTATCTAGCATAAGACTTAAACATGATGTACCCGTGGCACAACATTTCAATACTCAAGGTCATTCGGTCAAGGACCATTTTGAAATCATGCCTATTGAGAAAATCCCATTTCTCACTTCCGCTGCAGATACGAAGCACAAACGTTTGGAAAGGGAAAGTTTTTGGATTCAAACATTACAAACTATTTATCCTTTGGGTTTGAACTTGGACCCCGGAAGATGTCGTGAAAAAACTATAATACCATTTGTGTTTCAGTATAACAAAGCTAGCATCGCTATGGCCAAGATTATAGTAGAAGAATACAAACTACTTCAAAGTAAACTTGCTCGACCTCTGACCCAAAGGCCAGTCATTGCTTATAAAAAGAACAAGAGTTTGAAAGACATACTGGTCAGGGCTAAACTCCCCTGTCTGCCTTCTACCTAGGTTTTCTGGGAAAGGGTATGGGGGGGGGGGGGGGCATACTATATAGTCTGACGATATTCTTACTATAGCTTAAGATGCGTAAGCATTGTCAATGTAATACAAAGTGTTCCAGAAAATTCTACTGACTAAGGCCAAGCTCCTGTCAGTCGTCAACCTAATGAAATATCATAGGTTTACTTTATTACAACAATTTATGATGGGGTATAAAGGTCTAAATGATATACCTCTTTTTAACACAATTAGAAACTTGTCTCCGTGGTTATTTTAGACAAGAAGATTTTCCCTGTGCCCGTGTGTTTTAGTGTCCATAAATATAAATTTATTCATCTACTGGCAGCAGCCAATAGATATGAATCTCTACTAAAACATTGACCCGTTTTAACAAATACCAGGTTAAGCAAATCTACGACAAGGCAAACTTCTGGCGAGACAATTGCTCGGCTAAAAAGTGAATAACATGAAGAGTAGATGTGTTATATAAAAACAATCATCGCATTGAACGAAAACATCTTATGAAGCAATACATCTAATGGAGTCATAATTTCACTTGTATGGCGGAGTTGCCAGTTTTATTGTGGGAGGAAACCGGGCTCTATGCCCGGAGGAAACCCATGACCTGCCGTTGGTAACTGGCAACCATCCCATATAGGTCATTCGAGTGAAAACCCAGTCAGAAAATTTTCCAATTTTTTTTGGACTGAGTGGGATTCGAACCCGCGACCCATTGGTGGAAGGCTGTTCGGTCGCTTTAAATTTCTCCCCACCTTGATTAGTCAAAGAACATATGCAAAAGAGGAGTTACTCCACATTAACATTCTTCACGAAATAGAAATTGTTCAACGCAAGTTTTCAACGATCTCTAGATGATATGTGTTCATTACACTGCGCAATTTTTTGTCTTAGTATGTTTCCAAAATGGTGAAGCTAGAAAAGTTTTAATTCAGTAGTTTCTTTGAAGCCTTATTACCCTAGTCCCATAGGACTTCTATATATCAATTCGTATTGCAAGGTGAATTGTTTTACAACAGGTGTGAAGAGTTTGTATTTATCTTTAATATCATCTGACTTTTCTACCCCATAACATTCAGAGTGACGCCATTAAACTGACACGAGCTGTCAAAATTCGGATTTTTGTCATACATCTCAATTGTCAATAGAAGTTGAGTGCTTCAAGTACCAGTAACCTGTACGAACCGAAGATCTGCAAATAACCGACAGAATTTAATTTTTTTTTGTTTGTTTTGTTTTTTTTGTTGTTTTTGAAGGGGGGGGGGGGGGGTTGGTCGGTATTACTGCTTATAAAATTGCATGAATGAACATATGCAAGTTTGGTCTCAACAGAAAGCTGTCCCCAGTAACTAGCATCCCTCCACTTTTCTATGTAAGAAAAGATCACAGTCAGGCGTAGTCCGGGTTTCTGACTCAAAAATAACTATTTTTTTTATACTGACGGCCGTATTTTGGAGTCAGGGTTCATTGCAATCAAAAAGCCGGAGTTGGCTGCCCGCTCAGAAGCGGGCAGTATGTGGTCCGATTTAGACAAAGAAATATCAATATAACCTAATCAGATCGTGTCAAAACGGTCATAATCACGTTCATGGATAATTTCACTACCTACAAGTGCCTGATATGGACGAGCAAGATCGGCCAGTAAACTTTATTCTTCTCCTCAATTCACGTTTGCCTTCTCCAGTCTCAAACTCTCCGCCATTGACGACGTAACACTGTTTAGCGGTTTTTCAGTTTTAAAACGTTAAATTCACTTTAAAAAAGGCTAAATTAATAATGAATGTCGTACTGACACTATTTGAGTTAGTTATGTTGTTATTTACCATCCAAATCAGACCACAAACTGCCCGATCAGAGGCGTGTAGTATATACTCCGACTTTTTGATTGCAATGAGCCCTGACTCCAAAATACGGCCGTCAGTATAAAAAAATAGTTATTTTGGAGTCAGAAACCCGGACTAAGTCAGGCGGTGAGATATATAGGCCTACACGTTTGGCATGTAATAAAATAATAAAAACCGTGTAACAAATCTGAAAACTTAAAACAAGATAGTTCAATTGCTGGGCATAACATGACAAGCATCCCTTTAACAGTCAAAATATCTAAGGAATAACAAAGGAAAGGTGTCTGTAGTTTGCAGATCCAACTGCCAAGAAAGTGGATTTTTTGAAGGGAGGTAACTCTCATCAGTTTGGCGAACTTCATTCTCTCCCCTGATTGTTTGAAGCACTCCGCAAGGTCAAAAGGTTTAAGCTTTCTTTACAAGTGGGAAAATAGGATTTATTTGTCAAGAAAAACGACTGTTACGGAAAGACAGATTAGCAACTCATTATAAAATTAAAAAAATCACATCGGGGAATAATCGACACCAAGAACCCACACAGACATCAACATCTAAATAGTCTATTGAGTAAGTCTGAATGGGGTGGATCGAATCAAGTATTTGACAAAACAGAGATAACCGGCTTACACGTTCGTGTAAAACCATAAACACCCCCGGATCATGTGTTTTTAACGCAATTCCTGAATTTCACTGATTGAACAAAATCTATAAACTGCTCATTCTATCTTGTCGATATATATATTCCAATTTCAAGAGCTTATCCACGAAAATTCATAGGAATCCGACACACGTCTATTTCGATAAGCAATAAAAACAAAATGAAGTAGATTTGATCTTGTTGGTTACCAGTCGGATCACACTTCGGCTGACTTCGACTGGGGACCCAATCTAAAGTTCAGATTCAACCAAAGAGAGTAGATTGACAAGAGTGGTCACTTCGTCTGCGCCATGTTGAATTTGAACTGATTCTTAGAAACCTCCTTTCTATAGGGGGCGCCCCAATCGAATAGTCTACAGTTGGAACACCCTTCCGCTAGGGGGCCAGAAGAACATGCCGGCAATGCTGATTGGACAAAGTGACCACTCTTGTCAATCTACTCTCTTTAAATTTAAGCACGTCTGAAGGAGATCTCGCAAGAACACGATTGACTGGGTACCTTATTTGTCACCCATACGAGATTATCACACCTTTAGTATTTCCTGAAGGCCAAACAGAAAATGTCTTCACCTTCTGCTAGATTGTGCTAAGATATTATGCAACGAGATTCACTCGACCTTGGTATTAGCGTCGTGAAGCACTCAAAACTTCGGGGATTTACGTACGTGGCAAAGCCGACCGGTAGAGAGCGAAGATAGCCGAAGGGAGTTCCGAGTGGTCGTAAAGTTTATTGAAAGCCAAACTACGTACATGTAGGGTATCGACTGTAGTGTACGTGACAGGGACCGCGGAGCAGGGGGGGCCTACCAATTTTTTTTTTTTTTTTGGAAAAATATTTTTTTGCAGTTTTCTTACATACAAATATGGACTTGAAATAAAGTGGCCGAAATTCGATGAGTTATACGAAGTGTGGTAGGGATGAGGGCCTTCTAATCTCGTCAATCTTTTTTAAACTTCCGGTATTGCATTTTTTACATGCATATAAGATGATTTAAAAGATCAACGTCCTCGTAGTTTGGTATGTGAGATGAAAGTTGTCAATCAATTGACACAAAATACAACACGTTCCAAATGAAAATATTGTTTACAGAGCAAAAAATGGTTTTATACGAGTGTAGTCCGAAATATCTGCGATGATGATGTAAGACATTTTCTGACAGATAGGCCATCATCATCATGGCCTATCTGTCAGAAAATGTCTTACATCATCATCGCAGAAATTTCGGACTAGCATGGTCACTTCCTGACCGGCAAGTTAGTAAAACAGGATGAGACCTATGTGTGGGGAAGGGAGGGGAGTCCCATTGGCCGAGTGGATAAAGCAAACCATTACAGTTCTTCCTTACCATACATGTACGTGCATTGACTCGGCGGGTTCACGGCCAACAATTTCTCCCTACACAACATTTCCCCAAGCGAGATTTTCCCATAATGAAAATAATTCATTATTTAATGAATAACGTGGGCCATTTATTTCTTATAGTCTTTTATTTTTCCAATATAAATTTGACCCGCTAACATAGAAATAAATCGGAAATAAGCTTCATTATTTGGTTGGAGTACTGGTTTGTAATCAGTCCAAAAAATCGGTATTATAGCATTTTTGTTGTTATCATTCAGGAAAATGTAATTAGAATAATAATATCAGAGCCAGTACTAAACATGTTTACCGCAAATTATGATCGAAAAATATAAGCGAATAAATATTTAATTTCCTGAATTTAGGTTTTATTTCGGAGATTTCCTGCTCAATGTACACATTCTTTACAAATGATTCGACCGAAATTCTTAAAACAGAACAATTTATTCTATCATTTGACATTGGTTTCATTTTGAATTTTGCACACCACTGATGACACCTTACAATACTATATGCCGGGGAAAGTCTTTACACAGTGACCCAAACTTCAAGTTCCAAGTAATGAACTGATAGAAACTTATCTGTATGGGGATCCTAGACCTTAAAGTTGCCCCGCTGCAACTTCAACAACCTCTAGTTAGGGATCCCCTTCTTGGAGCAATAACTCACAGTTGGTGATATATCTCAGTTTTCCATTTCTCCATCAGCGCAAATTGAATAGTGATGGAGGTTGTGGTGTAATTCGGAAGGGTTTTAACAGGGTGTCTACCATTTTTAGCTATCAAGCGATGGGTTTTTAAGCTGAATAAGTAATGCCAATGCCTCTGAGCTTCCGGTGCCGAGGTGGTCACCGGACCACCGCTTCTTGAACTGGGGTCAAGTACCGATATTAGACATTTCTTAACTGAATGTAGTTATAAAAACAAGGAAGCAAATCATCATTTTTATTTCCAGAAAATCCTCAGAACGCATCTCCGGCCGTCTAGCGCCTCAGAGCTTCCGGGGCCTAGGCGGCCCCTGGACCCTCGCCTGGTGGGCTGTGATATTTGTGTCTATCATTTTTTAGCTATCAAGCGATGTTTTTTTTAGCTGAATAAGTAATGCAAATGCTTCTGAGCTTCCGGTGCCGAGGTGGTCGCCGGACCACCGCTTCTTGAACAGAGTTCAAGTGCCGATATTAGACATTTTTTTACTGAATGTAGTTATAAAAACAAGGAAGCAAATCATCATTTTTATTTCCAGAAAATCCTCAGAACGCATCTCCGGTCGTCTAGCGCCTCAGAGCTTCAGGGGCCTAGGCGGCCCCTGGACCCTCGCCTCGTGGGCTGTGATAGTTGGCCCCCCCAAACGCAATTATGCTCCGCGGTCCCTGCCGTGATGATGTATATTTATGAGCTTTACAGAGTAGCTACTCTCATCATTAGAGATTACGGCATTATTATTTCTAGACTATTGGTGACAGTACCCCTGTCCTGTGTGTTTTGGTTTTACTGAAACTGCTCCATATAGCAAAGTTTATCATAATTCAATAATAGTAAGTGTCTACAGGTACCTCGTATTTTATGTTTCGATATTTATTGATCGCTACCTGGTCGACGAGCAATAAATGTGAGAAATCATTAAATAACAGAGCATTGAATTCTAGAAAATAAGGCATGGTAATATACCAGGTGGGCATAAAAGTGCACTCCATCCCCCAACCAGTTTCGTCTTTAAATATGTATAACTAAAAATCTTACACCGATAAAATATGGAACAGCAAGCAATTTTAATTCAAATACCCAGATTTGACGACCGAGAAGGCATTAACGTCCATTCGATACATCTTAAAGTGGCATGAGCTGCCAAAATTCACACTTTTTTCATAATTTCTGTTCGTCACGACAGTAAGAGGCTTTGAAGGTCATCGTAAAACTAAATGATTGGCGTTGGAATGAGGAAAATCCATACAGTACGAACCGAAAACGTGTTCGAAAAGTAAACCAAATTTAAATAACCGGGACGACCATTCATTCATACTTAGCCTAAGTTAGTTCAAAACAATACTTTATCGTATATTTTCGAGACTAGAGGCACTAAAAAGCTTCTGAATTATACGTCTTGAGAAAAAAATAGCCAATAATTTCAACAATCTGTTTTAACGTCAAAATATCAACATTTTGGCAGCTCATGCCACTTTAACATCGTGAAATTACAGGTGTTGAAATTAAGACAGGTTTTTAAAGATTTCTGAGGGTTTAAATATTTTGACGGCCTCTAATTGTAAAATATTAAACCAGCGAGTCTTTGGATAAAATTTCATCAAAGAGCGATCCATTACTAAGTATTTTTTAAAATCTATTTTAAAGTGTCAAATCATCTGTGAAACTATTCTCTGTCAACAGACTTTTCAAAACCCCGCAATCATGTGATGCATTGCGAGAGTTACGTGGTCATCAAATTGTCCACTTATTGAGGAAATTCTCGGACATACTGCGGACCATGTGACAGGTTGTCATTGTTCGAGGGGAGTTTGAAATCTGTGAGGCCAATTTTAAAGTTTTCTTCTTATGAAGAGGGATTTGGTAGATTTACAATAAAATTCTAACAAATTACTGAGTAAAATGAAAAGAGGAATGCTTTATATGTGTGTTTGAGGTAAAATTTAAAAGGCAGGTAGGATTAATAGATATTTGAAACTTGGTTTAAATCTGAAAGCCGAAGTCCTTCCAATAAATTCATTTAAAAGCCGTAACTAGTGGCGCTCAAGATTATTTCACTTATATGGCGGCGTTGCCAGTTTTATTGTGGGAGGAAATCGCTCTATGGCTCTATGCCCGGAGGAAAGCCACGACCTTCCGGTGGTAACTGACAACCATCCCACAACGTTTGACTGAAAATCGAATTCAAAATGTAAATGTTGAAAATAGCCCCCGTGTCCTTTTCGATGAAGTTAATATTGAAGTGGCATGACCGAAGACGTGTTTCTTTTTTAAAACTAAAACTTAAAGTGGCATGACCGAAGACGTGTTTCTTTTTTAAAACTAAAACTTAAAGTGGCATGACCGAAGACGTGTTTCTTTTTTAAAACTAAAACTTAAAGTGGCATGACAGAAGACGTTTTTTTTTAAAACTAAAACTTAATACTGACTCGATATTTCGACTTTTATTCAGTCATCAGCACTCCCGAAAAAAAACCCCTAAAGGATCGAGGCTGAAATAATAAAAAATAATCCAATAACCCATATTAACCAAATATGTCCACAATTGATAAGCAAATTTCAAAGTCCAAAGAAAAAAATTCTGTGTGTATTTTTACAAAATCGCCTATAGTCCGGGGTTCTGACTCCAAAATTACTATGGAGTACGGGTTCATTGCAATCAAAAAGTCGGAATAGAGCTTTGAAATTATTGGCTGTTTTTCTCAAGACGTATAATTCAGAAGCTTTTTAGTGCTTCTTGTCTCGAAAATGTACCTTAAAGTAGTGTTTTGAACAAACTTAATTGGCTTAGAGGCTGGCTCAACCTTCCCTTGCATTTTATGCTCTTTCAACTGGCAGGTGCACTTTTTTTCATGAGTTCTGACCTCCGGGACAGAAAAACATTTTTTGAAGGTCATCGAAAAACTAAATGATTGACTTTGGAATGAGGAATATCGATACAACCTGTGGCCTTTACGAATTGGAAGTGACAGAAAAGAAAAGAAAAAAAAAAACGATAACCCGGACGAACGTTCGTTCAAAACACTATACTTTAACGTAAATTCTGGAGACAAAGAGTAAGTAAAAAACTTCTGAGTTGTATGTTTTGAGAAAAATAAGCGATAATTTCAACATTCTGTTTTTACACAAACATATCAACATTTTTGCAGTTTATGTGACTTTAGCACATAAACAGCGTTGATTGTCGGTCCATGTGAGGCAATCTCACCGAAATCAATCAATTGCTTCGATTTCAGACGTGCCCGACGATCTTACGACTTAATAGTGTCGAATGCCGGGTAATGGGGGCCCAATCTTGGGCATGTGGACAAACTGATGCTGGGTTTAGTTGAAGTTCTTCAAACTCTGTTGCCAAAAGATATTGATGGTGGGTGGCAAACAAAGTCGAAGGACCGGCCATATTGGAAAACATATATAACTGAGAATCAAGACTTTGTGCTCAGATTTTCTCCTAATTTAAGCAACGCAACCGGGACGTACTTAATACACATTCAGTTCGATTTTTTAGTTCGCCGTTCCACCAAAAAAAGGTTCAAACACTCACATTTATGTTGCATCGTCGTCGTTTTTCGAGGCACAGCCCGAATCTCCCGCTGGCCTCCTCGATTTCGTCAAAATGAACTTGGGAAATGTACGCAACAGACATGTGAGTGTTTGAACACTTTTTTTGGTGGAACGGCGAACTAAAGGATCGAACTGAATGTGAGTAAAGTTGGGGCCGGTTGGAAGAAATTGAAAGAAAATCCGCGAACAATAGAATTACATGTTTTCCAATATGACCGGTCCCTCAACTCTATTTGCCGCCCATCATCAATATCTTTTGGCAACAGTTTGAAGAACTTCAACGAATGCTGGGTTAACATATGACTGGTGGACTAGTTAACCAAAATTTGTCCATCGGGTTGGTAAGTGATAATTCAAGTTCCCGGCATTGGGCATTTTGACCTCTTGTTTAAAAAAAACATCTCTCTGTAACTAATTTTTTCAACGAAAACTTAAGAAATTTCAAGCCACACTGCAGAGCCTACAAGTGCTAGGCTTCCTTCATCTTCAGCGGTTTGCCAAAGAAAGAAATCGTCTGCGACCCCCCCCCCCTCCCAACCCTATCCCTCGACAAAAATTATCATTTGTATAATATCTGTTTGAGAACTTAGCTTGGCTCCACCCAACTCAGAAATGTGTTTACTACACTGGCCATGTAACCGTACAGCGAACACGTTCAGTTATCACGCGAGAAATCTGTGACAGACAACGGAATAAAGCGCAGAGCTTAGGTCAAACGTGACTGAACAGCGAGCGTGGACATTAGGCGAATGACTGGCAAATAATTGTGTTTCACAATAAAACTAAGTCTTTTTGACGAGAGACTAGTGTTGATTCATGGTGGAGATGTTTAGGATGCGTGTGTTAAAAAGTTATCCAGGCCAAAATAACATATTTTCCATTTTGAAAGCGATGACGTCATATTCACATTTTTGAGAAACTTATTTCACCCGTTAATGATAATATTAGTTATTGATATTTTACCCTGGGTGTATGAATCGTTATGACACTTCTGATAATCATACACCCTGAGCCGGAGATTAAAAGATTCATACACCCAGGGTAAAATATCAACGATGAATTTATTATCCCGAAACCCCTAGTAGACGGATAATTGTCACAGATTCATGTTTCAAGTTCAACCGCTATCGACCTGTAGGCATACCAGCTGGTATAGGCCCCTACGGTTATTAGTGTTAATTTAATCAGAGTTACGACTTCAACGTGTGTGCACATTTTCAGCTTGTCTTGTCATTTGTTTTATTGTGCAGATTCTATCTGTGACAAATATATTTTAGCTAAAGCTAATATCTCGATATTTCACGTGTTTCACGCGTTTAATTCGCGCATTTTTGCCTGTAGTACACAATCTCAAACAGGCTGTTTCACGTCCCCCAAAATAAACCCTTCCGTTAGCTAGCCTTACTGCTTTGTTTTGTTTCAACGAAATTGTCCCTTTATTTGACAACTTATGCTACTTTAAAGTGGCATAAGCTCCCAAAATCAACACTTTTTTAATAATTCCTGATTGTCACGACAGTAAGAGGTTTTGAAGGCCATCGACAAACTAAATCATTGGCGTTGGAATGAGTAAAATCCATACAATATGTGGCCTGTGCGAACCGAAAACGTGTTCCAACAGTAAACAAAATTTAAATAACCGGGACGACCTTTCATTCATTCTAAGCCTTAGTTAGTTCAAAACAATACTTTATCGTACATTTTCGAGACTAGAAGCGTTAAAAAGCTTCTGAATTATACGCTTTGGGAAAAATAGCCAATAATTTCAACATTCTGTTTTAACGTCAAATTATCAAGATTTTTGCAGCTCGTGCCACTTTAAAGTGTCTGAGCTGACGAGGGTGGAATAAGTTAAAATAGAATTTGACCATTCGTTGCTATTTTTTTTTTGTCAAGAAGTACAAAATCTGAGCTTTCCAGTGACACCATTGTTGAAAATGTACGTCAAGATTGTTTTGGGAAGCAACAAAAAAAAAAAGGAAAAATATAAACATGCATACCGGTTATGCGCAAAGAACCTTTTCAAATCGTAGCCTGCGTACTACCAGCGAAACCCGTATTTTTATTTCTACGTCAATCATTTTGCTTTTGGGTGCGTTTCCAATGTTTATTGAGCCTAGACTATTTGAATTCGCTATATGTTTTACTGGAGAGCATATATTCATAAAAATAGCTTAAAGGGGCATGAGCTGTTGATATTTTGACGTTAAAACAGAATGCTGAAATTATTGGCTATTTTTCTCTAGAGGTAGAATTCAGAAGCTTTTTAATGCTTCTAGTCTCGAAAATGTACGACAAAGTACTGTTTTGAACTAACTTTGGCTTAGAATGAATGAATGGTCGTCCCGGTTATTTAAATTTTGTTTACTTTTGAACACGTTTTCGGTTCATACAGGACACATACTGTCTGGATTTTTCTCATTCCAACACCAATCATTTAGTTTTTCGGTAGCCTTCAAAGCCTCTTACTGTCGTGACGATCAGAAGTTACGAAAAAAACTGCGAATTTTGGCAGCTCATGCCACTTTAATATGACAATTTACAGTTATGTTTTTCACATGTTTCACACTAGGGTGACTTATGATTTTGGATAGTACACTGGGCTGGTTCTCGTCTCGCACCAATGAACACGTCAGTGCAATAAGGCCAGTCTCTGCCCAGGTAACTAAAAGTACAACATTACACGCTTCCGTATGAGATATCGTTCTATTCTGTTACTATTAAAGACACACCCACCGTTTAAATCCAGTCAACAGTCTTTAAAGTGGCATGAGTTGCCAAAATTCACACTTTTACATAATTTCTGATCGTCAAGACAGTTAAGAGGCTTTGACGGCCATCGAAAAACTAAATGAGTGGCCTGTACGAACCGAAAACGTGTTCGAAATGTAAACAAAATTTGAATAACCGGGACGACCATTTATTCATTCTAAGCTAATGTTAGTTCAAAACAATACTTTATCGTACATTTTCGAGACTAGAAGCAATAAAAAGCTTCTGAGTTGTACGTCTTAAGAAAAATAGCCAATAATTTCAACATTCTGTTTTAACGTCAAAATATCAAGATTTTGGCAGCTCATGCCCGTTTAAATCTTAAGTTTGGGACTTGTTACAGCTTAGTGAGATACGTTAATTTTGTATACATATCTAGTAACAATACGGCTAATTGGAACAAGCGATTGACTATTGGTATAATACATCGATTTTGATTTTTACGTTCTAGGCACGCAGAACAAACACTTTAATTGCAAGTTCTACGTTATTCCTTGAGAATTTGACCAGCTTGGCTTCCTGATTAATGAAAGCTCGAATTCCTTATGTCTTGGTTTGATTGTTTACTGGATGGTTTCCAGGTTGGTTGACGCGTTTATTGCGGGGTAGATGAGTAGGAACTCAGGGTCAGTGACCACAGGAAACCTCCAAACCCCCGATAAAGCACCTGACAGGGGTGGGGAGGAGTTGTCGCTAAAAGAAGTTGACATTTTTTTTTCAAATATATAGCGGCGTTGCCAGGTTTAGTTGAGGGGGTGGGGGTGGGGACTTGACTCTTAGCCCCGAGGGAACCCCCGGCTTTCGACGACGACCTGGTAACTCTTTCACATAAGGCGACTTAATAGTTAAAATCCACTAAGAAATGTTAAAATTTGTTTGGTCTGAGTGGGATACGAACTCTCGTCCCATCGATGAAATGCCTGTGTCTAATGGAGAGACGGTCACTCTGAGACACCGATGAAGAGTTTGATTAAGTAACATGGAGAAACTGAAGGATTGACGTTGAAAAAAAAAACTACCGGTAAAGCCATTAACCTGTGCGAAGCGAAGATGTATGCGGATAGAGGACCAAAAGCAAATTGCTGGAATGTAAAAACGATCTTAGCATACATATCCAAGATTGATATCATTATTACTATTTTTTACTTTTTGATAAAAATAACGAACAGTAAGCCAATTCTGTGTCAACGTCCTTTATATTTGGCAGGTCATTTCGATAAATCGCTCCCTCTCCTCTCCCCCACACATAGATAGGCTACAACCCGATCTGACTTCTCATTTTTGTTTATCATGATGAATGCATTCAAAGTGCCAACTCGTATTGACGTATTGGGCGCGAGAGACTGTCGCGAATCGACCGCGATTCGCGATAGCAACATCTCTTAGAAGTATATGTCATTTTCCTCCTGCAGGCTGACCGTGATCAGGTGTAATTCATTAACTGAGCACACCTCACACGGCTTCAGATTTCAGAGTTGCTAATCTTCGATAAAGCATATTGTAAAACAAGGCTTCCTCGTTTACAATGTGACGAAAGGAAGATTATTTCAGACTTAACGGACGGGAGTTCAGCTCAGCGGCCTCCTCGGTACACCGTAGTTTGAACACGGGGCTTGGCTGGCCAAAATAGTTATTCTAGTATGCGGTTGGTGTGAATATCATGACAAGCGAGTCAATAGAACACGTTGTAGAGAGAACTATAGGACGGAATATATCATCTTTCATCGAACGTGATGATGTCCAGATTTCATTCCTTGAGTATGTCATGTCGAGAAACCTATATTAACGAATGGGGAATATTGTCAAGTCACGTGACCCGCGAGGTAAATAATCCTCTGTTATCGCCGCAGTTAAATTTAAGACGAAACGGAATCCGACAAAAAAGAGTTCACCTGGGGATAAAAACAGCACGTGGACGCACGAGAGGAAAACAAAAACGCGTATATAAAGTGCGCGGATATTTTCTCGTGTAACTGTACTTAAAGTTTTTTACACCTCTTGGAGTAAGCGAAGTCACAGTGAGCAAAAGTTGGCAGCGTGGAAAATAAAGTGACTGTTACGGAACTTTTAGCGTTCTACCTTCTGAAGGCGGTACAAAGAACTGAAACTTTTGCGAAAGCAGTTTGATGTTAATATCAGCTTAAACCGAACACAAACCAACTATGGATGCGTATTTTCACCATCTCGCCTCCAAGCTGGCACAGTACAGAGATGCTGACGAAGGGAAAAAATCGATGTTTGGAGAACTTAAGACTTTGGCGTTTTGGAGAGCGTCTCTAGCAGAGTTTCTGGCAACCACCCTGTTCGTGTTTGTCGGTTGTGCCTCGACAATAGACTGGGGCGGATCCGTACCACCATCCATAGTACGGGTAAGTGCCTAACAAATATCCCCAGTCGCCTTACGCAAACTATGTTAATAGACTCGGCAGAACGTGAGACCTCTGTCAAATGGTAGACATCAGGAATTAGACAAATTACCTTAGACAAATGCACTGATAAACAGGTTAAATAATTAAACGTTATATGTTACATATTTTCTTACATTTAAATTATTAGTGTTTTGTGGCTATAAATGATTATCCATATGTGATGTTGTTTTAATATAAACTGCCCAAGCTTATTTAGTCATTATCAACTGTTCTAGAGTCTCGATCCCACTCAGTCCAAAAATTAGAAAATTCTCTGACTGGGTTTTCATTCGAACGACCTATGTGGGATGGTTGTCAGTTACCAGCGGAAGGTCGTGGGTTTCCTCCGGGCATAGAGGCCGGTTTCCTCCCACAATAAAACAGGCAACGCCGCCATATAAGTGAAATAATCTTGAGCGCGGCGTTAAATACCAAACAATCAATCAATCAATCTAGAGTCTCGTGTGTGCGGCTACACACGTGTGCTGCTATACTGATGTATGTACATTTTCATCAAAGAGTAAGGACAATTTTAAACTACGTAAATTATGCAGTAACACGTTTTATTCCAATGTTGTTTATCTTTTCATTTCGCCCAACAAGCTATATATATACGACTTAGAACGCAGTAGGTCAGAAAGGTTCTCCCTTCGCCATGCAGCGCGTTTTATATTAGAAAATACATCATATTATAAGATGTGTAACAAATACAAGTTCTCAAAACGAGGCAAACCTTCAGTTTACAAACCAATAGACTTTGAATCTTCCTTAAGGTACTAGGGCAATGGATACAAATGCGAAATATTTGTTTATATATGACAAATAGTTGCATGCCGACGTCGAACTTTTTTCATCAATTCACATATTGTCGTTAGATATTAAACGTTTAAAGTTAATCCTTATTTTCGTGTATATTTACC
Organism: Lepidochitona cinerea; assembly: GCA_963971465.1. NCBI lineage: Eukaryota > Metazoa > Mollusca > Polyplacophora > Chitonida > Tonicellidae > Lepidochitona > Lepidochitona cinerea. The sequence continues at coordinate 5,597,907 of OZ020565.1, forward strand.
TATTCAGAATTGGGATAGGCAATTGGGGCTTCTGTGCCTCAGTCGGTCAAAGCGATTAACCCTCACAATTGGCACAGGCCTTCCGTTGATGGGTGGTGGGATCGAAAAATCTGAGTTGAGTTTTCATATGGAAGGGTTAAGGCGTGCATTATTCATACGGAAGGACTCGTCAATAAGCTAAAACAACCAACCAACCAAAGCCCCATGGAATGGGTTTCTTTAATATTTTTGTTTTAGATAATTACAAGTAGCTTAGGCTTGGAATGTACGTTCCGGTTATTCAAATTTTATTAAGAGGCCCCATTGCTCAGAACCACCAAAAGGAAGTTCGCTATCATGTCCTATTCGATTGTTTATATCAGGGGGAGGTTTTCAGGTGGCAATGAGTAACTTCCCTAGCTAGAACATTCCTGTGTTTTCTTTGTTGTAGTAATGTCATTGACCTGGTCTAGCTGTTCGACACAGTCTCTTTGTAGCTGCACGCGTGGTGCATTTTCGGCTGTTTGTTTACTGATTAACAGATAGCAAACAATAGCTGCAGGGAATGCCTTAAATAACTCTTTAAATGTACTGTGTTGGTTGAAAGTCGACTTGCGAACTTTAATCCGAGAATAATTACCTCGCATGTTTCGACTAATTTGAAGGTCAACGAAAGACAACAACAAACTTCGATGACGTGTCCGTTTAACGATTTCTCTTCGCACAGGACCTCGACTCAACGGATATTTATTATATCAACGCCAATCATTTAGTTTTTCCTTAAATTCTAAACCCTCGTCAAATTTTGACAATCGTGTGCTATTTCGACAGCACACGTGTCATTTTTGTCTGCACGTGCAGGGAACTGACATCAATTCTTACAAACATTAGACTATAGATCGAGCAAGGCTTGCTAAATGTTAAACTCTTTGAATAATGTCAAAAGCAAGACAACCCTTTACTGCAGGCAAAAGAGTGGCTCTTCTCTACCTAACTTTGACTAAAAATACACTGAATGACATTTTGAATTCCCCGAATGTCAAAGTTACAACATTTGAGGATAAATGTCAATGACATCCACGTACAACGTACATTCGCTGAAATTCGGCTGGATCACGTAGTTTTGTACACAGCCAGTCACCACTCGGCTATCCTCGGGGATTTCCGGACTGCAAATACCCGACCGGTAGCGAGCGAAGATAGCCGAAGGATGTTCCGAGTGAGTCAGTCACATTGACACTCGGATAACTTCGGGAAAGTACGTATGTAAGAAACGAGCGAAGGCAGCCGAAGTTTTCACCGAATGTCATATAGGTATTTCGTTTAAAACGCGAGGGCTTCGTGGGTAAAGCGATGGCCTCACTTTCCAACCCAAGACTTTCATCCATGGTCGAATACTCGAATCATACTTTTGATCATGTTCGCTAAATATACCCACATAGCAAACCCTAAATTTTATAAAATTTATGAAAATAGTTTCATACTTCAGTAAAAATGCAATTGGCGGTCAAAAGCATCTTACCAAGTTTCTTTTTGTAACTATGTCATGTTAACAATATTGTTTCGTAGGCTGTTCATCCGTGTGTTTGATTTTCACTATGTTTGATTGATTGATTGATTTTTTTAAATTTGACGGCTCCATTCATCAGAATGATGTTCACTATGTTTGATCCGCTAAGCTTTATTCTGTAATTAACATGGTATCGACATTTTGTTTTTGCGAACTATTTAGGCCATTGACCTTCCTGTAGCTCTCATTCACCCCCATCCCATTTTTATATAGGAAGACGAAGAATTGAATGCGATGGACAATCATTTCCTCGCCTTAAGTACGCTCATTGTCGATTTTATTGATCTGTCAATTGATTTGATGCTTTTCTGATTTCTTTGCCAGTATTGGGCTGCACTACAGGTATATGGGTTTTGTGGTTTATTACAATGTTAAAACCACATTTGGCTCTGTAGCGTTCCTGGCATATGTAAAGAAAGGTCATTCTTGTGTTGAAGCAGACGAGAATTGTTCATTTAAAGTGGCATGAACTGCCAAAATGTTGATATTTTGACGTTAAAACAGAATGTTGAAATTATTGGCTATTTTTCTCAAGACTTATAATTCAGAAGCTTTTTAGTGCTTCTAGTCTTGAAAATGTACGATAAAGTATTGTTTTGAACTAACTTAGGCTGGGAATGAATGAATGGTCGTCCCGGTTATTTAAATTTTGTTTACTTTTCGAACACGTTTTCGGTTCGTACAGGCCACATACTGTATGGATTTTCCTCATTCCAAGGCCAATCATTTAATTTTTCGATGGCCTTCAAAGCCTCTTACTGTCGTCACAATCAGAATCTATGAAAATAGTCCCAATTTTGGCAGCTCATGCCACTTTAAATTAATAGCGGACTCGTTCAACCAGTCCAGTTTATTTAAGGGGTTAAACTCGTTATCTGGGGGCTGGTTCTCAAAATATTTAGTCGGCAGAGTGATACATGTGTTCCCCCAAATCAGCCACATTCCACCACTGGGTCGCTGGTTCGAATTCTGACTGGGTTTTCACTCGAACGACCTATGTGGGATGGTTGCCATTTACCACCAGAAGGTCGTGGGTTTCCTCTCACAATAAAACCCGGCAACGCCGCCATATAAGTGAAATAATCTTGAGCGCGGCGTAAAACGCCAAACAATCAATCAATCAATCAATTAAACCAGACACAGGTCTTCCATGGATGAGTCGCAGGTTCGAATCCCACTTAAACCAAATAAAATGGGAATATCTGAAATTTAACAACTTTTACAAAGTGGATATATTCCACCGCAAGTTTTCTTTAGCCTCTCACCATTGGCTCGCGGGTTCGAATCCATTTGGATTTCATAACTGTGTCACGCAGCATGTACTACCGAATTCGTGTCACGCAGCATGTACTACCGAATTCGTGTCACGCAGCATGTACTACCGAATTCGTGTCACGCAACATGTACTACCGAATTCGTGTCACGCAGCATGTACTACCGAATTCGTGTCACGCAGCATGTACTACCGAATTCGTGTCACGTAGCATGTACTACCGAATTCGTGTCACGCAGCATGTACTACCGAATTCGTGTCACGCAGCATGTACTACCGAATTCGTGTCACGCAGCATGTACTACCGAATTTGTGTCACGCAGCATGTACTACCGAATTCGTGTCACGCAGCATGTACTACCGAATCCGTGTCATTGCACAGATTGCTGTCGTATAGACGTGCATCACAACGATCACATAAAAGATGTACTTTTTGCATTCTTCAATTCCACAATGTGTTTATTTTTTAGTATTTTTTTATTTACTTCTGTTACTTAATCATTCAGAAAACTGCAAATATAATATTTTTTCAAGCTCTTTTTAGGCAGTCACTTTAAAGGCTCACTGAAGGCTGGCATGCCTAAAACAAGTTTCATAGAAACTTTTCAAAATATTTTTCAATCATGGGACTTTAAATTAAAAATTGTGATATTACTAATTGTCACATTTTTCAAATATTAGAAAGATCGAATTAATATTATCTTAAAAATAGAACTAAGGAGTATGCAGTTAGTTATGTTGAATTTTAGTAAACTTTTGAACCTTCCGAAAATCAACTCAGCCCCATTAATAAATAAGTCATGGCATTAAGAGTGAATATTGCTGTTAAATACGAGGTCATTACTTATTCCCACATAGTGTGGACCCGGGGCGATTCAATTGCCCTTGTTTTAAAAGTGTGGTGAAAGAGGGTATATTTCAGTGTGTGGCTGGTCATATTTGACACGTTTATGACTTTTGCAAACAAAAAAGAAATAAAATATTTCAGAATTGGAAGTAAGTATTTAGCCTTGGTGGGTAAGTAACTTTGAGAATGTCCATAACGGTACTTTGTAAATCGTCGTTGACCTAGAGGACAAAGCAAACATATAATTAGGCCTATACTATAGCTACTGGAATATCGAAACGATTTGATCAGTTTCTATACGTCATACTCAAGATTTTCCTTCTTAAAGTGCAATCAACGTTAAAATATAGGAAACAGGGGCTCGTTTCACAAAGCAGTCGCATCGAAAATGGGGCGTAGTTGCCAATGGATACCATAGTGAAGAGATACGACGTCAGGGCAACTGCGATTAATCGCACTTTGCGACGGCTTTGTGAAACGACCCCCTGAATTAGCTAATTATTTGTCATTTTTATCAAGCAGTGCAAAATAAGGCCTTCTGCAGATAGGTCCTACCTGTCTCGGGGTATTGCCGTAATTGCATTTATTGCAGCGTAATCAATCCAGACTATCTGAATTTTGTCCCTTGAATTATTTATTACATGCATGTACTTTCGCTTCGTTCAGGTTTCTGGTTGGACAATTGTTTGCCAACTTCTGCCTTTTAGCTTTTCAAGGTACTTTAAACACTCAATTCCACTTGCTAATCGGAATTTTAAAGAAAATCTTAATTTTGGCAGCTCATGTCACTTTAAGTGGCGGTGCTGCCAAGTTTATTGGTGTCATCTGGATTGTGTGAAATCATCCAGTTTATTTAGATTCAGCACAAAACTTATCCACGGACGTAATTTAGGCGCACATACATGTAGTGTATTTACATATAGTCGCAAAATGTTAAGAAAAATATCGTGCGCCATTAAAGTTTGAATACGCCCCACCCCCCATTCTCCCCTGCTCGCTCTCCTACAAGGGCGTAAAATCTCAACCGGTAGGCATTTCAACGCTGACGGAAAATTCAATATATTAGCTACGGCATTCGAACCAAGGAATGATGAGTAAGCTAACATATACATAAGCTCCGGAGATACAATATCGATCATATCCATTAGGTAATTGGCAGAGATGTCATTTTTACTCTGAAGGCATATCATTCTCGTAATCTCTATGACAAAAATAAGCCGTAGCAAGCCTAGCTGTCTTGCTGGATCGACGAGATTTTTTTTATTATGTATAGTGTCGTTTACAACAATTACAACAATTTATGATGAGGTATAAAGGCCTAAGGGATTCTCATATTTTAAATGCTTTAATACAATGACCATCAAATCTTAAGATGATTAGAAAATAAGTGAACAATATTCTGACGTAAGATGGATTACTTTCATAAACAGAATTTTGGATAAAGTACGTTCCTAAGCCTCTTCGTACATTCCATGCACGTGGATTTACTTGGTGTAACGGAACAAAATGTAACCAATGTACCATTGCACGTGTGCTTAAATGTACTTTTATGTTTTCATACCATTCATCTTTATTTAGTATGCCACTATGGCCTAGATCTAAGTACAGAAAGGTATTGAAATAAAAGAAAGTTAAGCGGCCTGAGCTGCGTCACAAATCCCATAATAAAGGCCCCACTATATTCCATTCTAATACCGTGATATTTAATTTTCGTGACCTACACAAATACATTTTTTATTAGGGCGAACTCATGACTAATCAAGAATTCGAAAGCAAACTTCAGTTTTCATGAATGGAGTCCTATATTATTAAATCAAATCCTATTCAATTATAGTATTTATGAACATTAAAACCCACGGAGACAGAGAAAATCTTCATCTCTAAAATAACCATGGAGAAAAGTTTCTAATTGTGTTAGAAAAGGGTATATCATTGAGACCTTTATACCCCATCATAAATTGTTGTAATAAACTAAAACCCATGATATTACATCAGGTTGACGACAGGCAGGCGTTTGGCCTTGGTCGGTAGAATTTTCTGGAACAGATAATTTGGCAAGAAATCATTAGTATTTTTTTTTGTTCCCTGTGTCCGTGTGTTTTAGTGTTTATAAATATAATATAATATAATATAATATAATAGACCATTCGGAAATTTCCTCGTAGAACGTAGATAGAAAACGCAGCGTTTACAACCAAAAACAAACACACACACTCGTACCTTTCATGCCAAAGTCAGTTAAATCGCCTTAATAACCCTATATAATCATTTACCTATGTTAAACAAACAGCATTTGTTCGCTTTTCTGAATCGTTTTATATTATGAATCGGCCTGATGGTATATATGTATATAAGCCCTAGACTAACAATTTTAAGAAGCCCATGTGAAAACACTGAATACATAAGAAGGCTCAGTGCAAAAATGGTTGGCAATCACACCTTTGATAAACATCTATACTGACATCAACCTAATGAAATATCATAGCTTTGGTTTGTTACAACAATTTATGGGGTATAAAGGTCTGAATGATATACCTCTTTTTAACACAATTAGAAACTTGTCTCCATGGTTATTTTAGACAAGAAGATTTTCCCTGTGCCCGTGTGTTTTAGTGTTCATAAATATATACTGACATTAGGCTGTGTTAGGAATTACTGGGGTGAGCCAGGGCGTTCATCTCCTCCCGATGTATTATAATAATACCGCATACATTTTCCATAAGGTGAAGAAATTACTTATGGATAACAACTTCTTGGTTTTAAGAAATGTTTGAAACTCTCTTGAAACGTGAGTCCCATACTAATGATAAAAAATTAAGACATCTCCACGTAGTAAGTTGTTTTGAACAACACTTTTCCACCGAAGCCAACATGCGATTGAATACCCGTGGAGACTGTGATAGGCCGAAATGAAGAACTTGAAATTCGAAGTGCAGATGTTCAACCTTGAATCGTAGGAATCTGCAATGAGCTTTGTTTATGGGAACGGGCCTATCACAGTCCCCATGGGTATTCAATCGCATGTTGGCTCTGGTGGAAAGTGTTGTTCAAAACAACTTACTACGTGGTGATGTCTTCATTTTTTATCTTTAACTTCTTGGTTTATTAGGTGACGACGTTTCGATGTAGTTCTTACGTCGTAATCAAAGTCAACTACATCGAAACATCGTCACCCAATAAACAAACAAGTTGTTTATCCATAAGTAATTCTTCATTTTATTGTTAACCTTTCAACTTCTTAATGCCATTGAAATATTTGATACATTTTCCATGAAAAATGATAATTAAATCAATGCTGCAAGGTCAATTCTATAAAATTAAATTTTCATGGTATGCACTTTTAATACTGCATTTTGATTGGCTAATCTGCTTTAGTTCATGGTCCGACGAACGAAACACCCGGTCCACAAATTAAAACTAGTTTTGTCATTAGCTGTACAAGCATGACTCGACAGTTTTACTTAAAATTCTAGACATTTATTGAGACGGAGGTTGTAGTGAATCAAACAATATCTTGTATATTTATAATATTTCATCAATTCCAATAATAACACCGCATACAGTTACTTTGGCAAATGACCATCAAATCAATGTTGCAAAGTCATTTCTATAAAATATAACTTCCACGGCATGCACTTTTAATACTGCATTTTGATTGGCTAATCTGTTTTCGGTTATGGTCCGATGAACGAAGCAACCCGCCCACAAATTCAGATTATTTTTATCGCCAGCCAGCATGACTCGACAGTTTTACTCAAAATGCTAGGCCTTTATTGAAACGTACATTATAATGAATCCAATAATATATGGACGGGCGTTAATATAAGCCGTAGGCCTTTTCACCAATCCAAAATTTCATTTCATTGAAATAAAATATTGTTTAAACTAATCAAATGATATCTTGTATATTTATAATATTCATTTTTCATTAATTCCAATAAGATATCACAGAGGTAGCACAGACTGGGATCGAAACCAATGTTTCCTTAACTTATCACGCTCAAAAAATGAACTTACCTTTTTATATTAAAGTGGCATGAGCTGCCAAAATGTTGATATTTTGACGCTAAAACAGAATGTTCAAATTATTGGCTATTTTTCTCAAGACGTATTATTCAGAAGCTTTCTAGTGCTTCTAGTATCGAAAATGTACGATAGAGTATTGTTTTGAACTAACTTTGGCTTAGAATGAATGAATGGTCGTCCGGGTTTTTCAAATTTTGTTTACTTTTCAAACACGTTTGCGGTTCGTACAGGCCACATACTGTATGGATTTCCCTCATTCCAACGCCAATCATTTAGTTTTTCGATGGCATTCAAAGCCTCTTACTGTCGTGACAATCAGAAATTATGAAAAAAGTGTGAATTTTGGCAGTTCATGCCACTTTAAACTAAAAAAATCCGCTCAACGGTTTATGGAAAGTTTGCAAAAGGGCTAGTTGGTTCATAACTCGATGAACCCATGAAACATTGAAAACTGTAAAAAAAAAAACTCGAATTTTTTTTTCTCGTAATAAATTATCATGAGCTTAAACCCGTTAAATATTATTCTTCTATAAAAGCAACATACACGATATTCTAGGTTGTCGAGAAGTGACCTCACCTTGTTCAATGGTCGTAAAACAAAACTGTTTTAGAACTAAGGGAATACTGTTTTCAAATATGACTTTTACTGTGTTCGGGCCGGAGCGAAAACAAGAAAACACGAAGCGAAAAGGAGAAATTACGAGAATAAGAAAACAAGAAATCAAGAAAATCAGAAAACACGAAATAACGCCCCAACGCCCCATTTGTACCATTCTAAATATCTTATTTTTGTCTGAAATTTGACCAAGACTCAAAGCGAAAACAAGAAAACGCGAAGTTTTTTCCCTGTAAATTTGACCAAGCGAAAACAGGAGAAAACGAAATGACACAATTCAGCCACCATAGCTTTCAAATGGTAAGCTTTATATAATCATCAAACACTCGTAAGCCCGTTAATACACATGCTCCCAACGATTTTCTTGGTGGCCTACAGCAGATAAATGTCTTTTATAACATTTCTTATTTGGACTTTCATTCATTCACATTCTCGTCATCGTTATTTAATATGTCACTATGGCCTATATCCGAGTATAAGCCATAGAGGTATTGAAATGAAAATTCAATAGAAGGCTAAATGACGGAATTAGTAAAGAGCCGACACTAAAATGACCTGCGCCTCAAAGCCTACAATAAATCGTATTAAGGCCGTATGAGTACGTTGCCACAGTTCTACAACGGTTAAGAATTCGACGGTTGGATTAAGGTGGAAAAGTTTACAACTAAACCAATCACCATACTTCCCTCTGGCCACCCAGTTTGTTCCCATAGTTTTGCCTGACATCGCTGCGATCGAAATGAAATAATCTCCGACATTATTCATGTAGCCTGTTTCACAAAGCGGCGTAGCGTAAGTTTTTACGTAACTGCCATAGCAACGTATCTCGTCTATGTTTAGCATTTACGTAAAACTTTACGCTACGTCGCTTTGTGAAACAGGCTCCTGTTATGTTAAGGTGCTTAAAAATTATAAATGCAATTCAAAGAAGACTAACAATTTATAAGTTTGTTCGCTTCTCTGACTTTAGTTTGCGAAAGGCGTTTAATGAATCAGTCCTACGGAGTATGTTTGTATAACTTTACAATAAAACTGCTATTTCGTACATCTGTATATACTCAATACAAAATAAGCCTCGGTGGAAAAATGGTCGGTCATCACACCTTCGATAAATATTTGTAGGGGACTTAATGTTGGATTCTGACTAGGAGCGTAGTGACGTCACAGACAAATTATGGGATATACAGATTGAAGTGACCGAATTATTGTTACCAGGCGGTGTAGCGACAAACGTAACCGTACGCTTATGTAAAACTTTTCGTCCGCCATGTCGATCCCTCAATATACGCTGTACCCCACTGGAGTAATTTGTACACTACTGAAGTAATTTGTACCCCACTGGAGTAATTTGTACCCCACTAAAGTAATTTGTACACTACTGAAGTAATTTGTACCCCACTGAAGTATTTTGTACCCCCACTGAGGTTATGGTCCGATGAACGAAGCAACCCGCCCACAAATTCAGATTATTTTTATCGCCAGCAAGCATGACTCGACAGTTTTACTCAAAATGCTAGGCCTTTATTGAAACGTACATTATAATGAATCCAATAATATATGGAGAGGCGTTAATATAAGCCGTAGGCCTTTTCACCAATCCAAAATTTCATTTCATTGAAATAAAATATTGTTTAAACTAATCAAATGATATCTTGTATATTTATAATATTCATTTTTCATTAATTCCAATAAGATATCACAGAGGTAGCACAGACTGGGATCGAAACCAATGTTTCCTTAACTTATCACGCTAAAAAAATGAACTTACCTTTTAATATTAAAGTGGCATGAGCTGCCAAAATGTTGATATTTTGACGCTAAAACAGAATGTTCAAATTATTGGCTATTTTTCTCAAGACGTATTATTCAGAAGCTTTCTAGTGCTTCTAGTATCGAAAATGTACGATAGAGTATTGTTTTGAACTAACTTTGGCTTAGAATGAATGAATGGCCGTCCCGGTTATTCAAATTTTGTTTACTTTTCAAACACGTTTGCGGTTCGTACAGGCCACATACTGTATGGATTTCCCTCATTCCAACGCCAATCATTTAGTTTTTCGATGGCATTCAAAGCCTCTTACTGTCGTGACAATCAGAAATTATGAAAAAAGTCGAATTTTGGCAGCTCATGCCACTTTAAACTAAAAAAATCCGCTCAACGGTTTATGGAAAGTTTGCAAAAGGGCTAGTTGGTTCATAACTCGATGAACCCATGAAACATTGAAAACTGTAAAAAAAAAAAACTCTAATTTTTTTCCTCGTAATAAATTATCATGAGCTTAAACCCGTTAAATATTATTCTTCTATAAAAGCAACATACACGATATTCTAGGTTGTCGAGAAATGACCTCACCTTGTTCAATGGTCGTAAAACAAAACTGTTTTAGAACTAAGGGAATACTGTTTTCAAATATGACTTTTATTGTGTTCGGGCCGGAGCGAAAACAAGAAAACACGAAGCGAAAAGGAGAAATTACGAGAATAAGAAAACAAGAAATCAAGAAAATCAGAAAACACGAAATAACGACCCAACACCCCATTTGTACCATTCTAAATATCTTATTTTTGTCTGAAATTTGACCAAGACTCAAAGCGAAAACAAGAAAACGCGAAGTTTTTTCCCTGTAAATTTGACCAAGCGAAAACAGGAGAATAAGAAATGACACAATTCAGCCACCATAGCTTTCAAATGGTAAGCTTTATATAATCATCAAACACTCGTAAGCCCGTTAATACACATGCTCCCAACGATTTACTTGGTGGCCTACAGCAGATAAATGTCTTTTATAACATTTCTTATTTGGACTTTCATTCATTCACATTCTCGTCATCGTTATTTAATATGTCACTATGGCCTATATCCGAGTATAAGCCATAGAGGTATTGAAATGAAAATTCAATAGAAGGCTAAATGACGGAATTAGTAAAGAGCCGACACTAAAATGACCTGCGCCTCAAAGCCTACAATAAATCGTATTAAGGCCGTATGAGTACGTTGCCACAGTTCTACAACGGTTAAGAATTCGACGGTTGGATTAAGGTGGAAAAGTTTACAACTAAACCAATCACCATACTTCCCTCTGGCCACCCAGTTTGTTCCCATAGTTTTGCCTGACATCGCTGCGATCGAAATGAAATAATCTCCGACATTATTCATGTAGCCTGTTTCACAAAGCGGCGTAGCGTAAGTTTTTACGTAACTGCCATAGCAACGTATCTCGTCTATGTTTAGCATTTACGTAAAACTTTACGCTACGTCGCTGTGTGAAACAGGCTCCTGTTATGTTAAGGTGCTTAAAAATTATAAATGCAATTCAAAGAAGACTAACAATTTATAAGTTTGTTCGCTTCTCTGACTTTAGTTTGCGAAAGGCGTTTAATGAATCAGTCCTACGGAGTATGTTTGTATAACTTTACAATAAAACTGCTATTTCGTACATCTGTATATACTCAATACAAAATAAGCCTCGGTGGAAAAATGGTCGGTCATCACACCTTCGATAAATATTTGTAGGGGACTTAATGTTGGATTCTGACTAGGAGCGTAGTGACGTCACAGACAAATTATGGGATATACAGATTGAAGTGACCGAATTATTGTTACCAGGCGGTGTAGCGACAAACGTAACCGTACGCTTATGTAAAACTTTTCGTCCGCCATGTCGATCCCTCAATATACGCTGTACCCCACTGGAGTAATTTGTACACTACTGAAGTAATTTGTACCCCACTGGAGTAATTTGTACCCCACTAAAGTAATTTGTACACTACTGAAGTAATTTGTACCCCACTGAAGTATTTTGTACCCCCACTGAAGTAATTTGTACCCCTCTGAAGTAATTTGTACCCCACTGAAGTAATTTGTACCCCATTGAAGTATTTTGTACCCCACTGAAGTACTTTGTACCCCACTGAAGTAATTTGTACCCCACTGAAGTAATTTGTACCCCACTGAAGTAATATGTACCCCACTGAAGAAATTTGTACCCCACTGAAGTAATTTGTACCCCTCTGAAGTAATTTGTACCCCTCTGAAGTAATTTGTACCCCATTGAAGTAAACTGTAATTAAAGTGGCTTGAGGTGCCAAAATTTTGATATTTTGACGTTAAAACAGAATCCTGAAATTATTGGCTATTTTTCTGAAGACGTATAATTCAGAAGCTTTTTAGTGCTTCTAGTATCGAAAATGTACGATAAAGTATTGTTTTGAACTAACTTTGGCTTAGAATGAATGAATGGTCGTCCCGGTTATTTAAATTTTGTTTATTTTTCGAACACGTTTTCGGTTCGTACAGGCCACATACTGTATGGATTTTCCTCATTCCTCATTTCCTCATTCCGTCACTGTCGTGACGATCAGAAATTACGAAAAAAATGTGAATTTTTGCAGCTCATGCCCCTTTAAGCAATCAATCTAAGACTGTACCTTGGGATTTAATTGACACAATCTTTGACCAAGACATGCGTTATGATCGTGTAATGTTTAATGTGAATATGACATGGCCCGAGTAGGTCTATGGGAAAGGATTTTGTTTGTTCTGATCAACCCTATTACTGTAAGAACTTCGATACACAAACATAAGCTCTAATTAGTAGACAAAAATCAATCACACGAGTTCGGGTTACATGTGTTTCTTGATATCTGTCAACTTCCACAGTCACTAGCAAAACAAAAGCCATACAAGGTTAAATAAACGAAAACACATGGCATTGGTCGATACGCCAGACTAATTATGATGAAGACAAGAATTGTATGTATTGAACGAGCCAAGTTCCTGGATGTTCCAGTTTTATATAAATCTGCCCTTCTTAGAATTTAAGACAAGTTACCCCTCAGTTTGTTTAGATGGTAAAGCAATTAAAAAGAATAATTATTTTCAGCCCTAAAAGACTTTAAGTAGTATTTTCGTTATTTTTTGGATACTTTCTTGAGAAAAAAATCTTTTACCGATTAAGATGACTCTCGAACCGTGATTCGAACTCGCGTCCCCGGGTACGGCACCTATATATAGCGCCAGTATTAAGTGGCGGCTGAATGGTTAAGGGAGTTGGTGATTTGAATCCTGTATTGATCGCCAAGAATACTAATACTTTGGTTTTGTTTATAAGGATTGCACAATGGGATTGCCTAGGTAAATAGAAACCTTTGTCCCAGAGCCTTTGGCTTGTGAAACAATCAACTCTGTAACAAACAAGAAAATAAATAATATATAACAATATAAATATACATATCCTTTTATGGCAATAATCGGGCTTTACTGATTCACGACTATTTTTGGAAAATATGTGGATTGATTAGTCACATGAATCACTGTTTCCTATTTTTAATTTGTCTTCTCTTTTGTGGTAACTTCATGGTAATGGTCTGACGGTCGTGACCTTTCTTAATTCGCTGTTCTCGCGAGCTCGGTATTGCCATTGAGGATTTAATTTAACTTTGCTAAACGTACGTTCAAAAAAATCAAATGGGCTACATTGGCTATTTTATATTTTAAGTCAACTTTGGCCTTCTAATTCTATATAACACGGTTCTGACGACGTGCTATCTCTTTGACCAAACCTAGATTGCTTACTCAGTGTATTCTTCGCTGTAAATACCAGAATTTACCGCTTGCTTGATAACGTTACTTGGAATTTACGCGCAAAGCATTTTGGGATGTTTACATAATTTTACAAAATGGCGGAAGGAATAATACTGTATCGAGAAGAAGACGCAAAAGGCACAAAGTCACCAGAAAAATGCGTGGATAAATGTGTCACCAATATTTTCCAAAAAAGTGATTTCTTGCGAAGTACTGGTAAACAAAATGGCTGACTGAGGTACATACAGCTAGTTTACTCAGAAAAAGTTGCGTAAATCCATCAGGCTCCATGGTGATTGTTAACTTTTTTGTCAACAGATCTTATCGAAATCGGGTAACGATGATTTATAACATTTCGTTGTCATTAACAAAATGATTTACAAGCATACAAGTCAAACAAAAAAGAATAAATTGGCCAGATCTTAAAGAATGCCCGTTGGGTTGTAAATTCACGGAATGTCCCATTTATGTCAACATAGTTAATTGTTTGTTCACATAACTGAACAAACCCATTAAAAGCGAGGTAACCGAAAGACTCCATTGTATGCGGCATTGTTTTCTTCATGTGCCGGTTTAATAGTCGATGTAATATTTATAAACTAAAATGCAGTCTTTGTCACGCGTTCTCTCGAATAATGCGTGGATTCAACAAAAGTATATCAAATAATAACTTGTATATTCACAAACTGTACTGTAGCGATGGGCCAAATCAATAAGCATGCAATAAAAAAGAAAAGTACAAGCCAATTTTCCTGTCAACAGACACCGTCATTTGCACGGTGACGCTCTGTGCACATTTTGCCAATCTCGTTTTAATAATGCAAAAAAACGACATGAAATATAGAAAAAATAGGGACCAATTTCATTTTAAAAAATTCGAAACGAACGATTTTATGGCAACAGACACGTGATTGACATCTGATCCGTGTACAAACCGGCTAAAATATACACTCTGTCCCGAGTATTTGTACATCCTCGGGTGTTTCCGTGCGGTTCCGTTCGGTTAAAGTATGCCTCTGCAGCTTGTATTTGAAAATATATTAGATATTTTTAGGACGTAAATAAGGCTAATTTTTCATTGGTCAAAATCTTCATCTACATCCAAACATATATCGACTATTAAACATGACTGGAAAATTGATAATTATTATTATAGCCTGCTTAATTGCTTAATTTGGCTGATTTGTCTACAAATTTTGACTCATTAGTCTAAAAAGTAGAGGCTGATACAGTTGCCAGGAAGTGCCGGGAATACGAAAGGTCAATAAGCTAAAACAGCCAACCAAGTACCGGGAATTTAATGTACGTCAGTGCAGCTTCTTATGCTGCCATAAGGTGTGAGAGAACCGCAAGAGAGGTCAAATTCATCGACACGGCAACTGTTTATTCTATAGCAAAAATCTTGGTAAAATTGCCGATGTTTTTTTTTATCTTACTAACCAATCCTGACCAACACTCCTGTAGTCCCTGTGATGTAAACCACATACTCAAGAAGTGTGTAGGAGTATTGCTAACAATTGCCAATTGATCTCCGCATCAAAGACTCTGCATGTTGAAGAACATTTATGCATTGTGTTAGTCTTCTGGTGTACTCATCCGTATTCAATGAAGTGAAATTCTGACGTCACCTTTTCCTGTTTCTAGGTCAAGCGTTTTGCCGGTTACCATGACAACCGTAACTAATGGAAACAAAAATTTATGAAGAAAACGTTTTACCTAAGTGCAGTTTAGGGCCTTTTGTCGGTATTAAGATTTCTACTGAGGGTAGCTGTTAGTCAGTGTCAATATTCTTGGCTATTAAGTTAATTACCACCTGCAGCGAAAATCAGTCAATGCATTTGCAACGTGAAAATCCTACTGACTTAAAACCGAACTCTCGACTGTCATCAACCTAATGAAATTTTATGAATTTTGATGATTCCCATGACATTTTAACACAACTAGATATTTGCCTCCATCGTTATTTTAGACAAGAAGATTTTCCATGTGCCCTTGTGTTTTAGTGTCCATGAATATATGATTGTGTACAAAGATCCATATGATATACTCCCTTTATAACAGAACTAGAAACTTGTCCCTATGATTGGGTTTCTCCGTGTCCGTGTGTGTTTGTGTTCATAAATATATAAATACCACGTTTACACCGGGGTATGGATGGGAATGGATGAGGGATGAAATGAAGACCATCTCTCGTCCTCTCTTCACTCCCTCGCTTGAAGAAGAAAGCAATGCCAATCGCTGGTGATTGTATTTGAGGTCTCGATCCTGCGGTAGAATCCTATCCGCCCACTCACGCCATATATCTATGTTAGTCCAACACTAACAATGAAAGCTACATTTATCAATAATATGGCCTTTGGCAGGGTAAAAGTGCATCTTGTTGGAGGGGGGATAACTTGACGAGACGTTTTTTTCTTGTGACTAAATCCAATCCATTAGTAATCTCAGTCCACCGATGTTCTTGCCATAGTTAAGATGCATAACCATTGTCAATGTGTTACAAAAGGATTCCCGAAAATTCTACTGACTACGGCTAAGCTCCTGTCAGTCGTCAACCTAATGAAATATCATAGGTTTGGTTTGTTACAACAATTTATGGGGTATAAAGGTCTAAGTGGTATACCTCTTTTTAACACAATTAGAAACTTGTCTCCGTGGTTATTGTAGACGAGAAGATTTTCCCTGTGCCCGTGTGTTTTAGTGATCATAAATATAATAGTGCACTGATTGGGATTATATATGGAATCATTCTTATATCCCTTTGAGAAGGAAGAAATGTGCCCTGTGCCCGCAAATATCCATCAGATATTTTCCTACCAATCTCTGATATGATATGTCCCTTTTTAACACAATAAGAAACTTGTCTCCGTGTTTATTTTAGACTAGAATAATTTCCTTGTGGCCGCATGTGTTAGTGTTCAAAAATGTATAAATGTATACCTGCATCCCATCTCGTGTCAGAAAACTCAGTTGTGTTTTAGAAAATTTTACGATCAAACGTTAGTGGCGATATTCCACCACAAGTTTTCTAAAAATCTAGAAAGACTTCCGAAACTACTTGTATAGCATCGGTTTTTATACATTTTTGAACACTAAAACACACGGGCACAAGGAAATTCTTCTTGTCTAAAACAAACACGGAGACAAGTTTCTTATTGTGTTAAAAATTTAGCCGTTAATTTAGGTATAAATTTAGACGTTTATACCCAATCATAAGTTGTTACAATAAACCAAAACCCATGATATTTCATTAGGTTGACGACAGGCATGAGTTTGACCTTACTAGTCAGTAATAACAATATAACTTACTCAAATAGTGTCTAACAACGTTTTATTTCCTATCTTTATGCCTATTTTTCGATCTTTTAATACAGCCCGTGTTTTAATTAGCACACTGATACGTTGCGAGTATATTATACCTAGTTTGAGCGATCCTTCTTCATCGTTCTTTGTGGCAATCTATGAGATATTCGTTTACGGATTCATTTTTTGAATGGCATACCGCAGTAGGTGTTTCTCTTTAATGAAAAATGCTTTTGCAAAAGGAAATTAATTTGCGTGGCAACCTAATATAGAAGTTGTGTGTCTGAAGTTAACAAGGGTCCAAAATCGATAGGTAGTTGTTCCATCGCTGAGCTTCTTTGAAGATTAGAACAATTTCTGTGAAGTTGGAGACATTTCTGTTGCCAACGGTGAATTAATTGGTGTCTAAAAACATGAAATATGGAATAAAATAGATTACTCTTGACGTGATGTGGGGACGAATGGGTGTTAAATCACATACCTTTAAAACATTCTCCAAAAGAAACAAAAACTTAAGATTTTTAGTTCCTGTATTTGTAAAATGGCGGCTAGTTACCTCTGAGTATCTTGAACGCGATTTATTACAATAGTGATAGCTGATTCGTCTTCAATTGAACTAGTTACCAACGGAAGGTCGTGGGTTTCCTCCGGGCATAGAGCCCGGTTTCCTCCCACAATAAAAACTGCCAACGCCGCCATATAAGTGAAATAATCTTGAGCGCGGCGTAAAACACCAAACAATCAATCAATTGAGCTACGATTGTCTGTTACCTTCAAATCAAATACGAAAATGTGGCTACCTGCCAAGTCTTTGTTTTAAGATCACTGAATACATTGACTTATTCGGGTCAAGGTCATTTTCGTTCTTATTTTAAAAATCCGTTTTTAGTATCGCTTCCCTCTGCGCCATTAAACCGTGAATAAGATAAGGGGTCCTTTGCCATGTGTACACCAGAACTTAACCCTGTCTTATTGATTGTTGAATTAATTTGGTTGTCTATCTTTTTTATTTTTTGACAATAAAACTGTTAGCCCGATTGTACTGAAACTGCTCAAGCAAGTTTGAAGCTAATTGCAATCATCCTTTAGAACTTGATTGATTATCATGAAAATCTATTTTATATTTATGATCACTAAAACACACGGGCACAGGGAAAATCTTCTTGTCTAAAATAACCATGTAGACAAGTTTCTAATGGTGTTAAAAAGCGGTATATCATTTAGACCTTGCAACCCCATAAATTGTTGTAACAAATCAAACCTATGATATTTCATTAGGTTGACGACTGACAGCAGCTTCGTCTTGGTCAGTAGAATTTTCTATTTTATACGTTGGTATTAGAAATTTTGATTGCCTGATCCTTGCATGGGCCTCAGGCAGCGTCTGATTTCACGACCTCTTTGATAACTTGCAAACATTTTTGCCATCGTCCAATGCACCTTGAATCCAGTGATACGAATTGATGGTTTCCTGTCTAACGCCACAGTCAGAATCACAAGTTTTCTTGTTTTGTGGCCGGGGTGAAGGGACCAATGTTTATAATTCGCATCAAGAGAGTAAGTAGGATGATCGATGAATTAGGTATCAATGGTGTGGTTTATATCCTTACGTTAGACCTCGAACAAAGGGTTTACTGACGAGTGGAGTAAATCAGCCGTTATCTCCTCTCATCGTGCCATCGACTTGACATACGGACATCCTTTTGAACTAGGACAATTACAGTTTGATGCGATCGAAACACAATTATAAACTAAAGATCATTTGTCAAAATTTACGATCAATTAATTCTCCTAATTTCTAACTATGCTGACTCTCTAATGCGTTGCTCAATTATCGCCTATTTAGAGATCTGAAGATTCTGACATTTAAAAATGTCATACTTTATTTCGTAAAATCCCATTTTCCAATAGTAAACAACATTTAAATTTCATTCAAACACACAGTCTTGCTTGAATTATAAAGACTTGGGAAAAGATTTTAATACACCCTGCTTACACTGCTGTCGACTACCGATTGGAATTTTGAAATGGTTGACCGAATTCTTTGCCCACAGGAAACCTGACCATTCCATATAGGGCGTTCGAGTGGAACTACCATCTGATTGGTCAATATTGACTTTAACTTGACGGGTTTCCGTTGATCCAAAGTTTAGGATTCATTCCTTTGGTAAACGCTTTCTAAAGACCATTATATTTTGCATCAAATGCTGTGATTTTACAATAATAAAATAATCACTTTTGTCTTCCCATTGTCATTATAGATTTAACATTACATCCACATCAAGGACCAAGCTCCATTCGGAAATTATAATATGAAATTGAAAAGAAATGTACCAGCAAATTTAATTTAGACAAAAAGGATTCTTGGCTTTCTTCATCTCTATAAATCATGGCAATTTGGTCGGTAACCTTTAGATAATAACGGAATCTTGATTAGATCAAGAAAGAGATAGTAGATACCGATTTTAAAGAGGATCGCCGACAGAACCAAGATATCTGCGGTAAATTGCAACGTTCTTGTTATCTCCCGAAGATAACATAAATCCAAGGAATGTAGTAGATTTATCCACAAGAGAACTGGCCGACTCTGGTGCTGAAAAATCAATACTATGTTTTATCAATTAATAAGAGTTTGTCACGGTCAATTTCGTCCGCCGTTTAATTCGACGTAAACAGAGACGGTTATTGAAATGCATTTGAGGGTCGTTCTTAGCCTCGAGCAATTCTTTTACTTTTTTATAGGCGATTTAAAGTGCAAACTTTACACCCAAACCACTGTACTTTATAGTATATACAGGAACGATTGGTTTTTGGTCTAGTTATTCTGTAAATTGCCGAATCTCTGATAAAGAATTCATGACAGGTTAAATGAAAAAGGAATTGTTCAAAGCATTTTCGAGTAGCTTGTTGCACAAAGGTTTTTTAAGCTTAAGTCTGACTTATCTTGGCGACGTCACAATCAAATTCCTTTGTGACGTGACGTATTTAAGCCGGACTTAAGCTTAATACAGCTTTGTGCAACTGACCCAAGATCCTTGTATTTGTTTATCACGGGGTAACAAATGTTTTAGACTTGTGTATACTCGACTAAAATAGCGATCCTTTTCAAATTTGTGTTGTTGTTAATATGACGTTGTTGTTTTTGTTGTTTTTTTCGACAAATGGGAGTAGATGATTAAATTGAACAAAACATAGCTGTTAACTTCGTGTTTTCAAGGGAGTAACGTGTTTAAACACAAGAAAAAACAAGAAAACAAAACTTAAAGGCTTGGGTGTTAAGTGGTTTAAACAACTTGCATAATAAATTGTTATCACCCGTTGTCATTAATCTCTTAGTGATGTTAAACGTCATTTAAAAAAGAATTTTAAAACATGGTACTGCAGTGATCTTTAACCACCGTGGTTAACAACGACTAGAATAACACGTTACGTGCTTATTGTTTATGTCACAACCTTCTTTTATACCCTATTTTGATGTATCACTGTTTTCCTCTTGAGAACGAACTGGGACACAAAAGCCTATAAGTGTATCCGTAGTTATGTCACCTTTACACACTAGTGTTATCGGCTTAACTACGTCATTCCGAGCTCATTTTCTATATCCATTCACAAACTCACAAAATTCTGCTATTTTATTTATTTTTGTGTAATAAAGGGGGTATGTCATATGGATCTTTGTACCCAATCATATATTCATGAACACTAAAACACACAGGCACATGGGAAATCTTCTTGTCTAAAATTACAATGGAGACAAGTTTCTTATTGTGTTTAAAATGCATGAACATTAACACACAGGGAATGATAAAATATAAGAAATTAGTTATAAAAATGGTCATATTTCCCGACATTGAAATGTCCATAAATGTATACATTTTACCGTCAACCATTTAGTCTACAATGAGCTTCATCCTCGTGTTGTCTTAACAACCATAATAGTGTGAACTATGTCAGCCTAGGCAATTAAAGTACATATTCCCCTTCAGGCTAACAAAGGTATAAAACAGCATTTTGTAGTTTAACATATGTAGCGATGTAATATTCATAGATATTTCTAAGCAAACCTATCAATTAATACTTATTTATTTCAGCTAAATTGATATAACAGTGAATACTTTAAAAGGATTAACTTGTACACTTACGGTGTGTTTTGAAACAGGTTGAAAAGTTCGTTATTAATCATTTAAGCGTCTTGCTGATCGAAATGGAAACGGCATTGATTTCAGAGAAAACAGAAACAAATGGCGTTTGTTCAAACAAAAGGCCGCCGACGTACGTGTAAGATGTACCCCTCCCCCTTTATCCCATTTCTTGGGGATGAGGAGGAAAGGGGGTGGGTATGGTTTACGGTCACTTTGATCTATCTGTCGGGGGCCCGTTGGACAAATCCCTGTGCCGTCACTTACCAAAAAGCATAGACACGTCATAATGCTCTACGTCATAAAGCTCTGTATGACGAATTCTCTCCAACGGTTCTCTCTTCAAAGTATTCCTATGTCCAGCAAATTGCTTTCAGTTCCACGAAACTTATATTGAATTACAAGCTTTGAGGAAAATTTGACTAGCAAAAAAATAGTCTGCGTGCCGTATTGGTGAATTACGAAGGCCTTGAAGAGGATGAATTTAACCTAGGCTAAATGTGAGATTTTGAAAGTTGACCAATTTGTTTTTGTTATTGTGGAATTTTATTAATTTCACTGTTAGGAGTAAAAATATCGCAAAAATATGTGTTTGGTATCGTTGGAAAGGAAAAGTTAGTGCGCTTCTTCTGAACCCTAAAGTGATTTTTTGTTATCTCCCCCTTTAAACATCATTGAAAATATTTCTGAAGAGCCGCAAGTACCAATGCATGACATCTTAACTCTCGGCCACTCAGAACGATGAGTAAAGTACAAGACTCTTCGTCTAGAACAGTGTTTCTTAGTTGTCGATTTTCTGGTCATTTGAATGGTAGATAAAGATGAAGATGCGTAGAAAATCAATATTCGATCGAACCTTAAATCGATAGATATTTGTTTTAATTGTGCATTACCTGCACTCCTAAGAATTAGTCGATATAATGGAGTAATCCATTTCACCATATTAAATAATCAATGTCAAATACTGATTCAAATTTTAAACTGTTAACCGAGTTATTTTACAGAGCTTTTTGTGTTGTCCAATGTTGAATATGGAGCTGAAAAATCAATACTCTGCTTTATCAATAAATGAGAGTTTGTCACGGTCAATTTCGTCCTCCTTTTAATTCGACGTAAACAGACAATAATTGAAGGTCGTTGTTAGCCTCGCGGAACTCTGTTTTGTAAACGCATATAGCGAACGTTAGACGGTCACCAACTGTCAAAATCCGTTAATTCTTAAGTTCAGCGAATTTGGAGTACCTTTAAACATTAAAATATTGACATTGAAACCGCACCTATCTATAAAGTCAGTAACCAGTATATGAACAGAAGATGTATTATAATAACGGACAAAATTAGAATAACCGGGATGTACATTTTGGGATTATTTGTTGCTTGTAAAATTACCGAATCGTACGTCACCAAGATTTGTATCAGCGGATTGATTGATTGATTGATTGATTGATTGTTTGGTGTTTTATTATTTCACTTATATGGCGGCGTTGCCAGTTTTATTGTGGGAGGAAACCGGGCTCTATGCCCGAAGGAAACCCACGACCTTCCGTTGGTACAGTGTAACTGGCAACCATCCCACATAGGTCGTTCGAGTGAATGTATCAGCGGAAAGGTCCTATTTATACTTCTTGTTAAAAATGAAGAACACATATCTCATAGTTCAAAGCATTTTAGGATATTTTAGGATAACTATTATAATCTAATCTTTTCTTGATTCTGGGGAGACAAATGTTATAGACTAAAATAGAGATCCTCTTCAAATCATTTGTTGTTGCTGTTTTTATTGTGAAAATGTTGTTAGTTGTTTTCTTCTTCAAATGAGGCGAGTGTGGTTTAATCGAACACAACTTAGCAGTTAGCACCGTGCCTTCAAAGCAGCAACGTGTTTGAAAACATAAACAACCGCAACTAAAAAACTGGGGCTGTTATAGCCCGGATTATCGGTCTTACGGCGACTGTCGCCTTATGACGAACACGAAGAGAAAAAAAAAATTCGGCAGAGCCCAGATTTCTCGGCTAGGGGTGTTAAACGGTTTGTAACAACTGTGGGTGTAATTTGTTATGTTGTCACTAACATAATTGTTCTCGGTATCATTGTGGTTTTGAGTTTCATTGTTCGGAAGATTTTTTAAAGCATGGATCTGGTGTGATCTTTAACCACCGTGGTTAATAACGACTAGAATAACACGTTACGTGCTTATTGTTTATGTCACAACCTTCTTTTATACCCTATTTTGTTGTATTACTGTTTTCCTCTTGGGAACAAACTGGGACACAAAAACCATAAAAGTAGTATTCGTAGTTAAGGCACGTTTCCACCCCAGTGTTATCGGCTTAAATACGTCATATTTAGCTCATTTTCTATACCCATTCACAAACCCACGAACTTGTTATTTATATACCGACATTAACACATCTTTAAAGGGACGATACAATATTTTAAAAAATATTTTGTTGCTTCTTTGCATTTTTGAATAGCTAAAGTTGTTCTCGATTAAACTCATTATGTTTTATGCTTGTATAATATTATCTTTACAAAGTAGTACAAGTTGTCCTATGTGTTTTGGTTTTAGTAAAACCGCTCCATAGAAGAATCTAATATTATCTTTCTGTCCGAGTCACGTCAAAATACGATAAGGCGGTAGGCCGTGTCATGTAACCGTTTATTGCATTAAAAAAAGTCATCCTCAATTATCAACTTAGGTTTACATCAAGCCGTTGCCCGCTGTCAGTGAAGTACTTGCTTCACTTGCAAACTTGCTTAAAGTGACATGAGTTGCCAAAATGATGATATTCCCCGACATAGAAATGTCCACAAATGGCCACATGTTTTTGTCAACCATTTAGTTTTTTTGTGAGTTTCCAACTCCTTCATTGTCTTTTTCAAAGAAAACAAAAACAAATGGCATTTGTTCTAACAAAATGCAGACGACGTAAGGCGTGGGGGGGGGGGGGGGGGGGGTGTAAGGGTTTCGAATACTTTTCACTCGATCTTATCCGTGTTTGGAAAAATGTGCGAATTTGGGCAGCTCATGCTATGTTAAAGTACCGGCCGTGCACATTCACTTTCAGGCCCTTCGGGCTAACAATAGATTGTAACAGTTTTCTGTAGTTTAACACATGTAGCCATGCAATATTCATAGATATTTCTAAGCCAACCTATCAATTTATAATTATCTATGTCAGCTAAATTGATATAACAGTGCATACTTTTAAAAGATTAACCTATACACTTAAGGTGTGTACTTAGACAGGGTAATGGTTGGATATTCATCATTCAAGCTTCTTGCGGATGGAGACGCTTCGGGCACATCTTTTCCAGCCAAGTTAAACACGGAATGCGTTTCATGAAGATTTTAACTTGGCTCGGGAAGATGCTCCTGGCATCGATTTCGTAGAAAATTGGTGAAGAAAACAAAAGCAAATGATATTTGTTCTAACAAAGACAGACGTTGTACGTGTAGGATGTTACCCTCCTCATCCCATTGTGTGTGGAGGGGCGGAGGATAGAGGGGGGGGGGGGGGGGGGGTAATTCAAATGAGTGAAAAATACATTTTGCTTTCAAACAAGTGTTTCATCAACTCCCAAACTTGTAACTTATAATATGGAATAGATCTAACGACCACAAAAAATCAGAACTTTTCCTGGGATCGTCAGAAACGAACAAGGTTAAAATCTCCTCTTAAGTTTCGTTGGCTTGAGCTGAACATCTGAACGGGGCTTTCCGACGACGATTTCAATACCCAGCGAAAGAAGAAAGTTCACGGAATTTCATGAGAAATTGTTTTCAAGATATCTCCATAGCTTCTGACCCTAGATTCACACGATAAAATAAATGCAAAATTTCAAGTTTAAACTGGCATGAGCTGCCAAAATTCTGACTTTTTCACTATTTCTGATCGTCACAACAGTAAGAGGCTTTGAAGGCCATTGAAAAACTAAATGATTGGCGTTGGAATGAGGAAAATTCACGAACCAAAAACGTGTTCGAAAAGTAAACAAAATTTAACTAACCGGGACGACCAAGCATTCATTCTAAGCTAAAGTTGGTTCAAAACAATACTTTATCGTTCATTCTCGAGACTAGAAGCACTAAAAAGCTTCGGAATTATACGTCTTGAGAAAAATAGCCAATAATTTCAACATTCTGTTTTAACGTCAAAATATCAATATTTTGGCAGCTCATGCCACTTAAACATACAGCCTCTAGCTCACACTCGCTAAGTTGCGGTTAGGTTTTGAAAGGTTACTGGGAGAGTCATAGAATTTGCTGTCGAGTGAGTATGAATCAAAATGATGCTGCTGTTGTTCTCTTTGGGTGTTCTTCTTTTTCAAACTAAGTTGATCCTATGCCAAAATCAAAATAATATTGTCAACTTTACTATTAGTCATTTTTGTTCGCAATGCCTCATTGTTTTTTGTTCGTAAATTTACCAGAACTGTTTGCTCTTTACAAACTCTGTTTCAGACGTACTCGTATCTTATCACGTCTTTGGTGTGTTTCTTTTTAATAAGTTCAAAACATCAAAAGGTAATCATGTATGTGATAAACCAAAACGAGACTTGTGATTAGTTTCACTTTCGTTTTCAGATTGCTTTCACTTTCGGTTTGGCGATAGCGGCCATGATTCAGGCCGTGGGTCACGTGTCAGGAGGCCATATTAACCCAGCTGTCTCCATAGCCATGATCGTTTCCATGGATATTAGCGTGATAAAAGGTTCTTTCTATGTAATATCACAAGTTGCCGGAGCTATTTGTGGAGCCGCCATTTTGTTTGGGTGAGTTATTGTTTGTTTTTTAATTTCCGTATATTTTAACCGTTCTTCTGCATACAGTGCTTGTATACTTTGGATCTGAACTATACATTATGGGATCAAGAACTATACATTATGGAGTCAAGAACTATACATTATGGGGTCAAGATCTATAAATTATGGGGTCAAGATCTATACATAATGGGGTCAAGATCTATACATTATGGAGTCAAGAACTATACATTATGGAGTCAAGAACTATATATTATGGGGTCAAGAACTATACATTATGGGGTCAAGAACTATAGGCCTACATTATGGGGTCAAGAACTATACATTATGGGGTCAAGAACTATAGGCCTACATTATGGGGTCAAGAACTATACATTATGGGGTCAAGAACTATACATTATGGCGTCAAGAACTATACATTATGGTGTCAAGAACTATACCTTATGGGGCCAAGAACTATACATTATGGGGTCAAGAACTATACATTATGGGGTCGAGAACTATACATTATGATGTCGAGGTCGAGAAGTTTTACTCGCATCCAATCAAAACTTACTGTTAGATTTACGGGTTGAAGTGAGTGTCCCGCCAAGGTAAAACACGGAATGGGTTCTATGAAGATTTTAACTTGGCTCGAGAAGATGCTTCATCCCCAGAATGCATCATGATTCCTCGGGGCCATTGTAGGGTGAGATCGAACCCAAGGTGACATACTGTGAATAATATCTGAGGGTATACGTATGTTACGGAGAATCTTTAAAGTGGCATGAGCTGCCAAAATTCCCACTTTTTTAATAATTTCTGATCGTCACAACAGTGTGAGGCTTTGGAGGCCATCGAAAAACTAAATAATTGACGCTGGAATGAGGAAAATCCATACAGTATGTGGCCTGTACCAACCGAAAACGTGTTCGAAAAGTATACCAAATTTAAATAACCGGGACGACCATTCATTCACTCTAAGCCAAAGCTAAAACTAAAAAGCTACTGAATTATACGTCTTGAGAAAAATAGCCAATAATTTCAACATTCTGTTTTAACGTCAAAATATCAACACTTTGGCAGCTCATGCCACTTTAAACGTTCAAGGTGCATTGGTATCTTAAAATCTAAAGATGGATTTAAAAACAACACCGTGGATTCCATTGGATAAATTAACAACTATTTTAGATTCAAAATCTCAACCAAGTAACAAGAATGTAGTTTTGTAATCGATTTCAGAAAACAGTAGCCATATAAACTTGGCGTCCTTGGGGATATCGAATTTTTATCTGATAACTTATAGATCAACTTCCCTGCTAAACAACATATTCATTACCTTGGTAATTGGTATAGAAGGGGGAGGCATGGGGGGGCAGGGGGAGTCAGGGGGTGGGGGGATGGGGTAATTGTTACCGGACTGCACTTTAACCGATCGATAAATCGACTAGACACAGTTTATTCCTAATCGTTCTTTAACTGTAGTGATTCTTCTCTTACATTTAATAGAAAAAGTGACTCTTAACGAAGTTGTGTAAAGAGCGAATGAATACTAATGAAAACATAGTATCACCCTTCTTTTATCTGTGTTCGTCTTCTTTGGTCGCTTTTAAGACAATTTTTTTCTAATTAGAAATCAATTTTAGTGAGTTTGAATCAATGGTACGTTGTCATATCTAACCATTATTTATTTCACTTTCGTACGAATCGTTAGATAAAGATGCATTACTATGGTATTTCTGTCTCAAGTGTATTTATAGTACAGACGTGTCAACGCGACTTCAGCAATAAAAACTAATGGTTCCGTCTAACGAAGAAGGATACCGACACAAGCGGAAAATAATAGTCGGTATCATACCGTGCCATACATGACCGCATCACTTATCTCCCTTTGATGTCAGTATCGGCTTAAGGGGTTTCCATGGTAATCGTTAGATGTCACCGGACCTGTGACGTTTTTATAGGAAACTTCCAATCTTGAAAACTCTTTAAAGAGATTATCAACGCAATAGTTTTAAGTATAATTTATCATCCCAGATTATTTAAGTGCTGAAGCCTGTTTCGCGAAAGGGCACAATGGTCGCTTTGGATATCACCTATATAGGCCTTCGGTAATTTGAAGCGTCCGCTTCAGGCCTGGGAGATCCGGGTTCAAGCCCGGGTCGAGTCAGACCAAAGACTTTAACAGTGGTAGCTGTTACTGCTTCGCTTGGCGCTCAGCAATAGGAGTTAGAGCAGCGACTGGTTGGCCCGGTGTCAGTATACTGTGACTGGGTGAGGGGGCTTGCTGGTTGTCTTCGGCAAGTCGTCTCGGTGAGACAGCACCTAAAAGAGCGGTGGAAATCCGCCCTGTCACAAGGAGACAACGTCTTCATATAACTGAAATACTGTTGAGCAGGACGTAAAACCCCAATCACTCACTCACTCGGTAATTTGATGGGCCTCCATGGCTCAGTCGATTAGAGTGATAATTCATCAGTCCGACACAGGCCTTCGGTCGATGGGGTTCTGGTTTGAATCCCACTCAGCCTGAATAAAGTATTTTTCACGCGTCGCCGTATGTGGAGGAGTTGCCGGGTATCCACAGAAGGTCGGGTTCTTTCCTACCAGCATGGCGAGCAGTACCATATACCGCAGACGTAGAGCGACGTAGTATATACTAAGTCGCTCTACGCCTGCGGTGTATGGTAATGCTCGCAATGCTACTTTCCTACGGGCAATGAACCCGGTTTCCTCCTTCACTAAACCTGGCAGCGCCGCCCTTTGAGTGAAAGAATCATGAAAGCAGCGTAAAACATCAATCAATTGGTAATTTGACGGAAGACGGTCATGAATGTACGTATATATATATATATATAAAACGTCCAGAGCAAAATCATTTTCGGTTCAATGACCCCTACTTCACTAAAGTAACGGTCTTACTCCGTTATTTGATAATTTCTTACATTTATTGGTCATCGACATGGTACCGACCGATAAATATTCACACACCAATAACGAGGTACCTATAGGCATTTAATATTATTGAATTACAATGCCTCCTCCCCCCCCCCCCCCCCGTCTCATTTTTATTCGATCCGTTGGGGATGAGAGGAAAAGAGGTTTATGCATTGATTGATTAATTCTTTGCGAAGTGAAATAATTTTGAGCGTGGCATGAAAGACCGCACAGTCTATCAATAAGGATTTCAAAATCTTCAAAAAGATGATAGTCCGTTTAACATTAAGTTTTATTTTATTTGGGTTTTTGCATTTAGTGTTACCAGGGCATGCATTCATTGTTCCATTGCGATACGGGCAATCTGGCTGTGACCTGTTTTACCCAATGAACTATATGCGTCAAATGGAGATCACGTGACGTTTGAGATGTAGCGAGCGCCGCCATTATTATGAGATGACACTACTGATCTGACGTTTCAAAGGAACGACGTCATTAGCCCTGACACGACGACTACTTAATTAACGTCATAACACGATGACAAACACTCTTGTGACGTCAATTTTGACCGTTCATTCGTGATGTCATAAATTTTTAGAAGAACATTATTTGCGTTTCGAGAGAGACAACATCCTATAGTTATGACGGCGATTTTAGAACGCCAGATCCAATCCAGCCGATGAGACTTGCCCCTTCCACGCATATAGTTCATTGGTTTTACCTGCCTGCGTGCATGAATTATGTTTGTATGGGTAGATAATGACCACTATCCCTACACCAATATTTAGAAATCTACATTCGATGAAGACATAACCAAATATTCCAGGAGTACGTCTCACATAAATTCAGAAATAGTGTGCATTTAAAACATTTTTTTTTTCATTTTTATTTAGGATTACTCCGCCCAGTGCTAGAGGAGGTCTGGGTGTTAACAACATCAACACAGCCATGACAGCCGGTCAAGGCGTTGCCGTCGAGTTGCTTTTGACATTTATTTTGGTTTTGGTGATCTACGGAACAACGGACTCCAATCGGGTCGGTTATGGCAGTGTATCTCTCTCCATAGGACTCACAGTGGCACTGGCCCATCTGGCAGCCGTAAGTAAAATGTTATATATTTTAGTACTTTAGGAGACATGAAATGTATATTTATGAACACTAAAACACACGGGCACAGGGAAAATCTTCTTGTCTAAAATGACATGAAATGTAAGTTACTCTCCATGAATAGCGCAAAACCGGCCCCGTAGGTGCTTCCCACTTATTTTTATTTCGCCCTTCATTGAAACGAACAAAACTCTTGCTATAATATTTTCATTTCAACTTTATTAATGACAAGACCCACATGTCTGACCTTTAAGTGGCATGAGTTGCCAAATATATAGACCTACGAAAAATGTAATTTAATCCGAATTAGCTAATTGTTGGTTATATTTATCGAAAACTACAAGATATGAGCTTTTCGTTGATACCGATCCTGGAGATGAAAGTAGGCCTAAAGGCAGTCTTATAAGCAGCGGAACTCTCTAATATGAACTCATGCATCGCAGCTATTTGAATTTTGTCCACTGCGGGCAGACTTCATCTACGGAACCGTGGAAGGGACATGACGAAAAAGAAATTTAATATCACTCGAAGGCTAAAAAAAATATATTTCGACCTGTCTTTTGGACGCGCACGGGACGCAAAAAAAATTTTTTTTTTCCTAACGAAATGTAAGTCGAAAAAAAATTTTTTTTACAACTAAAAAAAAAAAGAAAATTTCCACTTTTTTAATGTTACTATATTTAGACTGGCAAATCATTGGCCAATGGAAGGAGCGGATAGAATCTAATGGTGCCAAAAAGCTAAGCTTTGATTGGCTGGTTATCGCCGGGTCCGAGATAACAACGCGGACCCTGACTTAATTAGCCAATCTAAGTGCGTTTTACAAAAAGACTTCTTTTGAGAATGGCCATGGTCTTTTGACACCGCATGAACAAACCAACATACGTTTACGATAACAACCTTCTTAATATTAACTGGTATGAATTAACAAACTATGATAAAACTCATTTGCTTCAGTATGTAGGCTACACATTTTCATGAATTATTAGGAAGTATTTCCACACTGACAAAAAGTAAATCAAAGCATAGCTTTTTGGCACCATTAGATTCTATCCGCTCCTTCCATTGGCCAATGATTGGCCAGTCTAAATATAGTAACATTAAAAAAGTGGAAATTTTCTTTTTTGTTTTAGTTGTAAAAAAAATTTTTTTTCGACTTACATTTCGTTAGGAAAAAAAAAAAATTTTTTGCCTCCCGTGCGCGTCCAAAAGACAGGTCGAAAAATATTTTTTTTAGTCTTCGAGTGATATTAAATTTCTTTTTCGTCATGTCCCTTCCACGGTTCCGTATTCATCGGTTCTTAAGCCTCCCAGAATATTACAATATTTTTAATTTCAGCGTCAATCTGTGAACTTTTCTTGACCATAGTAATTTAGGAAATAGTCCGAATATTGGCATTTTCTTGTAAAAAAATAAATCGGAGTTTAAAAGAAAAATCTAAAAATTATTCTCACATTTAGTATGACGACTCTGCTTCACCCAGCGCTCAACGCTTATTGCAGGGAAACGTAGCACTCTGAAACTTGGGGATTTACGTGAGTGAAATACCTTCAAAACCGACCGGTAACGAGCGAAGATATCCGAAGGGAGTTGGCAAATGTGGATGTAAAATAAGCAAAGGGAGATAATTTTGTAATCTAACTTAACTTTTGCAGTTGCAAATATCAGCAGAGTAATGATTATAGTATCGCACTACCGACTGACGCTATCTAGAAATACAAAAGATCGTGAAGAGCGGCACAAGCCTCCAATTGATTGGTCCCGCTTCGAATTCCACTTAGTCCAAGAACATGTTTAAAAGATTGTGATTGGTTTATTGATGTTTACGCTGCACTCAAGATTATTTCACTTCAATGGCGGCGTTGTGGGGAAGAAAACCGGGCTCATTGCCCGGGAGAAACCCCCGACCGTCGGCGGGTACATGGCAACGCATGTATGTACATGTATGTTTGAGATTTGCCAGGTACTCACTGCAGGTCGGGGGTTCCACTGGGTAAACAGTCGGTTTCCTCCACTAAACCTGGCAATGCCGCCATATAACGGAAATAGCCAATACTCGGTTTTAAATGACATATATATTATACAGACCATTTAAGAGATTTGATAATTTTTGTTTTCAGATTCCGTACACAGGCGCCAGTATGAACCCAGCTCGATCATTTGGACCGGCAGTTGTCATGCGCAACTTTGAAAATCACTGGGTACGTATAAAACAAATACAACCAGTGTTTAAAGTGGCATGAGCTGCCAAAATGTTGTTATTTTGGCGTTAAAACAGAATGTTGAAATTATTGGCTATTTTTCTCAAGACATATAATTCAGAAGCTTTTTAGTGCTTGTAGTCTCGCAAATGTACGATGAAGTTTTGTTTTGAACTAACTTTGGCTTAGAATGAACGAATGGTCGTCCCGGTTATATAAA
This sequence comes from Lepidochitona cinerea, assembly GCA_963971465.1. Lineage (NCBI taxonomy): Eukaryota > Metazoa > Mollusca > Polyplacophora > Chitonida > Tonicellidae > Lepidochitona > Lepidochitona cinerea. The sequence goes on from OZ020565.1 coordinate 5,630,454, forward strand.
TTTTGTTTACTTTTCAAACACTACTCCGGTTCGTACAGGCTACATACTGTATGGATTTTCCTCATTTCAACGCCACTCATTTAGTTTTTCGATCGCCTTCAAAGCCTCTTACTGTCGTAACGATCAGAAATTATGAAAAAAAGTGCGAATTTTGGCAGCTCATGCCGCTTTAATAACATTTTCAAGTTGCGTTAACGCTTTTGTTCACATAGCCATCTCTAATTTCCGTTGAACGAAATCACTTAGCGGATGTTTTATGGAATCCTGATAAGAATTTGAAGGTTGCATCAGCGAAAAACTTTAAGTCTACGTAGATTTGCTGAAATTAAAGCACGTTTAAATCAAGTTATTGTTTTGAGTAGGTTTGTTGACATTTTGCGTTTTTATATCTTGGCTTCACATGTCGTTTTACCAGATCTATTGGGTTGGTCCTATATTGGGAGGAGTCCTGGCTTCCGTCATCTATAAATTCGTCATTTCCCCATACCGAGGGAACAAGTCCGTGGATCAAGCCATTCGAGAAATGCGTAAGTAGACCTACATTAGTGATGACGTGAGCATATTTGTGTATCTGGTCATTTCATTTATTTATTCACCAGGTAATGTGTGCAAGAGAATACAAAACATGAAACAAAGACAAAATAACACACACAAATACAAAGCACATGCGTGTACACAGACATAGATATTTAACATATAAACATTTGTAAATGCATACCCAAGGCAAAAATAACCTGGCGGAAGAAGAAACCACAGTCGGGTCTTATTATAATACAGTCGGAACTCCCTTCGGCTATCTTCGCTCAATACCGGTCGGCTTCGACACGTAAATCCCCGAAGTTTCAGAGTGATTATAATATCCCTTTCACGAGTCATATAAATATTGAAGGCAACTAACATCGAAATAACTAGAAATATCATCGCGTGCTCATTCTAAAACTATTCTAAAACTAAAAAGTTATAAGAATACAGAATACAAACATTGTGTCTCTGTTGGAATTTCGAACCATCAATACTTGCTCGCCTTATTAATTACATTGTTCCTCTGGGATGTGTTCCCTCGTCCAGATTGACACATCCGTGCTTCACACGAGGACGCATTCTGTCATTGAAAAATACATTGAATGGCCACGTCTCATTGCCTGGCTTGGTTCTAAAAAGTGCTGCCATTGCTACGAAATTGGTTCTCGAGTGAACGGTCTCGCGATGTTCGTCCGCCATTATTGGATTGAAATCGCCCCCTGGTCTCCTCGCAGTAGTGGCGCTCTCTGAAACTCCAATGCCACGTGACCGCCATTTCACTCGCATTTGTTCAATTAGTTCTGTGTCATTAAATCGTTGAACATATAGCTGTTTGCCTTTCAGTGCTACGGATTGGCGCTTTGTTCAACAATGTACGTTGCTCGTTTAATGTACGTTGCTCGTTTCAAAAGCATTGCCAAAATCCATTGCAACAGATCGGTGCATCATTTGTTTACCAGATTTGATAAGAACCAAAGCAATAAATGCTATCAGAAAATAAACTGGTCTGGAGACCTATAATAATCTGGAGGTCTATAATTAAGTCAACGCTATAGGCCTACATCCGTTACCATCGGCGATATGAATGGATGCGCCAATAAGCTAAAACAACCAACATCGGCAATATCATGTCTTTATCTTTTTGACAAAGTTTTACAACACGTAGGGTGCTACTGATAAGAAACGTTTGACTCTGCTTTCAATATTTCATAATTTTACGTTACTTGTCGTGTTATCCATTTTAGTACAAGCATAATTTGTGCACTTCTTTTGCAGTGGCTGATCAAAAAGAGCTTCCGGTTCCGCCTGATTTTCAAGTTGTTATCTCCCCTGGATTAGCGATCGGAAATGGGAATTCTAAAAACGGCGACTCCGGAACTTACCGACAGATGGGAGGCTCGTCTAACCAGGGATTTGAAATGACCGACAAGATTGAGTGAAGCAGCCGTGATGAATATGCACAATAAAAAGCACAATAAGTAAGATCATTTATAGTTCTCATCGCTCGTTCTATTTTGGTATATAAGCTGCTAAAAAAAACACCTTAAAGTGGAATGAGCCGCCGAAATTCTAACTTTTTTCATAAATTTTGATTGTCACGACATAAAGAAGCTTTGGTGATCATGAAAAAAATATGAATGGCGTCGGAATGAGGAAAATACATAGGCATACAGTGTGTGGCCTAGCTGTACGAAGCTATATAGTTTTTGAAAAGTTAAAAAAAAATTAAATAATTGGGTTGAACGTTAATTCATTATATGTCTATAAGTAGCTCATAACATTACTTTTGCGTAAATTCGGTAGATAAGAAGCCCTAAAGGCCCGTTCTCACTGTGCGGTTTGTCGTACCGACTTGTAGGATGCTATACAAATAGATGCTTTTAATTGGTCAATATGATTTATCAACCAATCAAATGCATCCATTGAATCGCACAGTGAGAACGGGCCTTTAACCCCATCTGAATTGTATACCTCGAAAAAAATAGACGATTATTTCAAATTCTGCTTTCCGAGAAGTCTGGGCTCTGTCTATTTTTTTTCTTTGTTCGTCAAGGAGTATATTTTAGAAGCTCGGCGCCACAGAAACCGATTTTTTAAAACTTTGTTTTAACGGAAAAATATCAATATTCTAACAGCTCATGCCACTTAAAAGTAAAATTATTAAGTGGGGTTAATTTTAAATGCCAAGCGGTCACTTCAAACAAGATAGGGGGCCTCCGAGGCTCAGCAGGTAGAGCCTTAGACGCTCAATCCGAACAGCCTTCCACCAAATGGGTCACGGGTTCGAATCCCACTCAGTCCCAAAAAATTGGAAAATTCGAACTACCTATGTGGGATGGTTGCCAGTTACCAACAGAGGTCGTGGGTTTCCTCCGGGCATAGAGCCCGGTTTCCTCCCACAATAAAACTGGCAACGCCGCCATATAAGTGAAATAATCTTGAGCGCGGCGTAAAATATCAAACAATCAATCAATCAATCAAACAAGATACCTCAAGTATCCCATAATTTGTAGAGTGACGTCATTTAGTGTAAGCCCTATTAAACATGACAGCGGTATTTGGTGTGGGAAGTGAAACTCAAACAAGGAATAGGAAACACCAGCACCAGAATAGAAATATGTGATTTCAAAACTATTTCAAGATAGATCAAAAGTGATTGCAACCTCTATACAAAAATTGTCATCTTTGATTTTTTCCCTTGCACTATATCCTATTTCAACCTTTTTTGTTTGACTGTTTGCAGAACTTAAAATGTAAAACTTTTTAATTTTCCTCGCTTTTATTTTTCAGACGCTGGTCCAGTAATATACGGGAAATTATTTCATCGTAATATTTTATGCACTTAATGTATGTATGTAAATAAAAGAAATTATCATTGTTATAGTATTAGTATGTTTCTATAACTAATTGTAAAATATATTTTCTTACTTGTACAGTAGTTAAGACGATGTTACCCGATATAAGTTACGCATGGAATGTTTTGTGAGCAGGTTGTACATTTTGGACTGGGCATTTATTTTGAGATGAAGGTATATTGTGATTGAAAAGGATATTATGGACTGAAAATGTATTGTATCAATTGCCACATCAATACTCGAAGATGAAATCTTTTTTATGCATTTTTTTTCCACCATGATATTGTACCCAATTAATTAAAAAGTGATTCCAGGCAATAAAAAAAAAGTATGCATGGATCCCTTAATAAACAAATCAATCGATACACTCATTCAATCAATCCGATCCAGCAATAGATCAACAATATTTCCAATCAGTCGATCAATTGATCAATATATCGATCAATCAATCAACCAATAAATCGGCCAGTCAATCAATCAATCGATAAAATAATCAGTCAATGAATTCCGCTTGTCCCGTCTTCCACTGTGAAATTTCTGTCAAGTATGTTATGTTTATAGCTAGCTAAGCTGTTCTGGCATAAAATATCAATCAAGCTGCATTGTGTAAGCATAAGCATTCTAACCATAATATTAATATAAGAAAAGCGATCTGGTAGGTTGTATTTTAAAAAAATGTATAATGGTATATATCTCTCTCTTTTTTATATTTCTTGTCAGCCGTTATATGGTTTCTTGTTGTTAGTTATGTTTTACTTTTATATACCCGTGACTCATTGTTAAATATACGTATATATTCAATGCTAGTTATTTATTTCTCTTTCTCTAAAGGGCCTCGGTGGTCCAGTGGGTTAGAGTGATTGTTCATCAGTCCCACACAGACCTTTCATCCATGTGGCGTGGGCTTGAATCACACTCAAACCCAAATAAAAAACGAAAAATTTCCGAGTGGATTTTTCACCAGGTCGCCGTATGTGGAAGAGTTGCAATGAGACCGGTTTCCTCCTCCACTAAATCTGGCAACGCCGCCATAGAAGTGAAATAATCTTGAGCAAGGCGTAAAAGATCAATCAATCAATCAATCAATCAAACCGACGATGGAAAATACTAGGTCACATGTTCTATGCCATACCCTAAGATAAAAGTCATATTTTCTGTATACATATTGACTCTTTATTTTAAAATAATACCAGTAACATTCACATGCAATTTACAGTTTATGGTATCAAAAATATATGTATCTAATTTGCACAGCAGACTACGGGATTAAAAACGTTTTCCTGAAACTGTTTTCAGTTAAAACTAATGACAGTATATCACGTTATGAGCAAGCCTTGCCTGTTATGAAAACGTCTAAATTTATTTGTGTCGGATGAAGAATATAGCAAAGGTTTTTAGAAAAACTCTTGTGTGAAAATTATTAACTTTTAACGGTACTGCATGGTTTGTAAAAAGCTTTATATTGGGATTACTACCACCAGTGGTTCACGGGTTCGAATCACACTAATGGTTTGTAGTGGATGGACTCATGATATTGATTCTACAGTTCTGTTTTCTATACGGGGAAAGCCCTTGAATGTTTCTTGCTGTTCACAGTTCAATAATATAATAGAAATTAAACGAATCAATTTACTACTTTATTACTGAATGTGAGACTAAATGCCATTGTATCCATAACAAAATACGTCAATGTATGTATATACCTCAAATAAATATTTGAATTTGTTATCAAATGGTTGTCTTGTTTGTGTTTCATTCGCGTTTTCATTTATTTTATTAACCTTTTAACATTTTAAATCATATGATAACAGGAAAATTCGATTGATTGATTAACTGTTTGGTGCTTTACGTCGAGCTCAAGATTATTTCACTTATATGGCGGCGTTGCCAGTTTTATTGTGGGAGGAAACCGGGCTCTATGCCCGGAGGAAACCCACGACCTTCCGTCGGTAACTGGCAACCATCCCATATAGGTCGTTCGAGTGAAAACTCAGTCAGAAAATTTTCCAATTTCTTTTTTTGGACTGAGTGGGATTCGAAGCCGCGACCCATTGGCAATACAATTTGAGAATGGTGGGAGTAAAGTCATTAAGACTAGCTGTAATTGGGTGTCCACTCCATCGCAGTTTGTGGAAGTTTTGCCCGGTAGAGACTATACCTGCCAAAGGCCGGGGTTAGCTCCAGGGTAAATATTCAGCCCCACCCCCACCTGGGTTTAATCTGGTAATGCCGTCATATTAGTGATATAGAAACAATAATCAACCAATCAACTACCAACGTCCCAAGGGAGATAATCTCGAGTAAAGCTTTAGCGGCTACAGTATGGATATTGTATATCGACGAAACAAAACGCTGAGCTTAAATGAGAGAGTTATTCAGGAAATTCCCTGTTGCTATTATTTTCTATCTGATCCCAGAATATCCCAGAATGCACCACAAAAAAAAAGAAATTTTGTTGAACTACATCGAAACGTCGTCACCCAATAAACCAAGAAGTTGTTATCCATAAGTAATTCTTCACCTTATTGTTAACCTTTCAACTTCTAAATGCCATTGAAAGATTTAACAGTGGTGTAGTTTAGTGTGTTATAGTTACCAATACAGTTCTTCTTTAGTTAATCCTGGCTTGTCTTTTTATTGCTACGATACCACACGTATTAAGCGTACCCAGCTAAACCTGGTCAGTTATTATAACAATAGCAAGGAATTCACGAATAAAAACTCAATATTCTGGAAAATTATCAATGATCATCGGCATACCTTTTTATTTTTGTTGATTTCGGTATGTCCGTTTAAGTTTTCTCTGCCATTAGATTTCCATGATTTAAATTCTGTGGAACATAATCTAGGTTATCTATGACGTCGATACCATGACGTCACATTCGAATATTTTCACATCATCGAAATGACGTATTCGTTCCGCTGTTGATTATTGTCCGGCCCCCATTAGACTTTTCTTTGAAACGTTTTCTAGCGTGAGTATCCACCTTTCCAACACACCTTTGCCATAGTCTCAAAGTTTGGTAAATTCTTCAATTGGGTTACTCTGAAAGTTTATTCTTTCTTGTGAGCTACCTTTGGGCTTTTCGCTGATATTAACGTTTGGGTTGATGTAGTGATTTTCGAAAGCCTCAACTTCAATTTCCGCCTCGCTGGATTTCAGTGGGGGTAAACCGTTCTTACAAAAACGGTAAACGAACAAAGCAGAAAAGGTATGGGTTACAACATTACAAGAACTTCTCATACGGTCCCTGCAAAATAAAACAAACAATGCTTATAGTTGCGCGAGGTGTCAAGGTATTTTTGAGTTAAATTACAATTTTGAAATTCTCTGCAATTTTTCAAAATACGTGCAATTAAGAAGCTTTTGGGTGTTACTGGTCTTCAGAATGTACGTAGTACTTAAAAGAATGTATTTATAGGTTACATGATACAGTTTCATTTCCCATTTGCGGTAATGTTAACGTTTTGATTTGTGGCTAATTACCTAAATCTCGTTTTAGAAGACTTTTCCATACCATTTTCAAATAGATCAACACATGAGAAATCCTTTACAACCAATTTAACATGGGTACCGCCATTTTGGCATTTTTAGGCTTAGTTATTCTAAGCCAAACTTTGGTATTTTCAAAATTGGGTGAACATTAAAAAAACACACACAAAAATCTATTATCAGGCATTGATTGAAAGCTTAAAGTATGTACAGTAGACCTGCGTTAGTTTCAATTCAATATTCAAATAACCCAGATACCAAACTATCACTATGTAAGCCACCTCCTAGCTCCTAGCCCGAAATCAATTTTCATTGGCTGAGAAAACACAAACTGGGTGTTGTGACCTATAGACACTAAAACACACGGGTACAGGGAAAATCTTCTTGACTAAAATAATATAAGGAATTTAAGACCTTAAATCAATGAATTTAAACAAAATATGGTTTAAATGGGTTCAAATGTGAAACAAAACATAGGCCAATAACAAATAGATACCGAGGGCCTATATATACTGTGATCACGTGGTATCAAAATATGACATGATGAATAGTAATGTGGATGAAGATTTTAACTTGACTCGAGAAGATGGAATTAGTGTGGAATCCTTCAATTAGCCGCTCAAACAAAAACAAAATAAAAACAATGTAAAGGTTAAAATAAGAGAGGCGGTGCAATTTTATTAAAGTGGCATGAGCTGCCAAATGTCACACTTTTTTCATAACTTCTGACCGTCACGACATTAGGAGGCTTTGAAGACCATCGAAAAACTAAATGATTGGCGTTGGAATGAGGAAAATCCATACAGTATGTGTCCTGTACGAACCGAAAACGTGTTCGAAATGTAAACAAAATTTAAATAACCGGGACGACCATTCATTCATTCTAAGCCAAAGTTGGTTCAAAACAATACTTTATCGTAAATTTTCGAAATTAGAAGCCGTAAAAAGTTTCTGAATTATGCGTCTTGAGAAAAATATCCAATAATTTCAACATTCTGTTTTAACGTCAAAATATCAACATTTTGGCAGCTCATGCCACTTTAAAGAAGAATACACTATGTTTTGAAGCAGAGATCTCAATACAAATTGACGTACACACCTCTGCAGTTTTGAAATCTATTCTGGAATGCATTGGCAAGGTATCGTATAAGGTTGCAAGTTATTTCATTATAAGGAGCCAAATATAACTGGACGTTGCACATTCATTTTAGTACAAAAAGGCAAAACTCTCGCCGCATCTACATAGCTCTGTATTGACCGTGGAATATTTAGAATTACCAGTCAGGCTCCACGTATAGGATTACTTGAATGATTAAAGTGGCATGAGCTGCCAAAATTCACACTTTGTTCATAATTTCTGATCGTTACGACAGTAAGAGGCTTTAAAGGCCATCGAAAAACTAAATGGTGTTGGAATGAGGAAAATCCATACAGTATGTGGCCTGTACGAACCGAAAACATGTTCGAAAAGTAAACAAAATTTAAATAACAGGGACGACATTCATTCATTCTAAGTCAAAGTTAGTTCAAAACAATACTTTATCGTACATTTTCGAGACTAGAAGCACTAAAAGCTTCTGAATTATACGTCTTGAGAAAAATAGAAAACAAATTCAACATTCTGTTTTAACGTCAAAATATCAACATTTTGGCAGCTCATGCCACTTTAACTAGAGCTTTTAGCCGCACTTAACCTAGGGTTGAAATAAATTGTGAAGCCACTCTAAGTGTATACAGTGTGACTTCACATACAAAAAATATATTTAACATGCTGGTCCAAAGATATTCCTCGTTGCGTTTAACTTGAAGAAAACTTTTAAAACCCTTTGTCACCAGTTGTCCGGTTTTCTGGGAGTGGAAACCGCGGACGTTTTGCACTGAGGGTCACAAGCCACTTTGATTTTTCAATTTTTTTTTTGACTAAGTGAAATACGAAGCACGGTTAGTTTAAATGAAGGCAATACAAGTATTTCATTACTTACAGAAACCATTCGACTGCTAGCAGTAAAGCCACGTCCTCGACGGGAAAGCCGAGGGTCTCCAGAATAATGATTATAACCACAATACTGGCACTGGGAACCGCTGGTAACGCCATTACTGATACAGCCGTCAAGATTCTGATTGAGAAAAAAAAATTGAAGATAGACCGAGGATGTCGCAAATGGTTGACGACACAACATCTACACATACATGTAAAGTAAATGCTGTGAAAGAATTGTAAAGATCGTATAAAAACTCTTCAAGTCATGGAGTTTCCACCGGAACCATTATTTAGACTTAAACAGAATGTTACCAAAACCAATATGGATTCTGTATTAAAGTGGCATGAGCTGCCAAAATTCACACTTTTTTCTTAATTTCTGATCGTCACGACAGTAAGAGGATTTGAAAGCCATCTAAAAACTAAATGATTGACGTTGGAATGAGAGAAATCAATAAAGTCTAAGGCCTATACGAACCGAAATAGTGTCCGAAAAGTAAACAAAATTGAAATAACCGGGACGACAATTCATTCATTCTAAGCAAAAGTTAGTTCAAAACAATACTTTATCGTTTATTCTCGAGATTAGAAGCACTAAAAAGCTTCTGAGAAAAATAGCCAATAGTTTCAACATTCTGTTTTAACGTCAAAATATCAACATTTTGGCAGCTCATGCCCCTTTAAACAGAATGTTACAAAAACCAATATGGATTCTGTACTAAACAACCAGGGATGTCCAGGCACGCTATCTAGGTATATAAGCCGACAATAATGTCAAGATCATTTAAAAAATAAAGACTATATGGATAAAAAGAGAATATTATATAATCTAAAATAGATACCGTATTATGAAACCGAAGATGTAATAAATAGTTCACCACACACCATCTACCCATAAGGTTATTGTTTGAACAGTTAACTAATAAAAATCGTATGAATGCTTTTTCGTGTTGGCGTCGCATTGGTCTACGGGCCAATACACCACCCTCAGGGATAATACGCCACCCTCAGGTTAATACGCCACTCTCGGGCCAATACGCCACCCTCAGGCCAATAGGCCCTACTGGAGCAATACGAAACTATAAATTAATAACTTTTAGTAAATTTTAACGACTTTCAAAATCTTACCCAATGATTATAAGTTGACTGGCGTTCACGTCTATCTGATTTAACTGGCCTATAAAAATGGCGGAAGCGGTTATAAAAAGGGCACTTCCGCTTGCCCCGAGGGTCACAGAGAAAGGAATCACAAAGCGGGACACTCTTTTATCCACGCCGTGTCCGGCCTCACAACATTGCACCATCTCCGGGATAGCAACAGCTCTGAAAAAATAGGAAAAGTTTTGCGTAAGTGAAATGACCAACTAATTACGATTTTTTAGTCATGCCGAAAATAATTTAAATTATTTGCGCTGAGATAGAGAATGCATGCACTGAATCTGCGTCATGTATGAGACGACCCGGAAATGCAAGCGATAATCAAAGGAAATTAAAAAGAAAGAAAGATGCCTTTTCAAATTTTAGACTTTTGTTTCCCAAATTCCAATACATTTTTTAGTCTGAAAAAAAAAAACACGAATATTTTCAAAATTTGGATTAATCTGAAATTTGCGATGAAAGTATCACAAGCTGCCAAAACGAACAAAACTAATGTTTGAAAAGTAAACAGAATTTAGATAACCGGCGGGCCGTTTCACGAAGCCGTCGCAAAGTGCGATCAATCGCAGCTGCCATGGCGACGTATCTCTTCACTATGGTATTCATTGGCAACTACGCCTCGTTTGCGATGCGACTGCTTTGTGAAACGAGCTCCAGGACGAACGTTCATTCATTAATTTTCAATTTTGGTTTTAAAGAAAAATTATCATCAGGCTTTAAAATGATTAAGAACTTACGTGCTTGTGGATGCAAACGAAATCGACCATGCCGGGAAGACATTTACTAGATACCGAAATGGATTAGACAAGAAACATGCCATATAGACAGCCGGAATCATAACAATTTCCTGAAAAAGAAGCCCTACAGTAACTGCAAGGATGAGGCGTGCCAATTGCAGAAACCGGACCTGAAGGTCGTCCACGTTAAGGACTGAGACGGCAATCAAACTGGCTACACCAACTGGCGTGAACCTGAAATCAGAAATTGACCATGGGGTATATTATTCTATTCTCGTTCACTTTGGGCTAACACTTTCTTAAAAAATATTATGACCTACGGAAGCTTTTAAGGGTCAATGGAGAATTTTTTTTTTATAATTCAGATTCGGTAACTCTGAATAACAAACTAATTCAGAGTGAATGATACAAAATTGAAGACATCACCACGTAGTTAGTTACACTTGACAAAAGAGACCGGTACAGGTGTCGAAAGCTCGTGTTGTTCACAAACAACTAACTACGTGGTGATGTCTTATTTTTTTATCATTAGTATGGAACCCACGTTTAAAGGGAGTTTCAAACATTTCTTACACTGGTACAGGTGTTGAAAGCTCGTGTTGTTCACAAACAACTAACTACGTGGTGATGTCTTAATTTTTTATCATTAGTATGGAACTCACGTTTAAAGAGAGTTTCAAACATTTCTTAATTGAGAGTTGTTTACTCCGAAGTAGAACTCAATATCCAAACTGGACCTAATATCTCAAAATTAGAAGTTAATAACTAAAAATTATAAACAGGGCCCTAATCATCCTAAGACGCCCAGGGATAAATCCTCACGAAGCTCGCTTTTTACAGAAAGTGAGCATGAGTGAAAATTTGTTTAGACAGTTGATTTTTTAGTTGTATTCTCTCTGGGGTATCCTCATAGATGAGAGCAAAACGCTCCACTGGATTATCTTTTTTGATGCAAACCTCAATATGCATGAACGCTATCACAAACTCCAGTGCAATTAGACGTGGTAAAACATTCGCTTGTTTGAAACAGACTTTAATAAGGCGAAAGACGTGCGACCAAATTAAAATTTAGATGCAGTTTTGTTCCACGGATATTCAGGCTGGTTCTTTACGATTTATAATTAAACATCACCTCTTAACAATCGGAACAAATATATTTTAATATAGATTCGACCAATGAACAATATATGTGGAATGGCTGTCACATGACATTTGATGTACAACGAGTGTCGCCATTGATATGAGATGCCACTACGGATCTGGACGTTATAAATCAAGGGAAAGAGAACGACGTCATTAGCTCTGACACGATTACTGCTTTATTAACATCATACCATGATGACAAAACACTCTTATGTCAAAGAAATTGTAGAAAACGTTATTTGCGTTACAGAGAGACAACATCTCACAGTTATGACGGCGATTTTAGCACGCCAGATCAAATCTAACCAATGTGACGCGGCCATTTCACGTATACAGTTCGTTGGATTCGACGTAAACTCACCATAGAAACCAGCGTAGTAATTTCAGAATTACTTCCATGGCGGATTTGAAAAATTGGCGGAAAGGTCTTCCGCTTTCACCGGATGAGCTGGTCGCTATTCCCAGCAGAACGGCACAGAATATGATTCCTACAAAAATGTCTGAACTTTAAACAAAGGACGAATAAGCTTGTTCGGAGTCTTGCGAATCGAAATGCATTCTGGTATTGAAGGTGGCTAAATAGACAACACAAATGTGTTAGCTCCAATCATGGAATGTATAGGTTGGGTCAGAGTCTTCATGCCAATCGCAGTGCATTCTGATATTGAGGGTGGATAAACAAACGCTACGTGTTTCAATAATGAACAGAAACAAATCAGTGGAGGTCTTTTGTCGAATGTTTTGAGATTTTAGGGAGAGAAATATACAAGGGCGTATATCCATTTCTGCACACTTATAGTTTTTTGTGCAGATTAATGGTCGTGTGCTATCCTATCCCTCCTACGACGTCATTAGTCAGTCGGTCTATTACAGTCGTAATACCATTGTTTCCACGGATATGCGTTAACGCGTGCGTTGACGAATGCGATTTTCACCAAAGAATTACCAGCTTGCCCGACGTTAAGCATCTTCGCAAGGCAAGTTAAAATCTGCTATTCCGTATTTTACCTTGGCGGATTACTCCAATCAAACCCGTAATTTGAACAGCGCCCACTGGTGGGAATGTAAGAGTTGTCTGTCTTATACTTACAGAGTCTTGGCCAATCAGCAATTGTTACGCAAAAGTTCAAGGTGAACACAGCCGCTCAGTCGGAACTCCCTTCGGCTATCTTCGCTCGCTACCGGTCGGCTTTGACACGCCTCGGGCAATCTGCGCTTCTTATACGGCAAATCACCGTATTTTTGGGCTGAATAAAAATGGCGTCGAAACCAAATATCAAAATGTTTTACCTCAGACGAAAAAATAATTATAAATTTAATAAATGCTAATAACATTTAGAAATATATTTGTTTATATATTTTATTTAGTCCGGTAAACCACCTGTTGTAGACAGACGCAGTTTCGGTACAGGAATCCTCTAATGCTTTAATTATATAACTGATGTAGGCTGAAAGTTAACAAACCGAGTGTTTCGACCCCTTACATTATCACGGGGACATTTTTGTGGAGCCCTCAAGAGGATTTGGGAATTGTACGCTTCACGGCTTCCTATTCGGTCGCCATATTCAAAATGACCTGCAGTTCATCAGAGAGTATTTCACGCACGTAAATCCCCGAAGTTATCAGACTACACAGCCGCCATTACGTTATTTTCAGTGTAAGGGCCCGAGGTTTTGATTAGCTGCGAGAAGTTTTACTCGCATCCAATCAAAACGAGCTGTGCGCTTTACGGGTTTGAGTGGAGTAGTTCGCCAAGGTAAAACACACGCTAGAGAAGATGGACGTTACGAGGATATCAAAGTTTTGTGGGACAAAATTTAGGAGATACATCTCAACTAAAAGAGGCGAGCATTATAAATTCTGGTGTTATACATACCAATGATATTCGAACCCCCGGCAGTTCCTACTCGACGGATTGATACAGTTTCGTTGTTAATTACCATCAGTGAGTATTTCGTCTGGGACTGCGTGAATAAATAAACCAGAGGATATTAATGACCAATAACACTCTCGTTATACTACCCCCCACCCCTCCCCACCGTCACACACACACACTCCACCAAGCCAATAAAGGTACATTTTTAAAATAAATAGATGCTGCAAAAAATTAATAAGGAAACAACTTCTAGTTAATACAAAATCCTAAATTTATCTTTGTTTCTTTCTGTCAAGGTCGCCGTGTGTGGCAGGTACTCACCGAAGGTCGGAGGTTTCCTCCGGGCAATAAGCCCGGTTTCCTCCCCGACCAAACCTGGCAACGTCGCTCTGTAGGTGAAATAATCTTGAGTGTGGCATAAACATCAATCAATCAATCAATCTTTCCGTCAAAGGGACCGTTTGCCAAACAGAATAGTTATTTACCTTTTGGAAGCAAGCCGTGATTAAATTGTCCGGGAATATATTTCTGAAAAAAAAGTCAGTTTTTAATCTCAAAATGGGCTATATCCTGTCTTCATAATGATCCGTGGAGAAGTTTAATTTTATGATGTTTAACGTCACACCCAATATTAAGATTATTCCACTTTTATGGTGCCTTGTCGGGTTAAGTGGATGTGGGTGGGGTTGGGGCTCTTCGCTCGGAAGAAATTCGGCAACCTTTTAAGATTTTTGAGCAAAGTTAAAACCAACTCAGAATTTTAAATTTTTGGTTTTGATTGAGTGTGATTCGTACCCGCGATTCATACATAGTGTGTGAAACTACCGCTAAACCGACGGAGCCACCGACAGAGAAAACCCCCGGAGCAAGTACATGCTCAGAAAGGTTCATTTTTACCGCATGTGATTTCAACTAATCAAAGAGAGTAGATGACAAGAGTGGTCACTTCGTCCGCGCCATGTTGAATTTGAACTGACACGATTCGATTATTAGGATTCTCCTTTCTATAGGGGGCGCTATACAGTCGAATCGTGTACTGTCGGAACACCCTTCCGCTAGGGGGCCAGAAGAACATGCCGGCAATGCTGATTGGACCACTCTTGTCAATCTACTCTCTTTGCTATAATGACGCATAGCGAACCGTGAAAGGAGTTGTTTGTTAATACAAAACAAACCTTATGAGGTCGGCAAAGATATCTGGTGTCTTTAGATCCCCCGTATTTGGAACTGATGAAGATGCATTGAGACCGACGTGAAGCTGACCTTAAATAAAAAATCATTTAAAAATCGACAATTAGAAAGACGTTATTCAACAAGGCAATCTGAATCCTTTTGAAGGTAGCTTAAACACGCTACCAGTATATTTGTGTTAGTTTCAATATTGACGAGCGAATCCGGTTTTATTAGAGGATGGAGGGATGGGGTGGGCAGCTTATCTCCATCTTCAGGGGTTAGGGGGTGTCTTAATAAGAAGACAAAATATCTTTTTAAAGAATAGCCTACTTCATGTCCAAAATTCTTAATATATACGCCACTTATACGGCTGTAGTTAAATGAATTATTTGGAAGGACTTCGGATTTCAGATTTAAACCAAGTTTCAAATATTTATTAATCCTACCTGCCTTTTAGATTTTACCTTCAACACACATTTAAAGCATTCCTCTTTTCCTTTTACTCATTAATTTGTTCGAATTTCATTGTAAATATACCAAATCCCTCTTCATAAGAAGAAACCTTTAAAATTGGCCTGACAGATTTCAAACTCTCCGCGTACAATGGCATGAACCTGTCACATTTTCCGCAATATGTCCGAGAATTTCCTCAATAGCTGGACAATTTAATGACAGCGTAACTCTCGCATCACATGATTGTGGGGTTTTGAAAAGTCTGTTGACTGAATAGTTATCCCACCCTTTTAATGTTGGTTTAATGTGTGGCTCTTCCTGACCGGCAAGTAAGTAACACAGGAAAGAGACAAACATATTGCTCGGTTCCACAAAATGTATAACGTATGGCGTAAAGCACCAATCAACTGGAGTCCAGGAAACACAGGTTAGAGTTATTGAATGGCTTCCCGAGGGTATGGAAGATATTCTTAGAGGTGTGGCAGAGTGCGAAGCACGAGGCCAAACTTCACAGAATTTCTTCCATACTCGAGGGAGCCATTCAATAACGTGCTTGTATCATGGTACATGTATTAGTGGTTGACGTTGTCAATCAACTAGCACGTGTTTACTCTCTGATACCCAGTCAAGATACCCATACAACAAACTTCCAAAATCGGGAAGTTATTCAACGCTTAAGCCCCACCCACTCTCTGTCCACTGGGTATCGGATTTGCCGAAGACTGCTCATTAAAAAGAAAACGCCGCAACCATGATACAACTACACATAATATACCTTAAACACAGCAGCAATACACGTGCGACGTTAAATATCAAACAAACAAATACTATTCCCTATACCTGGTTTAATTGTAACAGCCAGGATTATCCCCAGCATACAACCAATCAGATTCGTAACGATGATATATCCCAGAGCTATCAAACTTATCTTGCCGTTAGATTTAGGATCTAGTGACGCAGTCCCTGAAATATAAAATAGAACGAATTGCTTTACAAGTGATTTGTATGATGGCCAAGAAGGGACATCCCGTTTTGAAAGTAAAACGGGATGTCCCTTCTCGGCCATCATAGATTTGTGTTTTATTTGTTTATTTATTGATTTTTGTTGTATGTGCGGGTGTGTGTGGTAGGGGAGGGGGTAATTTGCCACAGTAAACGACTTTTTGATAATAGACCAAACTGATATAACCACTTTTTTAATTTGGTTTTCGATTTTATTTATTTCTCTTTCGAGTTAGAAATGGGTAGTGATGTTTTTTTTTTGTTTTTTTTTCATTTCTCCCCTAAAGTTATTAGAACATACCTGATATGACGCTCGACACAATCAATGGAAGTATCATCATTTTCAATAACCTCAAAAAAATTTCTCCGAAAAGCCCTGAAACCAGAAAAACTGATTTTAAGTCAACATAAGTGAGACAAATCGACAAAATCGAAATCGACAAATCTTTCTCGAACTCTATTCTTTGTTCACCGGCTCACCACGACGGCTGTTTTCAATTCACTTAGCTTGAATATAAACAACTGTCTATAGCCATGCAAATTTATGCTACTGTGTGTTTTACTCGGACCATTCTGGAATTTCTAAGAATCTATATAAGTACGTGCTATCTGGATGCGATAAAAGCTATTAATATTCAGCTTGCTCTAACGTGTAAGTGACACAGTCATTTATTTTATTCTATCAAGATTTTATTCAGTGAATTTACCGGTGTGATTCCAGCAGTTCATTCTGTGGATTTATATTTCGTGATCATCGATTCTATACCACTACCAGTGAAATTAGTAAAGTTATTACCGATTTGTTGAAACTATAAATTCTTAACTTGTAAAAGTAAGTCATTTTGATGTATGTTTTCTTGCCATTATTTGTAGAATATTTGCCTGTAAATAATCGAAATAAAAATTATTACATAAAATCCGTTGATCTTTTTGTTACTTCTTCATTTACTTTTTTGTCTCGTAACACGGGTCATTCCTGATTAAACCCCCAAAAAGTGTATTGACTAGAGCCCCCCCCCCCCCCCCCCCCCAATTGGTTCTTTTACATGTTTAGTTATTTTTGTTGGGGCGCCATCTGGCGGATGGATGCTCGGTTGACGCCCCCATTGAAAATAACAAAAGCACTAACTACTATAATGAACAAAAAGGCTTGAAACTTAATGAGGTCACTGGAAAAATGAATGGATATTTGAGGCATTTTGCTTGAAGTGACCACTTCTTTACTAATCCTTGTGGCGACAAGCATGGCTGCCCGCCTATATGATTTTCTGTACAGTATACTTTGCGTCGGCTATGTTGATTTTCAGTATGCACCCGTGACGTTGTAAGGCAATGGGTCTATGCACTCATCACCGTGTTTGGTAGTATTTGGTGTGTGCCTTACAAGACGATGTAGAATGGTGGCGCCATCTAGCGACTGGGTGTTTAATTTAACATTGCGTGGCGCCATCTAACGACTGGGTGTTTAATTCAACATTGCGTGGCGCCATCTAACGACTGGGTGTTTAATTTAACATGGCGCTGCTGAAGTGATCTCGACGTGTTTTCTTCGTGTTACAAGCGGATAATACGGGAACATGCACACACACACTATGGTCGTGAGTGTCGATGTCAGTGTTATGAAATTCTTGTAGTTCTGAAAGATTTGGTCCATTTATTACCAGTGAAATGGCTGCCAAAACAGTAGGCTTATGAGGAATCGAATTCACGCGAGAACTCCTTATGCATCCCTGTCACCGCGTGAATTCTACGTTTGCATTTTCTTCAAAGTGTGAAGGGGGCCTCCGTGGCTCAGTAGGTAGAGCGTTAGACGCTCAATCCGAACAGCCTTCCACCAATGGGTCGCGGGTTCGAATCCCACTCAGTCCAAAATTGAAAAATTTTCTGACTGGGTTTTCACTCGAACGACCTATGTGGGATGGTTGCCAGTTACCACCGGAAGGTCGTGGGTTTCCTCCGGGCATAGAGCCCGGTTTCCTCCCACAATGAAAGTGGCAAAGCCGCCATATAAGTGAAATAATCTTGGGAACGGCGTAAAACACCAAACAATCAATCAATCAATCAAAGTTTAAATTCAGCAAGTATTTACTTTTTATTAAGGGGGTGACAAAAATAGACGACGAGCTCCCCAGATTAACGACAAGATTAACATCTGGATGAAAAGAATTTGACGATTTCTATTCTTAGATTGATATACGAGCTATACTTTTGAGGAAATCTCGCGAGGATGAGTTGGACACAAAAACAATTGTAAAAAAAAATTGCTGCGAGTCTCCAGAAATACTTTTGTGTCGTGACTTTATTTTTCTGGTTCAATAAAAAACGTGTAAATTTAAATGCTTGTAGGCCTATTGCACAAGGAATGAAAAACTACTCAACTGAAATAAACATTGCATGATTACTTATCAAACTACATTTTTCAAGGTTAACAGATTATGCTGATCACTTATTTTAGAGACGTCTGTCTAAAAATACGTTGTGCTCGTAAGGACAAAAGTTCTATTGACTTCACAAGACGGTATATGTCCCGTCAACTTGTCTTTAAGCTTTTTACGCATTAGAATAGCCGACAGGATAACTACATTGAAACCAATGAACTATATGCGTGGAATGGACACGTCTCATTGGCTGGTCTGGATCTGACTTTGTAAAATGTGCCGCCATTGATAGTTGAAGCGCGCGTGCATAACAGATCTGGATCGAAACTGGATCATCTCTTAGTAATGGCGTCATTCGATGCAAATCAAATACCACGTGACCTCCATTCCACGCATATAGTTCATTGATGGAAACTATGTTGAAAGTGACATCTATACAGTAACAAGAGCAGCAATATGTTAATATTTTATCAATTGAAATGAAATTAGGCCCTGGGGATAGAATTCCGAACACACCATTTAAGGATAAACCTCTCTTGAACTAATTGTCCGATTTATGTTCATTTGTGTTACATATATGTTGAAAAATGGAAACAAATCACGGAATGAAACGGTTTCTAGTTTTTTCAAACGGTCTCGCTGAACATCGTTTAATCCACATTTGTTGTTCATCAATCGGCCATCAACATGGATACTCGGATCCGCAATAACACGATGTAAGGCAGAGGATAATTTCTCGTCAGAATATATTTCACGGTGTATAGTTTGATAATGATATATGCCAATGATTGATTGATTGATTCTTTGGTGTTTTACGCCGCGCTCAAGATTATTTCACTTATATGGCGGCGTTGCCAGTTTTATTGTGGTAGGAAACCGGGCTCTATGCCCGGGGGAAACCCTGGACCTTTCGTTGGTAACTGGCAACCATCCCACATATATAGGTCGTTCGAGTGAAAACCCAGTCAGAAAATTTTCCAATTTTTTTTTTGACTGAGTGGGATTCGAACCCGCGACCCATTGGTGATATATGCCAATGAAAAACTAACGAAAACCCGATGACTTTTTTCTCAAAGAACTCTTCTCTGGCTATCTTTTGAGCCTCCAAAATTCCTGGGACATCTAGTACATACGTTTTCGCAAAAGAAATTGCAGGCCCTTTACAAAGTACACATAAAGACTGTAGTTTTCGAACTTATAAATTCAGCTCGCGTATAAATAACATCATGTAAGGCAGGCTGATATTTACCCTCACGAGTGACCTATAAATATATATATTTTTTTAGGTCAATAATGGCATGACAATTAAATTGTCTAAATAAAAAAAGAAACATAGGCCTACCCCTTTGTCCGTCAGTTACAGATTTTAAAATAATTATTTGGAAGGACATCGTGTTTCAGATTTCAACCCCGTTTTGGATATACATTAACCCCACCTGCCTTTTAGATTTTCCTTTCAATACCCATTTAAGCATTCCTCTTTTCATCTTGTGGGATCTCGGTGGCCCAGAGGGTTAGTGTGGTCGTCCCATAGCCCCACACAGACCTTTCATCGATGCACCGCGGATTCGAATCACATTTCGATCAAATAAAAACTGAAAAATTTCTGAGTGGATTTTTCACTCGGTCGACGTATGTGGAAGAGTTGCCAGGGGACTCGCCAAAGGTCGGCGGTTTCCTCTAGACAATGGGACCAATCCCCCCCCCCCCCCCCCAACCACTAAACCTTGCAACGTCGCCATATAATCTGAATAGTCTTGGGTGCGGGCGTAAAACATCAATCAATCAATCTTTACATTTTTCCAGTTAATTTATTCGGATTTCGTTGTAAGTCTATCAAATCCCTGTTCGTAAAAAACAGCGTTAAAATTGACCAAACAGATTTCAAACTCTCCTCGTACAACGACAACGTTTCGCATGATCCACATTTGGATACAGGTTACAGTTTCTTTCTTCCAGTTTTTGAAGAAGTTCCAGTTATTTTTGTGTGTTTTTTATTATTATTTTTCGGCAAAACAACTTCATGGAATTTTACCTGGCGTTTGCTCGCATCACCTGTTTTTCTATTACTCTCTAACACTCGGCTAGAGCTATCGTACGTTCCATCGAACATTTTAAACACTAGCAACTATTGGAAAGGCGCCCCGTGGAGTCTATAACAGTGACCAGTTCAAGGTGAATCGGGTTGACAGGGAACATCGCTATCTTGCCTAGTTCGTCTAAATAGCTAGAACTCAACGTTTTCGTTACTAGTTTATCGTTTTCTTTCCTTCAAAATATATATTCACGTACAGCGTGATGTCAGAATGTTTATATTTATCTGATAGCTTTTTTAAAATGTTACCCTAGCTGACATGTGAAAATCTCTTCTCTGTGTCCGGTAAAAGCGTACCAGGTCTATCTTAACCACGACGAAAGGAGATCTCGCGAGAATACGTTTGGAACGAAACGGAATCCTCGCATCTCGTAACATCGGGATTTTGGAAAGTCTGTTGATCGAGAACAGTTACCTCACCCTTATAATGGGGATATAATGATTTTTTAAAGGCCCACTTGCCGCCGTAGCCTGTTTAAATTTGCTAAGAAAACCAATTTAAGGCCTACATGAGCTTACTACGACTAATACCACTAAACTTAAACATAGGACACATAAAACATGTCTAGTTAGCTTTAGAATGTAGAAATGAGGGTGAAAAACAAACGAAGAATCGAAGCCTGATTACAACAACAACGATCAGTGTCGGTCAACTTTCGTGTTGGGTTACCCTCCTTTCAGATCTAAATTATATGTGGTTTACACTCAAACAATTATCAGCAGGCTTTTCCAGTCGCTGTTAACCGATCGTCAGTCTGTATTTCTCAGATAAATAGGCCTACGTAAAATTACACTGTGTCGTTAGTTCACTCACTCGACTGAAACATAAAATCGCCAATAGGGGGCAGTCTGGTTTGTTTACGTTCCGGGTACCTAACAATTCAAATTTTCAAATTCAAATTAAAAATACAAAGTGACGTCCAAACTTTTAAATTTTGGTAAAAATAGAAAGTTCCTAACTTATATTGTCTGGGAAAAATACAGAAAACGGTCTTTCTTTTTTAATGTAAACAAGATTCCTGATTTTCGCGGCAAGTGTGCCTTTAAGAAAATTGCTCCAACTTAATGATTTAGATATTTGTTGATACCGTACAGGTCATGTCAACATTGGATATAGAAAATTTGTCTTTGAAATATAGCCTACTTTTTAATATATTTGAAAATCAAAGGCGTTCAACTTACCTATCCAGACCTTTGCCTCGTCGGATGGTTCCAGGTCCCGTAGCCCAAATCCGAGGGCGAACCCCGCTCCGACCCCGAGCAATGTGAACAACAGGAGGGCGTTGGATTTTAAGACATCTTTACAGTTCAGCTTGGAACAAGCCATCCTGACTCGCAATATCACTTGTTCACAGTTGCAATACTGTACAGAATTTTATAAACAAGGCCACAAGTTCACAAATTAACGTTGTTTATAGGTCAGCCCTACGGTCAAAAGAGGGTATTGTGACTTTACGAACTCTTGAATAGGCCACTATACTTCCGACAACCATCAGTCCGCAAGTAGTCTATGTTAAGTCGGAAGCAGGCCGAAGATAACAGCTTGTTTATCAATCAGACGAGCAAAACCTAGACTCTTCACATTCTAAAATAGAACGCAAAGCTACATACCTAATTTGTCATGACTCTAAAAGACTGCGTCGCCATGTTTTCCACAAAAAGTCCGTCATGTTCCTAAAAATCTAAAGAATTTTTTTATGTATTTTTGAATTGAGACGTTTGTAGAAAGTAGACGTACGTACGTATTTTATGGTGTGTGGCCCTCTCTAACATGCATATACATCCATATATATTTCATATATATTTCTGAACACTAAAACACACGGGCACAGGGAAAATCTTCTTGTCTAAAATAACCACGGAGACAAGTTTCATATTCTAAAATACCGAACAGAATGGCGATATTAAGGTCCCGAGGATCTCTGTCTTTGATTAAAGGACTAACAGAGAGATGGAGGCATATCCTACTCGAGCATTTCTCAAATCCCGATATGTAAGGTACGAGAATATCGTATGAGGTTATATATACTCCAATTCCATCGATGAATATACGAAGTAGGTTATGGCGGACAGAAGCGTGAGAAAATGTGTGTACATTTAATTCTTTGGGTCAGCGAAATGTGAACCTTACCTGATTTAACAAAAGAAAACCTGTATGTAACAAGTGTAATTGTCGGTATACAACTATGTTTTCCAAAATGCAAAAAAAAACAAACAGAACTTTTGGGGTTTTTTTTGGATAACTGATTTGTGAAAAATCTCAGAAATTCTTAATCGACAAAAGCTGCCAAAATTTTGAAATTTTCCATTTAAACAAAATATTAAAATGATCAGGTATTTTTTCTCAAGAAGTGTAATTTTGACGTTTTACGTTAAGACCAATGTTTAGAAGTAAACAATAAAATGAATGCCCCCTCGTCCTCCATTTCTGTTTGATTTCAGTTCGTACCAGGCCACAGTCCAACAAAAGTCCAAAAGCTGACACGGTAGTCCAAATTATCCAGCGCGAAAGTCGAAATTGTCTAAGACGGTATATTGTCTCAAACGGTAGTCGAAATTGTCCAGCGCGAAAGTCGAAATTGTGTAAGATGGTATTGTCTCACACTGTAGGGCCTACTCGAAATTATCCAGCGCGGAAGTCAAAATTGTCTAAGACGGTATATTGTCTCAAACGGTAGTCGAAATTGTCCAGCGCGAAAGTCAAAATTGTGCAAGATGGTATTGTCTCACAAGGTAGTCGAAATTGACAAAGACGGTAGTCGAAATTGACCAAGATGGTAGTCGAAATTGACCAAGATGGTAGTTAAAATTGACAAAGCCGGTGGTCGAAATTGACAAAGCCGGTAGTCGAAATTGACAAAGACGGTGGTCGAAATTGACAAAGCCGGTGGTCGAAATTGACAAAGATGGTGGTCGAAATTGAGAAAGACGGTAGTCGAAATTGACAAAGCCGGTAGTCGAAATTGACAAAGACGGTGGTCGAAATTGACAAAGTCGGTGGTCGAAATTGACAAAGATGGTGGTCGAAATTGAGAAAGACGGTAGTCGAAATTGAGAAAGACCGTAGTCGAAATTGACGAAGACGGTAGTCGAAATTGACAAAGATGGTGGTCGAAATTGAGAAAGACGGTAGTCGAAATTGACAAAGCCGGTGGTCGAAATTGACAAAGCCGGTAGTCGAAATTGACAAAGCCAGTGGTCGAAATTGACAAAGCCGGTAGTCGATATTGACAAAGATGATAGTCAAAATGGACAAAGACGGTAGTCGAAATTGACAAAGATGATAGTCAAAATGGAAAAAGACGGTAGTCGAACTTGACAAAGACGGTGGTCGAAATTGAGAAAGACGGTAGTCTGAACTGACAAAGACGGTAGTCGAAATTGACAAAGGCGGTAGTCTAACTAACTGAAGTATACCGGTATACGATACCCGAAATTGACGGTAACCGTGTTTGATCAATTTGTAAGCTATAGATGAACCGAGCAGCATTTTAGGACTATTAAAGTGGCATGAGCTGCCAAAATTCACACTTTTTTCCTAATTTCTGATCGTCACGACATTAAGAGGCTTTGAAGGCAATCGCACAACTAATTCATTGGCGTTGGAATGAGGAAAATCTATACAGTTCGAAAAGTAAACAAAATTTAAATAACCGGGACTACCAATCATTCATTCCAAGCCAAAGTTTGTTCAAAACAATACTCTATCGTACATTTTCGAGACTAGAAGCACTAAAATTTTTTTGAATTATCCGTCTTCAGAAAAATAGTCAATAATTTCAACATTCTGTTTTAACGTCAAAATATCAACATTTTGGCAGCTCATGCCCCTTTAAAGTTTGGTCGACTGTGGGATATAGAAGTTCCCCTCACTGGGAAAATATAACCTGGTCAACCAACTGAGTTGTCCAGTTTGACCCAACGATTTGACTTTTGTGGCTGTTTATGGGGGGGGGGGGGGGGGGGGGTTCACTTTGACCAGTAGAGTAGCCATTTCCCGTATCACTCAAGAGGCTAATTCTCTCAATGAAAGGCTCTCGTACTTGAGTCCGCCTACTTTCTAGATTCGCTTTCGGCAACTAGAAATTTAAATGTTTGATGACGTCGAATCATTGTTATTAAGTCATTTTCTATAACAAGAGGCATGGGAAACTAACAGACTGGAAAAGAAATCCTCTCGTTGTTTTCTTATAATTGATGTCATTAGTCATAAAATATAGGTATTAAAATAATTTCCAATAAACCTTATATAGTTAACAGTAAATTGCCATCTGTATATATAAGTTCAATTGACATCAG
The DNA here is from genome assembly GCA_963971465.1 of Lepidochitona cinerea. Taxonomy (NCBI): domain Eukaryota; kingdom Metazoa; phylum Mollusca; class Polyplacophora; order Chitonida; family Tonicellidae; genus Lepidochitona; species Lepidochitona cinerea. Next base: position 5,655,620 of record OZ020565.1, read on the forward strand.
CTGGAAAAAATCACACAAAACATAGGAGACAATTTCGACTAAGGTGGGCTCAATTTTTACTACATGCAGTATTGGCTCAAATTTGACAACACAATTAAGACTGCCGTATGGGAGAATGTCGATTGTCGTGTGAGACCATTCCAGTACGGTGTGGGACAACTTGGACTGCTACGACTGACGTACGAGACAATCGTGACCATATACTGTGTGAAAGGGGCCAATTTCGATGCGCAGCCTCCGTGGTTCGGCCGGTTGGAGTGATAGTATTTCAGTCCGACACACGCCTCACATCGAGGCTGCGCGGATTCGAATTCCACCCAGACCAAATAAGAACGGAAAATGTTTCACTCGAACACCGTAGCCTATGTGGAAGAGTTGCCATGTACTCGGAAAATGTTTCACTCGAACACCGTATGTGGAAGAGTTGCCATGTACTCGGAAAATGTTTCAATCTAAAACCGTATGTGGAAGAGTTGTCATGTACTCGGAAAATGTTTCAATCTAAAACCGTATGTGGAAGAGTTGCCATGTACTCGGAAAATGTTTCAATCTAAAACCGTATGTGGAAGAGTTGCCATGTACTCGAGGAAGCTTGGGAGTTTTGACTGTGTGGGAGAATTGGAATAATATGTGAGCGAATTTTGACTAATTTAATGGACCCCATCAAGAGAATAGGCCTTAATTATAGGTCTGGAACTAATCTGAGAAAATAAACACGAGGGCCGTTTCACGAAGGCGTCGCACAGTGCGATCAATCGAAATTTCCATGACGCCGTATCTCTTCAATGTGGTAACTAGGCTTCGTTTGCGATGCGACTGCTCAATCTAAAATAGAGATTGATCCTACTGCCATTCGTTGAGTCTCGAGTTGAAGATCTCGTAGAATGGCACGAGATCTCGATTGGCGACTGCTTTGTGAAACGACCGCCAGTAACTGATTCTTCCCATATTAACCCCGATTGAACAACATATAGGCTATCAAATATATACTCCTAAATCCTGACAATTTGACGCGAATGTCCAGCTCGTGGGCCACTGGTTTCTGGCTTTACAGATACATGTATGTTGTGCATATACTTCAACATTAGTGTTTTAGCTTTTCATTGTGCAGTCAACTTCTCTTGACAATTAAAAGTTCAATCTAAAGTTAGAAGTTACCCTAGTCCTAAAGGCCAGATTTAAAGGCCATGGGACGACATTTTTTTTCCGGAAATATCCATTGGAATGGGTTGGAGAGTTCACATAGGAGGTCAATTGATAGTGTGACTTTTAAGTTTTCAACAAAACAACGGCACCATGGAATTTTACCTGTTTATCTTAGCAACGTCTAAAGGAGATCTCGCGAGAATACGATTGTTAAAAGTTATGAGAAAAGTCCGAGTTCTGTCAGCTCATGCTGCTTTAAAACAATTGTGTTATAGAGCAGGGCCTACACGATGTGAGCAAAGTTAACTTCTAGATGTTACGGAGATGGTGGCAGACAATACGTGAATATTTTTCCCATAAAAGTAGACTACGTATTTGCACACGGAAATAAAGGGGAAAACACAGTTGAAGGAGACTTTTGTTCATCTTCTTATTAAAGCTGGCACAATTTGGTCTCTCTCATGGATTTTCAATACCAATTATATTAGAGCTCTTGGCGTTTATCGAACAGCTACAACCAGCATTCCCATTAGAGTGGTCTCCCTTTGCAAATTTTGGATGTGACACTTGATTCATACGATGTCAACATGTAAATGGCAGCACTTTAACAAAAACCACGTCATTATTTTTCATTTTAAGGTTAATGTTCACCTTATTCCAATATCTGATATTATTTAGTCCTTATTTTGATAAAACAAGTTATCAATTTTCGCAGAGATCAAGTCCGACGATGCAATATTATATTTAAGAACACTAAAACACACAAAATAGCCAGGGAGATAAGTATCTAATTGGGCCAAAAAAAAGGCACACCACCCAGAAATCGGCACACTGAGACCTAGCCCCATAGGATCATGGGAAAGACGGTGGACATAAAGTGCCCAATGAAGCAAATGCTATCCGGCAGCACCGACTTTGTACTTCTTGTAGTTCACGCTTCTTAAACTTTTCTTTAATGAGCCTTTTAGCAATAAATAAATTATTCGTCATTTTAAGACATTTTCAACTTATATGCATATAATATAAATTATTTAAGGTATCGCCACAAAGTAAATTTTTGTGAACAACATATGCGGGTGTCTTTTTCAAGTGCAATATGTATCTAGGTCCATCTACTCAAGACAAGTTAAAATCTCCATGGCCCCATTGCCATAGAGATTTTAACTTGCCTGGCGAAGATGCTATAGGTGTTGAAAGCTCATGTTCACACAAAGACTTCCTTTAAAGTGGCATGAGCTGCCAAAATTTAAACAAAATTTAAATAACCGGGACGACCATTCATTCATTTTAAGTCAAAGTTAGTTCCAAACAATACTTTATCGTACATTCCAGAGACTATAACTTCTATAAGTACTAAAAAGCTTCTGAATTATACGTCTAGAAAAAAAATAGCCGATAATTTCAATATTCTGTTTTAACGTCAACACATCAACATTTTGGCAGCTCATGCCACTTTAAGGTGAGATCTTTACTAATTCTCGTCATAATGGAACACACTTTTAAAGAGAGTTGCAAGCAGTTCTAAGTTTCACAACAACCCACCAGTGTCTCGCCTTGGACCGTAAGAGGTATATTTCACCTTATTTTAAAACAAATTTGTATTATTATTTTTGACTTCCCTTCTATATGAATTATTATCGACTGTTCTCAGAGGCCACTTGAGTTGATGACGTCATTGAAACGTGTGTACCAATGGAATGTACAAACAAAAAATATGTATTTAGGTCACATATATATACACCAATCATAACCCTAGCTGAAAGGTGTGCACAATAATCACTCAATCAACCATAACACGCTCTAGCCGAGAAATCTGGGCTCTCCGAATTTTTTTGTTCTCTCGTGTAAGGCGACAAGACACGTTAGCAGCCATATAATACCAGTCGCCGTAAGACCGATAATCCAGGCTAACCACGCTCATAAAAAAAACTTTCACCGACTTGTCGCGGGTTCGAATCCCACGTGGGCAGGTGGGAGGGTCATTTTGTTTTTTACCCTGTCTAATTACGATAAATAGACTTTAATCTTGTCTATATAACATTTTTATCATTTGGCAACATACGTTGGAAGACCTTCATATTTTCATTGATACTCTTAATTCTCACGACTCAAGCATTAAATTACAGCCTACTATTGATCACACTTCTGTGGATTTTTTGGATGTAACTATTTACAAGGGTCATACATATCATACTACTGGGTATCTAGATTACAAAGTATTCTTCAAACCTACTGACACGCATCAGCTGCTACATGCTGGGTCATACCATCCTCCTCACACTTTCAAGGGAGTCATTAAATCTCAGATTTTTAGATTCTATAGAAACTGTAGTTCTTTAGATTTTTTTAACCAGGCTTGTTCTGTTCTTTTTAAAGCTCTCCTCCCTAGGAAGTATTCTATTAGATTACTCCGAAGGATCAAATCTAACACAGTAAGGCAAATCATGTTTCCCCCTTCATCCCCCGATAGGCTTACCTCCCCTTCACGAGTGTACCACTACCGTCCAACATTTCTCTCAGGTACATCAATGAAATGCCTTAAGACGCAATGCAAACTCGATATATACGTACCCGATCGCGGAACCTTTTTCGGAGAACAAACTCGTAACAAATATCAAATGGCAGAGAATCTTAATTGTGACTCCTCTAATATCGTGTATGTAATCACCTGCAAAAAATGTCGCAAACAGTACGTCGGAGAAACTCGACAACGACAAAGAGCAGCCAACCATTTATCTAGTATAAGACTTAAACATGATGTACCCGTGGCACAACATTTCAATACTCAAGGTCATTCGGTCAAGGACCATTTTGAAATCATGCCTATTGAGAAAATCCCATTTCTCACTTCCGCTGCAGATACGAAGCACAAACGTTTGGAAAGGGAAAGTTTTTGGATTCAAACATTACAAACTATTTATCCTTTGGGTTTGAACTATAATACCATTTGTGTTTCAGTATAACAAAGCTAGCATCGCTATGGCCAAGATTATAGTAGAAGAATACAAACTACTTCAAAGTAAACTTGCTCGACCTCTGACCCAAAGGCCAGTCATTGCTTATAAAAAGAACAAGAGTTTGAAAGACATACTGGTCAGGGCTAAACTCCCCTGTCGGCCTTCTACTTAGGTTTTCTGGGAAAGGGTATGGGGGGGGGGGGGCATAATATATAGTCTGACGATATTCTTACTATAGCTTAAGATGCGTAAGCATTGTCAATGTAATACAAAGTGTTCCAGAAAATTCTACTGACTAAGGCCAAGCTCCTGTCAGTCGTCAACCTAATGAAATATAATAGGTTTAATTTATTACAACAATTTATGATGGGGTATGAAGGTCTAAATGATATACATCTTTTTAACACAATTAGAAACTTGTCTCCGTGGTTATTTTAGACAAGAAGATTTTCCCTGTGCCCGTGTGTTTTAGTGTCCATAAATATACTCATTATTGCGAACATGTTAAAGCTATATCAACATGATGGTTTTGTGGGCCGAGTGACTCCGTTTCCATTGGCAACCTTTACTGACTCTCCTTGCCCTGTGATTACATGATTACATCTATATATCTGGCATGAACCGAATAACGGAGAAGTCAATATTGACAGTACGTGCCAGGGGAGTTAATAATAAGATAATATTATACAAAGTAAACTCTGAGCACGTGACACCTAAAAAAAATGTCAACAGTACGTTTTGTTGACAATGGGAACAGATAGGTCTGAAATGAGACGAGCTTTTATTACGATACTACATTTAGTTATCGGTCACTATAGCAGAAATGCGATATTGGTTTTTTGCTTGGCCTTTCACGATTTTTTTAATGACTTTTTAACTTTTATATCATGATTGGCTGGCCTATTCTTAAATGCATAGATTAGGAATTTTGTGGGGTTTTTTCCTCAAAATCTAGAAACATGAGAGGAATGGATGTATTTATAGTGGCATGACTAATACCGTTTATATATGGTACCAATAAGAATAGACAATTTATCAGTTGAAACGTTACAGGGCCTACCATTTGGCAGTTTATCATTAAAGTGGCATGAGTTGCCAAGATTCACACAGTTTCCATAATTTCTGATCGTCACGACAGTAAGAGGCTTTGAAGGCCATCGAACAAATAAATGATTGGCGTTGGAATGAGAAAAATCTATAGGCCTACAGTATGCGGCCTGTACGAACCGAAAACGTGTTCGAAAAGTAAACAAAATTTAAATAACCGGGACGACTATTATTTCTAAGCGACAGTTATTTCAAAGCAATAATTTATCGTTCATTCTCGAGACTAGAAGCACTAAGAAGTTTCTGAAATATACGTCTTGAGAAAAATAGCCAATAATTTCAACATTCTGTTTTAACGTCAAAATATCCACATTTTGGCAGCTCATGTCACTTTGAAGGCCCACTTGCCACCGTAACCTGTTTGACATTTGTTAAGAAAACCAATTTGCACCAGCTTACCATAGCTAAAACCACGAAAGTTAAACATAGCACACATTAGGTTTAGAATGTATAAATGAGGGTGAAAAACAAACGAAGAATCGAAGCTCGATTACAACAACAACAGCGATCAGTGTTTGTTAAAGGCACACTTGCCGCAGTAGCCTGTTTAAATTTGCTAAGAAAACCAATTTACACGAGCTTACTCTACGACTAATACCCCTAAACTTAAACATAGGATATAAAACATGTCTAGTTAGCTTTAGACTGTAGAAATGGGGTGAAAAACAAACGAAGAATCGAAGCCTGATTACAACAACAACGATCAGTGTAGGTCAACTTTCGTGGTGGATTACCCTCCTTTCAGACCTTTGTATCTGTGGTTTACACTCAAACAATTATCAGCAGGCTTTTCCAGTCGCTGTTAACCGATCGTCAGTCTGTATTTCTCAGATAAATAGTCCTACGTAAAATTACACTATGCCGTTAGTTCACTCACTCGACTGAAACATAAAATCGCCAATAGGGGGCAGTTCGGTTTGTTTACGTTCCGGGTACCTAACAATTCAAATTTTCAAATTCAAATTAAAAATACAAAGTGACGTCCAAACTTTTAAATTTTGGTAAAAATAGAAAGTTCCTAACTTATATTGTCTGGGAAAAATACAGAAAACGGTCTTTCTTTTTTAATGTAAACAATATTCCTGATTTTCGCGGCAAGTGTGCCTTTCACTAAAGTGTTGGATTACCCTCATCCAAGCGTTTTTGTCGTGGTTTGCACTCGGCATGCTTTTATAGTCCCTCTTACTCGATAGTTATTTCTTAGATAAAGTTAGTAAAATCATACTTTGCCGTTAGATCGCCCACACGACTCAAACCATTACGGCACTTTTGTACACGACCCGGTTCGAAGTTTGTTGACATATTACGGGCACCTAACAATTCAAATTTTCAAATTCAAATTAAAAATACAAAATGACGTCCAAACTTTTAAATTTTGGTAAAAATAGAAAGTTCCTAACTTATATTGTCTGGGAAAAATACAGAAAACGGTCGTTTTTTTTAATGTAAACAATATTCCGGATTTTCGCGGCAAGTGTGCCTTTAACGAGTTACACCCAACTCTTATGGCCAGCACAGGCCGGGTCAATATGTTTTGGTTATTAATTGGGTTTGATTTTTTCCAACTAAGGGTTTAATTATGAAGATAACATACATCAGATTTTTTCGAAACGTTTGGGAATACTGACTTTAAAATTTAAGGATTTTTTAAGCCGTTAGATCTTGGTACAGGTCTCCATTTTCCAATTGAATAATAGCCAACGTTCAAAGCTGACGATAGTGCACCCTATGTAGGCCTATGCCTACTCTCGATTCTAAGATTCTAATCTCTGTGGTAACAGAGTAGGTATTTATGAACACCAAAACACACGGGCGCAGGGAAAATCTTCTTGTCTAAACTGATAACCATGCACGGAGACAAGTTTCTAATTGTGTTAAAAAGAGGTATATCATTTAGACCTTTATACCCCATCATAAATTGTTGTAATAAAGTAAACCTATGCTATTACATTAGGTTGACGACTGACAGGAGCTTAGTCTTATATATATCAACAAACTGGTCTGATAGAACATTTCCAGTGTTTTTTCGTCTTAACCAGAATTGTGCACAAGCGGAAACTTGGTATTGAGACTAGAGATTCTGTATACATATCGATGAAAATCAAGCGTATATCATAAGAATTCATAAGAATCATAAAACGATTTGCAGAGAAAGTCGAAAAACGCAAGTAAACTGTCAAATCAAATCCACCGCGGAGAAAAGGTTCTCATCGCGGAGAAAACTCAGAAAACTTTTCTCCGCGATGTAAATATTTCCACCGTGCATGTGAGAACCTTTCCACCGCGATGAAAAGGTTTCCGCCGCGGTTGAAATTCAAATTATTAATGTGATTTACTACCGCAGTGGAAATATTTACACCGCAGTGGAAAACATTTTTCCGCGGTGAGAACCTTTTCTCCGCAGTGGAAATGTTTCCCTTGTGATTTGACAGGTAACATGCGTTTTCGACTTTCTCTGCAAATCGGTAAGGGTCTAAATGATGCACGCTTGATATACAGAATCTCTCGTCTCAAGCATTGTAGGTTTTGTTACTCTGTAAAATCGTGACTAATTAATTGCCAACTAACAGAAAAACAAAAAACAAAAGCAGGATGCTGTTAAAAACGGGGAAAAAAAACACCCAGGTGGAAGTGACCAAATCTCACCCAAGGCACTAATAAGGCTACGTACGTCACACCATTAAAACCATTATGACGTAGCGTAAAAAGGCATTTTATTGTCTTACAACATTAAATCACGCCCCCTATTGTTACGTATCGTAAAATAGACGAACAGCAACAGTGATTGGTTGTCTGGAATGTCACATGACACATATCAACAATGGAGATTCGTGCCAGACAGAAACCCTCGTGTTGTTCTCGACTCACGTTGATCTAGTTTCATATTTCGCCCTCCCGGAGAGATTTGATTTGCCCTCAAACAACCCACAAGTGTCTCGCCTTGGACCTTAACAGGTATATTTAGCGACTTGAGTTTATTCAGAGCGCCGATAAGCTCTATGCGGTGTGATTTAGCTCGCTGAGTTCAGTAGACATCATTCGAATGGCAAGCGCGGATCAACGTGTTGTTAAATTCTCGTGTCAGTTGTCTGACAGTCGGTGAATTTGATTTGCGATTACTAATTTAAAGTGGAGGGTAGGTTTTTGACAGTCTGTGTTTGATTAGCGGCTACTAATTTTAAGCGTAGGGTAGGTTTTTTGTTGTTGTTTTTTTTTACATCTTTAAAGTTAAACAGTTAGGCCTACTTGTTTGGCTTGTTTGTTAATAAGAAATGTTTGAAACTCTCTTTAGTTTAAACGTGGGTTCCATACTAAATAACTAGGCCCAATGATAAGAAATTAAGACATCATCATGTAGTAAAACAACTAATTAATTCAAAACAACTTACTACGTGGTGATGTCTTAATTTTTGATCATTTGTTTGTTAATGTTATAACCACTCGTTAAATTTGATATTCATTAGGAAATAATTTAACAACTGAAGTTTATTGTCTATAAATTGATATCGATCGACCTACTGTCATACTGGTACTACTAGGCCTACTAGTAAAAATTACTAAAACTATTAATCATAGGACAGTGGCTAAATTGATTTTTGTGGATCTTTTCTGTATTCAAATTTCAATATAATTCAGATGATTTGTGGATCAATGCAATATACATCTGTGGTAGCCATGAAGATTTCTTTTTTAATTAATAAATGAAGCAATAAAACAATATTAAAAAAGAAAATGCTTTCTTTGAATGAATATTTGATCAATGCCCTCAAAAGCATGCTGTAATTTGTAATTTAATTATGTAATATTTAGGGCTTTGCAATTAATAATAAATGGTCTTGACACAATAAAAATGTTAAGCCTTTCCCATAATGTAGAGAGTCTTTTATTGTCATGCTTTGGTCCTCATGTAATTAGTAGTATATCACCGACATTACCAATAGTATTATTGCTGATATTACATGTTTTTTTGTGGCCTACGTACGGAAACTTAAACAGTATTTTTTAAAGTTGCATGAGCTGCCAAATATTAGAAAAATTTTGTTGAAACCGCATTACCGGAAGCTAATTGTTCGTCATTTTAATAAAATAGTACAAAAAACAGATATCCGTGATTGGCACACTTCATGTAGTATGTCACTACATACGGGTTATGCCTACAGGCTTTACCGACAGTTTTAATTTGATAAAAAATTAAGACATCACCACGTAGTTAGTTGTTTGTGAACAACATGAGCTTTTGACACCTATACCGGTGTCTTCAACGTCAAGTGAGGCCTCTGTGGCTCAGTAGGTAGAGCGTTGGACGCTCAATCTGAACAGCCTTCCACCAATGAGTCGCGGGTTCGAATCCCACTCAGTCCAAAAAATTGGAAAACTTTCTGACTGGGTTTTCAATTGAACGACCTATGTGGGATGGTTGCTACATGTACATGGTGATGTATTAATTTTTTAACATTTCTTATTTTCGATCCTTTAGTTTTCCAAGGCACTTAAAAATGCTCAACTTCTGTAATTGTCGATTAAAATTTACGAAAAAACTCAGAATTTTGGCCAAAAAGTTAATACGTATATTTAATTTCGAGATATTTATGAAAAATTTTGTTGAAATAGAATTAGCTTAAATCATTTTTATCAAGAAAGGTAGCCTACTTAACATTTTTATGTGAATCGATTCATGGAGATATACGTTTATATATAAGTTTATATTAGGATTATAGACAAATTTTACATATCAATCAAACTTAATTCTCATTTTCCTTAACTTTCAGGGGAAAAACTGCTGTTGAAAGCATCCAACAAGTCCTACAGTAGTTCATCATCATTATTCAACGATGAATTTTCTTTCAACATTTGGAATTGTTTAAATTTCGAACATGGATCATACTGAAACAAACTAAGGCTCCGGTTTCATTCAAGGAAAATGGCTACAATTAAAGAAAACGTGGTTTCCAGAAACATAGCCTGTTGCTATGGCAACAGTCTGAGAAGGAATTCTATTGGTTAATTATATCATAAGACGGCCGTTTTCCGTGGGCATCTTGCCCGAAGACCCCACTTTATGCATACCAAACGGTGAGTGACCCCTTTTTTTTAAAAGTCATCAATGCACTGAGATGCCTTGAATTTAGATTTTTTCTCATGGTTAAAAAATGTAGTCATTATCATTTTTCAAGTTCCCTTTAGACTTTTTTGGCTAGACAATTTAACTCTCCTGCTGAAGAAAATTCATTGTCCATACAGAGTTGTCCGGTTAACTGGGCACTTTATGAAATATAAATACTCTAAGCCTGCATATTCAATATATTTATGAACACTAAAACACACGAACACAGGGAAAATCTTCTTGTATAAAATCACCACCGAGACAAGTTTCTTATTGTGTTAAAAAGAGGTCTATCATTTAGATTTAGACCTTTATGCCCATAAAGTTGTTGTAATAAACACAAATCCATGATATTACATACAGAAAAACCCGGGGAAGGTCAATAAACACGGGGTTGGTATGGATAACAAACTTCTTCGTTTATTTTTCTGACGACGTTTCGGTGTAGAAACACCGTTTTCGAGTCAATAACAATGGACTTCTAAATGCCAGTAAAACAACCTGGGAAGGTCCTTGCCAAGGTGTCATTAAAAACAGCCTTATCTGATTGTTACATGTACATTTTCTACTCACACAAAGAGTGTTGGTTTAAATAGGATACATTTTCTGCTAATTGGAGAAAATGTATAATCTTCTAACACAAAGTGTGACAGTTGCAATTTAATGCTGTCAATTTATAAGGAATGGAAATAAAGTTTCGCAATTCAAATTTCTCTTTGCTTTTGATTTTAAATGAATTTGAGGTAATTAGGCATAACAGGTTTAAAATTTTATAAAATGAGTAAAAGGTTTGAGGGATTGTACTTTGTTGAAAATTGGTAAACCAAACTCGAGAATTGACACCCGTACGTTATATAATCATCTTATCGGAAGTCACAGTTTTCGCCAAAAACTTAACAACTAGTCAAGACCGAAAATATTTCATTACATTAGCTACGTTTTTTTAGATGTATATGTTAGTAAAATGCATGTAAAAGACAATAACTATATTAATTAAACAAATGCAATGTTATTCCGATGGAATTAGCTGTGGCAATCACCATTTTATTTAATGCTGCATAGGTGTGGGGGGGGGGGGGGGGGCTGATTGAAGGTATAATCCTTACCCTGGGTGGGATGTAAATTTGAGCCAAGGTTCATAACCTCGTAACCAGACAAATTTCAAATTTGGCAGTCAAATTTCGATTGATTGCTTTTAAAAATCTGAATGGGATTAAAAGCGAATAACAAAAACAAAATTTAGTGTAAAATATATGTCTTTTGACTCTACTAAGTTATACTGTATATTATATATACCGTATTTCTTCTAAATATTCAGCCATTCTAATGGCCTAAATTTTCCATTGAGTCAGACAAAGATGGAGACGTGGAGTTGTGTTTCAGGATAACCATTTTCACACACTGCACTGTGGGTCATATTGCCTTAAATTCCCTCTAATGGGCCAATGTTTCTCGCCACATTTAGCATATTTCTTTTCTAATGGTCGAATCCTTATGAGGAAAAAAGTGGCTGAATCTTTAGAAGAAATACGATAGATCTACACTGTTAATGTGCTTTACAACAACAACCCCCAAACTTGACTATATAATAGGTCTGGTTTAGAAGGCACAATGTTAACGTCATGGGTGACAAGTTGCTTACAAAGGAACCCTGGGAAGGTTCTCCGCAAGGTGTCAATTAAAACAGCATTATCTGATTATAACATACATAAGATCTATAGGACACTTGTCAAATAAAAAAAAAATACAACAATACTGTCACAATATAATAACGGTAGTACAGGAGTGCTACAGGGAATACGGGAATACATGTATGTAGGCCTACAGTTATTTATGTCGACTGATACAAGCTTATAATAAAAAATTAAGGCATCACCCCATAGTTAAAGAGAGTTTCAAACATTTCTTATTCAAGCTTGGAAGATATGGCTTTTAAAGGGTGCAAGGAAATATTACCTTTGATTTATTGATTGATTGATTGATGATTTACGCCGAGGTGAAGATTATTTCACTATATGGTGGCATTCCCACGTTTAGTGAAAGAGGAAACCAGGCTCATTGCCTGGGGGAAACCCCCAAGCTTCTGCTAGTACCTGGCAAATGTTCCACATATGGCTTGAAAAGGGTTCAAAGAGATATTAGCTTTGAAGATATGGCTTTTAAAGGGTTCACAAAAATATTAGCTTTGAAGATATGGCTTAGGGTTCAAGGAAATATTAGCTTTGAAAATATGGCTTTTAAAAGGTTCAAGAAAATATAAGCTTTTGAAAATATGGCTTGAAACGGCATCAAGGAAATATTAGCTTTGAAGATATATGGCTTGAAAAGGGTTCACAGAAATATTAGCTTTGAAGATATGGCTTTTAAAGGGTTCAAGGAAATATTAGCTTTTGAAAATATGGCTTGAAACGGCATCAAGGAAATATTAGCTTTGAAGATATGGCCTTAAAAGGGTCCAAGGAAATGTTAGCTTTGAAAATATGGCTTTAAAAGGATTAAAGGAAATATTATAGCTTGGAAGATACAGCTTTTTAAAAGGTTCAAAGAAATTCAAGCTTTGAAGATATGGCTTTTAGAGGGTTCAAGGAAATATTAGCTTTGGGGATATGCCCTAAAAAGGGCTTAATGAAATATTAGCTTTGAATCTATGGCCTTAAAAGGGTTCAAGGAAATAGAAGTTTTGAAGATATGGCTTTTAAAGGGTTCAAAGAAATACAAGCTTGGAAGATATGGCTTTTAAAGGGTTCAAAGAAATACAAGCTTGGAAGATATGGCTTTTAAAGGGTTCAAAGAAATACAAGCTTGGAAGATATGGCTTTTAAAGGGTTCAAAGAAATACAAGTTTGGAAGATATGGCTTTTAAAGGGTTGAAGGAAATATTAGCTTTAGGAAATATGGCTTGAAAAGGGTTTTAAAAAATATTAGCTTGGAAGATATGGCTTTTAAAGGGTTGAAGGAAATATTAGCTTTAGGAAATATGGCTTTAGAAGGGTTTAAAGAAATATTAGCTTTGAGAATATGGCTGGAAACGGCATCAAGGAAATATTAGCTTTGAAGACATGGCTTTTAAAGGGTTCAAGGAAATATTAGCTTTGAAGATATAGCTTTTATAGGGTTCAAGAAAATATTAGCTTAAAGATATGGCTTTTAAAGGGTTCAAGGAAATATTGGCTTTGAAGATATGGCTTTTAAAGGGTTCAAGGAAATATTAGCTTTGACAATATGGCTTTTAAAGGGTTCAAGGAAATACAAGTTTGGAAGATATGGCTTTTAAAGGGTGCAAAGAAATACAAGCTTGGAAGACATGGCTTTTAAAGGGTTCAAGGAAATATTAGCTTTGAAAATATGGCTTTAAAAGGGTTCAATGGACTATTAGCTTTTGAGATATGGCTTTAAAAGGGTTCAAGGAAATATTAGCTTTGATTGATAGATGCTTTATGCCACACTCAAGATTTCACTTGTATGGCGCATGGGCAGGTTAAGTGGAAAAGGAAACCGGGCTGATTGCCCGGAGGAAACCCCCGACCTTTGGCAAGTACCTGGCAACTCTTCCACATACTCGGACCGAGAAAAAAATCCACTCGGAATATTTCCATTTTTATTTGGTCTGGACATGATTTGAACCCACACCGCATCAATGGAAGGTCTGTGTGTAGGACTGAAGGACAATACTCTAACGGTCTAACCCACTGGACTACCAAGGCCCCTAGTGTAATATCAGCGTTGAAGATATGGCTATAAAAGGGTTGAAGGAAATATTAGCTGTTTAGATTCGGCTTCAAAAGGTTTCATTGAAATTTTTTAAAAATCTTTGACAATTACCTGAATTAGTTTTGATAAAAATATTTGAAAATTCGGCAGCTTATGTCTTTTTATTGGAAAACCAGATGATATTTTACGACGGAAATTAATACATTTGTTCTGATCTGGCTCATAAAATACTGAAATAAATTAAACACAGATGTGAAGACATTGCTGAAATCATGTTGAGTAAATCCTCAGGAATCAAAGTCAATTCCAAAATTTAGGTCGTCAATATTGTCTACTGGTAAGATAATGAATAAATCAATAGAGTTAATCAATAAATACTGAGTTAATCAATAATCAATAATGTTGCCTAAATCAAGTTTGCAAGTAGACTGACTAATTACTGACAGGTGACCACTGTTGATGCTGGCTCTACGCTGCAAAAGGTGCTAATTAATTTAAACACAAACATCTCTGATGCACTTATTGACTTGGTGAAATCCATTATTAATAGGCTAATTGGAAATACCTTGTGATGACCAGGTATGGAAACCTCCTGTCTTGTTTGTCAGATTTAGCCTGTATTTACCTGGGAGGAGGCACTATTGGACTATCATGTAGATAATGATATATAAAGCCATCGATGGAGAGATTATTTTAGCTTGTGATATCAAAAGATTTGATTTAACCCTTTCATAAGGATATCAGTGGATTTCATGATATATAAAGCCATCGATGGAGAGATTATTTTTTTTAAAGTTTGAGATGATTTTAGCTTGTGATATCCAACGATTTCATTTAAACCTTTTGTAAGGATATCAGTGGATTTCATTTAACTCTTTTCAAAGGATATCAGTGGATTTCATTTAACCCTTTTGTAAGGATATCAGTGGATTTGATTTCAATTTTGCTTCAGGATATCAGTGGATTTGATTTAACTTTACTTCAGGATATCAGTGGATTTGATTTCAATTTTACTTCAGGATTTCAGTGGATTTGATTTCAATTTTAATTCAGAATATCAGTGGATTTGATTTAAACTTTACTTCAGGATATCAGTGGATTTGATTTTTCAATTTTACTTCAGGATTTCAGTGGATTTGATTTTAATTTTACTTCAGGATTTCAGTGGATTTGATTTCAATTTTACTTCAGGATTTCAGTGGATTTGATTTCAATTTTAATTCAGAATATCAGTGGATTTGATTTAAACTTTACTTCAGGATATCAGTGGATTTGATTTAAACTTTACTTCAGGATATCAGAGGATTTTATTTCAAATTTACTTCAGGATATCAGTGGATTTGATTTAAACTTTACTTCAGGATATCAGAGGATTTTATTTCAAATTTTGCTTCAGGATATCAGAGGATTTTATTTCAATTTTGCTTCAGGATATCAGTGGATTTGATTTCAATTTTACTTCAGGATATCAGTGGATTTGATTTTAATTTTACTACAGGATATCAGAGGATTTGATTTCAATTTTACTTCAGGATATCAGTGGATTTGATTTCAATTTTACTTCAGGATATCAGTGGATTTGATTTCAATTTTACTTCAGGATATCAGAGGATTTGATTTCAATTTTGCTTCAGGATATCAGTGGATTTGATTTCAATTTTACTTCAGGATATCAGAGGATTTGATTTCAATTTTACTTCAGGATATCAGAGGATTTGATTTCAATTTTGCTTCAGGATATCAGTGGATTTGATTTCAATTTTACTTCAGGATATCAGTGGATTTGATTTCAATTTTGCTTCAGGATATCAGCTGAACAACATTTCAAGTTTTTGTTTGAGAGATCAAAGTCTTTAAACTTTTTTGTGAACTCGGTGTTCTTCAAATTTGTTCGTATCCTGCATTATGTTTAGAAAGATTCAAACAAACAAAAGGTGATCATGTATATATATTTATAATCATTTTAACTTTTTTTCACCTTTATGTTTTTCAAACTACAAATATTGCTATAAATTTGTGTCCTTCATTTTGATGTATTTGTAGAATCATGATGAAGTTTTCTCTGAGATTCTAATCGGCTGTAGGCCTCGTCAGGAATTTGTTCAGTCCAGGGGGCCGTTTCACGAAGCCTTCGCAAGGTGCGATCAATCGCAGTTGCCATGACGTCGTATCTCTTCACTATGGTATCCATTGGCAACTACACCTCGTTTCCGATGCGACTGCTTTGTGAAACGAGGCCCTGGGGCTTATTATACTAAGCTGGTGTAAACTCATAAGTTAAAGTGGCATGAGCTGCCAAAATTTACACTTTTTTCATAATTTCTGATTGTCACGACAGTAAGAGGCTTTGAGGGCCATCGAAAAACTAGGTGATTGCATGGCATTGGAATGAGAAAAATTCAACTGTATGTGGCATATAGGAACCGAAAAGTAAACACAATTTAAAAAACTGGGACGACCATTCATTTATTTTAAGCTTAAGTTAGTTCAAAACAATACTTTATCGTACATTTTCGAGACTAGAAGCACTAAAAAGCTTCTGAATTGTACGTCTTGAGAAAAATAGCCAATAATTTCAACATTCTGTATTAACGTCAAAATATCAACATTTTGGTAGCTCATGCCACTTTAAGAACATGAAATTACACTTTAGACTTTCGTCAAGTGTACGATCCTTTCACCAGCTTCATAGAACAAGTCACTGCATCCTAAATTGATACTTATTACTAATGTAATGATTCAATGAACTATTGATGTGTCTTAATATGTTTCAATAAATTTTATACCTCTTTTTAACACAATTAGAAACTTATCTCCATGGTTATTTTAGGCAAGAAGATTTTCCCTGTGCCCGTGTGTTTTAGTGTTCATAAATATATATATTTGGCCCCATTAGAGTTTTGACCTCTATACAAGCATACATATATCGCCTAAGGGTGTTCTAGCTATGTTTAGACCATTGGTCAAGCTCCACATATAACTTCCTGTCTAATTGCATGTCCATTAAACAACATTTCCGTGTGGTCAGTTTTGGCATCCGATCGGTAACAAACTATCTCATTCTGTTTTTTGTCTGGGAGTGTATTATTTCTGCATGTTATTCTGTTCAACAAGGCGGGTTCGAATCCCACTCGAACCAAAAAAAAAAATGGAAGACTTTCTGACTTTCGCCATATGTGGAAGAGTTGCCAGGTACTCAGCTAAACCTGGCAATGTTGCCATATAAGTGAAATAATTTTGAAACATCAATCAATCAATCATCATTCTGTTCAAAGATGGTCCCAAATATTAAAAATGAAATAGTTCCACAAGCTATCAGTCATCCATGATCTTAGAACGATGTGTCCAAAATAGCAATTCGCCATAGAAGTAAATGTTAAAAATGAACTACTTTTCTAACTAGCCAAAACTTTGACCATGCTCAATAGCTGTCGTTTTATAAAACGGGAGCTATTGAGTATGGTCAAAGTTTTGGCTATTTTCTAACCTGAGTTTTAACATTTTTTAAAGTCTTCCCTATTCTAAACTTTAATCTTGTATTTCAATCAGTGGTAAAAAAGATTCATAAATAAGTCAGTCATCTCAACAAACACCAACAATGAATTGTTTTAAATCTTGTATTATAAATTTCTCAGAAAATTTGTATATTCTCCCAAAATGAAAAAAAATTGAATATGTTGTGGTATTAATTTGTTCAATTAATCAATTTATTAATCAATCACGCCTCATATTTCATTCAAATTATGGGCAGCCATTTTAAAATATCATAGAATTTGGCCTTGCTGTTATATGAAATAACCTGAACAAAAATGAAAATAAACCCAATGCCAAAATGGGTAAACACTGATGCAAATGGCCCCTCTGCTGTTTTTATAATTTTAAGCCCGATCAATGAAATGATCAATCAATCACCCAACCAAACCAACCAATCAATCAATGAAACAATAATTAATCAACCAACCGACCAAACCACCAACCAATCATTCAGTAAAGCAACCAACCAAACAATCAATCAACCAATCAATCAATGAAACAATCAATCAACCGACCAACCCACCAATCAACAAATTAATCAATGAAACAATCAATCAATCAACTGACCGACCGAACAACCAACCAATTATTCAATAAAGCAATCAATCAATCAACAAACTAATCAATCAATGAAACAATCAATTCATCAACCGACCAATCAATCAATCAATCAACAAACTAAGCAACCAATCAATGAAACAATCAATTAATCAACTGACCAAGCAATCAATCAATCAATCAATCAGTCAACAAACCAACCAATCAATGAAACAATCAATCAACCGACAAAGCAATCAATCAATCAATCAATCAACAAACTAAGCAACCTGCAGTCAATCAATCAACAAACTATTAAAGCAACCAGTCAATCAATCAATCAACAAACTAAGCCACCAGTCAGCCAATGAAACAATCAATCAATCAACAAACCAACCAACCAATCAATGAAACAATCAACAAACCAACCAATCAATGAAACAATCAACAAACCAACCAATCAATGAAACAATCAACAAACCAACCAATCAATGAAACAATCAACAAACCAACCAATCAATGAATCAATCAATCAATCAACAAACCAAGCAACCAATCAATCAATCATTCACTTACCTCTCTTTACCTGTTGTATGTTTCAGTTCTAAGAAGATGCGGCGACAGAGGTCGCAGGCGCAGGTGAACAAATCATACCACCTGCCCTATATTATGACCTTGGCTCAACCAATCAGAGCCAGCGACGCAGTAAGTTGACCTCATAATTTTCTATGTAATCTACATGTTTTACGATTAATCATCAGCCGTTTAATGATGTCACACGTTCAGTTAAGCGTTCACGCAGCTCCATTTACAATGTTTATCAACTTAAGCTGTTGATGGCGATTTAAACGACAGAATGTGCAAGCGTACGTCATGTACATGTATGACGCAGTCACTGTCAGATTTTGTATTAATGTATTTCTTCTAAAGATTCAGCCACTTTTTTCCTCATAAGGATTCGACCATTAGAAAAGAAATATGCTAAATGTGGCCAGAAAAATTTGCCCATTAGAGGGAATTTAAGGCAATATGACCCACGGTGCACTGCAGTGTGTGAAAATGGTTATCCTTAAATTCAACTCCACATCTCCACATTTTTATCTGACTCAATGGGAAATTTAGGCCATTAGAATGGCTGAATATTTAGAAGAAATACGGTATGTAAAATATGTCATTGGTATCAAGAGCCCTGTGGACCAGAGTGGCAAACAGCTGATCGGTGGATGTTTCAAATACAAATTTACCCAAAAAAGAAAATGAAATTTCTCATGCCAATGATGCAAGTTTTAAAGCTTACTTTTATGTTTACTATTCATTTCTTTATTTCACCTTATGAGAAAATAACATAAATGCAATTTGGCAGAAAATTAGTAAGGGGAGGTTAACGTCAAAGACTTGTTTTATCCCTAGTCAGATTACGTTGTTGTCTAAAATAATTTTAGGCATGGAACAAGGTGTATCACAAAAAAAAAAATTATTCTGAAAAGTAATTACATTCGAAAAAATGCTGAAAAGAAAACGATAATATAAGTAATAATAATAATATCACGCCATTGGATGGGTGAGTCCAACAAATGCTTCTTAAGTTTGGATTTGAATAAAGATATTGAATCAATATGTTTTAGGTCATTAGGGAGTTTATTCTATTGATGTGGGCCCGAGTGTTTTAAGAACATAAAAGATTGGTCGCATAGCCTAGATGAATTGGTCTGTGGAAATTTGTATTGCGGGCTCTCGTTGGGTAGTTGTGAACAGTTTCCGGATAATAATGAACTCAGTGCTGTAACGCCATACCTAAACTTTGCTTTGTCTACATGTACATGTATGTGCCTCAAGACCCTGAAAGTGATTTAAAAATAGGAACATGCAGATAATATTATGCGTAACAGTTCTTAAAAAGAAAAAAAAATCACAATTCACACTCTGGGCCCTATTTGTAAACACATTAGCGAGATCGTTGTAACAAAGAACCTGCAGATAATAATATGCGTAACAGGTTTTAAAAAATAAAATAAAAATCACAATTCACTCTCTGGGCACTGTTTTTAAACACATTAGTGAGATCGTTGTACCAAAACCACAACTTGGGCTTAGGGGCTTTGAATCTAGACCAAGGTTCACTCTATGTTGTAATCATATAAAAATCGTCCCCTTGGTCAGCCCAGCTAATTCTGAGGACTTCTGTCCTCAATGCAATCTCTACTGAAGAAAACTGTGGATATGCACTGCATTTGTTTGCTTTTCACAGAATGATAATTTTGGCAGTTCATGCCACATAAAGTATGCCACAAGGTCATTTTGGAGTTTTTTTTTTATTGGCTTAGTTTTTTTTCTTCCTATTTTTTTGTACCATACTCAATAGGGTTAATTTATGTTTTACCATTCAACATATGTGCCTATTAGGGACATTTAGTTTTGTGTTTTGACTTACTTTATCGGGACAAAGATATATCTACAAATGTTTTGTATCCTTACACCAAACATTTATACACCTGGGCGAATATGTTATGGTTATTTAAACACGTAGTATCTGATTTCTCAATGTTGGGATACGTGTACCTGTTTATATTGCTGGCGTATCACCCGCTGTTAGCATGTAATAAGACAGTTTATTATATTTATGATCACTAAAACACACGGGCACAGGGAAAATCTTCTTGTCTAAAATAACCATGGAGACAAGTTTCTAATTGTGTTAAAAAGAGGTATATCATTTAGACTTTTATACCCCATAAGTTGTTGTAACAGTTTATTATGATGTCTTGGGCATTGTTGTTAATATTATTGTATTTAAAGTGGCTGAGCTGCCAAAATTTGCACTTTTTTCATAATTTCTGATAGTCATGACAGTTAAAGGATTTGAAGGCCATTGAAAAACTAAATGATTGGCATTGGAATGAAGAAAATCCATACAGTATGTGGCCTATATGAACCGGAATAGTGTTTGAAAAGTAAACAAATTTAAATAACTGGGACGACCATTCATTCAATATATACATCTTGAGAAAAATAGGCAATGATTTCAATATTCTGTTTTAACGGCAAAATATCAATATTTTGGCAGCTCATGCCACTTAAATATGCGGCAAGCGATTATGGGTATTCCGTATATAGGGGGGGGGGGGGGGGGGGGAGGGGCTCGCCAATTCATCCACAATGATAATCTTTTAGTTACACACAGGCCTTCCATCAAGGGGCCATGGGTTTGAATCCCATTAATTCAAATATTTTCTTGGGTAAATCTCTTTCTCGGATTTGTGGAAGGTTGTCCAAGTAGCCGCTGTAAGTGGGCTTTCCTCCCCCACTAAACCTGTGAAGCACCTCCTGCGGGATAGAGGTGAAATAACCTTGAGTGTAGTGTAAAACATCAACCAATCAATCAATCAGTCAATCACAATCTTCAAGTGATGTATATGCTACATGTACGTTATGAATAATTTACAATGTACTAATCACAAGGCCAATAAAATGAATTTTATTTGACTTTGACAATCTTTTAGCCAATACATTTGTTTTATCGATCAATTTGGTTATCTGAAGAAATATGATCTGCCATTTCACAAAAAAATATATGTAAAAAAGGGTGGAAAATTAATGTTGAGTTTCCCTATACAGTCCCGTTATTTAAAAAAAAACTTGCAGATTTTTTTTTTCTCGTAAATTACTTAAATTTTTTTGAGAATTCATACAACATGTATAATGTATTATTGTTTGTGAATAATATAGAATATCTTCATGTAAAACATTGGGTTACATGTAAACAAATAAAACTTTCTTGGATTAAATAAAGAGAAGGAAAAGCAAATGCCGGTCCAGGACTTGCAAAGCTCATACCAAACGCCTCTATGAGTTACCGTACTAGCAATAGTCTACGACTACAATACATTACGATTGATTAGTATGTACCGTTTCCCCGCCAAATGATTTTAATTATCTTTACCATTGAGGGATAGTACAAGCTTTGTTTAAAAGCTTTATTCCCGCCAATATTCAGAACAAAAAATTGTAGATAAACCTCATTGTATATTTTATTTGGTGAATAAATAATCAATCAATCAAGAGGTTGTGTGGGTAAATCTCCCCACTGCTGCAACGTTATACCAATTGACCCTTAAAAGCTGTACTAGAGTATAAGTACTAACAAAATAACTGTGGAAATAACTTAATCGTTTGATATCTTCAACTAACTGGGTTAATCATTAAACTGATTTATTGCCTCGGTATTGATTCGCTTGAATGAATTAGGTAACAACAGCTATATGATCTATATACTTGACACAATTGTTAGTCAGTAGAATTGTTGATATATTGTTTGACTGTTTGGTGCTAGATTTTGAATCTAATGGGGTGGGGGGGGGGGGGGGGGGGGGGGGGGGGCAGAGGGTACATGTGCTTAAAAAAGTGACAATTTTCTATCCCATGAAGACCAGACTTCGTTTTGGTACATTTTCCAATTGTTAAAAAAGGTTAACTTCTAATTTAAGTTAACCTGTCCGCCAGGGCCACCTGTCCAGTTCAGACGTTTGATAACATTAGACATGGGGTTCGTTTCACAAAGCAGTCGCATCGCAAACAAGGCGTAGTTGCCAATGGATACCATAGGGAAGAGATACGACGTCATGGCAACTGCGATTGACTGCACTTTGCGACGGCTTCGTGAAACGGCCCCCTGGTCAGCAAAATGGCTCTGTGACATCATTACATTACTTTTTACCTGCATTCAAAATGAAGTTTTTTGGCCTGCTTAATTTAAATTTTATTTAGTTTTACCTGGGTGTGAATAAAAAAAATTAACATAATTAACAGTATTCTATTTTTTTTTTTACAAAATTTTATTCTTTTTTTTAGAATCAGTTTTTAGTTGAAATTCATCGCCTTGTATCACATGCATGTGCTGTACAAAACATGTTATTTATCCGTTTCTCAAAATTAACTTGAAATCATTTTATCTTATTTTTAATGAAATTTAATTGAATTTGAAGTTCTTATCTCTTCAGTAAAATTTATGGAAATCTAAATATAATTTTATTAAAATTTGCCTAGAGATTTTGAAAATGGCAGGCTTGCCTTTATGGAGTTATTTTGTGGCCTCTAGAAAATCTCCTAGTGACTTATGTAAACTGTCAAATATTTACCTGAGTACCTGAATTTTACAGGTAGACTTTTCTCGTTAAGCCCTTTGATCCTAAAGGTTGGGCTGTAATGACAGATGACTAAATCAGGCCAAACATAAAAAATGAACATTTCATGTTAACAGACTGCCATTCAAAACCATAAAAAATTCTATGAAATCTATTATTAAATGTTTGAAACTCTCTTTAAACGTGGGTTCCATACTAATGATAAAAAATTAAGACATCACCACGTCGTCAGTTGTTACACTTGACGAACAGGTGTTGAAAGCTGGTGGTGATGTCTTAATTTTTTATCATTAATTCTATTATTGTTTTTATTAACTTTGTTTTCTTTTTTGTCCTCATTACGCAGTGTGATAAGTAATATTTGTAAATTGCTCTCTCTTTATACAAAATACAAAACGTAATTCTAACAAAACAAAAAAAGCTCCTGATTGCTTAATTTCTTTGCCTTATTTCTTAGTTATCTATCCAAGATATTCTGTTTCCTTATATTTGTGATCACCTACTTGTCTCCATGGTTATTTTAGACAAGAAGATTTTCCCTGTGCCCGTGTGTTTTAGTGTTCATAAGTTATATATATATAGGAGCCTAGATGATTTCTCGGCAACGATCGGTTCCGGTAGCCTGTTGTTAGTGTTGTTCTAAAATGTACAACTAAAGAAATGGAAATCTGTTACCCATAATTTAAGTCAGTATATATTTATGATCACTAAAACACACGGGCACAGGGAAAATCTTCTTGTCTAAAATAACCACGGAGACAAGATTCTAATTGTGTTAAAAAGAGGTATATCATTTAGACCTTTATACCCCATCATAAATTGTTGTAATAAAGTAAACCTATGATGTTTCATTAGGTTGACGACTGACAGGAGCTTAGCCTCGGTCAGTAGAATGTTCTGGAATCCTTTTGTAATGGTATGATATACAACTGAACTAGCATATAATTTGTACCGGATGGTTCCAAGCATTTCAATATACAAAGCCGATTCAATGTTTTTGACCAACACCGAAATTATCTGACAGGGAAGGAAACTAAATGATGACGTAAGAAACTCTGAACTATCTGGGGGCAAATAGTGTTGAATCTTGGAAGGTAATCTAGGAAAATCTTGGCTGAGTGGGTGGGGTTTGAACCTGTGACCAGTTGGCAGGAAGATTACCAACTCAACAATTATACAGGGCTGCTTTTACTTCACTTTAGTTAAGGTCTTACTCCGTTATTTATAATTTCCGACATTTATTGGTCGTCGACCAGGTGCCGACCAATAAATATCCAAACATAAATAACGAGGTACCTGTAGGCATTTAATATTATTGAATTAGGCTGCTTTGTACCAGTAGGGCTTATATAGCAACCACAGAAAAAGCCCCTTTGCCCCCCCCCCCCCTTCCCTCCACCTCCAACATTCAATGATTTGTTTGGCAGGAAGCAGATATATTTTTACCTATGGCCTAATAATGATCGATGATCCGCCTTATGTCTTACCCTCCATTATTAAATAATCAAACTTGCCAGTGGACAGTGATTGATCAAACAAACAGAGGTTCTAGAGAGGGGGTATCACAACATTGCACAAGACCCAATGCAAAGAGGCTCTAGAATGGGGTATATAAGAAGAAATAATTTTACATCCACAATAAAATATAAAACAAGTAAGCAAACAAAGAATATTGTAAATCTTTCAAAAGTTGGCATCATTCCAGAGCTCAAATTCTAATTTAAATTTCATAATAGAACTTTTAAGGTATTTAGTTGAAATGAGAAATATCCCATTTTTGGTTGCTTGTTTTATTCTATAAAGAGGTTTTTGTTTTCTTTGAATGGATTTCTTTAAACCAGATTGGATTTTTTAAAATATATTATATGCTGTCAATGAAGTGTAAAACTTTGTCAAAATGGTCCCTGATAATGACTTTTTAACTTTTTAAAATGTTTACAATGCATTATTTTATTTCATTCAAAAGATATAGTATACACTTAAGTTTTATTGAAACTGTTTTTCTGAAATCGTGTGCTCTCTTTTTTTAAAAAAAAAGAAAACTAGATTAAGAACATGTGTAAAACAGTAAATTAGAAACATGTCTCCATGGTTATTTTAGTCAAGACGATTTTCCCTGTTTAATTGTCTATAAATACAAATGTATACAAAAACTTCCTTAAAGTGACATAAGCTGCCAAAATGTTGATATTTTGACGTTGAAACAGAAGCTTTTTAGTGATTCTAGTTGAGAATGTACGATAAAGTATTGTTTTGCACTAACTTTGGCTCAGAATGAATGAATGAATGGTCGTCCCGGTTATTTAGATTTTGTTTACTTTTCGAACACTATTCCGGTCCGTATAGGCCACATACTGAATGGATTTTCCTCATTCCAAAGCCAATCATTTAGTTTTTTGATGGCCTTCAAAGCTTCTTACTGTCGTGACGATCAGAAATTATGAAAAAAGTGTGAATTTTGGCAGCTCATGTCACTTTAATTGTTTATAAATATACAAAAACATCCTTAATGTACATAGACCTATTCCCGATTAATATATTCAGAAACTCTTATTTCCAACCTCTTGAATGACGAACAATTATCTTATTCTGTTTGAACAAAATTTTCCTTATATTTGACATCTCATGCCACTTTATGGAAAGGTTTATTCGTTAGCGGTCTTTTTCTCGGATCAGTCTTGGCATTTCTGCTCTTTAGCTGTAATTAAATGCTTTGTTGAGCTATAATTGGTACAGGAAAAATTGTAACCTTTTTTAAGAAGTTAAAGTTTTGAATGCAGATAAAGCTGATTTGCTTGGATTAATGTGGATTAAGATAGGATTAAATCTGGTAGTTAAGGGGCTGGAAATTGGGATTAACTCTGATATGTCAATATTTAATATTTTTTTTGGTAGTATATTCTGGTGGCAATGCTGTATATAGTCTAGTAGCTTGATCAGAAAGGCCCAAATTAGTTTGCAAATCTGTTAATCTTAAGATAATCCTGTCAGGATATGGACGTAAATTTAGCCGTAGTGAAGTGAACGGATTAAGGATTATAAGCTTACATGTATGTGCGGTTTGTTCTTGCCTGTTATGAAAGGATAGTCACTTTTTACTCAACTGGGACTGCATTTTTATGGCCAGACCAAATCTGAAGCTGCTATACTGAAAGTTTGAACTTCATTTATCATACTATGTAGTTCTACCAACGAAAAACACTTCCAGAATTTTCGAAACTGCATGCATTTCTGGATCTACCCTCCATTAGTTGTGTTTATAACTGCTGATTTGGAAATAAGAAAAGGATATTAGCATTGTGTGAAATATTAGGAGCTTGTTTGTTGTGCAACAGATTTGTGTTCCTAATGTGTGATCCACTGAGCGACAGGGTTTAAGCAATGCTAGGTTACTGATGGTGTGAACAACAACAACAACTGAATCTGCAGATCATATCCCTATTGTATTTTAACATAGACTGTGTTGGATTAAGAATTATATGCATTATTGTGTCTGATTTCCGGAATTTGTTGTAAAAGCATACGCCAAAAACGTCTCCCTGGACAATTTTAGAATAAGGAATACTTGTGTCTGAAGTTCAGATAAAATAGGTGTCTGAAGTTCAGATAAAATATGCGTCTGAACAGTGAAAAATATTGATTTGCTTGAGGAAAGGATTGCTTGAAAAGGAAATCCAAATGTTGATGGACGAAAAGAAAATAATGAGTACCTAAAATTCAGACATTAGTTGATTTACAATTTTATTTTCTAACCGCACTGCCCATGGGTTTGTTGTGCTTAAACCTTGGACTGAAGAGTTGATCACGGATTCCATTCAGATCGGATTTACGGTGGATTTTTGTGCCGTTTTTGATTTCATTTTTAGGGTCTGATTTCCTTGATATTGATTGTCATTTAGTTATTTTAAACACTTTGATCAAGATGCAATTCTTGCCATAACGAGGGCATCTGTTTCTTTGAAAGAATTACGTGTATAAAAACAGACTTTGGCTTCATAGACATTGAAAATGAAAGGGGAATCAAAAAGGAGCAGAAAGGTAGGTTATTCATTATTATGAATCCTGCACGCGAAATACGATCGGTATTGGATGTAAATGAATATACATGTAATGACGTTTTTATTATATTTATGAACTCGAAAAAACCCGGGCACAGGGAAAATCTTCTTGTCTAAAATAACCATGGAGACAAGTTTCTTTTTGTGTTCAAAAGAGGTATATCATTTAAAAAGACCTTTATACCTCATCATAAGATGTAATAATATATATTTATGAACACTCTAAAACCTGGGTACAGGGAAAATCTTCTTGTCTAAAATAACCATGGAAACAAGTTTCTTATTGTGTTAAAAAGAGACCTATCATTTAGACCTTTATACTGTACCTCATCATAAGATGTAATAGTATATACATGTATTTATGAACACTATAAAACACGGGTACAGGGAAAATCTTCTTGTCCAAAATAACCATGGATACAAGTTTCTAATTGTGTTAAAAAGAGGCCTTTTTCTTATACATAAATAATCAAACCTGAATTAAATGATTCTGTGCCACTATAACACACATAAAATAACCATGGAGACATGGAGTTTCTAATTGTGTTAAAAAGAGGCATTTTGATTAAACATAAATAATCAAACCTGAATGAAATGATTCTGTGGCCTTGAGATATGTTTACCCAATCATACAGTTTGTGTTTATGGATGAAGCATGTGTTCGAATGGAACATTTTGCGAGGACATTGTCTGAATAACGTCATATTTGAACTGTGTGTGTCAGCGGAGTGACCTTTGTTGCCCGGTTTCCTCCCACAATAAAACTGGTAACGCCGCCATATAAGTGAAATAATCTTGAGTGTGGCGTAAAACACCAAACAATCAACTCCAATATGACTCTCCAATAAGGATTTCCGCTCCATTATGGACTGATACTGGATTGACTTGTCGTTATTTGTTAGCTTTCCATTGGTTAATTCATTTTGGTTGTATAATAATGAAACATATTTGATGAAAGTGAAATTTAATAGCTGTTGTTATAAAGTATGTATTTGATTTGATTACACTGCAAGGTACCAATTAGAAATTGAAAAAAATTGAGGCGATTTTTTACTTGGTCGCCGTATGTTGAAGAGCTGCCAGGTACTGGCCGAAGGCCGAGGGTTTCCTCTGGGCAATGAGCCCGGTTTCTTCCACCACTAAACCTGGCAACACCGCCATATAAGTGAAATAATCTGGAGTGCGACTTAAACATCAATCAATCAATCAATCTTTCCGGGACATGATTTTGAAAATTACTCTTTTATTGTACTTTTTTTTTTCAAAGAAACTCGACCAGTAGGCCTTCATCCAAAATTAAATTTTTCTTGTTTGTCCACTTTAAGTTATGATCTTACATTGCTGGGTATTTTCTGATTCCAATAACCATCAACAAGTTACTACTTATATTCCCATACCCAATAAGTCAATCAGAAAAGTGTAACCCCAAAAATAGGGAGAATTAATACCTGTATTTCTTTATGCATTCTGTAAAAGAAATAAGCAACTAAATTCAACAAATGGCAATAATACACGTAATTACCAGCCCTACAAAACGCTCACTGGGAATGAAAAAAATCAGCTGTTTATCCAAAATTGATTGATTATCCATTAACGATGGAAGAGTTTCCTGTGAACTGACCTAGTGCTATAAAACCATTCATCCATGTTAAGACTACCATATTTCTTCTAAATATTCAGCCATTCTAATGGCCTAAATTTTCCATTGAGTCAGACAAAAAATGAGACGTGTAGTTGTGTTTAAGGATAACCGTTTTCACACACTGCACGGTGGGTCATATTGCCTTAAATTCCCTCTAATGGGCAAAATTTTCTCGCCACATTTAGCATATTTCTTTTCTAATGGTCGAATCCTTATGAGGAAAAAAGTGGCTGAATCTTTAGAAGAAATACAGTACCTGTAATTAATCAAACATTTACCTGTCCAGGTGAGCTGTATTGATTACAGGTAGGTTCCTTAACGAGATTCCTTTGTTTATCAATCAGGTGATTTGTCTAGATTTCCTGGCATTTAACAAGTTCAAGTTTGTTTATTAGGCTTTAGCCCTATTGGGCTCTAGCCTTTTCCACAATTGGAAGTGGCCACATGTACATAATATAATATGGTATATATGGAGAGTTACAGCTATATAATGTAATATTGCAGATAAAAGAAAATTGAATTTAACAATTTTAACAAATGTTTCTTTGACCGGCTTGAAATCTACATGTAGTTGCGAGGCATTTATTTGACAGTTTCCTTAGCCATTTGCAATTCTACATATTTTGTAAGGGAATTAAATAAGAAGTGATCAATCTCGGACGAAAGACTGTGAGTAAATTTTCCACCAAAAATATATTTTGGGAATGCCCTGTTGCTTTGTTTTCTGTCTGACCGTCAGTAAACAAACAGCTGAAAATGCACCACATGCGCAGCCACAACGGTCTTGTACTATGCACCTAACTAAGGTCCATTCTCAATCAGTAAACAAAGCAGACAAAGGATTTCCTCAATTAAAACTCACTTTTCAGCGGTCAGTGGGAGCTAGGAAAGTTACCAATGGCCATCTGGAAACCTCATCTTATAAAAACAACAGTTGAATAGCATACATTTATTCAAAGTGCTCACTTGCTTGCGTTATACATACTTCCTTTTCAGAATTTTTTCATACGATATAATAGTATTCTCGTTATTTTGGGATTACACTTTCTTGAAAATATGGTAGAAATTCCTCTACCGATTTTTGGATGATGCCCGAAACGGGAATCGAACCCAGGTCCCAGAGTATGGCACCTATCGCCAGCATTTAGTGCTACCATATTATCAAGAAAGTGTAATCCCAAAATAACGAGAATACTGTTATACCCACTTTCTAAAAGACACTAATTAATTAAATACGATATAATAGTCAATCTCAACCAAATATATCTTAATAGCAGCCATGACTATAACGATTAATATCCTATCCCAGCATTTCTAACCTGCTCCATGGTAAACGGAAATGTACATTGCCAGTAAATGACTTTACATTTGAACAATCTTTGTTCCGAGCTTGTCCCTTTAAGCAATTAGTGTCTGTAACGAAGAAACTTCTAACCAACATTTGTACACGGAGACCATTTCACTAGAGTTGATTCTCCTATATTAAAACTATTTTTTTTTTTTCTTGGTGGGATGGGGGGGGGGGGGATGCATTTAACATAATTCAAACGTCTAATGAATAAAACGATTGGTAAAAGGCTTGCTAAGTACATGTAGTACCCCCTTGATGCTTTATCATCCCTACACCTACCAAGGTACACTTGTCTAGCAAACCGCAAGGCCTGTCAGAAAAATGTTAGTCAGACACCCTAATGTGTTTTGAAGTGGAAAACTTGTAGTGAAAACTTCACCACCTGAGGAGATTTCAAAAGCACATGTAAACCATCATTATGCGGTTGAATTAGTTCACTCTCCACAGTTTGGCACATAGTATTGGCAAAGTTTTTTTTACCCTATCCTCAAATAATGAGTTTCTGGTATTTGGGTGTATAAATAACTGTTATTATTAAAATAGATTTTCAAAGGAAAAATATAAACTCATTTTCTCTGCCTAAAAATGGATTTCTAAGTATTTTTTTTGTAAAAACCTACAGCAACAGGCAAACGGTTGGTGTACGTCTACATGTACATATGTCATTAAATTTTATGGAGATCATTGATACAACATGCTTTCAATACTAAGCTAACTATATTGAACTTCCATAAAATAAAAAAAAATTAAGTCATTTTGTTGGTTTCTCCTTTTTTATACATGATTTAGATTTTTATGTTGCTGGGTGGTGGTGGGGTGAGGGGAGGGGGGGGGGTATATATTTTTCTGTCATTTCATTCATTTTCGTTGGGTTTTTTTGTGTGGAAATTTCAGCAAGTTTATTCAGTGCATGTGGGTTTACATGCTTGAAAACACCTGGGCAGCTTTTTGGCTGTTTCTCTTAATACCTGAAGAGTCTTCAAGGTAACGATCTTTCCAGACGGCTTATTGCTAACTTCTTTTACGCAAGATGAAACTGTGTGTTTTGACAACTACCACTCGTGCTAGGCTCAGCTTTCTGATTGGTTGAACTTGTTGATGAAAATACAATTTGTTGCCGTCAGTTGTTGGAAGAACGTAACATAAGTTGTAAATGCCTATCAAATTGGTACAATTACCTAAGCACACCTGTTCTGCACGTGTGTTGTCATGGCAACCATTTTTTCATTTCGCTCTCAATTTATTTCCCTTCCTGCACAAGAGTCAATCCTAAGTCATTGGTTTTTCTTGACGTGAACTGGCGAGGATGCCCCAAAGTATGGAACCAAAGTGCCGAACAAAATAACCAAACCAGGGCTCATGGAGTGATAGATTGGAATGAGCTTAAAAATTTAGACCGATGTTGAACTTTGACCATCGGCAAGAAAGTCTACAGTGATTTTTTTTCCTATCTTAAAAAGTGGACGTTCATTTTGAAGTTTACCTGATGATCGATACTATCTGCTGAAAGACAATGCAATTTTGACCAGTTGTATTTTCTGTTTATGTTGTTTTCAAAGTAACCATATGAAGAGAGTTTCATGCAGTAGGTCTGCATGTTATTTCGACAGACAGACAACACGTTTTTAATCGCCATCAAAGGAAATGGCAATGTGGCTATCTACGAAAAGTGACTCGTTCAATTTTGTTTTCTGTATTTTAAGAAGAGTGGTGTCTTCTGTTGACCCAGTTTTTTATTTCTTGGAAGTTTTTAAATCTGATTTTTGAATGGGATCTGCACATCTAAGGATTGGAAACTACCTTCAAACATTTTTTTCTCTCCTGAAAGGATTTTTCTGAGAAAAAATGACGAAACAGACAAACTTACTCTCTCAACGACGCAGTGGATTGCTGCTTTTTTGTTTGAAATGGAATAATACAGATGTTTTACTGGATTCAAATTCTGAAAGCAAACTGAATCCTGAAACATAAGTTATAAAAGCCAGTTCAGAGAAACTAAGGTTTACCAACGAGCTCCAGAAATACATAAGCAATACAGTCAATATACGGACTGTTACGTAGCCTACGGGTTTAATTAAGTTTCGAAAGATTTCTCTGCCTCAGAGATTCAACTAAAAGCATTTTTGGGACATCCTCTGGCACTTGAAACAACAACAACATCCATGCCCTGGTTTGGTAACGAACGTAAATGGAAAATGGAGTTTAGTGTGTTAGTTTTGAGCTTATAAACTGTACTAGTCTACTGAGATGTATTCAAAATCGTTTGTCAAGAAACCGTTTCAAAGGGATTTCATTTTGGAAGTCTTGTTGATAATTTTGTGTTAAAACCAAATCAATGAGTAGGCCTATGACTTATACTGTTCAGCAAACAAGGTGATGAATAAACTATCTTATAATGAGAATTAATGAAAAATATTTATTATTTGAAATATTAAATTCCATTGCAATTTATAAAGACAGACATCGGCATATGTGTTTAAAGCTTGTGTTGTTCACAAAACTTTATGCTTTGTGGTGATGCCTTTTAATACTAATTTCTCATTAAGGGGATGAACATTTTCAACTGTGGTCTTCAGTCCCAGTTAAGCTATCCTAACTTCCTAAAGGGACACGGTCAATCAATCAATCAATCAATCTCTGACTGTTTAATTACCACAGGCTCTTCTGATGACATAGGAAATAATCAAGGACTTTTCGAGTGAATTTCAAGGATTTTTTTTTTTTGGTGCCCATTTAAAATTTTTATCAATTCATTTATTTTTCTGATTGAGTTAATTTGTAGTATTAAGTATGTTCCTTTATTTTAATTATGATCGTTAGTTAAATTTCTCATTTAAAAGTATAATATGAAATTTTCAAATTGGTAATGAAATTGATTTTTTACTTCTTTAACTTTGGTTTTTTGCTGAAGGTTAAATAATTAAAACCCATAAAAAGAAGTCTTAAAATGAATTATGTACACAAGCAATATCAATTCATTTTGCTCAGCTGTTATAAACTAAACATTGCACATTGACTAATTTCAGAAGAGAAATTTTTTAATTTCGATATTATTTCTCCAAATAACGAGACTGAGACTCCCCCCCCCCTCCCCCCGCCTACTACTAGATATCTTGACGTTTCTAGAGGCTGATAGCTGATTTTTTTTCTCAGGTTAGACAAGTTCATCTCTAGGGATTATATTTCCTGTTGTGAAGTGGCTATACGGCTTATCACCCATAGATAAGGGGCTATTTTTTAAAAACTGTTTGACCTTAAGATAAAGGGTAACATTCAAGTATGAATTGTAACCCTTTAGTTGTATGATTTATGATACAAGGTTAGGTTAACTCACCTTTTATCAAATAGTGGAGTGTTCATTTCGAAGAAATCCTCCATAATAAAAGTGTTATCAAAAAACTTAATAGAGAATTAAATTTTTTTGTGATATAACACACTTTTAACACTGAAATTTCTTGCTTTGATGCTATATTAAGCCGTAGCCCTGACAATCAAGGGCGACTGGAATATTACGGCCATTAAAGGAATGGGAAAAAATAAAAAAATCCAGCACAGCTGAAATTTTTAGGCTGTACAATGTATTTAGCCACGATCACTCGCTTTAAAAATGTATATGCTAACACTTATGGAAACTTGCCAATAATCAAAATCTCACTTGATCTAAAGTTGTTTCATCCAAACATATGTTTAGAATAAAGTAAAATTGATGG
This sequence comes from Lepidochitona cinerea, assembly GCA_963971465.1. Classification (NCBI taxonomy): domain Eukaryota; kingdom Metazoa; phylum Mollusca; class Polyplacophora; order Chitonida; family Tonicellidae; genus Lepidochitona; species Lepidochitona cinerea. Next base: position 5,689,618 of record OZ020565.1, read on the forward strand.
TTCGTTAAGGTGTAACAGCTAGATTCAACTTTTAACTTTTTACACCCGGGTGTAACAGGAACATTTGACTTATAATCCAAATTTTATTTGGTATATTTAAAATGACAAACTATCAAAATTTACACTTTTTAAAATAAATTCTGATTGTCACAGTTAAATTAAGAGGGGTTCAAAGTTCATGAAAAAAATAAATGATTGATGTTGGAATTAGGAAAACCAAACATACAGTTTCATAGAAAGCAAAATAGTTTTTAAAAGTAAACAAAATGTGAACGGACCTATAGCCTACTCATTCATTCTAAGCCTAAGTTAGTTCAAAAGTACCATTCTATGAACCGAATTGTGTCCGAAATAAAATTATTATTAAAACATTTTAATTACATACATTTGGGAAACTAAAGTAGGACTAAAAAGATTTAAAGAATTATAATGGATGCAATTAAAAAATACCTTTTTAAGCCAACAAATTTTGACTTTAAATACCTGTGCCAGGCTCCTTCTTACAATAAAAATAATAAACAGATCAAAATACGAAACATATTTGTTTAGTAAATTCAACCAAGGCGAACAACTTAAAGCATTTTCCCACATTGTATGTACATGTAGCCTACTAGACTAGTATTAGCATCTGCATGAACTAAATGGAAGCAGTAAGAACCGTTTTCTTAAAGCACCCTACAGTTTTTCCCACGGGTTTATTTTCTCTGCCAACATAGAGACTGCTGTGTGTTGATATGTCAGTTTCTGTACCAGACATTTGCTAGCTTACATTTTCTTACTTTCTGTTATCTGTAGGTCATTTCATTCTTTAGGATAGACACTGGTTTCTGGGTAAACACCCCTATACCCAATGAATGGATTTGCCGTTACAATGTTTTTTAAGTATAGGTTAAAAGCACAATAGATCCTTCCATTTACCAAGATAGGGGTGGCAAGCTAAATAGGTAAATCTTGCAGATATGACCCTTTGTTTTGAATGAAGCTTTCCTTTTGGCTTGGAGGTTATTTTGTGTTTTCTCTGTCATAATTTCTGCATATTTTGGACATTAGGAATACAAACATTGTACCCGGTCTGATCTTGTCGCAGTTGTCGCCAAGGACTTGATGGTATCAGCTTCTGTTTGTAATGAAAGATTTGGGGAATATCGAAAATGTCAATTCTTATGTGCTCTTGCCGTGGGATTCCATTTTGTTCTCCCTTTAAATTTACACACTCAATGCAACTGTTTCTTTTCAAAATGTTGCTGGTTTCACACCTGCTGTGTCTTGTGTAGGGCTACGGTTTCATTTTTGGAAATTAAGTCGTTTTGTTAGCTTAAGGGGCATGAGCTGCCAAAATGTTGATATTTTGACGTTAAAACAGAATGTTGAAATTATTGGCTATTTTTCTCAAGACGTATAATTCAGAAACTTTTTATTGCTTCTAGTTTCGAAAATGTACGATAAAGTGTTGTTTTGAACTAACTTTGGCTTAGAATGAATGAATGGTCGTCCCGGTTATTTAAATTTTGTTTACATTTCGAACACGTTTTCCGTTCGTACAGGCCAGATACTGTATGGATTTTCCTCATTCCAACGCTAATCATTTAGTTTTTTGATGGCCTTCAAAGTCTCTTACTGTCGTGACGATCAGAAATTATGAAAAAAGTATGAATTTTGGCAGCTCATGCCACTTTAAAGCCTCTTACTGTCATGACGGTAAGAAATTATAAAAAAAGTGTGAATTTTGGCAGCTCATGCCACTTTAACAACGTAGATTACATCATAGAGTGCAGTTCATGAATTCTTCAAAACAAAAACAAAAATCCATAATTTAGGATGATTTTAGTTGAGACACAATTTAAGAAGTGCTGATTAGTTTTTTAAAAAAGAAACTATTAACTGTTAACTATTTTAATTCAATATGAATACCATTCTAATTTAATATTTCTTTGATTTGCAGGATATTTTAAATGAATTTACAGTGAATTGCGTTATACAAATTCCATTTTTCTGTTAGCTGACTTGTATTTGATTTATTGATCTATCTCATATTGAATCGTAGAGCAAATCAAGTGGCAATCGATTAACCGCCCATTTCAAAATTGGACTTGCTTATTCCAGTTATAGGAGATCCTCTATTTAACATCACCATTTTAATGAAACCGGCCCAAATATCTGATGTGGTTTGCTGTGTCGTGCTGCCCATCAGACCCCCGGGAACCAGAGCGTAGGGGCTGGAGTGGGTTCCGTAGGCATTCAACGAGGGAGTTCCAAGCTAGGGATCGAAGACCTCTTCAAGTGCATCAACCATTCAGAAAGACTTGGTCAGAGGCCGTTCAAAATTTAGAGGATTTTTTCCCACCCACTAATCTTTTGCAATATTCATGTTACAACAACAGCAATAATGAAAACTGTAACTATAGCAACAGTAGTTATAGCAACCTGTCAAGCAAGGAACAATTAAGTTGTCAGTTTTCACAATCTTCGTCAAATAGTAGTATCCATAGTGGAAATTCTTCTGGTTGTCATAGAGACAGAAGTAGTGATAATGGATTCCAATATGGCTACCATAATGGATATTATAACTGTTGCCATGGTGATATTCAAAATGGCTGCCTCAGGTGTTATCATTACAGGTGCAGAAATATTTACCATTTTGATTGCCCCAAAAACGATCAAAGCAGGGATGTGAAAAATGGATACAGAAACAGATATAGACAACGAAATGAATTCATTCCAAATGAAAATTGCTGTAAATTTTCTAAACTACCAAACTGTTTGATCGAAAATGGTTCCAGGCAAACAAGTGTTGAAAGCAACTTTTCTGCGGTGAATAAAAATGGATTTCAGAAAATTGAATGTTCCTATGTGAGCAATGGCTGTCGTCCAAGCTACTGGGAATTACACGACCAATCTAGACCATCATGCCCCACGGGAAGAAGCCCTTTCAGCTCGCAATGGGAATTACGCAACTCCGTTGATGATTCCATGCCCCCATCACCTGTCACGGTAAAGAGATTATTGCATCCCTTTGTGTTGCCATGGCGCCCTCCTTTGAATAAAGCATGCGGACAATAGATTCTAATATATGCATGACATGAAACATGTGTGCATGCTCTACGTTTACTGTTAGCGAAACTTTTCATATTATACTAACTGTAGATACATTTAGTGATTCTATTGCAAAAGCCTGGTTGTTAGTGCAAGGTTTTCATAGGAATGTTAATTTCGCTTAGTTGTATATATTTATTTACTGATGGTTTTTGAGCGTCTTTATTTAGAATTCAATTACTCTTATTTGAACTTTGATCGATTTAACTTTGATCAATTGTTGTCTGTTTTTATCCGATCAACTTAATTAAGATTTTGTAGTTTATGATAACTACCAAACGAAAGAAATGTAACGTCAGGGTTTTTGTGAATCACTTGGTCAGACATAGATTTTTTGTTTCCACCCTTTTAATAGGGCCTACATAATGAAACCTTTATACATTAGTGAAATCTGAAGTGTGGTGTTAAATACCAAAAGTGTATCGATACTTGCCACATAGCTTGATAACGTACAATGTAAAATGTCTGTGAAATGCCAAGTCAGGGATGTTTAACTTTAAACATTTGGTTTAATAAGCCATTATGGTTCACAGTATGGTACGCCCAATCTCTATATCCAAACTCTATAGCATTACCCAAACTACATGTATACCCAAACTCTAGATTCAAACTTAGTACCCATCCCATATGCCCAAACTCTATACTCAACATCTAAAACCAAACTCTATACCCAAATTCTATACCCAACCTATATGCCTAAATTCTATACCCAACCTATATGCCCAAACTCTATACCCAACCTATATGCCCAAATTCTATACCCAACCTATATGCCCAAACTCTATATCCAACCTATATGCCCAAACTCTATACCCCAACTCACTCTATACCCAAACTTAATACCCAAACTTTATACCCAAATCCAACACTCAAACTCTATACCCAAATCCAAACCCAAACTTTAAACCCCAACTCACTCTATACCCAAACTTAATACCCAAACTCTATACCTAAACTTTATACCCAAATCCAACACTCAAACTTAATACCCAAACTTTATACCCAAACTTTATACCCAAACTTTTTACCCAAACTTTATGCCCAAACTCTATACCCAAACTTTAAACCTAAATCCACTTTATACCCAAATCCAATACTCAAACTTTATACCCAAATTCAATACTCAAACTTTATACCCAAACTTAGTACCCAAACTTTATACCCAAACTTTAAACCCAAATCCAATACTCAAACTTTATACCCAAATCCAATACTCAAATTTTATACCCAAATTCAATAGTCAAACTTTATACCCAAACGTTATACCCAAGTCCAATACTCAAACTTTATACCCAAACTCAATACTCAAACTTTATACCCAAATCCAATACCAAAACTTTATACCCAAATCCAATACTCAAACTTTACACTCAAACTTTATACCCAAATCTAATACCCAAAATCTATACTCAAACTATACCTAAAGCCTTATTATTTCTTAGTTATCACTTTGCACCTAGTAAACCGCAGATGCATGTCAGTTTTGAAACCTTGTTAATACCAATATTTAACAGATGCCAGTTTGGTTTGCTTGTAGCTGCTGCTCTTATTGAGGAAAATATTGTGAGAAATATTTGCTTTGATCTTTCATGCATTCAAACTATTCCATAATTTTGTTGACAATGTTCTCGACTTATAATGCCTGTGATTAAATGACTGTTGATTTGGTCTACAATTTATCTACGCCCATTTTACCAAAACAAACTCGGAGTACACTTAATCTGTAGTGACCTATTTTACGACATTGGCTTTAATCATGAGACACTTCTTAATAATGTTTTCTATACGAAGTTGCGTCAAGATTATTTTGTGAGTTTGTTCCAGCAATTTGTTTGGAGAGTATCGAATATCCCAATTCTGCGACCAAATATGTGCTTTCTGAAAAGCATCGAGTTTCTTTATATGGATTAAATATGCCTAGATCAACGGGGCCTTATGGATTAAATACGCCTAGATCAACGGGGCCTAATGGATTAAATATGCCTAGATCAATGGGGCCAATAGGTCACCCCAGAAAAACAAACAATCTAGTGAAAAAAATCTGCCAGTTGATACGGATAGAATAGACAAAGTGTCTTTTCCATCAATTAAATATAAATTATTTTTTACAAGCCGTGAGTTTGTTCTTGAAGAGCCTTTGTAGAGGCGGCAAAGGCTTGACCCCATCTGAGGGTTGCAGGCCATGGCACTGCTAAATGCTATATATGTCCTTTTCTCCAATGATATCATCTTAATCTTCTACGGCCGGCTGTTCAAAAGTTTATCAGACTTAATAACGGTTTGACTTTGTAATGGCACAATTGGATACCGGTTTGACTTTGTAATGGCACAATTGGATACCGGTTTGACTTTGTAATGGCACAATTGGATACCGGTTTGACTTTGTAATGGCACAATTGGATACCGGTTTGACTTTGTAATGGCACAATTGGATTTCTTTATTACACGACGTTATTTAGACCTGTATTAAGGCTAATACACTTTTGAACAACTCCGCCCTGACTAAGGCTATATCGTGGGAGTATTTACAATGTACATGAATGTCTTGAAAAAAAAAAAGAAAAGAAAAATACTATATAAAGTACATATACATTTTAAAATCAGTGATCAAGACATTTTCCCCAGAGTTGACATTTTTATATGTATCGATACATTTCTTTATTTCCGAGTCCTCAACCTAGCTCCTAGAGTTGACATTTTTATATGTATCGATACTTTCTTTATTTCAGAGTCCTGAGCATAGCTCCTAGAGTTGACATTTTATATGTATCGATACATTCTTTATTTCAGAGTCCTCAGCATAGCTCCTAGAGTTGACATTTTATATGTATCGATACTTGTCTTTATTTTAGAGTCCTCAGCATAGCTCCTAGAGTTGACATTTTTATATGTATTGATACTTTCTTTATTTCCGAGTCCTCAGCATAGCTCCTAGAGTTGACATTTTTAAATGTATTGATACTCTCTTTATTTCAGAGTCCTCAGCATAGCTCCTACATGTAGAGTTGACATTTTTATATGTATCGATACATTTCTTTATTTCAGAGTCCTCAGCATAGCTTCTAGAGTTGACATTTTTATATGTATCGATACATTTCTTTATTTCAGAGTCCTCAGCATAGCTCCTAGAGTTGACATTTTTATATGTATCGATATATTTCTTTATTTCTGAGTCCTCAGCATAGCTCCTAGAGTTGACATTTTGATATGTATCGATACTTTCTTTATTTCAGAGTCCTCAGCATAGCTCCTAGAGTTGACATTTTTATATGTATCGATACATTTCTTTATTTCAGAGTCCTCAGCATAGCTCCTAGAGTTGACATTTTTATATGTATCGATACATTTCTTTATTTCTGAGTCCTCAGCATAGCTTCTAGAGTTGACATTTTTATATGTATCGATATATTTCTTTATTTCAGAGTCCTCAGCATAGCTTCTAGAGTTGACATTTTGATATGTATCGATACATTTCTTTATTTCAGAGTCCTCAGCATAGCTCCTAGAGTTGACATTTTTAAATGTATCGATACTTTTCTTTATTTCAGAGTCCTCAGCATAGCTTCTAGAGTTGACATTTTTATATGTATCGATACATTTCTTTATTTCAGAGTCCTCAGCATAGCTCCTAGAGTTGACATTTTTAAATGTATCGATACATTTCTTTATTTCAGAGTCCTCAGCATAGCTCCTAGAGTTGACATTTTTAAATGTATCGATACTTTTCTTTATTTCAGAGTCCTCAGCATAGCTTCTAGAGTTGACATTTTTATATGTATCGATACATTTCTTTATTTCAGAGTCCTCAGCATAGCTTCTAGAGTTGACATTTTTATATGTATCGATACATTTCTTTATTTCAGAGTCCTCAGCATAGCTCCTAGAGTTGACATTTTTATATGTATCGATACATTTCTTTATTTCAGAGTCCTCAGCATAGCTCCTAGAGTTGACATTTTTATATGTATCGATACATTTCTTTATTTCAGAGTCCTCAGCATAGCTCCTAGAGTTGACATTTTTATATGTATCGATATATTTCTTTATTTCAGAGTCCTCAGCATAGCTCCTAGAGTTGACATTTTATATGTATCGATACTTTCTTTATTTCAGAGTCCTCAGCATAGCTCCTAGAGTTGACATTTTATATGTATCGATGCTTTCTTTATTTCAGAGTCCTCAGCATAGCTCCTAGAGTTGACATTTTTATATGTATCGATACTTTCTTTATTGCAGAGTCCTCAGCATAGCTCAGGTCTTCCCCATAGGTCACACAGGGTCAATCACCATAGCGACACCAAATATGGCGGCGGTCTATCCCTGTCAAACTCCAAACAGTCTGTGGGTACATCCAAAAACAAAAACATGTTGGGCTCAGAGGTAACAAATAAAAAAATTTAGAAATAATAAAAATTATCATGAGGGAAATTACTGAATCAGGGTCGGTTAATTTACTAATTCAATAAAAATTATTTTATATATACATTGTACATTGTAACCTTGAAGGGGGCCTTTATGACTCATTCGGCAGAGTGATAGTCCTTCAGTCCGGCACAGGCCTTCCACAAAGGGTCTCGGGTTCAAATCCTACTCAGACCAAATACAATTTGGTTGTCGGATGTGAAAGAGTTGCCGGGTACTTTCCAAAGGTCAGGGTTTTTCCCCACGACCAACGATTTCCTCCCCCCAGCAAACCTGGCAAGGCCGTTATATAAGTGAAATGATCTTGAGTGCAGCGTAAAACATCAATCAATCAATCAATCCTTGCATCCTGAATTATGATATATTTGACCATTTGTGAGTAACTGCTTTTTATTTATTGCAATATAAAGTTGTTCTTAAAATTTTGATTGGCAACGGAATGCGAAAGATCGATAAATAACATTCCATCATAAAAAGCAAAATACATGTAGACAACAGACCTACCTGTATGTAGGCCCTATCCTGGATATAAATTAACTCATATGGCTATGTATCATTTTTATTAAAATAACATCCAGCGCCAACTGTTATATTTATATTATACTGAAAGTGGTGTTAAACAATTATCTAATTTTATTTATTTATTTTTTTCCATATTTTCAAGAAAGTGTAATCCCAAATTAACGAGAATACTGTTATGTTCACTTTCTAAAAGACATGTCACTAACTAATTAAACTCATGATTTTATTTATTTTTATTTTTTTTCAATTTTCCAATTTCAGGGTAAACTGGTTGCTACTGTGGCCCCGACATCAAACACTACAACAACAACACTTCCTCAACTAAACAACAGCGAGACACGCCACGGACACACAAAACAACACCATGTAGACGCCGACACGAATAACACACTACCACAGCTTACAAAAGGCGAAACCCTGACACATCAGACGACTGGTTTGGGATCATCGACGGACCGTGTAAAGCGAGACCAGTATGGAAATAGGCTTCCAATGTCGCCCTCCGGTAACTTTTTTAGTGTTCTTTTGTTGGTTAACGTTTTAATCCAGATAATTATGAAAACATTCCTTCAGCCATCAGAGTATATAAAACTTAATTTGACTACAGCCCAACAGCATTCCTCCAAAGGACCAAGGGTTTGAATCCTACACAGGACTTGTTAAGACGAACTGGAAATTTAATTAGTCATCAATAATCAATATTATGATAAATTGTTTACAGAGGCGTTGAAACTGTACAGAAGTCGGTTGACGGAGTTTGAACAGACAGAAATCATTGACTATCCCGAAATTTGGTTTCTTGGTCTGGAAGCAAAAAAAGTTGAAGGTGTTTCCGGAGGTTCTCAAAATTCTGGTTACGATGATGACAATGGATCATATATTAAGGTAAGAGTTACCTACCTTGAAATGTTGTTACTTGGGAGAGTTATCCCCCCTTGACTTTCTCCTGTTTAAAAAATTCTGTTTTATATGGAGTATTTTTTTGTTTGATGGTTCGATCGGTATGGTTTTATGGCTAGAATTGTTAGGTGAATGCAAGCAAACTGTATTATGAGATTAATAATTTAAGAGGGCCTTACCTACAGTAAGTTTTCATAATATAAGCAGAATTAATACTAGAAAAAAAAGACTCTTCATAGATCAGAGCATGTAAACCATGTTGTTCCTGACGTAGGTTAAAAATCTATAAGTGATGTAAATTGTCTGTTATTTTCTCCCATTCAATAGCAATTCAAAGCTGGAATGGATTTAGTTTTCAGGGGGGGGGGGGGGGCTTCAAGGATTCCAGGAAATTTTGCAACTTGTTTCTTAGCATTCTGATCATATTACGGCGTGAGAATTGACTTTGGCCCCTCCCACTTTTACGGAACCAATCATCCAGTCTGAGACAAGGTCTGGGTTTGATTCCTACCTAGAATTCAATGGTTCAGTTTTTCCGAGAAGTCAAATCCTCTAAGTGGCCAATCAAAGTCCTCTCAATCCTGACAACAACAGCTTTCAAATATAGAGAACAGAAAAAAAAAATAAACTGTACAGAACTGGTTCATCTAGGAGTGGCCAAAATATTGTAGAAAAAACAAACAATTTTCAGCCCATCTATACATTTTTTATCAGAATTCTAGCAAAAAATCCTACAAAGTTTATTTTACTTTGAATTCGTTTTGATAAACAATCTGATATTCTTACCAACAACTTTTCAACCAATCTAAATCTATCTTGTTGATTAGTCACATTTGGTTGAAAGCGGTATTAGTATCTATACCGAAACGTACCAACATCAATAAATAAGAAGTTGTTATCCAGAAATCTCTTCCTTTGTCTTACTATTACCGACTTCTAAATGCCTCTCAAACAACTTAAATCTATCTCCTGAATATACTTTGCCCAATTACATATCTTTAAGTTAACTCCTCAACCAATGGCATCATTCCCTCTTCATGACTTTTGACCAATCAAAATCTTCCAACTAGAAGCTCCTCATCCAATCATATAGTTACATTTACATTTATCTTGAAAATCTTTTATCAAGTTTTATGTTCTATGCTGTTTAAAAATAATCAGCCAATCACATGTCTCGTACCTAATAATTCTTCAGCCAATGGGAGATCATCTTATGTTCCGATATGAAGTCATGGAACAGTTGGGTAAAGGGTCATTTGGTCAGGTCATTAAAGCCCATGATCACATGGCCAACAAAGAGGTCGCCATCAAAATCATACGAAATAAAAAGAGGTAATTTTTTGGTGAAATGCGCTAGATTTGTCAGTGTGGATTACAGTGTATATTGTTTGCAGCTTATGTTTGCTTGGTTGTTTCAAATTGTGCGAAATAACAAGAGGTAATTTTGGGGTGAAATGCGGCAGATTTGTCAGTGTGGCTTACAGTGTATATTGTATACAGCTTATGTTTGCTTGATTGTTTCTAATTATGCATGCAAATTTCATCAATGCCTACTAATTAGGCTTTAATAAAATTCTGCTTATTGGTGTGGCTTTCATATAAATTCACATGCAACAAGTTTGTTTAAGAAATAATATTTTCGTTTGAGGTCATTGTTGTAGGATTTAGATTAGAGAATGTGGACGAGTTTTATTTTTGAACGAGATGCGCAGCGCCAGCATCAAAATTTGACAAGTCACTTCGTGTGAGAAAAATGTTCAGTGCATTGTTGGAAGGTTTTTATGCAATGATTTTCAACGTTACAAGTATTAAGGAAAGCGTTAAAGGTGATAGAATTTCTAATTATGACCTTCTGGCTTTAAACATCGATCAACCAATCCTGTTCTTTGCTCTAAATTTTCTACCTTGAAACACCCTGATGGAGGGGGAATACCTTCCCGACTAAAACAACTATAGAGACGAGTTCATACTTCTTAAAATTATTGGGGGCCTCCATGGCTCAGTTAGAGTGATAGTCCCTCAATCCGACACAGGGGCCTCCATGGCTCAGTCAGTTACAGTGATAGTCCCTCAATCCGACACAGGGGCCTCCAGTGCTCAGTCAGTTACAGTGATAGTCCCTCAATCCGACACAGGGGCCTCCGTGGCTTAGTCAGTTACAGTGGTAGTCCCTCAATCCAACACAGGGGCCTCCATGGCTTAGTCAGTTACAGTGGTAGTCCCTCAATCCAACACAGGGGCCTCCATGGCTCAGTCAGTTACAGTGATAGTCCCTCAATCCGACACAGGGGCCTCCGTGGCTCAGTCAGTTACAGTGATAGTCCCTCAATCCGACACAGGGGCCTCTGTGGCTCAGTCAGTTACAGTGATAGTCCCTAAACCCGACACAGGGGCCTCTGTGGCTCAGTCAGTTACAGTGATAGTCCCTAAACCCGACACAGGGGCCTCCGTGGCTCAGTCAGTTACAGTGATAGTCCCTAAACCCGACACAGGGGCCTCCAGTGCTCAGTCAGTTACAGTGATAGTCCCTAAACCCGACACAGGGGCCTCCGTGGCTCAGTCAGTTACAGTGATAGTCCCTAAACCCGACACAGGCCTTCCTGGATCAAATCCCATTCAGACCAAATAGAAATTGAACATTTTTTCTCTCCATCACCGAATGTGGAAAGTTGAGGGTTTCCTTCACGCAAAGACCCCGATTTCCTCCCCTTCTAAACCTGCGAACATCGCCATTTAAAGGAAACAATATTGAGCGTAAAGTAAAACGTCAATCAATCTATTAACGTAAAATATCTTGTGGTACATGTATTTGTTGTAATTTATATGTACTCTTGGTGAGTAAATGATTAAATTCAAATTAAGGCAAGTCATTACTAGAATCCCCCTCCCCCCCCCCCCCCCCCCCAAACAGAAATCAAATCTACATGTGTGATTTGGCTTAATCAGCATAGCTTTATCAATGTGTATATTGGTAACAGCTTTTTTTTGTTTTGTGTTGCGCTTTGTTTGCTAACGCTTTTTGTCTTCACCATATAGGTACTGCATGATCATATGGTATTCCGTTATGAAATGCTGGAAGTCCTTGGCAAGGGGTCGTTCGGACAAGTGGTCAAATGTTACGATCACAAAACAGAGCAATTTGTGGCAGTCAAAATTATCAGAAATAAGAAAAGGTATCTGTTCTATGACCATAAACTTTAAAGAATTCTTCGTGTTTTTCCTTTACTTATATAGTCCCGTTTGAATCCCAGTCAAACAAAAAAAATTCAATGGGGGTTTCCTCCGGACTAAGACACCAGCTTCCTCATCCCACTTAACCTGGCAACCCGCCATATAAGTGAAATAATCTTGAGTGTGGCGTAAAACAATTTACTGTCAACTTTCATATTCTGTTTGAATATACCGTATTTCTTCTAAAGATTCAGCCATTCTAAAAGTGGCTGAATCTTTAGAAGAAATACTGTACCTTCTGCCCTAAAGAAATATTTTTACAAAATTTTTTTGCAATTAATCTCTCTGCCTTCTCTTGTAAAATGTGTTCTGAGTAATTCTGCGTTCTGACTCATTGTTTAAATGCTTTGGCTTGTTGTTCTTGGAGGATTGAAGAACAACCTAAATGTGTCCATGTTTTTTTATAATTGTTAAAGTGGCATGAGCTGCCAAAATGTACACTTTTTACATATATTCTGATTTTCACAAAAATTTGAGCTTTAGAAGATCATCAAAAATATATGGTTTCAGGGATTTACCGCACCCTTGAAACCTGCATCTCTGATCCTCATTTTCTTACTTGGACCTCAAAATTGCAATGAGAAGGGTCCAATAGGATGCAAATAAATAGCAAAATATTATACAATAAAATGCATATTTAAACGCTAATTGGACCCCACCTGATGTGTACTTTTTATTTGATGGGACATTTTGGGGGCCATCATCGGGTGTCTTGCTCTTGGGATACTATAGTACCTTTACCTTTACAGGCTTTTCAAATGTTAACATGATTATACTATGGAAATATCCATCTAACAGAGCTTAAGCTTTTCATTGGTCAATTTTATGTAGATTAATTTTTGCAAATATAACTTGTTTTTTATTGGTCAATTTTGACAGCACTAAATTATGCAAATATTTTTGTAACATGGCTTTTCATTGGTCCATTTTGTGAAGGTTTCACCATCAGGCTTTGGTAGAAGTGAAGATATTGGATGCTTTGAGAAGGAAGGATAAAGATGGACAGTTTAATCTCATACACATGGATGAATATTTCTACTTCAGGAACCATCTATGTATTACGTTTGAACTCATGGGGTACGTAGAATAATCGTCTTCTTCGTCAGCGCCATATGCACAGTTGGTTTTGTTAGCTAAGAAACCATTTTGTGCCATATGTCTCATGTACATATCACAAATTTATGTTAGGCTTTTCCTCCCCTGATAAGTTCCACCAATGGGTCGCGGGTTCGAATCCCACTCAGTCCAATTTCGAACGACCTATCTGGGATGGTTGCTAGTTACCAACGCAAGGTCGTGGGTTTCCTCCGGGCATAGTGAAATAATCTTGAGTGCGACGTAAAACAGCAAACAATCAATCAATCCCCTGATAAGACTTGACCACACCACAGTATAAAATGACGCCATAAAATGTTTTTTTTTCAACCAATCATTCTTAGAATAATCTTATCTGTTTTCAAATACATCTCCTCACAATCTAAACACTTGAAATAAGGTGCGTTTATTCGTCCGTCTGTCTGTCAGATTGTAGCTTATGGAAGGAATGGAACTCTAGAATGCACCCAGGCCTCTCCAAATGTTCTTAGTCCAAAAAATTGGAAAATTTTCTGACTGGGTTTTCACTCGAACGACCTATGTGGGATGGTTGCCAGTTACCAGCGGAAGGTCGTGGGTTTCCTCCGGGCACAGAGCCTGGTTTCCTCCCACAATAAAACTGGCAACGCCGTCATATAAGTGAAATAATCTTGAGCGCGGCGTAAAACACCAAACAATCAATCAACCAAATGTTCTTAAGTTTAATCTGTATGTTTTGTTTTTATTATTTCAGTATGAATCTCTACGAACTTATTAAGAAAAACAACTTCCAAGGTTTCAGCATCGCGTTAATACGACGTTTTGGTTTCTCACTACTTCAATGTCTGAAACTCCTTCACAGGGAAAAAATTATACACTGTGACTTAAAACCAGTAAGTCATTTTTGTGTTGATTAATTTTTAGATTTTTTTTTTCACTGTAAGGCAGCCTTTTTATTGTAGAATCTTCAGTCTTAAAACAAAAAAGTAAATCCTCATTCAGTTGTTTTCTACAGATGTTTTGTGGCGTACAATGTCCAATCACATCCCAATCAGGAAACCCCTGACCTTCGGCGAGTACCTGGCAACTCTCCTGCGAGTACCTGGCGACTCTTCGGCGAGTACCTGGCAACTCTCCGGCGAGTACCTGGCAACTCTCCGGCGAGTACCTGGCAACTCTCCGGCGAGTACCTGGCAGCTCTCCGGCGAGTACCTGGTAACTCTCCGGCGAGTACCTGGCAACTCTACGGCAAGTACCTGGCAACTCTCCCACATATGGCCATCAAGTGAAACATCCACTCAGATATTTTTCAATTTTTATTTGGTCTGAGTGGGATTCGAACCTTAGTAGCATTGACGGGAGGCCTGTGTTGGACTGAGGGACTATCACTCTAACCGAATGAGCGAAATGACCATAAGTAAAATATCAATCAACATATACAGTGCGGCATCAACTACTTATAGCCTTGGACAATTCAAACCATACTCAAATTTGATAAATCAAATTCATATATTGAACTTTTATTTCAGGAAAATATATTATTACGCCAAAGAGGTCAAAGTTCAATTAAAGTGATAGATTTTGGATCAAGTTGTTACGAACATCAAAGAGGTAAGTTTGTGTGCATGCTTTTCATGTGTGTTATTTCTAATATAGGCTGTATTCATTTAATGACACTTTTCTTGGGTATGAAGTGCCCTGTGGCGCAGTCAGTTAAAGTGGCATGATCTGTCAAAATTCAGACTTTTTTCATAAATGTCAAGAAAAGTCACCCTATATAAAGTATTTGCCACAGAAAGGTTCACGGTTTCCTAAAGCACAGGGCTTAACCCCCCCTCCCAAAATAACTTTTAACGCCTCTTATACTGTAATTGACATAGTCCTGTTGCATTTCATAATATGTTACATTTTCAATTTTAAGTTATACTCACAAACCGAATAAACTGATAATTGTTATTTTGCTGTTTATTTCCAGTGTACACCTACATCCAGAGTCGTTTTTATCGATCCCCGGAGGTAATTCTCGGTCTTCCGTATTCTATGCCGATTGACATGTGGAGCTTCGGCTGTATTTTAGTGGAACTTTACACCGGTTATCCGCTCTTCCCCGGGGAAAATGAAGTAGAACAACTAGCATGTATTATGGAAATATTAGGTTTACCTCCCCCTGCTATTCTAGATATGGCCACAAGGAGGCGCTTGTTTTTTGGTGAGTATAAACTGATAAAAAATGGCTCAAGCTTTACAAAGAGGTTACCTTAAACAAGATCCCTCTTTTATCTGAGAAATGGTCCTCGGTTGTCCAGTGGGTTAGAGGGATCGTCCTTCAGTCCCACACAGACCTTCGAGCGGTGCGGCGCGGGTTTGGATCACACTCAGACCAAATTAAAAAAAATGTACAAATTTCTGAGTGGATTTCTCACTCGGTCGCTGTATGTGGAAGAGTTGCCAGGTCCTCGCCAATGGTCAAGGCTTTCCTCCGGGCAATGAGTTTGGTGTCTTCCCCCACTAAACCTGGGAAGGCCGCCATATAAGTGAAATAATCTTGAATGCAGCGTAAAACATCAATCAATCAATCTATCCGAAAAATTTTCGAGAGTAGTCATTTGGCTTTCGGCCTATTTTTTTTTTAAATATCGCTTTTTCCCTGAAAATGTAGTTATTTCATGATTTTTTAAAATTTGTTGCCATTTCTAATTTGGTAGATTCTAAAGGTAATCCCCGGTGTATAACAAACAGTAAAGGTAAAAAACGTCGTGTCGGTTCTAAGGAACTTCAACAAGCCGTTAAAACAAGTGACGCTAATTTCCTAGACTTCATCAGAAAATGTTTAGAGTAAGTACAATTATTTATTTTTGATTTAAGAAGGAGACCAATAATTTAAGACTTATTATTATTATGCCTCCTGTAGTGTTCTCCCTTCGTGTAAAGATGGGGCCTCCGTGGCTCAGTAGGTAAAGCGTTGAACGCTCAATCCGAATAGCCTTTCACCAATGGGTCGCGGGTTCAATCCCACTCAGTCCCAAAAAATTGGAAAATTTTCTGACTTGGTTTTCACTCGAACGACCTATGTGGGATGGTTGCCAGTTACCAACGGAGGGCCGGACATAGAGCCCGGTTTCCTCCAACAATAAAACTGGCAACGCCGCCATGTAAGTGAAATAATCTTGAGCGCGGCGTAAAACACCAAACAATCAATCAATCGTGTAAAGATGGCCTATGACAATATTTGTTTACTTTGCAAAACTGTACAAATTCACTTCTATGATAATAGTAGCAGGGTTGGTACACCATTCATTCTGCCCAATACTATTTTCTCTCCAACAACATGCTGTTGCCTGGGTTTTAGTTTATTACAACAACTTATGATTGCCTTTAAAGGTCTAAATGACAATCAGATACTTGTCTCCATGGTTATTTTAGACAAGAAGATTTTCGCTGTGCCAGTGTGTTTTAGTGCACATAAATATAAGAAATGACTTTGCACAAATTTGAAAGTTGCCCAATTTTTCAAACAATTGTTTCATTGTCAGAAAATTGGATAAATTTTCTGAAAAGTTATTAAAGGGTAAAGCTATTTTGGTCCTTTTCGGCTTAAATCCATATCCGAAACTTCCATAGATTTTGAATAGTAGATATGTAATGTATGTTAACCCTCTAGGTTATTCTTGTTGCAGATGGGACCCTAATTCTCGATTAACGCCAGACCAAGCCCTCCAACATGATTGGATAAAAGAAGGCCTTGTACATAAGCCCCGCCTCGAGAGGCGTCAAAGGCGACAGGCGTCCCCCAGTAGCGAACAAACAGATCCATACAAGGTGCCCGCTCAGCCGACACTAAAGGCTCGTTTAAAGGAATCTCGCCCGACACCAACAAAAGGTAAACAACTTACCACCCAATAGGGCTTTCATATTACTGTCAGGGGCCTCGGTGGTCCAGTGGGTTTGCCCCTCAGTCCCACACAGACCTTCCATCTGTGCAGCGCGGGTTCCAATCACACTCAGACAAAATAAAAATGAAGAAAAATTCTGAGTGGATTTTTCACTCGGTCGCCATATGTGCAAGAGTTGCCAGGTACTCACCGAAGGTCAGAGTTTCCTCCGGGCAATGAACCCGGTTTCCTCCCCCAATAAACCGGGTATGACCACCATATAAGTGAAATAATCTTGAGTGTGTCAACCAATCATGCAATTCTTATTCAGTTCACCAAGCCTAGGCGATCTTTTCCTTTGCCTTGAGCTGGGGTGAATTTTGTCACAAGATTGTGTCTTTTTGCCACTGAGTCTCCTGACCATACACCAGAGGATTGTCTTAATGTCAGCTTGGTTTGATTAACGGCTTTAAAATTCCTTCTCCAATCAACGTCACAGACCACCACATTCAAGCCATTTTTTGGGACCTTTTTATTTTGCAGAGTAGTCACTCCCACACCCAACTACAACGACCTCTGTATCTAGAAAATGGCGGAATTATGACGAGATCTACATCAATAAGGTGAAGAATTACTTATGGATAACAGCTTCTTGGTTTATTGGGTGACGACGTTTCGATGTAGTTATTACATCGTTATCAAAGTCAATGACAAAGTTGTTATCCATAAGTAATTCTTCACCTTATTGTAACCTTTCAACTTCTAAATGCCATTGAAAGATTTGAGATCTACATGTACATCCTTTATTATGAGTGGCTCAAATTTGAACAATTGCTAAAAAAAGTAATGATTTATTTATACATTTTCAGCTTCCTAAGTTAAGGGAAAATTTAATACCTGAAAATTATTTTTTTGATAAATTTTGATAAATTTGCTATGCTCCTTTGCAGCTTCCATAGAAAAGTTAAAAATAGAGGACTGGAAGGGGGGCTCTCAGACATCGAAAGAAAAACGTAACAAAGACACTGACAAAAGTGCTAGAGGTATACGAGAGCGAGTACCACCCATCGGAGCCCCAGCGGAACAAAGCCATGACGAGCCCAATAGAGGTGAGTTCAGACTCAGACGTTTTGTTTTGAATTTTGAAAAACAAAAATAATGTTGTGTTGACTTTTAATTTCCAATAATTTTTCAATGTAAATCTGTTAAAGTTTAAGAGAGTTTAATTTGAAAACTAAATTTCTGAAATCATTTTCTGTTGACTTTAACCGACTCAGGCCTAAAATGAATGAACGTTTGTCTAATTTACATTTTATTTTGAATTTTCTGTTCATGTATGTACAGTTGATTGATATTGTTTGGTGTTTTACGCCGCTCTCAAAATGATTTCACTCATATGGCATCATTGCCATTTTTATTGTGTGGCTCTATGCTCTGAGGAAACCCACGACCTTCCGGTGGTAACGGGCAACCATCCCACATAGGTCATTCCAGTAAAAACCCAGTCAGAAAATTTTCCAATTTATGTGGGATTCGAACCTGCGACCCTTTGGTGGAAGGCTGTTCGGATTGAGCGTCCAACGCTCTACCTACTGAGCCACGGAGGCCCCCCGTACAGTTTAGAGGTCATGGACTGTAGGGGTTTCCTTTATCCGAAAATCAGTCATTATGACGAACTTCAAGCCCTCTTATTGTCCTGACAATCAGAATTTATCAAAATAGAGCAAATTTTGGCAGCTCATGCCACTTTAATTAGTAGTTTGTTTGCCTGGTACAGGAGTCTCTTCAGCCATATATTCCTGACACCAAGGGTATATTAGTGAAATTTTAGTGAAGTGTGGCTTAAACTAAAAAAAATTAAAATTAATTCTTTTTTTTAATACGTCAAAATAAAAATTACATATGAAAATAGTTTGGTTTAAATTGTCTTGAAGGGAATCAGCAACGATTATTGGACTTGTCGGTGAGTTACCTCCCTTTATCGGTGTGTTATCTCCCTTTGTTGGTGTGTTAACAGTCAGTCTTGACCTCTCTACATCCCCACCTTTAGAAGAGTTTCAGATTTACGTTATAACCATTCATCCTATCCTCTGGCTTTGGGAAGCGACAGTTGTAGGCAGTATTTCTTTAAAGTGGCATGAGCTGCCAAAATTCAAACTTTTTCCATAATTTCTGATCGTCACGACAGTAAGAGGCTTTGAAGGCCATCGAAATACTAAATGATTGGCGTTGGAATGAGGAAAATCCATACAGTATGTGGCCACCTATACGAACCGAAAACGTGTTCGAAAAGTAAACAAAATTGAAGTAACCGGGACGGCCACTTATTCATTCTAAGCCAAAGTTAGTTCAAAACAATACTTTCACGTATATTTTCGAGACTAGAAGCACTAAAAACCTTCTGAATTATACGTCTTGAGAAAAATAGCCAATAATTTCAAAATTCTGTTTTAATGTCAAAATATCAACATTCTGGCAGCTCATGCCACTTTAAGAAAGAAAAAAACGAACACGTGGGTTTTTGGTACAACCGTTACTGTAACATTTTATGTGCTCTATTGTTTATAATTATTGAACACTAACAGGCAGAAAAGCTTTGATTAACCCCTGCCTTTATAAACATAACCAGTTATGAATTTTATTTGCTGTTGTGGGTGTTTCTTTTGGTTTGATACATTTGTATGACTTTGTTTGTAATTTTCCGTTTTGTTTATAAAACTGTATGCAAGTTGAGGGGCTATCCATAACTCTGTTTTTGAGAGGAGGGGGGGACTGTTTATCTCACCAATTCATAAGTTGCTGATTCCCTTTTGTACTGTTTCGTACCTAGTAGAGAACGTTTTTAAAGTTTTATTACATGTCAAATCTTTATTTTGGCTTTTATCTTTTTTGAATTTGAGCTGTACATACAATTTCCATTCTCTATGACTTATTGATTTCTCTCAAATTCTCATGTTTTGTTTTGTCATTTTTTTCCAGTACCATTATTAATATTACTCATTTTTCATTTCTTTCAAAAACAGTTGCGGCCGGAAAAAGCTTGACGAAGGGAGGGGAAGATAACTCTGTAGAGAAACCCAAAGGGGAGACCACTCTTGTCCATGAGGATGCACCCACAAAACTTCCACCTATCATAAAATGATTAAAAATAATTTTTGTTAAAAGACTGTTATTGACATTATGTAGTTAATGTTTGTTACATTATGCAAATGAGTTATTTTTACGACTGTTTTGATTTGCCAGTCTGAATTTTTTAAGTTTTAAGTCAACTTTTAAAAAAAAATATACATTTGGAAAATGTATCAGTTATTGACTTTCAGACAATGTACCAGTCTATGACTTTTGATAGTTAAATATATTAGTTCTACAAAGTTCATTATATTTGCAATTTAAATCTACCAGTATTATTGTTAAAAGTTTTTTTTTATAAATGGGTTATGCTCCGGTAAATCTCTGAGAATTCTTAGATTGGTTTTTGATTGCTGCATACTTTTCAAAAATATATTGTTGTCAAGATTTTAATGAGAGTTGGGTTTTTTTTCCAAAATATTTACAAGTAACGTATCTCTTACAAAATTAGAAAAGTGCTTTTTGAAGATCTGCATATTTTAAAAAAGAACCCCCAAAAAAAAAAGCACTTTTAAATAAAGTGCATCTCAAACAGCTTACAGTTCTTTCAATTATTTTTGATTTGACGACATAATTTTTTTAATTTTTTTTTAAACCGTTCCTGTTTTATCCCACAACCTAAAACCTTTATGTGATCAACTGTATAAGCCTAATGTCCGCTGGTCGGCATGGCAACTGTCAAAACAAACCTACCGTCCATTTTCTTTTTTTCAATTTTGAAAGTTAAATCCTGTCAGTGTTTCTTTAGGTAGAGTTGATTTTGTCGTTATTTACTGCATGGGAAAAATGTAATTGCTAATTTCAATGTCAAATTCTGGGCATTTTAATTTTAGTAAAACGCCTTGTTCTCGAAGTTAAATTTCTATAAATAATTTTTAACAACCCATGTTGTTCATTTCTTGCAGTTTTGTTACATGTACGTATATATATATCGTGTTATTTATTAAAATTTTGTAAATATTTTGTATATAGAACTGCGGTGCAGAAATTGTATCCTTCGATAGAGCAATATTTAAATTTTTTAAAATCATGATTTTTTAACAAATACTTGTTGATCTATTGTGTTCAAGAGGTAGTTAACTTAAAAATATGCTGTTTTTTATATTTTCAAATTACGTCCAAATTCACTGAACATATATGATGTTTTTAAACTTTATAATTAAGTTCATAAAATATCCATATTACAAATCTAAAAGTTAATAATAAAAACTGTTTTTATAAGATTTATTATTACATACTGTTAACCCAAATAAAGTATGCTGTTTTTAAACCTAATATTAAGTTTATAACTGCATGTATGCTATATCTTATATCCTATTTAGGAAAACCATTAGGATTAGATTTATTATCCTATACTGCACACCAAACTCTAGGAAAACTGTTAGGATTAGGTTTATGGTCCTATACTGCACACCAAAATTTAGGAAAACTGTTAGGATTAGGTTTATGATCCTATACTGAACACCAATATTTAGGAAAACTGTTAGGATTAGGTTTATGGTCCTATACTGCACACCAAAATTTAAGAAAACCATTAGGATTAGGTTTATTATCGTATACTGCACACAAAAATTTAGGAAAACTGTTAGGATTAGGTTTATGATCCTATACTGCACACCAAAATTTAGGAAAACTGCTAGGATTAGTTTTATGATCCTATACTGCACACCAAAATTTAGGAAAACTGTTAGGATTAGGTTTATTATCCTATACTGCCAATTTAGGAAAACTGTTAGGATTAGGTTTATGATCCTATACTGCATACCAAAATTTAGGAAGGCTGTTAGTAAAATTTAAAGCCTTATTAAAAACCAATTCAATACCTTTTTACTGGACATCAACCTCCATGAAGACTGTTATAGAAACATAATCAGATATATCCGTCCCAAATGAGTATACGTAAATATGCAAATTTTCTCACCTTTGAAAAAGTTATGATTTATATACATGTAATTCAGAAAAAATATATTCAAACCCGACTTTGTACCATATATTATTAGAATCTTTGATATATTTTTCTTTCATAATTATTGAGAGTTCTTGATGGCTGGTTCGACAGATCTCCAAGCGAAAAATAAACCAATGGGAGGCTTGGTCGAATCTGGACCAAAAACAAAAGATGAAAATTTCTGAGTGAATTTTCCTCTCAATCACTCCATGTCGGAGGATTTTCGACATATGTCTGTCTGTCCACGGCGTTGCAAGGTTTACTGGGAGAGGAAACCAAGCTCATGCTTGGAGGAAAATGCCCACTTCGGCGAGTACCTTGCAACTCTTTCACATACAGCGACCAGCCTCGATAGCTGTCGGTAGACCGTCCGCTTCAGGCCTGGGAGATCCGGGTTCAAGCCTGAGTTCATTGAAAGGTGGGGATGGATTGCTTTTTAGGATTATCAGTCACAGCCAATTTACCTCATTGATATTCAATTCTCTGATTGCTCTCGTTAACTCGGCCGTTTGAGTCTCAAAGGATATCATAGGCCTATTTTCACTACCTCAAAAGCTTAAAAAACAATGCTCTAGTTAACACTATTTAAAGTTGGTCTGAGTGGGATTGACTGTTTAAACCACACTCGAGATTATTTCACTTCTATGGCGGCGTTGCTAGGTTTAGTGCGGGAGGAAACCCCCGATCTTCGGCGAGTACGGCCATTGAGTGAAAAATCCACTCAGAAATGTTTTAATCTTTATTTGATCTGTGTGGGATTCGAACCCGCGCCACATCGAAGGCATGTGTCGGACTGAAATTGGGATAAAACACAAATCTAGAAAGAAATACGAAAATCTCAGGATAAAATTTTGGAAATAATTTTATTTAGATCATTCAGAAATTAAACCCATCTGACTACATAGAGACTATTTACATGTATACAAGTTAGAAATTAAACAATTTCTGATTGAGTTTTTGTACAAGCCCCTAACTAATTACTGATTGGAAACGAGACATTTAACGAGCAGCCAATTAAGTTTTTATACAAGGCCTCATCAATCAAAGATAAAGTATTGATAATGAGTTTTTGAACACTATGAATTCATTAATTTCACTAATAAAAATGAAAAAAATGTAGTCTTCAGTAAAAAAAAATAGGGGGGAGGGGGGTCATAATTGTGTACATTGGTTAAAGAGTTGATTCTTTAATTAAGCCCTCAGGTAATTAACGCATTACAATATGCCAAATCCTGCATAGCCCACCCAACAGGGTTACAAGATTGATTAATTGATTGATGTTTTATGCCACACTCAAGAAGGTTACAAGACATTATAAAGGCAATCTTGAATGGACAGTATACAACCAATTACCGCGTAACTGTTGATTGATTGGTATTTAACGCCACAATCATGCTTATTTTATTCATGTATAGTTGAAAATTCTTTTTAACACAATTAGAAACTTGTCTCCATGGTTATTTTAGACAAGATGATTTTCCCTGTGCCCGTGTGTTTTAGTGTTCAGAAATATAAAAAAGTCCTTTGATACATCATGGAATTTGACCAATACAGTTGAAATAACAACAAACCGAATTCACACTGGACAATGCAGTTGGAATTAAGTACCTGTTAAGCGTCAAAAGCCCCTTACACCAATATAAAGCTCTAGGCGGTTTCAAATTTATACAAAGCCGTCAATGCACAGCGAATAAATACTAGACTATGAATGCAATCTTCACGAAAGCTGACTACTGTACAATGTTTTCCAATAAAAAAAATTATTTTGTGAATATATGGCTTTATTTTATACTTCACATAACGCGTTTTAACGATGAAATTTTATTCACTGATTCACTGACCTCTTTGGCACCCAGAATACGACGACACCCATCTGAGAGGTCACGTGTAGGTCTGCTGCTAGCTACACGTGTGTCTCGACAATTTTTATCCACTGTGCTTACTTTTACCTTAACCCTGATTAAACTGGCCCAAGAAATCAAAGTTTTTGAGAAGCTCCGTTTAAAAATAATGGAAGCTTTTTGAATTCTTTAAAAACAAAACCGATTAATTGGTTGAGATGAACTGAGAATGAGAGTGAATACTGAATTATGAACAAATTTGAATTTACGAGATGCAAATTTGGGGTTTCCTACAGCATTGTATCAACTGAAAAATCGAATTTATAATATCAACCAATTTATAAATGGGAAAGTGTGAAACGTCTCATTGCACCATATCCAGCGCTCTGGCCTATATGCGCGGTAGGTTTAACTTTGTCAACAGTTGCACAATTTCAAAACAGATAATAAATTCACTCTACACTTAGTGGACTATAATTGACACTCCCAGTAACAGGTGGTTGGAGAATGCTCAAACCGTTCCAAACAAGGCTTCTTGTCTCATTTTCAACTGTGTGAAGTTCGTCAAAACTTTTGCTCTATCAAACACTGTTGTCGCATCTAAACCGTTCACAAAAGACAATCTTTCTTTTCTCATGCATCCCATAATAGTTCATTGGAGGAAGAGAAGAAAAGCCACGGTTTATAACCAACAGAGAGAGGGCTCTGTGTATGGTGACCTCTGGGTCGAAAGACGCCAGTGCCCTGAATATGGGGTAATGGGGGCGTTTACACTTCCCCATTCATAGACTTCTGGTTATGCAGAAAATGATACCAAATTTTTAACTCCTTCCACTAAGTAAAGGCTTAAGTTTCGTTCTGTACTTATCTTTAACATTAAGGGCAACATTTAAGACTTAAATTCACACAAAAAACGTAACACACTTCCAAAATGTAACATCACAGAAATATTTCCTCTTATATTGCCAAGGGTATTAAACTCAGAATTTACAGCCAAATATACAACTATTTACAAGACAAAAAACTGGGTATAATAATAACAATAATGCCAGACAAAATGATTCGGAATTTATGACACACCATACATTAAAATAATACAGGGTTTATTTTACACATTCAAAATCTACAACTTTCAGTAGTTATTGTATAATTTATACAAACAAAATTTTAAGAATTTACACACGATAAATTTGAAATACAAAATTTGAACTCTCTGTTTATTGAAGAAAGCTGAGAGCAGTCTTATACATTTTGAGGAGCGCCCCCGAGGTGGTGGTTTTATACGCACCCAGTAAGCCTAAACTATAGAGGAGGAGTTTGAGTGATTGTCTAAAGTAGAGTCTAAGCCTGTTCCACACAGGCC
Source organism: Lepidochitona cinerea (assembly GCA_963971465.1). Classification (NCBI taxonomy): domain Eukaryota; kingdom Metazoa; phylum Mollusca; class Polyplacophora; order Chitonida; family Tonicellidae; genus Lepidochitona; species Lepidochitona cinerea. The sequence goes on from OZ020565.1 coordinate 5,715,013, forward strand.
GACTTAATAGTCACCGACCACTGCGGAAAAACCAACCAAATACCTTAAACAGAAAATAACCAAAGACCATTGGATACAAAAGGATTTCTCGTTGCGATCGTTTTTGGTTCTCTTGTTCCATGACGGTCAGTCGTCGGGTCAATTTTGAGAGCTGCGTCCGCAACAACGTCCCTTCATCCTCCTCGTTTAGGAGTAAGGAATCGTTTGGAGAAATCCCTGGAGTAAATGGCACTGGCACAGCAGACCTAAGGAAGAAAATGTAACAGATTTAAATAAATGAAAGTCATAATTTGACCATCTCTGTGCTCAAGTGCCTAATCTGTGCCCATGTGCCCAATCTGTGATTGAGTGCCCAATCTGTAATCGAGTGCCCAATCTGTGCTTGTGTGCCCAATCTGTAATCGAGTGCCCAATCTGTGCTTGTGTGCCCAATCTGTGCTTGTGTGCCCAATGTGTGCTCACCTTCTAACTTGACCTGTGCTTCACTTCACTCCAGACAATTAGAAGTGACCCTCGGGCAGTTCACTGCTACCCTCACAATTTTTTTTTTTACTTAGAGGTGAGACAACTTAATAAATGATTTGTGTGAGGATGGCCTCAAACTTCATAGAGTTAGCCATGGCTACCATCAATATCCCTGTTGGAGAAAAACTGAATAAAAAAAGATAAGTAAAATACAACATAATAGTTCCATACCCATTCATATGTGCCTGTTGTTGTTGTTGGTAAATTTGTAAACGTCTTTCCTCCCTGTCGTCTTCCACATGATCCTCGACGGACGGGAAGTTAGATTCCTCTAGCGTAAGGACACGGGGTGGCGTTATCAGATTGACGTATGACATGTCGGGCTGAGAAGGGGGCGTGTCAAACCTAAACTGCTGCAGGTGTGGGCGGGTACCAATATGTTCATTAGCACCTGAAAATGAAAATAAATGATCGATATTTTACACCGTTACTGAGGTGTAGTGACTGTTAGGTTATTTGGGAAACCTGAATAGTACACACTGTAAAGGCTGGTGGTGTGAACAACATAAGCAAAATTCAACCGTTTTTTTTTTAAATACTGTATCTGGTCAGACTTGAACAGTCAATTGACTGATTGCTTGATGACGTCACTTGGGATTTACGCGCAAAGCATTTCGGGGGATTGAGGTACGTTAACATAATTTTAAAATATGGCGGAAGATATAATACTATATCGAGAAGAAGACGTAAAAGTCGTAAAGTTACCAGAAAAATGTGTGGATAAAAACAGGCTATGTCATCAATGTTTTCCAAAAAAGTGACATCTTGCTAAGTACCAATAAACAAAATGGCGAACGGAGGTACATTTTACCCAGAAAGCTTTGCGTAAATCTATGTGACGTCATCATGCTCGACGGTAATTACTACAAAATTTAACATAGCCAAAATAAGTTACAAAAGGGGGGTGATTTTTAACACACACCTCAGGGTATAATAAACATTAAATAAAAAGATAGCCTCTTTACAGATTAAAGATGAATGTACAATGCATCAAATTCCAAATAATATTTGTTTATAAAAAGAGCAAGAGTTTGAAAGATCTACTAGTCCAGGCTGAACTCCCTCGTCTGTTTTCTACCTTGGAATCATTTAGAGCTTACGGTAAAAGTTCCGCTAATTCAAGGACGAGCAATGTGAAGATAACAAATTATTAGACTGTTTTCTGCCATGTTTGGTCTAAAACAACAACAATAGCGATGGCTCGATAGGATTATCGGTCGCTCCATGCAGGAGGTAAGACACCCAACGAAAAGTCTCAAACTTTTAGAGTGCTTTTCGTAATGTTTGGAGTACTTGAATTAGCGGAATTCTTACCGTAATCTCAGTTTATCTTTTTCTTCTCTAGACTTCTTGCCATATCTAGATCCGTACAACTTTGCTAATACATTCAGATGTATTACAGAAAATTTGACTGACTAAACCCAAACACCGGTCTGTCTTCAACCTAATGAAATACTGTGTGTTTTAGTGCTCATATATACCCGATATTCAATAAAACCAAGTTATTGTACGTATCCCACGCAATTAACCTCTCTATCAAGTGGTGATGTCCGAAAACGTTAAACAAAATTTTCCTTCACAATAAGAAGTCAAAACTACCTCATTTGTTTTCGTTTATAAAACTGGTTTGCACTTATCCACACGGCGCTGGCTGCGTTCAATTGTTAGAAAAATATAAAAAGCGTAAAAAATATTCAATGGAATCCTTACCTGTGAGGATAATTCTATCGGGCACATTCATTGGTCGGCTGTTAATATGACTCACAAACTGTCCCATCTCCCCATTGGTTAATCCCTCGTCATCGCCCACGGCGATCCTGTGAGGAACCTGCATCTTGTTACTGATGTCCGAGATGAAATCGGGGTCGTAGGAACGAGGTTGAACATCTGAGAAATCTGACGGCAAACTTGGAGCAGGAGATCTGGTGGGAGTCTGAAAACCAAAACATAGTAATTAAAAAATATCCTCTAGACACCATTTGGCAAGGATTATATTTCCTTACAAGATTTGGACTGATGTGTAAACTGTTATGCTCTGTAGTTTCCAAAAATGACCACGAGGAGTAAATCCATGCCCAAGTTAGGCGGAATTGTCGGAAGAACTGGAAACGACATCTACCAAAAATGGTACAGCAAAGGTCAACTGAGGTCAATCAGAGGAGTGACAGGAAGCTCCATGTTAGAGCGGCACTCCTCCAGTTCTTCAACAATTTCCAAATTAGTTGGGCATGGATTTACGCCTCGTGGTCATTTTTGGAAACTACAGAGCGTGCACTACTCATGGATAGGTGAAGCATGTGAGTAGATATATCGGCTTATTTTAAAACACATGTATGCTTAAAATGGCGCAATTTGTTAGACTTTTTAAAAATAAATTTCACCAGCTTTGGCGCACGCGGCGAGTTGACTTTGAAGGTAGAACTAGCCATTAACAATTAACAACAAGCTTGGGACATGCACTGTTGTAGAACTCGATAGTTCGGCGAAAACGTGAATGGGGGCAGATAGAAAGGAAATTGTCAATTATGTCCAAACTTTAGCCAACGATCGTCGAGCTCTATTATTCGGCGTTCGATGGACAACCCGTCGATCGGCGACTTTCTCCAACCTGCCTAGTATTATGTATAGGCCTAGGCCTATTCACACAGATAGAGTACTATCTGATTCTGATTCCAAAATTACTATTTTTTTATACTGACGGTCGTATTTTGGAGTCAGGGTTCATTGCAATCAAAAAGTCGGGGTAGACTGCACGCTTCTGATCGTACAGTTTGCGGTCAGATTTAGATAGTAAATAACAACATAACTAACTCAAAAAGTGTCATTACGACATTTATTAATAATCTAGCCTTTTTAAAAGTGAATTTACCGTCTAAAAATTGAAAAAAAACGCTAAACAGTGTTACGTCATCAATGGCGGAGAGTTTGAGACTTGGAGAAGACAAAAGTGAATTCAGAGGAAGAATAATGTTTACTGGCCGATCCTGCTCGTCCATATCAGGCACTGGTAGGTAGCGAAATTATCCATGAACGTGATTATAACTGTTTAGACACGATCTGAGTAGGTTATATTGTTATTTCTTTGTCTAAATCAGACCACATACTGCCCGCTTCTGAGCGGGCAGCCAACTCCGGCTTTTATTTTAGATTGCAGTGAACCCCGACTCCAAAATACGCCCGTCAGTATAAAAAAATAGTGATTTTGGAATCAGAAGCCGGGACTAATAGAATACCAAATATTCAACTCAGTGGTTGAAATATATGTTGCTGTTTTGCTGGGCATCACGAATAGTTGCACCACTTTCAGTTTCCATCAAATAAATGATAATGAAAATGGAGGACAACAGCAAGGAGTTTTCATTTAAAATAACCATGTGTTGTTGTTGTTCACAACAAAAGTTCATTTTCTTTAAACCTCTTTCCATGTCATTGAAGACCGAAATTCGTTCAGTTCACTAACCTCTACAGACATCCTCTTGATGTTTTGGTTTTTGGTCTTTGCTTATGAAAAACGTCAAATCCGAAAGCAAAATATCTAGAAACAGCTTATCCTTTTCCTGTTGACATTTCCTCCAGTGATTTCTTCATGGAACACGAAAACCTCTGATGTCACGAATATTAGCGTAGACAACTCTCCGCACTTCGGTTATATTTTACCTGTTGACTCGTACATTTATCTGTAAAATAAGAACACCCCTTCGATCATCCAACTTGGACCCTTCCATTTTCTGCAACAAATTGCCCTTTCCGGGAAAATTCAAACAACATCGTCATCCACGTGTAATGCACACTCTGACAATTTTTCTAACATTGTCATCGTTGTTCCTGGACCACAGTCGATGGAGTCTTTAAGTACAAGTAGTTCACAATGGAACATCCAAAAATATGCCAGATTTACCTCCTCAATCCAAACGAGTCAGTCCAAAACAACGTCTGGAGATTGGGAAGTAAGAAATTTTGATTGTACCGTACTTAAAAATAAAAGTTAAATTGTAAATTGCATCATTCACATAATCACAATCACATCAGTTGAGATATGAATTAAACAAATCTGACTCGTTACGTTATCTCCATTCTGTTTCTGGTACTGATAGTGATAAATTTTGCTGGTCATACACTCTGACGACATAATGAATATCAGATTATTAAAGTAAAACAAGCAGGCAGGTAAGGTGAATTACATAGATACATGTATCTCAACTCGACTGAACTTCTCAAGTTAAAACTGAAACAAGTGAAGAAAGTGAAAGTCACTTTCAGTTTCAGTTCAATTTCATTGTGATACTGGCAGTGACAGTGACACCTGCTGAGTACTGTATCTGATATATACTACAATTTCTAAATAAAGAATGTCGGAAACCTTTTAATACTTTACTCTTTAGTGAAGACAAAATATATGGGGTCAGCCATATTCCGTTACTCCATATATCTCTGTATATGTACATGTCCCTCTTCGAACAAACCCTGTAACTAATATTACTTTAAGATCAAACACAAAAGAAACTGCTGAAGTGTGACCTATTCAGTATTTAAATTTGCAAATTCTAATTTCACTATTTAAAATTTGCAAATTCCAATTTCAGAATTAGAATTTCCGAATTCTAATTTCAGTATTTGAATTTCCAAATGCTAAATTCAGAACTTGGATTTCCATATTTAAATTTCCGAATTGGAATTTCCAAATTCTAATTTTCAGTATTTGAATTTCCAGATTCCAATTTTAGTATTTAAATTTCAAAATTCCAGTTTCACTATTTAAATTTCAAAATTCCAATTCATTATTGAATTTCAAAATTCCAAATTCAGTATATTTTGAATTTCAAAATTCCATTCTAAGTATTTGGAAATTCAAATGATCAGAATTTCAGTGTTTGAATTTCTAAATTCCATTTTCAGTACTTATTATTGAAGCTGTAACTACAAATTTAAAATGAGCCGCTCTGAGCTTTTGAGATTGGTTGTAACCCAACTTTAATTAACTATATGTATGTCAACAAAATTGCCAATGCCTTTCATTTCATTTATCGCAACGCATCTTCATCTAGGAGAATAATTAGTATGATAAACTTTTTTTTAGGAACGATGCAGGTATTATCTACGCACCAATGATCAGATCAAGACAAAGTTGATGCAATTTATGAAATTAATATTTACTTTTTCTTATTTTTTTTATTTTCAGTACTATGACAGCTTAAAGGAGAAGCTTGTTCTGACTTTAACGAAAACGAGTCAGTTGATTTTAACACAGGGCTTCACAATACTGGTAAATACTTATTTTTCCTGATTTAAATATCAAAACTGGATTGATGCATCTTGCCATGACAATCAGAATTAAAGGGGCATGAGCTGCCAAAATTCACACAATTCACATAATTTCTGATCGTTACGGCAGTAAGAAGCTCTGAAGGCCATCGAAAAACTAAATGATTAGCGTTGGAATGAGGAATATCCATACAGTAGTGGCCTATACGAACCAAAATAGTGTTCGAAATGTAAACAAAATTTGAATAACCTGGACGACCATTCATTCATTCTCAGCCAAAGTTAGTTGAAAACAAAACTTTATCGTACATTTCCGAAACTAGAAGCACTAAAAAGCTTCTGAATTATACATCTTGAAAAAAATAGCCAATAATTTTAACATTCTGTTTTAACGTCAAAATATCAACATCTTGGCAGCTCATGCCACTTTAAAGTGTTGAAATGAATTGTCAAAATTTAATACGTTCTCACCAAAAGAGTTACCCCAACACAAGGCGTCCAATCCATCCATTTATGGGTCACAGCTTCCAACTCAGTCCATAGAGAACTGAAACGGGTTTCGAACTGATTGTCCTAACCGAAACCTGGAGAGGTTACCTGTTACGTACACCTGCCAAGGGGTAGCATTGCAAGCATTACCATATACCGCAGGCATAGAGTGACTTAGTATATACTAAGTCGCTATACGTCTGTGGCATATGGTAATGCTTGCAATGCTTAGCTAGCCAAGGGGTTTCTTATAGGCAAACTACCTGGCTTTCTCCCCTGACCCAAACCTGGCAACGCTGATATTTAAAAAAAAAGTAAAATAAATCTTGAGAGGGTTGTACATGTTAAACAATTATTCATCAATCAATAACTGAAAGAGGTTTTTAAAAAATTTAGAAAAGCTTGTTTGCCAATGTTAGCCTCAGTGATGCAAGTGGAGGAAGTTTTTGGAGACCCAGTTAAAATGTTTTTATTAGGAAAAAGACAAGAAAGGTTCTTTTGAATGATAAAATGCTAGATTCTTCTAAATTCCTGAAAAATCCAGACATTTGCAAATGTATATTTCATTCGATTTAATATTTCAGGAGAGTCATTTATTGAGCCAATCAAAAACCTGGATGAGAGGGGTTGCCAAGGGCGACAGTTTGTTGATTCTCTATAAAGTGAAGGTAATTGACCTCTGACCTCTCATTTTTTGATTGACATATGGTCTCAGCCAATCAGCGAAGGAATTTACAGTTTTTTTTATTGTGTAGTTTAGGCCTCATTTATTTTAACAAATCATTACTTGGACAACATGATTCATCTGACAGTCAAAATCATAATTTTCAGTTTGAAAGCACATTTCTTAATATTGCCTTCTTATTAAATAAATTAATACAAAATACCTTACAAGAAAGTAATTTTTGTTTTTTGTTTTCTGTGTATATTTCAGGGACAAACTCGTAGGTTTCGACTGAAGTTTCACAGTGCCTCTGACAGTAAACAGTGTCAGCAAACACTAGCCAAATACTTCCCTGTAAAGGTAACAGATGATGGGGAGGATATTATACCAGCCAAAAAGGGGACGGAGTCAAATGCTCAGGTAAATAACATGAATAAGCAATCTAGACCTGATAAAGATATATTATGTTCTATGGGAGGGGGGGGGGATAAGAAAGTTTCGGGTTTCGAGTTGCGGGTTTGAATCACACTCAAACCCAAAAGATATTTGAACAAATTCTGAGTGTGTTGTTTACTCACCCACCCTATATGGAAAAGTTTGTGGTTTCCTCCGGGCAAACAGTCCAGTTTCCTTCCCCATTAAACCTTGCAACACCATCATTTCATAAGTTAAATACTCTTTTGTGGCATAAAACATCAATCAATCTATTTATGCGATGTTTAATTTTTTAGAAAAATAAGCTTTGAAACAATTTAATTTATTTTTGTTTGTCGTCCCTGGACATATCTGTCATTAACATGAGAATTAAGATATGTGGTATGAGTTGCCTTACAGCTAGTTTGAACTTAAAAGCTAAATGACTGATAATATTATTAGCTTGTGTTGACCTCAATGCTGTTACAACATTGATTTACATGTCAGCCTTTGGTAAGACGAGTTTTTGGACTGGCTCGAATTTAGAGACCATTGAGAACTGTTTTTGTCTGGTATTGAGCGAAATTTAGGACATTAGGATGGCCGAATATTTAGGTGATATACTGTATTTTTTCAATATACACTTATACTGACTAAGGCCAAGCTCATGTCAGTCATCAACCTAATGAAATATCATAGGTTTACTTTATTACAACAATTTATGATGGGGTATAAAGGTCTAAATGATATACGTACCTCTTTTTAACACAATTAGAAACTTGTCTCCGTGGTTATTTTAGACAAGAAGATTTTCCATGTGCCCGTGTGTTTTAGTGTTCAAAAATATATTAAGAATATACAATTTTTTTATTGTAGCCAACGGACTCAATCCCTGAGCAACGACCAATGTTAACAGGGGAGGTAACTCTTGGAGAAATGACGAAGGTTTGTGGGGATACTGCCATCATTACTAATAGTGGCATGAGCTACCAAAATGTTTATATTTTGACGTTAAAACAGAATGTTGAAATTATTGGCTATTTTTCTCAAGACGTATAATTCAGAAGCTTTTTAGTGCTTCTAGTCTCGAAAATGTACGATAAAGTATTGATTTTAACTAACTTTGGCTTAGAATGAATGAATGGTCGTCCCAGTTATTTAAATTTTGTTTACTTTTCGAACACTATTCGAGTTTATATAGGTCACGTACTGTATGGATTTTCCTCATTCAAACGTCAATCATTCGATGCCCTTCAAAGCCCCTTTCTGTGGTGACGATCAGTAATTATGAAAAAGTGTGAATTTTGGCAGCTCATGCCACTTTAATGTGCAGATAAGTATAAAGGTCAGTGTGGGAAACGTAATCCGAAAAGCCCTTCACTGATCTTGCAGTGGGAGAATCCGAAAGCTCCATAGGCTGCTAGTGGATGGGTCACTCGATCATCCGAACCGTTTTCCATGTACGGTAGTAGCGGGGGAGATGAGTTTGCAGGCACACCAGAAGACCAGTCCCACACCAATTACTCTGATTTGAGAGGGTACCTGGTATGATTGTGCAGGAAAAATTCGAAAAACTTTAAAATCAGCCTGGGGGCCGTTTCACGAAGCCGTCGCAAAGTCATCCTCGGATACCCAGGGTTAAATTCTCGACAAGCTCACCTCTTACCCCTGGGTCAATTGCCTCGTTAAGCGTCGTTTTCTGGGAACGCCCATTTTCTGTCGGACCAATCAAACGATTTCTTATAAACATTTTAACTCTTCAGTTTTGGAGACACGTTTATCGAATTGAAGTAAAAACAAAGATGGCGGCCCCCAATAGGACATGTGAGTTGTGATACAACCGAAAAGTCGTCCATCTTTGTTTTGAACACTGCTAAGATGCTGATGCAACGCGGATTCTGATTGGTGAAATTTTCCGCCACAGTTTTGTGGCGGAACCAATCAAAATCTACATGCATATTAAATTAGAAACGACGGGCAGGGTCCGACTTGTCCCACGGGTAATGTGAGCGTAAGCGGAATTTTTAACCGTGGGTTTCGACGATGTCGCAAAGTACGATCAATCGCAGTTGCCATGACGTCGTATCTCTTTACTATGGTATCCAATGGCAACTACGTTTCGTTTGCGATGCGACTGCTTTGTGAAACGAGCCCCAGATTGTCTGTTATTTTAAAGGCACACTTGCCGCCGTAGCCTGTTTAAATTTGCTAAGAAAACCAATTTACATGAGCTTACTACGACTAATACCACTAAACTTAAACATAGGACACATAAAACATGTCTAGTTAGCTTTAGACTGTAAAAATGGGGTGAAAAACAAACGAAGAATCGAAGCCTGATTACAACAACAACGATCAGTGTCGGTCAACTTTCGTGTTGGCTTACCCTCATTTCAGGCCTTTGTATCTGTGGTTTACATTCAAACAATTATCAGCAGGCTTTTCCAGTCGCTGTTAACCGATCGTCAGTCTGTATTTCTCAGATAAATAGGCCTACGTAAAATTACACTGTGCCGTTAGTTCACTCACTCGACTGAAACATAAAATCGCCCATAGGGGGCAGATCGGTTTGTTTACGTTCCGGGTACGTAACAATTCAAATTTTCAAATTCAAATTAAAAATACAAAGTGACGTCCAAACTTTTAAATTTTGGTAAAAATAGAAAGTTCCTAACTTATATTGTCTGGGAAAAATACAGAATACGGTCTTTCTTTTTTAATGTAAACAATATATTCCTGATTTTCGCGGCAAGTGTGCCTTTAACCGGAGAGAGCCCTGTTTTCTCCAATGTCAAACCTGTCAAAGCTAAAACTATACCTAATATAACTGGCCAGGGATAGAACAGGCTTCGGACTTTATTCCTGAGGATGTTCGCTTTATTCTTAAATTCTCTTGAGCTTGAATCTAGAAAATGACTGAAAATAATATTGAGTATGACACAATACTCTAAACAATCAATCAATATTATAAGTATTTTAATTAGTACCTCCTTTAAAGAATATAAGTTAGTTGAATATCGAACATCTACCCGCTGTTTATTTAATTTTTTTTATTTTTGTTACAGGTACTGACTGGTTTAACGAAGGCGGATTTACCTGATATATACAAGCACTGCACGGTCACCCCTGATACGATGGATACGTTTCTCAGAATATGCCTGGCTGATCCGACCTTCCCCGGTTTTGTCGGACAAGTAGAACAATCCTTGGAGAAAATTATCAAAGAGTCAGAATCTTCGTAACCATCTAAGTTTAATAATAAAAAAATTAGACGAATAAAAAGAATGTCGAATTTAATATCAGCTTAAGTCTTTAGTTTCGGAGTGATTCATTGAATGTTTGGTGTTTTACGCCGCACTCAAGATTATTTCACTTATATGGCGGCGTTGCCAGTTTTATTGTGGGAGGAAACTGGGCTCTATGCACAGAGGAAACCCACGACCTTCCGCTGGTAACTGGCAACCATCCCACATAGGTCGTTTGAGTGAAAACAGTCGGAAAATTTTCCGAGCGGGATTCGAACCCGCGAGCCATTGGTGGAAGGCTGTTCGGATTGAACGCAAAACGCTGCAATCAGCGGCCGATAAGCTTGTTTAGAATGAATGGACCCTGCCTTACAAAGCTGGCGTAAGTTACGTCGGACGTATATCAGTGTTAAAGTTCGAGGAACTTACGCCCTAGTCGCAATTGGTCCATGTTGTAGGCCTATGCGCAACGTTACGCCAGCTTCATAAGACAGGGCGTCCTCCACTTTTGTTTTGATTTTAGCAAAGTCGCTCCATAGAAGAATCTATTATTAGACCAGCAGCCGCAAGTAAATTCATATATTTGTGACGGGCGTATCCAATGAACTATGTACGCGGAATGGAGGGCACGTGGTATTTGATTTGCATCGAACGCCGCCATTACTAGGAGATGGTGCAATATCGATCCACTTCCGTTTGAATATTTTCTCCCTGATACTGCGGGGGTATATTACAAAGACCGTTTCGTAACATTCATTGGGAAAGTCCTAACTTGAGTCTGAGGAGGTAGACCACCCTCATTTAAAATGCCATGTGAGTAAGCACCTGGCAATGGGATAGGATAAGAAAGTGACAGGAGCTGCCAAATTGAAGCAGAAAAAAGAAAAACGCTACTTAATTGAAGTATTTGTACAGTTTATTGAACGTTTATTAAACTACATAATTGAGCTTTTATATACGCTAACGTTGAAAAGTGTTTATTCAGTGAAAATCTTCAAAAGCGTTGTCAAAAGTTGTATGCCAAATAGTTCCACTGAGATTCCTGTTTTACATACGTAGTTCGTAGGGCCGATCATGTAAAACGTGTGGAGCACCATCGGAAAAACGTGTGGAGCAGCATCGGAAAACACTCAGTAAATTTCCTAGATTCCACCGGTGTGTGTTGGACTTGGACAAACTGCTGTTAGCTCGTTGGGGCCCCAGTAAGTTGTGTTGATGTGGTACAGATGCATGCAATGAGACGATGGTAAATTGTGTTTCCAATATTTATTTAGGCTTAAAGGCACACTTGCCTACCAAATCCAGAATACTGCTTTAAGCTTACATTAAAAAACAGTGGGCTATTTTCTTTATTTTTCCCAGACAGATCAAGTTAGGAACTTTCCATTTTTACGAAAAATAGAAAGTTTTGGCGTCATTTAGTATTTTTAATTTGAAATTGAAAATTAGATTTATCAAGTACCCCCAATGTAAACAAACCCCGAACTTGAACATGCGCACAAGCGTCCTAATGTTTGAGTCGTGTGAGTGATCTAACGGCACAGTATAATTTTACGTACCGGGTATATACTTTATCTGAGAAATACAGACTGACGATTGGGTAAGAGTGACTCAAAAGCCAGCCGATAATTTTTTGAGTGTAAACCACAGATAAAAAGGTCTGAAACGAGGGTACTAATCCAACCACTTATTAAGTTAACCCACGATGATCGCTGTTGTTGTAATCAGGTTTCGATTCTTCGTTTGTTTTTCACTCTCATTTCTGAATTCTAAATCTAACTGGACATGCGTTTTGTGTCCTATGTTTAATTTTAGGGGTTTTAGTCGTAGTAAGCTCATGTAAATTGGTTTTCAATGTACAACAGGCTACGGCTACAAGTGGGCCTTTAAAAGGAATTTTGATGGACGTTTGATCAGTCGTTTAACTAATTCTAAAGTCATAGAACTAAAGCGTTTTTTAGTTCTATGTTTAAAATATAGTATAAATCTAAATTCCACGTTATTTGATGAGTTTGAGCAAACCCCGACGCAGAAGGTGCGAGGATGTCGTATAATCAATAACTCTTGCATACGAGCATTCATGCTAGAATACAATATCTAGAGCCATAGCTTCGTGTGAAAATCCGCACTCATTTTTTTTTAAAATTCAGTTGTTCGACTGTAAATGGTTTGGTTAATTACAAACAAATTAATTTTCGGCGGGTCTCCTTAACAAATATCCCCTTTTTACTATGGAAGTGATCTTGGCTATGACGAACACGAAAAAAAAAATTCGGCAGAGCCAAGATTTCTCTAGCCTAGGTTTAGTTTATTACAACAGTTTATGATGGGGTGTAAAGGTCTAAATTATATACCTCTTCTTAACACAATTAGAAACTTGTCTCCATGGTTATTTTAGACAAGAAGATTTTCCCTGTTCACGTGTGTTTAGTATTCTTAAATATATATATATAGGCCCAAAGGGTACCTGTGCCTGTTAAAGGGCACTATGAAGTCCGTTTTCGGATCAGATTTGCTTTTTCACAACATCCAAATCATTTGGCCTCGTTTGGGATTATTTTAACCCAATCAAGAATTTCACTTGTGAAAAGGTAAATAAGATTGATTTTATTTATATGTTTTAACGGTATTTTTAGAAAGGTTCTGTTTCATTACTTGTGTTTTTCTTTTAATGCCGAATCCCTTTCAGCATAAATGACAATGATTGGACTTTGAGTTTTTAAGATTCTTTTTGCTGTTGACAAAATGAAATGCGCCAGTGCCCGGTCAATGCTTTGTTTCTGCTACAACAACAACAACAACACCAGCAATATCAATTTCTTCATCCCGTTTATTTCTAAAAGCGTGATCGGACGGAGATCGCTAGTTACCATGTCAATTTCTGTATTTCTAAATTGATTATCACTGAAATGCATAAAATTTAATATTTCCACCCTCAAATTAAATACCTTATCCAGTCTACAAACCGTATACTAGCTCATAGAAGTGACTTCTATCAATCCCCACTCGAACGACCTATATGGGATGGTTGTCGGTTACCAACGGAAGGTCGTGGGTTTCCTCCGGGCACAGAGCCCGGTTTCCTCCCTCAATAAAACTGGCAACGCCGCCATATAAGTGAAATAATCTTAAAACGCCAAACAATCAATCTATCAATCCACGGCTTAATAATTTTTTTTTTCAAATTTTATCTCTCTCCTTTTCAGCAGTTCCAGACAGCCATTATGGGAGATAGTGACGAGGAATATGACCGTCGTAGAGGAAGAGACAAGTTTCGACGGGAGAGGAATGATTATGACAGACGAGATGATCGCCGTAGAGACGGATGGGACAATGATCGGTATCGAAACACCTCAGCTGCAAGGTGTTCTTAATTTGATGGATAAAAATGGCTCCTCGGCATGCATTTTGCAATACAAATAAAATCGTAACAAGATTGCCGTATAAGAGCTATGTTTCGTTTCAGGGTTTAATACAAGCTCAAATTTTTTATGCCATAATCCTACGTTTTGAGTTAATTTCGAGTTGCCAGAAATTGAATATTTCCATGCATAATTAACAGCAATTCATTTTTTTTTATGGAATCGTTTGAATATTCGTGGTCATTTTGAGGCAATTATTTGACTTCAAAATTTGACTTACAGGTAACCTTGAAGTTTTACCCACCTTAAAAATTGGAAAGTGAAATATCAAGCTTTTGTTTATATGTTGCATTTTTCATTTTCTAATGAAAGATTTTATCCTTCCAGATCGCGAAATGCTTCTGGTCGTAACCGTGAAGTGTGGAGTAGTCGTAGCAGGGATAGAGGTAACCGAAATGAGCAATACAACCGGGAAGGCTACGATTCCCGTCGTAGGGAAAGATACAGCCCCGGAAGTCCGCCTCAAATGAAGCGAATGAGGAGAGACTGGTAAGTGCCACAATGACACAGCGGGTTAGAGTGATCGTCTCTCCGGCCCACACAGACCTCCCATCTATGCGGCACGGGCTCTAATCATACTCGTACCAAATAAAAATTGAAAAAGTTTTGAGTGGATTTTTCATTTGTTTGCCGTATGTGAAAGAGTTGCCAGGTACTCTACAAAGATCTGCTTTCCTCTGGGCAATGAATCCGATTTCCTCCCGGACTAAACCTGGCAAACATTGCCATATAAGTGAAATAATATTAGAGTGTGGCATAATAACATCAATCAATCAAGATAGCCTTTGTTATTTCCTAAAAAATGACACAGCTTTCCTTTCTACTGTGACTGTCTGGTGTGCATTAATAAGGGGTTGTAGCCTTCCACCATATATAAATGAAATAATCCTGAAAATGTTGTAAAGCACTTAACAATCGATATATTTTTCCTTTTTTTTTTTGCAGGGATGACAGCAATTACCAGTCCTATAATGATAACATGTCATATACAGGCGGTGGCCACATGCAACACCATGGGGGCCCACAGCATCACTGGGGGCCTGGTCCTGATATGGGAGGAATGGGGCCCCAACAAGGACAATTTGGTGGACCATCCGGTCCAAACAGGTCTGTTTACGTCAGATATTACACCAAATTTCAGTTAAAATGGCCTGGCTCTTAGTGTTTAAAGGGATAAGCTTGGAAGAAAGATCGTTAAAAAGTGTGCTATTTGACTGTGGTTTTTATATAGATGGGGTTTCCATATTGTCATTGGTAACATTCCTAGCTACCACTGATCGCTGAATAGCGAGTTTTAAGTGGGAAATCCTTTGTATGTTTTGTTTACTGATGGAGAATAGACCTTAGTTAGGTGCTCAGTACAAGGCCGTTGTGGCTGTTCATGTGGTGCATTTTCAGCTGTTTGTTTACTGACTAATCCAAAGGTCACCGAAGAATCACAACAAATATACACAGTGTCTACTTTTAAGCCCCAAAGTTGTCCCACAATGGAGGCTCATCAAATCCCAGTCGGCCTAAAGAAAGTGTGATTTGTTTGGGGGGATGTAATCCTCAGTACGAGAAAAACAATCGATAATCAATCTCTACTTGTTTAATTCTTCAGGCCGGACGTAGATTACCCCACGCAACCCCCAATGTTGACCTTCAAACAGTTTCTCTCGCAACAAGACGACAACATAGATGACCAGGAAGCGATCAAAAAGTATAACGAATACAAGATTGACTTTAAGAGGCAGCAAATCAGTGAATTTTTCTTGGCACATAAAGAGGAAGAATGGTATGTATTTATCTTGTGTATTTAAGTTTTTGTTTTTGTGATTTTTTTTTTAAATTTTATTATTTTTTTATTTTAATCGTTTTGAAAAGCGATCCTGTGTGACTTATAGAGAGTATGACAATCCTCAGGCGATTTGTTTTTTGCATTTGAATGTTTGGCACGGAATAAAAAAATGGCAGCTGATTCCTCAACACAGTTTCCTTCCTCAGTATGCCAGGCAATGCATTTTGAGTGCAGCATAAAATATCAATCTTTGCCCCATATTCATTACCATGCTGCCTTCCACCAATGGGTCGCAAGTTTGAATCCCCCAAAAATTGAAAAATTTTCTTACTGGGTTTTCACTCGAACAACCTATGTGGGATGGTTGCCATTTACCACTGGAAGGTTGTGGGTTTCCTCCGGGCATAGAGCCCGGTTTTCTCCTACAATAAAACTGGCAACGCCACCATATAAGTGAAATAATCTTGAGCGCGGCGTAAAACACCAAACAATCAATCAATCAATCATTACCATGCTGTTCAAAAGTGAAAAAATCTTCAACTGCATATTGGAATGGTACCCAAACCATAATTGTAACATTCTCTCTGCTTTATTTCTCAATCTTAATGCCAAATCTATTCTCATTTGCATGATTCTTTGTCATTAATTGAGAGGAAAGAGGAATCAACAAACTTATTTTTGGTCCTTTTTATAACTTTCAATAAAATACATTTTATAAAACCATCAGCAAAGAAAAATATGGCACAAAGCATTTCATAAACTTTTTGGGAAAATGTCACTTGAATATTTCCATTACTCCTAATCCAGATCTGGGAGCATCGTTGCTCCAGTGAGTTAGAGGGTTAGAATGATCGTCCCTCGGTCTCACACAGACCTTCCATCAATACGGTGCGGGTTCGCATCACACTCAGATCAAATAAAAATTTAAAAATATCTGAGTGAATTTTTCACTTGGTCTCCGTATGTGGAAGAGTTGCCAGGTACTTGAAGAAGGTCCGGGGGTTTCTCCAGTGCAATGAGCCCGGTTCTTTCCCACTAAACCTGGCAACGCTGCCATATAAGTGAAATGATCTTGAGTGTGGAATAAACTACAGTGTATCAATCAATCAACCTAATCCAAATCTCACCACACGATGATAAATCTTATGGCAGGTCTTGTGAGGTACCATAAAAGGTATGGCCACAAAAAAAAAAATTCTTTGAAAATATTTGTATAGGAATTTTATGTTTGTATATTTATGCTGAAAAACATAAACTGAAAGTTATTCATTCCTTTCCTCTCATTTATTTTGACTTTTTTTGTTAATAAATCTTTCCCCCCTATAGACAGGTCATGTGGTGCGGAATATCTCGGACAACCAGGAATTCTTGGTGGAATCACAAAAAACACACAGAATTACTAGAGTAGGGCCACTGTCAAACATGCAGTGTAGAATTAATGAAAGTTGCTAGGGATTTAGCTAGAGGTATCTTTATCTTCTGCACCGCCGTTGCGTTAATTTGCGGTGGGAACAGCAAAGGTAATTGTATGTTACAGGGTTAAAATATATCATTTTTCATTTTCTTACTAATACTGACCATTATATATGTCCTTCGCTTATCTCCCCTTTGTTTCATTCTTCATACACAGTTGTCTCCCTTTAAAAAAGGCAGCCCCCCCCCCCCCTCCCAAACCTTTTGTATCAGCCTCAAACAGCTGAGAGAAATGGTTTTTGAGTACCCAAGGTTATCATTTCTTTCACAAAATGTTGACAAAAATTCCAATAATCCTTCCGCACCCCAACCCTTTCTCCCCTTTTTTGGCTACTTACTTTTTAAATAATATAATCCAATTGACCTCCCGCTCCCAGTGTTAGAAATAAGTTTTTTTAGATGGTCGGCTGGTTTTATTGATGCTTTTTCAGGCATTGGTGGCTCAGTCGTCAGAATGGTAGTCTCTTAATCCGACACAGTCGCAATCGCATCCCACTCAGTTCAAATACAACTTTATTAGTGGGGGTGTCACGCAACCCTCGCAATTCACCACGGCAATCGGCAATGCTGCAGAAATTGCCGTCGTAAAACTGCATTTCCGCGGCAATCAAAAAAACTGTCCGGCAAGAACCGCTGATAGCTACCTGTGATCGTTTTACCGTTTCCGAGTTCTCCGCGGCAACTTTTTTTTTTTATTGCTGGGTAAAAATCTGAATTGCGGGGGTTGGTGACTCACGGATGGCAAGTATTGCCAGGCACACGCTGAAGATCAGGGGTTTCCTCCAGGCAAAGAGCCCCATTTCCTCCCCTTCTAAAACTGGGTATGCAGATATATCTTGAGTGCAGTATAAAATATCCATCATCTTCGTTTAATCAAACATTTTGCATTTTTAAATCATGCAGATTTGTATCATAATAACATTGTCACCAAAACCCAATTCCCATGGAAACCCGCAAAATCATTCTTCTGTTCTATTAAAACTTCTATAGGTTTAAAGGAAAATACCATCCTGAGGAATGTGAGAAGAAACAGGAGGATTCCAGAATGGGGTTGAAAAACCGACTCTCTGTGTTTGTGGATCTTCTCAACACCCCATTCATGGAGAATGTCACTGTGGATATGGAAAAAGCTACTGAATTGGTGAAGCTTCTTGATGCTGGTAATTTTCTGCTAAAACTTTTAAGTTTTTATGGACATTGATTTCATCATCATCACTCTATGAAAATATTTATAAATTTTTTTTAAATTTCCAATCTTTTGGAATTTATAAATTTGCCAGAGAAGAATGTGTATGTTTACTGAGGTTCAGCTTTATAAGCTGATCAGGAATGCACTTTAAAGCTCAGCGATGATCCTACATATGTACATGGAGAAAAGTCTGTAATAAACTGTCTGCTTTGAATTATCAGCTGTGTTAAAAATGGAAGGAGGGACCGAGTTTGATTTGAAATCATTAGAGGAACCGGAATCTACGGACGAAGGAAATAGAAGCCGCAATAACTCGGAGTCTCAGAACGAGAAAACGTAAGTTGAGCCATTTTTATCCATAGGTTCTTTCACTCAGTAAATAGCGTTAACGTTAGAGGTGATTTAAACTAGATTTCAAAAGAATTACATACAGTGCAATATAAGATGGTTTTCAGTTTCCAGCAAAAGTCTGGTTTCCTCATTAAATCGCTGTTAAAACTATGAATAACTAACTTTCTTTAGTTTAAGTCTACATCATACATGTATAATCAGGATAAAAACCACAAAAATGTCAAAGTTTGCCGAGACGTCTGTTCAAGCTGTTGCCTTTCAACACCCCACTCTGGAGCCTCTGTTAGAAATCCCCACATGGCTATGATTAAATGTAAACAAATCAGCTGCAATAAAATTTTAAAATATATTTAGCATTAAACACGTCATGGACCATTCGGTGAGGGAAAAGAAAGTGTATCAACCCATTTTGTGTTCAACAGTAAAATGTGAGAATCGTAATTTTTTTCAAATGAATGAATCTCTTTTAAGCCACAGTTGTGGGCATTAGCAATGTTTGCTGACTATGTATGACAAATACTGTAGCCTTCTTTGAATATAAAAATATTTATTCTGTTTTTTTTTTAATTATTTAGGAGCCCCGAGAAAGAGCAACGCAGAAAATCCAAAGATCGTATCTCAGATGAAGGACTTAAAGAAACAGAGGAAAAACCACCTGAGGTAAGCATTATCTCCCCTTAGTTATAAACTGTCTCCTTGTAGAGCCTCTGTGGCACACGTAGACACAAGCCTTACATCGATAAGCAATGGGTCACGGGTTCTAATCCCACTCAGTCCCCCCAAAAATTGGAAAATTTTCTGACTGGGTTTTCGCTCGAACGATCTATGTGGGATGGTTGCCAGTCAATCCAAACAGCCTTCCACCAATGGGTCGCGGGTTCAAATCCCACTCAGTCCCCAAAAAAAAATTTGGAAAATTTTCTGATTGAACAACCTATGTGGGATGGTTGCCAGTTACCACCGGAAGGTTGTGGGTTTCCTCTCGGCATAGAGCCCGGTTTCTTCCCACAACAAAACTGGCAATGCCGCCAGATACGTAAAACTTCAATCAATCAATCAATATATCGATAAGTTTCGAATTCAAATCATCTTCCCTTCATTTTGTACGAGTGGCAGGGTGGACTTTGTTAACAGTTCGATGATCCCCGTCTCACACAGCCCCTCTATTGAAGGGTCATGGGGTCAAATCTCACTCAGATCAAATAACAATTGAAAAATATGTGAGTGGATTTTTTTCACTTGGTCGCCGTATGTGGAAGAGTTGCCAGGTACTCACCGAAGGTCAACAGTTTCCTTAGGGCAATGAGCCCTGTTACCTCCCCCACTAAACCTGGCAACGCCGCCATATAAGTGAAATAATCTTGAGTACAGCCTAAAACATCAATCAATCAATCATTTTGTACATTAACAGGCTCCTTTAGAATTACCAATGACCAAAGAACAAGAGGATCTTCAAAAAGCAGCTGAGGAGTTTTCTAAAATACCCAAAACTGAACCAGAAAATGGAGAGGAAGAGGTAGGTTATTAAAGTATATTATTATACCTCATTAATATTCATTAGGCTTTACTACCATTCTATTGGTCAATACCTACCCCGTGACGGGTCAATATTTTTAAAGTGTATAATATATGACAATGGAAACGACCTGAAATGTCCTGGTCAAACGTTCGAGAACATTAGAAAACAAAACGGCTTTTGTTACATCTTGACATGTGACATCAAAACGACACCCGCTGGCTTTGTTTATTACTTTTTGATCATTTGGTCGATATGTGCCTTGTTTTGATCAAGAAAGAAAAAGAGGAAAAGTTGCAAGAACATTCAATAGTCTCCCTGACTATTTTAAGGTTAAAACATTTCAATTCGATAGTTATCAATCGGTCTCTATTTCACTGAATCCCTTAAAAAATTGAAGAAAAAAAATCTTGAGCAATGTTTTCACTTCATTGCCGTATGTGAAAAAGTTGTCTGGTACTCGTCAAATTAAAAGCCAAGGGTCACTTGAAGCCAATGCGCTTGTTCCTATCAAAAACCTGGCCACCATATAAGTAAAATTATCTTGAATATGCTGTAAAACGTAAATAAATCTCTCAATTTATTTGTTTTGCTTTTCCTCAGGGCTCTGTGCAGGGTAAGAAGAGGAAACGAGGGCGTGACAAATCCCAATATAACTATGAAAGTGGGTCGGAATCTGACAGCGGCTCCGAGTCTGATCTGGAACCCGCTCCCCCAGGTATAAAAATATTATTTATTTCTTTGTTCTAATAAACAACTTCTTTGTTTATCTGTGGGATGGTTGCCAGTTACCAACGGAAGGTCGTGGTTTCCTCCGGGCATAGAGCCCGGTTTCCTCCCATAATAAAACTGGCAACGCCGCCATATAAGTGAAATAATCTTGAGCGCGGCGTAAAACAATCAATCAATCTTTGTTTATCAACTGAAGGTTTTTGATGACAGATTTCAATGTAACAGTGTGGGGGCCTCCGTGGCTCAGTATGTAGAGCGTTGGACGGTCAATCCAAACAGCCTTCCACCAATGGGTCCCCTCAGCCCAAAAAATTGCTAAATTTTCTGACTGGGTTTTCACTCAAACGACCTATGTGTGATGATTGCCAGTTACCACCCTAAGGTTTCCTCTGGGCATAGAGCCCGGTTTCCTCCCACAATAAAACTGGCAACGCTGCCATATAAGTGAAATAATCTTGAACGCTGCGTAAAACATCAAACAATCAATCAATCAATGTAACTGTATCTTAGAATAAGGTGGATACGGTAAGAATTCCGCTAATTCAAGGACGAGCAATGTGAAGATAACAAATTATTAGACTGCTTTCTGCCATGTTTGGTCTAAAACAACAACAATAGTGATTGCTCGATAGGATTATCGGTTGCTCCATGCAGGAGGTGAGACACCCAACGAAAAGTCTCAAACTTTTAGAGTGCTTTTCGTAATGTTTTGAGCACTTGAATTAGCGAAATTCTTACCGTAATTACTTATGGATTACAACTATTTGGTTTATTGGGTGATGAAGTTTCGATGTAGCTCTTAAATGTTTTCAAAGTCAAAAATGAACCAAGAACTAAGTAATTTTTCACTTTATTCTAACCTTTGAACTTCTAAATTGAAAGATTTAGAAATAATGTTGACTGCTTAGTGCTACATAGAATTTGGTATCTGTTGTTTTCCAAATTTAATTTTCTCTTTGGTCAGATTTTCTACAACACTTAGTGTAAGTTGGAAAAATAATTCCCAAGGTTGTTCATAAATCTTTTAAGCACCATTTTGTTTTGATGTTATTTTTATTTTATTGACACAGGTATAGAGGAAGATAAAGGCACGTCTGGTGCGGATACGTCCGTTCATGATACCACAGGGTCACCTGAAAAACCATCACCTGAAATTCGGGAGGAAAAAAGGACTCCAAAGAAAGAAGGTCCGTTTAAAAAACTAAGGATTAGTTTAGAAAAAAAAAATCAATCAAAAAAATTACAAAAAAAAATTAAAACATTTTCCGATTTTTTATTTGACTGAGTGGGGTTCGAACTCGCGACCCATTGGTGGAAGGCTGTTCGGATTGAATGTCCAACGCTCTACCTACTGAGCCACGGAGGCCCCTAAAACATGATTCATCACTCTACAACAAGTTGTACAATGTTTCATCTTGTTCCACGCCATAGACTGATCCAGAGACATTTTGATACCTGTATACAGGTATGGGCGCCCAAACTCACAAGCCATAAATTCTTAAAACCAACAGATTTCAATGTCAAAATAGCATTTAATGTTGAATTTTGGGCCAGAAATTTTTTTGTCTTATTGTTGGAACATTTTTAACCGAAAGGGTATGCCCAAATTTTCCCTGGATCAGTCCCTGCACGCTGTTGAACGGTTTGGTGTAACCTAAGTTTTGTTATCGCAAAACAAAAGTTTAATTGTGTGAACAGGGCTCAAATGTATTAACTTTTTCACTAAAGAAATTAAAGGACGACTGGTTTGTTATTTGCTATAATTCACACTGGTCTCATTTTGTTTAATTTGCAGGGGCTCGTTCTACTAAGGTGGCGTAAGTTGTGCCGGTCGCAAACACATGTTAAATCATAGTTACTTGCACATTGTCTGGTGGAGCAACTGTTTGCTGTAAAGCTATGCGTAACTTTGCACCAGCTTAGTAGAACAAGCCCCTGTAGTCTTTAGAGGACATAATTCACAGAAATCAGTTTAAAGTGGCATGAGCTGCCACAATGTTGATATTTTGAGGTTAAAACAGAATGTTGAAATTATTGGCTATTTTTCTCAAGACGTACAATTCAGTAGCTTTTTAGTGCTTATAGTCTCGAAAATGTACGATAAAGTGTTGTTTTGAACTAACTGTGGCTAGGAATTAATGAATGGTCGTTCCAGCTATTTAAATTTTGTTTACTTTTCGAACACGTTTTCGGTTCCTACAGGTCACATACTGTACCCATTTCCCTCATTCCAACGCCAATCAGTTAGTTTTTCGATGGCCTTCAAAGCCTCTTACTGTTGTGATGATCAGTAATTATGAAAAAAGTGTGAATTTTGGCAGCTCATGCCACTTTAAGGGAATAGTATTTGAGTATAAAAACATGCGCTTTTAATTTTCATTTCATTTTTTATTTAATTCCCCATCATTAGGTTGTGAGAAAACTGAAGAAAAAGAAGAAGATACGACAACAGAAGAACCACGTCCACGAGCCTTACATAAGACCAACTCCATCTTCCTACGTCATCTAGCGCCGTCAATTACCAAACAAGAAGTTGAAGCAGTAAGTGTAATGTACTAATGTTACCACAGCAATTTGCATGATAAGAATGAACTAATTTATGGAGGAGTATAAAGGTCTAAATGATCTACCTCTTTTTAACACAATTAGAAACTTGTCTCCATGGTTATTTTAGACAAGAAGATTTTCCCTGTGCCCGTGTGTTTTAGTGATCATAAATGAACTAATGTATGGTCATGAGAGCCATGCACCAAATAGAGTCTGTTTCGCCCCTCATTGCAGCCACGTTAAAGAATATGATGTTACATATCGTATGATTAAACAGGTCGCGTTCTTGTTTAAAGATCATAGACTCAATGGCGGGAATGGGTCGCGGGTTCGAATCCCACTCAGTCCAAAAAAAAATTGGAAAATTTTCTGACTGGGTTTTCACTTGAACGACCTATGTGGGATGGTTGCCAGTTACCAACGGATTGATTGATTGATTGTTTGGTATTTCACTTATATGGCGGCGTTGTCAGTTTTATTGTGGGAGGAAACCGGGTTCTGTGCCCGGAGAAAACCCACGACCTTCCGCTGGTAACTGGCAACCATCCCACATAGGTCGCTCGAGTGAAAACCTAGTCAGAAAATTTTCCAATTTGTTACCAACGGAAGGTTGTGGGTTTCCTCTGGGCACAGAGCCCGGTTTCCTCCCACAATAAAACTGGCAACGCCGCCATATAAGTGAAATAATCTTAAGCGCGGCGTAAAACACCAAACAATCAATCAAGCAATGGCGTGAATGACCCCTTGACGAAATTGCCTGTAGCACTTGTGTATTCTTGTATTAGCTCAATAACAGAGAATTTCAGATTGCATGAACATAGCATACTTGGCAAACTTGTTAAACTGTTCATCGTTTTCTGTCACAAATGTATCAAGGCATAGGTAATTAAGGCACCAAATATAGTATACATGCATTTGATGAATTGATTGCGGGGCCTCCGTTGCTCAGTAGGTAGAGCGTTGGACGTTCAATCCGAACAGCCTTCCACCAATGGGTCGCGGGTTCGAATCCCACTTCGTCCCAAAAAAAAAATTGGAAAAACCACTAATTAAAATAAAGCCTTTTTATCTATTCTGACTGGGTTTTGCTTGAACGATATATGCATGGGATGGTTGCCAGTTACCACCGGAAGGCCGTGGGTTTCCTCCTGGCATAGAGCCCGGTTTGCTACCGCAATAAAACTGGCAACGCCGCCATATGAGTGAAATAATCTTGAGCGTGGCGTAAACACCAAACAATCAATCAATCAATCAATTGATTGCAGGTTCATATTCATCATTCAGAAAATGTTGATTGAACTCTTTTTAATTGTTTCCAGGAGCCACCTGGATGCTGTGTGCTTCATCTGGGCACACAACACAGTTTCTTCCCCCTACTAAGCCAGGCAAAGTTGCCATATGAGTTCCATAATCATTCAAAAACCTCCATAATCATGATTGAGTTACCTTGTTTTAGACTACCGTGTACACTGACAATGGTTTTTTTTTGCAGATGTGTAAGCGTTACCCAGGATTCCTTAGAGTTGCCCTTCAAGACCCGCTTCCCGATCGTCATTTTTTCCGGCGTGGCTGGGTGACCTTTGACCGCAATGTTAACATCAAAGATCTGTGTTATAATCTGAACAATATACGGGTACGTTAATCTTGTGTTTTGTTATAATCTGAACAATATACGGGTACGTTAATCTTGTGTTTTACCTGAACCCATCGTCAGAAACCACGATTCAAACTTACTCACTTTCACGTTTTACCGTTTTGCAGAATATGGGTGTAAACTTTGACTGGTTCTGTCGCAGTTTTTTGGCAGAAATTTGACCAATCACAATTCGCGTTACTATTCTTTATGAACAAATCAACGATGAGCCTTTTTCTATTGTTTCGTTTGTCTTTATCGTTAAACTATAGCAATGCGTCTCATTGGTCTGTCAGTGAATCTATCTTCATCTTGAATTAACGTTTTTTCATTCATTTTGGCTAGATTAGTTAGTAGGGGGTTGTTTCTCAAAACATTTATGGCTGACGTAAGTCCAATGCAAGGCCTAACTGTCATGGCAGCATATACCAGCACCATTACGTTAGGCCCGGGCAAAAAGTTACGACGAGCATAAGTGTGTTGAGAAACAGCCTCCTGATCCCTAGTCACGGGTTCAATTCTCACTCCGTCCGAAGAAAATTTTCAAAATTTGTATTACTCCAATGCACTATGTGGTACCTACTGAATGAGGTAGTCGCTAAAGGTGGACAGTTTCCTCCATTCTAAGAGCCAGGTTTCCTACCCCACTTAACATTGCAAGCAATCATAACAGTGAAATGATTCTAAGTTGAATTCATAAAACATTTCATAGGTGCTAATTTAAACTGTCGGCTGTTAATCTTTTTATAGCTTTGTAATTTTGTTCTTACTAAAATTGTTTTAATTGTCTGTTTATTCTGTAGTTACGAGATTGTGAGTTAAACGCGACTGTGAATCGTGAACTGAAGCAAAGGGTACGTCCCGTAAGCTGGATGACGGCTCACCGAACCATCGTTAAACAAGATATCAAACACCTGGCCAAAATCATCCAGAACTTTGACAGGAAGTGGGCATTATGGGAAGAAAATAGTGACGAAAAGAAGGATAAAGAAAAGGTGTGGATTTTTTATTTACGTCTGACCGTTTAAAGTGGCATGAGCTGTCAAAATTGACACTTTTTTTCATTATTTCTGATCATCACAACAGTAAGAGGCTTTGAAGGCCATCAAAAAACTAAATGATTGACTTTGGAATGATGAAAATCCATACACTTTGTGGCCTATACAAACCGAAATAGTGTCCGAAAAGTAAACAAAATTTAAATAACCAGGACGACCATTCATTCATTCTCAGCCAAAGTTAGCTCAAAACAATACTTTATCGTTCATTCTCGAGACTAGAAGCACTAAAAAGCCTCTGAATTATACGTCTTGAGAAAAATAGCCAATAATTTCAACATTCTGTTTTAATGTCAAAATATCAACATTTTGGCAGCTCATGCCACTTTAATGTTTACCGTCTCACATCCAATATTTACTTTAAATTTAAATATAAATTCCTATGAAGAGTTTTAATCCGACTCAGTTCCCTAAAGTGCGGGGTTTCCTCCTGGTAAAGAGCTTGGTTTCCTCCCCTACTGGTGCCTCGGTGTTCCAGTGGGTTAGAGTGATCGTCCCTCAGTCACACACAGACCTTCCATAGATGCAACACATGTTCGAATCACACTCAGATTAGAATGAAAAGTGAAAAATTTCTGAAGGGATATTTTACTTGGTCTCCGTATTTGGAAGAAGTACTCGCCAAAGGTTGGGGTTTCCTCCGGGCAATGGGCACGGTTTTCTCCCCCATTAAACCTGGCTACGCCACCATATAAGTGAATGCAGCGTAAACTTCAATCTATTTATCCTACCCCCTAAACCTAATCAGTTGATAATAATTTCAACGAATACAGCCATTAGTGAAAATATTAGGAGCACAACAAATGAATTTTCATTTATTAAATGTACAAGTTTTTTTTTATGCTTTTTTAGAAGTTTGAGTTTTTTATTAATTCCATTTCAGGACGTGCCCTCCTATGGTTTGATATCGAAAAACCCTGTGCTAAAAAACATCACTGATTATCTAGTCGACGAAGGCAGCTTTGAAGAAGAAGAATATCTAGGTGAGTGAAATTCAACACGGTAAAGTGGCATGAGATGCCAATAAGCAACACCGTAAAGTGGCATGAGATGCCAATATACAACACCGTAAAGGGGCATGAGATGCCAATATACAACACCGTAAAGGGGCATGAGATGCCAATATGCAACACCGTAAAGTGGCATGATATGCCAATATGCAACACGGTAAAGTGGCATGAGATGCCAATATGCAACACTGTAAAGTGGCATGAGATGCCAATTTGCAACACGGTAAAGTGGCATGAGATGCCAATATGCAACACGGTAAAGTGGCATGAGATGCCAATATGCAACACGCTAAAGTGGCATGAGATGCCAATATGCAACACGGTAAAGTGGCATGAGATGCCAATAAGCAACACCGTAAAGTGGCATGAGATGCCAATATACAGCACCGTAAAGGGGCATGAGATGCCAATATACAACACCGTAAAGGGGCATGAGATGCCAATAAGCAACACCGTATAGTGGCATGAGATGCCAATATACAACACCGTAAAAGGGCATGATATGCCAATATACAACACCGTAAAGGGGCATGAGATGCCAATATGCAAAACCGTAGTGGCATGATATGCCAATATGCAACACCGTAAAGTGGCATGATATGCCAATATGCAACACGATAAAGTGGCATGAGATGCCAATATGCAACACCGTAGTGGCATGAGATGCCAATATGCAACACGGTAGTGGCATGATATGCCAATAAGCAACACCGTAAAGTGGCATGAGATGCCAATATACAACACCTTAAAGGGCATGAGATGCCAATATACAACACTGTAAAGGGGCATGAGATGCCAATAAGCACCGTATATAACACCGTATAGTGGCATGAGATGCCAATATACACCGTAAAGGGGTATGAGATGCCAATATACAACACCGTAAAGGGGCATGAGATGCCAATATGCAACACCGTAGTGGCATGAGATGCCAATATACAACACGGTAAAGTGGCATGAGATGCCAATATGCAACACGGTAAAGTGGCATGAGATGCCAATATGCAACACGGTAAAGTGGCATGAGATGTCAATATGCAACACGGTAAAGTGGCATGAGATGTCAATATGCAACACGGTAAAGTGGCATGAGATGCCAATATGCAACACGGTAAAGTGGCATGAGATGCCAATATGCAACACGGTAAAGTGGCATGAGATGTCAATATGCAACACGGCAAAGTGGCATGAGATGTCAATATGCAACACGGTAAAGTGGCATGAGATGTCAATATGCAACACGGTAAAGTGGCATGAGATGTCAATATGCAACACCGTAAAGGGGCATGAGATGTCAATATGCAACACCGTAAAGGGGCATGAGATGTCAATATGCAACACCGTAAAGGGGCATGAGATGCCAATGTGCAACACCGTAAAGTGGCATGATATGCCAATATGCTACACCGTAAAGTGGCATGATATGCCAATATGCAACACCGTAAAGTGGCATGAGATGCCAATATGCAACACGGTAAAGTGGCATGAGATGCCAATATGCAACACGGTTAAGTGGCATGAGATGTCAATATGCAACACGGTAAAGTGGCATGAGATGTCAATATGCAGCACGGTAAAGTGGCATGAGATGTCAATATGCAACACGGTAAAGTGGCATGAGATGTCAATATGCAACACCGTAAACTGGCATGAGATGCCAATATGCCCAGTCTTTTCATATAAATTCTGGTCGCCAAAGTGACTCAGTCGCCAGATCGGCCTCCCATAGATGGAGGGGCCTCCGTGGCTCAGTAGTTAAAGCGTTGGATGCTCAATCAGAACAGCCTTCCACAAATGAGTCGCGGGTTCGAATCCCACTCCCCGAAAAATTGGAAAATTTTCTGACTGGGTTTTCACTCGAACGACCTATGGGATAGTTGTCAGTTACCAACGGAAGGTCGTGGGTTTCCTCCGGGGCAAAAAGCCTGGTTTCCTCCCACAATAAAACTGGCAACGCCGCCATATAAGTGAAATAATCTTGAGCAGCAGCGTAAAACACCAAACAATCAACCATCAATCAACCCATAGATGGACAATCTTGAGTGCGGCGTAAAACATCAATCAATCAATCAACCCAAAAAATTTCAAATTTCTCGGTGATTTTATCGGTCAATATTCCTATATCAATCGAAGAGCTGCCACTTATTCACCAAAGGTCAGAGGTTATCATCGGCCAAACGTCCTGGTTTCCTCGCCATATAAGTGAAATATTCTTGAGTGCATCAAACAACATCCATCAATGAATTCAGATTCATTGTCAAGAGTAAATTAATATATTTCCAAATCTCATCTTGCTGTGTTTAACATTTAATAGATAAAATTAAGTTTGAAATCTGTGCACTGGTAAAATTCTGCACTTCAATTGGTGTATTTCAAAGATAACAATCCTATTGTTTAGTAAATAAGTGAATACAAGTTTCTGACATACCACCGTCTGTGGAATTTAATGAAGGTTATTCAGAACAAGTTTTCATCCTCTATGAGGAACATTAAAGTGGCATGAGCTGCCAAAATTCAAACTTTTTTCATAATTTCTGATCGTCACGACAGTAAGAGGCTTTGAAGGTCATCGAAAAAACTAAATGATTGGCGCTGGAATGAAGAAAATCTATACAGTATGTGGCCTGTACGAACCGGAATAGTGTTCGAAAAGTAAACAAAATTTAAATAACCGGACGACCATTCATTCATTCCAAGCCAAAGTTAGCTTAAAACAATACTTTGTCGTACATTTTCGAGACTAGAAGCACTAAAAAGCTTCTGAATTAAACGTCCTGAGATAAATATAGCCAATTATATCAGCATTCGGTTTTCACGTCAAAAAATCAACATTTTGGCAGCTCATGCCACTTGAAGATTGGGTACAAAGTTTCAATTAATCAATCAACCTTAAATTTGAAAGACAGTAAAATGGTGTGGTGCATGATGACGTCAATTCAATGAATTACGTATTTAAGTTTTTTCCAATAAATTTAATTTCAGGTCAGGCGATCGATGACGAACCAAAAGAAGCCAACCCTGAACTAACTCTTGAACGCGACCTACCATTACTGAAAGTGAGAATAATCAACAATTATTTATTAAATTATATATGGATTAAATTTTATATATTTTTTCTTTAAATATTATCAGTTATTTGATGCTTTTCCGTGTGTGTACCGGTAGATATTTGGTGCCTGACATAAACAATTTTCCAAGGCGAAACGGTATTCCCATGGAACGGCGTCAAGTAGCAAATTTATCATCAGCCAAAGAAGTTTTATTTCTTCAATTTAGTACAATCAGCTATGTTTTATTGATAAGTTAACTAAAATGCTCTGTGCAGAGTTCTGCAAAAAGTGTATTGTGCTTGTGACGTTTCATAGTTATACCGATTTTCATGATCTGTGAGGCAAACAGAGAGTTCCTAGCCAACGTTTCTGTCCACAAAACAACGTTCTAAACTGACATGACTATAGCGACTGAACTCCGAATCCAGTATCCACACAGAAAGCACTCCAATACATATTAACTTTCTGGGCATTTCAACCAATCAAATGCCTAGAAATTTGTTCGCCTGGAGATATTATCTCTGAAAGCTCATTTTCACTTTGGGATTTGTAGCATGCGATTAAAATGGATGCATTTGATTGGTTGACAAGTGATTTTGACCAATTAAAAGTAGCCATTTTAATCGCAAGCTTTAAGTCTGTACAACAAATCACACCGTGAGAATGGGCCTTAAAGCACATTTATTTGTTGATGTAAACCTAAATTATTATGCCTTTCCATGTGTGTACGGGTAGATATTGGGTGCCTGACATGTAAATGTAAACCTATCTAAATGTGTTGTTGTTGTTTCACTCAGGTGCTGGACCGAATGATCCTGTATTTAAGGATCGTCCATTCAGTGGACTACTATAGTGCCACGGAGTTCCCCAATGAAGATGAAATGCCCAATAGATGTGGTATCATGCATGCCCGAGCCACTACCCCGTTAACAAAACTAACGCAGGCAGACGGTAAGTTGTCGCTAAATTTTGAAAAAGAAAGGTTTAGTGGTGATGGTTTATCTGTTTACTATTTGTCATGCTTTAGAAATGCTCAAGGTATGATCATACAGAATTTAAACATAATGATGTCACTCGAACATGGTGCATTCTGGGTATAAATGGGGGCTATATAAAAGA
Organism: Lepidochitona cinerea; assembly: GCA_963971465.1. Lineage (NCBI taxonomy): Eukaryota > Metazoa > Mollusca > Polyplacophora > Chitonida > Tonicellidae > Lepidochitona > Lepidochitona cinerea. Next base: position 5,746,492 of record OZ020565.1, read on the forward strand.
GCGGCAATCCGCTTTGAAGTGACCCCCATTTTCTCTGATCTATGGTGTAAAGAAACATGACGTACCCCATAAGTCACCGGTCAAGCAATTAATGATGTCATTAGGCAAAAAGGCAATCGGTTGACAGCATCCATTTGTGTGGGGTTTACATTTAGCATAAGTCTTTGTATGCTAACAGTGTGGATTAAAAATAAGTTAAGCAAGTACAATTCTCGGTTTCGGACATCCTGGTACTTATGGTCATGTGGTCTTCGCTCTGCCTGGTAACTAGATGAAAACAACTTGTTGGACGCCATTTTGAAAAGTGATTTTAATCATTTAAGTCGTAAAAAAGTAAACTTTGCAAAACATCAACTATGCCTAAAAGTTGTTGCCTTCGGTTGTTCAGATAACAACTAAAATTGTGATGTTCTCTCTCTAATAGTCCAGATGGCGTCGTTATGGACTTTTTTCACCTATATGCAAATTAGAAGCCTTGCTATCGCCATCATGACGTCACGCCAAAATCAAGAATATTGTGCAGTACTGAAATCTGTGTAAAGTTTCCTGAAAAAATTCCTGACAATTTCCTAAAGTAAAATCGACAATAAAACTTTTCTGAATGTTTTCTTTCAGTTAATGATTGGAACCAGAACTTTGAGAAGAAACTGAAGGCGTTTTTGGAGGTCCACGAGAAAGTCAATGAGGAGGAGGCGAATAAACTGGGGAGGAAAGATCCTGTGGCATATCCTTGTTTTACTATTGTTTTTTAAATTTTCGTGCCTCGGTAGCTCAATATGGAGAGCGATAGTCACATAAATACTTGTATCAGGTGTCCTAGCACACCTGATACGGTTAAAACTTGTTTTTGCACACACCCGATAAGGCTTCACGCGGGCGCAATTTGGATTGTTTGAATGTTGTTTGATGACTTTGTAGGGCGTGCTTGCATCAGGTCACCTTTTGTAGATGACGGGCGAACGTTATGGTGACGATGTTTGATGATGTCGTAGCTCTTGCACGTATCACGTCACCTTTTGCAAATAGTTGGTGTGTGTGAAATTGAATTAATTTAATGAGCCATTTTTGGGCTGATTCCACCTTCACGGCTTGAACGTTATCACTGACCACGCAGACCATGGAAATGATAGTCTCGCAGTCCCACACAAACCTCCCATCATGCTCAGCCCACAGTCCAAAGAAAAAAGGGAAAAAAAATTAGAGAGTTTTGTACTGGATGGCACTCAATGTGAAAAAGTTGGCTGGTTTGTTTTGTCACTCAGTAATCCTTGTAATGCCACCATATTTGTGAAATAATCTTGATTGCGGCATTAAACATCAATTTCAATCAATCTACTCGTAAATTGTCCATAATTGATGATAAAAGTTAGAAGTTCATGTCGGTATTAATTCTCCTCTCTTGCTTGCCCTCCATGGTTTTCTGAGTGAAGCAGTATAGACTCAATGCCCAAAACCTCGCACTAATGGGGTAACAGAATCAAATACCCCCACCCAAAAAAAAAAGATTTTCAAGAGAAAGTGGAAAGGAAATGATCGCCTTGAAACATACATGTAAAGCTTGTTACCGAATAAATCTGCGTACAAATGGATAAAATTGCAATATCCAACATGCACCTTCACTTTAACTTCCAAACACCAGGACCCTGTTTCACAAAGCGGCGTAGCGTTAAGTTTTTACGTAAATGCCTTAGCAACCCATACTGTAGAGATACATTAGTATGAAAAATACGCAAAAAGATACATCTAGGGCGCTTTGTGAAACAGGCCCCTGATGGCTCGCAAGGTTCCTGGCTAATTCACCCCTCTCTCTTCTTTTCCCCCAATTTAACCTGACAATGCCAGCATATAGCCAAAACTTCAAGATCAGTGCATAAAAAAATGATCTAAACATATTCTCATGTATGCCAAACACGGAAAGCCCCTCATGAGAATAACTTTCAAATTATATTTTCAAAATCTTAAATTAGGCAGCTCATTGCATCATATTATAAAGTGAGCTGTACATTTCAAAAGCTACACAAATGTTTGTTATATATGTTTGGCTTCAAGCTTGTTATATTGTGTGTGTTTACCTTAACAATGATTTACTGAAGTGGAGAAGTTTGTTACAGCAAACACACAGAAACTCGACAAAGACAAATGGTTATGTCCCCTTAGTAATAAGAAATTTAAAGGTCCCGAGTTTGTTAGAAAACACATCTTCAATAAACATGGCGAGAAAATCGACGAAGTTAAACAGGAGGTGAGTATTAATTTGTTTTACCAATGTTTTTTTTTTTCTCGATGACAGTTTATTGTGAAGATCAACAGTTGTTTCTAGCTACCGTATGATATTTGTTTGATAATGTAACTGCACTGATCAGCATCGTGGAAACTGGAAGATTTTGACCCAAAAAAAAACTGTTTCTATTTTTCAACTGTGTGAAATTTTTTGTTCGTGTCTTTTTATGTCAACCAATCAGTAACTATATAACATTAATTAGGTGCGGATCATAGATAATTCCTTGAATGGGACTCATAAGGATTTAGTGATAAAAAGCTGATTTTTGTTTTGTGACAAAATGTCCAACTGGGACCTCGGTGGTCCAGTGGGTTAGAATGGCCGTTCCTTAGTCCCAAACAGACCTCAGGGGTCCACTGGGTTAGAATGGCCGTTCCTCACTCCCAAACAGACCTCGGTGGTCCAGTGGGCTAGAATGGCCGTTCCTCACTCCCAAACAGACCTCGGGGGTCCAGTGGGTTAGAATGGCCGTTCCTTAGTCCCAAACAGACCTCTGTGGTCCAGTGGGTTAGAATGGCCGTTCCTTAGTCCCAAACAGACCTCTGTGGTCCAGTGGGTTAGAATGGCCGTTCCTTAGTCCCAAACAGACCTCTGTGGTCCAGTGGGTTAGAATGGCCGTTCCTTAGTCCCAAACAGACCTCTGTGGTCCAGTGGGTTAGAATGGCCGTTCCTTAGTCCCAAACAGACCTCTGTGGTCCAGTGGGTTAGAATGGCCGTTCCTTAGTCCCAAACAGACCTCGGTGGTCCAGTGGGTTAGAATGGCCGTTCCTTAGTCCCACACAGACCTCGGTGGTCCAGTGGGTTAGAATGGCCGTTCCTCAGTCCCACACAGACCTCGGTGGTGCAGTGGATTAGACTGCCGTTCCTCAGTCCCAAACAGACCTCGGTGGTCCAGTGGGCTAGAATGGCCGTTCCTTAGTCCCAAACAGACCTCTGTGGTCCAGTGGGTTAGAATGGCCGTTCCTCAGTCCCAAACAGACCTCGGTGGTCCAGTAGGTTAGAATGGCCGTCCCTCAGTCCCAAACAGACCTCGGTGGTCCAGTAGGTTAGAGTGATCGTCCCTCACTCCCAAACAGACCTCGGTGGTCCAGTGGGTTAGAATGGCCGTTCCTCACTCCCAAACAGACCTCGGTGGTCCAGTAGGTTAGAATGGCCGTTCCCCACTCCCAAACAGACCTCGGTGGTCCAGTAGGTTAGAATGGCCGTCCCTCAGTCCCACACAGACCTCGGTGGTCCAGTAGGTTAGAGTGATCCTCCCTCAGTCCCAAACAGACCTCGGTGGTCCAGTAGGTTAGAGTGATCCTCCCTCAGTCCCACACAGACCTCGGTGGTCCAGTGGGTTAGAATGGCCGTTCCCCACTCCCAAACAGACCTCTGTGGTCCAGTGGGTTAGAGTGATCGTCCCTCACTCCCAAACAGACCTCGGTGGTCCAGTAGGTTAGAGTGATCGTCCCTCACTCCCAAACAGACCTCGGTGGTCCAGTAGGTTAGAATGGCCGTTCCTCACTCCCAAACAGACCTTGGTGGTCCAGTAGGTTAGAATGGCCGTCCCTCACTCCCAAACAGACCTCGGTGGTCCAGTAGGTTAGAGTGATCGTTCCTTAGTCCCAAACAGACCTCGGTGGTCCAGTGGGTTAGAATGGCCGTTCCTTAGTCCCAAACAGACCTCGGTGGTCCAGTAGGTTAGAATGGCCGTTCCCCACTCCCAAACAGACCTCGGTGGTCCAGTGGGTTAGAATGGCCGTTCCCCACTCCCAAACAGACCTCGGTGGTCCAGTAGGTTAGAATGGCCGTTCCTTAGTCCCAAACAGACCTCTGTGGTCCAGTGGGTTAGAATGGCCGTTCCTCACTCCCAAACAGACATTGGTGGTCCAGTGGGTTAGAATGGCCGTTCCTTAGTCCCAAACAGACCTCTGTGGTCCAGTGGGTTAGAATGGCCGTTCCTCACTCCCAAACAGACCTCGGTGGTCCAGTGGGTTAGAATGGCTGTTCCTCACTCCCAAACAGACCTCGGTGGTCCAGTGGGTTAGAATGGCCGTTCCTTAGTCCCAAACAGACCTCTGTGGTCCAGTGGGTTAGAATGGCCGTTCCTCACTCCCAAACAGACATTGGTGGTCCAGTGGGTAAGAATGGCCGTTCCTCACTCCCAAACAGACCTCGGTGGTCCAGTGGGTTAGAATGACCGTTCCTTAGTCCCAAACAGACCTCTGTGGTCCAGTGGGTTAGAATGGCCGTTCCTCACTCCCAAACAGACCTCGGTGGTCCAGTGGGTTAGAATGGCCGTTCCTTAGTCCCAAACAGACCTCTGTGGTCCAGTAGGTTAGAATGGCCGTTCCTTAGTCCCAAACAGACCTCTGTGGTCCAGTGGGTTAGAATGGCCGTTCCTCACTCCCAAACAGACCTCGGTGGTCCAGTGGGTTAGAATGGCCGTTCCTCACTCCCAAACAGACCTCGGTGGTCCAGTAGGCTAGAATGGCCGTTCCTTAGTCCCAAACAGACCTCGGTGGTCCAGTGGGTTAGAATGGCCGTTCTTCACTCCCAAACAGACCTCGGTGGTCCAGTGGGCTAGAATGGCCGTTCCTTAGTCCCAAACAGACCTCGGTGGTCCAGTAGGTTAGAGTGATCGTCCCTCACTCCCAAACAGACCTCGGTGGTCCAGTAGGTTAGAATGGCCGTTCCTCACTCCCAAACAGACCTCGGTGGTCCAGTAGGTTAGAATGGCCGTTCCTCACTCCCAAACAGACCTCGGTGGTCCAGTAGGTTAGAATGGCCGTTCCTTAGTCCCAAACAGACCTCGGTGGTCCAGTGGGTTAGAATGGCCGTTCCTTAGTCCCAAACAGACCTCGGGGGTCCAGTGGGTTAGAATGGCCGTTCCTCAGTCCCAAACAGACCTCTGTGGTCCAGTGGGCTAGAATGGCCGTTCCTCACTCCCAAACAGACCTCGGTGGTCCAGTGGGTTAGAATGGCTTTCCCTCAGTCCCAAACAGACCTCGGTGGTCCAGTAGGTTAGAATGGCCGTTCCTCACTCCCAAACAGACCTCGGTGGTCCAGTGGGTTAGAATGGCTTTCCCTCAGTCCCAAACAGACCTCGGTGGTCCAGTAGGTTAGAATGGCCGTTCCTCACTCCCAAACAGACCTCGGTGGTCCAGTGGGTTAGAATGGCTTTCCCTCAGTCCCAAACAGACCTCGGTGGTCCAGTAGGTTAGAATGGCCGTTCCTCACTCCCAAACAGACCTCGGTGGTCCAGTGGGTTAGAATGGCTTTCCCTCAGTCCCAAACAGACCTCGGTGGTCCAGTAGGTTAGAATGGCCGTTCCTCACTCCCAAACAGACCTCGGTGGTCCAGTGGGTTAGAATGGCTTTCCCTCAGTCCCAAACAGACCTCGGTGGTCCAGTGAGTTAGAATGGCCGTTCCTCAGTCCCAAACAGACCTCGGTGGTCCAGTGGGTTAGAATGGCCGTTCCTCAGTCCCAAACAGACCTCGGGGGTCCAGTGGGTTAGAATGATCGTTCCTTAGTCCCAAACAGACCTCTGTGGTGCAGTGGGTTAGAGTGGCCGTTCCTCAGTCCCAAACAGACCTCGGTGGTCCAGTAGGTTAGAGTGATCGTCCCTCACTCCCAAACAGACCTCGGTGGTCCAGTGGGTTAGAATGGCCGTTCCTTAGTCCCAAACAGACCTCGGTGGTCCAGTGGGTTAGAATGGCCGTTCCTCACTCCCAAACAGACCTCGGGGGTCCAGTGGGTTAGAATGGTGGTTCCTTAGTCCCAAACAGACCTCTGTGGTCCAGTGGGTTAGAATGGCCGTTCCTCACTCCCAAACAGACCTCGGTGGTCCAGTGGGTTAGAATGGCCGTTCCTCACTCCCAAACAGACCTCGGTGGTCCAGTAGGCTAGAATGGCCGTTCCTTAGTCCCAAACAGACCTCGGTGGTCCAGTGGGTTAGAATGGCCGTTCTTCACTCCCAAACAGACCTCGGTGGTCCAGTGGGCTAGAATGGCCGTTCCTTAGTCCCAAACAGACCTCGGTGGTCCAGTAGGTTAGAGTGATCGTCCCTCACTCCCAAACAGACCTCGGTGGTCCAGTAGGTTAGAATGGCCGTTCCTCACTCCCAAACAGACCTCGGTGGTCCAGTAGGTTAGAATGGCCGTTCCTCACTCCCAAACAGACCTCGGTGGTCCAGTAGGTTAGAATGGCCGTTCCTTAGTCCCAAACAGACCTCGGTGGTCCAGTGGGTTAGAATGGCCGTTCCTTAGTCCCAAACAGACCTCGGGGGTCCAGTGGGTTAGAATGGCCGTTCCTCAGTCCCAAACAGACCTCTGTGGTCCAGTGGGCTAGAATGGCCGTTCCTCACTCCCAAACAGACCTCGGTGGTCCAGTGGGTTAGAATGGCTTTCCCTCAGTCCCAAACAGACCTCGGTGGTCCAGTAGGTTAGAATGGCCGTTCCTCACTCCCAAACAGACCTCGGTGGTCCAGTGGGTTAGAATGGCTTTCCCTCAGTCCCAAACAGACCTCGGTGGTCCAGTAGGTTAGAATGGCCGTTCCTCACTCCCAAACAGACCTCGGTGGTCCAGTGGGTTAGAATGGCTTTCCCTCAGTCCCAAACAGACCTCGGTGGTCCAGTAGGTTAGAATGGCCGTTCCTCACTCCCAAACAGACCTCGGTGGTCCAGTGGGTTAGAATGGCTTTCCCTCAGTCCCAAACAGACCTCGGTGGTCCAGTAGGTTAGAATGGCCGTTCCTCACTCCCAAACAGACCTCGGTGGTCCAGTGGGTTAGAATGGCTTTCCCTCAGTCCCAAACAGACCTCGGTGGTCCAGTGAGTTAGAATGGCCGTTCCTCAGTCCCAAACAGACCTCGGTGGTCCAGTGGGTTAGAATGGCCGTTCCTCAGTCCCAAACAGACCTCGGGGGTCCAGTGGGTTAGAATGATCGTTCCTTAGTCCCAAACAGACCTCTGTGGTGCAGTGGGTTAGAGTGGCCGTTCCTCAGTCCCAAACAGACCTCGGTGGTCCAGTAGGTTAGAGTGATCGTCCCTCACTCCCAAACAGACCTCGGTGGTCCAGTGGGTTAGAATGGCCGTTCCTTAGTCCCAAACAGACCTCGGTGGTCCAGTGGGTTAGAATGGCCGTTCCTCACTCCCAAACAGACCTCGGGGGTCCAGTGGGTTAGAATGGTGGTTCCTCAGTCCCAAACAGACCTCGGTGGTCCAGTAGGTTAAAATGGCCGTTCCTCAGTCCCAAACAGACCTCGGTGGTCCAGTGGGTTAGAATGGCCGTCCCTCAGTCCCAAACAGACCTCTGTGGTCCAGTGGGTTAGAATGGCCGTTCCTTAGTCCCAAACAGACCTCGGTGGTCCAGTGGGTTAGAGTGGCCGTTCCTCAGTCCCAAACAGACCTTGGTGGTCCAGTAGGTTAGAATGGTGGTTCCTCAGTCCCAAACAGACCTCGGTGGTCCAGTAGGTTAGAATGGCCGTTCCTCAGTCCCAAACAGACCTCGGGGGTCCAGTGGGTTAGAATGATCGTTCCTTAGTCCCAAACAGACCTCTGTGGTCCAGTGGGTTAGAGTGGCCGTTCCTCAGTCCCAAACAGACCTCGGTGGTCCAGTAGGTTAGAGTGATCGTCCCTCACTCCCAAACAGACCTCGGTGGTCCAGTGGGTTAGAATGGCCGTTCCTTAGTCCCAAACAGACCTCGGTGGTCCAGTGGGTTAGAATGGCCGTTCCTCACTCCCAAACAGACCTCGGTGGTCCAGTAGGTTAGAATGGCCGTCCCTCAGTCCCAAACAGACCTCGGTGGTCCAGTGGGTTAGAATGGCCGTTCCTTAGTCCCAAACAGACCTCGGTGGTCCAGTGGGTTAGAATGGCCGTTCCTCACTCCCAAACAGACCTCGGTGGTCCAGTAGGTTAGAATGGCCGTCCCTCAGTCCCATACAGACCTTGGTGGTCCAGTGGGTTAGAATGGCCGTTCCTCAGTCCCAAACAGACCTCGGTGGTGCAGTAGGTTAGAGTGATCGTCCCTCAGTCCCACACAGACCTCGGTGGTCCAGTAGGTTAGAGTGATCGTCCCTCAGTCCCACACAGACCTCGGTGGTCCAGTGGGTTAGAGTGGCCGTTCCTCAGTCCCAAACAGACCTCGGTGGTCCAGTAGGTTAGAGTGGCCGTTCCTCAGTCCCAAACAGACCTCGGTGGTCCAGTGGGTTAGAGTGATCGTCCCTCACTCCCAAACAGACCTCGGTGGTCCAGTAGGTTAGAGTGATCGTCCCTCACTCCCAAACAGACCTTGGTGGTCCAGTAGGTTAGAATGGCCGTCCCTCACTCCCAAACAGACCTCGGTGGTCCAGTAGGTTAGAATGGCCGTTCCTCAGTCCCAAACAGACCTCGGTGGTCCAGTAGGTTAGAATGGCCGTCCCTCACTCCCAAACAGACCTCGGTGGTCCAGTAGGTTAGAGTGATCGTTCCTCAGTCCCAAACAGACCTCGGTGGTCCAGTGGGTTAGAATGGCCGTTCCTCACTCCCAAACAGACCTCGGTGGTCCAGTAGGTTAGAATGGCCGTTCCTCAGTCCCAAACAGACCTCGGTGGTCCAGTGGGTTAGAATGGCCGTTCCTCAGTCCCATACAGACCTCTGTGGTCCAGTGGGTTAGAATGGCCGTTCCTCAGTCCCATACAGACCTCGGTGGTCCAGTGGGTTAGAATGGCCGTTCCTCAGTCCCATACAGACCTCTGTGGTCCAGTGGGTTAGAATGGCCGTTCCTTAGTCCCAAACAGACCTCTGTGGTCCAGTGGGTTAGAATGGCCGTTCCTTAGTCCCAAACAGACCTCGGTGGTCCAGTGGGTTAGAATGGCCGTTCCTCAGTCCCAAACAGACCTCGGTGGTCCAGTGGGTTAGAATGGCCGTTCCTTAGTCCCAAACAGACCTCTGTGGTCCAGTGGGTTAGAATGGCCGTTCCTTAGTCCCAAACAGACCTCTGTGGTCCAGTGGGTTAGAATGGCCGTTCCTTAGTCCCAAACAGACCTCGGTGGTCCAGTGGGTTAGAATGGCCGTTCCTCAGTCCCAAACAGACCTCGGTGGTCCAGTAGGTTAGAGTGGCCGTTCCTTAGTCCCAAACAGACCTCGGTGGTCCAGTGGGTTAGAATGGCCGTTCCTCAGTCCCAAACAGACCTCGGGGGTCCAGTGGGTTAGAATGGCCGTTCCTCAGTCCCAAACAGACCTCTGTGGTCCAGTGGGTTAGAGTGGCCGTTCCTCAGTCCCAAACAGACCTCGGTGGTTCAGTGGGTTAGAGTGATCGTCCCTCACTCCCAAACAGACCTTGGTGGTCCAGTGGGTTAGAATGGCCGTTCCTTAGTCCCAAACAGACCTCGGTGGTCCAGTGGGTTAGAATGGCCGTTCCTCACTCCCAAACAGACCTCGGGGGTCCAGTGGGTTAGAATGGTGGTTCCTCAGTCCCAAACAGACCTCGGTGGTCCAGTAGGTTAGAATGGCCGTTCCTCAGTCCCAATCAGACCTCGGTGGTCCAGTGGGTTAGAATGGCCGTCCCTCGGTCCCAAACAGACCTCTGTGGTCCAGTGGGTTAGAATGGCCGTCCCTCAGTCCCACACAGACCTCGGTGGTCCAGTAGGTTAGAGTGATCGTCCCTCAGTCCCAAACAGACCTTGGTGGTCCAGTAGGTTAGAATGGTGGTTCCTCAGTCCCAAACAGACCTCGGTGGTCCAGTAGGTTAGAATGGCCGTTCCTCAGTCCCAAACAGACCTCGGGGGTCCAGTGGGTTAGAATGATCGTCCCTCACTCCCAAACAGACCTCGGTGGTCCAGTAGGTTAGAGTGATCGTCCCTCACTCCCAAACAGACCTTGGTGGTCCAGTAGGTTAGAATGGCCGTCCCTCACTCCCAAACAGACCTCGGTGGTCCAGTAGGTTAGAATGGCCGTTCCTCAGTCCCAAACAGACCTCGGTGGTCCAGTAGGTTAGAATGGCCGTCCCTCACTCCCAAACAGACCTCGGTGGTCCAGTAGGTTAGAGTGATCGTTCCTCAGTCCCAAACAGACCTCGGTGGTCCAGTGGGTTAGAATGGCCGTTCCTCACTCCCAAACAGACCTCGGTGGTCCAGTGGGTTAGAATGGCCGTTCCTCAGTCCCATACAGACCTCTGTGGTCCAGTGGGTTAGAATGGCCGTTCCTTAGTCCCAAACAGACCTCTGTGGTCCAGTGGGTTAGAATGGCCGTTCCTTAGTCCCAAACAGACCTCGGTGGTCCAGTAGGTTAGAGTGATCGGCCCTCAGTCCCACACAGACCTCGGTGGTCCAGTAGGTTAGAGTGATCCTCCCTCAGTCCCACACAGACCTTCCATCAATGTGGCGCAGGTTTGAATCACACTCAGACCAAATAAAAATTGAAAAATTTCTGAGTGAATTTTTCATATGTGGTAGAGTTGCCAGGTACGCGCTAAAGGTCGGCGGCAATGAGCCCGGTTTCCTCCCCCACTAAACCTGGCAACGCCGCCATATAAGGGAATTATTCTTGAGTGCGGCGTAAAACATCAATCAACCAATCAACCAACTGGGTAGCTTAACAGGTCCACCCATCATAAGGTCCTATGTTCCGCTCCTTAAAATAATTCTCTGACTGTTCTGTGATTCAATCAATACCAGGTACAAAGTTAGAGGCTTCTCTCCTGAGCCTGGTATATTCTTGTATTATTCCTTAGAGAAAGTTTCTCTGCAATCTGATTCGATAAATTCTGATACGGTTAAACCTTGTTTTCGGTCACACCCGATAAGCCGTCATGCTGGCGCTATTTTGAATGTTGTTTCGGTACGTCGTTTGATGACGTCTTGGGGCGTGCTTGCATTAGGTCACCTTTTGTAGATGACGGGCGAACATTATGGTGACATTGTTTGGCAACGTTGTTTAATGACGTTGCTCGAGCAGTAAATCACGTCACCTTTTGCAAATAGTTGGTGTGTGTGAAATTGAATTAATCAGCCCTTTTTGGGCTGATTCCACCCTAACGGCTCGACCGTTATCACTAACCATGCAGACCATGGAAAAGTTTCGTAACCCCCTCCACGAACCATGATAACTATTAGTATATACCTGTGTTACTGACAGTATTCCTTCTGTATTGAACAAAATCTTGGTAGACTATTTTTCCATGAATCCTTCCCTGTCTTTTTCAGGTTGCATTTTTCAATAACTACTTACAAGATCCTAAACGTCCCACCCTCCCAGAACATCCGGGAAACAAACCCAAGGGGGGCTCTCGGGACCAGTTCGTCTCACCCGGGAACGTCCAGGGGCCTCCTCAACCGGGCATGATGGGATACAATCAACCACGGCCTCCAATGGGCTACGGTAACCAGTATGGCAACGGTCCGCAAAGAGGAGATAACTTTAGACAGGAGGGCGGCTTTAACAGACGAACTAACCATCCCAATCGATCATTTGGGTAAGTCCGAACCAAAAAAATGCAAACAAAGACGTTTTGTCTTATTATTTACTTGAAGTTGGCATTGTTTGTTGAAGTGTCACCATGTTCTGCTAAAATGTTTATATTTTTAAACAGTATTCTGAAATTATCGATTATTTTCTGAAGAAGTATCAATTAGACACTTTTAGGTATGTTAAAAGTGGCATGAGCTGCCAAAATTCACACTTTTTCATAATTTCTGATCGTTATGACAGTAAGAGGCTTTGAAGGCCATCAAAAAACTAAATGATTGGCGTTGGAATGAGGAAAATCCATACAGTATGTTGCATGTACGAACCGAAAACGTGTGCAAAAAGTAAACAAAATTTAAATAACCGGGACGACCATTCATTCATTCTAAGCCAAAGTTAGTTCAAAACAGTACTTAATCGGTCATTCTCGAGACTAGAAGCACTAAATAGCTTCTGAATTATACGTCTTGAGAAAAATAGAAAATAATTTAAACATTCTGTTTTAACGTCAAAATATCAACATTTTGGCAGCTCGTGCCACTTTAATGTCAAAATATCAACATTTTGGCAGCTCGTGCCACTTTAAAGTAATGCTTTGAGGTAACTTTGGCCTAAATTTTGTAGACTATGGCAGAAGATCTCCATTCAAGTATTTGTCGACTTTCCTTTCTGTTCTCTTATAGGTATATAATTAGCCAAGATCACTTCCATAGTAAAAAAGTGATATTTGTTAAGGAGACCCGCCGAAAAAATCGGCGGCGCAAATGTCACAACAAATAAGCCAAGAATAAAATATTTACCACTGCATTCCGATAGCATAGACCACGAAGAAGGAGTTTGTCAAACTTATGCCGCTGTAAAGTGACTAAAGATATATGATTGAAGTATTTCTACGACGCCCAGCACAGTTTAACTTGTCGTTTAAATGTTTTACTATGGCGGTTACGTCAGGTTGAAAGCCAGTGGACTTCGAAACAAATATTGACTGCATAAGGGAAAGTTTACCACTTTACAGCGGCGTTAGTTTGACAAACTCCTTTTTCGTGGTCTATACTATCGGAATGCAGTGGTAAATATTTTATTCTTTGCTTATTTGTTGTGAAATTTGGGCCGCCGATTTTTTCGGCGGGTCTCCTTAACAAATATCACTTTTTTACTATGGAAGTGATCTTGGCTATGACGAACACGGAAAAAAAAATTCGGCAAAGCCAAGATTTCTCGGCTGAAAAATAATATTAAGCGCGGCGTAAACCTCCAAACAATCAATCAATCAATCAATCTTATAGTCATATAGAATAATTACATCACACAAAAATAGTTGCATTGTCTCGCCTGGCAAACAACTGGGGAAATGTCGAAACTAACTCCTTCCTTAAAAGATACACTTGACAGTTAGGGGCTTCCTTGTCTCATTTAGTTGAAGCAGTGTCTTGTTGGCTCAGTTGGCGGAGTGAATTTGCTGAGTGGCGCTTTTACTTGATCACACTATGTGAAAGTGTTTCCAGTTGTACGCTGAACGTCAGAGGTTTCCTTCTGACAAAGAGCTTGGTTTCCCCCCAACTAAACTTGGCAACGCCGCCAAAAAAATGCCCTGTAGAGTTTGAGCCTGCGACCTTGAAGTCACATTACTTATTCTAGTTACAGCAGAGGCTGATGGAATCATTATGTAATTTTTCTTTAAGGATAAATGACAAGTTTAGGTCAATGCCTCCTATTTGACAACCAATTTATTTAAAAACATGCACCGTATAGACCTACAAACTCAGCCAAAAGAAAAATGAGATTTTAGTCACAAAACCTACAAAATTCAAAGCATTCTTTTTCTCTCTACAGCCTAGATATGGGAATTAGTTAGTTTTAGGGCCGTGATGCCATAGTTGACATCTGATATGGACATTACTATTGCTGTGGCGTCATACATAAACGCCGTTGAGTCAGGGCATCTTCATGATTGGTTGAAATGACGCCGAAAGCATTCAAATGTCAACTATGACGTCAAATATGAAGATATTTCCGATTGGTGATGGAAGAGAATGAAGATATGCATATTTTGGCATTTATCCACAACATAATTATACCTGTCACGTTCTTAATTTTTTAAATCTCTTTTTTTTCAGACGTCGGTCAGATCCACGAGGCATCATTGAATATCGGGATTTAGATGCCCCAGATGATATGGACATGTTCTAGAGATCAACAACGTGTCGATCCTTCCTCTATCATCCCACATACGCAATCAGGAGCAAGTGTCATGAAAGGGCGTGGCGTAAGTTTTTGTCGTATATGCCATAGCAATGTATCTCCACAGTATGGCTTGCCATGACAGTTACTCAAAAATTACGCTTCAACTCTTGGTGAAACGGGTGCCAGGGGCCTGTTTCACAAAGCGACGTATTGTAACTTTTCACTTAACTGCCATAGCAACCCATACTGTAGAGATACCTTAGTATGAAAGTTGCGCAAAAATACATCTACGCCGCTTTGTGAAACAGGCTCCAAACCTTTGAAATCATCACATGAAACTCCTTTATCATTATTCACCAAAACTTTGTGCTACCTGCTTTATCGTGAATCCTTTAGCAAACCAAATAAGCTATATCTCTCCCTCCGTCGTGGGAGAGAAGTTGAACACCCTAGCTTAGTTCTTCTTCTTACATCAAGAAAGCAGAAAATCGTACAACATCATAAATGTTTATAGATAGAAATTATGTCTTCATAAATTTAAGTGACGATAATTAAATTGTAAATCCTGCTTCTATTACTTTTTGTCCTTCTCATTTTTGTAAATATTATCCAGTTTCATTCATTATTTTACGAGACTCACCGATATAGATTCAGATAACTGACATGTGGTTATAATTTTTATCTGATAAACTTTTGATAGTCACCTAATTAATTGAAATTGTATCGAATAATGGAGAAGTTACCTATAGTGTGTTCTGTACTTTCATTCATATTTTGTGAAATGTCTTCTATGTGCTAATCCTAACTTGTTGTTTTTGCTCTTTAATCTGTCACTATTTCGGTGAGAAAACCTGGAAAATAGCTTTGTCATAAACTTTATTAACCAACATGGTAAATTTAGATGCAGATATCAACAAAAAAATTATTTTCGGTGGGAAAACCTGGCAAATATCATCTTTGTCATAAACTTTATTAACCAACATGGTGAATTTAGATGCAGATATCAACAAAAATTTTTTTTTTTTTCGAAAGACCAGATTTTTTAAAAAAATAACTTGACTAAAGTTTAATCGAAATAGCCTTCCTCCAATGGGACACAGGTTTGAATCACCACCTAGTTGAGTATGGCTTTCATCATCAACCAATCAGTCTGTTCATACTGTGTGTATTTAATTACATTAAAAGTCGTTAACAAAAACCCTTAATTAGTGAATCTCGGCCTTTGATCATGTTTATAGTAGATTTTAATACAGATTGCCATTTCTGTGGAATTATTTTTAAGTCAAAATAAATACATGAAATTAAAACTATGTAGTGACATTTTGTTTCTTTATTTTCTGAGTTACGGACATGGGGCTTCGGCGGTCCAGTTAGAGTGATAGTCGCTCAGTCCGACACGGCCTTCCATCAATTCTGTGCGAGTTCGAATCCCACTCGGACCAAATGAATCTGAGTGTATTTTTCACTCGGTCACTGTATGTTGAAGATTTGCCAGGTACTCACCGAAGGTCGAGGTTTCCTCCGTGCAATGAGCCCGGTTCCCTCCCCCAAAAGTTGGCAAAATTATGAGTCGACTTGATCACCTCGTGTGGAAGAATTGCCAGGTACTCGCTGAGAGTTGGAAGTTTCTTCCTTCCTGAAACCTCGCAACGCCGCCTTATATGTGAAATATTTGTGACTTTGGGATGAAAACATCAATTAATCATTAGGCACCAGCACTTGCCACCCAGTAGTGTACACCCAAATAAACGTCCGGGGCTCGTTCTACGATATATGCTTGCCTAGGCTGAGTTACGACAGTGGCAAACGAGCGTTTATATTGTTGTGACGCCGGTCAGGAGGTGCAGATAGCAGTGCAGTAAGTTTACGCCAGCTTAGTACGTGGAATGTCCCACTGCTTCCAGGGGCCTGTCTTAGAAAGCTGACGTAAAGTTGCGCATAGGCCTACAACATGGACCGGTTACGTCCAGCAGGGGCTCGTTTCACAAAGCAGACGCATCGCAAACGAAGTGTAGTTGCCAATGGATACCATAGTGAAGAGATACGGAGTCATGGCAACTGCGATGATCGCACTTTGCGACAGCTTCGTGAAACGGCCCCCAGGGCGCAAGTTACTATAGTTTCAACACTGATTTACGCCAGACGGTAACTTACGCCAACTTTGTAAGACACTGCCGGACTAGACTACCAGACTATTCCCAGGTGATATCATTCGACGGTAAATTCGCGTAGTGCGCTCTCACAGGCATTCATTTATAAATCCTGTTTGATGTTTCTGTAAACCGTCTTCCATACTTTGCACGTCTAATTTCAACAGTTTGACTCCATACACAAACTGCCATCGCCCGTTGGGTGTATGGAGACTAACGGTTTAATATGGAAGCCGATAGAGGCCATCTCGCAATCTCGCCCTTCAAAGCCTAGAGCGAGACTGCGAAATCACGAGGCGAGACTGCGAGCCTCGTGGTCTCGCAGTCTCGCTTTAGGCTTTGAAGGGCGAGATCGCGAGATGGCCTCTATCGGCTTCCATAGTTTAACGTTTGAGTTGCGTTTTGATCTACCTTAGTTCTAAAAATGAATAAGCGTTAATTATGAACAGCTTTTGAAACTCTCCATTTCGCTTTTGGTTATAATAGAGATAAGTGGTCACATTGAAAGACTAATAGAGAGAAAAAATAAAATAACACAAAAAGCGTTTATTTACAGACAAAGCATTCATTGTATGGTGACAATGCAAATAGAGTACACATTAGTCCATTCGTCTATAGAATTAACAAACAATTCGTCTGGCGTCAAAAAATTACAACATTCAGGAGCTGTGGTCAAAAACAATTTAATTACCATGCTGTATTTAATGATATTTTAATGGAATGAAAAAAAAAGCGAACTCGTGTCTTTAAATGACATAAACTCGCCTGGTATTTGATTGCAACCCTTTTCTTAAATTGACACGATCTTCCAACATGTTGATATTTTTCGTCTCCAAGTTTTGGAGTTAAACAAATAGGTATGGCCAGTTACCCTCACGAACCAAAAATATGTGCCAATAACGGACAAAATTCAAATGGCCGGGAGTGCATTTTAGAATACCCAAGATTGGTATATGAAGAAAGTTCCAATTTCGTACTATTTTGATAAAAATGACGAACAATTAGCTAATTTCGTTTCAACTATTCCCTCTATTTGGCAGCTCCTGTCACTTTAAGTATGGTTTAATTCGCAACAACAACATGCCCCAATCTCAATGTATATATATTTTAGAACGCAAATCAGTTAGTTTTTCAAGAACAATCGGAATTCATGATAAACGTTAGAATTTTGGCGACAGACGCTTTTTTTTTCTTTCTTGAAAGCCTTCAGCATTCCTCTCTATTCTATTCGATTAACAGAAAATAACACTCACCCTCAACGTCATCTAAAATTTCTTTTTTTTTTATTTTAAACAGTTGGTATAGCCTACCCACCATACACTGTTATGGGAATTAATTGATGAAGAGAGTCTGATATTTCCCATGTTTGTACACAACCTCGTCTACGGAAATTAATTTTCGCACAGAGTTTAACATCATCCAAATCTTCAATGTACATAACCCACATAAATTGTTTTACGCATACATGTAGGTTGATATCTTTCCAGTCTGTAGGCTACTCGACGTCATTCACAGAATTTGACGGAAATTAATTTATGCACATTTCAATAATTAGAAAATCTTCACACTAAAGTCACCACCGAGAAAAGGCCCCATGTACATCGTTATTCCCTTATTTCCCTGGTTTTGCAAACGATTTCTCTAGCTCGTAAAATTTTCATTTTCCTAAACAAAAAACTGTTTCATTTCACGGACATTTTCTCCAAGTTAGGCCTAGTAATATTTTAAATTTTCAAAACAAAAAAAAGTATTTTAGAACATTTTCAACAAGTTAGTAATATTTCCGATTTTCAAAAAAAAAAAAAAAAATCACGGGCAATTTTCTCAAGTTTGTCGTATTTTCAATTTCCAAAACAAAAAAAATGTTTAATTTCACAAACATTTCCCCAAAGTTCGTAATATTTTCAATTTCCTAAATCAAAAGCGGTTAAACTTCACGGGCATTTTGCTAAGTTCTCAAAATCGCAGACTTTTCTGACCACGTCAAATTTGGTCCCCCCGGAACATTGCAGTGTGAATGATCTTCCCTCGGCACAGAATATAAACTGGGTACAACTGGTCGGGTCGGCGTAAATACCGTTAGGTGTCACCTTACAATTCACACCTGCAGATAAAAGGGAAAAAAAAAGTTCATTAGATTTATTGGGACGGGAGATTTGTTGATTAATGGATTAGTGATTGATCGACTGGTTGATTAATCGATCGATTGATGATTGCTAGATCGGTTGGTTCATTGATACTTTGTCTGATTGTTGCCGATGTATTGATTGATGAATGATAGATCAATTGATCGATCGGTGGATTAATCGATTGATTGGGTTGATTGATACATTGCCTGATTGATTGCCGACCTATTTTCGGTGATTGATTATTGATTTATTATCATTTGATAATTGGTTAATAGCTTAGTTGCATGTTGCCCAAAAAATTATATCACTTCAATGGGAACCCATTCTGAAAATTATTTGACATTGAGGCTGCTAAAAAACAAATAGAAAAACCCCCACATATTTCTGACTGTGTATGTAGTAATAGGTTGAGCTGTAGAAGAAATAATTTACTCTGATATCAAACAATTATGAGCAGCGTAACCTTCGGTTCGGCATCACCAAACAATCAATGAAATAACTGAATCATCTTAAGCCCGGTATACACTGAGAGTTTTGCTGCGACCCGACCCGACCCGACTGGAAAATCGCGTCGCGTCGCAGAGAAAAAGTGTAGTGTATACCAGTCCACGACGCAAATCGGTGTCAGTCGGCTTCAGTTGCGTCGGGTCGGAAGTGATCTGGACGTGCCAGATATTTTGTTAAGAATCGGGTTGAGTCGGGTCTGGTCAGACAGTGTATCCACTCTTGCGACGATCGTCGTAGAGAGTCTGAATCCGTAGGCCAATCAGAAACTTTACTACAGTCACGTGGCGTCAAACAAGCGTCTTTTATTTACCTTTTTCTGCTAGAGAGTTCCGAATGTCATGTCTCCCAATGACTTCAGTTGTGTGCAGTGTATACCGGTCTACGACGCGACGCAACTCAAGCCGACTGAACCCGACTCGAGTCGGGTACAGTCGCGTCGGGTCGGGTCGCAGCAAAACTCTCAGTGTATACCGGGCTTAAGATCTCTTATACCTTGCGCAGTCGGTCTTTGAGACGACGGTGGGATGAACGGACGTCGTGTCGTAAAAGGCCGTCTTGTCGTAACCGGGCGTCTTGTGTTAGGTCGTCGTGTTGTTGATCGTGACCAACTCCAATACGTCGAGCGACGCGGCGTTGTGCGGCGTGGCGTTGTTTGCCATGATGGCCTCGGTCTTCGGCTTGTTGTTCTTGGCCGTGACGTTGTCCGCCTGACGGGGCGTTGTGTTGGTGGTGGGGTCGTTGACGGTGCCTCCGTCGTAGGAACTGGCGTAATTCTCACAGGAACCGGCGTACGGTACGGCGGACGGAGCGTCGTTGGTCCTTCGGGCTGTGGCTTTAGGATCTCGTTTATTTTACTGAGTAACGGGTATTTGCCGTCCCCACAAAGACCCCTAAAGTCATCCATTTCTACTGACCAGACAAAGGCACCACCAAGGTCACGGTTCATAATATTGTCAGCCTGAAATAGAAAATGGCATAATTTACCATTTATTCGCAGCTCTAGGAACTCAAAATATTGTAAGAACAATGTAATTTTCGAGCAATGCAAATGTAAAAAAGAGTCGTTCAAGCCTTGTGTTTTTACAGTAAGTAAAAAGGGTAGCGATTGTACTGGGAATATAGAAGTTGCCGCCGTAAAATCTGCAGAACCGCTTGATGCCTCTTGTTACAGAGATACAATAGTATATATGCTAATGGTTATTGCATTACCTTTATTGTGATACTGGGTATATCGTCATATCCCACCCACTGGTCACCCTTTGTGGCATAGGGAGCCCTTTGGTCAGTGATCCATTCTCTATCCCAATCTCGGTACTTTAAAAATGTACATATCTAAACAGAAAAATAACGAATGAGAGTGAGACCGATGAATTCCGGTAAATTAAAATAAAAGGTGCAACTGTATAATAGGATGGTTAGGTTTTAATAAAGAGCTTAAATATGTACGTCCAAAGAGGCAATCTTGAGTCTAAAATATGTCCTAAATTGCCGAATCTCGCCGTTAATTTCGAGTCGGCTTACATGAATTCTACGTTGATAAAGCATATGCATGGCCTTTCACTTTGGCTGCTTGGTCTCTCAGGCCGCGCTCAAAATTATTCGACTGATTAGGTGACATTGCAAGGTTTATTACGGCATCGATGTAAGGAGCAGCTGAACAATAGTTTTTAATATAACCCCAGACCACATCTTAAGTGATATACAACATTCTACATCCCCCGGGTGTCATCGTTATGCAAACCCACCCCTTGAGTCAATTTTACAACATTCAAAGTGGAGAACCGTATTGCGAAATTGGAAGCCCCTAATTGAACACGTATAGCGTTGCAAATGAGGAAATCGCTCTGTCATGAAAGGTTCAATGAGCTTGATTGCGCAGACCGCTGTTGATGGACCACCAAGCTGCCAGAATGTTGACATTTTGCCGTTAAAACAGAATGTTGAAATTATAGGCTATTTTTCTCAAAAAGTACAATTCAGAAGCTTTTTTAGTGCTTCTGGTCTCGAGGGTGTAGGATAAAGTATTGTTCTGGGTGGTATTTCATAAACCACATATAGCCGACTACGGTCAGATAGTCGACTAAGCAATAATGTTAAAGCAGTGCTATTCTAGTCGGCTAGGTCAGTTTAGCCTTCTAAACCTGTTTATGAAATACCCCCCCCCCCCACCCCCCCCCCCCCCCCCCTGAACTAACTTAGGCTTAGACTGAATCAAAGCAAGTCCCGGCTGTATGGATATTCCTCATTCCAACGTCAACGTTTAGCGATGAACTTCAAAATCTCTTGCTGTCGTGACAATTAGAATTTAAGTAAAAAGTCCGAATTTTTGCAGCTGTAACCCTTGTAACGGATCGCGATCTCACTCTGCAAAACGATTTCGCCTTTGCTCTAAACTGTATCCGATAAGGCGATATGCAATATGGCTTTGATTGTTTTCCATACTTGTTACAGTTATTCCTACCTCGGCATAGGATAGGACGCCTCTCTCTTCAGTCCAGGGTCCTTCGTCCCCAGCTCGATCCCTCCAATCCGTTGAGTTAACAGTTCGGGCCCGTATCCCATTGTTTCTGGGGTCTTCTAAAGTGAACGACATTCCATAAGTCGGGAGGCCCACAATTAGCCTATCTTTATCCATACCTTTGTTCAACCAGTAGTCGATCGACCATTGCTGTGTGAAAAAAGAGAAGATTAAATTTTTTTCCAATTTTTTTTTTGGAGACAATTTTCAATTAGTATTTATGATAAATACAGCATTGACATTTATTATTCATTAGCAAATTGCAGAAAATAAGATCGGGATAAAATCTATAGCAGGCCTATCTCTCGCCACAACAACAACAAACAAATAAATAAATAAATAAATAAGAAAATAAATAAATAATAATCACAAATAAGTAAATGAATTGTAAATACATAAATAAAGTAATAAATATTTAACTCCACAGAAGAATGTTTTCTTTCCAAACCCAAAACTTCAATCTTCATGCATACAGCTGTGTATATGAATTGGGTAATTTGATTGGTTGGTTATTTTAGCCAATTGGCGCGTCTATTCGTATGAATGATGTTCGCCATATGAATTGGGTAATTTGATTGGTTGGTTATTTTAGCCAATTGGCGCGTCTATTCGTATGAATGATGTACCCCATATGAATTGGGTATTTCCATCATTTTTCTCGTGACTATAAAACGATAATTGTTTTCAAGCACAGCTCATATGACTTTGCGGATTTAAAAATGAGAAAGTCGGGGAAAAGGACAAGTAATGCAGTTGATGAAAATAATTGCAATTTTGTTTGGTAAAAAAAAAAAGATTTCAATTCGATTATTGAGTCCATAATCTCACCTGATGCAACTCCGTTTGTCCGGGTCGCTTAGAAACGAAATCTGACCAATGAGCGTTAAGGCCACTGTGATGTCCCGTGACGTTTTCCCAGTTGCCATGGTAATTATACGTCATCAATAACATGTAATCGATATATCTGAAATAAACAGTATTTTTGTTTAATTCAGAACATTAAGTGTTAATCAGTCGTATATCTGGACTGAAACACGAAATTAATCCCCGGCACCATACAACAGAACATGCCACTGGTCGATAAAGTGACATTGCCAGAATTGAACTATGTTTCATGGGAATTTAACTGAAACGGTTGTCTACTTTTTCAATTAATGGAACTTAAAAGAAGGAAAGAAGTTTGACGTTTTGTTTTCTTTTGTTTTTTTTTGGTCGCAGAAATCTGCCAAAATTGGAATATATCTTATTCTTTTGTTTTCATTATTGAAGAGCTTAGATTACTATAGGCTACAAGCTACATTGTTTTATTCTAACGTGAATGATATACGGTGGATCATTAAGAATCAAATGTCCGTGTCGATGGACATTTTGAAATTCATAAACTTACTTTGGTATCTCCCAAGGCTCATATGATTGGTCGATATAATATGTGCCGGAAGCTGTTGCTAAGGTCAAAATCAGCTTGTCATTTCCGGTCCTGCGCGCTTCTTCTGTGAACTCATATTGGAGAACCTACGGAAAAAATGAAGAAATTAGAGAAATAAAGATATTTAAAGTGGCATAAGCTGCCAAAATGTTAATATCTGGACGTAAAAACAGAATGTTGAAATTATCGGTTATTTTTCTCCAGACGTATAATTCAGAAGCTTTTTAGTGCATCTAGTCTCGAGAATGTACGATAAAGTATCGTTTTGAACTAACTTTGGCTTATAGAATGAATGAATGGTTTTGTTTACTTTTCAAACACGTTTTCGGTTCGTACAGGCCACATACTGTACGGATTTTCCTCATTCAAACGCTAATCGTTTAGTTTTGCGATGGCCTTCAAAGCCTCTTATTGTCGTGACGATCAGAAATTATGAAAAAATGAATGAATGAATTTTGGCGGCTCATGCCACTTTAAAGAAATCCTATCAAGGTCCCGTTTAAGTTCTACTTTATTTCACTCAGCTTACAGCTACATAAAAGGCCATAACTTTACAACAGAGTGATCAGGGCGTAATATTTTCGTTGGTTGATAAAAATAATGATCCATCATCACGCTACAAAGCGTAAGTCTTTCAAATGGCGTCGGACAATTGAAGACACTCTGCATTCCATTTGTTCGTCATAACCCCTTTTGGCTTAAGAATTGACGCTTGCGCAGAAGCCTTTGTGTTGAGTTTTTGGATCAATCTGGGGGCCGTTTCACGAAGCCGTCGCAAAGTGCGATCAATCGCAGTTGCCATGACTCCGTATCCCTTCATTATGATATCCATTGGCAACTACGCTTCGTTTGCGATGCGACAGCTTTGTGAAAGAGCCCCCGACGTCGCAATCGTGTTCATTTCGTCTCTGACGCAATACTATAGAGGAGCGTCACAGCCATTGAACTGTAGGCCTATACGTGGAATGGACAAGTCTCATTGGCTGGTTTGTATCTGAAGTTCTAAAAGCACCGCCATTACTACAAGGTGACGTCCACCATCTTGGATTGAAATTGTCAAATCAACTCGTATTAGCCTAATGGAACTCAAATATCACGTCACCTCCATACGACTTATATAGTTCATTGGTCACACCGGCTGCAGCAGAGAAATCATGCCAATGCCATACAATCCGAACATTCTAAGCCGAAATGAATGGTCTAATGGAATACAGAGTATCGCCAATTGACCATTTGCCAGTTTTTTTGCGCAACAATGACATGACGTCTTGTCACCCATTTCAGACAGGACAAGCCCAGTTTCCATTTAGACTTCAGCCATACTCAGTTGAGCTCCCGTTTCATGAAACATATTTTCGCATTACTTGATTCTTTCAAGCATTATCATTCTAATATATGCTGTAAAAATGCTGAAAATTTTGAGTTAAACAGACAGATGCTTTGTCTTGTCTACTTCACATGGCTGTAATTGTGACATCGCTAAATTACGCCATTTAAAAGTAATTGGCAAATCATCTATTGTTTAACGCCATTTGCAAGATTTATATTTATGTAAGTGGTGATTGTAGGATGAAGACTTCCTTGATCTATCACGGGTAATAAGCCAATTTTTACTGGCGGTCATTGAAACAAAGAAATGACAGCAATAAAGGCTGATGACTATGCAGAGTTTCTCATTTTCTGATTTTACTTATGGTGGATCGACGGAATGGAAAAAGTGGGAATGTTTGCAAAAACAGCGGATTCTAAACCGGTGCTTGGAATCAAACGTACCTCCCTCCCCTCTCAACACGCCACTCTTATTATAATGACTTCTCATGACGGCTTATAGTCCTTTAAAGTGGCATGAGCTGTCAAAATTCACACTTTTTCATCATTTCTGACCGTCACGACAGTAAGGGGCTTTGAAGGCCATCGAAAAACTAAATGATTAGGGTTGGAATGAGGAAAATCCATACAGTATGTGGCCTATACGAACCGGAATAGTGTTCGAAAAGTAAACAAAATTTAAATAACCGGGACGACCATTGATTCATTCTAAGCCAAAGTTATTTCAAAACAATACTTTATCGTAAATTCTCGAGACTTGAAGCACTGAAAAGCTTCTGAATTATACGTCAAGAGAAAAAATAGCCAATAATTTCAACATTCTGTTTTTACGTCAAAATATCAACATTTTAACAGCTAATGCCACTTTAACTTATCAGGAGTATATGATAAACTACAGAAGACCCAACCGGCAAACGTTAAGGCCCTGTCTCTCAAATGAACTCGGCGGAACAAGATTACGACTAATGTTAACATTTCGTTAGCGTTTGGGCGAATAGAGCTGACATTTTCAAAGTTTGTTCATTAGGTTAACTTGAACTGTACACTGAAAATAATTGTCAAAGCTGACATTTACCAAAGAAAATGTTACAAAAGACTTAAACGTTAATCCCTCAGTAAGGTATTCTTTTATTTTTGTACTTTACAAATTCCGCAGAACTTACCAACAACCCCATCTTCCGATATGCCGAGAAAATACCTTGTAATATAGCGTAAGCTGCCAAAATTGGGAGTTTTTGTTGAAAATTAGAATTGTCTATACAAGGTAATTGCTTTAATTGTGTTTCGACCGTAATCAGATAGGTCATGATGCAGGCACTGGATTAATCTAAAGATTTCCGAAACTTAATCCAAATATTTCCGAAATTTCGTCTTTCTCCAATTTTATCATACAAAATGCGGTTTAGTAATTTATATGGAAGATTTTAGTATTTGATCTGTTTATGATTATGTTTATTAGCTATTTGAGTGAGTAACAAAATATCCCATGCTGTAATACGTTCTATTTCCATTTGTAGAACTCTTCAAAGTGGAGGTGCAATTTGGTGGTACGAGAGTGGGTCGACCTCATTTTCGTTATAATGCACAGGAATACAAACAATGACAAAGATCTATTTTACAGAAAATTTCGTTAGGTTTCAATGAATTAATTGAAGCGTTATATTTTTATTTTTGTGGAACTATTTTGATCTTATGGCCTGTCTACTTTTTTCCGTACAATTTCCCGTTCATTTAACAAAAGGCCCTTCCCAGAAATCTCAAGAGAGGGGGGAAATGTTCCCTTATTTCAATAGAGAGAACTACAAAGGAAGGGGGGGGGGGGGGTGGGGGGGGGGTAACTTTTTTCGATGGGAATTAAACGTTTTGTTGGAAGCAGATGGGTTTTGCCAAAAATTACGGCGATTTATAGCATTAAAAGTTCAAGACTGTACGTGACATGACGAAGCCGAGTTGCAGAGGTTTGCTTCAATTGGCAACAACGGGCTGTTACATTCGGAACCAACCTCGGCAGTCTTCGTTTTGACATGCCTCGGACAGTCTACAATTATTATCACTCGGAACATCCTTCGGCTATCTTCGCTCGCTAGCGGTCGGCTTTGACACACACGCACGTAAATCCCCGAAGTTATCAGAGTGCAATTATTTTAAGGTAAATCAACGTATTTTGCGGCTGAAAATAAAATGGCGACAAGAACTACATGTACATGCAAAAATGTTTTACTACAGACAAAAACATAATAATCGTAAATTAATCCATAAACTGTTAAAATCGACGAGTATGGTAAAATACCGAGGCTTTCCAATGGACAAGTAGTCTGCGGCTGATGGCGAAAATAAACATCACTACAAAAAGATTGTTCTTACCTCTAACAGATCGGTGAAGCGATATTTATCCGCTGGTGGACTGCCTCGTGTTGCCGGGAATTCCCAGTCCATATCGAGCCCATCAAAACCGTAACTGTATCAGAAATAAAATTTCATCACATTATATTGGCTTGGTGCATTAGATATAAAAATGGACAACAACCCCATAAAAAACAAGAATAACCAACGCTTAAATAAGTAACCTTTGCTGCAGGAGTATATTTTATATTCTATTTTCGTTTCGAGGGTTATCGTGGCATTATATCGAATATAATGGGATGGGTATATAAGGAAATATCAGAAAATCGTTTGTTAAAACCAGTACAAATGTTTTTTGAAGTCTGACAATACAACATTACGAACTGTTAATTTAATTAAAGATGTGTTATAATTTATATGTTTTCTTCAAATATGTCATAGAAATAGTTTGGGGTGGGCTATCTTATTTCTTTAACCTTAGCCATTTCTCGAAACTGATGAACTTATATTGCAACATATAAACCTGTTAACGTGTACCTACTTTCTGAGAAATTTGACGACATTCTTTGCCCATGCGCGTCTCGTCTCCGGAGAACTCATCATGGCGACGAACGGTTCCGAGCCAACATCCCAACCTCCCACAGCCAACAGAACCTTCAGATCCGGGTTCTGACGTTTTAGCGCAAGGGTTCTTTGATAGTACTCTGAAAGTAAAGATTAGATAACTGCATGTTACGATTTAGTTTGTTCCGAATTTCAATAGACTGTCAGATGTTTTTCCCGTGGATAAAAAATTATTCACTGTCGCTTTGTTCAAATGTGGCCTAAGATGCACCCGTATGGCAGCTAAATCTCCCAAGCACCCTAGTGTTTCAGCTCGACGAAAATTAGCAAGGATCTCATGCATCAACCACATTAGGAAAAGAAATTGTGTTCTACATTCAGATCAAAGCAAATATGTTGTGGACCAGAGACTTGGTCAAACAAACATTTCAAGCAAATTTTTGTTCAAGTCACGACTTGATTAAAACTTCAGAGTCTTACGCAAGTCTTCGGTAAACGGAAGCCAAAGCTTCATTTCTCGCAAAGTCTTTTCGGATCTCCTCTTTGTGTGTCGATGCTAATTTGTCTTTAATTGTGGTTTATTTGTACAGATATATCCGTTGAATAATAGACAGGTTTTAGTGACTTGAAAGGAAGATTGGAAGAGGGAGTTAATGGGAACGTTTGTCATTCAATAATTAAGCAGGAGGCTTAACACGTTTTAAAATTAATTTGGTTTGTGTGTTCGTGTTTGTTATTTGTAGCATTAGAATAAACCACGGACATAGACATGATTAGATCGCTTATTTGGATACAGGTCACAGTTTCTTACTTCTGGATTTTGGTAGGGACAAAAGAAGTTCCAGATATTTTTGTCTGCTTTTTATATTATTGTTTCCTGGCCCCCTGCATTTTTGGGGAGGCATTTTGGTAGTTTTTATGAAAGGACAGGAGTGAGTTACTGCCTGGAAATGATTTTAGAAGTGGAATGAGACCAGTTCAGGTGGATGGAGATCTGGTAGTTAGGCGTGCTTTGGTCTGTTTACATTTGGCAGACTGTGTGGAAAGTGACCCCTATCAGCTGTTTGTAATGATAGTGAAAAATTTATACCTTCAGCCTATGAATAAATTATGCTTAAAATAGAAAGGGGGGTGGGGGGGGGGTGTGGAGGGGCGTATCCCAGCCAATGAGCAATCATCCAGGTATCACCAAAAAACCGTAAGCTGATAGTTTCTAGAAATAAGTAACCATGTTTTCTCCTATGATTTTAATGTAGTTGATATTTTTGTCTGATAACGATTTTGTACACGTAGGCCCTACATACCCCTAGATTCTGATTCGACAGATCGCGAATCTTGTTGTTGATAAGTACATATCATTTAATCAGCCAGTCAATCAGTCTGCACTTCATTTATTTCTAAAGTTGACACATTGTGAAAAAGAACCCTACATTCTACAAAAACCACTGTTTGTACATGTGTGGTAAAAGTCGTGTAGGGTTAATTGGGAAAAGGACAAAAAGTGTGCTTGTTTACTCAGACACTATGTGACCTCCGCGTCTAGAAATAGATCCACTAAGTAAACATGATGTACAACACGAGATTTAACATTTACAAGCTAACACGATCTAAAAACATCACTTAACAGCTAATGTGTCAAATTTTCTTGCATTTTTTTCTTGCTGAGATTTTCTATCAGTATTTGGTAAAAATTTACGATGTATTTTTAATTTTCATACTTTTATCTTCATTCCCAAATACCTATCAGCAAATCCACATACGGGCGAAAACTCATTATTTTTATTTTCAATTTTCTTTGTTTTAAACTAAGTGGGATTAGCGCTCAAGAGCTATAGATAGAAAGCGTTCGCCATGGGGGCTGCTTCTCAAATATTGACGCCTGGCGTAGAATCAATGTAAGGCATAACTATCATGGCAACGAATGCCTTCAACATAACGTTACTATCAAAGGTAAAGTTACGTCGGCCGTACATGTCTTGAGGAACAGTGCTCTGTTTACCAAGGCGCGGAGGCCCCATTCGACTATTTGGATAAAAATGAAAGCTTGTTCATACTCACCGTAGTCCAGCCAATGGTTTGGTCGGAGTCCGGTATCCCCTTGCATATCAACAAAGGCATATATAATATGGGTACATAAGCTCGGGTCAATGTCTTCGGGTTCGAACCTCCCTTGCCCAGGTCGACTTCGGGCAAAGCTACTGTAATAACAAAATACCAGCTTCCCGTCTGAAATAGCAATAAAGTAAAGTGTGATAAGTTGGTGTGGATAGGTGAGTTGGGGTTGGGTGGGAAAGGGGGGGGGGGTAGGTGTATTCCAGTCTATATCATTGGGCAAGTGCAAACCGAAGGCAAGGGTTCCCCTTAATGATTGATCAGGATAGGGAAACGGACTGAGCAGCCAAGGCCTCACATAGAGTGACACGAGCTGTCATATATATTTGAATAAATGATTGAAACAGAATTAGGTAATTGATTGTTCGCTATTTTTACCAAGAAGTACAAAATAAAAGCATAACGTTGATGTCAATATTTTTATAAGCAACAAAACTCCTAAAATATATTCCTAAATCCCGGTTATTTAAATTTTGTCCGTTGGCTAATAAGTATCTTTATCTTTGGGTTACTGGCTTTACCGATATTTTTTATTTTAAAGTGGCATGAGCTGCCAATATTCACACTTTTTTTTCATAATTTCGGATCGTCACGACAGTAAGAGGCTTTGAAGGCCATCGAAAAACTAAATGATTTGCGTTGGAATGAGGAAAATCTATACAGTATGTGGCCTATACGAACCGAAATAGTGTTCGAAAAGTAAACATAATTTAATAAACCGGGACGACCATTCATTCATTCTAAGCCAAAGTTAGTATAAAACAATACTTTATCGAACATTCTCGAGACTAGAAGCACTAAAAAGCTTCTGAATTATACGCCTCGAGAAAAATAGCCAATAATTTCAACATTCTTTGTTTAAGTCAAAATATCAACAATTTGGCAGCTCATGCCATTTTAACTTCATTCCTTTAGTTTTTCAGATACTTTAAACGTTCAGTTTCTCTTGCCATTTGCCAATCCTAACTTACGACAGTAGTCTGAGTTTTGGCAGTTTTGCCACTTTAGGGTACCATCGTATGAATATCTTTTGTCAATTTTTTGTGAATTGTTATTGGGTTTTCAAGGTCAAGGTCACAAAAATGTGCAAAAATATTCTTGAATATATCTTGAAGGTATAAGTTGCCATGACAGTCAGGCCTTGCGTTGGACTTACGTCGGGCGTACGTGTTTTGAGAAACAGGCCCCCTGAGAACAATACTTTTTAAAGGGAAAGAAAATCTTAACTTTAGACTAGTTTAGATCGAAAGAGTTGTCTTAAACAACTGCCCAATGTATGTTTTATCCCCTCATAAATGAATAATTGAAATTTGAAAGTGGCGATACAATGGAGAATAAGCTCCTTAGTCCATTCACAAGGCCGCCACCATTTTTTCATTAGTTTTGTTCAATTATTGCATGATGAATAAAATTTAGGTGCGTTATAGAGTAGTCATGTGATGCAATTTAGCCAATGGCTTGGCTAAGAAATGTGAGGTTGCAGGACTGACCTAAATATCCCACTTCAAGTTTTTTGGGACCTAAATCTACCATCATACATGCGGTAAAAAATACGTCATTATTGATCTAAATATAGCTACTGCAACATCACGTCATCTTAAAACGGAAAAAAATGGCGACATAGATAAGCCACAGAAAGAACACACTTTTGTCTGTTTTTATTAGCTCGATGGTCACTGACGTCTGGCGGTATTTGACGTGAAATGTTTTAAGTACTTTGATGGTTGTTATCGACAATAATCCCTATCTATTAGATTTCCCATCCTTTAAAGTGGCATGAGCTGCCAAAATGTTGATATTTAGTTGTTCGATGACCTTTAAAGCCTCTTACTGTCGTGACGATCAGAGATTATGAAAAAAGTTTGAATTTTGGCAGCTCGTGCCACTTTAATGAAGAAAACTCCTGTTAGGAAAGTCACAAGAAACCATCAAAACCTGTTGGGGAAACCAAGCTAAAATTGTCCACAAAGTGTCAAAAACCTATTGTATATAGGCTACATGTAGCTAAAGCGTTGGCTTTAAAGTCTATTTTCGCGAGCAAGTATCCAATTTGTGGCAGTTCATGCCACTTTAAAACTTCCGTTTTCCGTTTACCTGATGAAGATTTTCAAATAACGGCCTAAAATAGCGAGTTCTTCAACAAAGCTTTTAATGCATGCAAAGAGAGGGGCCCATCAGTGTTCGTGCTAGGATTTAATCGTCATCACACAGACCTGGCAGTAAAAATAAACAGTTTAAAGTGTCACCGTTTTAAGCCGTTTTTCGACCTCCCAGCACGATGATTCGCGGGCGATTAGATTATGTAATAAAGTCCGGTAATCACGTAATTTAAACAGGGTTATTTAAAAATGTAAACGGCCTTCGTTTAGTCACGGCGTGGACGAGTTCGACAGAATAACCATAAAGCTAAACTTTTTATAAAGATGGTAAAAATACAATATCCATTTTTGCACAAATCATAGGCCCTATCTGGACATAATCAAATTACTCCTTGGGATGTTGAGAAGAACGCATCATAAATACAAAATAACCCCTTCTAGAAACTTGTCTCCATGGTTATATTAGTCAAGGCGATTCTCCCTGTACCCGTGTGTTTAAGTGTCTAGTATAAATATAAATGCAAAATTATCTAACCAGCCCTACGTGTTACTTGCTGATTTGTGTCAATATTTGAAACAGAAAATCACAATATATTATCTTAAAAAAAAAAAAACACAACCGGGGCCGGGATTATAAAACTTGCTTGAGCACGACTCTGTGCTCAAAAGCCGTTTTTGTGCTCAACTCCAAACTCACACTTCAAAAGTCGGGATTATAAAACTTTTGAGTTCGTTTCTGTGCTCAGCTGAGTACGAAATTCTAAGTAAGCTATCGACCTTGCTCCAAGTTAGACTCAACGTAAAATAGCCCTCTAAATAAGTGTTGCTATCGATATTTAGTGAAAAATTGTAGTTTCTAAGTTTATTTACACTAATTTTGGAAGTAAAAAGCCCTTAGTTTTACTTATTTCCGAATGGTCGACCTGCCGATGACTTGACAAAATTGCAACAACACCAAAACAAACATTCATTTTTATCTCCATTCCTAGAGAGCTCCAATAATTCATGCTCAATTTGACTGAGATTGCCTTGTTTATATACTCAGTTGAGCACGTTCTCAGAATGTTTTATAATCTCAATCTCTGATCCAAACTCCTGGGAGTATGCTCAAGGAGAGTTGAGCATGGAGTCTGAGTTGAGTACAGCGCGTTTTTATAATCCCGGCCCCCGTTTTCGATGCAAATTTAAGCTCTGGTCCCAGAAGTATCTAATACGCAGAGTGAAATGAGCTTAAAAAAATCATGACGTTTTATCTCAATTGCCCATCATACGCGGAGTACCACAAGGCTCGGTACTCGGGCCCTTATTATTTGTACATCACTGTTGTTGTTGTCTCTTTTATACTAAATGCAAAAAAAAAAAAATCTTTTTTTTTTTGCAGATAATAATTGTCAAAAAGTTTCCAAACCTTATTTTAGCGAACATACCCAGAAACTGTCTAAAAGCCACCGCTAAATATAAATACTGCTGCCTTCATACTTATACAATATATTAGAACTATACAATTACTACGGTCTGCTTTTAGGTACATACTTTTTAAGGGTTTTTCTAAGAATAATGATCAATGACCTTTTTAAAGTCATTGTCTACAAACAAAGCCAAGCCCTTCCGAGTTGCATGGGACACACCAAACCAAGGCATCGACTGCACGGGACGCCGCAAACCAACGCATTGACTGCACGGGATGAATTACAGGTTTAATACAATACCTCTTATTTTGTCATCAATTAACTTGAGCACGTGTACATGTATTTTACGAACTCGGCCCGAAGAAAATCATATTTCTGGCGCGAAAACTACAAAACCCAAACACAAAGGACAACTTGCACTACTTTGTACATGGTGATGCTTTTGAAAGTTGTCCTATGTGTTTTGGTTTTAGTAAAACCGCTCCATACTACAAAATCCGAGGCATTCGTTTTATCTCTACGATCTCTAGTTATTTTGGGATTACACTTTCTTGAAAATATGGTAGAGGAGGCAGGTTGGCTGAATGGATAAGGCAGCCGGCATTTAGTGCTGGCGATAGGTGCCATACTCTGGGACCTGGGTTCGATTCCCGTTTCGGGCTTCACCCAAAAATCGGTAGAGGAATTTCTTACATATTTTCAAGAAAGTGTAATCCCAAAATAGCGAGAATACTGTTATACCCACTTTCTAAAAGACACTAGTTCATTAAACTCTACGATCTCTATACGGAAATTAATTAGCTTAGCTCCCTGACTTCATAGCTGGCCTCTGATATATATTTTATGAACACACAAACACACGGGCACAGGGAAAATCTTCTTGTCTAAAATAACCACGGAGACAAGTTTCTAATTGTGTTAAAAAGAGAGACATCTGATATACATTATCAGTGCTGTGACATCATACACGACCGACGTTGATACAGTGCCTATTCATGATTTATTGAAATGAGGACGAAAACGTTATGTCAAATACGAAGATATTTCCGATTGGTGACGGAAGATATGCATATTTACAATCACCTTTCCTTTGACACCTTACAACTTTCCAGGAAGCTCGATTTGTTTCATCATAATGTTTTTAAATACGTATTTAGTCAGTTTACAGTTACAAATCCCTGAAAGATCTTGGCATTTATCCTTTAAACGTACATTTCGTAGCATTGGAACCAAATCGGAAGAAAAACATCTTTCCATAAATGGACCAATCCTTCGAATACAAAGCCAAAATAACAGTAAAAATGTGCATAAAAAAAAACATACTAATTTTAGGTCGGAGGTGTCTTCGAAGTATGGACCCCATTTCTATACCGATAAAGCAGTCATTTAAGCTAACAGGCTACATTTACCTTTGCGATTATTCCCGAAAGATGAAATATAAAATTATAAACTAACAATTCGAGAAAAGCAATTTTCTAAAAAATTTAACTGAAAACTACCACTTGAAAGCTTAAGAACACAAAATATTTCTGGGACGGTACCTAAATTTCCAGAAAACTGTTAGGCCTAAGTAATATAATATAGTGGGTATATACTTACAAGTGAAAGAACAGAAAGAAATCAGCCCGAGCAGCAGTATTCCCAAATTTTGAGACATCATTTTAAAAATTCTAAAACGTCCAGTTTCGCTCTCACCCGTTTTACTCTAAAGACATTCTAATCTTAGTTATATAAGTTCCCACTCTATTGTTTCTTTGATTAAGCCGTATAGCACGAGACTTATTTTTGTCCAATCAGATTCACGCATTTTCCAAAAAGATTCACGAATTAGTTTGTTCAACGTATGACGATTATATCCGCCGACTCTTCTTGGTGTGTGTCAGAGAAACTCGTGACGTCACTTCTGTCATATGCTCTGATTGGTCGATGAAATAGTCACGTGATTTAGTATCTGTCGTCCGCCTTGTTGAAAAAGATTCCGCAGCACACGACAGTGACGCCCCCTCGCGTCCATATCAATGAAAAGAGACGAGTAAAGTAAACACTGTGCCCTGACTACCGTTAAAGTCACTTACGTGTGTTGTTAGCGACTTATCCACTACGATAACTACCGGGAATTTAAATGACGTGTTTCGAATAAAACCTGTGTTGTCCGCTTCAGTGTTTATTTTTACCTCAGTCAGGCTACTGCAATTAAAGACACACTCGCCGCCGTAGTCTTCCTGACATTTGTGAAGATAACTTACATAGGCTTGCAATGAGACCAGTTAAATTAAACCCGGGCACATTATGAATGTCAAGTTTAGTCCGGGTTTCTGACTTCAAAATGACTATTCTTTTAAAACTGACGGGCGTAGGCCCTATTTTGGAGTCAGGGCTCATTGCAATCAAAAAGTCGGAGTAGACTGCCCGCTTCTGATCAGGCAGTTTGCTGTCAGATTTAGACGGTAAATAACAATACAACTGACTCAAATGGTATCATTGCGACAAACATGACTAATTTAGCTTTTTGTGAAGGGAATTTAACCTATTAAAACTGAAAAACCGTTAAACAGTGTTACGTCATCAATGGCGGAGAGTTAGAAACTGGAGAAGGCAAAAGTAAATTCAAGGGAAGAATAATGTTTACTGACCGATCCTACTCGTCCATATCAGACACTGGTAGGTAGCGAAATTATCCATGAACACGATTATGACCGTAGGGTAGGTTATATTGTTATTTCACTGTCCAAACGGACCACATAGGCCTACTGCTTCTGAGCGGGCAGCCAACTCCGGCTTTTTGATTGCAGTGAACCCTGACTCCAAAAACGTGACCGTCAGTACAAAAAATAGTCATTTTGGAGTCAGAAACCCGGACTATGTCAAGTTGTGCTTAAAATGTCTAAATGACGGCGTTAAACATACGTAAAACTGAGCCCGAACAGCAGTTTCGTTCAAACGGAAACCGAGTAACCCAGGTCTTGGATAACATTCACTTAAAGAATGACAAGGGAATTTTATAAAGCAGTTACAAAATCTGTAAAATATATTATAACAGTGATGGCAAACGAAGCATCATTAGGAAATAAAAAAATCATCTTAGCATATCGCGGTACAAACATAAAACTTTTATATAAACATGAAAAAGTGAACCAATTGATATTTAAAAAAAAATGAATATGCGGTGAATTTAGACGGCTTCTTTTCTAATAATCATGAAACGGTCAACTGAGGAGTTTTTTTTCCATAAAGCCACATTTGTGTTCATTTATATTAACGCCGCTAGGGGGATTGAAGTGGCGCCCTCTATAGACAGGAACAACACCATTTCTGAGTGTTAACTCATACACAGCTCTTTTTGTCTATTTCTTCAACCTATTTACTTAAATTTTTGCAGCGGGAGACTTATTTCCACGGATAAATTCGTGGATTAGATATTTTTGGATGAACGGAAATCAAATGAAAGTGTCCGTTGGACTGGAACGAAATTTGATGAAACTACCGCTCATAATCTCTGACGTACATCGTCAGTGGGAAAATACTATAGGAAAATTGTGGAAAAACGTTTCAATAGACCCTTTCAGCTTAAGGACTGACGCTTGTGCAGTAGCGCAAAATGATGCTTCATTGTGTTTTTGAATCAATCTGACGTCGGAAGAAGTTGATATCATCTTCGCATGACGTGTTTTACCTTGGCAGACTAGTCCATTCAAACCGTAAATCGAACAGGTTGTTTTGATTGGATGCGAGTAAAACTTCTCGCAGCTAATCAAATCCTCGGGCATTTACACTGAGAATAACGCAATGGCGGCTGTGTACACCTTGAACTTTTGTTTAACGAGTGCTGATTGGCCAAGACTAGGAGGTGAGTCTAGGAAAGACAACTCTTACATTCCCACCAGTGGGCATTGTTCGATCTATGGGTTGGAGTGGAGTAGTCCGCCAAGGATTTTAACTTGGCTAGAGAAGATGTGTTGAAATCGTCTACGACGCAATGCAAAAGAGGCGTGTCACTGCGCCTACAACAGAGAAATGACGTCAATACCATACAATTCCAACAACATTTTTCGGCTGTTTGTTTACTGACAGTCAGACAGAGAAGAAAGCAACAGGGAAATAAATAACTCTTTAAATGTGTATTTTGGCGGAAAGTCGCTTACAGTCTTTCATTTCGAGATTAGTCTCTTCTTATTTTTCTACTAATCTGAAGGTCAACGGAGACTCCCAACAGACTTACACAGTGTATCCTTTTATATAGCGCGTATAGCCTCAATTAGCTTCCAACCTGCGTTTCATCCCTCCAGTGAGACGTTGGATCTGGATCTACCCCTTCAACAGATCCGACGTCTCACTGGAGGGGTGAGACGCAGGCTGGAAGCCAATGGAGGCTATACGCGCTATTGACCTTCAGCTCTATAGGGATGTGTTATACATTTTTACTTCAATATGCTCGTCCTGTGAAGCCAGATGGAAAAGCATCTTTTTGGAGCCGCTGTGGAGCGCAGCGGAACAAGGTTCCTTTGAGGGTATGTAGGGGAAAAAGTGTGACTCGAAGTTATATGAGAATAGTTGCGAATTTTCGATGTCACCAACTTACTGCCAAAGTCGCCTACGGTGGTTTTCATAAATTAGCTAGTTTTGGATTTTACATGCTGCTTCGAATGGAAAGTGGGGAGGAAATCTCCCAGTGAGGTTCTTAATTTGTAACATCAATTAAGACTCGTTCATAATTCATTTAATACAGCAGAAGCTGAATACACTGTATTGAATATCGGTACCACCACTCTGTTCAGACGAGTAAACCCCCAAAGCGATGTCCTTGGCAACAGTGAATCTACGTTTTCTTTTGTTTCAAACTCAGAAAAAAGACAATATGGATCTCCTATAGTGTCTTAGGGAACATTCAACTTCAAAATGTTTATTATTGTCACATTTTTGGCGAGAATTTAGGTGTTTGAACTAGTGGCGGTGGCCTGATAACAGAAATAGATAAAGCCGACTTTTCATACGTTTTCAAACCGCCTGAGGATTCCCATAGTTTGGTTTAAGTTCACATAAGTGTCTGCTGATTTTTTTGTTATTTCACTAAATTGGTTGAAATAGTAGCAGAAAATAGCCTGTATGTTGTAGACATCGACAGTTTCCAACTGCATAAAGAAAAATCTGGTATAATATACTACAATATGTTTTATTTAATTACTTTTACTATCCCAAAATATATGATGATTACCAGAATACTCATCTAAAGCATATATAATATTATTATATTTAAATAAGAGGTAAACACTTGTTCTTTTAAAACTTTCCAACCTATACAAGAACACTTGTAAAAACAATCCGCAGCTTTGGCCTTTTCTAGCAGTTTGCATATGATCGCTGTCGCCATTGCCAGTTTTCAACTTTAGACACAGCCAATAAAATGTAAAATTTTGGATATTTTAAAACTTCACAGCATAAATTCAAAGCACCTTCACTCAGATGCGCAATGAGGTGAAAAATAAGGTACGCTCTACATCCCTACTTTTAAAAACTAAGAAAAACAGAATATTAGTAATAGACGGCTCCTCAGAGACCTATAGGTCTAGTTATTTGGTTAAAATCCACTTTTGATTTGGCAACCATATCCGGATTCACCATCACCATTAATGATGATTTCTTATCGCCAGAAGGTTGCCCGTTATGATCACAATCGTTTCTGCAACATCAGTTTGCCAACAATCTCCAATCACCAATGATTTTATCGGTCGGTGCAGACTTTCCTGGGGGATGCTTAACTTTTTTCTTTTTGTATATGATAACGCAAATTCTGTGTGGGCTTTCTTTTATTAAAGGGGCATGTGTTGCCAAAATGTTGATATTTTGACGTTACAACATAATGTTGAAATTATTGGCTATTTTTCTTAAGACGTATAATTCAGAAGCTTTTTAGTGCTTCTAGACACAAAAATGTACGATAAAGTATTGCTTTGAACTAACTTTCTCTTAGAATGAATGAATGATCGTCCCGGTTATTTAAATTTTGTTTACTTTTCGAACACGTTTTGGGTTCGTACAGGCCACATACTGTATGGATTTTCCTCATTCCAACGCCGATCATTTAGTTTTTCCAAGGCCTTCAAGGCCTCTTACTGTCGTGACGATCAGAAATTATGAAAAAAGTGTGAATTTTGGCAGCTCATGCCACTTTAAACTGGCGTAAAGAGGCGCTTATGACAACAAGCTAGACAAACATTTTCAAAAACTTCATACACATATAAAAACTCAAACCATTCAATGATTTCGATATATGCTTTTAATAAAACAAATGAAAATTCTGTACAAATATTTACAAACCAATGAAAATTCAGTATTTTACATAGAGTGATATGATTGCGTATTTGGAGGAGTATGGTCGTGAGCAAGGATTCTATACGAAATGCGCATGTTTACACATTCACATTACCCACGTGACACCGAACGTCCAATGAATAGGCCTTTGGCTATATGAAAGGCAAGAATATTAAATGTATGTAGAATTCCGAACAATATACAAAGTATGTACAAAATAATAGCACTATTATTGCCAGGATTAATAATTGTGTTGAAAACATATGTAAAAAACGGTATCTCATTGACAACATTTCTCAGTCAATATTTCATTAAATAAAAAAAATCCAGACATTCTTGACTGAAATTTCCATAATCATATAATCCTATAATAAATTGGCATGAGCTGCCAAAATGTTGATATTTTGACGTTGAAACAGAATGTTGAAATTACTGGCTATTTTTCTCAAGACGTATAATTCAGAAGCTTTTTAGTGCTTCTAGTCTTGAGAATGTACGATAAAGTATTGTTTTGAACTAACATTGGCTTAGAATGAATGAATGGTCGTCCCGGTTATTTAAATTTTGTTTACTTTTGGACCACGTTTTCGGAGCGTACAGACCCCATACTGTATGGATTTTCCTCATTCCAACCCCAATCACTTAGTTATTTGACGGCATTCAAAGCCTTTTACTGTCTTGACGATCAGAAATTATGAAAAAAGTGTGAATTTTGGCAGCTCATGCCACTTTAAGTTGAAGTCCTAGTTCAAACAATAAACAAATTCTCTTTTTGGACAAGGGAAACCTATTCAGGAGGTCAGTGAACACAGGTGGTGTTAAGAAATATCTCTCGAGACGGAAAATATAACTCATTTCTTCCACTTTTAACCACAGGTTTTACATAAAATCCTACATTCAGACTTAATTCTAAGATTCCTTATACGTTTAGCCACAAGTCGTTATGCACACTTTCGTGGCTTTTTGACTGTGCGCTATGTTAACATGGACCTGGTTTAAAACAAACATTTGTTTTCGCCGATCTTCAAAATCTCTTATTAAAAAAAAAACAACAAACAATAATCATCAAAAGCTGTGTGGGCTTACCACGTAAACTTTTCAAAACCACAACAAACATCTTTGTTTGTCTTTGTAAAAATTCACTAATACTGTAAGGTTCTGATTTTTTATAAAAGAAAAGTTTATACTTATCTTTTAATAGCTTCCAAGTTTATCTGAGTTATGAAGCTATGAGCCTCTGCATGGAGGTTATCAAAACGAATGGACCAAGTGCATTTGGAAAGCATCGTCAATTATAACTAGCATGCTTCTCTCCCTTTAGTAAGCCAGGTTTGAGTACGTGCCCAATGAGTGGCCATCTTGGATCCAATTTCCTCAGAATTTGGAATCCAGGGCTTGAAATTAAATAGATAGCAAAGCAACTTGATGACTTAAATTTGACAAGCTCAATATTAATAACTTTCCATGTAGCATTCCCTTCAAAGTAAAGTTAATACAGTAGGGCTTTAAAATAAATGGCTACTCAATATAACAGAGGTATCCTAGGGCTAAGTACTATTTCAGATGAAGAAAGTGGTAGTTTCACACATGGTGCATTGGGTAAATACTCTGCTAACTGGGAAGTTTATTGAGAGATTGATTTGGGTCTTTAACCGAACTGAAGACTCTTTAGCTTAAACGGGGGCGTTGTCAAGTATATACGGGGAAATGCAGGACTCTATGCCCAGAGAAAGCTCTTAATCCTCCCTTATTACGAACCAACTATTACACAGTATGAAATTTAAATCGTGAACTTACTTATAAGAAAAAAATATGCAAAAAATGAACCACGGTAGATCCTTACAACGTGATGATACATAGCTGGAGTTGGAAACTAGATGCAAAATTGTTTTTAAAGTCTTTTAGAAAAAAGTGAATTTACACTTAAAATTAATAATATATTTAACGTCTTTTAAATTTAACAATGTCTTTACGTCCAGCACTCTATGCTATTTTCGTGGTTGCATATTCTAAGAGCGTCATCAAATCTAGTTCCGGTTGGACATGACATGCGCACTGGTTGATATGAGCCCCACACCCCAGGGACACAGAGATA
Source organism: Lepidochitona cinerea (assembly GCA_963971465.1). Taxonomy (NCBI): domain Eukaryota; kingdom Metazoa; phylum Mollusca; class Polyplacophora; order Chitonida; family Tonicellidae; genus Lepidochitona; species Lepidochitona cinerea. Next base: position 5,787,375 of record OZ020565.1, read on the forward strand.
AAATTTGTCACAACTGGACGGATCGGAGAAAATACCGGAACCAAGTTTGGAGCAATCAACACTTCCGGCTGAAAAAAAAAGAAATACAAGTTGATAATACACGTAGCATATGTTAAAGTAGCTAAAAACACTTAATTTCTATCTCACGTTACAAACTAGCTGCGGTATTTAGCGTTTAATTCCGCTGGGAGGCTCCAGAGTTGATGAATTAAAATCTAAATGTAGACTTAGACCTATTGATGTATTTTTTTATGTGTTTTCGAGAGAAGCAGAGTAAACAAGTTTATACACATACCAGCACTTGGGGGTTTCGTTTTTGGACGGAATGTTGGTTTTTGCCATGTAGGTTTTTCGTATTTTGGTTTTTCCCATGTTGGTTTCTCTTGACGGGGTTTGTTCCATTTTGGTCGCTGTTGTTTTGGTTTCTGCCATGAGGGTTTCTGTTGTTTTGGTTTCTGCCATGAGGGTTTCTGTTGTTTTGGTTTCTTCCAGGATGGTTCCTTGATTGGGGATTTTTTCCAGCTGGGTTTCTCTGTCCATGGTTTGTTCCATGAAGGTTTCTTTGGCTCACGGACAGCAGGACGAGAAGTGACCTTCGGGGCCCATTTGGGTTCTTTTTTGGCTTCTTCTGCCTTTGGCTGCCACTTAGGTTTAGCTTGAGTTGTGGGTTTTGGGCGCCATGATGGTTTAGGTTTCTTGGTCCACACGGCTGCTGTTGTTGGTTTCGGGGTCCATTGGGTTTGCTTCATCCCACTGTAGGGTTTCAAAATCTTGGTAATTTCGCTCATCAATGGGTACTTTCCTTCGCCACAGGTAGCTCCAAAATCATCCATCTCTACTGACCAAACGAAAGCTCCGGCCAAATCCCGCTTCATAATGTTCTTAGCCTGGAAAAAATGAAGCCATTTTAGTTAAATTTATGTTTATTGACACTAAAACACTCAGACACAAGGGAAATCTCCTTGACTAAAATAACCATGGATGCAATTTTCTAGTTGTGTTAAAAGGAGGGTATGTAATTTAGACCTTTATACATCCAGTGATAGGTTGTTGTTTTAAATGCATACGTGTAAATACCTTGTTGTTTGGGCACATCTGGTTAAATGTGAGATAAGATAATTTATTTAGAGTCGGGGTTTATCCTAAACAAAGAACATTAGTGTACAGCAGGCTAGTATTACCGACCATAAGGCGTACATGTACCAACATATCGGGCCAACCAACGGATAAAAAAATCGGTCCAGATGAAACCAGAAAAGAAGCAACTTTTACAAAAAAATCAGGTGTGTTTGTCACATTGGCCCTCCATAGCATGGGCTTACACTATAGCAGTTAACACCCCTCGTCATGCAGTTCAAGCATTGGACAAGCCAAATTATTACAGGGAATCAAGCACGAATTTCCAGTTGCCGATAATGATTACATTCATACAATGAATAACGGAAAGTGATTTTGGCTTGCATTTTCCACTTTGTAAATAGATTAAGTAGGACTGCCAAATCAACCAGACATCTCCGTTCCTCTTTTTTTTTCGTTTTGCTAAGATTTAAATACATAAGCAGCTTTGTTAACTATGGTCAACTTTATTCTTAATTCCTCTATGGGTAAAATTTAACGTGTTGCGGTTTCTAAATACAAATTTTTCCCAATTTAGTTTAGAAAAGCCTTAAAATCAACATGGGTCTGCAAAATACGCTGCTTAATGCCGTGTTATGGTTTTCTGTAATAATCTTCCAATATTTGCATAGTAAAAAGCCTTAATATCAACAAGCAAGCGAAAAAACGCCGCCAAACGTCTGGTTAAACTGACATTCTTGGTTCAAACTCGAACTATTTAAAATTTTCTTTCGGGGTAGTTTTCAACTTTAGACTCCATTAACCAACAATGTCATCTGTTTACGTAGCATTATTGCTCACCAGGTGGCGCCAACTTACCTTAAGTCTAATGGAATCCTTGTTCTCATATCCCACCCACTGGTCGCCGCCATAAGCATAAGGTACAGCCTGGCTATCGATCCATTCGGATTTCCAGCCTCGTTCTTGTAACCTTTCACAGACCTGAAAATCACAAAATCGATGTTCAGCAATTTTTTATTACTTGCAATTTTAGCTTTAGTCAGAAATCTTCTACAAACCCATTTTTATTAGAGTGTAAGGGCCATAGTAGACAGACTTATGGCTAATTTTCTATTCTTATCCAAGGCTGTAAGTTAAATTTACTACGGCCACACATGTAAGCTATCATCAATAGACTTGGAGACTAATAACGTCACTCGAATAATTATGAGATATAAATGTGTCTTGATTGAAGTAATTGGTTTCAACTGGAGTATTTTCATGCTTAAATTCTCTACATCTACACAAGTACGCTTTCGTCAATAGACTTGGAATGACATCACTCGAAAAATTATGGGATGTGCAAAGGAGTCTTGTTCGAATCCTTCAAGTAACACCCATGACAGCAGATCCATAATTTTCTGTGCCAAAAATACCTCAATATATACTCCGACTACGTCATTAAGCAATGGGTCTATTGCAATACAGCATATGTGCAGTTGACAGTCATATACTCCAATATCTCCGCCGTAAATTATAGGAATAAGTCCAAGTGCAAGAAATGAGTTATGGACTATTTGTCGTTAAGGTAAAAACATCACCTCAGAGAAAAGGTTAGGAGAGTTATAACAAATAATGTGTACTGTGATACTGGATGGAAAAAGACTCCACAAATTTGTTGTAAAGTAATTTTGTCTAACATATGTAAATCCTTCTGAGTGACTATCGACGCCATTTTGTTCGTTTAATCCTCTACGGCACTAGTGAAATGATTAGGCTGTTACGGGGGCACTGGATGCGTTTTTGTGGGGAACAGTTTCCAGATCTTCCTAAATTGGCCCATGAAAACCCACATAGGGGCCTACGGCCACCCAATGAAGATCCAGCTAAAAGCTTTAAATACCTGTAGTTCCTGAGTATAATTCGAGCTTAAGACGAGTAAGTGTACGGTTTGCCGTTTCAGCGGTAGAGTCAGCCAGTGAAACCGTTGTAACAATTCCAAGATCCAGAAAATGTCATTGCATATTCTTGAAAAAATTTACCTCATAATACGCCATAATGCCTCTTTCTCCAGTATATTCTCCCTTGGTGCCTCCACCAATGGCAGGGGCGAACACGCCATGTTGTTTCGGGTCAGCCAATCGGAATGTCATACCATAAGTTGGGATACCAACGACCAGCCTCGTTTTGGGAATACCGGCATCCAACCAGAAATCAATGGACCATTGCTGTTAAAGTAATATAGAAAAAATGTAATACATATGAAGAAAAGGCAGTTTCAATAAGTTGGCTTCCAATTTTGGGGTTTACTTCGACTGAATCAGAATTCACAAAATTGTGACGAAACACTTTCACTTTTACAAAAAAAAAAAAAAATTCTATTTTTGGAACATGTATTTTCTTTTTTCATTATGTGAGACATGGAGGTCCCAAAATGTAAAACAAAGACTATTCAAGGGAGATAATCGTACCTGGTAAAGTTGTCCTTTCTCGCCAGGTGGATCGTTCTTGTGACGGTATAAGCCTGCGTGATGACCTGTGACCTGTTCCCACGCGCCACCATGGTAATTATACGTCATCAGGAACATGAAGTCTACATATCTGAAAGTATGACATAAATAGATGCTTTAGAATTTACACAAAAGGTATAAAACTACAATGACCTCGAATCGAGCTTCAAAGTAGTTAAACCATTTCTTTCCATCGGTGACCTTCAAATTAATAAAATGACATCAAAGCATGCCCTTCTAGAGGATCATATGTATCGCCATTTGTATCGCTGACCTATGGCGGGAAAACTTAAACATTTTTTTTAAAAACTCTTTGGTAAGGTCTTTTTACCGCGTATTAAGGTACATTTAGGTCTAGAAATATACTGACAAAATAGGAAAGGACAAGATTTGCTGACATTATGTAGACGTCTGGCTGAATGGAGATTTATGACGAACGAACTTTCAGTTGGTATTTAAGTTTTATTTGCTTGATCAAATGGATATAAATGAGCGAAAAGTCCGCCATGACACCTACTTGACGATCTCTGTCGGTTCATAAGACTGGCTGATGTAATACGTTCCTGCGGCTGTGGCTAGCGTCAACAACAACTTATCTCGACCCGATTCTCTCGCCTCTTGTGCAAAGGACTCGTACAATTCCTGAAGGAGGAAAAAGTACATGTACATTTAAAACTTATTAACTTTTTAGATTTTTTTCTTTTGAAACTAGTGGAAATTTTCTTGGAAATAAGGCGCATGGTTAATTGTTACATAATATAAATGAAAAAGATAAATTGTTTACTTTTCTGGGTTTGTTTAAATATGTTTTTAGTGGAAAATTTGCCACATGGTAAAATGTTCAGGCTTTTTATTAAATAAAAAACGTCAATGGCAACGTAAAAATAGATCAAAATCCTAATAATAATGATAATAAGCTTTTATTTCAGACTCCCCAAAGAGGTCCATAGAGGTCCTAAGAGATCATAACTCTTTAGTCTACTTTTAGTTTTTCTGACGCCATAAAGGGAATATATTTTTTTAACGGGTTTGATTTCATGATTGTCTTACCTTCATCAGTAGGGTAAACCTGTATTTATCATCCGGGGGGCTCCCTCTGGTGGCGGGAAATTCCCAATCCATGTCGAATCCGTCGAAGGAATATCTGGAGGAAAAATAATGATGGAAAATTTGAATAAAGTTCAGACAAATTTTACAATAGATTCTTTTTTTAAACAATCAACAAAGCAATGTTTTAAGTCGAAGAGCTTCTGTTTCAAATCGCCTGTTTTAATAGATAAAAAATCAAACAATTTCATAGCTATATACTATTTTCGGGAAACCAATCTTAGGTGTAACATATTCTGTGGATTTAGTAATCCAATGCATGCACTCCTTCAATTTTTATCATAATATTAAAAGAAATCGCTGAAAAACGAAAGCTCACTATTGGCTTATTACACTGTAACCGTTTACCGTCAATTCTACAGTAGAATATTTTAAAATTAACGGTAAATTGCCGTTTAATACTTCAGTGGAAGCTTTACGGCCGTGTACCGTAAAATAACTTTGAGACAGAGTTGTCGTTTCCGAGCTAACGAGATCTGGTCTCCTCGGTTGTTTCCGTGAAGGATTCGTCCAAAATACGTCATTGCGGATCAAAGGTGCGAAAAAAAACGGAAGTGCGCATGCGCACACCGAAGCGCTAGTAAGGCATGGAAATATGGCCAACATCCCTTCATATTTATTGTTAGTGTAGTGGTTAAAGGCTACGGTTATGGCTAGTGCGCATATAGTTCTGCGCAGCTCCTGTATGGGAGGTTAGAGGTTCGAATCCCGCCGTAGGCGGTTTAATATAAGAAAAATTTGTCATTATAGGCTAAGATAGTTAATTTAATATAGCTGTATTTGAAAGCATAGATTGAGATACCTGCCATAAGGGATAATTTTTATCAGCATGTTTTCAAATTTGTTCAAATAAATATATGTTTGTCAACTTGCAGAAGTAGTCAGTTTTACTATTTCGTTGGGGGTACATAACATTTGAAAATCTACATTAACAGATCCATGCTGGGGTTGACGATTTAAAGTCCTGTATTTCTTAGCCTGCTGATTTCATAATGTTTTTTCACATTCACTGATTAGGAATGTGGCTAGTTGATTTTACGGTCTATCCTTATTTTTACGGTAGAAAGTTGGCAGCCCAGCTGCCAGTATTCTACCGTAAAATTTACGGGTTACATTTTACAGTGTATGCACTTTGTTCCAAACCCAAATTTTCAAATACAAATGAAGTATCCTTGGTTTAAGGGCATATTGAAACCTTGTACAAACACGAGATAACCCGTTTTGCTAGATTGGTTGGTGCTTTACTGGGACTAGATTGTTGCATGTGCACGGCGGTACAGTCGTGCAGTTTTAAGAGAGGAAACCGAGTTCTTTGGCTGAAGGGAACTAGGCCTACCAATCTTTGGCAGGTACCTGGCAAGTATGCCACAAAGAGCGATTTATTGAAAAACCACTCAGATGTTTTTCTCATTTTTGAACTGAGTTGGATTCGTAACCATAGCCTTTTGATGTGAAGATTGTGTCGACGTGACTGAGTAAGCAAGGCCACGTAGCCCTTTTTTTAATCGGTGGTTAAAATAAATCATGTAGATGAAGTTTATATATACACAATCAATTCAATTGAGAGTTAAAATGAAATGTTAATACTTACTTGCGTAAATACTTGATGACGTTTTTAACCCAGGTATGTCGCTTGCTCTTACTGCTTATCATAGGGATGAAGGGTTTGGAACCGATTGACCAACCACCGACCGCTAACAGAATCTTTAATTTCGGATTCTTCTCCTTCAAAGCGATCGTCCTCTTGTATAATCCTGAAAACAGTTATTTCATTCGTTAGACTTGACTCTTAAAGACTTACTCGCCATGCTCGCTGGGCCAGAAGTCCGCAATGTTACAATGAGCAGGATTTTTTTTCTTCTATTTTTTCTCAATAGAAGCACTCAGAACAAGTTCAAGTATTTTATGGCATTTATCTAACATATTCTTCCTAAATATAGTCCACAATGCAAATATGTGGCTCTGATTGAAGAGTTAGCGTGCAGTCACGCAAATTACGTTATTTAGATAAAATGGCTCCCTAAACATTATCAACTACAGTATCTACAGCTTACTAACAGCCTCGGGAAGCTATCAAAACAACCAATCAATCATTCAATCATTCAACCAATAAGCCAATAAACTGACCACCAAATTTTGACCATCAAGCTAAAGCAAATTATACATTTTTTTAGTTCATAATATTATTGATTGATTTTTCAACAGACAATACTACTCACCATTGTTGCCAACATCGTTCCAGTTGAAAGTTTTTAAGTCCGTGCCGTCTCTCGTGATGTCGACGAATGCAAAGATGATGTGGGTGCAGAGATAGGGGTCGATGTTTTCGGGCAGAAATTTACCCTTTCCAGGCCGAGTTTGCGCAAAGCTACTGAAGTAGCAAAATATCTTCTTCCCTTCAGCTGCAAGAAATAAAGGTGCCAAAATTATGATAAGAAGCCAGACCCAGGGGCACGGGTTCGATTCCCGTTTCGGGCATCTCCCAAAATCGGTAGAAGAATTTCTGCCATTTTTCAAGAATGCGTAATCCCCCCAAAATGAGAATACACACTTTCTAAAACACAATAACTAATCTCACTCGTGCATGAAAGCAAAACAAACATTTTGTTATTTTGTCATACCATTTTAAACACATGAGTGTTATACGTATTTAGAAGCAAATATTAGTCTCCACATTATGTGCACACGGCGCTGTGTTTTAAGTGACATGAGCTGTCAGTAGTAACACTGTTTCATACATTTTGATTGTCACAGCAATAGGAGTGGTTTATGGTCATGGGAAAATTGGTAACATCATTGGCGTTGGAATGAGGAATATCTATACAGTCTGATGTCTGTACTAACCGAAAAAGATGTTCAAAAAGCAAAATTTGAATAACCTGGACGAACGTTCATTTATTCTAGGTCTAAGTTAGTTCAAAACAACTACATTAACTTTTTTTATCGAGACTTGAAGCACTAAAAACTTATAAATTGTACTTCTTGAGAAAAATAGCCAATTAATGCAAAATTGTTTTTTCAAGAAAAAAATCCGCAATTTGGCAACTCATGCCACTTCAAAGTGCTTTTATTTAGTCGGGTGCTCGAGAATATGCAATTAAACAGTCCCATACTATAGTAAGAGTAGAAAGATTGATTGATAGTTTGGTGTTTCACGCCGCGCTCAAGATCATTTCACTTGTATGGCGGCACTCGACCGAAACACGTAGTAAATATATGGAAACGAATGTTTGACGTACGCATGCGCTGCCCCTGCCTTAAAATAATAACTTGAAAAAATTGTGTTTCAGATGGAAGGAAATAATATATGGGCGTTGTGGTATAAAATCTGTTTTATTTTCTGTTTCCGTGCGTTATTTTGGTCAAGATAATTTAACAATTGCATGGCCAAAGTTTTCCATCTAGAATCGCTTCCGTTTGGTCTTGCAAAGGTTTTGACCCCGGGAGGCGGGAAATGTAGCATGTTGTGCTGGGCGAGGTTTTTAACAAGGATTTCGCTCAGTTCTTAACACATCTAGAAACACGTGCTGTTTTTCAGGAGTAAATATCATTAGGAATTTTCTCTAGCTTTTAATGATTGTTTTTGACTGTGTATTCGTGCACCTCCGAATATTTGAAACAGCTATTGTTTCGCTGACAAGTTTTAAACGTGACCGGCCATTGAAATGCACAATTCACTCCAGCAGACGATCGATTGAGCAGACCTTTCGACAATCTCAGCGCGCGAGAGAGCTCTTTCGTAAAGGAGGCATAATTTGTCTGCTGTCAACAGTCAAGGATTTCCGCTGGGTCTCGCGTGTTTCCAAACCGCGATATTATCGGAGATGCGAAATATCTTTTGATAATCTTGTTGCAAATGCGAGAACAAAACGTGTTATGAACAATTTCACAACGGCATAACGGACAACACAACTTCAAACAGCTTCTCACACGTTAACCTTGCGGCTGAAGGATGAAATGGATAGGGAACCAAATAAACGACAGGTGTACGTAGGAAAATGAACGGGAAAACTAAATGCACCAATAATAAATAAGATACTTTCCAATAAACCGACTTGTTTGCTTTCTCTACTTAAATTCAAGGGAGAAATGTTTGATCCATTATTGGTTGGAAAATCGATTTTTTTCAAAATTGATTTAGCTGTCATTGGTCACGTTTAGAGAGCTAATGTTGTCCGAATCGAAAACCCGAACACTCATTATCGGTCAACTATCTATATGTCTATATATCTATAATTTGAGAGAGAGGGAAAATGTATTTGTTTAAAATATCAATGTGTTGATTTCATGAACGAATATTTTTCTAACAAAAAGAGGAAAATGTTCACGAGAAGTGAAAAACAGTGCCATTTGTTGTGGGGATACATTTAGAGGTGGGTGGGGGTGGGGGTGCATAATCACAATGCCCCGTGGGCGAGTTGATAGCCTATGATGTTTGAGTATCGAATGATTAAGGCGAGAAAGCGGCTGGGATGGTGAGTAAAATGCTCAGTGGAAATTTGTTTTCGTTTTTCTTTTTACGTAGATTGAATTATATTATTTGAAATATACATTCATTTAGTCTATTTCAAACCTAACCAGGTTATTAGAAATACAATTAACATAAGATAATTGTTTGATATTTGGGACCTGCAGATGCGTTCTGTACTTATTAAAATATTCTATTCAAATCAACAAAAATATCCGCGTTGGGAGATGAAGATTAAAAAGGTCAACGATTTCCCAATGTGCGATATGAAGTGGAGAGCTTCAGAAAACGGACATCGGTCAAGTGAATTATTCAAATCTATAAGAGTAACAGTAAACTTACCTTGCGTCGCCACAAACAGCGTCGCTCCGGCCAAAGCCAGCAGAAGTTGCCCTAACATGGTGGTATCTGAAAGCAGCCTGGAATAGAAGAAAATGATTTAATTAGAATAATAGTTTCCATTGAAGGTCTAGTTGCTGATATTGTTTGGAACTGCAGATGTACCTAAAGGAATGGAATAACGTCTAATAAAATCCATGAATGCATGGTATTAACCATTCAAGTTGTTAAGACTTGCTGTCTGTATGGAAAAATAAATCATTCGGATGAAAAAGGCTTTAGTAAACAAAGTGAAACTTTGTCCAGAGCTGAAATTTACACACGAAAAGTATTATTTCCTTCCGTCAACTTTTAAATGCCATTGAAACAATTTTCTTCCTTAAGATAGGGAAAAAAGACGTAACAATTCTGAAATCGTTTTCAATTGAGATCAAAACTTTCTGTTCAGAACTTCACTGAATATCTTTACGCAACTGAACATACATGTGAGAAATTGACAATCATAAAATGTCGTCTGCTCCTTCGAAACTCCGCGAAAAATAATAGTAGACTTCCCAGATTCACTAATTTATCCGAGAATCGAAGCTCTCTGAAAAAATTGCCAGACGTTGCAATAAGAACCCTTGTAACAAACAATGTTGACGTTTTGATTCCACAAAGCGAAATGTTTAAGTTGTTCAACTGAACTCGCTGTTTTATATAAAATGTTTACTGTAACGATTCGCTGTGTGGCCATTCGTCTGCGTTTGTCATCAGTTTCGAATTAGTAATTTGTTTGCAGACTTGGCTTAAAGGTGACTAATCAACTCGATCGGCTTCGAAAAGGATTTAAATCGCCCATGAGAAAAGGGCTTGAAAACTTTTCCCCAGTGTCTCGTTTTATCGTGCGCCCGTGAAGAAAAAATATAGCCAAGCTCTGACAAGTTCGGAAGACAATCTAAAATGACAAAAGCAGTCCAAACGAACTTATTTTAAAATACCCCGGATTATTTTTAGACATGGCGAGCTTCCAAATCGGAGTTAGAGTGAGACTAAAATTTCAAGGCTAAGTTTCGTAAATCTCTGATTCACAATTAAGACCGGTGTCCGAGAAACAGATTTTTTGAAACAAAGATGGACGAAAAAGAGATTTTCTCCTGGGGAAGATTTTTAAGGTTTAACCCATTAAGCAAGCAAAATATGTTAAGCATCGATTTCATATAGCTTTAAGTTTGTTAAAATTTGAAAGTTGCTATTTCGACCAATAAGCTTAACTAACAGTATATTGTAGTAAAATAAAACATTTATCAATAATTTCTTTAATTTCCTGTTAAATGCCTTCGTTTTGTGACTTTCATAAAACAATAATGAAAAAAAAAAAAAGGTGAAACGTTTGAAAATATACAACAATGGACTTTTAAAAACCTTTTTATAAAAAAAGATGATCATATAACTTTTTTTTCTAAATTTGTAACAATGAATTGACATTGCACTACTAAAGCAACTATCTATTGGGGTTTAAACCTAAGGCGCTTATTGGATGAATAAACAACAAGTCATGCTTCTTACTGTTGGGTTTCTCAAACGTCATGAAATTCTCTATTGGGTAAATTTAAACACAACGCTTCAGTTTGCCGGATTAAGATTTATTACTTGCGCAAGGAGATCGTTCAGTAGAATCCAGTTCCCTCGAAACACACGATCCACCAATATGTAATAAATGCGGCAGTAAAGATATCCTCATCAAGCTATTTCGAAAAGTTAACAGAAGAAATGCGCTCGTTAACAAATTCTGTCCCAACTCAAAATTCCCGAAATGTCTCGGACGGCAATTGTCCTGAGTTGAGAAGACATGTACAAGTGGCGACGTTGATCGAATTCTGAATTCGAAGAGGAATAAACTCTTATATCTGGAATGGAATTTCATTGATTATTTTTGTTTTTCCGTTCGATGTTGTGTCTAAAGAAAGCGGGATGTTTGTCTCTTAATCTTAAAGCCAACTTTTCTAACGCTATAGACAGATCACTAGCAGTCGAAGCATCCTGTGACAGGAAAGATGCACCCTGATCATGCTATCGAAAACAAAAAATAACGTTTTAAGCTTTGCGTACAACAATTAAAGTAAAACTACGAAAACAAATTGAGCCGATAATGTCATCTGTCGCGCGACATGTAAGTAAATAAATATTAGGTTGGACATTTGAACCAACTTAAAAATCTTAAGGATCCAAGTCGGAATGAAAAATATTGGTTAAGTCATTAACCCGTACGCACCGAAGATGTGCGCTAATAACATAGAAAATTTAAATAGCCGGGATGCATAAGTACTTTTCATAGTAGACCTATTTGTTACTTATAAAACAAGCTTAACGTAAATCCCAAAGATTGCTGTTCGAAAAAGCCTCATATTTTTTACTCATTGACAATTAGCTAATTCTGTTTCAACCAACATTTCTCTTTATTTAGCAACTCAAGTTTTTTTTAAACAAATAGACAACAAAAAACTGAGATACATGTAGTGCCAACGACTTGGCAACCCTTGACGATCCGGATTTTTACGAATGGCTTGACGAAGATTACCGATCTGGCTTAATGCAACATTCAACAGGTTTTTCGTTTTCCTGTGTTTCATTGAGGTGTTTATCTTTATCTGCGGAAGGTTACACAACAAAAAAGGTGCAAACAGGTACAAATATTTTCTGAGTGCATTTCTATAAAGTGATGGCCGGATTTATTTTTTGCAAAAAAAAACATCATCGATTGCCCATTTTCAAAAGTTTGACTTGCTCTATAGAATTAAGAAACTTCGATATTTAGAACATGCTTTAACAATCTTTAGGCCAAAGTAATCGATATTAAATTGATCAGTGATCAAACACAAACCATTCGACAACCGTTCGTCAATTAGTAAGCCTATTTGCTCTAAAATTATCCCCCTATTTGTCTTTGGAACTCAACCGGGATTTTATTTTTTAATCGTCGTTTCCTGCAAGTGGGATCGTTTAAAATCAATATTGTTCAAATCGCTCGAGGAAATGTGAATTTGTTTTGGCCACATTTCCTTCCATAGAAATTCTCATTTTTTCTTAAAAAGTGACAACTGTAAATCGCAGCCATAAAATGTCACGTGAAAGCTAAAAACGCCAAGAAATAAGTCGAAGTTGAATGCTATATTATCAAAAATTTCGCCATTCCGAAATCCCGTAAAACGGAGATGATGCATATGTTACTCCAAGGACTAAATTATTTCGGCCATTTTGTTTATCTATCTTAAAGCTTTATTACGTTGTAATTGCCCAATTTATTTTGAAAAACAAAATTATCCCAGCATACATTTGACAGTTAATTCTATTAGATAGTACGCTTGGTTAAATATTTTAGATTTATCAAATAATGAAAATATTGAATTGTTCTATTTTCGATTGAATTGACACGCCTGATATAAAGTGCAGCGGGAATATATTTAACGAACAGAACAGACCGTAAAGTGCAAACTTGACATGCGCCAAATAAGTGGGCGAAGTTAAAATACGAACATGATTCATACACGGTTTACTGAGTGGATATAAGTGCATTAATGTTGGTCTACGCGCATTAATGTTGATAATTACATGAAATATTTTTATATCAATATTAATTTTCCAGTGATTATGTTGATAATCAAACGTTCGTGTTTTATTTCTGATTGCTTTTTGTTTGTATTTAAATTACTTAGGGTGGTATCAAGAGTGCCAAAGAATTCAACAGCCAATAAATGAATTTGAATTGCACGGCCTAAATAGTTTAGCATAGGTCTAGTTTCATAGAGGCATAACTGTCAACAGGGCCAAGGGTAATGGTTGTACACGGAGCAACCATGGCGTAAGAAAAATAAGAACTGAAACACAGTTGGTTTGTGCTTATATATTGAATGACGCAAGTCTCCCAAGTTGCAATTGCTTATGCAATATAAAGAAAACGCATTTGACCAAGATTTCACCTCGTAAAAGGAGTTGCTAGGCTTTGAGTGGGTTATGTATTTTAGAATGTTTCCGTTTTTTATTCCCGATGATAGTTTTGTATTCAGCCGACTTAAAAATCAACATGCCTTGTTACTTTTGAATACAAGCTTCATTTACAGGGCGAAACTATTCAGTCGTATTTAAACACTTTATCAGATTTTTATTCCAAATCGGTGCTATTCTGTGTTTAAATGCAAGTTCAGGTCTTTTTGTCTTCGGGTTGCTGAATAATACCCTATTGCCAATAATTGCCAAAATCTTCTTACAGCGTATAGGAATCTTTCGAAAGCAAGATATAAAGTACTTGAGAATAACAGTTCATTTAAACAGCGTCTTAGGACTGAGGATCAGACGATATCTTTTAAAACAAGAGACGAATGAACTTGGCTTAGCGGTGTTTATCCTAAAAGCTTGAGAGATCAAGGGAAATGTACGAGTCAAGTACCGATAACACACAAAAAGCGGACTGAAAATCCGCGCGAATAATCTATTACAACCGCTTCGGTTACGTCAGTACACCTAACCTAATGCTCAAACGGCAAAATTGACAGTTTGATTTAGCATTTTACCCTACAAAAGCCTTTCAGATTTTGGCTATAAACAGAAAACGGAATTGAAATAGGAGATGTAAGAATTGGCGTAAAAACTCAATTTTCCTCCTGCCAAAGCTTCTTAGAAACGTTTGAGGTTTATTTAAAGATTGGCGTTTTGCGCCACAATAAACATTTTTTTATTGATATGGAGGCATTGCCAGCTATATCTGACAACAAATGTCATAAACAATTGTTTTAAAGAAAAATCGCCCTCAGTCATTAAGGAGATATAGTAGTTAAAAAAAATTCCATACTTTTTTCCAGATTCTTTAATAATAATCGTGAGGTTTCCTCAATATGAATTCAGAAGAATAATGATATATCCAGGCTATCTATATATACCTGCTAGCTCGGTTAATTTTTGAGAAAGTACCAATCATTACATTTTTCGCGACGTCTCACTTTCCATTTAGAAATGTAACAGTTGGATGACTGGCCGCTGTGTCGCAACCCTGCAAACATCATGCCCGTTCGGGGTGAGGTCAGGCCGGGCGATATTTGCTGGGCTGTTTGGTGTCTTGAACGCAACCTTAGAACGGTCACACAGTGCGATCGATTATCAAAGAAACCATAGAGTTAAGCGAACAAAATTTGTTTGTAATCGATTTTGACGCTCGTGTCGAATACTCAGTCCATTGGTGCAAACGATACGCTTTATCCCCCAAATAACAGCCAAACGTTTTACGCGATGAAATCCAAGTTAGCTGTGCACCCGTCCGATGTAGTACGTTAATCCACGAACGTTTTATCGGCGGATTAAGCACTGGAGATAATAAATAGAATCTTACTCGAAAACTCCATATACATTATTTGGCTATTTTTCTAAAATGTAATTCCCCCACGACATGCAATGGGCCCGGGAAAAATCCAAAATGAGAATTACCCACTGTAAGGTTTTGTCCGGAAAACTAACGAACTAGCAGAGTCTCATATCATGCAAAACATTATGGTTGCTGTTTTCTAATTGAGATATTCAAACCTACAAAGCCTATGCTAAGGAGAAGGGCTATTTTTTTTAGCAAGCTATCTGCGAAATTACCAAACCTTCTATAGTTGTATTTTCACAGTCACCACTAAATCGGATATCTGATTTTAGTCGACTAAACGAGTTATAAGAAATAGCCACGGAACACTGTTTGTCTGGAGTTTTGCTCGACGTAATCAACAAAATGTTAATCCAAAAACGAGGACTTCATAGTAACTCATAGTTTTTGGCATATTTTATAATTTTCAGAAGCTATGTTAAAAGGTTTGTAATTCCATACAAGCAAGCCAAAATGGATCGTCGTAAGGTATCAATTGAAGATAGTCTTAGTTTCTTCTATATACAGAGCCTAATGGTTTGTTCATGATTGTGATCGTGTAAGAAAAATAATAACAGGCATGGCTCAAAACATCAGATATTCAACTGAGGAATCAATAATGAATCGAGGGACATACAACAGATTCGGACGCAGGCTGCCAGATTGTGTATGAGCAAACCGACCACTTATTTTTTCTTAAGTTGAAACTAAAAAACATACAACTTTCGAAACCATCTTTAATAAAAAAAAAATGTATCGGTCAACAATTTCCAAGGCTTAGAGCCGCACATCTTACATGTCACAAACACTTTAACTTGCCAAACGGCCTTCATAGCAGAAAGAAATTTTGTTTATTGCTATCCTCGCATCAAAATAATCCTAACAAATTTCGCTTACAGAGAAAAATTCTCGGCAGTCTAAAATCACGAGTTGAATCCACAGCAAGTGGAATTTGTAATATGTTTCAAGCATTTGTTTCCAGAGGGAGAACGGGGCCTCGGTGGTCCTGTGGGTTAGAGTGATCTCAGTCCTACACAGACCTTGGGTTCGAATCCCACTCAGACCAAATAAAAATTGAAAAATTTTTGAGTGGACTTTTCACTCGGCCGCCTGTATGTGTAAGAGTTGCCAGGTACTCGACGAAGGTCGGGGGTTTCCTCCACCACTAAACCTGGCAACGCCACCATGTAAGTGAAATAATCTTGAGCGAGGCGTAAAAAATCAATCAACCAATACAGTAAACGTAGTTATTTGGACCCAACCATTGATGTGTTAATGAGGCTTAGAAAAGCATAACAGCACAACCTGTGATTTATACAAGACTTCGCGAGAATGCGACTTATTGTCTGTAGGAAAAACTATATTGAATACAGCGCAGTGATATATACAAGACTGCGCGCGATTGCGATTTGCCTCATTGAGTGCAGGAAAAACTACATTGAATACAGCGCCGTGTGTTACCGAAGTTAAGGTTTTCCCTATCTACCAAAACATATTTGCTTCTAAAGAATTCACATATAACAATCCCTTTCCAATCCCAATCAGGAATCCCTGTCAAGAATATAGCGCAGTCTAGTTCAGAATAAACAATCTATTATTTATTTTTACTTGAACACGATTGCTTTGCTGTAGATAAAGTAACGGCAATTCCACTCTTCCGTGATTTGAATTCATGATATAGCAAAATTTTGCAGCTAACGACAGTTCCAGTAACACCGTGTAATTCTTCTTTCCAACTTTAAATATGTAAGTGCTAGTTTTGAGTCTATTCCTGGAAAATACCCTTAAACGCAAGCAATTAATGTCTCCAACAACATTTTTACACAACTGATTGCGTACATGCAGATTCTACCGGTTTAGCACCATGTCGTTCCACGTATGGTTTTCTTAGAGTGCAATATTGTTCAGCTGTTCGTTTGTCTTCTCTCAAGTGAAGCTTCCTTGCAGAAAGGTGTATAAGCTTCTTTCTAGTTGTTTTGATCAACAGAAAAATCTCTATCGAAATATCAAATTTTCATGGCTTTTAACGAAAGTGTAGACAGACGTATAACAAATACTGTAAGCGATCCAAAGTGAAAGGTGAGCCACATTAAGTTAATAACGTCAGGCGATTTTGCTACTCAAAAATTGTTAAAGGGGCATGAGCTGCCAAAATGTTGATATTTTGACGTTAAAACAGAATGTTGAAATTATTGGCTATTTTTCTCAAGCCGTATAATTCAGAAGCCTTTTAGTGCTTCTAGTCTCGAAAATGTACGATAACGTATCGTTTTGAACTAGCTTTGGCTTAGAATGAATGAATGGTCGTCCCGGTTATTTAAATTTTGTTTACTTTCAAACACATTTTCGGTTCGTACAAGCCACATACTGTATGGATTTTCCTCATTCCAGCGCCAATCATTTAGTTTTTCGAAGGCCTTCAAAGCCTCTTGCTGTTGTGACGATCAGAAATTATGAAAAAAGTGTGAATTTCGGCAGCTCATGCCACTTTAAATTTTTAAAACTTTTTAGGAACACCTTTCAAAGTGATAGTTACTTCGACAATAAATAAAAAGTTCCTTGGAACTTTTAGGAACACCTTTCAAAGTGACACTTACTTCGATAATAAATAAAAAAATCCTTGAAGAAAAAACGTTCTTACCTTTTAACTATTTGTGTGACTTTTCAGAACAAAACATACAGGTAGATATCCACGTTCAAGAGATCCGCCCAGGTGAGAAATTTGCAATTAGCAGGTGAATTCAGGTGAGTAAAGGTGCCTCGGATAACTTCCCTGATAGAGTTAGACAGGTAAATGTACAGAGTAGCGACCACTGGGGTCCTTTTATAGGACCAAGTATGCAAATATCATCTGCTTCTCCCTGGAGCTCGTCTCACAGGGAATCGATTAAAAAAAGTTTAGAATAGCCCAGCGGAATTGTTTGCATTTTCCTAGCGGTTTATGTCCCTAATATATTGGTCTTTCGTAGTGGGAATTCGGCCAGGAGCCTACGGTTGACAGTTTGCCGGTAGGCGGAGCATCGAGAGGAAAGCCTAAGACGATCAGGGCAGACAATAGCATCGGTTTGTCCCGACGATTGGTCGAACTCAGACAGATATCAAAATCGTTATGTTTTTCTTTCCAGTTCGGCCGCAGAGAGCGCTTAAAGGATATTGTACATAGATCTACAGAATTCCGTCCCCATGACTTGTCAATTCGTATTCCTGTTAGGTAAATTTCGATTGAATATACGTGACTCTTTCAAACCTGTAAGAAAAAATCTTTATGTAAGACAAACAGTTTTTAAAACGGAGATAATTGATCGCAATTTTACGTTTTATCGTAAAACATCTTAACTGTGCAGAAGTAACAGGGGAGTTATGAACATTAAACCCATTTAGAAAAAAAGAGTCTGAAAGTTATGTTGCCAAAGATTCAATCCCACTATTCCACACATTTTCCGCCGTTGCGTCGAGAGTTCGAATCTTAAGCGGACCAATTATTTTCAAAATTTGAGATGTTGCTGATATATTTTATATCATGTCCTCTTCGTGTATTTAAATACAAATATTTTTATTGCATAGGAATTGTGTAATGTATTTTTTGTTAACTTGCATAGTTCAAAGATGGAACGTAGAATCACCACAATTTTGAATCCCCAAGAGACAGTATCAATACAGGTAGATAATAATATGTTTTAATTTGGCTGCACTTAAGTTTGAAAATATTCCTATAAGGACGAATATTTATAATCAGGATTTTCGAATCTGTACACTAATTTAAATTGTCACGAGCTGCCAGAATTCACACTTTTCCCATATATTCCGATGTGCAAGGCAACGAGGGTTTGAACGAGGGTAGATTGCTGGCGTTGGAATAAGAAAAATCCACACAGCATGTGTGTTGTTCGAGCCAAAATAGTGTCCGAAAAGGAAACAAAAGTTAAATAACCTGGACGAACGTTAATTCATTCTTAGTCGAAGTTAGTTCAAACACTACTTGAACGTAAATTTCCGAGACTAATTCTTGAGACTATCATAAGTTTCCGAATTGCACGTGTTGAGAAAAATAACCAATAATTTTCTCATTCGGTTGTACCAGAAAAATATCAACATTTTTTCAGCTCATGCCATTTTAACGTATATTTACAAGACGCTTTATTTATAACAAGCAATTATAACTTCCCCTCTTGATAAAATAGCCGTTAACTTCAAAATTTGGAATTAACGAAAAAAAAAAAAAAAAAAAAAAATAGGCAGCTCACACCATTGTTAAAAGAGAAAATAATAAGGACTTTAGAAAGAAAAAAAATAACTGTGGCCGAGTTCTTTTTTATGATGGCCATCAGAAGTCTGCTGCAAGTAAGGGACTTGGCAAGGCGAGGGAGAAAAACCCAAAGCCCTTGTAATACGGTGATCGATTCACAAACAGCCGTAACGTTCCTTTGTATGCGGCTTGTATGAGCTTGACAAACAAAACCTGATCTTTAGCGTGGAGTTGACAGGTCATCCAGGATCAACCGCTAGGTGGCGCTTCAAGGAAGACGAGCTCCCTCTCCGTAGTCCATAGAGGCATCTACCTTACCTCACGGTGGCGCTTTAAGGCCAGCGAGGATTTGGAAGAACATGCGGACACTCTGGCTTCTGTGGGACAATGAGAAAGTACAAGGCCTTTTAGATTAAATCTTGAAAATTATTTCTGATGCTGTAATTTTCAAATTTGTAAACGTTTGGTTATTCACAGTGTGACGCCTCAATTTTTGTTTTCGTAAAAGTACCGTTAGGTCACTATTAAAATTGACATATTTTCCCCAATTATTGTAATTGCTAGAAGAATGAGCTTGAATCCCGAACATAGAATGTTTGAAAAGCGAAAATGAAGAAAAATGTTTTAATCCATCGTTGAGGTTACAATAAGGTGAAAAAATACTAATGGATAACAACTTCTTTGTTAATTGGGTGACATGAAAATAGTAATGTTTTTGTGAAACTTTGTCTCTTATCTTGCCCCATTTAGAATGATTTAGTGTTATTCTAGTTATTCGATATTGATTTTTTACACCGCAGTCAAAATATATTCAAATGTGGCGTTAATACCGGGTATATGAGATGAAGAACCCGGACTTTGTGGACAAAAGAAACCTCTAAGCTTCCGCTAGTACATGAACAGTCCATCATGTTGGAGCGTTGAAATCGGTTCAACTGGTTTTGTGGTTTCTGATACATTTTCAGAAAGATCATGATTTCCAATATTTCAGAAAGATATGTCCCCGTGTCAATGGAACTTAACTTTTAGAGAATATATTTCAATGAGGTAAAATTTAAACACATTTATTAGACTGCAAATGATTGAAATCATTTAAAACTTCATAGGTTCATAATAACACATGATTCATCGAAACCTTATAAATTAGCCATTACAAACATTGTCATTTGAGCACAGTGCAGGAATGAATTTGTCAACGCAAGGTATATTTAGAGTGTTAAAATATCTTACGTCTTCTGCGTATTTGGTTTTTGCTGTTGGATTGTTTGAAAAGAAAATAGGAAGGGAACATGAATTTTGTTTGTCTGGGTAGATGAGTGAGTTTTACCCGGGGTTTTATCGTTTTAGGCTTGTCTGGCTTGGGCCGTGGTCCAAATTGGCATATGTAATTGGAAGTTTCTTCGTTTATTAACCTTGAAAGAAATGCCGACTCTCCTACGACCGGTGATTGCAATTTAGGATGGGACGAATTATTTTTCAGACGGAACACAAACGTATACATTAAAGAAATATTTCCTCGGCAGATACATATATATTATTAAACTTTGATTACACGTTGATTTATCCCATATTACGGAATTTTCGAAACGGAACCCTGAAGTCTTGGCCGAGCAAAACAAGGTTGAAGCACAACTCTTCTTATGAACGGGGAGTGGATATGATGGATATTAAACACAAGTCAACATTAATAGACCTTGGCATAAGAGGGATAGAACTGATGGAAAAGCGAATGCTGTACAAAACGCAATGTACGTGGGGTGCCAGTTAGAGGTATTTCATAAAACAACCCAGTTTACTAAAAGTATATATATTCAACAAAGTCATCGGACGCGCCAATAAGCTAAAACAGCCAACCAACCATCAAAGTCGTATGGTTAACGCGTAAGAATGTTAGCTGGTTAGGTAAGATAAGCTGTCTAAATTATGTAATTCCACTAAAGCGTAGCCTACTTTTCTTCGAATACATATCTATACATTTATAATATTCAGCAAAATTTCAAAACCAGACCTTCGGAAAATCTTACGGCAAGTGAGACAATATCTAAGTTTTATTCATAAAGTTTTTGAGGTACAATAGCCTTCTAGCCATGCAACTTGTAGGTTCGAAGGACCATGGAACAAATTCTGAATATTTTTTTACTGAATTCCTACTCAATTTTATAACTCAAGTCTGGTTTACTTATAATTTTTCAGTTGAAAGGTATGGCATTTCAGCTAAATTCTTAATAGAAACAAGACTTACTTTAACGCAATACTTAGAGTCCATTAGCTCTATACGATCAGCTTTGCGTAGGCCTAATACAAGAGAAGTGTCACTCCGAAAAACACAAAACTCATGTTAAAGGGGCATGAGCTGCCAACTTGTTGATAACAGAATGTTATCTGTTAAACAGAATGTTGAAATTATTGGCTATTTTTCTCAAGACGTATAATTCAGAAACTTTTTATTGCTTCTAGTCTCGAAAATATACGATAAAATGTTGTTTTGAACTAACTTTGGCTTAGAATGAATGAATGATCGTCCAGGTTATTTAAAATTTGTTTACATTTCGAACAGGTTTTCCGTTCGTACACGCCACATACTGTATGGATTTTCCTCATTCCAACGCCAATCTTTTAGTTTTTTGATGACCTTCAAAGTCTCTTACTGTCGTGACGATCAGAAATTATGAAAAAAGTGTGAATTTTGGCAGCTCATGCCACTTTAATCAAAATGACTCAGGTACTTTAGTTTCTTTAGAAATATCGATTCAGATGAAATCAATCAATTGATATATCGATCAATAAAACCAACAAGCCAGAAAGTCAAACTTTTTTCTTCTGTAAGTTTGGGTTGTTTGCGCAAGGGAAAGGTGACAGAGTGTACACAGCGCTGTAAGTATTACGTGCAAGAGAGCCCCGGTGTTCCGTTAAGTCAACAGATCCGCAATTTAACCGCAACCATTATCCAACGAGTTTCTGAGGATTTGATGCAAATCTTCCCTCCAGCGACAAAGACCCTCACTTGTGATAAAAAAACAAACATATATGGCGTGTTTGTTACATGGGGCATATCTCCGAAAGAAAATAAGTTATCATTTTCGCTGATTCTTATTTGAAACTTGACATGTGAAAATGTTTTTTTTTTATTGCCTGGGACCTTTGTCAATTTGTCTTCTTCTTTTTCAATATTTTCAACTGCCATCACTAACTGCAGTTGATTAATTAAAGCCATACGAATCTTGACTCGAGTTTTATCGACGATAATGTCAACATGTTCGGAACACGTCGTAATGTGACTTCTAAATGTTTAACCGCAATCGACTCCGAAAACGTGAATCGTTATAACAAGTCATGTGTTACCACAGTGATTTCGTTTCTGTTTCTACTCCGCGCTTTAGACCTCACTTTGCACTTGTAAACGCCGTGCAGGTTGGGGAAAACAAACATTGCACAGCATAAACAAAAGTCGACAAAAACAAAAACAAAAATAAACAGACAAACATCAAAATGTTATTAGTAATTGACTTACGCTGATCGATGCATTTAATTGCTGTTCACATGATACAGAGTCATATTTTAATTGTCCATTTATCAACAAAGGGAAAGTTATTTTTGATCTAAAATGCCGAACTTTGCTAGAAAGATGGAACAGACGCGGAAAATAGTCAATAGAATAACACTTGTTTCCCATTGGATACCAGAAGAGTAGTTGACCTTTAATGCGACCTTGACCTCAACGGAGTTATTAGGATACTTATTTCAGGAGGATCTATGGTTTTGGTGATTTTATATCGATAACTTTCGCTAAATGCCACATCTTAACCCAATATAATTTCCCTATACGTTATCGTATAGTTTTATAAGCAACAAAGCCTTCTATATCCCGACTCTTATTTCAACGTCAGTCCTTAAGTTTTTATGGCAATTTACATGCTCCATTTCTCTTGGCAATCGACATCTATAAACAAAGTCCGAATTTACAGCCACGTTAACGATATCGCACCTGTTGCCAGGGGGCCGTTTCACGAAGCCGTCGCTCAGTGCGATCGATCGCAGTTGCCATGACGTCGTATCTCTTTACTACGGTAACCATTGCCAACTAAGTTTCGCTTGCGATGCGACTGCTTTGTGAAACGAGTCCCTGTTTCACAAAGCGGCGTAGATGTATTTTTTGCGTAACTTTTATACTAACGTATCTCTACAGTATGGGCTGCTAAGACATTTACGTAAAAACTTACGCTACGCCGCTTTGTGAAACAGGCTCCGGGATATCTAAACCCAATTTGGTTGGTTTTAGAAGCATTGATGCCTCCGTTGTTAGTTCTGGAAACGATGCAATATTAAGCGAGTAATTTTGTAAGCTATGAAAATCATAACATTGCAAGAAGATTTTGTCTCATTACCAAAGACACTAAATAATGAATGGATAGCGGAACATTTTTTACTTATATGGCGGTTGAAAAAGAAACCGGGCTAGGTGTCCAGTGACAATTTCCGACTTTCGGCAAGCAACAATTCGACACAGAGTTAACAATAGAATGAACACCGGTAAGAAGTGTTTCCAATTTGGGACTGAATGTAATTCGAACCTGTGGCCCATCGATGAGTCGACTTAAAATATTATCGCTCAAAGTCACTGAGACTTTCAATCTATGCTCGTAAATATATATTTTTCTTAAACCTGCTCACTGTGAACATATTGCGTTCACTGGTGCTACATTCGAACTAGGGTCCGATTTGAGGGCTGGTGTTTAGATGGGTGGCCCAATTTTGTACTCACTGAATCGTAAACGCAAATCAGTTAAGAAATAAACAAATAAAGTTGCAACGACCCAGTGTTGTACCCACTGAGCAGTAAACGCATTTCAGTTAAGAAATAAACAAATAAAGTTGCAATGAATCAACACGTTGCCTAAGCTGATTCTATGTAATGGCACCCGATCATCTCATAGATTCGTCAAAACAGGTGTCAAAATACGGGGCCCATTAGTTTACATAGCAGGCCAAATCAAGGTTGTCTTAAAACCCTTGAACAAGGAAAAAAAAGTTCGGTGCAGTAATCTATGAGTCTCAAGGCAGAAGGTGTGAAGCGGTTAATCATTCAACATCCGGGTACTTCGTAAAAGAAACCTTAAAATGATAACCTGCCACCTGTTTGAACACGTGTTGAAACTTAGCTGCTGTTGATCTTTTTGAATAAGAACAGTTATTACTGTGCAGAACATAAAAAAAAATGTTATTATGTATGAAAGTAAAAAATTATAACAAGCCCCCTGGGGTTTTACTCCCGCCAGACTATATTCAAATATGTATATATTATTGTAATTCATTCTGGTGAATAAATCAAATCAATCAATCAATCAATCAATCAATCAAATCAACAAGAGTTCGTGTACAGTAAAACTTCTTTTCATTGTGCAGCGTTTTCATTTAACCTAATGACGGATCTCAATAATTCAGTCCATAGACATAATCGCTCCATGACGGACGCAGGTTCGAATCTCAATCAGCCGAAATGATTCCGAATGGACTTTCACTATGGGCAATGATTCTCCAGGACCTATACTGGAGGTCAGTGGTTTCCTCTTACCAAAGGGCTTGCCTTTCTCCCCTTTAGGCAACTCATGCTGCTACACGGCAACCATTCCACATTAGACGAATGGGTCTAATAGTGTGGAGCTCGTACCCGCAACATATTGGGGAAGGGTTATAGGAACTGGTTGCCCAACTCTCACCCTATATGCACTCTCGCACATTTAAACGACACTCTACGAACTTAACGAACTTTAATTAGTTAGTGCAAAACAGAAAATAAAAAAGCAATTAGATGGAAGAAAAAATTTTTGGAGTTGCACTTGTCAACTTTGCACTGAAGAAAAAAACCGGTTCGATGTTTGACTGTATGCATTAAAACAGATTCACTTCATGCAGCAATTATCGATTAAGAAATGGAAGGTATTGTATTTTAACAGCGTGACTGGCCTGGCATGGGGCTTATGTTTAGATAGCTATGTGCCTAGGCTGCTATGAGTAAAACAGCCATCTTATAGTTTTATCAAAACATGATTCACTACACCTCACATTCCTAACGATAACCTCGCACTACACTTTAGTCCGACATTAAGGTGCGTAAAGCAGCTGTTGGCATCGGATATTAGTACAACATAATTCAGGGTCGAAACGAAATTCTGCTCTGCACAATTTCCATTCAGAGTCATTTTGTCTCGTCTGTATGTATCCTTTAGTGCTGGCGATAGGTGCCATACTCTGAGACCTGGGTTTGATTCCCGTGTCGGCCCCCGCCACCTTTCCAAAAAAAAAGCAGTAGAGGAATTTCTGCCATATTTTCAAGAAAATGTAATCCCAAAACTAACGAGAATACTGTATGTATCCTTCACTTGTAGTTTCGATTTAACTCCATTGTAGTATTTTCTATCTCATTTTGTAAACATATCGAATTTCCTTGTTTGTCTTTTCCCAAGTCAGGTCGATTAGTTTCGATTTCATTCCGTTGGAGACTGTATATATATATACTCTGACATACATTGAGATTGCTGGCTCCACCAAACAATCTATAAATTTTAAGCTTTGTATATATATTCCGTCTATTTTCGATTTTCATTCGTCATAGATATCTTTATACGTCGTTTTGAAGTTGACGCAAATTTGTCATAATACGAAATATTCCTGGATGACAAATTAACGCATATCTTTTCCAGGCCAATTCGTCTGGTTTCGATTTCAACTCGACACAAGAATAGTTCAAGCTGCATGTATGTTACCGGACAATGATTCAAATTATTAATCCTTTAAAGAGTTTATGTATGAAATGGCTTTGTGTTTGTTCTTTTAATAACTTCGTCTCGAAATCTTATTCCCTGTGCGCGTGTTTGCCCAATTCACAATCGTCCATAGAATCCTCTATGGTGTCGATTTTTTAAATTCTAGATTTATCAGGATTTATGATGTTTATGGTAAAACATTGTCATATTCAGGTACATGCATTGAAACCTTACACTGAACATGCATGGGTATACCGCAATGTATCCAAAAAATGCCCTTGTTGATTAGAGTCAGCTGCTGCGGTCTTTACATCCCAACGTCAGCCGCAGTGCGGATCACGCCAGATACACTGTCTGCCTTCTACCTAGGTTTTCTGGGAAAGGGGTATTGGGGGGGGGGACAAATTTTCACTGTCTTTTCCCATGACCCCATAATATATAGTCTGACGATACTCTTACTATAGCTTAAGATGCGTAAGCACTGTCAATAAAATACAAAGTGTTCCAGAAAACTCTACTGACTAAGGCCAAGCTCCTGTCAGTCGCCAACCTAATGAAATATCATAGGTTTACTTTATTACAACAATTTATGATGGGGTATAAAGGTCTAAATGATATACCTGTTTTTAACACAATTAGAAACTTGTCTCCATGGTTATTTTAGACAAGAAGATTTTCCCTGTGCCCGTGTGTTTTAGTGTTCATAAATATATAGCATTTTCATTTTAGACAAGAGGATTTTCCCTGTGCCCGTGTGTGGTAGTGGTCAAAAATATATAGCTCTTTCAAATATTAGCGATTTCGCGAAATCATCCTATAATTCTGACCTGCGCTCAAGTTTACCGCGCGTGCCCGTCCAGCAGTTGCACTTCCGCTTGCGATTAGACTATGCATGCTCAAACTTATAAGATCGATCAGACCACTCAATTCCAATAAAATACCGACGAGAAACAACATGGCGAGACATCACCTGTTGTTCAGCGAAACAGTTTTCTACATAATCATCAGACAGCCAAGTGAGTTTTTTTTACTTAAAGTGGCATGAGCTGCCAAAATTCACACTTTTCTAATAATTTCTGATCGTCACGACCGTAAGAGGTTTTGGAGGCCATCGAAAAACTAAATGATTGGCGTAGGAATGAGGAAAATCCATACAGTATGTGGCCTGTACGGACCGAAAACGTGTTCGAAAAGTAAAAAAAAAAAATTAAATAACCGGGACGACCATTCATTCATTCTAAGCCAAAGTTAGTTCAAAACAATACTTTATCGTAAATTTTCGAGACTACATGTAGAAGCACTTAAAAGCTTCGGAATTATACGTCTTAAGAAAACTAGCCAATAATTTCAACATTCTGTTTTAACGTCAAAATATCAACATTTTGGCAGCTCATGCCACTTTAAACATAGAGAAAGGTATGAAATGCACTTGGCCCTATTTCGTTTTTTTAAAGTTAGTTTTACACTATATTTGGCAACATGCTTTTTAATGTCCCATATAAATTACTCTCACGTTCTCATACTGATCTAAACCCCCGTTTTAAAATGAAATTTGTTCTAATACGACGTACGATGCTGCAACTCAACTTTGACATAGACGTATGGTTCGAATTTTAATTTGATATTCGAAACTTAAAGTGGCATGAGCTGCCAAAATTCAAACTTTTTCATAAGTTTTGATCGTCACGACAGTAAGAGGCTTTGAAGGCCATCGGAAAACTAAATGATGGGCGTTGGAATGAGGTAAATCCATAAAGGCTACGGCCCATACGAACCGAAACAAAATTTAAATAACCGAGACGATCATTCAATCATTCTAAGCCAAAGTCGGTTCAAAACAATACTCTATCGAATTATACATCTTGAGAAAAATAGTCAAAAATTTAAACATTCTCTTTTTAGGTTAAAATATCAATATTTTGGCAGCTCATGCTACTTGACAGAACTTCTTATGTATTCCTTTGTTAGATGTGGCGGCGTTGTCAGGATTAGTGGGAGAGGAAACCGGGCTGATAGCATGCAGGAAACCCCCCGGCCTTCGGCGAGTACCTGGCAACTTACAGCGATCGAGGGAAAAAATCCACTCAAATTTTTTCTATTTTTATTTGGTCTGAGTGGGAGTGAATCAGACTGAGGGTGTATCACTCTATACCGACTGGGTCATCGAGGCCCCTTCCAATAAAATTGAAGGTTATCTTGTTGATTCAATTACATTCTTGAGTGAGGCGTAAATATCGATCAATCAATCGATGATTTTGAAAGGTACAAAATATCACATATCCGAATTTCCTGCATCCGATAACCAGATATAAGGCAAAGGGTCAATAGTTTAGGATATATTCAAACCTCAAGTATTAGCGTCACCCGAAGATCCAGGTTGAATACAACAAAGTTTCTATCTAATTAAAGTGGCATGAGCTGCCAAAATGTTGATATTTTGACGTTAAAACAGAATGTTGAAATTTTTAGCTATTTTTCTCAAGCCGTATAATTTAGAAGCTTTTTAGTGCTTCTAGTCTTAAAAATGTACGATAAAGTATTGTTTTGAACTAACTTTGGCTTAGAATAAATGAATGGTCGTCCCGGTTATTTAAATTTTGTTTACTTTTCGAACACGTTTTCGGTCCGTACAGGCCACATGCTGTATGGATTTTCCTCATTCCAACGTCAATCATTTAGTTTTTCGATGACCTTCAATGCTTTTTACTGTCGTGACGATCAGAAATTAGGAAAAATGTATGAATTTTGGCAGCTCATGCCACTTAAAATATACTACTAATCTGAACCTTGTATATAAGCGAGTCTATTTCAAATAGCCAAATGACCTCGTTCGGTTCTGTTTATTAACCATGCATATAGCTATAGCACTGCTTTGCTAATAATTAGAGATAAACTATTTATTTTTGCTAGTTGGGTTTTAACGTGAAGCTTTATTTGTTTAGATAAAATTGAAATAAGATGTATCAAGTCCGAAATCCGTTTGCAGCTGTTGTGGCTGTATAAGATCTACATTGTTTTTGTGGTCTTGGGAAATTTTTCATTCCATCTGAATTTTGTGAGAGTATTTTAACATTGAGCCGATGTCCGATCGACGGCCATTGGAGACAAGACCTTAAATCTTTTGTCGGCTCGATTCTATCTTGTTTCGTGGCGACTTGCAAATCCATGGTAATCTATATTCCCGCCTTTCTACTTAACAGATTCACACATTGGCTGCATGCAGCACGGTTTATTTTTTAACGAAACATCAAACGGTACAGTGCTTTCATACGTTCCAAAAAAGAAAGCGAAACTGTAGCCTAAACACATTTTTATATTAAATGTGATAAAAAAGCGTAAGGGAAATCACAGCAAAAATATTTATATCTAGCAAAAGGTGTTAGCCGATTGTATGGCATAAACCGGAAGTCCGCGTGACCAAACACCTTATCGCGCATGTGGATTAGTCACGTGTCTTAAGGATCACCTGTCTGCTGGTGACTTCCTGATAAAATTGTCTTTTGGCTTGACGTTTTGTTTTTCTTTCGTTTTGACGTTGTCACATACCAACAAAGTGCGACAGGGAGCCACTTCTAAATCCGAAACGGATAAACAAACAAAATTCGCTTTTAAAAAGTTTTCCTACATTTTGAGAACAGCATCCTTTCTCTCCAGAGATATATCAATCATTCAAACTGAGGCTGATTTTAATTACAAGTGAAAACTTTTATACGCGTTTTTGACTGATAACTTGTCGTAATAGCGGACACTTCGTATTTCTTCTATTTTGTTACTCTTGGGATTTCAATAAAAAAAAAATGATGTTGGGTCTGTAAAATCCTCTGATAGATAAAATAATTTGACGTGTTGCAGAAACTGACTTGAAATGCGTTTTTGTATTTCATTGGCCAATGTATTGTTTGTGCATTCTTCAACTCATAAGTTGGTCATTATACACACGTATATGAATCTCAGTCAAAATTTAATGTATCCACGGACAAAATTCACTACGCCGAAGATAGAGCAAATTGCTTGTATACCCACTGGCTTCAGACACTTGATTTAAACTAAATTTGGGACAGGGCATGTGCCGCGCTACTTTCGGCTTAGGGAGTAATATTTCTAACGTAAGCAATGATGAACTCACTGCTGATGATATATCTCAACTCAATAGAGGACTTTTATTTCTGCTTCGCCCCAAATCCTTATCGAATAGGATATTTTATATAGCGGGTACTCTATATTTCGAAAATACACCGAAAATACACAAACCCATTGAAAAATGACCCAAGCTTTCAATGCCCAGGTCGTCCTATTATCTCGGATTTTGGAAGTGAACGTTAAAGAATATCAGAGCTGATTGATTACTATCTAAACCTATAGCAAATCAGCGTGTTAGCTTTACCAAAAATACTGATGATTTGTAGCCAAATTATCTTTTCCAGAAAATGCTACTGACTATTATAAAGGCCAAATTCCTGCCTGTCGTCAACCTAATGAAATATTATGGGTTGGGGTTTATTATAACAAACTTATGATTGGGTATAAACGTCTAAATGATATGCCCCTTTTTAACATAATAAGAAACTTATCTCCATGGTTATTTTAGACAAGACGATTTTTCCAGTGTCCATTTGTTTTAGTGTTTAAAAATATATGAAACGAATACAGACTGTTTAGTCTTCAATTGTGTGGGATGTTTCCAATGACAAAATGCAGTTCTATATATTTTTAAAAATAAAGTCACTTATGAAAAAAAAAATATCCGAAGAACCAAATGCAATAAAACTAGTCTTTTCCAATGGTTTTCTGCGCAGTCAGCTCACAATTCTAATAGGTCGATTTGTCGATTGGATTTGTTTAACGCCGTATGGGATACAATTCCCTAGTCTGACAGCCTTGACCTTCATACGGCTTCAGGCGTCTGTTTCTCAACACATTTACGCCCGTCGTAACTTTGCGCCTGGTCGTAACGCAATGTTGAAGGTGTATGTTGCCATGACGTTACGACCAGGCGCAAAGTTACGTCAGTGTCGAGAAACAGTCCCCTGGGAACTAAATGCATTCTAAATAGGCCTTTTGGATGAAACCCCAGTCAGGAAAGAAAATCTTTTTTTTGACTGAGTGTGGTTTGAACCCTCGATCAAGTGGTGAAAGGCACTTTGGATTTAGCGTTTGACTTTCTACTTATTCTATCTACAGAAACACTTCGACCATAACTTGGCCATAAAATAATTGGAATTAAGATTAACCCTTGGTATAAGTATGTTTTATAATGACGTATTTCGATGCCTTGTACATTTTGCTTTTCACTTACTATTAAAATGCCATCAGCTGCCAAAATTCACACTTTTTTCACAAATTTTAACCGCCACGACAGTGATAGCCTTTGAAGATCATCGAAAAACTACGTGATTGGCGTTAGAATGAGAGAAATTCCTACAATCTGTGATCTATACGAACTGAAAAAGTGTTCGAAAAATTCACAAAATTTAAATAACCGGGACGAACGTTGATTCATTCCAAGTCTAAGTTAGTTCTAACCAGTACCATATCGTAAATTCTTGAGACTAGAAACGTTAAGAAGCTACTGAATTGTACGTCTTGTAAACAATAGCCGACAATTTCCACATTCTGTTCTGATGGTAAAATATGTGTTGGTGGTGATGGTAGAGGGGTGCGAGAGGGGGAGAATGTTCGAATCTCCCACTGTCAGAATCCTATTTTTGCCCGAATCTCCAAACGCTGTCAACAGTTTTTCATTATTAACCTTGGTTTATGCATATCTGGTTGTTTATCGGATACAGTCTACATGTAGATATTTGGCAGTGGCGATTTGAAATAGCCCTGGCCTTGAGTTTAGGATCCAAATAACTTTAACAAAGAGATTGAAGATTCATTTTAAATGGCCCATTAATGTTTTGAGCTCCGTAAGCCGTTTGTAATATCGTAAGTTGTGTTTGGTAGTGTCTGTTAGATATAAGGATAGGGTGGGGGATGTGGGGGGGGGGGGGGGGGGGGGGCTGTCATGTACTCAGCGCCTATTTCATTAAAAGGATTTAAGACAGTTAAATTCGCCTTAGTCAAACTAAATTAGCATTGCTTTACCATTATTAGTCGGCTATCTGCTGTTCGTGGGCTAAACGAGTTGCCACATGAAACAGACCTGGCCGCTTGTGCCTGATGGCCAGTTGGTCGTCAAATTAAAACATAGAGATATGATTGGTTGCCTCGATCACTGACGTCATTCCTCAAAGCAGTTCAGGAGCACAGAACTCTGTGGAGAAAATATATGTAGATTTAAAAATATTATACCGAGGACAAAATCGTTGTAAATTTCTTAAAGTAATGTGTACGACAACTGGCTTATAGAACTATTAACTATAATATTTAAAATAGTATAACCAGACCGAGACGGAGTGTCCTGATTCATTTCTGTTCGAATTATTAAAACTTGTACACTATAACACCCCAAGCATTATTGTTTACTAATTTTTATTCCTCGAAAAACTTGAATGGCTATGGTATATACATCGTAATGGGAAACGTATAAAAGAACCTCGATCAAAAAATATTTGCTCGGACAAGTATTGTTGTACACTGTATTTATAACCTAATGAGAACTGGAGCCTGTTTCACAAAGCGGCGAAGCGTAAGTTTTTACGTAACTGCCATAGCAACCCATACTGTAGAGATACGTTAGTATGAAATTTACACAAAAAATGCATTTACGCCGCTTTGTGAAACAGGACCCAGGAGTTTGAAAGATCTATTATTCAACATTAAACTGTCCTGCACTCTATCTAGGAACCAAATTACATATTTTCCCTTTATTTTCCCATTATCATATTTTGTTCAATTTCAGTTTACCCGACTTCTTGCCAAAGTAAATATTGCTATAAATATAATATGGGGTCATTTTGAAATCATGCCAATTGAGAAAATCACACATATGAGTTCAGCTTTCAAACGTTGGACGAGAAAGTTTTATTGGATTCACACTTTATATATTAGATTTCCATTATGACTAAATTTACACCCTGTGAGATGTAAGAAAAGGAGGTTAATACTGTTCATTTTTGTTTCTAATAAACCCAGTTTAGACATAGCTAAAATCACAGTCAACGAATGCAAAATATCTCAAAATACTACGACTCGCCCCATTTGCCAAAACAAAAGACTCAAAGACATGTTATTGAAATTGTGAGTGGCATCATTATCTATCATTTGTCTTTTCCTATCTATAGCCTCAGTGTCATTCTCATAATCCGAAAGCAATTTGTTTATTAAACGAATATGAAACGTGATGTTGAAAGAAGGAACAGATCATGGCTAGCAAAGACTGAATCATTGGAGGTGCAGCGACTGCCAGTTGACATCCTTCTCCGGTACCATTCCTTTCCTTTCCTTTCCATCAAATGGTACGCTCACGTTCAGATTAACAGCTTCTAAAAATTTATACATTTCTGAGATGATTTTCACTCGGTTGCAGTATGAGGAAGAGTTCTCAGGTACTCGCCGAAGGTCGCGGACTTCTTCCGGGCAATGAGCCCGATTTCCTCCCCACTAAAACTGGCAATGCCGCAATATAAGGGAAATAAATTAATCTTGAGTGCGGCGTGAAACACTAATCAATCAATCAATCAATCAATCAATCAATCAATCAATCTAACGTCTATAGGTCAATGGTGACCAACCAACCTAAGACAATCATAGAAACTTGACTACGGTAAGAATTCCGCTAATTCAAGGACGAGCAATGTGAAGATAACAAATTATTAGACTGCTTTCTGCTACGTTTGGTCTAAAACAACAACAATAGCGATTACTCGATAGGATTATCCGTCGCTCCATGCAGGAGGTAAGACACCCAACGAAAAGTCTCAAACTTTTAGAGTGCTTTTCGTAATGTTTTGAGTACTTGAATTAGCGGAATTCGTACCGTATTTAGCTTTTGTAGTGAAAAGGAACAGTCTTGTTAATGTCCCTGTGACGTCATGGATTCATTAAATTGCCGAACCTTCAAATGCCGAGGATAAAGTAAGGTCATTGTGGTAATCCATGATACAGTTATGTTAAGCCATGGTTTAATGGGCTGTCACAATCCCGTGGTAAAGTAAGGTAAAACTAGGGAGAAATCTTGGTTGGAACAAACCAGCTATATATGCAGGAATGGATTTTTTACCATCCGGCTAACGATATCCGTATTTCAGTTTTTGTTGTTGTCATACTATTAGAACATTCACCGAATTATTATTTTATGGCTCCTCTCAGAATAAATTTTCTTGGTACCGGTATAGCAACAACAACAAAAAGCTGTCTTGCACGAAAAGCTATCTTGCATGGCCGGCATACTGGATTACGGAAAAGCCATTTCTGCATTAATGACATAAATTGAGATAACCCGTCATACTTTTTACGATGGATTTTTGTTTTATAAAAACCCTACTTTTTTACCGGACAGGGCCCTGTCTTTCGAAGCTGGCGTAAGTTACGTCGCACGTAAATCAGTGTTCTAGTTATAAGAACCTACGTCCTAGTCGCAACTGGTCCATGTTGTAGGCCAATGTGCATTTTTACGCCACCTTTGTAAGACATGGCCCAGGTATATCGTCCAAGGGGAGAAAATTGTTAACGTCACCATGCAAAGGAAATAATTTCGATGCGACATGGCCACTTAATAATAAATCAGTAAACGCGTTTTATCGAAATCTTTCATTCTTTCGGTTTAATTTAACAGTTTCTTGTGGGAACGGCTTCAATGGGATGAACAAGACTAACTTCATACTTCAGCGCTAAGTGGAGCTGTGGCTCATTAAAACAAGCAGGGATTTTCTTCTTTACATTTTGGCTGAAATCACATCGAGTGCAGCTGGCAGGCTATCAATTTTCACCGGAATCTAGTTCTTAATGACGAATGTTAAAATGACCTTGAATCGGCGGCCATTTCTCCGGACGTCGGGGTCATTTGAGGTCATTGTTTGAACGGCTGTATCGAAAGCTCGGACTTGAAAAGTTAAGGACTGCGGATCATGGCTCGTTTTCTAATGAATTTCAATTCGTGTACAGAATAACTCCGTATGCATTTCTGACATAACAGAGTATATAATCTATCCAAGAGGAATATCATTTTCTAAAAGATGAATTCCGCAAATGTATGCGATAGTTTGAGACAATACTCAGCCTTGTATATTTCAAAGTTAAGGTGAACAGAGTCTATACATTTGCCAAACTACACAAGCAATCAATGTAAAGATATTTTAGAAATTGCTAAATGTACTGGCAACGAACCAGCGACTTAATACAAGGGAATATGTTTTGCACATGGCTATATCTGAAAGCGCCAGTTTAATTTTTGGTTTAATCTTCCATGTAACTTATAATACAAGGCAGGCTGATATCGAGTTGTTAATTAAGTGTTCTACATATGGCTCTCTCTATATATATATTTATGATCACTAAAACACCCGGGCACAAGGAAAATCTTCTTGTCTAAAATAACCACGGAGACAAGTTTCTTACTGTGTTACAAAGAGGTTTATCATTTAGACCTTTATACCCCATAAATTGTTGTAACAAAACAAACCTATGATATTTCATTAGGCTGACGACTGACAGGAGCTAAGCCTTGGTCAGTAGAATTTTCTAGAATCCGTTTGTAACACATTGACAATGGTTACGCATCTTCAGTATGGCAAGAACATCGAACCCCATAAATTATATATACTTGGGGGCGGGGGCGGGAGCGGCCCCCCCCGATCCCGCCCCCGCCCCCAAGTATATATAATTTACCCTCACAAGACACTAATAATAAGTAAAGTGCTTAAATAAAGTCTCCGATAATTCACAAAATCCTGAAATACACGTCATACTAATTTAAAGTTAAACCTTTTATTTGATAACTCGGCTTCTTCTTTATAAAAAATGCGAAAATATCACATTTGATATAAGGTGGCGAAAAGCATCATTTAATATTATTCAAGCCAACTAAATGAAAACCCATCTCTGCACACACACACGCACCCGCACGGACGCACACCCTCACTCTCTTGTCCTCAATAAGTCACGAAGCCAAGAGGTTGCACGAGGATCACTGCAACCGAAACAGTATCAAAATGTTTCTTCGCTTTGCTCCATAATCTATTTCAATACTTTTAAAAATACAATGCATGGGCTATGAAATGGAAAAAAATGGAACATTTTTTCAACTTAGGCTCTGCATGGGTTGAAGGGGATGTTTTTATTTTGCTGTTTTTTTAACCACCACATACCCATCCCTGACTCCGACATCTTGTCCGGTTTCCATTTATGAGAAGGCGAAGGATTAGTTATGGATAACAACTTCTTTGGTTAATGGGTCTTCACCTTATTGTGACCGTTCAACGTCTAAATGCCATTGAAAAATTTGGTTTCCATTTGCTCTGAAATGGCCATGATCACGAGCATCATGGGTTGTTCACAATGTATTTTGCCTTCGCGTACATTAGGCTGAAAGGGATAAATTTCGTCCATTTTCTCATCCAGATTTGTTTACGCTTTTTATGATAATTGACACAAACCTCGCACAAACAAGTTACATTGGCAGTATCGTAAACAAAGGTTACATAACACGCCAGATTCGATACAATGTGTGTCGTGTCACTGCGAAAATTATCGGCTTTGAGTTTCACTTGTTTACGCTCGTCTACGTCTTCTTTTATCCATAGAAAAGTTTGCTCATGTATCCCAAACTTAGCCGTAACCTTAACTGTGGCG
This sequence comes from Lepidochitona cinerea, assembly GCA_963971465.1. Taxonomy (NCBI): domain Eukaryota; kingdom Metazoa; phylum Mollusca; class Polyplacophora; order Chitonida; family Tonicellidae; genus Lepidochitona; species Lepidochitona cinerea. The sequence continues at coordinate 5,823,976 of OZ020565.1, forward strand.
AGGAAACGCGTTCTGTTTTATTTATGCCACATATACGCCGTACGCAATTTAAAGTCGTGTTCTATAAAGCCAAATATATGAATTCGTTAATATACCCCCCAGAAACCATTGTAAATTGGCAATGTTGGTAACTTGTCTGGTTTTCCACATGTTCCGGGCTATTGTTTCTTTTTGAGTTTACTAGACAAAGTTACGTGCGTTACATGATGAGCGATGAAAACGGATGAAAGCAGACGATTAGACGTGGAGCACATCGCCATTTAATTTGCGTTTTCAAAATTGCAATTCGTGGAATAGTTATCCGAAACCGATGTCATAATGAAATTATTTCAAAGCCCCAGCCGAATAAAAAAAGACAAAAAAATGCTATAATTGTTTGTGTGTTTGTTTATTCACCAATAAAATCAATATACAAATATCATTGACAAGAAATATTGTAATTTAGAATAGAAATATAAGTATTAGAATAGGCCTATAAACACAGGATAGAGCTGGCGGGAATAAGGCTCCATGGAGCCTGTTCTTTTCCTGACATTCAGTCGATAATAATGTCCAGATTATACTATAATTAATTGTAATTATTACTAAACTATCCATCACTCGTAGAAAAGTGTTTTTTCGGTTCGAAGAAAATTAGCTGAAACAATGCATCTGAGAGTGCATGGCGGTTTGTCGTCTGTACTTATTTACACCCCGATTCGGACACCCAGGGAAGATGAATATTTGTCTCACAAATGAATAGATAAATATCAAATAATCTCTCGTGGTCAAGCCATCTTAAAAGGTGTCCGGAGTGACGTTTGCTTTTGGATATCGAGCAGACGACAGAGCGAACTTATTTAGGTCGATAGTTTCGTATCTTTTGACCACAAAGTCTTAACGGGTTTTGTAGGAACGGCTTTGAATACACAAACGATATAGACACAATGACATATATTAGTCGATTATTTACAGATATTTACGTTATATTTATCGTGTGTGGTTCAGTCAGTCTACACAGGCTATTCAGGCCCCTATGTGTCCTAAGTGATATAGGGTAAGCCAGCTTTAATAGAAACAATAGAATCAATAAATGAACATTTGCATCCGAAGTCTTTCTGACATTGATGAAGAAAGTCATTTACACAAGTTTCTTTAAATCAATTCATTTAACGTGAAGACATTTACCTACAGTCATGTTTAAATAACTCGATGGTGGTGTTGAGCTTTCATTAAAACCCCCTATCGATCTATCTGGAACTAAGTTGGATTGGGCTCGTTTGGTTGTCTAGTCCTTAGAAAAACAAATCATTAACACAGAAACTCGTCGTCCTCTTAATTGTGTATAAATGTTTTTCTAATTATTTTGCAGCCCACTCACTTTCTCAGCACAGAATTTTCGTATTTTCTAAGCACGATCTAGCACGAAACCAACCGTATATGGCAGCAGAAAACGTATCCCCTAGACTTTCCGCCATTGCGCGGAAATTCTTTACCAGGTCTCCTTAAAATTGAAGCCTGGTATCCACGGATAATAGGCAATGGTCGTCGAAATGAATTGACCAAACAGTCCAGGTCTTTAAACTAATGGGCTAGCTGTACATGGGCTAGAAAAAAATATATTTCCTTTTTACGCATTCTGCTGTCTATCTTCCCGCTGATTCAAACTTAATATTTGTCAAGTTTTTTTAATGCAAACTTCGTCAGACGGAAATCGATAACCGTTCTTCATCTTTTTACTCATTAATTTTTTCGTCTCCACACGGCGAAATTATATACACGAATACCTAAATATTTTCACCAAAAAGCCTAAACCATCCGAAATTCTCCGTGTGAGTTAGAAGGCCTAGAATAAACTCTTCTACTTGTACACGCATATTTGCTTGGTCAGACTGAGGCGAAAATTAGTAAAACGAGATATACAAACAGTAAAATTTAGCCTTTTCTTCAAATGAAAAACTGAAGAAAAAAAAACAACAACCGCAGAGTCAAGTTCACAAATAAACGAAATAAGAAAATATGAAAACCCGAAAAATGAACAAACACTTTATTTGTGCCAATCTTATATTCGTTTCATTAAAAACCAGCCCGATATATGTGCGATTTCACATTGTACAATGTAATAACGTTGTAAAGGAAAACATCACCACTCGCCAGTTTGTAGAGAGTGGGGGTGAACGAGGCGGGGGTGGGGGGGGGGAGGGGGGAGTAGATACGCCAAACATTCTTGTACTTTAAGCGATAGTTCAGTCCCTGGAGTAACTTCCAAATTGTTTCTATAAGTACATGTATATGTAAAAGAAAGTCCGGCTCGATTCATTCTAGCGACAAGTAAATACTTAAGACCCAAACAAAAGGTAAGTATTACTCCGGTAGTCGATGGTATTGACCGTATTCACCTCCATTTCTAAAGACTTCCAGCTTCGCTTGGAATTGATTCTCGTGAAGGAAGACACTATCAATAATAAGCCTAAGTTTCGAAGTGCATGCTGAATAAAAAAGACATTATTTGTAAAGCTGTTGATTAAGATCTTCTAAGTCAGGCAATGGAAATGACTCTATTTATCGGGCAAATATCTAATATCCGTGGATATACTGTGATAACACGGATTTGTCAAGTAGAGGCGCATGCGTTGGTGTTGAGCTCAAACTTGATCGTCTGCTCATCACTTGTTTGATTTGACAGCCAGAATCGAGCTTCGACACCATGCCCTTTGCCCCACGGGGCTTTTGTTGGGTACATAGAGTCAAGGCAAATAGCAAAGCCAGGTGAGACGCGAGAAGAAGAGTCAGTGCCTCTAACATTAGCCATATGTGATAAACTGTTTGAATTAAACGTCTATTTTCTTTAGAACTATTTGATGGCGGACTTCATTTGGCACGAGGATATGGGGGTGATTGTGACGTACATTCATCCCGGATCAATGCGCATTTTCACCTGTCATATTTTTTCTCGTATAAGAAATGTAGGCTAAACATTGGATAAAAGTTAAGTCTAAAGGCATTTCAATAACTCAAAGTAAAGAAGACAAGTTTAGGTTAAATATGTAACCAATAAAATAAACTTTCTTATAAAGGTCCGTTCTCACTGTGCGATTTGTCGTACTGACTTGTAGGATGCGATTAAAATGGATGCATTTGATTGGTTGATAAATTATATTGACCAATTAAAAACATCCATTTCAATCGCACCCCACAAGTCGTTAAGACAAATCGCACAGTGAGAACGGGCCTTAAAACGTGCTAATCGTGAAGGGCTAGTTGATATGACGGGGCCTTGACAGAGCAAAAGTCTTTCAATCCCACACATGCTGGCTGATCGCAGATTCGAACCCCACTTTAGCAAACACGATTCTCGTACCTTTTGGACCCGGATTCGTCAAGGGCACGAGTAAAATGTTTCTTCCCATTCAACACTTTGTATCAGGGAATACGAGATTCTCACAGCCGCGATATTTGGATTATGGACTGTATTTTAGAATAACACGAGAAAATACAAAATAAAATCACATGTCATAAAAATTGTTCCAAGTTTTTTTTTTACGAATATTGCATTTGATAAAAAATGTCAGCTATGGCGGATTCCATAAGGATAAAATGTCAAAATCTCAACAAAGAATAATATATAGGCCCTATATTTATGATCACTAAAACACACGGGCACAGGGAAAGTCTTCTTGTCTAAAATAACCACGGAGACAAGATTCTAATTGTGTTAAAAAGAGGTATATCACTTAGACCTTTATACGCCATAAATTGTTGTACCAAACCAAACCCATGAAAGAATAATATACATGTACCGGGTATGTAGAGTTTTGTGGATATCACACTATTTCAACAAAAAATATACCTTTCCAAATTGTCCTGATTTTACTTCAATTTTACATTCAACAAATCCCTTTTATACTTATTATCTTAATTTCTGATCACCTTACTTAAATTGGGAAATTTTAAAATCGCGCTTGGCATCCAGGCACACACCCGTGGGTATCTTCAGACAATGCCCGTTGAACATGTACGTTTGTACCGCTGAGTAACGATACATCCGCCAGACGAACAAAACTAGAGAAGCTAGTTTTACCCTACCAGTAAATCCAATGAACTATATACGTGGAATGGACACGTCTCATTAGCTGGTTTGGATCTGTGCAGCCATTGATAGTTGATGCACGCGTCCATGACCGATCTGTGTTGATATTGGAACATCTCTTAGTAATGGCGGCGTTCAATGCAAATCAAATACCACGCGACCTTCATTCCACACATATAGTTCATTATGTATATATATATTTAACAGATTAAACATGTGCCATTGACAGGAAAAAAAGGAAAACAAAACTGAAAAAAAAAACAAAAAAAAAACAGTAAGTGGAATATGCACTGAACTGGTTTTTTTTTATATTTATTTTCACTTTGAGATTACATACATATATGCATGATCATGAAAAAAGTGTATACAATAATCGGTATTAATCAATAATAGTTATTATTAAATACTATAAAAAAAAATAAATAACACTGAACTGTTAGGACATACGTCTGTATATAACTAATTTGAAGCGTGTTATGTCCACATGTACACAAAATAAAGGACGAGATTTAGGTAATCCAGTTTTGGGCCAATTTACTTATGGGATACATTGCAAAAATACATTAATATGTGAATATATATATATATATAGTTTAAATATATATTTAATTTGTATTTACAATTTTAGGCGCATGTATTTAAAACTTTGAATTTTCACACATCTTATGTGATTTGCTTCTCAAAACGCTGGTTCGGAATTTTTTTCTAATAAAAGTTAACTGCTAAAATTAACTGCCGAAATCACCTGCTTCAATAAAGAAGGCAGTTATATGTTTATTTATTTTCAACTTGTGTTTTCCCTTCCCGATTTTACTCTGGTTTTTTGGAGTCTAGCCTTTAAAAAAGTGTATGTGAAATTTTCGTCAAATGTAAATGTTATCGTACCCAATTACAAGACAATGCGAAAATTTCTGCCCATCACGTGGTCATACAACCTTGAACGTGATAACGCGAGATTTGCTCATACATGAGCTCGTGGGAGAGACAAGGTGTCAAAATAAAAAAGAGCCATCAAAGAATTAACAATGAGCTTTCAAATATTTCTAATCCGAATCGAGAATGTGTTTGGACGAGATTCACTTGTCGGCGGTTTGCCAGAGAGCTTTTCTGTGTTATCTTTTTTCTTCTATCTTTCCGGAAAATAGCTGAAATTTATGTGGACATTTTAAGTTTTTAACTGAATAATATTTATAACAAAGACCCTTCCATCAATCAAACGATAAATCAACCAATCAATTAACTGAAAGAGCAAGATTGATCGATTGATTGATGTTTTACGCCGCACTCAAGATTATTTCACTTTTATGGCCTGATTATTTCAGGTTTAGTGTTGGGGGGGGAGGGGGGCTCATTGCCGGGAGGAAACTTTTCCTCGCCGAAGTTCGAGGGTTTCTTCAGGGCAATGAGTCCGATTTCCTCCATCATTCAATCCAAGAAACGCCGCCATATAAGTGAAATAAACTTGAGCGCGGCGTAAGACATACTTAAATCAATCAATCAATATAAACCTGGAACTGTCGTCTTCTACATTGTAAGAGAGATAATCTTGAGTGCGGCATAAAACACCAACAACCATGTAGTCATTCAAACGCGGGTCATTGGCTTGGCCAACTCGTACTTTTCGTAAAAGTATTGACATCGCCTGGACAAAATTAGCTCCTTAACAAAAACGGGCGCTTCTATTTTTCAAGGTTAGGGAAGTTGTTAGCAAACGCTGTTTTCTGCGCTTTAGAGCAAGGTGGTAAATTCCGGGCGTCGTTCGCGCATGCCTATTAAAAACACACCGACAATGGAACATGGCGTATTTTAATTCTGACACCACTGTGTGAATGTCAAGACGATGATCACGTGACACTAAAATTTCATTTTCCAGTTTTCTTTGTTGGAAGGGATTTGATCTGCAAATATATTATATTTTTTTTTTCGTTGAAATAAAATTCGGAAATCGTTGGTATTAGACAGGATAAAGTCAACAGATTTTAAAAATGATACCAAATAATGTACATGGACGCGCCAATAAGCTAAAACAACAAACCAACCAAATAATGTAGTTTTGGTTCATTTTTAAATAACCAAGTCCTAACCTGGAAAAGTAAGTCAAATACTGCCTATTGAAATTTATATTAAATTTATTTTGAAGTGTGTAGGTACTTTTCCCGAATGGTGAACAAAACTCTGCCACCAACGCTTTCAGTTTTGGTTGTTTTGACTGTTTCGGATTAGGTTACTGCTGTGACGTCACGGATGACCTCTGCGGTCAGCTCTTTCAGCCACAGCTCTCTAAAATAACGTCGATAACGCTATGTATTTTTGGGATTTTCGCGAGTGATAGTGATCACTTATTCTCACGCTTATGATTAGGAAAACATTGCTGACATAACGTGTTTTTATTCGCGCATTTTTCTGGTGACTTTGCGCATTCTGCTGGATAGGTGTTTGCGCGTAAATTCCAAGTGACGTCATCAAGCAATCGGCCAATTGACAGATACAAGGCTTCTTCCAGACGTGGGGGCCTCGCTGGCTTAGTCGGTTACGGGCCTAAAATAAATAAATTTAAATTTTGCTAAAAAAGATGACCGAAATCTGCTAAACGAAAATCGTTAAAATGTATGTTATTGGACTATTCTTGATAAAGAGATGAGATTTCCAGATGACCATTGGTAACTTTCCTAGCTACGACGGACCATGGGCATTTTTTTGTATGCTTTGTTTAGCTGCGCGGTACAAGACCATTGTGTGTGCGCGTGTGGTTCAGTCTCCGCTGTTTGCTTACTGATTGTTAGAGAAAATATTAAGCAACAGGAAATTCCCTAAATAAATTAGCTATTTAGTCTTTCGTTGAGCTTTAAAGGGTCGAATTGTTTTAACGATCTGAATCTATGAAAACACGCAAGTACTGCAGAATAATACATATACCGTAATGCAATTTTTTGTATTTTTCCACAAAATTTCCCCGAACGATATTTCTGTTAAAAATTAACCCCCTTCTGTAAAAATGACTTGAGCGAAAGAAAATGATCTGTAACACACCATTGTATATACCCTGAAAGGATTTAGAGAACAGTAAAAAAAAACTGAAACTTTGAAAAAAAATTTAAACAGCCGTACTTAATTAAAAATAAGCGGCGCGGATTAAAACATAAACTCCATATCTAAGTCGTCATGGTTTACTGACATAAACTTACGGCACAATATGTGAAAGCCTTTAGAAAAAAAGTCCGGCAAACTCAAAATTTTATGAAGTTCAAGGTCCGTAATTTGCGTTAAAATATGAGACGCTGAACAAAACGTAAACCAAATCTTTAACTCAAACTCAAACATAAAATTTCACCACAATGTATCTGAACGATTAGAAAAATACAGGAAACTGAAAGCCAAGCTGACTGACTGAGGGCCCCCAAACCTATAGTTGCCTTAGACAAACTTATAGTTCACTTAGGCAAACCTATAGTTCCCTTAGGCAAACCTATAGATCACTTAGGTAAACCTATAGTCCCCTTAGGCAAACCTATAGTTCCCTTAGGCAAACCTATAGGTCCTTTTAGGTAAACCTATAATTCCCTTAGTCAAACCTATAGTTCCCTTAGTCAAACTTATAGTACCCTTAGGCAAACCTATAGTTCCTTGGGCAAACATATAGTTCCCTTAGGCAAACCTATAGTACCCTTAGGCAAACCTATAGTTCCCTTAGGCAAACCTATAGTTCCCTTAGGCAACATATAGTTCCCTTAGGCAAACCTATAGTTCCCTCAGGCAAACATATAGTTCCCTTAGGCAAACCTATAGTTCCCTCAGGCAAACCTATAGCCCCCTTAGGCAAACCTATAGTTCCCTTAATAGTCAAACCTATAGTTCCCTTAATAGTCAAACCTATAGTTTCCTTAGGCAAACCTATAGTCCCCTTAGACAAACCTATAGTTCCCTCAGACAAACCTATAGTTCCCTCAGACAAACCTATAGTTCCCTTAGGCAGACCTATAGTTCCCTTGGGCAAACATATAGTTCCATTGGGCAAACATATAGTTCCCTTAGGCAAACTTATAGTACCCTTAGGCAAACCTATAGTTCCTTGGGCAAACATATAGTTCCATTAGGCAAACCTATAGTACCCTTAGGCAAACCTATAGTTCCCTTAGGCAAACCTATAGTTCCCTTAGGCAACATATAGTTCCCTTAGGCAAACCTATAGTTCCCTTAGACAAACCTATAGTTCCCTTAGACAAACCTATGGTTCCCTTAGACAAACTTATAGTTCCCTTAGGCAAACCTATAGTTCTCTTTATAGGCCAACCTATAGTTCTCTTAGACGAACCTATGGTTCCCTTAGGCAAACCTATACTTCCCATAGGCGAGCCTATAGTTCTCTTTATAGGCGAACCTATAGTACCCTTAGGCAAACCTGTAGTTCCCTTAGGCGAGCCTATAGTTCCCTTAGACAAACCTACGGTTCCCTTAGACAAACTTATAGTTCCCTTAGGCAAACCTATAGTTCTCTTTATAGGCCAACCTATAGTTCTCTTAGACGAACCTATGGTTCCCTTAGGCAAACCTATACTTCCCATAGGCGAGCCTATAGTTCTCTTTATAGGCGAACCTATAGTTCCCTTTGGCAAACCTATAGTTCCCTTAGGCAAAGATATATATTCCTTAGGCAAAACTATAGTCCCCTTAGACAAACCTACAGCTCCCTTAGGCAAACCTATAGTTCCCTTAGGCAAACCTATAGATAACTTAGGCAAACCTATAGTTCCCTTAGGCAAACCTATAGTTCCCTTAGGCACACCTATAGTTCCCTTAGCCAGGCCTATAGTTCACTTAGTCAAACCTATAGTTCCCTTAGGCAAACCTATAGTTCCCTTAGGCAAACCTATAGTCCCCTTACGCAAACCTAGAGTTCCCTTGGGGCAAACCTATAGTTCCCTTAGACGAACCTATAGTTCCCTTAGGCAAACCTATAGTCCCCTTAGACAAACCTATAGTTCCCTCAGGCAAACCTATAGTTACCTTAGACAAACCGATAGTTCCCTTAGGCAAACTTATAGTTCCCTTAGGCAAACATATAGTTCCCTCAGACAAACCTATAGTTCCCTCAGGCAAACCTATAGTTCCCTTATGCAAACCTATAGTTCCCTCAGACAAACCTATAGTCCCCTTAGGCAAACCTATAATTCCCTTAGATAAACCTATAGTTCCCTTAGGCAAACTTATAGTTCCCATAGGCAAACATATAGTTCCCTTAGACAAACCTATAGTCCCTTTTGTCAAAACCTATAGTTCCCTTAGGCAAACCTATAGTTCCCTCAGACAAACCTATAGTTCCCTTAGACAAACCTATAGTCCCCTTAGGTAAACCTATAATTCCCTTAGACAAACCTATAGTCCCTTTTGGCAAAACCTATATTTCCCATAGGCAAACATATAGTTCTCTTAGGCGAGCCAATAGTTCCCTTAGGCAAAACTATAGTTCCCTTAGGCAAACCTATAGTTTCCTAAGGCAAACCTATAGTTCCCTTAGGCAAGCCTATAGTCCCCTTAGGCAAGCCTATAGTACCCTTAGGCAAGCCTATAGTGCCCGTAGGCAAACCTATAGTACCCTCAGGGAAACCTATAGTTCCCTTAGGCAAACATATAGTTCCCTCAGGTAAACCTATAGTTCCCTTAGGTAAACTTATAGTTCCCTTAGACAAACCTATATCTCCCTTAGGCTAACCTATAGTTCCCTTAGGCAAACCTATTGTTCCCTTAGGCAAACTTATAGTTCCCTTAGGCAAACCTATAGCCCCCTTAGGCAAACCTATAGTTCCCTTATTAGTCAAACCTATATTTCCCTTAATAGTCAAACCTATAGTTTCCTTGGGCAAACCTATAGTTCCCTCAGACAAACCTACAGTTCCCTTAGGCAAACCTATAACTCCCTTAGGCAAACCTATAGTTCCCTTAGGCAAACCTATAGTTACCTTAGACAAACCTATAGTTCCCTTAGGCAAACTTATAGTTCCCTTAGGCAAATCTATAGTTTCCTTAGGCAAACCTATAGTTCCCTCAGGCAAACCTATAGTTCCCTTAGGCAAACCTATAGTTCCCTCAGACAAACCTATAGTTCACTTAGGCAAACCTATAGTTCCCTTACGCAAACCTATAGTTCCCTCAGACAAACCTATAGTCCCCTTAGGCAAACCTATAATTCCCTTAGACAAACTTATAGTTCACTTAGGCAAACCTATAGTTCCCTTAGGCAAACCTATAGTTCCCTTAGGCAAACCTATAGTTCCCTCAGACAAACCTACAGTTCCCTTAGGCAAACCTATAACTCCCTTAGGCAAACCTATAGTTCCCTTAGACAAACCTATAGTTACCTTAGACAAACCTATAGTTCCCTTACGCAAACCTATAGTTCCCTCAGACAAACCTATAGTCCCCTTAGGCAAACCTATAATTCCCTTAGACAAACCTATAGTTCCCTTAGGCAAACCTATAGTTCCCTTAGGCAAACCTATAGTTCCCTTAGGCAAACCTATAGTTCCCTCAGACAAACCTACAGTTCCCTTAGGCAAACCTATAACTCCCTTAGGCAAACCTATAGTTCCCTTAGGCAAACCTATAGTTACCTTAGACAAACCTATAGTTCCCTTAGGCAAACTTATAGTTCCCTTAGGCAAATCTATAGTTTCCTTAGGCAAACCTATAGTTCCCTCAGGCAAACCTATAGTTCCCTTAGGCAAACCTATAGTTCCCTCAGACAAACCTATAGTTCACTTAGGCAAACCTATAGTTCCCTTACGCAAACCTATAGTTCTCTCAGACAAACCTATAGTCCCCTTAGGCAAACCTATAATTCCCTTAGACAAACCTATAGTTCACTTAGGCAAACCTATAGTTCCCATAGGCAAACATATAGTTCCCTTAGACACACCTATAGTCCCTTTTGGCAAAACCTATAGTTCCCTTAGGCAAACCTAAAGTTCCCTCAGACAAACCTATAGTTCCCTTAGACAAACCTATAGTCCCCTTAGGTAAACCTATAATTCCCTTAGACAAACCTATAGTCCCTTTTGGCAAAACCTATATTTCCCATAGGCAAACATATAGTTCTCTTAGGCGAGCCAATAGTTCCCTTAGGCAAAACTATAGTTTCCTTAGGCAAACCTATAGTTCCCTTAGGCAAGCCTATAGTCCCCTTAGGCAAGCCTATATTACCCTTAGGCAAGCCTATAGTCCCCTTAGGCAAACCTATAGTACCCTCAGGTAAACCTATAGTTCCCTTAGGCAAACATATAGTTCCCTCAGGTAAACCTATAGTTCCCTTAGGTAAACCTATAGTTCCCTTAGACAAACCTATATCTCCCTTAGGCAAACCTATAGTTCCCTTAGGCAAACCTATAGTTCCCTTAGGCAAACCTATAGCCCCCTTAGGCAAACCTATAGCCCCCTTAGGCAAACCTATAGTTCCCTTAGGCAAACCTATAGTTACCTTAGACAAACCTATAGTTCCCTTAGGCAAACTTATAGTTCCCTTAGGCAAATCTATAGTTTCCTTAGGCAAACCTATAGTTCCCTCAGGCAAACCTATAGTTCCCTTAGGCAAACCTATAGTTCCCTCAGACAAACCTATAGTTCACTTAGGCAAACCTATAGTTCCCTTACGCAAACCTATAGTTCCCTCAGACAAACCTATAGTCCCCTTAGGCAAGCCTATAATTCCCTTAGACAAACCTATAGTTCACTTAGGCAAACCTATAGTTCCCATAGGCAAACATATAGTTCCCTTAGACACACCTATAGTCCCTTTTGGCAAAACCTATAGTTCCCTTAGGCAAACCTAAAGTTCCCTCAGACAAACCTATAGTTCCCTTAGACAAACCTATAGTCCCCTTAGGTAAACCTATAATTCCCTTAGACAAACCTATAGTCCCTTTTGGCAAAACCTATATTTCCCATAGGCAAACATATAGTTCTCTTAGGCGAGCCAATAGTTCCCTTAGGCAAAACTATAGTTCCCTTAGGCAAACCTATAGTTTCCTTAGGCAAACCTATAGTTCCCTTAGGCAAGCCTATAGTCCCCTTAGGCAAGCCTATATTACCCTTAGGCAAGCCTATAGTCCCCTTAGGCAAACCTATAGTACCCTCAGGTAAACCTATAGTTCCCTTAGGCAAACATATAGTTCCCTCAGGTAAACCTATAGTTCCCTTAGGTAAACCTATAGTTCCCTTAGACAAACCTATATCTCCCTTAGGCAAACCTATAGTTCCCTTAGGCAAACCTATAGTTCCCTTAGGCAAACCTATAGCCCCCTTAGGCAAACCTATAGCCCCCTTAGGCAAACCTATAGTTCCCTTAATAGTCAAACCTATAGTTCCCTTAATAGTGAAACCTATAGTTTCCTTAGGTAAACCTATAGTCCCCTTAGACAACCCTATAGTTCCCTCAGACAAACCTATAGTTCCCTTAGGCAAACCTATAGTTCCCTTAGGTAAACCTATAGTTCCCTTAGGCAAACCTATAGTTCCATCAGACAAACCTATAGTTCCCTCAGACAAACCTATAGTTCCCTTAGGCAAACCTATAGTTTCCTTGGGCAAACCTATAGTTCCCTTAGGCAAACCTATAGTTCCCTCAGACAAACCTATAGTTCCCTTATGCAAACCTATAGTTCCCTTAGGCAAACCTATAGTTCCCTTAGGCAAACCTATAGTTTCCTTGGGCAAACCTATAGTTCCCTTAGGCAAACCTATAGTTCCCTCAGACAAACCTATAGTTCCCTTATGCAAACCTATAGTTCCCTTAGGCAAACCTATAGTTCCCTTAGGCAAACCTATAGTTACCTTAGACAAACCTATAGTTCCCTGAGGAAAACTTATAGTTCCCTTAGGCAAATCTATAGTTCCCTTAGGCAAACCTATAGTTCACTCAGGCAAACCTATAGTTCCCTTAGGCAAACCTATAGTTCCCTCAGACAAACCTATAGTTCACTTAGGCAAACCTATAGTTCCCTTACGCAAACCTATAGTTCCCTCAGCCAAACCTATAGTCCCCTTAGGCAAACCTATAATTCCCTTAGACAAACCTATAGTTCCCTTAGGCAAACCTATAGTTCCCGTAGGCAAACATATAGTTCCCTTAGATAAACCTATAGTCCCTTTTGGCAAAACCTATAGTTCCCTTAGGCAAACCTATAGTTCCCTCAGACAAACTTATAGTTCCCTTAGACAAACCTATTGTCCCCTTAGGCAAACCTATAATTCCCTTAGACAAACCTATAGTCCCTTTTGGCAAAACCTATATTTCCCATTGGCAAACATATAGTTCTCTTAGGCGAGCCAATAGTTCCCATAGGCAAACATATAGTTCCCTCAGACAAACCTATAGTTTCCTTAGGCAAACCTATAGTTCCCTTAGGCAAACCTCTAGTACCCTTAGCTAAACCTGTAGTTCCCTTAGGCAAACATATAGTTCCCTCAGACAAACCTATAGTTCCCTCAGACAAACCTATAGTTCCCTCAGACAAACCTATAGTACCCTTAGGCAAACCTATAGTTCCCTCAGACAAACCTATAGTTCCCTCAGACAAACCTATAGTTCCCTCAGACAAACCTATAGTTCCCTCAGACAAACCTATAGTTCCCTCAGACAAACCTCTAGTTCACTTAGGCAAACCTATAGTTCCCTTAGGCAAACCTATAGTTCCCTCAGACAAACCTATAGTTCCCTCAGAAAAACATATAGTTCCCTTAGGCAAACTTATAGTTCCCTTAGGCAAATCTATAGTTCCCTTAGGCAAACCTATAGTTCCCTCAGGCAAACCTATAGTTCCCTTAGGCAAACCTATAGTTCCCTCAGACAAACCTATAGTTCCCTTAGGCAAACCTATAGTTCCCTCAGACAAACCTATAGTTCCCTTAGGCAAAACTATAGTTCCCTTAGGCAAACCAATAGTTCCCTCAGACAAACCTATAGTTCACTTAGGCAAAACTATAGTTCCCTTAGGCAAACCTATAGTTCCCTTAGGCAAACCTATAGTTCCCTCAGACAAACCTATAGTTCACTTAGGCAAACCTATAGTTCCCTTAGGCAAACCTATAGTTCCCTCAGACAAACCTATAGTCCCCTTAGACAAACCTATAATTCTCTTAGACAAACCTATAGTTCCCTTAGGCAAACCTATAGTTCCCATAGGCAAACATATAGTTCCCTTAGACAAACCTATAGTCTCTTTTGGCAAAACCTATAGTTCCCTTAGGTAAACCTATAGTTCCCTCAGACAAACCTATAGTTCCCTTATACAAACCTATAGCCCCCTTAGGCAAACCTATAATTCCCTTACACACACCTATAGTCCCTTTTGGCTAAACCTATATTTCCCATAGGCAAGCATATAGTTCTATTAGGCGAGCCAATAGTTCCCTTAGGCAAAACTATAGGCAAACCTATAGTTTCCTTAGGCAAACCTATAGTTCCCTTAAGCAAGCCTATAGTTTACTCAGGCAAACCTACAGTTCCCTTAGACAAACCTATAGTTCCTTTAGGCAAACTTATAGTTCCCTTAGGCAAACATATAGTTCCCTCAGGCAAACCTATAGTTCCCTTAGGCAAACCTATAGTTCCCTTTAGACAAACCTATAGTTCCCTTTGTCAAACCTATAGTTCCCTTGGGCAAGCATATAGTTCCCTTAGGAAAACCTATAGTTCCTTTAGGTAAACCTATAGTTCGCTTATGCAAAACTATAGTTCACTTAGGCAAAACTATAGTTCACTTAGGTAAACCTATAGTGCCCTTAGGCAAACCTATGGTTCCCTTAGGCTCTCCCTGTAGGTGACTAAAAAGTCTCATGTGATTGATCTTGTTTTTCAATGAGCGTCGCAGGATATTTTTTAGATTGGACCTTTGGAGTTATCTCCCCTTAGACCTATCTATCGGATTTGTTCCATTTTTCAGCATGAATAACGGAGAAACCAAATACTGGACGGTGTGGAATCAGCAGACAGTTTTGATCAAATGGCCAGATTTTACAATGCGATATTGAGAACAACAACATAAAAAGGATTGAAATTCGTGCGGGAAATCGAAATGTCAGGCATTGACTTTGTTTTGCGTTTTGCAGCCAAAATGTTGATATTTTTCAGCTAAAGCACAGAGAGAAAACAGAAGCTTTTTAGTGTTATTAGTATCGAGATTGTAGGCTAAAGCAGTGTTTTGAACGAACTCAGACGTAGAATGAATGAACGTTCGTTCCGGTTATTGAAATTTTGTTAATTTTTCGGATACTATTATGGCTCTTACAGCACACAGACTGTATGGACTTTGCTCATTCCTAAGTCAACCATTAAACTTTTCCATGACTTTCAAAGCCTCTAACTGTCGGGATAATTAGATTTTAGGGGAAAAGTTCAGTTTGGCAGCCCCCTGTCACTTAGGGTAAAATAAAGGCTGAAATGATCTTCGTATAGGAGCAAACAAACCAGATAGAAGGATTTCAACACATGTCATTTGTCTTATCTAAATTCTATTTGGTTGATTGGTTGATTGTTTGTTTGGTGTTTTACGCCGCGCACAAGATTATTTCACTTATATGGCGGCGTTGCCAGTTTTATTGTGGGAGAAAACCCGGCGCTATGCACGGAGGAAACCCACGACCTTCAGGTGGTAACTGGCAACCAAGATTCTGCTAGTTTCTAAGTTTAGTAGTTTCTAAGAATCAAACGTTATTATGGTACTAAAGACCCCAGAGAGTGTTTATGCAGATACCGTACCCTGAGAAGGATAAATGATTCTGTCGTCTTCTGATCAATATTACGTAAAAAAGATCAATGAATTTATCATTGGCGTTCACTCATAGATTAAAGATCCTTTAAAAAACGATTTTACGATCCGCTATTCCATTTTGCTACGTGGACTATCTATTTCTTCTCTGGTAATGTTTCTATATTATCCACATATCCATTTGAGAGAACCGCTTGAGGGCAAAGTCTGGCCATACAGAGAGCCAATCTCAATCTAGGAAACAGAGCCTGTTTCCAAGATTGTGATTGGCTCTCTTAAGCCTAGCGCACGCGAGAGGCGCCGGCTGAACTACAAGGCAGGCGTGGCCGAGGGAGCAGCAACAAATTTCAGCGCAGACGATGAGCTCTCGGCTGAGGCAAGTTCCTGGTCACCCAAGTTCACTAAGCTACATGAATGTCACTACCTGTGTTACGTAATATTCTAAGTAATAACATAATTTAATAGGCACACGCGATTGGACTATCTCTACTCTCAGCTCAGCTGGCAGCTCACGTTGTGCGCAAACGGTGAGATTCTTGCCAAGGGAGGCAGATCATATCAAACATATATTAAAGCCTAGCGCACACGAGAGGCGCCGGCTGAGCTGCCGGCCACGCGTGGCTGAGAGGTAAGCTGTTTTTCCTGGGTGCGCGTAAATTTTGGTAAGATTTTCGCCTCTTGTATCTAGCATGTTTGGTATTTGCTGCCTCTCGTGCAAGAATCTGACTGTGTGCTTAAAACATCAATCCATCAGTCAATCAACCAAACGCGTAGCTTCTCGTAACAATTGAAAGTTATGAAAAAGTCTCCATTTTGGCAGCTCATGCCACTTTAAGTGGGATGGATGCCAAGTACCAGTGGTTGCTTTTGGACTTGCTATTGAATCCGACTTAAAAGTTTCCTCTTCTGGAATGGCGCAAAAAACAAATCATGCTGTCTGTGATCTTGATTTGGATTGATTGATTGATTGATTGATTGTTTGGTGTTTTACGCCGCGCTCAAGATTATTCCACTTATGTGGCGGCGTTGCCAGTTTTATTGTGGGAGGAGACCGGGCTCTATGCCCGGTGAAAATCCACGACCTTCCGTTGGTAACTGGCAACCATCCCACATAGATCTTGATTTGGAACTTCCACAGAAGTTAGCCTTATATGGCTTCTTTTTCACATTTAATAAAAGAATATAACAAGCGCATTTCATTTTCTTATTACAATAAACGGGCGATTTCCGTTTCCGTAGGGCTAAGAAGGCCCTGTATATATTGGCCAGTTCAAGTAGGAAATTATTTTTTGCAATCTATTTTTCCTCAAATAGGGTGATACTCTTATCACGTGTGTCGCGTGAGTAATAAAATTTCGGTCGAACTTTCGACAGATAACACATAGTCGAAAATACCAGTTTAATTGACCAGTATAAGTCACTTGGAATTTACGCGCAAAGCATTTCGGGGGATTGAGGGATGTTTACATAGTAGAGGCTGTGAGCCGGATTGTCATGGAGGCTTAGTAGTTCAACAGTGTCTATGTACAACCTCAAAGGCACACTTAACGTCTCCTTAAGTCATTTTTTAGCTTATAAACATAAGCACGATTGTTATTTTGGGATGAAACAGCGAGGAGACTTTTTAAATCGTATAAAGAATCTCTTCTGATTTAATACGACAATCTTAAAAAAAACTTGTGATCTGCTAGGAAACATCGGTATAAGGAGTTTCCCTCCTCCACTTGAGGAGAGTTCTCTCTTAAGTTATCGCTAAGGTGAAAATCTTAAAATGGGGTTAAGAGGGTTTCGTAAAAGTGGCGTAGGTCCCTCTTAAAATTTCCCTTAATGTTTATCCTTAGCCACTAAGATCACCTTAACTAAGGAAGCTTCGTAAAACTGGGCCCTGGTATTCTGTCTAACTGGTGCAATTTGTCTTACCTACTTGTAACCTGGAAATAAAATTGATGCTTTTAATTGGTCGATACGATTTTTTCATCCAATCAAACGCATCCAAACGGCACGCAAGTTTGTACTACAAATAACACAAAAAACAGCGAGGCTGTCCAGACACTATTTGCGGTAACATACCCCGGCGAAAAAGACTTTGTTAAATGTAATATCATTTTGATGCTTGGGTTTATGGCTACGTGTCGGGTAGTTCGGCTAAATGACTGACCATACGCTGCTACGGTTCGAAGCGCCCGTGAAAAAAAATCGTAGACCGGAAGTGTAGTGATTGATTGATTGATTGTTTGGTGTTTTACGCCGCGCTCAAGATTATTTCACATATATGCGTCTTTGCCAGATTTATTGTGGGAGGAAACCGTGCTCTATGACCGGAGGAAACCCACGACCTTCCGGTGGTAACTGGAAGTGTAGTGTGCGGCAGGCTTAAAATGAGGAGTCCAATATTTGGTCACTTAATGGTTAGTGCAAAGTAGTGTATCCCCATCAATATTTTAGCAAAATTTAGATAAAAAAAACAACACTTTTTTTTAGGTAAAATTGTATTCTGAATGAGTACATGAAATAAATTAAAAAGTCGAGGTAAGTGGAATTCAAAAAGCTTATAAACGCACATGGGCTTTCTTATCAAACATTGTAAATTGTGCGATCGTTAAAAACATAATCTGCAATTAGTTTCGTCAGGTTTATTTCCTTCACGCAGTCCTAAAAGTCGACAGGTGTTCTCTTACCGTAGAAGTGTACAAATAGTCTAAAACAAATAGTCTTATCCATTAATTAAACAGATATTGTAGTTTTTTTTTCAACTGTTGAGGTACGTCGACGTTAATTGTTAATTGTTAGGAGAGAACCAGCAGACATATTCCTGATGCACATGTGTTCCTGATGCGCATGTCAGTATCAGTCGCAGCGCCCCCATACGTTCACGCATGACTGGGATGGATAATCAAAGCCATATGATTTTGGACACGTTCCTTTAACTTGAATATACTGGCCGTTTTGAATGGGGATGCAGATATAAAAATTGCCACAGCTTTCCGGGTCTGCTTTCATCCCGCGGGACCAGCATTTAATGTTAGCGACAACTGCAGCTGCAAGTAAACAAATGAAATTGAGAGATAGAAAAACGATATCAATGGAATCTTTTTTAATAAATATGGAAATAGACATAAATAAATGTACAGATATTATGTCACAAATGTCAACGTGAACAGCCCCAACCACACGTGACTGATCCTCTAAAATTCGCACGTAATACATAAAACTGTCCCCTCAGCAGAGAAAAATACGGATAAGAAAAGGATTTCGTTGCATAAAAATCCTAGTGTATAAAATATTCTGTCATATCCAACACTGTATGGAATAGGATAATATGTATGTAGCAGATGACATTACAGGCATCAATATATGCTGGGGTAGAGCGAGGGGAACGTCAGTCATTCATCCTGCATATATGATGACACGTCCATTAATCTTGGTTCGAAGCTATATTTCGTCAGATAATGTCCAGTGGGACGCGACATATGGCTATTTGCTTGGAGGTCCCCGTCAAACCTTGCATGATTATAATACGCCGAAATTTATTTCCCCTTGAGCTGAGAATCTAAAGACTGCACAGTTACCCTAATGCAAGGGGAGGTATTTTCAAGGGGTGTGATTAGCTAGTTATAGCTTGGATAGCCATGGCGAGGCAGATTTATCTTCAAATGTTAATGTGGTAAACCCATATCAGCACCAACCCTTACAACATGCATAAGGGGTTGTTACCTTACTCGGAACAAACCCGAACCCTTAGAAATATAATATATCCACACAGTCACATAAAATATTTTCAAAATCATGTAGCTGACCGGACTCCCACAAATGTTAAAACGTTTAAATTCTTAGCGGTTACGTCAGCGGTCAGCTGTTCAAATCGAATTTACAAGTTTGACTTTGTTTCAATTGACTTTTATAAAGGCGTGAAAACTACATCGAAACGTTGTCACGGAGAAGTTGTTATACACAAGTAATTCCCCACCCTTAACGATCTCTCAATGACAAGCTGAGCCAATAGGTCAAATTGCTTCTTTAAGGTTTTCTGACTGGGTTTTCACTCGAACTGCCTATGTGGGATGGTTGCCAGTTACTAACGGAAGGTCGTGGGTTTCCTCCGGGTTTAGAGCCTGGTTTCCGCCCACAATAAAACTCGCCATATAAGTGAAATAATCTTGAGCGCGGCGTAAAACACCAAACAATCAATCAATCAATCTTCTTTAAGGAAAAAAAATCTTCAAAGATAAACCCACCTGGTCTCACTAGGGGGAGCTGTGAGTTTTGTTGAGGTCGCTGCTGTGGTTGGTTAGGTACAGGAAGTGACGGAGGTTGGACCACTGGTAAAGGCGCCGACCATCGGTTGTTCAACACGGAGTATATTTTAGCTAGCAATGGATACCTTCCCTGACCACAATGATTGGTGAAATCATCCATTTCAATGGACCAGATAAATGCTCCGCCCAAGTTCTGTTTCATCAGATATTCCGCCTGCAAAAGGAATAAATAACATTACTGCTCTTGGTCCTCTCTTATATGAAGTTGAGAAAAAGATGCATAAGTTTTGGCCCTCAGCATGAAACGGTTTCGATCAACCCAAAAATCCATAGTTTTAAGACAGATATACAATCGACTTCAGTTAGCACCTGGGGACTGTTTCTCAACAAATTTACGCCCGACGTAACTTTGCGCCTGGTCGTAACATTGAAGGTATGTGTTGCCATGGCAGGTAGGCCTTGTTTTGGACTTACGTCGGGCGTAAATAGTTTGAGAAACAGCCCCCTGTATACTATTTGACAAATAGTTTGCCTTTAAATCAAAACTTTAACAGTACCATTAGTAACATGTGTTAGTTCACATATATGAATATGAGCATAGCTTAAAGTATGCCACGGGACATTGGACATTGTTCTTCTATGTACCGCTGATTGGGTTTTAGGACTAAAATGGGCCATTAGACTGATACTCAACCCAAGACGCTGATCACGGTTGAACATAAAGTACGACTGTGAACGCTGAGGTCTGGGTGATCTCCCTTAGATACAAATCCCGGTTTTCGACTCTCACAATTCTTGGAGTGTTCACATTCCACTTTGTGCACCAAAAAGCGTAAATTTTCCATTTTACAAATATACCTTGGAAACACAGTTGTATATATTTATGATCACTAAAACACGCGGGCACATGGAAAATCTTCTTGTCTAAAATAACCATGGAGACAAGTTTCTAAGTGGACATATATCGTGAACTCGAAAAAATTTAAAGCACGTTGTAAATCTTCCTCACCTTCACTCGTACACTGTTGACGTCCTCGTACCCTACCCATTGGTTACCCCCAGTGGCGTAAGGGGCAAACTGTTCAGGAATGTCAACTCTCTTCCAACCATTCCTTATATTTTCACATACCTAAATAAATGGAAAACAAAATGTCTTCAATAACAACATAGTCCAGTTTCCTCTCTCAGTATATCTGGTAATACTTGCTTGTTAATGTGAGTGTTTTTAATGTTTGCCTATATGACATATCTTTAAATAAATAAATGCCATGAGACAAGGCTTTATTAATGAATCAGAGCTCTGTGTTTCGTAGATGATGTAAAGATGCACATATGCCTACAACATTGAACACTTGCGATTAGGGGGTCGTTTCACGAAGCCGTCACAAAGTGAGATCCATCGCACTTGCCATGAGGTAGCATCTCTTTACTATGGTATCCGTTGGTAACTATGCTTCTTTTGCGATACGACTGCTTTGTCAAACGGGTCCCAAAGCGTAAGTGTCTATAGTTTTTACACAGATTGACGCCCAACGTTAAATACACCAGGAGCCTGTTTCACAAAGCGACGTAGCGTAAGTTTTCACGTAACTGCCATAGCAACCCATACTGTAGAGATACGTTAGTATGAAAGTTACGCAAAAAATACATTTACACCGCTTTGTGAAACAGAACCCAGCTCTGTAAGACAGAGTTCTGAAGGCTTATGCTTTCGCAAGTCAGAACCACACATTTTGGTTTGTGTTACGCAAAGAAGACGAAGAATATGAATGGCGTATTCAAATCATCTTGTAGGCCTATCTATAACGGTTAATAGTTCCATAGATAAATCAATCAAGTGTAGTGTATTAACCTTCTACAGCCAAAAACTTTACCTTTTAAATACAAGAAATGTAATTTATTTTAGAATTAAGAGACACATGCTCGCTATAAGAAGAACTAATAAAAATCAACTGGCTGTACCTACCTCAGGATACGATAGTATTCCCTTTTCGTTTGTGTATCGTCCCTTTGCGCCTGCGCCGTAAGCCGGGGCTTTAATTCCGTTTTGCCATCGGCTTTTTAGAGTGTAGCTCATCCCGTAAGTTGCAATACCCATGATCAGTCTATCTCGTCTCATACCTTGCCCAAGCCAGTATTTTACCGACCAGTCCTAGGCAAGAAAAAGAAAATTACTGAAGGAAAGTTACGAGTAACAAATACAAAATTCAGACGAAAGGGGTAAATAGATGGCAATATGAAAAAACAAGCTCAAGATTTTGGAGCTGCATTTTCATAAAGATAAAATAAAAACAGCTGAACAGAAAATTATTGAAAAGAAATGGTGAAAAGATCATTTGGTCATTTATTCAGCTCTCCCTCACTTCCACCACCATCCCCTCCCATACACCCAACTAAACACTGTCAATATGAGCTCACCGTTTAGACATTATTAAGAACTTAACAGTTTTGATATCGGCACCTCTCCTTCCATGACGAAAACAAAGGGAAGTAACTATGGATATCTTACCACACAGAGTTTTCGTTCTTTAGCCAGCTTGTCTAGTTTATTTGGATATAGTCCTGCATGGTGACCCGTTGTATTCTCCCACTGCCCATGGTAATTGTAGGTCATCAGAAGCATGTAGTCTAAAGTACTGCAATTCATAAGCATTTTTATTCATTTGAGTCTAGTTTTCTTATGTGCCACATAAATTCGTTTCTTTTTTTGGACTGCTTTCTCAAGTTTTTTGATGGAAAAGTTAAAAGAAACCCCAGACAAAATGCCACTAAGGGAATTTTCCATTTATAATAAGACCATAAAAA
Source organism: Lepidochitona cinerea (assembly GCA_963971465.1). Taxonomy (NCBI): domain Eukaryota; kingdom Metazoa; phylum Mollusca; class Polyplacophora; order Chitonida; family Tonicellidae; genus Lepidochitona; species Lepidochitona cinerea. The sequence goes on from OZ020565.1 coordinate 5,846,865, forward strand.
ATCTTTTCAAAAATGTTGCTGCAGCACAAAATAACAAAATTGTCAGGCCCTCGCAATTAGCTGACATGGATCAATTTTTCGTTTGTAGAATCTACGCCACCTATTGGTTGAGAGTGTTCGCTGATCTTGTGAACACCTTCAATAGGAACACTTTCACCTCCAGCCACTATAGGGACAGCCGAGCAGTGGATCTCATTATCATCTTAAACTGTTTGGAAATCGCTAACATTGTGTTCTCATTCGATAGAGGAATATAAGATTGTTTAAAGGTACTAGCAGAAAGTCGTTTTTAATATCTAACTCTCCAGCACCGCTTCACAAAACACCAACCAGATAATTAACCAAGGAAACAGTTATAAAGAATGCTGAGATTATAACATAGGATACTGATAGCTTCTCAGCAGCAATTTATCTGGGCTTAAATTAATTACACTTACTGTACTATTTTCTTTGGTTCATAAGCGTTGTTGATGTAAAATGTACCGGCTGCCGTCGCTAAAGTCAAAAGTAATTTTTCCTTTCCACTTTGCCAGGCTTCCCGCTTGAAGGCGTCTTGAAGTTCCTAGAAAAAGAATAATTTGTTTTTGCTGTAAATTGACATGTTACACAAAACAAGGATAGGCCTTCCCTATAATTGCTAGTCCCATTCAATGTTTTTTTATTTTGCAACGAAAACATAAGTTAGAAATCTTTTCTTTTTGATCCAGAATGATATGTTTCAATTATTTTGTCTGCTCACTCACAAAACGATACGAGGACAAAAATGACTTTCTGTCTCGACTCTGGGTGGAACTATCGAATCTCCAATGGATCTCGTATGTCTTTCCCAGCGGAACCACCTTGTATATTCCAGAGTAACAGTTTATTAACTTCATAACTGAGAGAAGAACTCCCAAATCAAACTGTCGTCTGCCAGAAATTAAGGGAGAACAAGAAGAGAGGCAATGCAAATAGATAGACTGGGTTGCTGATTGGTGTTTTACGACGTTCTCAATATTTGGTTCCTTGCGAGGATTAGTGGGGGGGGGGGGGGGGGGGCAGGTAAAGCAATGATCTGCCGTAACGGAGGTCAATGAAGCCAAGATGGACTGTAAAGACCTTAAAGGCGACTTCTTGGCGATAAGAATAGGGCCAACTACGTCTGACTTATAGTTACTCGGTAACTCCATTCCCTAAAATCAGTCCAGACTGCGTAATCACTAGCCCGGATTATCGGTCTTTCGTCAACTGGTATTATATGGCTGCTAATGTGTCTTGTTATGACGAACACGGAGAGAAAAAAATTCGGCAGAGCCCAGATTTCTCGTCTACGTAATCACGTACATGTAGGAATAGTGGTCTCTATTTTGGTGGGAGAACTAACCTTAACTCCATGCTTGTAAAAAATGTATTTTCTTAACTCAACCCATAACAGATGGAGACTTGCTACTTACGGTCATCAATGTTGTAAAGCGATATTTGTCTGCCGGAGGACTCCCTCGTACGCCTGGGAATTCCCAGTCCATATCCATCCCGTCAAAGCCATGCTCCCGTAAAAACTTGACGACGTTCGCTACCCATGCTTTACGATTTAAGACGCTGGATATCATGGGGACGAAGGGCTCCGATCCCACGAACCAGCCACCCACAGCTAGTAACACCTTCAGGCGATTATTCTTCTTTTTCAAGGCAGTTGTCCTGGCATACAAACCTTAATAGAAAAAATATAAAGTTTTCGAAACAAAGCCATTTTCCCAAACGAATGTGTCCACGTTTAATACCCACCAAGACGGGTTCCTTGCAAATGGAACTATTTACTATTTACGTTTTATAAAGGTGCAACTGAAAATTGCAATTTTTCTGTTGCATGTTGGCAATTCCGTCCAATAATTCCCAAGAGAACAAAAAGCTTTCACCTTTCGTTGGCTACGCTGGGGATATTATTTACAGTGTCCATTAAATTGCTAGTGTTTAATGACTATATAAATAAATTAACACAGCTATTGTTCATGTGTAGTAAAAGAAAATGCAAACACATTCATCATTATCAACTGTCAAATATAATAACGCAAGATCTTGAATGGTCAAGAAGGGTATTTGGCCCAAACAGTTGAACTGGTTTAAGCCTTGCATTCCCCACTTTTCGTCCATTCTCCCCAATTGCATTGATAACAAAAGCAAAGAAATAAAGGGAATTGCCAAACAAACCACAGATCGAGTGTTACATTGGGGAGCTAATCAAGTTTCCAACGATCTTCCGGAAACGTCATCCGTATCTCTGCCTCCATGGTTATTTTAGCCAAGACAATTTCCTTGTGCCCGTGTGTTTTAGTGTTCATAAATATATAAAACAGTAGAATAGAATTACAACTATCTTCCTTTTGGTCAATCTCATTTGTTCCCATTAACATGTGCATGGGTGCATCAGGATGCACATCCGTGTTCTGGCTACTTAAAAGAAATTTCAGACGAATCTGTTAGCGTACTCAAATAAAAGACCAGAGCCCCTTTGACCCCCGAAAACAATGAAATACCATATTAGAAAGGTAAATCTACAATGAATTTTTAATGCTTCCATCACGTGCAATATTGTGCCTATTTGATTGGTCGCCTGGAGATTTAAGCGGGAGTCCAGATTATTTAAACTCGATGACTGAGTCACGTTAATTGCCCTTCTGTTAGTTCCTGAAAATCAGACCACGTGCAATCTTATTTACTTTTACTAACTCACCGGTTGGTCCTAAATCATTCCAGTTGGTCGGTTCTAACTTGTAACCGTTGACGATATCCACAAATGCGAAGATAATATGCGTACACAAGGAGGGTTCTATGTTCTCGGGTAAGAACTTCCCGATACCAGAACGATACTGGGCCGAACTACTGAAGTAACAGAAAATTTTCTTCTCCGCTGAAAAATAACAACATTTCTATAAACATGTTCTTATAGGAGTACCAAAAGTCTGTTTATATGACTGATCGTTGTTGTTGTAATCAAGCTTCGATTCTTCGTTTGTTTTTCACCCCATTTTTACATTCTAAAGCTAACTAGACATGTTTTATGTGTCCTATGTTTAAGTTTAGTGGTATTAGTCGTAGTAACTTGTTGATCCACTGAATAGCTTCGCATAATGCAGTAGCAAGGTAACTCCGAATAAATTTAACAAACGCATATTGACGATTTCAATATTTCGACAAAGATATATTTGTCATCTTCAGGAAAATGTGATGAGGTAAGTACAGATACAGATATATATACAAGAATAAGATGTGATTTCTAGAGAACAAAGAGAGAATGGCAGTAGACTAATATATATATAAGCAATTAACAACATCAGTAGGTGGTTAAGACAGATCAGGCTTAGGAATAAACAAAATTGTAAACATAATAACATTCTAAGAGGGGGGGGGGGGGGGGGGGGTAGCACAGATCAGACAATGATAAGAATAAACAGACTTAATAAACAAGCAAAATGGACAAATATATCTAAAAGTATCTGTAGGGGGTTAAGATGAATTGGACTAATGCTAATAATAGTAATAAACAGTATTGAGGGGAAAAAAAAAACAACTAATAAACAAGCAGAAGACAAAAAGTTATCTAAAAAGTGTCAATTCTTTAGAGGCTTTAACACCTGTGTTTAGCTGGGGAGAGTTCCGACGTATTGCTAACGCTTCTTTATAGAGAAGTTCATACCAGTGATTAGAACTGTCTATTATTTTGGTGTTATTTAGAACAAACTGTGGGAGGGAGGAAGGGCATAAGTTATCAAGTCTATTAGGCAGGTCAAAGAGGTCTTTGCAATATTGAAATAATTCACATTCATAAATGTGGGAATAAACTTCACTGTTACCGGTCGCGTGTTCTTTAACTCTTTCAATTAAACAACGTTCTGTCTTACCGATGTAAGACGCAGAACAGCCAGGACATTTAAACGAATAAACAATATTGCTTTTTAACGGGAGAGGTGTTGGGTCTTTCGTATTGCAGAAAGCACTGATTTTCGTGGTATTCCAACGAACAATAATTACAACAGGTTTTTGCAGTAGTCTCTTAAGTTTCTTGATGAATCGTTGACACAATTTCTCCCCCTCTGGTCCGACATACGGGAGATGAAGCCAAATTCTCGGAATGGTCTTATCAACTCTTGGTTTAGGGGCACCACAGGAGTCCTGGAAACGTTTAATAAGTTTGGCCGAAACAGATTTGGGAAAACCGTTCCATGAAAGAAACTTGCGGACACATGTTAATTCTTCATTAAATAGCGAAGGGGAGCTACATATCTTATATGCTCTAGTAACAAGAGCTCTCACCCAGGCTATTTTCATTTTCCAGGGCTCAAAACTGTTTAAATGAACATATTGACCAGTATTAGTTATCTTACGAAAAATAGATGTAGACAGTCCTTGGTTGATCTTTATATCCAGAAAATGGATATCAGTAAAGTCTGGAAACTCCTCGTGCGTAAAGTTAATATCTCGATGAAAAGAATTTAGTTCAGTGATGATCTTGTTGAATTCTGAAGGTTTGGCTAAAACTAACGTATCGTCTACATATCTGATATAGAATTTAATTGTTCCATTGGTAATGAGATTATTCACAACCACCTTTTCTAGTTCAGTCATTAAAATATTGGCTAATGTTGGGGCAAGAGGGGATCCCATAGATACTCCATCAATCTGTTGGTATAACGTTTTGTTAAAAGAAAATGGTGTTTTTGTACAAGAGTCAATAATTAGTTTCTTAAGCGTGCTTTTCTTAAGTGAAGTAGGTATAAGTTTTTGTTGGTAGACACGATCGAGGATAATATCAGTTACTTTCTTAAGCGGCACTATGACGTCAGCCAAGCGCAAACTGACGTTGGGTTCGTGCGTCGTCAATGATCGAAGAAATTCCGTTTGTGTTTAATACAGCAGCTTTATTGTGAGACATCCAAGTTGTCTGCGTTCAATGCACCCATCGTTGGTGATTGAATGACTTTACATGAAAGGCTCCGTTTACAATAGTAAGCTCCGTGAAACTACAACGAAAGAAAGACGAAAGGTCGTAAATAACTAACTAACACGAAAACAGGACCACGAATGATCTTAACGTTACCTTTACGTTACGGTAATTTAGTGCGGTGGAAACTATCAATTAAAACGTGATTAAGTCATTCTAACAGAGTTACAATAAAGCTGAGTGTATGTTTACAACGAATAAATATCTCGGAGAGCATACTAACCACCATGGATTTTCTTACAGCAACAAATAACGCTTGCAATTATTTAACGTGGTATGGCTAACGATAGAGAGTTCTTGGTAAAGGGAGATAACTTCAGAGAGCATTTCAGCGAACGTTACATACCTCCCTAAAATTAACAGTAATTTTCTAACAAAAAACAAGAAACATTAAAATCTAACTGTCATTTAAAAGTCAATTTTCGCTTTCCAGCAAGAGCACAAGCTTGTGAACAGGTCTTTCCAAGAAATTTGCTACAGACCGCCGTTGACCAGAATTGTCTAAGTCCTTGGTGGAAAGATTCACCTTCACTTTTCTAACATGATTATCCGTATCCACATATGTCTCTACAACTCGCGCTAACTTCCACTGATTACGAGGTAGGTCCTCATCCTTTATAATGACGATGTCACCAATCTTAACATCTCGATGAGGGCGATTCCACTTCGACCGGGGCTGTAAACATTGCAAGTATTCATTCCTCCATCTTGACCAAAACTGGTTGGCCAGATATTGGACTCGTCTCCAACGTTTGCGACTGTACACATCCTCCTTCTGAAAGTTTCCAGGAGGGGGGAGAACAATGTGAGATTTCATCGTGAGGAGGTGGTTTGGCGTAAGAGGTTCCAAGGAGGTCGGGTCGTTGATATTGTCCGTTGTTAATGGTCTGCTGTTGACAATGTTTGCGGCCTCACACATGAAAGTTCTTAAGGCCTCGTCGTCTAGTTGACATCCTTGATGGTTAAGAAGAGTAGAGAGGACGTTTCTTACAGACCGTATTTGCCTCTCCCACACTCCACCCATGTGGCTCGCACTGGGCACGTTCATTTTGAAGACGAAATAGTCACAACCTTCTTTCAAAAGGAACCGGTTAATCTTCGTATCATCCATTTCGTCCAATGCAGCCCGTAATTCCGTTTGAGCACCAACAAAGTTCGTTCCTCTGTCCGAACGAAGCTGTCGGATGGGGCCGCGGATGCTCATAAACCGGCGTAGAGCTTGAAGGAAAGAGTCGGTTTCAAGAGAATTGGCTGTTTCTAAATGAATGGCTCGACATCCCATGCACGTGAAGAGCACACCCCATCGTTTCAATGTTTTCCTACCTTCTCTAATGTACCAAGGGCCGTAATAATCGACTGCACAATAGGTGAACGGAGGGGCCGATTCCATTCGGTCGGATGGTAAGTCTGCCATCTTCTGTCCTAAGGTAGAGAGTCTTAGCTTCCGACAGGTAAAACATTTGGCGATATACTGAGCCACCACAGAACTGCAACCAATGATCCAATACCCATTGGCTCTTAGCTCATTCACAGTTATCCCTCTACCCTGGTGTTGTAACTTTTCATGGTAGTGTCTGATGATCAAAGTAGTCAAATGATGATACTTGGGAAGGATAGCAGGATGTTTTTGCTTCATGGACAGATCAGAGTTCTTCAACCTTCCTCCAACTCGTAGTACACCCTGGTCGTCAAGAAAGGGATCCAAACGGCTGAGTTTACTACTCCCTTTAACGTTCTCTTTAGATCGTAAAGCGTTGATCTCTTCGCCAAAGGAGACTTCTTGGACAACCTTAATGACCTCAGTCTCGCTGCCTTGTAGCTCTTCAACGGCCGCCAATGCGTTCGACGGAGGACGAGTTACCGGTACTAGTGGCGTGGTTACGTTTGCTGGCTTCTTGACACACCGGGACAGTAGGAGTTTTTTTAATCTCAGACAGAAGGCTATCACAGTTTTCAGACGATGCCAACTGGAGAAGGACTCAATCTTTTGCAAGATGATATTTTCGGTAGGAGGACTCACAGGATTGGCGATGGTAGCGAGGTTCTGTGCGCTACGGACTTCTGGGTCATCCGACATGATAGAAAATTCCTCAGGGACACACTCGATGTTCATTTCGTTGGACCACAAGAAATCTGGACCCTGAATCCACTTTGATGACGTCACGAATTCTTCCGCTGACACACCCCTGGAAGCCTCATCTGCAGGATTCTCAGTGGTTTTCACGTAATTCCACTGAGAAGGGTCACTGACGTCTCGAATCTGTTGTACCCGATTGGCTACGAATACATGAAACCTCCGGGCGTCGTTACATATATATCCGAGTACAACTCGACTATCTGTCCAAAAGAATTCCTTAATGTTCTCAAGTTCCAATTCCTTCCTTAATAGGTTGCTGATTTTCGCTGAAACCACGGCTGCTGTGAGTTCCAGCCTTGGGATGGTTACTGGTTTAACTGGGGCTACTCTCGCTTTGCCCATCAAAAACGAACAGTGGACTTTACCTTTGTCGTCGGTAGTTTTCAGATACGAGCATTGCCCGTACCCAGAAACACTTGCGTCAGAAAAATGGTGGATTTCTGTTGACGTCACAGGGCTACCATTTTTTGGTTTTAGGCAGCGCTCAATTTTGAGATTTTCCAATTGAACAAGGCTGGATCTCCATCGTTCCCTTAGTGGCCTGTGGGTGTCCGGCAGAATGGTATCCCATTCCTGGTTTTCTTTGCACATCGCTTGAAGGATGATCTTCCCAACAAGAATAACTGGAGCTGCAAAGCCTAGGGGATCGTATACTGATGAAATGGTGGACAGCACACCTCTTCGAGTAAGTGGTTGGTCCTTGATGGTAATCCGGAACTGAAAGGCGTCGACTTCAATACACCATTGGACTCCTAGCACTCTCTCTATGGGCAACGGTTCGTTAAGTAAGTCCAAATCTTTAATGTCGTTCGACCTGTCGTCAATTGGCAGAGATCCTAGGACCTCTTTAGAGTTTGAAATAAATTTATGTAGATGGAGACCCGCTGCTGAAAACATAGACTTGGCATTTTTTATCAACGTGATAGCAGCATCAGAGGTAGGGACAGATTTTAGTCCATCATCGACGTAAAAGTTTTTTTTCACGAACTCGGCGGTTTCGGTTCCAAATTCAGCTTCAAAATCACTTGCCATTTTTAACATTCCAAAGTTAGCACATGATGGCGATGAGACGGCCCCAAACAAGTGGACCGTCATACGGAACTCAACTGGTTTACCAAGACATTTGTCGTTATCCCACCATAAGAATCTAAGAAAGTCTCTATCTTTGGGATCAACTTGGAATTGGAAAAACATTTGTTTCACGTCACACATGAAAGCAATGGATTCTTGTCGAAATCGACATAACACTCCAACAAGGGAATTCGTTAAGTCCGGTCCTTGTAACAAAAGGTCATTTAAACATACGTCATTACATCTAGCACTGCAGTCGAACACAATCCTAATTTTGTCCGGCTTTTTCGAGTGGTATATACCATGATGGGGGATAAACCAAACTTTCCCATCACTCCGTTCGATATCTTCCTTTGGCACCTTTTCGGCATACCCATCTTTAATTATACATTTCATAAAGTCCTTGTAGTCACGAAAATACTTGTCGTCCTGATCAAAACGGCGTCTCAAACGTTTTAGTCGATGAAAAGCCTGAGCCTTGTTGTTGGGCAGTATACATGTTGAAGCCTTGAGGGGTAAAGGCATAGTGTAGTGTTTGTCGTTACCTTGACGAATTTCCTCCTTCATTTTAGTGAGAAACTTAGTGTCATTTACTGAGTAAGGCACATTATCAGTTGAAACGTCATTAAAGTCTTGCTCAAACATTTTTAACACTGTTGATGGTTGAATGAGTTCTTTAATGGCCACTCTAAAGGTATGTGTGACAGTTAATGGCTGATTAATTTCTTCAGTCGGACCGCCTATTACGTTGGTAGGAACGGTTCGAACCATCACCCTATGGCTTGTTCCGATTGGGTCTTCTGATTGGTCGGTGTTTTCCGGATCAGTAAAACCGACAATGCTCCATCCCAATTCCGTCCGCTGTCCGTATGGTTCGTTGTGTCCGGCTATTATGACGTCACGGGGCAAAAGGGCACGTGGACAATTGTAACCTATCAAAAGTCCCACTTCAACTTCTTGTAAGGGCATAAGTTGGTCGGATATTGTTTGTAGGTGGTGCCATTGGTTTGCAACTTCCGGTGTCGGGATATGGGATTTGTTGGCTGGCATTATATTTCTAGTGTAAGTAGCAGGCAGGGTAATTGTACTTGAACTATCATGGCCACGAATCACTAGTCCTTGAATTTTCTCACTTTCAACCAACTGGCTACTTGTTGACATAGTAGACAGTTGCAGATTAACTTTGGACCCGCTAACGCCGAGTCGATCACAGGTGTCATTCAGAATAAACGTGGTGTCTGATTGAGTGTCCAACAGAGCGTACACCAATATTTCACTCTCAACATTGTCTTTATGGGACAACCATACAGGCACTATCATGGAACACATAACAGATTGGCCCGAGTTCTTAATATTGTGAGAATGAGACGTGTTCACAGTTTTATTTCTTGTCTCACGGGCATTAACAAAATACTGATCGTCGTGTAAACATGTCGGGTGTCGATTTTCACAAGTTTCACAAACTAAACGCTGTTTGCAAAATTTCGAGATGTGATTTGGCGTTAGACAACCAAAACATAAACCAGTATTTTTCACAAAATCCTTCCGTTCACAAGGGGATAATTTCATGAATGTTTTACAGTCGTTCATATGGTGTTCATTTTTACAGTAAGCACACTTTCTGGGCGTTTGATGATTGAAGTTAGTTTTCCCAATGTAGGATTCTTTGGAGTCAGTCGAAAATGATTTCACTCTCACTGAGTTATTAAAGTCATTTTTCTTGGGAAATCGTTCAAGGGGCGTAACTCTTGTCTGCCTCTGTGGTTGGGACGTAACAATAGGCTCACAGGCAATCTTAGCTTCACCAGTTATAAATGTTACAAACTGGTCAAATGGGGGAAACACTTTATATTTTTCTTTCCACGACGACACAAATCTTCCCCATCTCAATACCAGCCACTCCGGTAATTTATGTAATAGTTTTTGGTTTTCTCTCACGTCATTGAGAACGTTTAACGCCTCAATACAATTCATAGCTGACTGACACTGTCTGAGGAAATCTGAAAACTTACGTAGGGCTACACCGTCTCTTGATTGAATTTTTGGCCAGTTTTCAAGTTTAGTGCGGAAGGCTTCCGCAATAGCGAAGGGGTCGCCGTATCTTTCCTCCAGTAACTGTTTTGCGTCTACAAAGGCTTGGTCGTTATTTACAAAAAAATAACCTTCGACCGCTTCTTTGGCCTGGCCCGACAAATACTTCTTTAGGAAATATATCCTTTCGGCAGGTGGAATAGCTTTCTGCTCTATGAGAGTCTCAAATGCACTTTTCCAGGCAGGATACGCCAATGGATCGCCCGTAAATACGTTAGGCTCTGGAATAGGGAGTCGGCCTAGGTGAACGTTGTCAGCAATTGCCCTAGCTAGTTGTTGTAATTCCGACGGAGGGGTACTGGTAATTGTTGGTTGATGTTGTATGATTACTCTGGGCTCCGAAGTTTGTTTATAACCGTCTTGTTTGTTTACATTGTTTACATTACCAGGTTGTGGACTGAATGAAGGGGCGTCTACGTTTAATTGGTGTTTGGGAGGGGATTGTGTGATATCTTTTAGATTGTCAATTGCCATGGGGGCATCTGATGTAAATACCTCTTGGTGTGTTGCCACATAATCACTCACATAATCACTGGGTTTAGTAGTTGGTAAGTCAATATGATCCATAACAGAAACGTCATTGCCACAAATACTTTCTCTTTCGATGTCTGTTATCGCCTTTAATTTTGCTTCAGCCATATCAATGTCTCTCATTGTTTGTATTTTTTCTAATTCAACTCGTTTTTGAGCCTCAATTTCCATAAAACGTAATTTTGATTTCAAAGCAGCGGCCTCTGCAGCGGCGTCAGCCCGTTTAGCCAAACTGGACGCATTCGAGTCTTTTGACCTCACGGATTGTCTCCCCTTACTTGTAGATGACACTTGGGATTTATTACAAGGCATTTCTAGGTCACGTAGGTGATCGGACACGTCCTTATTTAATTGAAAATGTTCTTGTTCTAATTTTTCAAATTTGTGTGATATTGTGTCGAGAAAGTCTTGAGATATTGTAGCCTTGTTTAAAAAGTTATAATCTTTTGAGACATTGTCCATGAATTTTGTTAGTTCGTTACGTGCCTCACGTAGTTTAATAGGGTCTTGAGAATCAGATAGTAATGTTTGTAATTGATTGGCACACTTACGCCAAGTTGAAATTGATGCTTTGAAATTTCGTTCTCGTTGTTCTTGTTGCCATTGTTGTAGTTCTTTTGTAGGTTTAGGGTCTCGTCTAGGGTCTCGTTCCGGGTCTACCTCCCCATGAGTTGCCTGGCCTTCATCGGGAATTATTTCTTGTACATCTCCAGAATCCATCGTTGATCGTCTCGTAGTTTCAAGAATCTGGGTGTTTCACTATGACGTCAGCCAAGCGCAAACTGACGTTGGGTTCGTGCGTCGTCAATGATCGAAGAAATTCCGTTTGTGTTTAATACAGCAGCTTTATTGTGAGACATCCAAGTTGTCTGCGTTCAATGCACCCATCGTTGGTGATTGAATGACTTTACATGAAAGGCTCCGTTTACAATAGTAAGCTCCGTGAAACTACAACGAAAGAAAGACGAAAGGTCGTAAATAACTAACTAACACGAAAACAGGACCACGAATGATCTTAACGTTACCTTTACGTTACGGTAATTTAGTGCGGTGGAAACTATCAATTAAAACGTGATTAAGTCATTCTAACAGAGTTACAATAAAGCTGAGTGTATGTTTACAACGAATAAATATCTCGGAGAGCATACTAACCACCATGGATTTTCTTACAGCAACAAATAACGCTTGCAATTATTTAACGTGGTATGGCTAACGATAGAGAGTTCTTGGTAAAGGGAGATAACTTCAGAGAGCATTTCAGCGAACGTTACAGGCACATTAGTAAATAACGATTCTACGTCAAAGGACACAAATCTGTAGCCTTGCTGAAATAGATCATGAGGAATCTGTTGGATTCTTTGTACAGCATCAAAAGTGTCCTTCAACGAAAATTCATTATCTGTCAGAGGTTTTAACAGTTTGGCTAGAAATTTTCCAACAGCAGAATAAGTAGTTCCAGTTGTATCGATGATTGGGCGGAATTTTGGGATATCTAAGAAGTCTTTATGGGTTTTAGGTAAACCATGGGCACGGGCATGTCTAGTTGATCTGGGTTTAATTTCAGTAAATTCCTCTTGTGTTATTTCATTCCGATTAAATAGAGTACGCAAATACCTTTGGAAAGTTTTAAGTTGCGTCAATGTTGGGTCATTTTGGAGGACACGGAATTTCGTTTTGTCATTATCAAACATGTCTTGCACAGTAGAGTAGTAGTTTTCCTTGTCCAAAAGTACTACCCCGTTTCCTTTATCAGGTTTAAGTATGGCAAATCTGGTTTTCATAGCTTTGAGTAGACGGATGCGATGGGAGTCGGTCACTAATCTTTTGTCGTTGAAGTCCAAAATATTGCAGGCTAGAGCTCGAATGGCATTTTTAACTTTTTCTCGTTTCATGTATCCTGTAGGAAGAAGGCAATAAGAGTGGAGTTTATCATGGAAGGTTTCTGCAGATATAATAACATCAGAGTCCTTGGGTGTAGTGGCAAGTCCATGCTTTAATCCAAATTTTAGAATATTTTCCTCTTCAGTAGTGAGGGTATGGCTGGTGAGGTTAAGAATTATCACATTAGGGTTATCCTGGATACCAGTTACATATGCAAATTCTTTAAGAAGGTTGTCAAGTTTCTTTTGGTGAACAGTATCTACATGTTTAAGACTCTTGTCAATGGGACGTTTGGCAAATTCTCTAAGACATAAAGCTTTCAACCAGGTAGTGCTTGTCATCAACTGTTTTTCTGAAAGTTGAAACTCTGCCTTGAGTTTTCGGATGGATATAACTTTCTCATGGATAGCATCTTTAAGAAGGCGATTGTGATACTTGCTGCGTAGACGTGGTGTTTTTGACTTCAGATAACTCCAGCGTATAAATTTTGGAATAACGCCATTCTCTCTACATCTCTTAAGGAAAGTAAGGTCTAACTGTGCTTTAGTGAATTTCTTGTAGATTTTCTGGAAAGAGGTGGTCCGATGGTGCAGTTCAGGGTCAGTGGTACGGAGCGTTGACCAATAACTTGTTGATCCACTGAATAGCTTCGCATAATGCAGTAGCAAGGTAACTCCGAATAAATTTAACAAACGCATATTGACGATTTCAATATTTCGACAAAGATATATTTGTCATCTTCAGGAAAATGTGATGAGGTAAGTACAGATACAGATATATATACAAGAATAAGATGTGATTTCTAGAGAACAAAGAGAGAATGGCAGTAGACTAAATATATATCTCTAGAAATCACATCTTATTCTTGTATATATATCTGTATCTGTACTTACCTCATCACATTTTCCTGAAGATGACAAATATATCTTTGTCGAAATATTGAAATCGTCAATATGCGTTTGTTAAATTTGTCTTAACCACCTACTGATGTTGTTAATTGCTTATATATATATTAGTCTACTGCCATTCTCTCTTTGTTCTCTAGAAATCACATCTTATTCTTGTATATATATCTGTATCTGTACTTACCTCATCACATTTTCCTGAAGATGACAAATATATCTTTGTCGAAATATTGAAATCGTCAATATGCGTTTGTTAAATTTATTCGGAGTTACCTTGCTACTGCATTATGCGAAGCTATTCAGTGGATCAACAAGTTATTGGTCAACGCTCCGTACCACTGACCCTGAACTGCACCATCGGACCACCTCTTTCCAGAAAATCTACAAGAAATTCACTAAAGCACAGTTAGACCTTACTTTCCTTAAGAGATGTAGAGAGAATGGCGTTATTCCAAAATTTATACGCTGGAGTAATCTGAAGTCAAAAACACCACGTCTACGCAGCAAGTATCACAATCGCCTTCTTAAAGATGCTATCCATGAGAAAGTTATATCCATCCGAAAACTCAAGGCAGAGTTTCAACTTTCAGAAAAACAGTTGATGACAAGCACTACCTGGTTGAAAGCTTTATGTCTTAGAGAATTTGCCAAACGTCCCATTGACAAGAGTCTTAAACATGTAGATACTGTTCACCAAAAGAAACTTGACAACCTTCTTAAAGAATTTGCATATGTAACTGGTATCCAGGATAACCCTAATGTGATAATTCTTAACCTCACCAGCCATACCCTCACTACTGAAGAGGAAAATATTCTAAAATTTGGATTAAAGCATGGACTTGCCACTACACCCAAGGACTCTGATGTTATTATATCTGCAGAAACCTTCCATGATAAACTCCACTCTCATTGCCTTCTTCCTACAGGATACATGAAACGAGAAAAAGTTAAAAATGCCATTCGAGCTCTAGCCTGCAATATTTTGGACTTCAACGACAAAAGATTAGTGACCGACTCCCATCGCATCCGTCTACTCAAAGCTATGAAAACCAGATTTGCCATACTTAAACCTGATAAAGGAAACGGGGTAGTACTTTTGGACAAGGAAAACTACTACTCTACTGTGCAAGACATGTTTGATAATGACAAAACGAAATTCCGTGTCCTCCAAAATGACCCAACATTGACGCAACTTAAAACTTTCCAAAGGTATTTGCGTACTCTATTTAATCGGAATGAAATAACACAAGAGGAATTTACTGAAATTAAACCCAGATGAACTAGACATGCCCGTGCCCATGGTTTACCTAAAACCCATAAAGACTTCTTAGATATCCCAAAATTCCGCCCAATCATCGATACAACTGGAACTACTTATTCTGCTGTTGGAAAATTTCTAGCCAAACTGTTAAAACCTCTGACAGATAATGAATTTTCGTTGAAGGACACTTTTGATGCTGTACAAAGAATCCAACAGATTCCTCATGATCTATTTCAGCAAGGCTACAGATTTGTGTCCTTTGACGTAGAATCGTTATTTACTAATGTGCCGCTTAAGAAAGTAACTGATATTATCCTCGATCGTGTCTACCAACAAAAACTTATACCTACTTCACTTAAGAAAAGCACGCTTAAGAAACTAATTATTGACTCTTGTACAAAAACACCATTTTCTTTTAACAAAACGTTATACCAACAGATTGATGGAGTATCTATGGGATCCCCTCTTGCCCCAACATTAGCCAATATTTTAATGACTGAACTAGAAAAGGTGGTTGTGAATAATCTCATTACCAATGGAACAATTAAATTCTATATCAGATATGTAGACGATACGTTAGTTTTAGCCAAACCTTCAGAATTCAACAAGATCATCACTGAACTAAATTCTTTTCATCGAGATATTAACTTTACGCACGAGGAGTTTCCAGACTTTACTGATATCCATTTTCTGGATATAAAGATCAACCAAGGACTGTCTACATCTATTTTTCGTAAGATAACTAATACTGGTCAATATGTTCATTTAAACAGTTTTGAGCCCTGGAAAATGAAAATAGCCTGGGTGAGAGCTCTTGTTACTAGAGCATATAAGATATGTAGCTCCCCTTCGCTATTTAATGAAGAATTAACATGTGTCCGCAAGTTTCTTTCATGGAACGGTTTTCCCAAATCTGTTTCGGCCAAACTTATTAAACGTTTCAAGGACTCCTGTGGTGCCCCTAAACCAAGAATTGATAAGACCATTCCGAGAATTTGGCTTCATCTCCCGTATGTCGGACCAGAGGGGGAGAAATTGTGTCAACGATTCATCAAGAAACTTAAGAGACTACTGCAAAAACCTGTTGTAATTATTGTTCGTTGGAATACCACGAAAATCAGTGCTTTCTGCAATACGAAAGACCCAACACCTCTCCCGTTAAAAAGCAATATTGTTTATTCGTTTAAATGTCCTGGCTGTTCTGCGTCTTACATCGGTAAGACAGAACGTTGTTTAATTGAAAGAGTTAAAGAACACGCGACCGGTAACAGTGAAGTTTATTCCCACATTTATGAATGTGAATTATTTCAATATTGCAAAGACCTCTTTGACCTGCCTAATAGACTTGATAACTTATGCCCTTCCTCCCTCCCACAGTTTGTTCTAAATAACACCAAAATAATAGACAGTTCTAATCACTGGTATGAACTTCTCTATAAAGAAGCGTTAGCAATACGTCGGAACTCTCCCCAGCTAAACACAGGTGTTAAAGCCTCTAAAGAATTGACACTTTTTAGATAACTTTTTGTCTTCTGCTTGTTTATTAGTTGTTTTTTTTTTTCCCCCTCAATACTGTTTATTACTATTATTAGCATTAGTCCAATTCATCTTAACCCCCTACAGATACTTTTAGATATATTTGTCCATTTTGCTTGTTTATTAAGTCTGTTTATTCTTATCATTGTCTGATCTGTGCTACCCCCCCCCCCCCCTCTTAGAATGTTATTATGTTTACAATTTTGTTTATTCCTAAGCCTGATCTGTCTTAACCACCTACTGATGTTGTTAATTGCTTATATATATATTAGTCTACTGCCATTCTCTCTTTGTTCTCTAGAAATCACATCTTATTCTTGTATATATATCTGTATCTGTACTTACCTCATCACATTTTCCTGAAGATGACAAATATATCTTTGTCGAAATATTGAAATCGTCAATATGCGTTTGTTAAATTTATTCGGAGTTACCTTGCTACTGCATTAGTCGTAGTAAGCTCGTGTAAATTGGTTTTCTTAGCAAATTTAAACATGTTACGGCGGCAAGTGTGCCTTTAACGAAATACAAACGCGGACAGTGATGTTAATTTGCACTCATGTTATTTAAAGTTTTGCAGACATAACAGCCGTTGACATTTTTGATAGAATTGTACAGTAAAGTAGAGCAAATTTCTAAATAGCTTTCAAAATAATTTTGAAGAACCCGTGATTCATTGGCAGAATTCTAAACCAGAGTCCAGATGTAATGCAAACCATCTAACGCCAATGATTTTCCATTAGCTAAATTTTATCTGAAATTTCAGAACAACGATACATTTTATGGATTGACTAACATTCGAACTCGTAACCCATTGACTGACGTCTGTCTGGCTTGTCCCTCAGACGATCAACCTACATGTACTGGCATAGTATCACTTGACATTTAGTGAGCCTAATTAGTCTGGGACGTTAAACAGGTAGCCAATCTGGCATTTGTGAAAGAAAAACATTTTGCACAAGCTCACTATACACGTAAAAACACTAAAATTAGATATATATGTCTAGTTCAGTTTAAAATGTTGAAATGTAAAAGTTGCAGTCGGAACATTAACCAATCTGTGGTGGATTTAACTCACTTTAGTTTCTGTGTGGGCTTTTCATTAGTATGCCCTTGTTGTCAGGTACTAGCCAACGGTCTTGGCTTTCTTCCGGGCGAGGGCTTGGTTTTGTCCCATATTAAATCGGCATTTAAACGAAACAGCTGAATCTAGCGTAAAACCAATCTATCATTCCATCAATTACTTGAGGAATCGCAGCTCTATCGGCAGACTGTTTTGTGTCCCCCAAGAAAAATCATTATGCCGTAGATCTCAGATTAAGTCACTAAAATAGGTCAACCGTCACCGCGTTTAGATGACATAAGTTTGGTTCAAAATTGTTAAGGGCGCTTATGCCAATGTTCGACATTTGTTGACATTGAGGGTACCAAAAATTTCAACTTTTTAATGCAAATTCATATTAACAGAGAGGCCCAACACTTTTGAATTCTGGCAACAATGAATTGTTTCCAACCTTTTCCATCTGTGAAGCCCAAAAACCCTTTTTAGAGTCTAGTGTGTCTGTATAGGCCTACTCACCAGCTCCTGAGGCGGCCAATCCCAGCGCCACAGCCAATAGTAAATATATCATATGGGACATCTTTGCGACCTACAAAATAACATGCAGCATTATTTTGGTTTAAAATGTCCTGAAAACCTTTGTCACTTGTTACAATTTAATCAGAATTTTGGAGAAAAGTTGCGAGTTAAGGGTTAAGTCGGTAAGTAGCTCGCCTGTGGAAAGGTGCATGGGATGGTTTCTTTGATTGGTGAGTTCAGTTCTCGTCTGGACTTTTCTAGGTCCATCAGTGTCAGTTATTTACTAATTCAGTAGTTTCCATTATGATGGTGGCAATAGCTTAGGCTGAAAAGGGAGATTTTGAAAGCAGACCAAAAAGTGTCGCTCGTTCTGGTATTTTATACGCATTACAGTATATGGCGGAGACAATCGCTAATATATGTATTTGATACCTTTGGGTATGCAACTTTTCTGCTCATTTTCGTCTCCAACAGTAGAATATGTAAATAAAAATGGTACTTCAAAATTTAATCTTAAAGAATATTTCCCATTTTATTTTGGCTCGATTTAATACAGCTGATATATTCCTTAAAACAGTTTGATCATTGATGCATCCTCCCACCCCCGCAATCTATCGCTTTAAAGAAATACAGTTACAAAAATGTGTAAACAAAATTATCTTTGTGGTTACAACTAAAGGTGTATCTTGTTTACAAATCGGGTTGATAGAAAAATACATACCATAAACATAAGAAAAAACTTTAGCTTACATTAAGCCTTGGTTCTTAATTGTATGAATCTCTGCGGATAAAATGTAAGTACCTGCTAAAGCGTCTAAATCCCTGCCTGTAATCTTCGCTCGAGTCCAGCTGAAGGCGAACTGAAAGACCTTTTAGTGCGTAGACGTTTTTTTAAACTATTCCAAACTACCTTTCTTCATGGTTGACCTTCTGATCAATACATCTGAACTCTTCTACTCGGGAGGCGCTAATTTACGCACGTGCCTTTTCCCGCCTATTCCCACTTAAGGTAAATTCCACACTCTCAACGTTGCATATGACACCGACACGTCAGAAAGTTTCCGGCATTGCCTCTAGGTACAATGTATTACTTCGCGGCCAGGAAAAAAATCAAAGCGAGTTCTTCAACTTTAATTTAAGTAAATGTTCATATTATTTCGAATAAGTTATATATACATTGGACGACAACTCTTCACGCCAAATCACCCAACCCTTTTTTTATATTTCTACAAGTAGATGAGCTAAATACAAAACTTAATATACAAACTTAATAAAGGTTCAAATTGGAAATATCGTTGGCCAAGGTTGCATCTAAATCAAGCTGTGAATAAATTGGGAACTCGTTTAGGATGGGAGCGCGGCGTCAAGGAGAGTCACTTTAAATTAGCACTAACGGAGTATTCACGATTCAAAGTGGAGATAGGCGATTCAAAACCCTATTGATGCACGATTCCATTCCTGTGGTTCGAGATGTAAAGCCCAATTGCATGATAGAGTTTGTTCTAGATTCAAGACCCGACTCCAGGCTGGAGGTGGAAGACTTACAACCCGATTTCATCCCGGTAGTTCGAGATAAAAAGCCCAATTGCATGCTGGAGTTTGTACTGTATTCAAGACCTGACTCCCAGTCAGATGTATGAGATCCACAGCCCGACTTTTGGATGATACCAGCAGCTCGGGATTCAACTTTCGACTCCATGCTGGAGTTTCGGAACCCAAACCTCCGACCCGCCTGGGACTGTGGCATTCAAAACCGGTGGAAACACAACAAAGGGATAGCTTTAAGTTCAGCAAATATAACTAGATGATTGACGTTGAAGTAAAAACAATATGTATACGGTTGAACCTGTCACAATTGAAATATAGCCAAAAAAGCAAACAAAATTTAAATCACTGGTACGAGCATCACTTCTAAACATGACTTAAACTACAACCTCATCTCGAGACGCGTATTACTAAAAAATGTGTACTTTTGAGGAAACAATTATGTTAACAGAATATGATAATGGTGGCAGCTCATGCCAGTTTAAGGTTGTCTTGGTATTTCAAAACATATATGCTATCAGTTATGGTCAGTTAATGAAACGAAGATCCAATTCACATTCATACGATTTAAACAATGAATTGGGAAATTAACTCATAGCCAGTTATGCATATAGTGTTTATACGCTACCAAGTTTATGATCAATGAATGTTGTCATCAGACTATTACTGTGATTATGTAAAAGAGGCAACTCTTGATACTTCAAGAAAGAATTTAAAATGAGTGTAATTCTCGTGTTAACATAACAGGTCCTGAACGGCTTAAACGGAGTTGAGTATATGTGTTAAAGCCAATCGGCACACACGACGCACAAACTTCGGGTAATCTCCCGTAATCCCCGCAGCCACTTTAACTAAATGTTTTACACGGGTCCGTCGTGAAATTGGGCTGTTCTACCACTAATTAAGCCGTGGTCAACTATTCCGGACAGGGTCGAAAAGGTCAATTAGAGAATGCGCTGACTTAATCCGACTCGTGCACGACAGAAAAGGGGAGGTAATTTGTGTGGGTGTGTTGTCATTTCATTATTTAAAGCGTGAACAAACGAGAAGGTTTATATATGTTTTTTAAGACTATTCTTGGTTTTATACCAACATTTCCGTAAATTGTGTATTAATTTATTTTGGGCACTATGCTATGTGGCAGGGTTTTACCAACAAGCCAGGTTTCGTTTTGCTCTAAACTAGCAACACCGCAAAATAATCGAAATAAGCTTGAGTACGGCGAGATTGAGATTATAAAGCAATTAATCTATCACTCTTCGGAAAATTTCGATAAATTGAACTTGCACTGAATGGTTGTCAGGAGCCAACAGAATGTCAGACGTGCCCTCTGGGCAAAGTTTTCTCCTTTTACTAAGGCTCGCTATAAAGCCGCACAGCAAATAATCTTGAGTATGGTGTAACACAAATAAATGTCTATATTCTCTTTTCCCCTGTGCCTTGGTGTTTAGAAATATATAGGCCTATGTCTGTCGTTCAATTTTACGAAAAATGAAATCCTACGAATAACTAAATTCAAGGAGTCTCCTTGTAGTAAACAATCCTTAAGTAACTATAACCTATTTTATAATCCAACCGATTAGAGGGATTGTAATATATTTTAATTATTGTATAGAAGTAAAAAAAAAAAGATTTGAATAAGGATGCTTTGCAACTTTAACAGAAAGTCCCTGAGCAAATCTAAAAGAAAGGCAATACCTTCCGATTGACGCTGCAAATACAGTTCACTAACGGTTCCAAAAGTAAACAAATTGGCGTTGAATGTCACCATGACGTTAGTAATCGGAAGGTCTACTATTTTGAATTTTGTTTTTGTTTTGATGTCTAATAAATTCAATATGAGTTTTAAGCCACCCGATAATCTAAAGGATTTAACAAGAAAAGGCGAGTTATGATAAACTATATAATTTATTGTAAAACATATACAAAAATATAAACAAACGATCAAATTTATAAAAATAAAACTCAAATATCATTTCTCTAAATTGCATGCACAAGATGAGTATAATAAATATGTTACATAAAACATACAAAAATATGTAAAATCAGCCAAAATTTAAATATAAAGCGCATACATTATATTTTGACAAAGAACAAAATTGTTATTTTAAAAAAGACAAATCTTTCTTTTTTGTTCAGATCGATCGGAGACTTGTTCCTGTCTTACATAACGTTATCTTGTTCTTTTGTTCGCTATACCATTGTCTTAAAAGATAGATGATGTTAAATATTTGTTCTTCAACAATCTACAATATAGTAGTTATAGTTGTCCAAAGCGGGCACTAAACCGTAGTGTTTCCTATGAATGTAGAACAAAAATACAGTTTCTATTCTTGTCTTCCTTTATCGTCATATTAAACTTAATTAAAGATTTTTCATAATGGTTTTATAAAGCTTACTTATACGGCAGAGTTTTTTATATCACAGAGAAGCGAGCAAGGGAGATAATTAAACATCGTCCAGCGATATCGATTTAGTAAAGCATTGAACAGTATTTTAATCTATCAAGGATTCATATACATGTTTGACTAAGGATTAAGGTGTGATTATGGATTGACTAGATATCCCGATAAATCGTCAGTACTTAGGAGTAACTCGAAGACCAGCTTCGTGTTAGACCACACGAAATTTAAGGTCACCAAACATGCTTTTTGTTCATACTATTCCGCAAATATTGACAAAGAGTGATACGGCAATTTTAAGAATAAGACTAAAATATGGCTTAAAGTTTTAAGAATTTTAGCACAAAAACAGCTCATTTGGCACTAGAAAACGACAACTTTAGTGTAATTTGTGAAGAAGTCTTTGCTTGATGAATTGCACTGATTGAAACCAAAAATACCTGAATTCAAAACTAATACATTTCTCATGTTGTCGATAAAAGTTTATGGCACATTTCGAGACCTTTAAATTCGTGTTTGAGCTTCGATACTTTGTGACTCTCGAAGACGCGGACTTTCAATGTTAACCACCACAGCATCAGATGGCCGTGGAGTTCTCCGTGATACGGAGCGACTTATGAAGTCTAATCGATACTGGTCATTCTTCCTTTTCTTGCTGCTTTGTTTACGGGTGTGACGACCTAAAGTTGCTGAACGTATCAGAGGAGAGGAAGGGTCCTCTTGGAATCGAGCTTTTCGTTTTTGCTTGCTTGTCATCCTCCGGACATTCCTCTCGAACAATTTTTGTAGCTGAGGCACATCGCCATCATCGCCATTTCCAATGCTGGAATCCTCCGTCTTTTCAGATTCGTTGTCGGAAATCTCATCGTCAGAGTAATCGGGCTCGGGTTCTACGGTTGCTAAGCGACGAGTTTCTTCTAGAGCAAACTTTACAAAGTCTTCTTCGCCGAAGTTATTCTTCAGCCAGTCAACATGTGTCGTAGACATGAGATGTAGGAAAGTTCCCCATCGGTGGGCGAACATGGCCAGGAATTGAAGTACCAGGATGAATGCGAATACTGCCAGAAAAAGGAGGGAAAGCGGTTCGTATTTTCCTTCAATAAAAAATCCTCTTATTTCGTCTTCCAATACTTGAAGCTGAATGGTAATAACTGTCCACAAAAAGTTCACAAGCATAAAGGCAAACACAACGTTATTTCTCAGGGAGATCAGATCGTTTTTAATCTTTTCTTTATGCGCTTTGTCTTCGTCCAATGGATGGAGGTATTTCCCAATTATGTCTTTCCAGAACTCGGCCTCCTTGAGATTCAGTTTTTGTTGACGTCCTCTGCCGACGAAATCCACCTGACCCCAATCGACGTCGGGTATTTTCACTACTTGTCTGAAACTTTGCGCCATGTTGACAGGCGGTAGTCCTGGCGACCGTGTGTTATGCTCGGGTTCCTGTTCGTCTTGGCTACTAGCTTCCCCTTCCTCTGCAGTCGTCAAGTTCTTGTTCTCCTCGGATTGTTCATTTTTGTTTCTCATTATTCCTCGAACCAACTCCTTCACTTCTTCAACAACGGTTCCAAGACCAAGCCAGCCTAGCAGACCACGTGTGCGTTTCTTCTGCTGTTTCTTCAACATTTCCTTCCGTTCAAGTTCCATTTCTTCAGCAGACAGCTTTTTGGGTAATTCTCTCGTCCCCCAAGACACGTTATGCATGTTACAAAGGTAGAATACAGTCAACAGGATGAAGGTGGACGGAACAGTTAGGAAGTACAGAATACCATAAATCAGTGACGTGAATTCTTGGGGATGAAAACTGCCAGCGATAAAGAATATCGCCCCCATACCGGTCAAGAAGATTACGTTAGGACTTGAGAATTCTTCTTTGACAATGTTGAAAATAGTCCCGACTGTTACGATCACCATGACAACCGTGTAGAGGGCGCTCAAAACTCCAGCTACGTTTAACTGAGTCTTGGTCTTGCATTTCATACAAATGACGGTAAAGAACAAAACGGGAAGAACAGACAAAGCATATGAAGGCCAAAGTCCAATTTTCAAGATGGAATAGTATGATCCGGTAATGACCAATACGACGGTAGAGGGCGCTAGAATCGTGGAAGCCATTAAGACAAACTGATACAAAATGTACAGCTTGCTGATGTTATCGTTCACTTTGACGGTTGTTCTCCAGCTTGCTAGAAGATCAATTTGATTGGCCATTGTAGAAGGGGACCATCTTCTTCTCTGATTAAAAAATTCCTCAAACGTTTCCGGAGCAAAGGTCAAAGCATCAGCACCTGCGCAATAGTCGATTTTGTGCCCTTGCTGAAGAAGTAAAGTACAAAGCCAACGATCTTCACCTAAAACAGAAAATAACATTAAAATTTTAATATAATTTGTCAACAATTTTGGTGAGCAAGTTACAAAAATAAATGAGTGGCCTGGTGTATTTTGGGTATAATCACTCAATTTTATTAAGGTTTAACAAAAGAAAATACACGTAAAACAGTTCTTATTTTTTTGTACAAAACTCCATTTATTTCTATGTATCTTCCACATTGGGTATATACAAATGGGATATCGTTACCCAAAGCGTTTGTTTTTCATATTTTTTAAAACAACACATTCTTCCCGAGAACAACTTCTGATGCAATTTGCTACCCGTTCAACTACGTTCTCTACCGCCTTCAGCTGCCTAATGGATCTTAATATATTCTACAACATACCTTGTTCGAACTGTATATAATGAGTGGCCTCCGTAGGTTTAGTGGTGTAAGTTTTCAAGACATTGTCATCCATTATGGCGGATCCTCTGAACAAACTGAAGCATCCAGGACAACAAAGGACACAACCAAATACATGTTCTGCAGCCTTCTGAAGCCAATGGCCCACCGAGTACTCAAACTGCTGATACCATACCATAGGCCCTGAAATAAAATTCACGAAAATTGTAAAACTATATGGTCGTGGGGTAACTGTATAAGCGGCCAAATCGGTTTCAGTAACGAATAACGCTTAGATTTATAGAGAAAGGTTTGCAAAGGGGGGTAACTCACCAGAGCCAATTGGATGGATTCGACCACAGACGGCACCGACTTTCTTATTCTTCTTCATTCTATCCAACAACAACTTAACTGCATCCGGTTTGAAATCCACGTCACCGTCCAAAGTCAAGATAAATGTATTTTCGGCCTATTGGTGATAGAAAAGAAAAAAAATTAAAGAAAACCGATTAAAATTTCATCTTTTTGAGAAGTATAAAATTATACGCTTATAACGCTTATAACGCTTATACGCTTATAACTTAATTATACATGAGATAAATAATGTCTCAAATATATGGTACAGAATAGTTCGCTGAAAGTACTAAGCTGCAAAATCGCTTCAGAAACAGGTGTAAAATATTCTACCTTTTCGAATTTGTCTCGCGCGATTCTTCTAAACATGGCGCTGATTGGTCCGGCTCGAATACGACGTTTTTCTTTCTTTGCATCACTCTTCTTACGGTTTTTGGTCATTGTAGAATATTCACTCTCTGATCGGACACTGAATTCTTCTGCCATGGCCTTTTCTGCAGCTTCAGAACCCAGAAGTCTGAACCCGAGAAGGTAATACAAGTACATAACCTGTAAAGGTAAAACAATAAATTTAATGTGTGCACATTGAGATTGTAGAGATCGGGCATAAGTTACATCTGCGGAAAACCGCTTTAAAAAGCAACACATGATCGCAAGTCTAAAGGCGCAACTGCAGTAGAGATCATATGCATTATGCACTTACCAAAACGAGCGCCAGAAAGCGTGTTGTAACCCGCAATTTCAAATAGCATACAGGTTTGTGCTTAGATTTTGTATTTAAATGACAAAAAGTAGACATACCTGAGACCATCTCTTCCTGTGGCGTATTTTGTTCTTATCCTTCATGTGAACCACCATCTTGGTATTCCCAGGCATTGTCCACGTAAGACGTCCCCCATACGGTGTGCTGGCGCGTTCAGGAGTCGGGATGAAGATTGGACCTTTTGCAACCGATCTGAAATGTACAAAGACCAAACATAAATATACTGATGATTTATTGACTATTGTTTTGGACAGAATGGCAAAAGTATCTCGTTTATGTGGCTGCAATAGAACTTTTGTTAGGAGGCGGGGAGGGGGGGGGGGTGTAGGGGTGGGACTTGATCCCAAGAACGAAGGAAACTCATAAGCTTTTCGTACCAGTTTTATAAATATATATGATACGGTCCGTTAAGAGCTCGAATCAAACTTCATCGAAAAGTTCCACGACAATGTATTCAAGCTTGTTTCCAATAAGTTAGACAAATATGCAATTTCAATATTAAAACCTGCGATTTCTGTTCATTCTTAAAGGGGCATGAGCTGCCAAAATGTTGATATTTTGACGTAAACACAGAATGTTGAAATTATCGGCTATTTTTCTCAAGACGTATAATTCAGAAGCTTTTTAGTGCTTCTAGTCTCAAAAATGTACGATAAAGTATCGTTTTGAACTAACTTTGACTTAGAATGAATGAATGGTCGTCCCGGTTATTTAAATTTTGCTACTTTTCGAACACGTTTTCGGTTCGTACAGGGCACATACTGTATGGATTTTCCTCATTCCAACGCCAATCATTTAGTTTTTCGATGGCCTTCAAAGCCTCTTACTGCCGTGACGATCAGAAATTATGAAAAAAGTGTGAATTTCGGCAGCTCATGCCACTTTAAATATTAAATGTCTATCTAAGTTATATCAACAAGTCATACAAAGAGGCAGGAAATACCATATAGCAATAAAAAACTTACCGTGCAGCGTCCGGTATACAGTCACACAATTGCCTCACAAAGGAGTTTGGAATTCGACCTTGTCCGTCATCAGTGTCTTCAAACGCGTCATCAAAAATAACATGCACTGAAACAGAGCAACAACGTTTGTTAATTTAAATATAGTTTTTTAAAGCTTGAACGATCTTGAACAATTAGTTACTAAAATTCACTACATTTAACTGTTCAGCCATTTTTGCTAGTAACAGAGAATGCCACTGTATAAGGGGAATAACTCTTGGGTCGAAGTGTTGAAGCTTAGAGAGGTAAGTCTCAGAGTTCCTAACGAGTCCGTTTGTAACTATTTGAAAACAATTATCTAGAAATCGATTGCTGACGTCATACCTTCTAAATCATAATAATCCGGGTCACTGATTTTCAGCTGATCCTGGGCGATTCGACTTGCGCAGTGAACGTAGTCCAAGCTGTCAACAGAAAAATATACAAATTATATATTAAATCAATCCAGTGTGATACAAAATGCCCTTAGTTCCTTTGTTTACTTTTTATTACTCTCAGCGGTATTCCAACTTCCTTAGACCCCCTTCAGTTGACTGATTGATTGCTATTTTACGCCGCACTCAAGATTAGCTCTTGACATTCGGTGAGGATTCGACGGAGGATGGTTGGTTGTTTTTGCTTATCGGCACGTCCATTCGCATGAATCTGTCGGGGGAGTAGGTATGGAGATACATTTCAATGTTAATAGAGATTATCTTTCCATGAAGAAACTAGTTTTTTTCTTCGTTTAAACATCAGTGGGAAGCAATTGATTTGTGATCGTCTTCTAAATTTATATGAACTAATCTGCTCTACGATGAACTTGCGGTGTAATTCGTTATCCTGTCTCCCAGGAGAAAGTAAATGTCCATTTAGAAATATATAACAAGATATTTTCTGAGATATGTCATCAAAACATGTGGTACCAAATCTAATGCACATAAACATCAACGACGTTTATAGATGTCAGCCAATCAGACATATTTATTGTTTACCAATCAAAAAAAGTTATCTCTTTGATGTTAAAAATATAGGTTAACTAACCGGAACAAGGATTTGAGTAACTGGGTCATTTCCCTACGTGTCTCGTGCCACATTGTTGCGCAGACGTAGACCATTGGCGTCTCTCCCGCATATCCGGTTGTTTCTTCCAGCTGTATCCTGTCTCTGAACAGCATCCATGATTCTTTATCATCACGTCGGCGGCGCATCATCAGTGACGTAGAAGGGAGAACACCCTCGTAATTCGGCATAACGAACAATCTGTGAAATTTTGGATATCATAGATGATAACATGACAAACCAACATTGTAGATACATTGTAACAACATAAACAATAACCTCAATATCTCAAATTGAAAAATTGAAATTGAAATTGAAATTAAATTGAAATTGAAATTGAAATTGAGTAGTTAATCTAAGGCAAATAAGGGGACTTTTCATCATATCGATAAAAAATGATAACTATTTTATGGGATTTTTTGATCCCTATTGTATCTATTAAACGATTGATATTTTGCGCCACCCTCAAGATGCTTCCATTGAATAGAACGTTTTATGGGATAAGAATTGAACATCGATTTCTAATATATTTTTTACAGTAGTCGAAAAGTATCAATCTTCCACCGAAAGAAATTAGACTTATAAATTTTGGTAAAAAAAAAAGATTGAATTATTTTTGTAGCTGCAGTGAACGAAACATATGTAAGGTCTTAAACTAACCTGTCTAACTTAGCCATTCTTGCGTTTTGTGGGAACCAGACATGGGACAGTATGATCAAATACGACAACCAGAGAATTCCTGCGCAAGTCAGAGGGATCCAAAGTTGGGTCCAGTCCAGAACCGGGCAAAGCCAATCGGTCGTGTACCAGTGGATATCCATGAATTCGAATCGACATTGACAGAATACGATGACGACAGCACCGATTGGAGATAACATCAGGGGAAGAGCAAACGCTTGTGCTTGCATGTGAAGCTTACAAGCCATTCCAGATAGGTAAGCACAGACAAAGCCACAGCCAATATGAATGTACATCAGACCGTAGTAGGAAAAGTAATCGTTGACGCCATTGCCAGAATTTACTGCGGAGTAATCGGGCAAAAGGAAAACGTGACCGCCAACAATGTAATGTGTGATGAGGACTGTCAAACCGATTTTCAGAGGGCCCAATAAGAAGTATGTCGTGTCTCTTGTTTCATGCATACTTATTTTCCACTGCAAAAGAGGAATTCTCAATTTTCCACACAAGAATTCCCAATCGTCGGAAACAAAGTTTTCCCACCAGCTTAAAGATATACACAAAATGGCGACCGGAAGTTCCCATCCAACAGATTGCGCCGGTGCGACGAAAGTCTTCGTACTTCCGTCTGCTTGTGCTGTGACAATTCCGTCAGCGTCAAGGAAATTCCGTGTCATAAAAACGGGAATCGCTGCCAGTTGAACCAAAAGTGCCAAGATATTCATTATTGTAACGACCCACCCTTTCCAACCTTGGTTGGGTCGTCGAAAATACGTCATTACTTTAAGAAAACCTGGTATCTGACAAAGGGCCAGACAAATGATGATTCCGTTGAAGAAATTGGTTGAAGGTAGCACACGAAATACAAGTAAACATATCCCCAGAGTTTGTAAACCTTCGATGATGGCAGCCTACAAGTACAAAATTACAAATGACAAAAAATTAAGACATCACCACGTAGTAAGTTATTTTGATCAACACGAACTTTCGACACCTGTACTGGTAAACTGGTCATAAAGAGAGTTTCAAACATTTCTTACAAAATTACAGTTTCAAAAAAAGGTGAGACAATAGCGTTCTTTTTATAGTGAAATAATAATAGTAATGCTTTGTTTTCACTACAAGTCATATATCCCTGTAACCATAATTTGCTGGACAAAGCAAACTAAAAGCGTGGTTATGGTTTGAAAAACATCAAGTATGTAATTTTACAAGAGGCTATTGTTGTAGATTTATTTCGATCTAGACCTAGATTCGTCCAATGATTGGTCGAACAACCCATTTATGTTAAAGCTAATCTCCTGTCAGTCGTCAACCTAATGAAATATCATAGGCTTACTTTATTACAACAATTTATGATGGGGTATAAAGGTCTAAATGATATACCTCTTTTTAACACAATTAGAAACTTGTCTCCGTGGTTATTTTAGACAAGAAGATTTTCCCTGTGCCCGTGTGTTTTAGTGTTCAAAAATATGTTGAAGCTAGACACAGATTATCAAGTAGAAAGAACCTTATATGTTGACCATCTTATCCTTTATATTGTACTACATTTGTTTCCAAATTGAATACTTACACCAATCAGATTCAAAACCGACGGCCATTCCTTGTAGCCAAACAAAGCTCTCATTACACTGAAGACCCACGTGACCGCAATAGGAGTACATATACAGAACAACAACAACGATGTATATTCATTGACTTCAGTGGC
Organism: Lepidochitona cinerea; assembly: GCA_963971465.1. Taxonomy (NCBI): domain Eukaryota; kingdom Metazoa; phylum Mollusca; class Polyplacophora; order Chitonida; family Tonicellidae; genus Lepidochitona; species Lepidochitona cinerea. The sequence continues at coordinate 5,877,047 of OZ020565.1, forward strand.
AGTCTGCAAAAACAAGGAAAAAATAAGTAAGTTAAATGTGAATTTACTATTTTCATTTGATTGAGTGGTTGACTGATGTTTTACGTCACACTCAAGATTATTTCTCTTTTATAGCGGCGTTGCCAGGTTTAGTGGGGATAGTTGAAAACAAGTAGAGGAGGATAACTGAAGACAAGTAAAGTATACAACAATACATCTAACAATTTGACAATTACGTAAACAAATTGCAAGCACAGTTAAAGGAATACATGGCTATCTTTTACAAATATTTCCTTTTCTTCATCGGTTGAAGATAGCTGAGACAATATTCTTTATATCATTCCAAAGTAAACAGCTTAACATTTTATGGTTTAAAATCCGATTTATTTCCCTGTGAACTTACTTTTCTGAACTGTGATGCCAACAACAACAGCGAGACTTTACTTGAGACAGTTCCCAACAAAATGGCCACCAGGAGAATAAAGTAGACAATGAGACGAATAACTTTGAGGATATTTTTCCAGACCTCTCCGCCATCTTCAACTTCTCGTTCTGTATCTTGAAACACGTCATAAGGTTTCCTAAATCGCCGAATAAAAAACCAATGAAATATGGGCTTGATTTCGAAAAAGTTGACATTAAAAATCAACAAAACAGAGACAATGGCAAACGAACCTGGAGCCTGTTTCACAAAGCGGCGTAGATGTATTTTTTGCGTAACTTTCATACTAACGTATCTCTACAATATGGATTGCTAGGGCAGTTACGTAAAAACTTACGGTACGCCGCTTTGTGAAACAGGCTCTAGGTAGTCTCACCTGCTCACGTATTTATTCTATAACCTACGCCACCTAGCGGCTGGGAGGTATATATACGATTGTAAGACGATTCTCGTGAAGCACCAATAATGGCTGTGTGTTAAATTCATCTTCTGTGTTCCTTGAATAAAGTTAAATAAAAACCCACTTACGGTTCGTCTAGAGTCGTGCCCTTCTTAGATTTCCTAGGTTGAGTATCTAGTGAAATATTTGGAGGCTTTTTCCTTCGATGTTGCATTTTCATTTGAAGTTTCTTTGATGGAGCGGGGACTCCTAAAGAGGGGCCAGTCCCGTTAGAATTCATATCGCTCATTTCAATTGCGGAGTCGTTCACAGAAACATTGGTACGAGTTGTACTGGCGAGACTCATAGAGTCTTCTTCGCCTACCGCGGACAGCCGGTCGGATTCATCCAAAGACGCTACGCTGAGTTGAGACTCGCGAAGCTGAAAATGTAATAAGATCAACGATTGAAACTTGGATTATTTTTTTACTAGATTTATCTCCCTTGAATCACCAAGTAGGTGGAATTAAAATAGACTGTTGGGGTATGGAATAAGTCTTAAATAAGATAGTTTGAAGCAAATCCTATGATAAATGTGCTAACTTTTTACTATGTCAAAAATACATTTGAAAAATTTTAAAACAAATAAATGCATTTCTATGCTATCTTACCGTTTTCTCAACGAGAAAATCCAGTTTTTCTTTTTGCTCCAGTTTGAGAAAAACCTATAATCACAAAGAAAATGTAATTAATGGCAACGCTAATTTTGTTATAACTGCTATATACTACACACATGTTCCTGTGTTGGATGTCTGGGGCCTGATAGGTGAAGAAAAGCTAGTATTTTCAACCATCAATAACTTCAACGTCAATAAGACACTTGGCGTAAGATGTTTAACTGTTTCAATATTATCATATGGCGTTACTGCGATGGTAATTAAAGCAACTGGCAAATTCTTTTTTGAGGAAAAGGTTTTTGGTATCTTTTACACAATCAGTGCACGTTGGTAGAGCAATTATCAAAAATACTTCAATCTGTTCACATGGCTTGAGATATCTTACTTTCCGTACATTATCATTTAACTTATTGGACGCCTTTTGAAAATCCAATATTGAGAGGTATCCTGGTTCAAATAAATCATATGTAAGAAGAAAAAAACTGAATATGGTAGAACAATAAAGCTTTCAAGAACTAACCTTTGACCTTCCAAGTGCGAAATCTGCTAATTTAGCCCTTTGTAAAATGGCTTCACATTTATCGACAGGTCGAAGACTTCCAGATAATTCCTGAACGAGGGAGTCGTACCTGGAATAAAAGGGATTTATTGAATTGTTAATTGATCTTTTGATTTACTGATTGACTGGCTTGTTAATTCGATTATTGATTGTTATTGTGAGAGATAAATTCTTTAATCAAGTAATGTATCTTAATTTCAAATTATTAACTAACACAAAAACAGGAAAATCAAATCTGTGTCACTCTGACCCTACCTTGAATTAAACTCTTCGTATTTGATTCGCACCGGAAATCCGTTTCTGCGCAACTCGGCTATAGACTTGAGTCCATTATACTCCAGTTGTTTTCGGACAAGCTGATCGTCAAATTTACCGGGTGTTAATTCTTCGTTGGGTTTAATACATCTAAAATAAATGAAAAATAATTAAAAAAAGTTAACTTTAAGATCCGGATATGTTAAAACTAGTTAAAAATAAAACAGTGCCTTTGCCTACGAACAAGTGAAAGGTAAACAATAGTTACAATTTTCTAAAGTGTTAGAAGTAAGGCCTTTCAACAGAAATGACAGAGCATATTCTTGAATCTAACATATTCTTCAAAATTCTTTAAAATATTCTTTAACTATTTTAAAAAATTCTTTCAAATGACCTTCAGATAACCTTGAATCGCTCTAAATAATTCAGAAACAGTGCTGCTAATTAGTGTGTGAGTAAAATCACTATCTTTATATATTAATGAACACTAAAACAAATCTTTCAATGGCATTTATAAGTTGAAAGGTTAACAATAAGGTGAAGAATTACTTATGGATAACAACTTCTTGGTTAATTGGGTGACGACGTTTCGATGTAGTTCTTACATCGTTATCAAAGTCAATGACTCAAATGAGTGAAATGACTTTGATAACGATGTAAGAACTACATCGAAACGTCGTCACCCAATTAACCAAGAAGTTGTTATCCATAAGTAATTCTTCACCTTATTGTTAACACTAAAACACACGGGCACAGGGAAAATCTTCTTGTCTAAAATAACCATGAAGACAAGTTTCTAATTGTGTTAAAAAGAGGTATATCATTTAGACCTTTATACCCCATCATAAACTAAGGTGACTTACCTAACAAACAGCGGTTCAGCCTTCGACAGTTTGGTCATTAAATCCGCTAAGGATCTCTGTAATACAAATACGAAATGATATTAGCCCTCTTAACATTTAAACAAAACAATTATAAGCGACCCGGGTTCGATTCCCTTTTCGGGCGTCACCCAAAAATCGGTAGAGGAATTTCTGCCATATTTTCAAGGAAGTGTAATCCCAAAATAACGAGAATACTGTAAAGCAATTATACAGACATATTTTACTGATTGATATTCATTCGCATCTAGTAAAAGTATTTATAAGGAAATTATAGAAATACATGCCAATATTCATTTATTTGTAAACCAAATGAGTATAAATTAAAAAACATTCAGCTGTCTAAGATAATATCTTGTAAAAATAAACCCCAACGGTTATTTTTTAGAATAAATGAAAGCTCGGCTGTGTGAGCTAACATTGCAAGTGATGCAATGTACATAAACCGTAACTCTCTCTGAAATCAAGTACAGGTGTCCTAAACTTCATCGGACCTAATATCAGGTTTGGATGACTTCAGTTTTGTGTTTTCACATTTTTTAAAATCTTAATCTTTAATTTAGATCAAAACAAGCGTAAACATTGTCAAGCCGGAAATCAAAAGTTTAAAGCCACACCAACTAATGACTGTGATATATAATAATTACTTAAAAAATAAAAACCATCTATACCAATCGTGTTTTCGGTACTCGTAAAATAAATATTTGAAATTACATAAAATAGATGTGATATATTAGATAAAAATAATAAAAGTTTTGAAACAATTAAATCTGATTAAACTTATACATAAAGGATACATGAGAAGAAATCAGTTAATTAACATGTAGATGCGTTATAATTAAAACAATGCGCCTCTAATGAAGTAAAAAAGTAAACATCTCCCGAATAATCTTATGTAAATTTAAAATATTATATATAATAAAATGTTAACCGCGTTTAAAATAGTGGCTATTGAAAATAACTAATTACCTTGAGTGAAGGGTAAAATAATCCCAATATTTGTAATGAAAAATATGTATCACTTTAAAATCAACCGATCTGTGGCTGAGTTAAAGTGAAATTGAATCCGTCAAAATGAGGGCTATATTTTTACTTATCGTCCCGATTTTCTCATCCGGGACGATCCCCGTCCACTTTCACTCTTTCCAATTAAGACTGCACTTATCAGATCGTGACACCCTTTTGTTACGACATGGTTGACGTACGGAATTTGCGGTTTCAGTCTTATCAATAGCTTCTCAGTTTGTAGGGTTAAGACCGACGACAAATGGTGATGGTTAGCTTCCGTCATTGGAGAAAACAGTGGGCATAATGGCGTCTGTCATTCAAACTGAACCGGTTCAACATGCCCTACCTTTTCAAAATGCTACTTTTCCTCTCGAGAAATTAATTTTTATTTTTGTCTGATCGAATCTATAAAAAGCCTACGCAAAATTCAAAGCGGAACCTTATGAATATGTATGAATTTTTTTCCATTTAACTGGCAGTACAGCACAGGTTATGTGGTTTGATGTCGTTCAGGAAGTTACGGAACGCCGACGGATATTGACGACTCTTTGGGGTTTTGTGTAAGACAAAGCTCCGTCAAATTTTAAAATAATTTTTCTACGAATTTCATTTTTATTTGTTAACTTGAAAACGCTTTCAGCACATTACTGCAGTAGCGATATAGGACTGAAGCAAGTTTTTTAGAATTTTAGACAATAACTGACCTTAAAATGTTTTGAGACTGTACTAGAAGTCAGCGTGCGGTCCTTTGGGGTGGACAAACCTTCAGCTGTCGTAAATTTTAACCTGCAAATAAAAATAGATCTGTATAGCCAATGGCCTAGACTTCGATTCCTATTCTTTGTAACCTCTTACTTGTATCATTCGCATTTTACACAAAAATTACTGGACATTGTACACGTAAGATTACAAGAATAATAAGTTTTGAACAGTTTTGCCGGATTTCTAATGGCATTATTTGCATTAAAATTTATTTTTCACAATGCGACCATGATGTTACATGATTTACTTATGATTTACACAAATTGATTTGTTGCATTCAAACCGCATCAAAAACTTATGTTTGAAGGTGGCCAAAATCGGGCGTAGTTCCCTGATACAGTCTGATACAGTCTCTGCTGGCACTGTCAAAAAACGATACTCATCCTGAGTGCGGCGAAAAACACTAATTAACATATCAATCAATCAATCAATCAAACAATCAGCTACCGTGATCATTAAGAGCTGATATAGGAATACAACACATATACTTACTTTTCTTTGATTTTCATTGAAGCTTTTCTAGATAAATTGTCTTTCAGCTTTTTAGGCTCAATGGTGGATAACCAGAACTCCGGAAGTCCGGTCCTCATTTTGTGTGTACTCGCAAACCTTAGAAAGAAAAGATTAGTTTTAAAAAATTGGAAGGAATATTATGTGATCTGCTTTTCGTGGTATAACTTAACTTTTTAAAGTATTCACAGGGTGCAAACTTTAGCAATTAAAAACTACATTGGGTTTTGATAAATGCCGCTTTGCCCAAATTTTAGCATATGCACGACGTACATTTCAATGAGTTGCTTTAACACAAATGGCGTAAACAAATATAGACATGTTTTCGTCTAAATGGTGTTAAAGAAACCTATATGAAAACATATAATTAAGATTATATCGCAGCTTTATCCTTAATTTAATAGTTTCACGATCTACCATTCTAACATAAATTACTTAAATCAAATATAGACGATCGAAGAAAAACTCACCCTGAAATTGTCCCCGTTTCCGACATGGACGCCACGAAAAGATCGGCAATGAAGTGGTTCTTACTGGACATAATACTGACAAGAAGGTCTTGGCTAATAGAATCCCTATTTTTCTCCAGAAATCCATCGGCTTCATACCAAACCTAAAGTACAAAGTTCCACAATAATGTGACGATGAGCCCAAAACAATTTTTGTTGATTGTATTCTAACTTTATGCTAAATGAGGACCAGGAACCGAATTTTTAGTGCTGTAAACTAAAAACTCTTACCTGTTCGGCGTAATGCTTAATACCGAATCCTAGTGTTCCAGCCCGACCGTTGTTTGATCCGACGTAACGATCATTGTCGGCACAAATTTTATCCATCTTTTTAACATACGTCTCGTCTGATGACTGGGGAAAATTGATCTCGTCGTCCAGAATAGGCAACATGCCATGAGGTTTCTGAAATGATTAATTGATTGATTGGTTGGTCAGTTTGTTATTCATAGATACAGTGATTGAATGTTTGTTTGATTAATTAACCCACTGATTTAATGTTCACTCGGATTACATTTTTTCGGCTAATTCATGAAGGTGAGCGATAAATAGCAGTTGTTCAGAAAGAGTACTTGGAACATCACTACTCCTTGTACTATGCCAACAAACGTTTCCAACCATTCAACAATTTATAAAAAAGCAAACTTGTAAATAGTCTGCTCTCATTAAAATACAATGTATTACTGTATATGCAATAGTACACAGTATAAGCCTTTGGCTTAAAGTGTACATTCAATGATTAAATAAACATGTTTAGAAAAAAAAAGCAAACTTGTCTGCATAGTTATTTTAGTCAAAGAGATTTTCTCAGTGTAGGTGTGTTTTAGTGTTCATAAATAAAAAACGAAAACAATTTTGTATTGAAAAAGGAAATAAAACCCGTATTTAGAAGACGAAAATTGTCCTGGCGATTAAATTATTAATAGCTTTAAAGAAAATCCAAAATTTTGTTTAAAGAAGTGTCAAAAGTTTAAAATAACTCTACCTCAAAAATGAGTTTGACAACCGGCTCATTGTCTGGATAATCTATATCGGTCCACTTCAGTCCTTCCAGCTCGTAAAGTCGTCTTTCCTGGGGGAAAATGTGCTCGAGGAAATATTGCTGAAGTCTTTCGTTTGATGAGTTGATCAGAAACTGATCAAACCGGTTGTGACGGAAATTTTCAAAGCCTGCCATATCTAACAAGCCGATAGTGGCTTTTCTGCAATGTTAAAATGAGACAGTTTAAGCTGAATTTGTTTTAGAAATTCTAAAAATAAATGTACATGATCGATTACAATAATGCTTGTACTTGTGTGGGGACTAAATTTAGATTTGGGACTTTTAAGGGCCCTCTGATTTGATTCTAAATAAAACTTAAGTATCAGCATTCCTTTAGTAGGAGTTGAAAGCAACAATTTGATTATGATATCTGTGCATTCTTACCCAAAATCCATATTTGACGGTCGGATTATTTGATTGATGATTCCGACTAACCATCCAAAAAGTCGGAGATACAGTGTTTTGGCCAGAGCATCCCTGCTATCATTGGCTTGATGTGGTGTCTTAAACGTCTGGATCCGTTCACCTAAAACGACAAATAGTTACATAATTTGCATTTTAGTTAAAACAGTTAAATTTCAAAACTTTCTTCAAGAGTTCTTTTAATCTAAGTTATCTATCTTTGATATTAAAACGTGCTAGAGTTTCTCGGTCATTGTCTTTGTCAATTCTATTGCTAGTTAAACTTTTCACTCACCTCTGATAAAATGTACACTAGATATTAAAGCTTCCGCCAAATCAACTTTATTGTCAATCGACAAGAGATTTGCCACAGCGTGGAGAGTGTATTCTTCGGCGATTTTCACTCCTTCGGTTTCGGCCCAGGGAACGAAAGACAGATTGGTGATGTGAAGGATTGACGCCAACACCAAGAAAAGTTGTGATATATGCTGTAATGGAAATATGGTATAATTGTGATATGGGACATGTTACATGTTTATTAAACTAATTAACGACAGGTTATCATAAAGGAAAATAAAAGTTTGGGAAAATATTAGAGCTAGATATTTCTGTATCAGATATTTCTCAAAATAATCTTGAGTATGAAGATATTTGATGCAATTATTTCGTTTTTAACAGCCAAGCAAATTTTCATTCTTTTTTCGTTTACGGGATCTACATTTTTCTACAATAGCAGGATACTTACGTCATCACTCAGTCCCAATGACGTCATAATCTGCATGAGTTCCATGAACATTTCTTTATAATGGTTGTGTTCTTCAGAGCTGCCAAAAACACCATGGCCGCCATCTTCGTCGCAAAGGATTCTGGGGAAACAAATTACATAATTGAACGGAGTGTTCTTTGCTGTCAGGGTAAACAAGGAAAAGCTTTTAACTCGTCCAACGTTCAGCCGGCTTACCTACTTGTTTACTGTACCGTTAATCGGCCTTGGGCTTGTTTAACTGATTTACCACAATGATTTCAATTAAAACTGTATGTAAGAATCAGAATAAAGCTGAAGTGTTTTGTTTTACTTTGAATCGGTCAACCTTTTATACAAAATAGTCCATTAGTTATTGTATACCAGGCTGTCGTCAACGATCAAAAAAGGATTATTCTTGCGCGTCACTCTTGAGACTATTTCTTTGACGGGTCGTGTCGTCAGTTTTATTGGGGTAGATTGTTTTGATTAAAGGGGCATGAGCTGCCAAAATGTTGATATTTTGACGTAAACACAGAATGTTGAAGTTATCGGCTATTTTTCTCAAGACGTATAATTCAGAAACTTTTTAGTGCTTCTAGTCTCGGAAATGTACGATAAAGTATTGTTTTGAACTAACTTTGGCTTAGAATGAATGAATGGTCGTCCCGGTTATTTAAATTTTGCTACTTTTCGAACACGTTTTCGGTTCGTACAGGGCACATACTGTATGGATTTTCCTCATTCCAACGCCAATCATTTAGTTTTTCGATGGCCTTCAAAGCCTCTTACTGTCGTGACGATGAGAAATTATGAAAAAAGTGTGAATTTCGGCAGCTCATGCCCCTTTAATGTTTTACACCGGACTCAAGATTATTTAACTTATATGGCGGCGTTGACAGGTTTAGTCGGATTTACCAACTGAGCCACCGAGGTACCCAATTGGGGTAGAAGCAAGACTTCAGGGACAACAGGGACACGACTTTGCCATATTTCCATGGAGAAACCCGAGATGAATCCTATAAGCTAAATAGTAATACATGAATAAACAATCCTGATCTTGACGTAAATAAAATACGTGTATTATAAACGGCCATACCTATGCTCATCCGGTCTTTGTAAATAATAATATAATAATTTTTCTTCTGACATTCCCGCAAAAAGGGAATAAAAAACGTGGAAATTTCTTTCCCCTCGTGATTGATGAACCACGCGAGATTTCTCGAGGAGGTAATCGTGTAGCTTGGCTGAAAGAGAAAAAAAGACATTATAAAGAAAGAAAAACAAACCTAGCTCTAAGGTGTAATACTTACTGATTCGACAGCCAGCATTGCGATTTAGTGTGATTGATTGATTGATTGTTTGGTGTTTTACGCCGCGCTCAAGATTATTTCACTTATATGGCGGCGTTGCCAGTTTTATTGTGTGAGGAAACCGGGCTCTATTTCCGGAGGAAACCCACGACCTTCCGCTGGTAACTGACAACCATCCCACACAGGTCGTTCGAGTGAAAACCCAGTCAGAAAATTTTCCAATTTTTGGACTGAGCGATTAAGTGTGAAGGACAATCATTAATTAAAAAAATAGATATGTTAATAGATGTAAGGCATTGGTTCTAAATAAAAACACTGCATGCAGTTTGTATTAAATCCATACAAAAAAAGGGAAAACCTCCTCACCTCCAGAAATGGACCCATCTTCTCTGTAAAATAGTTCGATGAATTTTCCGAATCTACTAGAGTTGGAATTCCTCGGCGTGGAAGCATTTCCAAAAGCTTCTAAGAGTGGATTTATCTACATGAAGAAAAAAGCTATAATTATTTTTTTTTCCAATCGCGTTGAAAATTTATTGATATATATATAGACTATACACCGGCAGATTTACCTGAATGTTCTTTGGAGCAAAACGTTGAAACAGATTAATAGTTACCCTTCAAAGAACCACATATGGGGAAAAGAAACCATACTTGCAATGTACTTAATAACATGTGCTTTTTTCAGAACTCTTAGCTGGTATACCAGCTTTCAGTGAAATTGGAGTAGGCCCATATTGGTATAAAGATATGACATACTTTAAAATCTAAAAAAAAAAAATGCTTTTGAGACTCGTACCTTTATAATTCTGTCCAACAGACTGTTTGAGGTATTTGGTGCTAAATGTACGAGATGGCTCAGTAAATATTTTGTGCTTTCCGTTTTCCCGGCTCCCGATTCGCCGCTGACCAGAATGCACTGGTTCCTACTGGTTTGTCGCATTTCGGTATTCGCCCTGTCTGCCACCCAAAACAAATGGGGCGGCAAACTCTCCCGGGAGGTAACATTTTTATAAAGCTCGTGTTGCTGTAAAGAAAGTGAACAAAAACAAATTCAATAACGGAAATCCCAAGTAAAATTACCAACAGATTAAGTTTTCCTACTGCAATCAGTCGAGAAAAGAAACTTTTGGAAATCAAAATAAAAAAGGCTTCAACCAACAAGCAAAGAATTTAGTTATTAAAAAGCAGTTATCGCCATCCGTCATGCCTTATATTCTAGGTCGAATAGAGTCTTTTATATTTCATATCAAATAAAAAATAGGATATATTATTTCGGTTTTATAACTTTCGTGTATTGCGGTGTATACGAGTGGAGATAGAAATAGGATGAACGGAAATTATTAGGTCTGTAAACATTTTTCCGCGTTTCGTATCAATGTCATGCCTGTTGGTCATTTTACGAGCTCGTGAATAATTAAAGAGTTCATGAATATTCATCACCGACCTCTTCCTCGTATATCTGTACTGGTTTACAGGGATTTAGGGCGATTAATATATCTCCAATATACGTCTGAAAAAAAAAGACAAAACACAGGTTATAATATTGAACTGTCAAAATGAACCATTCACATTAACAAATTTACCAAAACTTGTTTTAGGATTAGGCAGATGTTGTTTTCAGAACATAAGATATTTCATCTGATATGCACATCGACTATCCATGAAGCCTTTATATCAAACTTTTAACACTTCCAGTATAAGAAAACAATTTTCAGTCGACAGGGATTTTTGCTAGCATTTCGGGGTTTCTCTAAAAAAAGAATCACAACGCTCTTTGAGGGTGACCCGGGATGTCAAACAGAATTTACAGAAAGACTCAAACCCTAGAGGAGGTTGGTTCGCCTTTCTTACTCCAAAATGACTATTTTTTATACTGACGGTCAAAATACGATCGTCAGTGTTAAAAATAGCAATTCTGGTGACAGAAACCCGGACTAAGATGTGGGGTGGACCTTGCAAAGTATTTTTTATTCTTTTCATATTTCCACACACACACACACACACAATTAAATGTAGTAATTATTTCCGTGTTGACTTTGTAGAGCACAATTTTCTACCCAGTAATTACAGGTGCGTTTGAGATGGAATGTCAATTAAAATATCTTCCTCTGATATAGGTGATATATTTAATTTTAACGCCCTGTGGATAGAGGAAATAGGAATATTTCATTAGTCATATCCGTAAATAAGGCTAAAGAGGAATTTTTAGAAATTTTTTCTAAAATCCAATATGGAGTCTCATTGGTGTATTTTGAGCAGTGAAGTTAATAACAAGGTATTTATACCCTGTAATGGGGTATGGAATTAAAAAAAAAACAGAAGTGGCTGACTTTTTAGAAATCATTCGATCAATGCAAGAAGAGTAGTCTATGGAATCTATGGAGAAACGCTGGTCTCATTTTTTATCTAAATCTAGTTAATCATGTAGAAAATACTTTTGAATATAAAGTAGCAGTCTTCGAATTAATACATAATAATTATTTTAAAACATAATTTCTCATCGCCAAAATTTGCTAGTTTAAATTTGTATTTTTGTTTGGCAAATTATCAGTGACTTTGAGCTCCACGAAAACCAATTTAAACGAATGAGAAATGATTAAGGCATCACCACGAAGTACATGCAGTTAACTGTTAGTGAACAGCACGAGCTTTCAACACCTATACCGGTGTCTTTATCAAGTGTAACTGCACTTGTTAAACGTGATAAAGACCCAAGTATAGGTGTCAAAAGCTCGTGTTGTTCACAAACAACTACTTCGTGGTGATGCCTTAACCGCTTCTCATTAGTATGGAACCCACATTTCAAGATAGTTTCAAACATTTCTCAAATTTAAATAAGAAATATGAAAATAATTCAGTTTTATACTTTGTGTTCTAATCCATGACGTTTACATGCTCTTAAAGGGTTCCACAATGTCAAGACTGAAACACTACCTATTTATAAAGGAGTTAATTGTTTTTTGATTGTTTTGAATCATTCGCGTAAAGAAGATATTCGCTGAATGGCTGTTTGAATTAACGGTTAAACGGTTCCAATACATTAAAATACCATACAACTATTGTTTTAAACTAATAAAACAAGTGACAAAAAGAAAATCTGGTTCTTTTATCTCGTTTTAAGTGTATATTTGTAAACCGTGTACTTAAACCCGAAAAACAGTTATGTGTTGTTTTCATTCAAATCCGGATTTTAACATTTCTGACGTTATGCTATACAGGGCAAGTAAAACAATAGGGCGTTTATGACGTCAGATTAAGTCCTCAATGTACAGCATTAAAAATATCCAAGCTTTTTTTTGTGAAGACACGAAGCTAAAATCGCGCTCCGATAATATCTTTGCCAGTTCGCTTTTTTGCAGGTTAATTGGGTCCTAGTTATTTCAAAAGTCTCGAAAGGCAATTAAAATCTAACTGTTTTCCAAAAGATGTTTAGTAAAATTGAATTGTTTTAAAAAATAACTACCGTGTTGTCTACAAAATTCCAAATTCAGTTTTAACGAAATGACCTAAAGCAAATGGAAGTGAAGAGAGTTTGGCTTTAATTTAATTTGATTTTTAATTTAATCTACTTTTGCAATTTAAGCTAACACTACCGTTGCGGGCCGATCGTCAATTTTACGTTTGAGCCAGATCGGGAATGACATTTACAGAATGGGACATATCTAAATATTGGGACGACCCCAAAAAATTAATTTTAGGCAATCTGTCGACATTCTTAAGATTTATTGGGCACCACTCCCTGCCCCCCCTCCCCGCCCCTAAAGTACCCAGCAATTAACCTGCCCACTTTTATCACAGCTACAAAGTATACATGCTATCTGACCACAAGGTATTCTCATTTGAATATTTAATTAAAGGTAACATGACCTGGCGATATATTTTGACCTACTTTCCAAGGACGTCAATAGCTTTGTTTATTTTTTGACACACTGATGGAGTGTTCTGTGGGGAAAAACTAGCTTAACAAATACCTATTCACAACTTTGGTGTAGATTGCTAATTAAGTAATCAACACGCTACCGACTAATAAGATCTGGCCACTCATTAAGTACGCTTGTATATTCCATAGCTGTATATTACAAATCGGACAAAATCTCGTTTCAGATCTTCATTGATTTACCACCAGAGCATGGAACCAATTTTAAATATTAACCAACCCTTACAATATGGTTGGTTGGTTGTTTTAGCTTATTGGCGCGTCCATTCGTATGAATGATGTACGCCATACTAGTGAGTAATTATTACCTTACCCTTACAATATTCTTTTTTTTTCAAAAAGTTATTCTCATGGAATTCTAATAGAACATATATCACTATCTCTTTATTATTCGAAGTTAAACTGCTATAGTAACGGTTATACACGGTAAAAGCAAGGAATGGATTTCATTATATGATGCAGTTTATTCCATACATTCATCTAATCCAAAATAAACCAGTGCATTATATAAAAAAGGGACATTTGGATAGAAAATAAGCTTGACTTGTTTGACCTCATGTGCTGAGGTCAGCGCGTGAAAACAGGTCAACAAGTGCAATAAAAAATGGCGATAAATACTGAGTCTTTTTGTCCTAGAGTCGAAGCGGAAATGTTTTCAAGGTAGCTATATATATTGCTTTGAAGCTATTTTCGCACATTTGTTCATCAAAAGAGCTCAACCAACGAAGTAAAACTTTTGAATTCGTAATAAAAGTATATAAAGACAAATATTTTTATTTTAAGGGTGATTCTTTGCTACTCCCTTTTTATTGCGAAACCTTATTGAAAAATTCCCTGGCCTTTCACCTAGTCAAACCAGGATTGTTTCAACGGTACCTTTCTTTTCTTTAAAGACAATATTTCTGGAAAGAAAGCGTTTGATTGAAACATCTTTCTCAGAAAAAACTAATTGAAATTTAGTCCCTAATTATTCCCTAATTAAAATTCCGTTTTATCAGATTTGTTTGTTTGTCAATAAACATACCTATGATATATGCAATTGACTGACACACATGTTTAAGTACGAATTCATTTGCACTAAAACGACATCCAGAAAAAAGTTTTCATTGAAAGGTAGACACGGTCACAACCCGTCTTTTGATGTACTCCACAATGGCCTATTTTGTCGTTTACATACTCGTCTATTGGCGTCATATTTGCCAGGGGCGTTTGTTCAACAAAAAAAATTAATACATGATAATATCTCAAAAGATATTTCATTCATACTGTTGTGCTCGAGTGGAGCTCCAACAAAAAAATCGAGGATTGCCTAAAATGGAGAAAAAAGGTTCGGCTTTGTATCGGAAACACCCGAAGTATCACTTTTTTGGTTGACTGACAGGTGGGTCTCGTGAGAACATTCCAAAGGATGTGTAACTCCGCCTACGATCAACTACTGTATGTAGCAAAGAAGGATGGGGGTAGAAACTTACATGATGATTGTCAACGATGTTTCTTTTTCGTAAAGCTTGTAGGATGTGGTCTTCATCAAGGTGCTCTAACTTAGCCAAGTCATCATCGGGCCTGGCAGCCATTTTTATTGATTCTTCCACCTAAAAATAAAAAGGAAATGATACTTTTAGGACAGCGTGAAATTGATTACCTTGTGACGATAGAATAACGTCTTGAGATATTTAACAAATGCAGAATCTGTCTAAGTTAGGATTGGTTTATTACGGATATTTTTTTTTCAAGTTGACAAACACATAAACATCTAAATTACTAACATATATAACGATATGTGATGTTAGCATATAAAATATACTTTCTGTTAAAAACTCCATTAAATATGTTATTTTGGTCAAGAAGGTTTTCCCTGTGCCCGTGTCTTTTAGTGTTCATAAATATTAACATATATCATTTACACCGACATGTTTTGGTACGATCCTACAAAGCGTGATGCCAAATTTGATGTTGTAGAGTCCAAAGCCCAAATCAGAAATGTAAGGTTTTTAAAAAATGAAGCCAAAATTAACTAGTATAAAATTGCTCAAAATAGAAGCCAAAATAGCTAATATAAAATTGTTAAAAAAAGAAGCCAAAAATAGCTAACATAAAATTGTTCAAAAATGAAGCCAAAAATAGCTAATATAAAATTGTACTAAGTAGAAGCCGAAAATAGCTAATATAAAATTGTTAAAAAATGAAGCCAAAAATAGCTAATATGAAGTTGTTCAAAAATGAAGCCAAAACAAAAAGCTAATATTAAATTGTTAAAAAATGAAGCCAAAAATAGCTAAAATTGTGCAAGCGTTAATATGGCACATGCCTGAAAGGACACCAATTTGGTATACAAACAATATTCTGTGTTCCTTTTTTATAAGCGAAAAGTTTGTGTAGGTGAACAAGGTAAAGACTTCAGTGGGTCCGTTCAAACAACATTTGTAAATAATTCAACAGTATTTCTTTACTATTCTTATAAGACCTGCTCGTTATACGGCACATGGGGACAATTTCAAAGGGCTTTTTCGTTAAACAGGTAGACCATCCTTTCAAGCAAATACTGTTAGTGTGTCAATTAGTATGTCAGTTTCCCGACGCTACCAAAGGATGAAATGTACATCCGGCAAACCACGCGCAATGTTTTCTTTGGATTCACACATCTGTTGATTCTATTTGTTTTACGTATGTGAGTAGTGAGGGTATCGACGTTCGATAAAGGGGTTATCGTTTTGTGCTCATGTTAAAATTATGCCATGTGAACACAAAACAAATAATGACAGTTTCAGTGATTGTAACTGAATCTACATTTTCGTTATTTCGATTAGAATATTAAGAAATATTAATTATTATATATCAATTCCTAACTTGATTAAACCAATGTATGCTCTATTATGTATATTAATTAAATAGTGTTGGGGTCGATTACATTCATTTGGATAGTATCGAAGCCCCAGCACACCTTTATATGTACATTGTATTTTACACACGTTTTCAATCTACTACAAAATAAACATGACGTCCATTTGATCAGTGTGTAAGAATGATCAGAATTAGTTGCTGGCCAGCGATCTAGCTCTTTGGGCTTTACGTAGAAAATGAGAACTCTTTGAATAGCTGTGAGTTGTTCTTCAAATTCGCTTATACGAGGCAGGTTTATTTATTACTTTTGGCGTCCTTATGAGCTAGTCTCATAGCTGATCGGTGCGTCATTATATTAGATCAGTCATTAAATTAAACAATCAATCAGTCGATCAACAAATCAATCTATCAATCAATTTGCATTGGTCAAAATTAGTTTATCTTTAATGACGCTTGGGTCTCACTTTTAGTTGTCGTTAGTCGCCGTCTTCAGACGTTAAATTTAGCGAAAGTTTTCTTGTTTCGTATTTTCACATCGCATTAACGTAAACAATGTAAAAAAGGGACATTGCTTAATTAATCCTACTTTGGCATTTAAATTTATATATGTAAATGACGGTACGCTTGAGTGATTTTTAGTTTTCCCAAGAGTACAAAAACATAGAGCAATGCTGTGGTTGGTTTTTGCAATTAAGGACAATGTATAATTAAAATTCCAACGAATTAACTCAGAATGTTTAAAAGTTTTAAAAGTGTTTTCAATTAATTTAAGCACAGTCTTTGTGTATGTACTGGAGCAACTTAGATTGTTGGCTTAATAGGGACTGGAATAGAACCGGATAATCAGTGTGTTGAAAAACACCTCTCTTGTCACATAAACGAAAAGACTGTATCCGTTTGGTGTTCACTTGAAATCCGGCATAGGTGTCCGAAAAACAATAAAAAGCTGTTTACAATATAGATAGTATGTACGTGCAAATATGAAGCCGGTTTCAAGGAAAAGCGAAACTTACAGCGAAAAGAACAAAAGCGATGCACGTTTCACATTAGATGCAATGAGAAGTTTCTTTGGCAATTGACATTTAGTTTCTGCGAACAGCCAAGGATGAAAGTAACATGTGTCATCCCTGCTTTGAAATGCACATGATAGAAATGTCAAATGCAAAGGGTTTTAAACATAATAAATAGTTATGCTGTTGTATGCGTCTCGTTGATTTCACAATATATCCCTCTATGTATATGATATTTAAGTCCAAATGTCATTAAATATAAACAACCGCCTTAGCACGGTTTTTAATTTCTGTTCCGCTTTATGGCCCAATGTTGTTAATAAGCAAATCTTGTTGTGCATTAATTGCAAATATCTGGATCTAGTGTCGGCTGCGCTTACGCTTGACGTATTTCTAATACAAACGTACATGTATTCCAACATATTTAGATAGAGAGAATACAGAAGGCATGCCATGAGACAAACTCTGTTTAAACTAGTTTTCAGAGAACATTTGGCTTCATTGTTACGAGCGGTCCTGTTTTTGTGTTTTCATAAAAGTAGCCTAGCATTACTGATACTTTTTTTTGGTCAATCAGTGTCGGTTAATTTACTAATTCAGTAATTTACCTGATGATGATTGCAACTTGATTACTAATACGTTGTGTTAAAACTGAATCTGTATTTGAATTGCTTAAAAAGGCATGAGCTGCCAAAATGTTAATATTTTGGCCTTAAAACACAATGTTAAAATTATTGGATATTTTTCTCAAAACGTATAATTCAGAAGTTTTTTTGTGCTTCTAGTCTCGAAAGTGTGCGATAAAGTATTGTTTTGAACTAACTTTGTCTTAGAATGAATGAATGGTCGTCCCGGTTATTTAAATTTTGTTTACTTTTCGAACACGTTTTCTGTTTGTACAGGCCACATACTGTGTGGATTTTCCTCATTCCAACGCCAATCATTTAGTTTTTCGATGGCCTTCAAAGCCTCTTACCGTCGTGACGATCAGAAACTATGAAAAAAGTGTGAATTTTGGCAGCTCATGGCAGCTCATCAGTTCCTATTAGAAACTGTATTGAATTGTTGATTTTAGTGACAGACCCAACCCCCTTTTAAAGCAGTATACTGTGTTTTATCTAAATTGAGGACTTTGAAGAAACTAGTTACAAAATGAAGGTCCGGTTTTAAAGTTTATCTTTATTTCTTTGTACTGAAACTTGCTGCGCCCGGAGGTGGGGAAATGACTAAACCAAAAATTAAATATAAAAACCTGAATAATGATATAGGTAAAAATAAATGAACATGTTTGTACATTGATTACACGTTATGATTATATTTTTGTGTAAATGATTTTTCACGAATTAACTGAAAACTTAAGTATGACTAGTGCAGTTAATCCACATTCTCTCACAGTAGATTGGTATTTGATAGTGTATCGAGGCACTGGGGTTTATAGGGTTTAACATGATTAAAACTAAGGTTTTCTAACATTCGATTGCTGTTATAAATAAACACGTTAATATCTTGAGGGTACTAATATATAGATATATATTTGTTTTAACTTTTCGTCTTCTTAGAAAAGAGTACTTTTTGTTATTATTTATCCATTGGTCTTGTGGCGGCAATAAGTTTATCAGAAATCATAAAACGTATATTTGCCAGTTTCAAACGTCTAAAGACCTGTTTTATGTTTCACACGAAACGATACATATATTGGCCGAAAAACTTTTTTATTATTAGATCCGTCAAAACGCAAGCCTACTTTTGCTACCTGTCAATAGCTATTAGGGATGAGGGTAATCTAAGCTGCCTAAAAATCGATTACCTTATCTACCTGAACACAGAAATATGGAAATACCACCAAAAATAGTTTAATTTAAGGATCAATCTACTTACCTAGAAGTATTCCGGTATAAATCCAATATGTAAATTATTCAGAGTTCGTTATCATATTCCGTGCCTCCAGTAAGTTATACTTTTGGTACAAACCCTTGGCAATCTATGTCACTAGTTCACTGGAGTAGTTTATTGCTGTATTTATTTTTATGTTCCGGTGATCGCGGTTTATAAATGTATTTTCTACTAAGGTATATCTAATGGGCGGGGAAAGAGACTGGTTGTGAGCCAATACGACGGAAGCCCACATGCGTCACGCTTTGTTGAAAAGACAGAATACAAAAAAATAAAAAAATGCTTGATCAAGCCTCTTTCTCGTGGGCTATTTTAAGATCCGTCTTCGTCCTCCTACTCAGTTAAAGCTTTATATGAGTAAGCTTTATGTCTTCGTTCCAGTGCTTTGACAGAACAATTGCCTCGCGGCGACAAACGTCTGCACTTAAAAGAAAGTTGTTTCATCCATCGTTCAATTCACTTTATACACTAGCGTCTTAATTTCTTCAATTTGCTTACAACTGTATCCGTGATTAAGTACTACACGAAGACTGTAGACTTGTGAAGGCACGGGCGCCATTCATTTACAATAAGGTGAAGAATTACTTATGGATAACAACTTCTTGGTATATTGACTGACGACGTTTCGACTTTGATAACGATCGATGCAAGAACTACATCGAAACGTCGTCACCCAACCAAGAAGTTGTAAGAAATGTTTGAAACTCTCTTTAAACGTGGGATCCATACTAATGATAAAAAATTAAGATATCACCACGTCCTCAGTTGTTTTTTTAACAACACGAGCTTTCGACACCTAGGCCGGTGTCTTCGTCAAGCTCGTGTTGTTCAAAAACAACTGAGGACGTGGTGATGTCTTACTTTTTTATCATTAACCAAGAAGTTGTTATCCATAAGTAATTCTTCACCTTATTGTAACCTTTCAACGTCTAAATGCCATGGACAGATTTCCTTCATGTAGGCTACAATTTTTGTTTGTTTTCTCGGGGTTTCAGTCTCCTAAATCGTGACACTCTCACAGTGGGTCATTTCTCCCTGACGTTTGTTTCCTCTTCAGTTGGTTGCATCCTACGCCTAATCGCTATTGCATTTATATAATATACAGTTTCTTGCATGGTTTCTGGGCATTCTATATTTCCTCTTTTTATTTGAAAACAAATGTTCATAAACTGAGTTATTCGTTATTTTTATAATTCGGTTCCCGGATCGAACTCCACTCAAATACTGAAAAAAGAATTAAGCCTACTATCCTTTTATCCGGAAAGGATACCGTTATTTGTTATGTTTATTTTCTATACGACCCGTTGATAAAATATTTCTTTTTTGATATTCTGTATTGGCCTGTAAGCCCCTTATTGAAAAATCTTATAAATGTTTTGATTTCTTTTTTTAAACCCACCTTAGCATGTGGTGACGTAACTGATTCAATTATTCTTTCGTGCTATGGCATTTTGTCTGTTACTCGTACCTTGTAATTGAGTTTCGCATTTTATCTATAAATACTTAGCAAAAGTAAGATTCCCCATACATCAGCATGTATTGCACCATTTTATTCGTAATTCGCGACGAAAGTGCACACTTTATTTCTTAATTCAAGAGTATATGTAATATGGTAAATCGAATTCATTAAAAGTAAAAAATGTTGGCATGCCGTATCTTCTCAAGATCGAAGGTATAGGTTGGCTTTCTGGAATTTGATATACTTGTCCTATATTTTCCATTTTTATTGCGCTAAAATTCAAAGATTTTCGCAGATTCTGATTGTCACAATAGTCAGAGACTTTGAAAAAATAACTTATTGACGTTGAACTAAGGAAAATCCCTAGAATCGGTGTGCTGTATACGAGCTGAAATAGTGTCCGAAAAGTAAACCGCGAGGGATCTTTGTTCCTTCTAAGGATAAGTTAGTTCACAACACTAGTTTAACGTATATTCTCGAGACTAAATAACGCTAAAGGGCTTCTTAGATGCACGCCTTGAGATAACCATTCAATAATTTACTCATTCTGTTTCACAGAAAAAATATCAACATTTTGACAGCTTGTGTCACTTTAATAGAATAAACAAAAACACTTACAGGTACAAGTATCCTTTTGATCAACAAACGTAAAAAATACACCAATGTCTATCTGACTGCGATGACTTTAGTATCATGTTCCTCTCATCTTATAGGCAAAGTGGTTATGAAATTAGATTACTGCTACGTCAGTAAAGTCAGTAAAATGTTCAAAAACGATTTCCGAAGTTATTGATTCTATATTCAAGCCTTTATCAAGGTGAATTTTTTTTTAGTTTCTTTCCAACCAATTGTTTAATAACTTTTGATTCGCTTTTCATAAAAAAACAGTATAAGTTTCCAGCGTTATGTGTATACAAAACGTACATGTATATTTAAAAAATACATGCAAACTTCACCTAGTTTGTAGGTGTCTCTATTTACACATCTTATGTGTCCTCTATGCTCGTCTGTAGACTTAACCGGTTCGATTTGAAAAGAGTGGATTTGCGTAATGTTGATTTAGAAAGGTGGCTCTATACATCACCCAGTTTGTCGTCAGCAGAACAGTTTTATTTGCCAATGCATACTGAAAGCTACCCACTGTGAAATAAGGTGGGTTTATTGAAAATACTAAAGCTTTGAAGACGTTTTAGTTCACATTAAAATACTCATGTAATGTAAATATAAAACCTACATACAAAGATAGTGTAATACTAAAACGAATGTTAAAATGAACAATAAAGCCTTGGATAATATTAATTATCAGGATATTATAATTTGCCTTTAAGAATATATCACTAAATGCGACATAACTATCTTTTGTACAAAATTCAAATACGTTATCTACGTACCCATATTTGGGAGATTGATTAGTTAGAACACTTCTTAAACGTACATCTTCATGATCGTAATCAGCTGAAAGTCCTTCTTTTGTACTTCTTGGTCATAATGCCGAAACTTTAGCTTGATTGATTGATTGATTAGTGTTTTATGCCGCGCTCAAGATTATTTCACTTACAAGGCAGCGTTGCCAGTTAATTTTATTGTGGGAGAAAACCCACGACCTTCCGGTGGTAATTGGCAACCATCCCACATAGGTCGTTCGAGTGAAAACCCAGTCAGACAATTTTCAAATTTTTCTTAGACTAAGTGGGATTCGAACCCGCGACCCATTGGGGGAAGGTTGTTCGGGTTGAACGTCCAACGCTCTACCAACTGAGCCACGGTTGAACCATTAACTAATTCTGTTTAAACGATATTTTCTTTTTATTTGGCCGCTCATGTCACTTAAGAACCTTGTTTTGTCTTTGAAGTGCCAAAAACTTCAGTGTTATACTTTTTTGACATCGAATCTTCAACCCTTTCTCATATAAACCAACTGCATTAGGGAACAAAAAAGCTGGTCGAAATTTCAAATGTATCAAAAATGTCTGGGCCCTGTTTTCAACAATCCTTAGATCAACCTGGGATTTCATATTCATCCCAGGATCAACCCCACGATTAAAACGCCTTATAGTTCGCAGAATAAATAAAACCAATGTATACTAAAACATTTCAGATTCAGACTTAAAGTGGCATGTGATGCCAAAATTCACACCTTTTTCATAATATCTGATCGTCACGACAGTAATAGGCTTTGAAGACCACCGAAAAACTAAATGATTGGCGTTGAAATGAGGAAAGTCTATACAGTATGTGGCCTGTACGAGCCGAAAACGTGTTCAAAAAGTAAACAAAATTTAAATAACCGGGATGACCATTCATTCATTCTAAGCCAAAATAAGTTTAAAACAATACTTTATCGTACATTTTTGAGACTAGAAGCTCTAAAAAGCTTCTGAATCATACGTGTTGAGAAAAATAGCCAATAAATTCAACATTCTGTTGTAAAATAACAACATTTTGGCAACTCATGCCACTTTCAGCTTCTTTTGAAAATGGCAAAAAATAAAACACTCTAGACTGAAAAACGAGCGAAAATGCAGAGTATTAAGCTATGTGTAATCCAAACACGATTTTTACGCGAAGACAATAAATCTATAGTGACCAGTTTGTATAAACAATACACTTGAGAGGATTCCCACTTTTGTACCGGAAGATTTGGTAAGCTGGTTTCCGATTCAGAGGAAGTTCACGTGAGCCGGGAACACGCCGAGAAAATAAGACCCTGTGTATTAGAAGGCGTGAGTAATCCGACCAATGCACTAAACATATTGAATGATATCAAAAATAGAAGACAAAAATATGCTACACTGTATATCAAACATATGTGTATAGGCGCTAAAATTAGCACATATATTTTCGCCTCAACTACTCCCCTGTCTTTGTATAGTAAAACTTGTCATCTTGAAAACACGTGTATCGTGCAATGTTATTTGTTAAGTCCATTGACGTTACTCTAAAATGCCTCCAGGCATAACAGTTTTTAGATTTTGTTTCAAGTGGTGCCTGACGAAGTGTGTGGCGCCGGAATAAACCGGCGAATCCCGTACTAGTCGAAAAAAGCCGAGGATTAACGAAAAGCGACGGGTTTATCCTTATATGGACATGATGGTTATATCACCATGGCAACAAACTATACGATCCGTGCAGGACATCAATATCGCTCTCTGAACGTCAAGTATACCTACTTTTTAGATACATTCCAATTAAATTTGACAAGAAATAAACTGTCAACATTTATACTTTCTTTGGAAATATTCTATTTTTATTTCCTTTTATTTCAAAGCTATTAGTTCATATAGACATGTACAAGAAAAGAAGAATACAAAAGAATTGTTCTACTAAACACAATATGCATGTCTAAATACCCCATAAATAACATGTCAAAAAGACGCTGTAGGAACCGAAATGCTTAGCATTAGCGTACTTGTAATAGAGATTTGCTGATTTTCGTGGCACTCAAGATTGTTTCACTTATATGGCGGCGTTGCCTGGTTTAGATGAGGAGGAAACCGGCTTCTTTACCCGGAGGTAACTCCTGACCTGGCATCTCTTCCACATACGGCGACCGAGTGAAAAAACTGTTTTATTCTTTGGAAGTATTGGGTTTTGTATTACAGTAGAATTTATACATGTTTTCCATCGTAAATCATTCGTCTAAACGATCATCATCCAAGCTTTTAATGCTCATGAATTAAAACACATCCTTATTATAAATAGTTACCTTAGTCTTATACAGTGGTTGCAATATGACATTGGAATTACAGGGAGAAGCAGTTTAGGGTATATTTACGGTCAATGGAGACGGATTAACTCAAGCAAAGCGGTAAATCACAGTTTTTCTGTCTGCCTTTCCTGAGGTGTAAACACGAAAGCTGTCCAGCCAATTTTAATTGACACGCACAAAAAACAACTTTGACGTAATAGTTTGCTTTAAAGTGGCATGAGCTACCAAAATTCACACTTGTTTCATAATTTCTGATCGTCACAACAGTAAGAGGCTTTGAAGGCCATCGGCGTTGGAATGAGGAAAATCCATGCAGTATGTGGCCTAAACAGACCGAAAACGTGTTCGAAATGTAAACAAAATTTAAATAACCGGGACGACCATTCATTCATTCTAGGCCAAAGTTAGTTCAAAACAATACTTTATCGTACATTTTCGAGACTAGAAGCACTAGAAAGCTTCTGAATTATACGTCTTGAGAAAAATAGCCAATAATTTCAACATTCTGTTTTAACGTCAAAATATTAACATTTTGGCAGCTCATGCCACTTTAAAGATCAACCTATGCACCCATTAGGAAGGGGAAATGTTAGACGTTCAAATTAAGGGAAAACTGTCAATGTATAGTCTGAAATACTTAATTCTTCGCTTGATAAATTCTTCTGCTGAATGTTTTCCTATTAACAAAACATATATTTTCTTGGCGTAGATGTTTCATTCGACCTCACTATGTGGAATATTTGCGAATATTACTCGCCAAAGGTCTGGGGTTTCCTCCTGGCAAATAGCCCTGTTTCCTCTCCCACTAAACCTGGCAACGCCCCTATATAAGTAAAATAGTCTCGAGTGCGGCGTAAAACACCAATCAATCAATCTTTAAAGTCTTCTGCTGACTGTACCCAACAAAACCTATTTTATTTTTTCTTGATGTAGATGTTTCACTCGACCTCCCAATGTTTAATGTTTGACAGGTCGGGGGTTTCCTCAGGGCAATGGACCCAGTTTCCTTCCCAACTAAACCTTGCAAGGCCTCCACACATGTATGAGCGCAGCGTAAAACATAAATCAGCTGAGAGCATGTAGGCTGCCTACTACAACTTTATTCAACTTACCCCGAAGGCTCTGTTTGTGTATGCAATCTGAAATATTCAAACAATCTTTACAGCAAGCTAGCGAAAGTTTAATAGGGAAATTAACTTGCGTGTTAATTAACAGTTATTTTCAGTGACTCAGACCTTATAACGAACCTGGGCGTAAAGATGACGCCATTCTCGATAAAAGAGGAAATAAAACTGTTTGTGATCAACGCGCTGCATGTTCGCTTACGTAGTCGACGATTGGACGTTTCAAACAATGATTGAATGATTTATTGACTGCTCTAGCTATTGATTAAAACAGTTATAATTGAAGTAGACCAAGTGATTGATTTGTTGACGGACTTGTTATGGACAACAGCATTATCGACAGGTTATGAATTCTAACTATTTCATTGGTAGGTTATGGATAACAACTTCTTTATCGATAGGTTATTGGTAGCAACTTCTTTATCGGTATGTTATGAATAACAACTTCTTTATCGACAGGTTATTGGTAGCAACTTCTTTATCGGTAGGATATGAATAACAACTTCTTTATCGACAGGTTATTGGTAGTAACTTCTTTATCGGTAGGTTATGAATAACAACTTCTTTATCGACAGGTTATTGGTAGTAACTTCTTTCTTTATCGGTAGGTTATGAATAACAACTTCTTTATCGACAGGTTGTTGGTAGCAACTTCTTTATCGACAGGTTGTTGGTAGCAACTTCTTTTATCGGTATGTTATGAATAAAAACTATTTCATCGGTAGGCTATGAATAACAACTTCTTTATCGGTATGTTATGAATAACAACTTCTTTATCAGTATTTTATAAATAACAATTTTTTTATCGGTAGGTTATGAATAAAAACTATTTCATCGGTAGGCTATGAATAACAACTTCTTTTCCGACAGGTTATTGATAACAACTTCTTTATCAGTATGTTATAAATAACAACTTTTTTATCGGTAGGTTATGAATAAAAACTATTTCATCGGTAGGCTATGAATAACAACTTCTTTATCGGCAGGTTATGAATAACAACTTCTTTTTCTGCATGTTATGGATAGCAACTTTTTATCGGTAGGCTATGAATAACAACTTCTTTATCGGTATGTTGTGAATAACAACTTCTTTATCAGTATGTTATAAATAACAACTTTTTTATCGGTAGGTTATGAATAAAAACTATTTCATCGGTAGGCTATGAATAATAACTTCTTTTCCGACAGGTTATTGATAGCAACTTCTTTATCGGTATGTTATGAATAACAACTTCTTTATCGAAAGGTTATTGGTAGCAACTTCTTTAATAACAACTTTTTATCGGTAGGTTATGAATAAAAATTTCTTCATCGGTAGACAATGAATAAAAACTTGTTTATCGGCATATTATGGACAAAAACTTCTGTACAAGATTATGATGAAGCTATATGAACCATGCTAATGCTGAGTACCAGTTACTTGTATACTTTGATGGATGGCGTGTTTTAGTCAGTGGAACCTCTTTATACTTATATTTTTAACCCTATAACACACGGGCACAGGGAAAATCTTCTTGTCTTAATTTTCCTAATTCTAACGCCAATCATTTAGTTTTTCGATGGCCTTTTACTGTCGTGACGATCAGAAACTATAAAAAATGTGTTTGGCAGCTCATGCCACTTATAGGACCAACATAGTTTAAGTGTATAGACCTGTAGTTTGACAAATACTTAAAAAACACAACCTCACAGTTGCTTTATAAAAAATGGCGTGTTTTGAATAACTGCGAAGACAATTATTAAAAACATTAATTTCTGCGTTTTTATAAATGTTTCGAGATACATCTTTTGAGTTTTATAATTTTTTTTTCCATTTATTGAAGAACAATTATATATTTCTATATTTTTGAACACTAAAACACACGGACACAGGGAAAACTACGGAGACAAGTTTGTCATTGTGTTAAAAGGGGGCATATCATTCAGACCGCTATACCCCAATCATAAGTTGTTATAATAAACAACAAGCCATGATATTTCATACGGTTGACGACAGACAGGAGTTGTTTTAAGGGAACCATGTGCTGAGATCAGTTTATTTTATAAAAGTCAACTCGTGATGAAGATAGTATTTTCCTAAAATAAAAACTTTAATTCTCGTTTCATTATGATTACAATTATGACTTCTGGATTAGATATGAACAGATCTCGCACTGGAAAGCGTTATAATTAACCAAAAAATCATCACTTCAGCACAGTCTAAGTCTAATTTTTATTTATTTCTTTTTTCTTATGTTTTTTTTACTTCGATTAACCAAAGTAAGACGGCGTTTGAGTGGCCGTCATTTCTGCAGCTATTTTTACATTACGCTTATATTTATTTATAACACGGTTACTCATATCTCTATTATATATGTAGGCGATCAGCGTTATATGTGGGAGAACATAAATCACCCATGCGTGAAGTGGACTAGTCGGAAATGAAAAATCGCTAGAAAACAGAAATGTATAAAGTTAATTTCCGCACGAAATCATCTAAAACACGCGAGACATTCTTTACAATACCAAGTTTGCATTTAAACAATTTATTTACGATCAATTATATTTGATTAATATATTTTGATTCATACTTGACGTAAGGCGTTTTAAAGGATTAAAGCTCCGGAGGGTATAGGACCAACGTTGCTATCAAAGAGAGACCATCTCACATAGGGCGTTCGAGTGAACACCCAGCCAGAAAATTTTCCAACTTTTTGGAACTGAGAGGCATTCGAACCCGCGAACCATTGGTGGAAGGCTGTTCGGATTGAGCGTCTAACGCTCTACCTACTGAGCCACGGAGGCTCCGATTGTCAAGAGAAGCTATTGATGTTAAAGTGGCTGATATTATAGGATATTTTTCTCACGACGTATACTTCAGAAGCTTTTTGAATGCTTATAGTCTCGAAAATGTACGATTAAGTATTGTTTTGAACTAACTTGCTTTATATAGAATGAATTAATGGTCGTCCCGGTTATTTAAATTTTGTTTACTTTTCGAAGACGTTTTCGGTTCGTACCGGCCACATAGCCTACTGTATGGATTTTCTTCAATCCAACGCCAATCATTTAGTTTTTCGATGACATTCAATGCCTCTTACTGTCGTGACGATCAGAAATTATGAAAAAAATTGTGAATTTTGGCAGCTCATACCACTTTAGAATAATATCGGTAAAGTCGATTTACCCGTATGAACCAACAATATGTGCTAGTAATGGACAAAATTCAAATAGCCGGGATGTACGAGTTCGTTTTTGGGAGTTTATAATTGTTGCTTATAAAACTACCTAAAACGTACATCTGCACGATTGGTATCTATGGAAAGCTCTTATTTTGTACGTTTTGATAAAAAATAACCAACAATTAGCTAATTCTGTTTCAAAGAAAAAGTCCCTGTATTTGACAGCCCAAGCCTCTTCAGAGAGCTGTAAATTTAGACCGAACAGAATGTAGAACCATTAACCATTAAATAAGTCCAAGAGATAGAGGCTCGTTAAAGTTATTTCCATGTTTTCGCAGCATAGTATTCTGGCCATCATTTTAGTGCTGATTGATGTTTTCGTAGATCTCCATGTTCCATTGATCCAAAGTGTTTCTGTTAGAGTGTGTGGAGTTTGCCTTGGTGAGAAATCGCCTGTTCAAGGCAAACTCCATGAATGAGCTTTTCACCAAGTTGAAAAGCCCTATTATTATACATTTTAAAAACAGATTGGCTTATACCATAAAACTTTAATTTTTATTGTAATATACATATTTTAATACACTATTTTTGAAGATCATTTTAAAATTGCATGTCCTTTTAACCTCCAAAATAGTGATTTACACTCTTTTTAACATGTTTCATAAATTTATTTCCGTCCTTTTTATTTTATTGTAATTTTGATGTTAACGGGCCTGTCTGATTAAAACTTCCTTTCGCTGCCATATAAGTGAAATAATCTTGAGTGCGGCGTAAAACACCAATCAATCAACCAAAGTGTTTCTGAGAAGAGTTTTCACCCGATTACCCTATATGCCAAGGGTTGTCCGGCCCCGGCAGAGGTTGACACACGGTTCCCAGTTTCTTCCTCGCCTAAACCGACGAACGCCGTAAGTGATTATTGAGCTGTCTGTACAACATAAATCCATCCAGCAAGCAATCAGCCTTTCCACGGCCCGAAAAATAGCATATAATAGTGATGATTAAAGGAGATTTTAATGAACACTTACCTGGTTGTTATTATTTTCTACATTATCATTTGGAAGGTATATTTTCTGTACGGGCCATGTCGGAAACCAGTCCATTGTATTATTTATGTAATATTTTCCGAGGTTTCCCACTGTTTGCATATCATTGGCGTCCATAAAGTCAATAGTTGACATTTCACTTCACCTATCTGCTCATTCGACGTAAATCCGAGACTGATAATCCGATAATCGCCTTAATCCAACAGAACATATATCCCTCTATATGTCTGCGTTATTAATGCCATACATATCTATTCAGTACAAGCATTGTTAAAAACAATGGGACCATTCATGCAGGGAAAAAAGAAGGCTCTCTTAAACAGCACTTGTCATATATACAAAAGGATCATAGACTCAATTTTATTTGCCTTCATCTTTTTTAAATATAAATATTTTGTATTTTTAGAGTTTTATTTATTCAGAAGCTTAGGCTGATCTGTGACGCCAAAAGAATCCACGAAAAGCGTTCATAAAGGGAAAATATATTTTATACGAAGGTAAATTTTCTGATAGCTCTTTAATCTTAATCCCGTAATCCGTTCAGCGGTTTGAATTGAGCATATTAATGCGACTGGTAAAAAACGTGACAAGAAAAACTCACAAAAGTCTACGTGATTTCCCAATGTTTGAACAGAAAATCTCAAGCGGCCATTTTGAAAAGTTGCTAGTTACCGACCGCAATGGCCTTGATATATTTCATCACCATAGCAACGCCCGTCTAAAGTATAACGTTCTTACCGCATCAAACAAAAGGGTCGATGTTTGCTTCTTCTCCCAGTGTTTCATTTGGGAAAGCAACTCTGAGATAATCTCTGAAATCAGTGTATTATAAACAGTCCCCTTTCAATGCGAATTTATACCAATTAACGTGTTTTTGTTAACTGGTTTTAGTCGTAAGCCTTTCTTCCATTCCCCAAGTGGGGCCTCCGTCGCTCCGTAGGTAGAACGTTGGACGCTCAATCCGAACAGCCTTCCACCAATGGGTCGGGGGTTCGAATCCCACTCAGTCCAAAAAAAAAATTGGGAAATTTTCTGACTGGGTTTCCATTCGAAAGACCTATGTGGGATGGTTGCCAGTTACCACCGGAAGGTCGTGGGTTTCAACCGTACATAGAGCCCGATTTCCTCCCACAATAAAACTGGCAACGCGGCCATATAAGTGAAATAATCTTGAGCGCGGCGTAAAACACCAAACAATCGATGAATCAATCCATTCCCCCCAAAAATTGAAGTGAATTTATTGTAATTGTATGCTGCAATTTAAAAGGTTCAGCGCCTTGTGTGTGCCTTTTTTAAAGTAGACAACGCAAAAGCATCTTTCAAACTGCCCTTAATGCTTGAAACACACAGCAATCTGGCCTTGTTTTGTTTGTCTATACATAGATAGGTAACAACGCTGTCAACTTCTGCTTGTTTTGGTATAAAAATTATATCATTTTTAAATAACGCGTAATACCAAAAATAACGAAAA
This sequence comes from Lepidochitona cinerea, assembly GCA_963971465.1. NCBI lineage: Eukaryota > Metazoa > Mollusca > Polyplacophora > Chitonida > Tonicellidae > Lepidochitona > Lepidochitona cinerea. The sequence continues at coordinate 5,908,161 of OZ020565.1, forward strand.
GACTGACATATTGTATTCATCTTTGTGTCCTGTAAGACCCTGAATAGTGAAAAATAAACAAAGTTTAGATAACCGTTTCTTCAAGTAAAGCTTTATTTAATCCACAACACAAAAACTGTCTCGAGACTAACAGTCCTACAGAGATTATAAATTGTATTTCTTGAGAAAAAAAATCAATAATTTAAAAATGTTATTTTAAAGAAACAATATCAAGATTTCGGTAGCTCTTTAATATCTAATTTTATTGTAAACTATCGTTTTTATTTGGAAACAAATTGGTTTTTTTATACTATAACCGTTTTATCTGTATGTTTTTCTGTCTATTTATTTCTTTTACCGCAGTTTTCAATCGGTTGGAAGGGTAACTTTCAAGAATGAGCAATCGTTCTAAATCCACACTGGGCTAATGTGATGCTCGTGTTGTATAGAAGCTACACCAAACCAAACTATATGGTCTAACTTTGAGCACAACAACACAATATCTCTGTACATTTTCATTCAACTCAAACCCCACTCCCAAAATATCGACTATATTTAGAAAGCAAAGAGTCACCATATGAAATACCATATGTGACTAGTTGGTAGATTCGAGTAAGCTAAGACACGCAACTGCTCAAAATAGTAAACCAGCCAATAGTAACACCCATCACATTTCCAAGAGCATGTCCAACATATGTTCCACTGGTCCTGGGGGCCGTTTTACATAGCCGTCGCAAAGTGCGATCAATCCTAGTTGCCATGACGTCGTATCTTTTCACTATGGTATCCATTGGCAACTACGCCTCGTTTGCGATGCGGCTGCTTTGTGGAACGAGCCCCTGCTTAGCAAATTTATTTTTCATCACTTCATAAAGACAAATAAAATTTTGGTAACAGCTTCAACTCCTTACCAACATTATATTAGGAGGATAGAGATGTGTTCTGAAAATGGACCGTACGTCCAAGGATTCCGTACGTCCAAGGAATCCGTACATCCGACAAATCACTACTTTGATTGTAGGAACTCCTTTCATAATGTTGTCTGTACAATCAACGGTGCATCGTAAAAGAACGTACCTTTAACTAAAACGATTGGCACAGAAATTCGGAATTCGTTAGTAAACTCTAAAATAACAAGAGAAACATCTTTACCGTGGTGATAACCTTTTTCTCCAACGTGTTAAATTTTATCCGTTAATAGCAAACACGTACTCCGTTCGTACAAGCCACTGACTAGCAATGTTTTAAAAAAAAAACAAATATCAGATTTCCACCAATGCCACCAAAAATTCTGCTGACCAAGGCTGGGCTCCTGTCGGTCGTCAACCTGATGAAATATCATAGGTTTGGTTTGTTACAGCAGTTTGTGGGGTGTAGGGGTCTAAATGGTATGCCTCTGTTTGACACAATTAGAAACTTGTCTCCATGGTTATTTTAGACAAGAAGATTTTCCCTGTGCTTGTTAAAGTGATCGTAAATATTTAGTGTCAAATTGATTGATTGATTGATTAACGTTTTACGCAATATTCAAGTTTAGTTCACTATTATATGACAGAGAAAAGAAATATCATCAAACAAACCCTTCACATCAAAAATACATTTTAAGCAAAAGCTAATGAGGGACTTTTTTTTTGGGGGGGGGGGGATTTCAAATCTCATTTGAAACCTTATAATGGTAGTGCTTTTCATCTAGTACAAAACTTTATCATTGAATTTACTTTGAACAGTCGAAATCTTACCAAAGCAAACTCCATGCCCTCGGGCAAAACACGTTGGATGTCGAATCGGCAATCGGAAGAGAACGCGGTACTGAGCCGGATCCCCAGTCAAAGCATGTCGATGTGAAAGAAAGAATGGCCTATTATAGATATTATTAAAGCAATCTTTTCTCTCCTGGGAAGAGAAGAATTGGAAATTGTAGGACCTATTTCTGCCTGGATTTCTGCCAGTTTCTTTTTTTCTAGTTTTTAGGGGGCGGGGGCTGCAGTGAGGGTGGGGGGATCTCCCTAGAGTGAGAGTCCCTCTGTCCGACATAGAACTTTCATCGATGCGGCACGGTTTAAATCCCACTCAGACAAAATAAAAGTTGAAAAAAATTCTGAGTGAATCATTCTCTCGGTCGCTGTATGTTGTACAGTTGCCAGGTAGGCCTATTCGCCGAAGGTCGGGGGTTTCCTCCGGGCAAAGAGACCGATTTCCTACCCAATTGAATCTGTAAATGCCGCCATATAACTGAAATGGTCTTGAGTGCGGCGTAAAGCATCAATCAATCTAGGTTTCGCCTATCCAACGACATTTGCCAAATCGGTCATTGTCAGATGGGAAGTGTACACAATTTTCTGTGGCATAACTTACTTGACAGCCAATAATTTATCACTATCTATTTGAAACTCAAAGGAAAATTTCAAAACTTGTTAACCGCTACCACGATGAAACATAGATGGATTTGTCCTTCCGCATTTCTTGAAATATCATTCTCTAAAACTCTTGAATGCCATTTTCTCTTGGGCTAATTTAGGTTTCCTTGATGAAGAATTACGCACATAGCCCATATACACACGCGCAGCCATGCTGTTTCAAGTTATTGTGTATCACTAGCCTAAATTAAACAGTACTATAGGGATGCTTATGTGAGAACAGAAAACGCAAACTTAATTTATGAAAACTGACTTTGATTGATTGTTTGTTTTTTTGGTTGGGGTGGGGGGGGGGGGGGGGGGTAGGGGATATAAACTCCGGTTAACTAAGCGCGTTTGGCAAACTAAAATACTGCAACCATGTCTCAGACAAAACGTCACATAGAAAGGGACGAGATCTCGATTGAGATACTTTTATAAAGATCTTAGAAGCCACGACGAGTTACCCCCCTTTACTGAAATCTGTCATCCATTACAGAAACGGCTGTTTTGTCAGTACACTTTCTCCAGAGGCCACCTCGTCGTCAGTCAGAACGCTTGCCGTGGTATTTATTATTAGACACGAAGAACATAACATATTATACCAGCTCTCAGATATTGGTTTAAATTTGACAGGCCTACAGATACAGGAACAAAGGCGTCATGAAAAGCTTTTATGAATGAAAGATCCATAATGTCCTGAGTTAGAAACACATAGAGCACAGGAGACCATCACTCGCTTCAACTTGGATGCAGAAGACTTAAATAGTTTCAGGTTCGAAACTTGGTTTGTTGCACTGCATTAATCAAAAGAAAATGAAATTTCACTCAAAAACAGATTTTTAATTAGTTTTCAAACTTGCTACTAATTTCATAACACGTACAAGGTGGTTAATGTGTCAAGAATAAAACATTTTACGTCGAACTCAAGAACTCGACGTCGTGTTGTCAAACTGATATTTTATGGTCAGTCGGTTGTTTGTTTGTTATGGAAGCAAATTAACTTTCATGACATTATTCATTAACCAATGAAAGACTAGCATTTGTACCACGTGTCGATCATATATCAGTCGATATTGGAGCCGAAATCGATATTGGATAGTGCTATTGGATTTTCATCCGGGTATCGGCTGAGAGAGTCCTGCTTCGCTCCTGTCGTTTTGTCAGAACCCGCATGACATATCTCTGCAAGATGTTAATGTGCTTGTTTAAAGTTAAACTTGAAATAATTGTTGTTGGCGTTTGATTGCATATGTATAGTAAAAAGATTATTATTGGACTTATGTAATAACCTCATATTATTTGATCTGTGAATTCTTCTTTCTGGGCCAAGATTTTATCAGTGTGTTTGCAGAATTATATTCGTGGATTTACAAGTGTGTATTCAAGACTTTATACTGCGAATTATATTTCGTGATCATCGGATCTTTACTGTTTTACTAAAGCCAAAACACATAGGACAACTCGTACTATTTTTTACATGATGGTGTATATTTATGAGCTTTCGAGAGTAGCTACTCTCATCATCAGATATTACAACACACAATAGACAATTTTCTACAGGCATTATATATACAGAAAAATATAATACAGTTAACACTTTAAAATGATAGAATAAGTAGGATAAGCAAAATTAGGCTTCCAAAGTACAAATGAACAGGATCTGCACAGATTAAAACCATGGGGGTGTGTTGTAATATTGGGACAACAACACAGACTTATAATCCTTAATGGAGACATACAGTTAAACATTAAATAAACGGAGAGGAATTGATGAAATTTGTACATTTAAATCAGGGTTTAATTTAGTATGTGAAGTGACTCTTTAAAAGCTAAGCTACATGTAAGTTTGTTATTGGCTTGATCAATGATTTCATAAGTCAATTTGTTAGGGTTATGGCTTTTGCTTAGACAGTGGTCAGCTACTGCAGAAGATTTGCTGTTAGGGTTGTTGATATTATGTTCAGAGAACCGTTGTCCTACATGCCTAGATGTAAGGCCTATATACACATGTAAGAGGCAGGACAGTCCCCACAAGTTATCTTGTAAACAACGTTACTTCTAAAATTTTAATCTTCGCGATCTTTATAATTAAAATATTTTCCAATGGTAAAAGTCTGGTTGATAAGAATAATTTGAACATGAGGAACAAGATTTCCAAGGGATTTAAATTCTTTTGAAAGTTTGATAGATGCCGGTCCAAGATATGGAACTCTAATAAAAAGTTTAAATTTTTCTGGACCAAAAGGCTTTAATACTCACCACTGTTGAATTTATTATTGAGGAATTTCTTGATAACATTGTCAACAATATCTGACGGGTACTGGTTTAGAGACAACATTTCCTTTATCATTTCAACTTCTTTTCTGAACAGTTTGTAATTATTTTGTAATAATTACATGTTTGTAATTATTGCATATATGCAATAATTACAAACTGTTCAGCAAAGAAATTGAAAGTCACTAAAACCAACAATCTCGGATAATTTCAGACGACGTAATCTAGAGAACAGTCGTGTTAAATACCCCCCAAATAAGGGCAGGGGGTTAAGCCATCTAAGCCATGGTGTAAAACCCCAAGCAAACTAGTCTCGGATGGGTGGGTGAGAGCATGGGTCAGGGGGGGGGGGGACAAACCCTCTCCATTTATCAGTGATTGTTGACGGATTTTTAAAATGTTAACTTGGAATGTCCAATTGGAAGGTCTACGTTTAAGAATCGCTCTGTTATCGCTCACTAACATTCAAATCGAAATATGCTGGGACAATTAAAATCTGATTATAAAAGCCGAACTCAACGGCAAATCGAAAGTGATTGAGGCTCCACTGTTTGTGGGAAGTTTTTCAGAAAAAAAGTCAGGTAAGCTGTCGTAATGTCCGAGTACACTCATTAAGTTAGTGGGGGAAAATGTCGCCGGGGGGAAATGTCTCCGGGGGGAAAATGTCGTGGGGGAAAATGTCGCGGGGGAAAATGTCGTGGGGGAAAATGTCGCTCGGGGATAATGTTGGCACACCTAATTTGGTTATCCTACTTATTCTATCATTTTAAAGTATTAACTGTGTTATATTTTTCTCTATATATAATGCCTGTAGAAAATTGTCTATTGTGTGTTGTAATATCTGATGATGAGAGTAGCTACTCTCGAAAGCTCATAAATATACACCATCATGTACAATATAGTACGAGTTGTCCTATGTGTTTTGGCTTTAGTAAAACCACTCCATAGTAGAATTTACTGTTTTACTATGAGTTTTTTAGTCTGTAAAATGAAGTACTTTTTATATATGATTTCTTTCCACTGTTTTTATAATATTTCACTGTAAATACGTTACTCTATTTTTTATGTTAATCAAAATCTGTACATGAAATATGCTGGTATTTTGTTCCTCTTCGCTTGTTATTTTGTCTGCTAACAAAAATGGGAGTTTAATCCGGGAACTCGATCGCAACATTTTGTTGTAAAAAAAAGGTAAATTTATACGAAGCAAAACTGCAAAATAATGGCCTCAGACATCCTGGCTATTTGATTGATTGATTGTTTGGTGTTTTACGCTGCGCTCAGTATTATTTCACTTATATGGCGGAGTTGGCGGTTTTATTGTGGGAGGAAACCGGGCTCTATGCCCGGAGGAAACCCACGACCTTCCGTTGGTAACTGGGAACCATCCCACATAGGTCGTTCGAATTGAGCGTCCAACGCTCTACCTACTGAGCCACGGAGCCCCCCCCCCCCACCCCCCCCCCCCCCCCCCCGCCCCTGGCTATTTTAATTTTGTCCGTTAATAGCAAACACGTACTCGGTTTGTACAGGTCACTGGCTGTAGCAATATATTTTTTTTATTTCAACGTCAATCATTTAGTGCTTCCCTTAAAATTCAAACATAGATTTATTTACCTAAATTTATCCACAAAGACTTAACCCTCAGGGCGATTTTTGGGGTAAAATGCAGGTGTGTGTCAGTTAGAAGATGAAGTATTACACAGAATTTATTTGACTAAGCAAATAACATTTCCCCTCTTCAACGTCACATTTGACTATACTAAAGCCCATAAGGCCTACACGCGAGTAGAGATAACTCGTAAGATACAATTAAGGCATCACCACGAATTAAGTTGTTTGTGAACATTAAAACACGAGCTTTCGACACCTATACCGATGTCTTTATCATGCCTGAATTATTTCTCATAAGTATGGAACCCTCGTGTAAAGTGGCATGAGCTGCCGAAATTCAAACTTTTTTCATAATTTTTGATCATCACGACAATAAGAGGCTATAAAGGCCATTGAAAATCTAAATGATTGGCGTTGGAATGAGGAAAATCCATACAGTATGTGGCCTGTGCGAACGGAAAACGTGTTTGAAAGTAAACAAAATTTAAATAACCGGGACGACCATTCATTCATTCTAAGCCCAAGTTAGTTCAAAACAATAGTTTATCGTACATTTTCGAGACTAGAAGCACTTGAAAGCTTCTGAATTACACTCCTTGAGAAAAATAGACAATAATTTCAACATTCTGTTTTAACGTCAAAATATCAACTTATTGGCTGCTCACATTTCTTAGAGATAACTCATTAGAAAATAGTTTTGAATGATGTTTATTTTGTCTTAAATTGAATTAACTAGATGTAACATCTTCCCTTTTTCAGGAAGCCCCTACCCCTACACCTGAGCAAACCACAGCAGTGCTTCAGAACGTGACATTTTTGGAACAGTCCAGCACAAGAGAATATTCCACGTTTTTGCTCTTCTCTGGTTTCCAACAAATCTCGCCTGAAAAGAGATTGAAAAATATAAATTTTCACGGTGCATCTACCAATGCCATTTGGATTGCGATATGGTCCGGGAACCTTTCAAAGTATCACTGTTAAATAATGAACAATGCAAGTGAAAACCCTGAAAATTACAGTAAGCGGAATTATCAGCATACCCATCGTAACAAAGATAGTATAGCTTTGATATTTAAATTTAGCCATTATTGTTCGACCAATGTGAGGGCAAGAGGCTGGTCTAGCACCATTGTCATCACATCATTGTGGAACAGCATCTCGCATATTGGGATACCCGTACTCTGCATTCGCCATTATTATGATGTAAAGGCCCGTTCTCACTGTGCGATTTGTCGTGCCGATTTGTCGAATGCGATCAAAATGGATGCTTTCCTTGGTCGATACGATTTGTCAACCAATCAAATGCATCTATTTGAATCGCATGCCACAAGTCGGTACGACAAATCGCTCAGTGAGAACGGGCCTTTAGGCCAACGGCCACATGTAGGATCTAGATAGAGATGAAGGTCCAACCTTCGTCGAGTATCTGAGAACTCTTTCACAGAGGACAATCGACTGAAAACCTCACTCAGGAATTTTTAGTTTTTGTTGAACTTTATTGAACCCGCGGTCCATCGATGAAAGGCCGGGCTCAGATTAAAAGGCTCTGTCCTCAAAGCCACCAAGATTCCCTAAAATAAAGGACCTAACTGAGCCATTACTATATCATCTGTTGAATTATTTATTCTGATTATTTGGGAGGAATTTGGGCTATGCACGTTTGAATGAACGATTGTGCCCGGCAGTCACAATTATTCCTTCAAACCCGGCTCAATGTCCATGGAGAATTTCCAACTTTCTTTTGGAATATGTATCAAATCTCTCAGTGGCATTTAAAAGTTGAACCGTTACAATAAGGTGGAGAATTACTTATAACAACTTCTCGATCTTCGTCACCCAATAAAGCAAGAAGTTGTAATTCCAAAAATAATCCTTCACTGTATTGGTCTATGTATCTTACAACAATTTCACAAATATCGAACAATCACAGTAAGGCTCTTCTCATTTCTTACTGTCGTTGAGTGGGTTCGAACTCACGACCCACTGGTGGCAGATTGTTCGGATTGAGATTTCAACTACCCTAAACGAAGACTGTCACTGTCACTTTGCCTCTTTTAGCTTCCAACCTGTGTCTCACCCCTCTTGTGAGACGTCGGATCTGTTGAAGGGGTAACTGTGCGAATTTGAATCCTTAAGAACAGATTTGGGATAGGATGGGCAGAAATATTCAAGCCTTAGAGCCTCCTGTTCAAAATCTACAGGAATTGGAAGCCGCATTAGATCGGTATTGGCGGCAGTTACCACTTCAACAGACCCGACGTCTCACTGAAATGAGAATGTTGCCGTTTATGATCACAATAGTTTCTGCAACACCAGTTTGCCAACAATCTCCCTACACCAATGATTTTATTGGTCGGTGCAGACTTTCCAGGGGGATGCTTAACTTGTTTCTTTATATATAGAAGGGCCTGTTATGCTGTTAAACAATATGGTCGTTAGAACATTATAATGTTATGAATAGTACAGCAAAAATATTTCCAGTGGAATTGTTTCTATAAAAATCCATTTTAATGAGATTTAAATGTTCAAACTCTGTCAATTAACTACCCACTTACCCAGCTTCGTTTAAATCAATCGGATGACCCATTGATCGACGCTTTCTCTCGGCACTCGCTGTAAAATAAAGCGAAAATATATTATCGTTCTTTTTTGTTTGCAATTTGATTGATTGATTGATTGTTTGGTGTTTTACGCCGCGCTCAAGATTATTTCACTTATATGGCGGCGTTGTCAGTTTTATTGTGGGAGGAAACCGGGCTCCATTATCGGAGGAAACCCATGAGCTTCCGTTGGTAACTGGCAACCATCCCACAATAGGTGTTTGCAATTTGAAGATCATTTCTTTAATGGCACTGCGTATATAGAAATAATGTCCTATTGCAATGAACGTTATCTAACCCTTAATCATCAGATACTGAAAATGTTTTTGTTTTTTTGCTTTGTTTTGCTAAACAGAAATCAATCAACCAATTGATCAACAACGTTTACGATATCGGTATAGTTTATACAAAGTAAATTATTGTTCTGCTTTTCAGTACTTTTAAAAAATATTCACCTGTTCAAATGTTCTGAAGTTCAAAAGTTTTGAAGATTGCGGGCAAAATCAGTTCTTACGGTCATAAAAACGCAATTAAAAAATCCACAAAAAATGATTTCATCTCCTAACACTTCTTCAAACCAAGGAAGAAAAGCCAAAAAATCATAAAGAAACAAAGGATTGGTTGTATCATTAAACTCTTACCTAGATTAAAGGCAATAACGATTAACGTAAAGACCAATATGTTTCTGCACTCCATCTTGAATTATAGAAAAAACACAGAAACGATACAGTTAAAAGTACTTCTTGTTTCTGGGAAGTCTCTGAATAACTGGATACAAATATAACGAGAGCCTAGACTGTTTGTGCTTAACCTTTCAGTATATGATTTTAACAAATTATCTAAATGTTAGTTTACAATTATATTTTATCAGTGTGATAGGAGTAAGTACAGTGAATTGCTGCAGTTTACATTTGATGGGGATAAGAGTTGTTGCTATCCGCACACCGCCTTATTGCATTAGTACCACCCGATACAACTAATATTACCCGCTCCAAGATTCCAGATCCTACCTTTAAAGGAACAAGCCTGGAACAAAGATCGTTAAAATGTGTGCTATTTGACTGTTGTGTATATAAGATGTTTCCAGATGGCCATTGGTAACTTTCTTAGCTCCCACTGACTGCTCAATAACAAGTTTTATTTGAGAATTCCCTTGTCGGCTTTGTTTTCTGACTGAGAATGGACCGAGATTAGATGCGCAGTACAAGAGCGTTGTGGGTGCGCGTGTGGTGCATTTTCGGCTGTCAGACAAAAAACAAAGCAGCATGGATTTCCCTAAGTAAGTCTGGAATCAGGTATTTCAACAGTATGTCGATTGTTGACTTGAAGTCACCAGCGGAGCTATCTTTCGGCCAAGATTCTGAAATTTGGAAAGATCTGTTCCCCAAAACTAATAAAAATATGTTGATTTCTATCCCAATAGAGAAAACCATCAAAAAGCATCTCGGGTCCTTAAGGTCCTGGAAGCCTCCCGGGGACTCTTGCCTCCTGACCCGGGATATTCAGTCCCCGCACTGCAACTCTGACCATATAGACGACACTCAAACAAAATATATAGGCTACGTGGTGAGAAAGGCATAAAACAAATCGCGTCTCTGTATTTGTGCTAAATTGCAGACCTACAGCGAACCCCATCAAATTGTCTGGGGGTCTACCCCATGTGTCTCGGGTTCTATGCGCCGAGGGCTCTATGTCTCCTGGTCTGCCCTATATGTGTCTCGGGTTCTCCCATTGTGGTGTCTACCCTATGTGCCTCGGGCTCTATGCGTCCAGGCTTCTATGTACCAGGTTCTATGCGCCCAGGGTTTTATGTGACCTAGCTGAAAATTAGCTAAATCTAAAAATTAGATAAATACTTTTGCCCATACTTGTAGGATTTTATTTGTCGAATGAATAAATAGGCATTTAATATTGACTAATATTGGTTTTGATGAAGAAATAATCTAGATAAAACTATAAATTTCGATCCATTTCCGGTCCCTGAATAATGATTTTATATATGTAACCTGGCCGGCCACATAGAACCCGGGACACACAGAGCCCGGGACACACAGAACCCGGGACACATAAAACCCAGGACGCATAGAACTCGAGACGCATTAAACCCGGATTGGCGTTGGAATGAAGAAAATCCATACAGTATGTGACCTGTACGAACCAAAAACCTATTCGAAAAGTAAACAAAATTTAATATTTTATCTTACATTTTCGAGACTAGAAGCACTAAAAAGCTTCTGAATAATACGTCTTGAGAAACATAGCCAATAATTTCAATATTCTGTTTTAAGGTCAAAATATTAACATTTTGGCAGCTCATGCCACTTTAACCAATCATATTTGAATACATCTGCTATATTTCCGTCGTTAAAATCCTAGGTTTGCAGGACTAAGAAAACACATATACCAGACTTTCATATAATTCACTATTAGATTAATTTGCAAAAGGCCAAAATATTTATCATGTAAATAATTGCATCTCGTTCACTAAATTATCCTAACATATCTTTAACGCTAACTATGCCTTTTACAAGAACGGTGATATTTTGCAGGTGGGTTTTAACCGACTGTAAATAAATGTCAATAAATGTAGGATACGTGTACAGTAAATACGGCTCCGTCAAAGCAATGATACAGCTTTGGCTTTAATAGTCCGGCATTTGTAACCAGAATAAAGGGCATCACTCAGTGACTCAATCAGCACAGAGGCAGTCTCTCTGCCCTACACAAGCCTTCCATCGAGTGGGCGTGGGTTCGAATCCGCGACTCAGTCCAACAACAAAATATATATTTAAAAAAATTCTAAACATGTTTATTTAATCATTGAATGTACACTTTAAGCCAAGGGCTTATACTGTGTAATATTGCATATACAGTAATACATTGTATTTTAATGAGAGCAGACTATTTACAGTACCTTTAATCCTTAATTAACGGTGATGAAGAGAACATTGTATATATATAAATTAGTTTATGACTTATCTATAGATGTACATACATAGCACATGAGTGAAATATGGCAGGCTGGGCAAGATTAAACGGTTGCCAATCCAAAAATATATAAAATTTCTGAGTAGTGTTCAAATACATTTGATGGCCCTAAGTGCAAGAGTTGTCATGTACTCGCTAAATAACGGGGGCTTCTTCCGCGAAAAAAGCTTACCCCCCCCCCCCAACACACACACTAAACCTGTTAACATCACTGTTTAAGTGGTATAATCTTGAGTGTGACGTAAAACGTTAATCAGTCAATCAATCAAACCAGAAAGGGACACTTTTATTCCGTCTACCCAAGATGTTGGTCCTATTAGAATTAATTTGACCTGGAACGCTTATTTGACATTTTGAAACAGTCTAGCGCAGGAAAATATTCCACACTTTTGCTCTTCTTTGGTTTCAAACAAATCCCGCAAATCTCGCCTAAAACATTAATCAGTCAATCAATCAAACCAGAAAGGGGCACTTTTAAGCCTCTACCAACGATCTTGATCCTATTTCGATTAACTTGACCTACAATGTTTATTTGGACTGAATTCATTTTGACATAGATTCAAATTGAAGTCAACTTTGTTCAGAATAATGTTTAATACTGTGATGTTACATATAGGCTCAGGGTTTATAATTTGGGTTTCTAATAGTATTTAATTCGATAGGCTGGAGGTTGATAATCGCCACGAACCATCGCCAAGAATCGCCAAGAACAATAAGCATTATTTTATTAACCCAAGGCTACAGTGGCTATGTAGTTTATCTTATTTATTTGAAAATTATCCCACAAGACGAAGTTTCATATACGGTCTCCGTTCACAAACACTAACACAATAGTATACACACACAGAGTACCAACTTTATCGGAACCAGGCTCTGTGCAAAGAGAATCCCAAGGAAATTCCATTGTTACCATTGGGTGCCAAACGCTCTACTGACTGGCTCACGGAGATTTCTTAGAAAGTAGACATCCAATTCAAAATGCCTTCTATAAATTCAGCCCAGTTCGAATCCACAATGCAGAAAGAGAGTTTTCTTACAAACAACATCAAATACAATCTCAATAAAAGGGCTTCACTACAAAATAACGGGTATGAATCTCAAGTTATTGGGTTTGAGTGCGAGTTCTGGTCAACTTTAATGTTACATCTCAACAATTTTGTAGTTAAACACCCACAAATATTATAAGATAGTTGTTAGGTGACAACAAAATTCCATCTTCTCATTTAACGTTATCAAGGCCTATACGTGACCTATACTCGTGACCTGAGATAAAATAAAAAAGATCTCCACAAATTAATATAGAATGATGTTTATTTTGTCTTTACCTCATCTTGGTTTCATATCAACTTTGGTTTCACTTTGTATCTGAAACCTAAAATCAGTAGCAGATGCCTTTTGTAAAGACACCCCTGCCTCTACATCTGAGTGAACCACAACAGTGTTTTAGAAGATGACATTTTTGTAACAGTCCAGCACAGGAAAAGATTCCACGCTTTTGCTCTTCTCTGGTTTCCAATATATCCCGCAAATCTCGCCTACAAAAGAGATTGAAAAATATACAATGTTCACTTGACAGACTAATAGATTACATGCATCTATTTGAATGATGCCAGTTTATATAGTAATGCCTTTCGGATTGCGATATGCTCCGGGAACATTTCAAAGGCACATCAACAATGGTGGTACCACGTTCATACGAGCCATACATATAGCAAAACAAGGGAAGTGGAAACTTACAGTTACATGGACCTTGAATTATCAGCATACCCAACTTTACAAGGATAGAATACATTTGGTAACTAAAGGAAGCCAAATAGATATTGTTGTAATGTTTGATGATAAGAGACTAGCCTACAATCAATGTGACCACATGCCCAATATTGTGTCATTATTATGATGTAAGACCTGCGTGCTTATGTAGAATCTAGACAATCCCCCCTAGGCTTCTTTACATGCGGCTACATACAACTCTGGTCCAATATTGGATAGAAGAGCAAAAGTATGTTTTGGCAACCTGTTACCAGCATTGGTCAAATTGTACCACCCTGGTTTGCCAGGAGACTTGAAAAAGTAAAAGAGGGAACGTCGGGTAAGCTGAAAACTCAAGTCTTCTGCGTGCAACATTTTGACCCCGATTCTTTTATTTTAGACCGAAGAAAACCTAAATACATTTATTGCAAACTTTCGACATTTTAACTATAAGTAGTTACTAAATGTCCGTAAAACTCAAGAAATTGTTCTGTTTTTTTTTAAATAACAAAGGTAATGAAGCTTTAATTAAGTGCATTGTTTTAGCCACTTGATATGCTCCAAATACCTATCGTCCCTGTTTAATTATTAAACATTGTTCGAACGTTTGCCACAAGCCCGATTACCCAGCTAGTAAAACAATCATAATAACTTAAGGGTTCATTAATGTTTGACGCTCAAGATTATTTCCGTTACATGACGGTGTTTCTAGGGAGGGGTGGAGAGTCTTTACCCAGAAGAAGAGTATCTAGCCACTCTTAACCATAGGGCGAACCTTGGAAAACCCTTCTCAGGAATGTTTCCATTTGTTTTTATATAAGGGGGATTCGAGCTCGAAGCCTATTGGTGGACTGTCCTCTTAGCCACCAAGTCCGCCTGAAATAGAAGTCCTAAATCAGTCATCGCTATATCATCTTTTGAACATTGTATTCTGAGCTTTTGCGAGGCAATTAAGCTTTGCACTAACATTGACTGAACGATTGTTAGATATTATACCCTGGAGTCAAAATTATTCCTTCTGAGGTTAACCGGACCCAATGTCCATATGGAATTTCCAGCTTTTCTAAGGACATCTTATTGGTGTTGAGTGTGTTCCAATTCACATTTATTGCAGATAGTTCGGATTTAGTGCCTAGTTGCTGGCTCATGGAATTCTCTTCCCATACCTTTCTAGACTAGATCATGAATGCAGACGACATTCGCTGTTTCGAGATAACTTTTTGTCACCTATAAAACCTTTATACCCCTGACAATTTGGCGATTATTTTCAAGAAAATGTTAGGTACACAAAAATAACTTACTCGTTCGCTTCGGCCAAGTCCATATCTCCAGCCACACCGAACTCATTCGTCCTATTAAAGGAATAAAGTTTCATGTTGCAACACCATTTTATTCAAATATTTATTTACTGAATTATTTATTTCTTTTTTATTTATTTATATTTTTATTCATGTATTTATTTACCGAACGTTTTTTTAGAATAAACGTCCTTCCACAACCTGTCTTTACTTTGAACTCAAAGCTTCACTGAAAGACCGTAATATGATGTACATACAGATTTATATAGAAGGGCTTGGAGCCTGTTTCACAAAGCGGCGTAGCATAGCTGCCGTACCAAGCCATACTGTAGAAATACGTTGCTATGGCAGTTACGTAAAAATTTACGCTACTCCGCTTCGTGAAACAGGCACCAGGACCCTGTCTCACAAGCGGCGTAGCGTAAGTTTTTCCGTAAATGAATTAGCATCACATACTGTAGAGATACGTCAGTAAGAAAGTTACGCAAAAAATACATCTACGCTGCTTTGTGAAACAGGCTCCTGGCATGCTGTTTAACAATGTGGTCGTTAGAACATATTGTTGAGGGTTAATTTTATGAATGCTATAGTAAAATAATTCCGTTCAAATTATTTCCATGAAAATAAAGATATATAAATATTCAAACTTTGCAAATTAATTATTCTAATCGTTTTCTGCATGTGTTGGAAAGACACTTACCCAGCTTCGTTTAAATCAAGTGCAAAACCAACTGAGCGACGCTTTTTCTCGGCATTCGCTGTAATGAAAAGTCAAAATATATTATTGTTTTTTTTTCGTTGCAATTTGAAGATTATTTCACTAACGATACTGAATATATAGAGAGAATGTCCTAACGTAATGAGCGTTATATAAATAGGAATAATCAGGCAGGGAATATATGTTATTTTTCGTTTTGCTCTAATAAATGGAATTGTGAGTTTAAAATGTTTGTCATTACTCTTCCTTGAATTAAAAAACTATTTCTTAAATTCGTTTGTAAATTAAGTGGACGCCTGTTATATTTTAAATCCGATTCTAATATTCGGTCGATAGGTCGAAGATCCAAAAGAAAAATATATAAAATTTATAAGTGTTTTTATTTAAGTATCCTATGTAGAAAGATTGTCAGGTACCCGCAGAGCATCGGGAGTTTCGTCTTGGCAAAGCAAGGTTTACTTCCCCAATAAACCTTGCAACGCCTCCATGCATATATGCCGTCAACCGAATAAAATATCATAGGTTCGGTTTTTGTTACAATTTATGGGGTATAAATGCCTAAATGATATACCACTTTTTAACACAATTAGAAACTTGTCTCCATGGTTATTTTAGACAAGAAGATTTTCCCTGTGCCCGTGTGTTTAAGTGATCATAAATATGTATAATAATCATGAGCTCGGCGTAAAACATCCATCAGCTAATCGGTCAATATAAATTAAGCCTACCATATCGAAATAGTTCTTGCAAATTAAAAAAAATAATTGTGTTGATTTTGTCTGACAATTAGTCTTCATAATTAATATTCATCTATTCAAACTCCGAAATCCGATCTTCCGGTCAAAAAAATGACGAAACCCGCAATAAAAAAATCCACATGAAAGGATTTTGTCTCCGACCACTTCTTCACACAAAAAAGAAATAAAAAGCAAAAAATCGTAAATAGTCAAAGTGTTTTAAAAAATCGTTAAACACTTACCCAGATTGATGGCAATAACGACCAGCGTAAATACGAAAATGTTTCTATACTCCATCTTGAATTTTAAAAAAATACCCAGATGGACGGTATAATATAAGTACTGCTTGTTTCTTCGAGTTCTCCGTATAACTGGATACAGATATAACGAGAGACTAGCCTGTTTAAACTTAACCTTTCAATATACGATTTAACTAATCATCTTAATGATAGTTTATAATACATTTTATCAGTGCGGCAAGAGTAAGTAGAGTAAATTGCTGCAGTTTACATTTGATGGGGATAAGGATTGTTTCTATCCGCGCACTGTTCTATTGTTTTAGGACCACCCGATACAACTAATATTATCCGCTTCAAGAAGGGCCGGCTAATTCCAGATCCTGCCTTTTAAGCGATGATCTGACCAACACATAAAAAAAGATCGGATCATACTCTTTAGCATAGCTTTGACATAGATTGGATTTACAATAATGACAATAGCGAAATCACGAATTCTCCCAAATCAATATCTAAGCAACTAATGTTAGTTTAAGCGGATGGTGGCATAAACAATCTCACGCTCTAACGAGTGGCGTTGGATTGGAAAAAGAAAGCAAGGTTTGAATAAGGTCAAGAATTACTTATGGATAACAACTTCTTGGTTTATTGGGTGACGACGTCACCCAATAAACCAAGAAGTTGTTATCCATAAGTAATTCTTGACCTTATTGTAACCTTCCAACTTCTAAATGCCATTGAAAGATTTAAAGCAAGGTTTGATCTGAGTTGTTGTAATACTTGCTTTCTTTTTCCAATCCATCGCCATATCATGGCTCGCTAGAGTATGAGATTGCATATGTACGAATCCCAGTTGACACCCGAAGCCAACAACTCGTTTTTGCTTAAACTATTTTTTCTTAACCTGGAATCAAGGTTTTGTCTTCTGTAAAAAATTTGGAAAGACCGGGGGGGGGGCGTTTCACAATGAATCAGTGAGTGTTAGACCGATCGATTAATCAAACAGAAAATACTATATAACGCTATCCAACCAGGTAACTATACTAAAACATTTATATTCTGGTCAACTGTCAGCTGGCTTAAATTGATTGATTGATTGTTCGGTGTTTTACGCCGCGCTCAAAATTATTTCACTTATATGGCGGCGTTGCCAGTTTTATTGTGGGAGGAAACCGGGCTCTATGCCGGGAGGAAACCCACGACCTTCCGCTGGTAACTGGCAACCATCCCACATAGGTCGATCGAGTGTAAACCTAGTCAGAAATTTTCCCATTTTTTTGGGGACTGAATGGGATTCGAACCCGCGACCCATTGGTGGAAGGCTGTTTGGTTTGAACGTCCAACGCTCTATCTATTGAGCCACAGAGGCCCCGCCAGCTGGTTTTAAAGTCTTGGTTCAGACTTACATTAAATATACACGTTTTCCCCGGACTCGTCTTTGGTTGACATTGCGCGTATACCTAATAAATTAACTTTTCAATTAGAAATTAGAAATACAAAATGATGTCAACACTTTTGAATTTTGACAATCGATACAAGTTCCCAAATGGGAATGTTAATATTATCGGCTATTTTTCTCAACACGTACAATTCAGACGCTTTTTAGTACTTAAAGTGGCATGAGCTGCCAAAATGTTGATATTTTGACGTTAAAACAGTATGTTGAAATTACCGGCTATTTTTCTCAAGGCGTATAATTCAGAAGCTTTTGAGTGCTTCTAATCTCGAACATGTAAGATAAAGCATTGTTTTCAACTAACTTAGGCTTAGATTGAATGAATACTTGTCTCGGTTGTTTAAATTTTGTTTACTTTTCGAACACTATTTTGGTTCGTATATGCCACATGCTGTATGGATTTTCCTCATGCCAACGCCAATCATTAAGTTTTCCGATGACCTTCATTCGCTTATCAGTCAATCAGTCAACATTGATTTGACACTCAGCGGACAAAGCGTCACGGATTTAAACTCCCACACAACACTCGTGGCGTGCAATTTTCCGTTTGGAGTTATTCTAAGCCAACAAATAAGTGAGATAGTTACCAGGCTTCTGCTTCTCAAAACTATTCACCAGCGTAACTTTGCGATTAAAGTTAAGATAGTGTTGAAGGTATCAGTCTGTTGTGTGTTCGACATACGTCAGGCGTACCAGTCTTAAGAAAAGACCCAAAGTGTATATACAGAAGATCAAGCATTTCGCTGAGGTAACTCTATCGGCTTTAAAGTGGCATGAGCTGACAAATTTCACACTTTTTTTATAAATTTCGATTTTCACGACAATAAGAGGGACTGAAAGTCATGAAAAAAACTAACTGATTTCAGTTGGAATAAGGAAAATATATCAGTTTGAAAACTGTATGAACCAAAATAGGATTGGAAAAGTAAATAAAATTTAAATAACCGGGACAAACTTTTATTTATTTTAGGCCTAAGCTGGATCAAAACGTACATTCTGTAGACTAGCACCAGTAAAAAAAACTCATAAACTTCTTAAGAAAAATAATCGATAACTAAACAATTTTGAGGCAGCTCATGCCACTTTAATTATCAGCACGCTCATTCTTTGGTGAAATTTTCGCACGCATTGTAAATGTTTGTTTTCAAGTGCTGCCCACTTAATCTTCGCTGTTCCCAAAAATGGTTTACCAGCCCAGATACCACGACATCCGGGACTTATATCTTGCTTTCATGCCAAAATTGTATCATGTAGTATTATAGCCGAGAAATCTGAGCTCTGCCGAATTTTTTTTCTCTCCGTGTTCGTCGACAATACACATTGTATCATGGTTGCGGCGGTTTTCTTTTGATGAGCAGTCCTCGACAAATCCGATACCCAGTGGACAGAGAGTGGGCGGGGCTTAAGCGTTGAATAACTTCCCGATTTTGGAAGTTGTTGTATGGCTCTTTTGACCTGGTATCAGAGAGTAAACACGTGCTAGTTGATTGACAACGTCAATCACTAATACCATGATACAAGCACGTTATTGAATGACTCCCTCGAGTATGGAAGAAATTCTTAGAGGTGTGGCTAGCTCATGCCTGCGCACTCGAGTCCAACCTCTCAGATATCTTCCATACCCTCGGGAAGCCATTCAATAACTCTAACGTAGCAGCCATATAATACCAGTCGCCGTAAGACCGATAATCCGGCCTAGTAGTATCATAGTCAACCTTCTCGCGCAACAGCATTAGCTAATTGGTCAGGTGCGAACGATCCTATTCACATATGAGACAAACAAGATGACAAAGACATTACAAGCAATTTTTCTCAGAATAAATCTTGAATCGAGGGTAACATCACATATATGTTGATCTAATTTGCCTTTAATTATATTCGAGACTGCTACAACCCATTCCTGCCAATTAGGATCTAATAGTCCCGGGGCCCTGGGGCTCCCTGGACTCTCGCTTTAACAATCAAAATATAGTTGAACCCAATAAGTAGAAAAATCCTGGCGATGTACTGCATATTTCATGTACATTTGGCGAAAGTAATGCCCCATGTTTATAAGCCATAATTGACTTAGAACACATCTTTGGGCACATTGCACGTCAAAGCTTCCTGGAGTACGAAGACCCCAGTCAAACACATAAAAAATTAAAAAATAGTTGGAATCCTGGCGAAACCAAATATTGACTTCTTATCTCATGGGAAATATATATGAAAATATCTTGAACCTCAGAGCTTTCAGGGCTTGCGCGGCACCTTGATCCTCGTGAAATTGTTCAGTAATAGTAAAGTATCACCCAAACGGAAGACGCCCCCCTCGCCACCCCTCTCCTTTACAAACTCACTAGATCCGCCCCTGATCAGGGTCATCTCGAATTCTTATGTTAAATTAAGCCTTTAACCATACTCCCGGAACATCGCCAGTATTTACGTTCATGTTCTTCTACCTTACGGACCTCACTGAGTGCCGACTTGACGACTTTGTTTATCGTCACTGCTGTGGACAATACAGTAGCCAAGGCAGGCAGTGGCTTCATGAGTAACTGCACAGGAAGTGGGTCGAGCAGCCTTCTTGGATTTACTTTCCCCTTTTGGGTTTTGTTCGAGTCATTCTTTTAAGCTCGTCCACACACTAGGTATCATTAACACTCTGTTCTACAACATAACAACTGTTACCGTTTGAACGAAACAGTTATCGGGCATTTATTATTATTCATATGTGTTTTTCTTCATTGCCTCCTGTTACGTCCAAAGGTTCAAATTTGGCTTATGAAATACAATAGAATAAAGACTTCTACAATAATAAGTATACGATGCTGTTTATTTTCTATTTAATTTTTACATTAGATCTATTGTGCTTAGTAGATTTGTATTGTGACCTAATACTTAAGGCACATGCCCTTTTTAAGGAAGCCTCTGCCTTTACATCTGAGAGAACCACAGCAGTGTTTAAGGTAATGGCACTTCTGGAAGAGTTTCGCACAGGAAAATACTCCACGTTTTTGCTCCTCCCTCGTTTCCAACAAATCTCGCAAATCTCGCCTGGAAATAGATTAAGAAATATTAAATATATACTGATGAAACTAATTTGGCATCTACTTCATTTTCAATGAATGCCTTTTGGCTTTATATATTCCCCGGCAACATAAACAAAGACAGTGCCACTACAAAGCAAAGTTGGCGAACTATGCACAACAAGGAATATGGCCCGGAAAATTCCACCCGTGTCAATTACATGTATACGGAACCGTAGAGGGGACATGCAAAAAAAACTCTAAAAAGATTTCGTTCCACGAATTAAGATTTCGTCCCACGAATTACTACTTCATTCCACGAATTACTAATTCTCTCCACGAATTACTATTTCGTTCCACGAATTACTAATCCGTTCCAGGAATTATGGCTTCCGCTGTTGTTGTCCCAGAAATAGGTTCTTTTTGCCCCAGGCAAGAAATATGTAATGTTCATCCTTATTGGTTAGCTGGAAAGTTATAAAGCCATTAGCCATTGGTTATCATAGTTCGTGGAAGGAAATCCTAATTCTTGGAACGAAATAGTAATTCGTGGAACGAAATAGTAATTCGTGGAACGAAATAGTAATTCGTGGAATGAAATAGTAATTCGTGGAAAAAAATCTTTTGAGAGTTTTTTTTATTTTGCATGTCCCCTTACGGTTCCGTACATGTAAGCATGGAGTTACAAAAAATATCCAGGCTCTTTATGAGTAAAGGACGATTATATGATATAGTTTCAGGCTCAGATACAAAGTAGAATTATAATAAATAACTTAACCAAGCTATCGCTTTGGGGATACAGAAATGCATGGGGTCAGTTAAAGGAATGCTGGGCAAGGCGTTAGCCTTCTTTCTTAAACTTGACTCTTTCATAAAAGGCAAAAAGTGATGTCCGAAAGCTATTTTATAACATGTATGGCATGAGCAGACACGACCGTAACTAGACATGAAGTCACGAGCCGTATATTGTAGCTAGTCGCCCTGTATAGGATACAGGTCACAGTTTCTGACTGAAAGAAGCGTGACCGAAAGAAGCTCCAGATATTTGTGTGTGGGGGTTTTTCCTGGCCCCCTGCATTTTTTTTCTGGGCATTTTTGAAGTTTTTATGAAAGGACAGGGGCACTCTGAAACATCGGGATTTTACGTGCGTGAAATACCCTCTGATAGACTGCAGGTCATTTTGAATGTGGCGACCAAAAAGGTAGCCGTGTAACGTACAATTTCCATATCCTCTTCAGGGCCCATCGAAAGTGTCGATGTAAGGGGCCAAAATACTCTGTTTGGTAACTTTCAGGCGCGATCAGTTTTATAATTGAAGTATTGGAGGATTCCTGGAATGTACCGAAACTGCGTCTCTTCTTTGCGTTACACAACCAAGGAGTATAGATGGTCCATCTATACTCCTTGTACACAACCATCGAGATTTAAAAATAACTAGAGGGAGCATCGCCCAATCAGAGCAATGTAAAGGTCTGACGCCACAGTGGAGGGCGGGCTAGGGTAGATCAAAATGGCGCGCTCGCCCGTCAGACCTTTACATTGCTCTGATCGGGCGATGCTTTAGGTTACAAAATTTAATTAGTCACAAAAAGCGAAGTGGGAAGTATCCGAAAGGAAGGTTACTCGATCTACTCCATTACTCTGTGCTGGCGATTACGGCTAACTGGGGTAGTTGAAAATGGCGCCTGTCTGGCGTCAGCTTGTGAGGCCAATGAGCTCTAGTTATTTTTAGATCTCGATGTACACAACATGTGCTTTACCGGGCTAAATATAATATATAAACAAATATCTTTCTAAATGATATTAGCATTTAATAAATTTATAATTATTTTTATTTTCTTTTTTCGTCTGTAGTAAAACATTTTGATATTTACTTTCGAGGCCATTTTTATTCAGCCCAAACATACGGCGATTTACCGTATAAAAAGCGCAGACTGTCCGAGGCGTGTCAAAGCCGACCGGAAGCGAGCGAAGATATCCGAAGGATTTGAGTTTACTGTCTGGAAATGATTTTAGAAGTGGAATGGGACCAGTTCAGGTGGATGGAGATCTGGTAGTTAGGCGCGCTTTAGTCTGTTTACATGCGGTGGATTATGTGTAAAGTAACCCCTACCCGCATTTTCTGGTCGTAGTTTAAAATTTCTACCTTCAACCTATGAAAAAATTGTGTTTTAAATACTCCCAAAGGACTGTTTAAGGCCCCCACCGAAGAATTTGGTTCAACGAAAGTTAGGGAAGGTGCTGTGAGAGCAGACATTAACATTACCGCAAATGGGAAAGAAGGAAAATGAAACTGCGGTATGGATCAGCACGTCAAAGTAATTTGGAATACGTGTATACACTTGACTGGTTTGAACCAATCGAAAGGAAGTATTCAGTGTGAGGTGGGATAACTGGGGCCGGTTGCACAAAGCTGTATTAAGCAGGCTTAAATACCTCGCGTAACAAAGGAATTTGATTGTGACGTCGCCAAGAGAAGTCAGACTGAAGCTTAATACACCTTTGAGCAAACGGCCCCTGTACTTACTCGTTCACTTCGGACAAGTCCATATCTTCAGCCACGTCAAATTCATTGGCACTATTAATGTAAAACAATCTATTAGGTTTCCATTTATATGGCATACCCATGTGGCAACTATGGGATTGAAGGTGTGCTGCAAAGCCATTATATCAGTAAATATCGATGGGCTATATTTGATTGGGTTATAACATTGAGCTGAAAGTCTTGTTAAACCACCTACTTACTTGATTTATTGCATTTATGTATTTAATTCATCTGTGAAAATCAAAGTTATAATCAATCTCTTCTATGATTCAAGTTATACTACGTGAAGATAAAACTTTAAAATGAAGGAAACTGTTAAAATGAGATCCGCGTAGAAAATGTTTCACTGAAAGTAGCTATGAATTTCAAAAAATTTTTATGAAAAAACTGTTTTCATGATTGCTCAAACTTTGCCGATTAACTAAGCTATCTCTCAGTGCATTCTGTGAACGTTATAGTCACTCACCCAGCTTCGTATAAATCCAATGGATACCCAACTGATCGACGCTTTTTCTCGGCACTCGCTGTAATGAAAAGTGAATGTAATAGTTAGCGACCGGGGGTCGGTTGTACAAAGCTGTATTAAGCTTAGGTCTGACTTATCTAGACGTCACAATCAAATTCCTTTGTGGCGCGACGTATTTAAGCCTAACTTAAGCTTAAAATGGCATGAGCTGCCAAAATGTTGATATTTTGACGTTAAAACAGAATTGTTTTGAACTAACTTTGGCTTAGAATGAATGAATGGTCGTCCCGGTTATTTAAATTTTGTTTACTTTTCGGACACTATTTCGGTTCGTACAGGCCACATACTGTATGGATTTTCCTCATTCCATCGCCAATCATTTAGTTTTGCGATTGCCTTCAAAGCCTCTTACTGTTGGGGCGATCAGAAATTATGAAAAAAGTGTGAATTTTGGCAGCTCATGCCACTTTAAATTTGTATTAATTTGTTCATGCCATCATAAATGCTGTGGAGGAAAGAACCCGTATTTTTTTCATTGAAAATAACATCGAGTGTACAAGAATCGAATTGGGCGTTTTCTGTAACTTTGAAAAGTGTTATAGACTGTGTTGTGGAGTTATCGATAACAAACGTGTTAAAGATGTTTCTTGGCGGTTACGCGACTGTCTGTAATCCTATTTTTAAAAAGCCTAATATTGGCTGAAAGGGTTTCGTAGATGACGTAAATCACCAATTCCACAATGGAACGGTTTCGTAATATTGTCACAGACATTTCTCTACTGAAGTAAAATTGCAATAAAAGCGTATTATTTCGTTAAAAACTCGATATATGACAAGCGGCAACTGTCAAAAATTGTGAAACACTTACCCAAATTAACAGCAACAACAACCAACGCTAAGACGAGAATACCTCGATACTCCATGATGAATTTAACAAATTCGAAAAGAGCGACTAGAAAGTAACTGCTGTGTGTGGGTCTATTTAACAGAATGTGCTTACAACAAGTGCCAAGCCTGCTTGTATTTAACCTTTCAGTGTACGATTATGGTTTATTATCTCAATTAACTGTTTGACGGGGACAACTATGGCAAATTACTGCAGTTTATATCTGATCGGGATACGGGTAGGTTTTATCCAGCAACTGTACTTCATGTAGTACGTAGGATAGGGTACACACTTTTTCCAAACTATCACAATATGTGTGCCTCAAAAGAATATGGACCCGCCTCTGTCTAACATTTTTTCCAAGCTTTCACAATATGTGTGCCTTGAAAGAATATGGACCCGCCTCTGTCTAACGTCAATTTGACCCCAGCATTACTAATCACACTTTATTTTATTAAAATTGATGCAGATTGACGTGTTGATATATGTACACCCATCATCCATATGCCCACATTTGTACGCCTCTGTTGTTGTAGCAAAGATGGGAAAGGCTTGTATGTGTTATGCTTATATATGTTAAACCGCGTGTCTATATATATTTATCATCACTAAAACACACGGGCACAGGGAAAATCTTCTTGTCTAAAATAACCATGGAGACAAGTTTCTATATATAATGCCCAAGTGGCATCAAATCATATTAAAATTTGTTTCTCTCCAGGGCGAAGTCTAAGTTCAACAGACTTCAAAGAGTGTGTATGGCCACTACATATATATTTATGATCACTAAAACACAAGGCACAGGGAAAATCTTCTTGTCTAAAAAAAAATTATAGACAAGTTTCTAATTGTGTTAAAAAGAGGTAAATCATTTAGACCTTTACACCCCATAAATTTTTGTAACAAACCTATGATATTTCATTAGGTTGACGACTGACAAGCGCTTAGCCTTAGTCAGTAGAATTTCTGGAATCCTTTTGTAACACATTGGCAATGGTTACGCATCTTAACTATGGCAAGAACATCGGTGAACTGAGATTGAACCCCATAAATTTTGCTAAAGTGTATTATATTTTAAAGGATAATAGATTCTTATATGGAGCGGTTTTACTAAAACCAAAACGCATTGGACAACTTGTACTACTTTGTATGTTTTAATATGAGCTTTCGAGAGAAACACAACTTATCGTATGATTGGGTATAAAGGTCTAAATGATATGCCCCTTTTTAACGCAATAAGAAACAGTTTACTTGTCTCCATAGTTATATGCCCTGTGCCCGTTTTAGTGTTCGAAATATATTCTAACGGGCAGATCGCTGGTATTTACACCACGGCCATAATCTGCTTAATGACCTGTCGTTATTCAACATAATGATAATGAGTGCTTTTCGTGAAACAGATTACGGTTATCAGCCATTACATCATTAATACGTAAAACTGTTTCATGAATGTCAAATGAGACAATGTCTGCAAACACACAGGCTATGTTAACAATTTGACAGTTAAATCGGAAGGTATGTGATTTCCCCTGGGCACTGAGTTCCGTTTCCATCCCCGCTAAGCCTGACAACCCTATCATATCAGTGGAATATCTTTAGGGCGACGTAAAATTAAACATATAAATGTATCCGGAAGAATAATAGTTCTACTAAGTGTACCTCCGTACTGGTAAAGCTGTTTTCCCGTTTGTCTGGCTAACAACTCAGAACATTGTATCTTGCCTAGGGGCTGCTACTCACATGTTGAATAGCTTTCAGCCTCCTTCGTCTAGTTCACAGCTGTCAACGCTGTCTTCCCCTTTGGTTGGATTACAGCTTACAGCACTGTATTCTCTTTTGGTCTGTTAATCTCCGGTGAAGGACCCCCCCCCCCGCCCCCTCATCGGAAATTGGCAAACAGCTGTAAACTTTGTCCTCGCATTTGGTCTGGTTCACAACTGGGGACGCTGGCTTCCCGCTTTGTATTGGTCCACAACTGGGAACGCTGCACTCTCCTTTGCTCTGGTCCACAACTGGGAACGCTATATTTCCGTTTCATCTGGGCCATAGCTATGAACACTGTCTTCCCCTTTGGCCTGGTTCACATCTGTAAACGCTATCTTCCCCTTTCGTCTGTTCGACATCCTGGAACGCTCTGTAGATCAGGTGGGAACGCTGGGAACGTAGCCTGGACCACAGAACTCCAAGAACACTGTGTTCCCCCTTAGACTAGTTTATCCCTAACCAAACACAACGGATTCTCGATAGCTCTGTCCTACAAGTCTTACTTAGGAACGTTTCTGTTCGTGTATTAATAGGGATGTGCAGCATAAAATTTAAATACACTTTTTGTACTAAATAATGGATGGAAATGAATAAGCAGATGCCAAAATACCTTACATTTGACTATTTATACCAAAACTTGACAGACAAACTCTAGGAAAGATCAACAAAGTGTCCCACCTAAGTCTCAGCTTGCTGATGTAGAACTGGTTAAACCCACAAGAGTTCCAAATATGCCCATAATTCAGTTCTCCACACAATATTCTTTGACAAAAAAACTATATGTAGGAGAGCACATTGGTCTAAAGTTCACAGGGAAGTGTGAGGGTACAAATGAAGGAACACATTTACTGTTTAGGAAAGTCATATCACAATTCAAAGTTGTCCCCTCATTTGGACCCTCTCCTGAGCCAGAATGTTTTACTCTAGCTTCAAAATGGAATAACTATAGAAAGACACAGGTAAAAGTAGCCAATTAAACCAGCCATTAGATGTTTTGTTGTTTATTGGTGGTATCAGTTTTCTGCTTGTTGTTTGAATTGACACTTTGACTTTAAAAATAAATGTTCTTGCTTGGACTAGACACTGTATTTCAGATCCAAATACTGAATGCTTATGTTGTTGTTGTTGTTAGATTTCATGTGTACAATGACTGTTAACAAATCCTAACAGTTCCCATGTAATCAAGAAAATAATTTCAGTTATAGGCTATTTCTGTATGCAAATGAACCCATGTGACCTTGGAAGCCTCTTTTGAATTTCACATTTTCCCGATTCAACTCAGTATCAGCTATTAGCTGGCAGATCCACCCAGGGTGAGCATCCCTAGTATTAATATACAATGCATCAAATAATACTACTAACGATAATCCTAAACATTATCTACGCATGTACAGACATTCAATCCAAGCAGGACTTGAACATTCAAAATCAGTAATCGATTTTACCCTGTAACACATCCTATTAATCCACCAATCAATCAGAACAATTTTCTACAATGTAGTAGTAAGAAGTGAACGAACAAATGTATAAACGCGATTGCTATGGTGATGACGCGCTTATCTATGACTAGTTCTTGTTGGTAATTGGGTACTCAGATATATGCGCGTCATCACAATGAACGCGAGTTGTCTCCCATTTTCCGTTACAGAATAATTCCCTACAACTTGTCTGTACTCATTGTAAAACGCGCACTTCAGGAACTCTGAAATTTGTACGTTGAGACATAGTCAAAAACATTTCAAATAAGTACCTTCCTGTAGACCATTTGCCAGTTTTTCGCGCAACAATGACATGACGTCGTGGCACCAATCTTAGACCTGACAAGCCCAGCTACCAATTAGACATAAGCTATATTCAGTTAAGCTCCCGTTTCATTCAATTTTTTTTTTCGCATTACTTGATTATTTCAGACATGAACTGTCACAATATCGGTTTCTTTTGTAAAATATGTCGTAAAAATGTTGAAACTCTCGAGTCAAAAACAGACGGATGCTTTGTCCGGTGTACCATTTAGGGCCGTAATTGTGACGTTGCTAAATTACGTCATTTAAAAGTAATTGGTGGTTTGCTAATTACTTTCAAATGACGTAATTTAGCAACATCACAATCAAGAATGCTAAAAAAAATATCACTTTTGGCATCCCACTCGATGAAATATTTATGATATTCACATCGAGACCAATTAATATCCTCTATATCTAGACGCATCTTTATAATAATGAAAGTCTCAGCCATTATTGTCTACGCAAGACTATAGATATTAGGCAGGTTGTTCAAAACAAAAATTAGCTAAATGGCGGGTTAAATGGCGTGGCATGATAAAGAAATTCCCTTGTGACCCGACGGGATCTAACCTGTCATTAAGCTAACGGCACATTGAACATCCGGTCCGTAAGTCAAATCATTTTGAGAAATATACGACTTTTGTTTGAAGTGACCGTTGTAAGCTCTTGTGGTGATATGCATGACTGCACGCGTGTACTTTTCTGTCCACAAAACTTTCTGTTCGTCATTTTTATTCCTTCTTAACACTCTGATGACGTCATAAAGCAATCGGTCTATACGTGTCAATTTTTCGTTGACTAACTTCACCTTGTGTCCAGCATCCGGTTATGGTAAGACTCGAATTTACCATTTCTATGAAAGATACATATTGATGGTAGCCCGGATTATCGGTCTTACGGCGACTGGTATTATATGGCTGCTAATGAAATCGGCAGAGCCCAGATTTCTCGGCTAATATTGATGGGGGCTGTGGTTTCTAAAATATATACGTTCATCGATTGATCGACTTATCGATTTAACATTATTTCGCCAATAATGTTGACTCAAGAAACATCAAATGCTTTATGTTTTATTACATATACCCATAGTTTATTCCAATTTACATTGATATTAAACGGTATGTATATTTATACAGAAACTTTTGCGGCGTTCGTTCTCTGGCGCTGACCATTAAGGCAACCTGCATATTCCTGATGTAAAAATGTGTCTCTTGTCACACTTCAGTCGACCACAACAATGTTTTGCGATGTGACATTTCTGTAAGATTCGAGCACAGTCGAATACTCCGCGTCTTTCTTCATCTCTAGTTTCAAACAGATCTCTCAAATCCCGCCTGAAAATTAAATTGAGAAAAAACATAGGATAAGTATAATGGAAACTTTCAAAAGAAATAAATAGCGTAATGAAGTACATTCGCAGTACCCTCTGGCTGGGGGCGGTGTGGTTTTTGCCATAGCCATTTTTGCCTATCTAGTATGGAGGCAAATACATTAGCCTAATCCCTAACGTTCATATGGTCTGTGGAGGTTTTAATGTTAAAATTTAGGTGGGATGGGGGTGGGTAAAATCTTTTGATCTGTTGGATTCTTTTGTCGCGATATAACCTTAGCTGTTGAGTGTGACGTTAAGCCCCAATCGATCAATCATACATTCGCAGTAAACTCGGTACAGCCGTGCAGACCTGTTAAAAAGGACCGTGCGCATGATCCAAATTAAAGATTAAAAAAACTTTTCGTACACATATTGGGAAGGTGTTGGGATGATCACTGGTAAACTTATTTCCACTGACAGGCCTTTAAATGGCGAGTTTAATGTGATTTTTTAATTAATTTTCAGTTGATAGCCAGACTGGAGTCTTTAAGAGGCTGTAGAACGAGCCGTTGGACGCTTACAGCCTAGTCGATCGTTTTTTGTCTTCTAACTTTTATGTGTTTTTGGTCCTGATTACAAACTGAACAAATAAACTAAAGTATCAGATACACGAATATTAGTAACGCTTTTACAATTCAATGCAGTTGCCCTTATGGTTCACTCATGTAAGGCCTCACTTTTCATTAACCCGAAACCCTCTGTTAGGCACCAAACAAAGGTACCAAAGAATTCGCACTAATTGCTCATTAATTGTACATCTTTCGATTAAAATAGACCTACCACCTTTCACCCAAAGTCAATCAAATCGTATTTATCTACTTAGAGGAAGTTTTAGCAAAAATGTTACCACTTCTACACAAATAGTCCTTTTAAACCCGCCACCAATATCCTCCGGGTTCGAATCCGCAGTAAAACAACTTGAAAGTTTCCTGACTCTCCTTTGGTACTGATTATATAATATTAGGCTTAAAAATGATTTAGCAGTATTATATATGGTTGGCGTGAAGTTCCAAATAATTAATCAAGTCAGACGGGCATTCTACAATGGAGGGGTACAGTGTATGAGCTACCAGAATTTCATTTTCAGAAAGAGGGTTGAAAATCATCCAAACATTAAACAATTGACAATTGGAGAAGGAAAGTCTATGCATCCTGTGACTGGTACGGACCGAAATAACGTAGGACAAGTAAACAAAAGTGAAGTAATAATGACGAACGTTCATCTTTGTAGGCCTGAATTAATTCAGAACGTTCTGTCCTAACGTACGCATATTCTCGAAAATAATGCAACACAAAACAGTTTTTAAAGTGACATGAGCTGCCAAAATGTCGATATTTTGACGTTAAAACAGAATGTTGAAATTATTGGCTATTTTTCTCAAGACGTATAATTAAGAAGCTTCTTTTGCTTCTAATCTCGAAAATGTACGATAAAGTATTGTTTTGAACTAACTTTGGCTTAGAATGAATGAATGGTCGTCCCGGTTATTTAAATTTTGTTTACATTTCGAACACGTTTTCGGTTCGTACAGGCCACATACTGTATGGATTTTCCTCATTCCAACGCCAATCGTTTAGTTTTTCGATGGCCTTGGAAGCCTCTTACTGTCGTGACGATTAGAAATTATGTAAAAAGTGTCAATGTTGGCAGCTCATGCCACTTTAAATTGCACTTTCATTCATATATTTTTTTAAAGCTCATCCTACTTTTAAGATGGCATTCCTGTTCTACTCTTTTCCAAAAGTCTGTAGGCCTATCGCTGACATCAACGACGTTTGTTCTATTAGAAACCGGCGTTGTTCTCTTCAACGTAAAAATTGGCGGATGTATTTCTGATATTGGGATCTATAGGCCGGTTCAAATCGAGAGAAATTATTTTAATAAGGTCTAAATGACTTTCGGTCTCGCTAACTTCCCAGAAAATAATGACCCTCTCACACAGACGGGCTCACATAGAAATAAATACTTACTCATTTACTTCTGACAGGTCAACATCTGCTTCCGCATCAACTTCGCCCCCAAGTTCAGCCCTAGCAAAGTATATATTAAATTCGTTAATGATAAAGATAAACTTTATTGATAGATAAATGACGTTGCAAAATATAGTGTACATGTATTACATTTGAAATTATATGTCAACGAAGGCAGATTTTATATCCACCGACAACACCACCATATAAAAGCTCTGTTTCAAATTGTTTCGCTTCACATCCAATATAATCCCCCCTACCCTTTATACCCGTCAACTGAAAGACCAATTGCAATTCAAGGGGTTTGGTTTGCAAAACCAATCTATTTTGGAGGACTCTGTCAAACAATCGTAACATCTACGTCGGATCCGAATCCTTATCCAATAAGGAACTGATTATTCAATGTGGTGGGGCATGTGGAGCATATGGTTAAGATGACCTTGGGTCTGGACTCTGTTGAGTTTTCTCGTTATTTTTGGGGATTACACTTTCTTGAAAAATGGCAGAAATTCTTCTACCGATTTGGGGTGAAACCCGAAACGGGAATCGATCCCGCGTCCCAGAGTATGGCACCTATCGCCAGCACTAAATGCCGGCTGCCTTATCCATTCAACCAACCGGCCTCCTCTACTTTTGGCGATTACACTTTCTTGAAAAATGGCAGAAATGACAGCGTAATCCCCAAAAATAACGAGAATACTGTTATACTCACTTTCTAAAAGACAGTAACTAATTAAACTCTGTTGAGATTGATTGGTCAACCGAAGTATTGTATAGTTTCTTAACACACATGGAATACTAGTAGTTGAATAAAGAGGGAATCATGGACTGCAAATTAACTACAACAATTAACTAAGCTATTGTACAAGTAGTCCAAGTTTCTCACTACTAAATTACATTTGTTTTTATCCTGACGGCCGTATTTTGGAGTCAGGGCTGATAGCAATCAAAAAGCAGGACTAGACTGGCCGTATTTGGACTGACAGTTCATAGGTAACTGACTCTAATAGTGTCATTGCGACATTCATGAATAATTTAGCTTTTTGTAAAGTGAATTTAACGTTTTAAAACTGAAACACCGCTAATCAGCGTCCCGTCATCAATGCCGTGGTGTTTGAAACTGTAGAAGGCAAAATTCAATTCAGTGGAAGAATAATATTTAATGGCCCATCCTGCTCGTTCATATCAGACACCGGTAGGTATGGAAATCATCCATGAACGTGATTATGGCAGTTTAGATACGATTCGAGAAGGTTATAATGTTATTTCATTGTCTAAATCTGACCACAACCTGCCCGCTCAGAAGCGGGCAGCCAACTCTGGCGTTTTAATTGCAATGAATCCTGACTACAAAATACGACCGTCAGTATAAAAAATAGTCACTTGGGAGTCAGAAAACTATTCTACGAGATGTTAATCTTCTAGCATATTATAACATATTATAGAATCGCGTAACGAATTGCTGTAGCTCATTTGCAAAGTGTATGCTTCCCCATTTATTTGTCCCATATGGTTCGAGCGAAGTCGTAAAAATGACGCCAAACAATTTTGTCCAAAAATACCAACTTCTGGGATAAACCACCCTCTGTTTTTTATTTAAACAGTTTTCTGGATTTTCGCGGCAAGAGTGTCTTTAAACATATGAGATTAAAAAATTCACTCAAAATTGTCACAAATGTGATCAGAAAATACTCTTTTATTATTCTTCTTGAAACAAAATTATTTATTGAGAAAAAATTAAACCTTGTGAAGTATTTGTTGTAAGAAATGTTTGAAACTCTCTTTAAACGTGGTTCCATACTAATGATAAAAAAACTAAGACATCACCAAGTAGTAAGTTGTTTTCAACAACACGGGCTTTTGACACCTATGCCGGTGTCGTCGTCAAGTATTAGAAGTAATTGTTTGTTTTTAATCTTATAGATTCAAGTAGATACACACTCACCCTGCTAGGAACAGATCAGCCGGATAACCAAGGGATCGGCGTTTTCTCTCGGCGTTCGCTAAAACAGAAACAAGAAAAATAATAATAAAGTGTTCAAGCGCGTCGACACGGGTGGTGGTTCTCCAGCTTAAGAAAGCGCAAGAAGAAAGAAAAAGAAAAAGGGAAAACAAGAAATCGCCAGCTTCCCTTAAAACAAAACACACTTTTTTCATAATTTCTGATCGTCACTTCAGTAAGAGGCTTTGAAGACCATCGAAAAACTAAATGATTGGCGTTGGAATGAGGAAAATCCATACAGTATGTGGTCTGTACGAACCGAAAACGTGTTCGAAAAGTAAACAAAATTTAAATAACCGAGACGATCATTAATTCATTCCAAGCCAAAGCTAGTTCAAAACGATACTTTATCGTACATTTTCGAGATAAATAGCCAAAAATTTCTAAATTCTGTTTTAAGGTCAAAATATCAACATTTTGGCAGCTCATGCCACTTTAAAGGGAAAAGAAAGAATGCGTGTCATTCGCCAATGAGGATCCAATGACAACTGTTTTCTTTTATCCAGTCAGTTCATCAAGGCCACGCCTTTGTTTTTTTTTTGTCTACTTCAAAGTGGCATGAGCTGCCAAAATTCTAACTTATTTCAACAATTCTGATTGTCGAGACAGTAAAACGCTTTGAAAATCCCCGAAAATTTACTGATCGACGTTGGGACTAAGATAATCCATACAGTCTGTGTGCTGTACCAGACGAAATAGTGTCCGAAAATTAAACAAAATTTAAATAACCGGGACGAATATTCATTCATTCTAATCCCAAGTTCAAAACATTACGACCACCACACGTAGCACAAAAAAAACTTTTGGATGTATGTCATGAGAAAAATAACCAAGTATTTCCACATTCTGTCTTAACGGGAAAATATCAAATTTTGGCAACTCATGCAACTTTAAAAAGTTAAAAACATTATCTATAAAACTCACCCAACCCCACAGCAATAACCACCAACGTTAAAGCTAGAATGCATTTGATATCCATCTTGTATAGAACAAATTCAGGAGCGGTAGCTATATAAGAACGGCTTCTGTTGACGCCGAAGTTAAACCCTACATAAAGTGAACGTTTTTAAAGTACCTAACCTTTATGTGTATAGCCAATTTGTATTCGGTCCATTAATGGCCCAATAGGTTAGTATATCAATTTTAACCACTTTCTTATAATTACAATGGTAGGGGAATTATATTAAATTAGATTAGTTTATTTCCCACCGCATTATACAAACAATGGCATTTGACATAAAGGTTCAACGACTGTTGAGATTGTATTACAATTTGTAGTCATTCTAAAATAGAGCACAAACTATATACAACATTCTGTGCTGGGCGCCGTCTTACAAAGCTGGCGTAAGTTATGTCGGACGTAAATTAGCTATAGGAATGTACGCCCTTGTCGCAACTGCTCCATGCTGTAGGCCTATGCGCAACCCCAGTTTCGTAAGACATGGCCCAGGGGGGGGGGGGGGGGGGTCTGTTTCTGGACACCGACGTAACTTTGCGCCTACGACGGGCGTAAATGTGTTTAGAAACAGCCCCCTGGGCGCAAGTTACAATAGTTTTACCACTGATTTACCCCCGACATAACTTACGCCAGCTTTGCAAGACAAGGCCCTGATGTTTGGGCTTTAAAAGGCACGCTCACAATAGTATCCTTACGTAGTCCGCCATGTTGCTAAAAAATTCTTTTGTTTTTTTTCTATTATTTATCCCCATATATTACTTTGAATCACTATTCTTTAGAACATTCCGATACCGATGGTGGGAGAATCTCTTGTTGGGAGGGGGCCAGTGGGTTAGAGTGGTCGTCTCTCAGTCCCACACATGCCTTCCATCGATGCAGCGCGGGTTCGAATCACACTCAGACCAAATAAGAATTGAAATATTTCTGAGTGGATTTTTTCACTCCATCGCCGTATGTTGCCAGGTACTCGCCGAAGGTCGGGGGTTTCCTCCGGGCAATGAGCCCGATTTCCTCCCCCACTAAACCTGGCAACACCGCCATATAAGTGTAATTATTTTGAGTAAAACATCAATATACATGTATTTGAAAGAAACCTCAAATAGATTAAGTCTTCATGTCTACCCTGGAATTCGGGGCAACAAAATTCTCGATATTTTTTTCAAAGAATCCCATAAAGACGTAAAAACCCAGAAGGACCAGGGTGCATATAAAGCATTATATATGGTAACACCTTCGTCATTTTAAAGTAATATGCCGGGCTGCTAAAGATTGGTGGATTATTTCACTTATTTTGCGCGTCGTTGTGATGTTTGGAGGAGGGGGGAAGGAAACGGGACTCTTTAACCCCGGCTTTCAGGGGTAGCTCTCCAACATGGGACAAATAAATGAGAAACCCATTCAAAAGTGTTCCAACTTTTGTCTTTGGACCGATTAAGATTCGAACTCGACAGTTGCTGCTTAAGAAAAATATGGCGAACATAGATTTCAGAGTGAAGATATCAACAAAACCAATGTTTATTTGTATTTAGGGGGTTGAAAAGTTTAACTGCGTTCTGGCCTGTTCACTTTTTAGTTTTAACTCATGATTCGATGAATTTTTAAAGGGAAAGAAAATCTAAGCTTTAGACTAGTTTAGATGGAAAGAGTAGAGTTCATTTCGTCCAAAACAACTGTCAAATGTATGTTTTATCCCCTCGTAAGTGAATAATTGAAATTTGATGGTGGCGTTACAATAGAGAATAAGCTCCATATGCCATTCACAAGGCCGCCACCATTTTTTCATTAGTTTTATCCAATTATTGTTGAATAAAAATTTAAGTGCGTTAAAGAGTAGTCATGTGATGCAATTTAGCCAATGACTGGCTAAGTAATGGCGTGCGGTTGCATACTGACCTATATATTCGGAGACAATCTTCCCAATTCAAGTTTGTCGCCATGTTTTTTTTTTGGACTTAAATCTACCCTTATACATTAGAGAGCGGTAAAAATACGTCATTATTGAACTAAAAATAGCTACACCAACATCACGTCATCCTAGAACGGAAAAATGGCTACACAGATAAGCCACTGAAAGGACATACTTCTGTCTGTTTTTATTAGCTTGAGGGTCACTGGAGGTAATTGACGTGAAATGTTTTAAGTACTTTGAAGGTTGTTATCGACGATAATCCCTATGTATTTCCAGAGATTTCCCCTCCTTTAAGCCATCGTCTATAATCTCTGTGTGTCGATTGTCACGTGGTAAAAGTAGGCTATGACCTCAGTCTATAGGATTGCAAAAACCTGTAAGCGTATAGTAAAGATAAGGTATAACATTTAGTAAATGGTAACATAGCATTTCTTTCTGGAGACCAGCGTGGGTTTAATTGCATGCCATTTAGCTAAACTGTCCGAATCACCACTTAATGGGACGATTGTGAGAACTTTGCGACATTTGATATTTAATAACAGCGACTGAGCCATGAATGCCAACCATGATGCACTTCAACGTGAGGGGTCAATATCAAAGTGCAAAGAAAGTGAAAGCAATAAATTAGGAAGTAATTGTTCTTCAGTTTCGTTTCGTGGCGCAGATTTGAATCACACTCAGGCCAAATAAAAATTGACAAACTTCTGAGTGGATTTTTCACTCGGTCGCCGTATGAGGAAGAGTTGCGGCGTAAAACATCAACCAACCAACACACCAACCAACTGGTACGAGCAATCATAGCTCGGAGAGATTTTAGTTAAAACAGATTCGGAGTTCTCAGAAGTTCGGATTGTGATTTTCGTAGATCACCTGACACGCTAAATTTCAAATAAATCTCGTGGTTATTGGTTATCAATATTCAAATAAAACTTTGGTATATTTAGTCATTATTTCAAAACAAAACGCATGTCTCTATTGATGCAACTGTCCTGTAAAGATTTGAATTTTAACATTTTTGATTCAACTATTCTGAAATAGGCCCATTTACATATATATATATATAGGCAAAATGTGTTGCCATACCTTGTGAAGAGTTTACATAAAAACACAATTTGTTGGTTGTAGGTTATGAGCTGGAGTTTATGGCCGTTTTGTTTGTTGTTTGTTACATAGTTTTGTCGGGGGGGGGGGGGCAAAATGTATAGGGTTCAATCTCAGTCTACCGATGTTCTTGCCATGGTTAAGATGCGTAACCATTGTCAATGTGTTACAAAAGGATTCCAGAAAATTCTACTGACCAAGGCTAAGCTCCTGTCATTCGTCAACCTAATGATATATCATAGGTTTGGTTTGCTACAACAATTTATTGGGTATAAAGGTATAAATGGTATACCTCTTTATAACACAATTAGAAACTTGTCTTCATGGTTATTTTAGACAAGAAGATTTCCCCTGTGCCCGTGTGTTTTAGTGATCATAAATATCATATAACACAATTTGAGTTATTGCTCGGACAATAAAACGAACAGACAGACAGATGTGGCATAACCATAATGGCGACAAATTAACTCATTGGCACCAACATCCCCAAAACTATGTTCACACTGATGCCTGAATTAAAATTACAGCCGAACATGAACTAATACCTCAGAAAAAAAGTTGTAATTTGATAATAAGCGAATTGGTAACCATGCTCTTTCCTATATTAGCAAACTGTAGTCATGACGCATCGTCATCGATGTATCCACTGATAAACCAAAAAAAAACTTTACCTTTAAAAAATAAAAGGTATAGTCTAGACACTAAGAACAGACAATCAGCATGTTATCGCGTAAATAGTGACGGCTTGGTAACCATGGATGCCGATAAATTAGATTCAAAACACGTCGTCATTCCTATAACTAAATTTACACCAAAAATCAAAACTGTGTCGGGCTCCAGATTAAAATTATAGCCCGGACACGAACCGGTACCTAAAACAAGCTCTGGTAAGATAATCTGCTAATTGGTAACCATGGTAACCATGCATATCAGAAAACTGGAATTTTTACAAATCGTCATCTATGTATCTAGACAAAAACTAAAAATGAGAGCTGCTGCTCCGGACAAAGAGCCGGGTTTCCTCCATCTCCCAACCTGGGGGCCGTTTCACGAAGCCGTCGATCGCAGTTTCCATGACGTCGTATCTCTTTACTATGGTATCCAGTGGCAACTAGGCTTCGTTTGCAATGCGACTGCTTTGTGAAACCTGGGACTAATATCAGTCCCAGGTGAAACGAGCCCCCACTTTGAGACAGCTTCCTGTAAACGGCCCCCTGACTGCCAGATACATGGAAGGGGAATAATCTTCGAGCGCGACGAAAAAACCTCTATCAATCAATCACATGATTATTTCCCTTATACAAATCGTCTCTGACGAACCACCCAAAAGAAACTAATAACCTTTGGTCATTCACCTGCCTACCATTCCACCGAGGATTGTGGAGTGACAGTCCCGTCCATTGAAATACATACCTGGAATGGACAAGTCTCTTTGACTGGTTTGGATCTGAAGTTCTAACAAGAGTTTCGGGAAACCCAAAATACGCCCGGAAAGGCACAGTAACTGCGGCCATACCAATACAAATCCTTCCATATTTATTTAAATTTAATTTTCAAAATTCAGAGGAAGGAAGTTGAAGCTTGGTAAAAGGTGATGTAATGTCAACAAAATGAAATCTTACCATTAAAACCTTTAAAATCCATCTGTATCAAATTTAAAATGGGCTATTTGGATCAAAGATTATTAACAAGATTTGTAGGGCCTACTCGGTACAAGTCATCAATTCTCGCTGCTGTTAAATCGTGATGTTAAACATTGCTTGTTGTCAATATAGTTTGGACTAAAATGTTTCAATTTTTTAGAAGAGTAGTTTATAATTTACTAATCATACTTAAACAAATGCAATTAATTGGCAATTTTGCAGCTCACACCAATTCAAGTAGATTTGAAATTTTTTCTCATAATATCATTTTTCTATATTATTTGGCTACAAAAAAACAGTTGAGCATGGCATGGCCATGTGGTATGGAGAACCACAAAACTGTCAACACTTGTAGTGATAAGAGACTAATAGAGCTTTAGAGTATGTTTAAATAGATTACCGGTATGTAAATAGAACAAGGCTGGGTTACTCATCTCTTTGTCTGTAGATAAAACTTTAATCCTTATATGTATTTTTCATTTGATTAAAACGTTATATATTGATTTAAAGGGGCATGAGCTGCCGAAATTCCCACTTTTTTCATACTTTCTGATCGTCACGACAGTAAGAGGCTTTGAAGGCCATCGAAAAACTAAATGATTGGCGTTGGAATGAGGAAAATCCATACAGTAGGTGCCCTGTACGAACCGAAAACGTGTTCGAAAAGTAGCAAAATTTAAATAACCAGGACGACCATTCATTCATTCTAAGCCAAAGTTAGTTTAAAACAATACTTTATCGTACATTTTCGAGACTAGAAGCACTAAAAAGCTTCTGAATTATACGTTTTGAGAAAAATAGCCGATAATTTCAACATTCTGTGTTTACGTCAAAATATCAACATTTTGGCAGCTCATGCCCCTTTAAGAATAGTTTTAATCAATTTAGAAACATTATTGCAATTTGAAAAAAAATTTTGATGAGAATCGGAAAAGTAGAAGTCGTTTTATAATTTAAAGGTTATTTTCATGAAAATGAAAGTAAGAATAAAAGGGAATGTACATAATCCAATAATTTGCAATAGTTGATATCATAAACAATCTGTCTGTTAATATGGTATGTGACATGAAGGATTTGAAAACATCGGATCATATTTGTTAAAGTTATAGAGAGAAAAAGTAAATATTACATAACCCAATATGGCTGCCATATTACGCAATGTATGATGTCAAAAATAGTTCGCGACACACCTTCCACCCATAAGGCATATACTCAGAAAAAATTGTGCAGATGGAATCAAAACTTTGGAAGTTATGGAGCGGAAGGGAATATTACATAATCCAATATAACTCCCATATTATGTAACCAGTGATGTTAAAAATAGTTTGCGACACACCTTCTACCCATAAGGTATATACTTAGAAAAAATTGTGCAGATGGAATCAAAACTTTAGAAGTTATGGAGCGGAAGGGAAAGCGGACGCCGGACAGCCGGACTGCCGTCCTGCCGGACGGACGGAGATGATACCATAATACAGCCCGCTTTTCAAGCCGGGCGTATAAAAAGCGCAGCCATTGCTACAAGATAAGCGCGCGTCAGAGGTTAACCATCTTTGACTGAAATCGCCTGATCATCTCTTAGTAATGGCGGCGCCCGCTGGAACTCTAACATCACGTGACCTCCATTCCACGTGTATGGTTCATTGGTCTCGTTGGATGATTTTCTGTCTTTTTGTACTGGGTGAAATTGTCACCCGGATCGAAACATCTCTGATGGGCTTGTTTGGCAGAAGCGGTCCAGAAGTAGCGTACATTGCCCTATAATCACAGTCGCCTCTACCCCCTAACGGGGTTTTTCATCCTACAGCGAGGATGATTAAGGCCCGGCTAGCCGGCGAATCTGTTATAGCCTGCAGTGAAAAACCTCCACCGATTTTTTTTTCTAGGGGGACTGACCGAGTTTGTTTTCCATGGAATGGTAAGAGGCAATCAATCTCGGTGATAAATGACCGTAAGTACGCTGAACTGGTTGATAGATTAATTGATGTTTTACGCCGCACTCAAGATTATTTCACTTATATGGCAGCGTTGCCAGGTTTAGTGGGAGAGGAAACCGGGCTCATTGCCCGCAGGAAACCCCCTCCCATGCAATAGTTCCCGAGTTACTGAATGCCCAAATGCTAGGCGACTGTTTTGGTCGCCACAAATAGCAAGACCCCAATTTAATTCTGGTACGAGACACACCATTTACTCATAAGCTAGTTAGAACTGAAAAAAAAGAGAATTCATGCAATAAGTACCAAGTAACTCAATGTCAAAAGACTGGTGACTGTTTTGGTCGCCGCAATTATAAAGACCCCGAATAAATTTTGGTACAAGACACACTATCTACTCATAAGCTAGTTATATCTGAAAAAAAATTTAAATCCATCGAATAGTTCTTGAGTTATTAAATGCTGGGTGGCTGTTTTGGTCGCCAAAAATATTGAGACTCCAATTTAATTTTGATAAGCGACACACCGTCTACCCATAAGCTACATATATCAGAAGAAAATAAATTCAGGCAATAGGTTTTAAGTTATGGAGCGGACACGAATCCGGGACGGACGGACGGACAGACAGGCGGACGGACAGAAGAACAACGGTATACCAATATACACCTGCTTTCAGAGCCGGCGTATAAAAATTCACTCAGAAATTATTCAATTTAAATTTGGTGGGATTAGAAACCGTGTCGTATCGATAGAAGGTCTGTGTGAGACTGATCGATTGATTGATTGATTGGTGTTTTACGCTGCGCTCAAGATTATTTCACTTACATGACGGCGTTGCCAGTTTTCGTGTGGGAGGAAACCGGGCTCTGTGCCTGGAGGAAACCCACTACCTTCCATTGGTAACTGGCAACCATCCGACATAGGTTGTTCGAGTGAAAACCCAGTCAGAAAATTTTCGAATTTTTTTTGGACTGAGTGGGATTCGAACCCGCGACCCATTGGTGGATTGAGCGTCCAACGCTCTACCTACTGAGGCCCCGTGAGACTGATCGAGGGACGGTCACTAACTCACTGGACAACAGAGCGCCACGCTGAAATGGGAATCACCTGTAGTGATTGATGTTATTTGACATTCAAAACTTACAACTGAGAATGCCTTGTTCGCTCAGGTAAGAAAGATTACTTGCCGAAGACAGTAGGCCTAACTTGGGCCACAAGAACAGAGAACAAAGAAATTCCGAGAAAAAAAACTCCACGCAAAGCTGGCAAGAAAATGTATATTCAATAGTAAACCAGTACATGTTTATGAGATATTGTTCAACAATGTCATTATAAAAAAAACAACGTAAAAAGGGCTATAACATTCAAAAGTCAAGTAACAAAATGAAAAATAGGAGATTAACAATTATGAAATGATAAACAGATCGCCACTGGCGAATGAGTTACAATACATTGTAAAGGGAGGTTACTCCCGCGAGCCAGAGATTTATTTTGAACAAAAAATAGCTACTGTTTGAGCATAGGCCGCAATGGAGTATAAATACGAATTTGTCGGTAATAACCTTTTCAATTTCAGTTATGGTTTAATTAAAAATATACGTTCAGAGACATCTCAAAAAATATTTTGAAACAACATAATCACTGGGAGTTGATTGTTGACTAGAAAAAGATCTTAATTTGTATAGGTCAGATGTAATAAAAACATGTCAAATAACAGTTAAAACTTAAAACAGATGTAAAAAGGCACCACAACAACAACAATTTTTTTAATAACATTCAATTTAAAAGCCCTCGTATTTTTAGAATAAACATGTAAGACAGGGTCTAAAACTACATAGGAAACAATAATAAATGGCAGCATTGATAATATAATGTTATTAATCAGGATATTCCATATTGGCATTGTTACAGGTCCGAGGATAGTCGTATTGGTCCGAGGCCGAAGGCCGAGGGCTAATACGGCTGTCCGAGGACCTGTGATAATGCCGATAGGGAATATACTGATTAATGAAAATTTTATTAATTGGCTTTCAATGTTATTTTTCATAAAATATTTACATTATTTAAAAAATTATAGTGTTTTTATAGACGAATTTGCAAGGAAAGTTGACTAGAATGTTTGTAAAAATTTATTTTAAAATATCTAGGTGTAGTGTACCAAGAGTTGTCTCCCTTTTGTACATAAAACATAGGGACATATTTCTTAATTTTTACAAATTATTATGAATGCAATGTTTAATTTATCTAATAAAATAGACAGAGTATTTGTTTTTCTTTACCTGTCCATTTTCTATTTTCTTTTTTTCTGTTGATTATTTCAAGAAAAATTGCGTTGGGATTTTGAAG
Source organism: Lepidochitona cinerea (assembly GCA_963971465.1). Lineage (NCBI taxonomy): Eukaryota > Metazoa > Mollusca > Polyplacophora > Chitonida > Tonicellidae > Lepidochitona > Lepidochitona cinerea. The sequence goes on from OZ020565.1 coordinate 5,951,899, forward strand.
GGATAGCAATGTAACGGTCGCCATGTTCGATTTCGTATTGGCCCTGACAGTCCGTATTGGCCTTGTTTGTTCGTATTAGCCTAGTTTGTTCGTATTGGCCCTGGTAAGCCCTGTATGAGTGTGACCGTTTCTCCGTATTTTGCCAATAACATTGAAAGTCAATTAATAATGAATTTATATAAAATAAATTCATATAAAAGTATAAATGTCATGAAAATTGCATGCAAAGTGAATATTATCATTGTAAAGAACTATAAAATTTTCAAAGATGTCGACGTTTTACATTACTATAAGTTGCTGACAGACAATATTTTTTCAAAGCCAATCCTGAAGTTTTTCAATGTTGTGTAAATGCTAATCAGAAATACTGAAAAAGTCCCAATTTCTGTACTTCATGCCCCTTAAATGCCCTTCACCTATATGCCAGAATTGCAAGGTTTAATGGAGGAGGAAACCCAACTAATTAGCATAGAAAATATTTAAAATATTAATGTAAAAATGTGACACTTGTATTTGTAGAATTAATCCGACTGAATTGGCACTTGGGACATTTTTTATGGAAGATGTAATTTCCAATCCCTTTGTAAAAATCTCACTTGAAAATCCTGTTATAGTTGGCAGGGTGGGAAGTTTACAGTTGTTCACTTTCTGAAGAAGATGATATCTCCTGCAGCTTTTCCTGAGATGGTAGTGACAATAAGAAAGAAAATACTACTGATCAGAGCCATACAGGGTGAATACATTATGTCCCGTTCTTCAATAAAGATAAGAATTAACGTGGATCCGATCATTATGCTCATTGCTGCAGGAAAAACAAAAGGAAAAGCGTGTTAATACAATTTTTATATATTATTAACTCAAATTGTATGTTTAAGTATTTATTTTGATGCAGTTGCATGTGCTTCTAAATTTCAATCTGTCACTAAATGTCCACCCAGTCCACCACTGAATGTCCACCCTGTCCATCACTGAATGTCCACCCTGTCCATCACTGAATGTCCACCCAGTCCATCACTGAATGTCCACCCTGTCCATCACTGAATGTCCACCCAGTCCATCACTGAATGTCCACCCAGTCCACCACTGAATGTCCACCCTGTCCATCACTGAATGTCCACCCAGTCCATCACTGAATGTCCACCCAGTCCATCACTGAATGTCCACCCAGTCCATCACTGAATGTCCACCCTGTCCATCACTGAATGTCCACCCTGCCCATCACTGAATGACCACCCTGTCCATCACTGAATGTCCACCCTGCCCATCACTGAATGTCCAACCAGTCCATCACTGAGTGACCACCCTGCCCATCACTGAATGACCACCCTGTCCATCACTGAATGTCCACCCAGTCCATCACTGAATGTCCACCCAGTCCATCACTGAATGTCCACCCTGTCCATCACTGAATGTCCACCCAGTCCATCACTGAATGTCCACCCTGTCCATCACTGAATGTCCACCCAGTCCACCACTGAATGTCCACCCTGTCCATCACTGAATGTCCACCCAGTCCATCACTGAATGTCCACCCAGTCCATCACTGAATGTCCACCCAGTCCATCACTGAATGTCCACCCAGTCCATCACTGAATGTCCACCCAGTCAATCACTGAATGTCCACCCAGTCCATCACTGAATGTCCACCCTGTCCATCACTGAATGTCCACCCTGTCCATCACTGAATGTCCACCCTGTCCATCACTGAATGTCCACCCAGTCCATCACTGAATGTCCACCCAGTCCATCACTGAATGTCCACCCAGTCCATCACTGAATGTCCACCCAGTCTACCACTGAATGTCCACCCAGTCCATCACTGAATGTCCACCCAGTCCTGTCCATCACTGAATGTCCACCCAGTCCATCATTGAATGTCCACCCAGTCTACCACTGAATGTCCACCCAGTCAATCACTGAATGTCCACCCAGTCCATCACTGAATGTCCACCCAGTCCATCACTGAATGTCCACCCAGCCCATCACTGAATGTCCACCCAGTCAATCACTGAATGTCCACCCAGTCCATCACTGAATGTCCACCCAGCCCATCACTGAATGTCCACCCAGTCCATCACTGAATGTCCACCCAGTCCATCACTGAATGTCCACCCAGTCCATCACTGAATGTCCACCCAGTCCATCGCTGAATGTCCACCCAGTCCATCACTGAATGTCCAACCAGTCCATCATTGAATGTCCACCCTGTCCATCATTTAATGTCCACCCAGTCTACCACTGAATGTCCACCCAGTCCATCACTGAATGTCCACCCAGTCCATCACTGAGTGTCCACCCAGTCCATCACTGAATGTCCACCCAGTCCACCACTGAATGTCCACCCAGTCCATCACTGAATGTCCACCCAGTCCATCACTGAATGTCCACCCAGTCCATCACTAAAAGTCCACCCTGTCCATCACTGAATGTCCACCCAGTCCATCGCTGAATGTCCACCCAGTCCATCACTGAATGTCCACCCAGTCCATCACTGAATGTCCACCCAGTCCATCACTGAATGTCCACCCAGTCCATCGCTGAATGTCCACCCAGTCCATCACTGAATGTCCAACCAGTCCATCATTGAATGTCCACCCTGTCCATCATTGAATGTCCACCCAGTCTACCACTGAATGTCCACCCAGTCCATCACTGAATGTCCACCAAGTCCATCACTGAGTGTCCACCCAGTCCATCACTGAATGTCCACCCAGTCCACCACTGAATGTCCACCCAGTCCATCACTGAATGTCCACCCAGTCCATCACTGAATGTCCACCCAGTCCATCACTAAAAGTCCACCCAGCCCATCACTGAATGTCCACCCAGTCAATCACTGAATGTCCACCCAGTCCATCACTGAATGTCCACCCAGCCCATCACTGAATGTCCAACCAGTCCATCATTGAATGTCCACCCTGTCCATCATTGAATGTCCACCCAGTCTACCACTGAATGTCCACCCAGTCCATCACTGAATGTCCACCCTGTCCATCACTGAATGTCCACCCTGTCCATCGCTGAATGTCCACCCAGTCCATCACTGAATGTCCACCCAGTCCATCACTGAATGTCCACCCAGTCCATCGCTGAATGACCACACAGTCCATCCCTGACAGTCTACCCAGTCCATCACTGAATGTCCACTCAGTCCATCACTGAATGTCCACCCAGTCCATCACTGAATGTCCACCCAGTCCATCACTGAATGTCCACCCAGTCCATCACTGAATGTCCACCCAGTCCATCACTAAATGTCCACCCAGTCCATCACTGAATGTCCACCCAGTCCATCACTGAATGTCCACCCAGTCCATCACTGAATGTCCACCCTGTCCATCACTGAATGTCCACCCAGTCCATCACTGAATGTCCACCCAGTCCACCACTGAATGTCCACCCAGTCCACCACTGAATGTCCACCCAGTCCATCACTGAATGTCCACCCTGTCCATCACTGAATGTCCACACAGTCCATCACTGAATGTCCACCCAGTCCATCACTGAATGTCCACCCAGTCCATCACTAAATGTCCACCCAGTCCATCACTGAATGTCCACCCAGTCCATCACTGAATGTCCACCCAGTCCATCACTGAATGTCCACCCAGTCCATCATTGAATGTCAACCCAGTGCGTCACTAAACGTCTACCCAGTCCATCACTGAATGTCCACCCAGTCCATCACTAGATGTCCACCCAGTCCATAACTGAAACCCAATGTACACCCAGTCCACTAGTCAACTCACTCTCGAAAAATGGGTGTCTTAAATTATATATCAGGCATTTACAGGTATGTAGCCTTTATATTAAAAACATACCCTTCATGTTATTATAATTCGTATGCCAGTGTCATAATTACATGTGCCAGTATATAAATTATATATGCAATTATCATAATTACATATGACAGTATTAAAATTAGATGTGCTAGTATTAAAATTGCATGTGCTAGTATTAAAATTGCATGTGCTAGTATAACAAGAGATCCCTTAAAGGGATCTTAACGCCCGCGTTCATCTATTCATATTAAATTGATTGATTGATTGTTTGGTGTATTACGCTGCGCTCAAGATTATTTCACTTACAGCAAAAACTGGATATAGGAATTGGGGCCTACATAAAAAATCTTATTCCAGGGAGATAACTATTGTTGAGGAAAATTAAATTGTGAATTGCAAAATTAAGCTCCCCTAGAAATTTTGGTTGAAAACAACATTGCCACCTGGTAGCCATCTTCAATATGCTAATGAAATGATAATGCACGGTGCACAGCTAGAACTTAGAGGGATGATGTGTGTCATGTTTGGTTAAGATCAGGTCAGTAGTTTTCTTGGAATAATGATAATAAATTTCATTTTCAAATTTGGTCAAAAAACAATATTGCTTCCTGGCGGCCATATTTAATAAGCAAATGAGACGAAAATGTAGGGTGCACAACTAGATCAGAGGGAGATAATGTCGGCCAAGTTTGGTCAAAATCAGACCAGTATTTTCTTGGAATAGAAGTAACGAAAAAACAATATCGCCCTCCTGGCGGCCATATTGAATATGCAAATGAGATCAAAATGAACGGTGCATAACTAGACCATAGGGTGATAATGTATGTTGATTTTGATTAATGTCAGGTAGTTTTCTTGGAACAAAGATAAAGAAAAAAAACATCGCCCCCTGGCGGCCATATTGAATATGCAGATGAGATGAAAATGTACAGTACACAACATGGCTATAAGGAGATAATGTGAGCCAAGTTTGGTGAAAATCGGATTGGTAGTTTTCTTGGAAAAAAGTAACAAAAAAAATATATCGCCCCTGACAGCCATATTGAATATGCAAATGAGATGAAAATGTATGGTGCACAACTAGACCATAGGGTGATGTATGTTCAGTTTGATTAAGATTGGACTGATAGTTTTATTGGAATAAAGGTAACAAGCAAAAGTTTTCTTGCAATAAACGAAAAAAAAAACATCTCCCCCTGGCGGCCATATTGAATATGCAAATGAGATGAAAATGTACGGTGCACAACTAGACAATAGGGTGAGATGATGTATGTTAAGTTTGATTAAGATTGGACAGGTAGTTTTCTTGGAATAAAGATAAAGAAAAAAACATCGCCCCCTGGCGGCCATATTGAATATGCAAATGAGATGAAAATGTACAGTACACAACATGGCTATAGGGAGATAATGTGAGCCAAGTTTGGTGAAAATCGGATTGGTAGTTTTCTTGGAAAAAAGTAACAAAAAAAACCATCTCCCCCCTGGCGGCCATATTGAATATGCAAATGAGATGAAAATGTACGGTGCACCACTAGACCATAGGGTGAGATGATGTATGTTAAGTTTGATTAAGATTGGACAGGTAGTTTTCTTGGAATAAAGGTAACAACATCGCCCCCTGGTGGCCATATTGAATATGCAAATGAGATTAAACTGTAGGATGCACAACTAGACTATATGGAGATAATGTCAGCCAAGTTTGGTGAAAATCGGACTAGTAGTTTCCTTGGAATAAAGGTAACAAAAAAAAAACAATATCGCCCCCTGGTGGCCATATTGAATATGCAAAATGAGACGAAAATGTACGGTGCACAACTAGACCGTAGGGTGATGATGTACGTTGAGTTTGATTAAGATTGGACTAATAGTTTTCTTGGAATAAAGGTAACAAGCGAAAGTTTTCTTGCAATAAACGTAACAAAGAAAAACAACATCTCCCCCTGGCGGCCATATTGATTATGCAAATGAGATAAAAATGTACGATGCACAACTAGACCATAGGGTGATGATGTATGTTAAGTTTGATTAAGATTGGACATGTAGTTTTCTTGGAATAAAGGTAACTAAGAAAAACAACATCGCCCCCTGGTGGCCATATTGAATATGCAAATGAGATGAAACTGTACGATGCACAACTAGACTATATGGAGATAATGTCAGCCAAGTTTGATGAAAATCGGACTAGTAGTTTCCTTGGAATAAAGGTAACAAAAAAAAAACAATATCTCCCCCTGGCGGCCATATTGTTTATGCAAATGAGATGAAAATGTATGATGCACAACTAGACCATAGGGTGATGATGTATGTTAAGTTTGATTAAGATTGGACAGGTAGTTTTCTTGGAATAAAGGTAACAAAGAAAAACAACATCGCCCCCCTGGTGGCCATATTGAATATGCAAATTAGATGAAACTGTACGATGCACAACTACACTATATGGAGATAATGTCAGCCAAGTTTGATGAAAATCTGACTAGTAGTTTCCTTGGAATAAAGGTAACAAAAAAAAACAATATCGCCCCCTGGTGGCCATATTGAATTAGCAAATGAGATGAAAATGTACCGTGTACAACTAGACCGTAGGGTGATGATGCATGTTGAGTTTGATTAAGATTGGACTAATAGTTTTCTTGGAATAAAGGTAACTACCGAAAGTTTTCTTGCAATAAACGTAACAAAGGAAAACAACATCTCCCCCTGGCGGCCATATTGTTTATGCAAATGAGATGAAAATGTACGGTGCACAACTAGACCATAGGGTGATGATGTATGTTAAGTTTGATTAAGATTGGACAGGTAGTTTTCTTGAAATAAAGGTAACAAAGAAAAAACAACATCGCCCCCTGGCGGCCATATTGAATATGCAAATGAGATGAAAATGTAGGATGCACAACTAGACTATATGGAGATAATGTCAGCCAAGTTTGGTGAAAATCGGACAGGTAGTTTTCTTGGAATAAAGGTAACAAAAAAAAAACAATATCGCCCCCTGGTGGCCACATTGAATATGCAAATGAGATGAAAACGTACGGTGCACAACTAGACCATAGGGTGATGTTGTATGTTAAGTTTGATTAAGATTGGACTGGTAGTTTTCTTGGAATAAAGGTAACAAGCAAAAAGTTAACGGACGGACGACGGACGACTGACGACGGACGACGGACGACGGACGACGGACGACGGACGACGGACGACTGACGACGGACGACGGACCACGGAAAAGCGAATTGAATAGCCCTCCATCAGAATGATGGCGGGCTAAAAATTGCATGTGCTAGTATTAAAATTGCATGTGCTAGTATTAAAATTGCATGTGCTAGTATTAAAATTGCATGTGCTAGTATTAAAATTACATATATATGCCAGTATAAAAAATGCATATACCAGTATTAAAATTACATATATGCCAGTATTATGATTACATATGCTAGTATCAAAATATGCATCGTTAGCCAACAAATAATGAAAAAAAGTAGTTACCTGCCAGAAATAAGGAAGCAACGTATCCAATGAGAAGGAAAGAATCTTTACCCAGAATAGGAAGGTTCTTAGCCCATATGTATTGTCTTCTCACCATTATAACAATAAACAGGATAAAACCAACGAACCCCAGGAGAACACCTAGCATCTCCAGAGTTCTTACTGCTTTCAAAAAAGTCGGAACTGAAAAAAAGACTCACGTTTAGGTAATTCATTCTAAAACTTTAAGCAGGATTTTCTCTTGCTCCCAAAGGTCCTGTGGCCCCTACCAGAGTTCCATTTGGGTTTAAAGTGGCATGAGCTGCCGAAATTCACACCTTTTTCATAATTTCTGATCATCACAACAGTAAAAGGCTTTGGAGGCCATTGAAAAACTAAATGATTAACGTTAGAATGAGGAAAATACATACAGTTTGTGGACTGTACGAACCGAAAACGTCTTCGAAAAGTAAACAAAATTTAAATAACCGGGACGACCATTCATTCATTCTACGCCAAAGTTAACAATACTTTATCGTACATTCTCTAGACTAGAAGCACAAACAACCAACAATTTCAACTTTCTGTTTTAACGTCAAAATATCAACATTTTGGCAGCTCATGTCACTTTAATACTTGGGGGTCCAAATAATGTATTGATATGCCTTGTACTGTAGCATTAGTTGTTGGGTTTCTGTTGGTATACAGAGGCGTTGATGGCTCGGTCGGCTAGTGTGATAGTCTTTCAGTCCAACCTTCTAGCAATGTGGTGCGTCTTCAAATCCAACTCTGACGAAATAAAAAATATCTAAAATTTTTAGTGGATTTTTCACTCAACTGTATGTAGAAGAGTTGCCAGGTACTCGCCTTTAGGCCTTAGAAGGTCGGAGGTTTTGTCCAGGCAATGAGCCCGGTTTCCTTCCCCACTAAACCTGGCAACGTCGCTATATAAGTGAAATAACCTTACGGTGTACGGCGTAAAACCTCAATCAATAAATCAATCAGTTGGCATACAAATGTCCAGGTGCAAATAGCTCTGGTACGAAGTGTTGAAGTGAGGAAGGGCCGAACACTACAGAGGGTAGCCATGTTTAAAATAGGAAGATTCCTGAATGGCGAAGAATATAAAACATGGTCGAGTGACCGCTGGAAAGTGTTCCAACCAGCTTTAGGTATGGATGTAATGCAATACCTCTGGCCTATAATTGGACAAAAGGGGAATGGATATCAAGACAGAAAAGAATGGTCATTCATTTTGAGGCATTTATTATATGGGTGAATGATTTTTTCGAAAGAAAAAAAGGACGGTGTACGAGTGGGTCACATTTACCGTTTCAAAATGGTGACTTTTGTACAATATTCGAGCTACTAGCTCATTAAAGTATTGTTTACAGTAAATTAATACTACAATTAGGTGCAAAATGAGTTAAAGAAAGTTACAAGATTTCATCGATTTCTAATCGATGTACAGTGCATGTTGTAGTTTATTAGGTGTTTAATACTGAAAACTCAGCTTTATTTTGAATTTCTTATCTAATCGATGTGGTAACATTCATAGGCATTCACAAAAACAAAAACATGATTTTCTGCGTTTCCGCATAGGTCTCACACCCCTGTCTTACATGTAGGTCTGTGCAGAAATAAATAAAAATTTGAAAAATTTCGTCATTTTGCAGCTCTTAGCCCAAGGTGGTTAAAATTAATATGGGAGTAAATTAACAAAAAAAGCCAATTGTTGACTGTAAAATAAAACTGGGTTCAATAATGAAAGTCAAACTTTTGTTCATCTTTTAAAGTTTACTTTAAGAATGCTGTTCTCTTCAACACACTCAAATTTAGAGATAGTTTCTGACCGAAGCTACATGTAGAAGTAGAATTGTTTTCTACAATAAGTAAAATTACTTTGCTCACAGAGTTCGGTTGATTGATGTTTTACGTCGCAAAGCCGTAACTAACTGTATACAAACTCTGTGGGCCACACATCGTCAATATAGGCCTTAGCCTCACTCGTGTGTCTCTATCCTGGTTTACTTACTTTGCCAGTCAGGTAGAGCCACACATTAAACCACCATTATAAGGGTGAGATACATGTAACTACTGTAACCTCATTAGGCCAATTTTTATGCTATGCTTTACAAAGAGCGATTTAACAGTTTAACACTAGAAATCAACTGGTTCAGTGAAAAGAGGAATGTTTCAAAGATATAATAGGCGGTATTAGCTGAAAGGTAGTTGAGATTAAGGATAGTTAAGACTTAGCTTAAATCTGAAATCCGAAGCCCGTCCAAATAATTCATTTAAAAGCCGTAACTAACTGTATACAAACTCTGTGGGCCACACATCGTCAATATAGGCAGGCCTATACTTTGGCCACAGTGCTTGGATGTCGACTCTGATTCTACAGCTGATAACATTAATACCATTATGATTATTCATTAACAGAATGGCAGGATAGGCCTACTACTAGGCCTGTTTATAACAGTGTTATTATAATTTATAAATTATACAGGTTGGGGAAATACGTGAATCGACGGATATCCTTGAAAAAAAAAAGCAGTTCGCCATTTTGGATAAATAATTTCGAAAAGAAAATAAACATTTACATACATTTGAAACCCCGCAAATTAAGGCGTGCTTCTTCGTCTTTCCATACCGGTCACGTGGTTTAAATACGTGCACCGGCAAGATCACACAAGAGTCAAGAGCATCTAAAGTAGGGCCCTCCAAGAATGCAGCGCCACTAGCCATTGTATGGTGAACCAAAGGGGACTAATTTGCCTTGGATACTGTATGCCTCTTGTACATGACAGGCCTGCTAGATTAGTCCCCTTTGGTTCACCATACAATGGCTAGTGGCGCTTTAATTTGCGGGGTTTCAAATGTATGTAAATGTTTATTTTCTTTTCGAAATTATTTATCCAAAATGGCGAACTGCTTTTTGACAGTTTGTGTCAGCGACTTTGACGGCTTCAGCGCAGAAAAATATTGAAGCTGAGGACGAAATAAGAGTGGGAATGGAAAGCTTGAAAGCTGTTCTGTTGTTGTTGAACTGCAAAACTTAGCGTCTTCGTAAGAATTGGAAGTCGGATAACTTTTATCGTTTTTGACAGGTGCCTATCCGTCGTTCTGTGACAAAACTGTCCGTCGATTCACGGATAGTCCGTGGATTCACGGATATCCGTCGATTCACGTATTTCCCCAACCTGTTATAGGGCCTAGATGCCTATGCCATATGGTGGCCACTGAGTTTGGATATTTCCAACTAGTTTCATTGAAGCAAATCGCCCTTAGTTTGAGTGTTTAGAGTCCCGTCGGAGTTAACAGTTAGGACTTGAAGTTGAACTCACCGTAGCCATAGTCGTGTCCGAACAGTGGTAGAGTGCCGTAGTTCCTCCACTCTCCCCGTCGGGGCCTCCACATCGACAAAGACAGGGCAGATATTTGTAGCATCAACGCATATATCACTCCAACGCTTGACACAACCATAGATACAAAACTGGGACTACGTGTTGTCGGCACGGCTTCATTTCCATAAATCAAAGCTGCCATCTTACTAAACAATTCAACAAGTGAAGTTGACCAAAACAAAGTAAGAAAGTTTTCAATAAACTGTAATATGACACCTCCACTTCCTTAAAGTGCAGCGCCATCTGTCGGAATACCCTGTATTACTATTAGAGTTACCCTCCCTTTATTAACAGAGTTTTAATTTCTTTATCGTTTCCCCGGCCGTTGCTTAGGCCTACTAGTAGGTCTACATATTTGTCAATCCAAATATGAACAATATCCTGATTGGCCATTGAATGAAAAAAAATTAGAGACAAAGTATTTCGATGCCAAAAACTTACAACAAAAAAATGTCACAATTTTGCAAATGTAGGCCCTCTTTTAAGAAATCTCAAGTTTGCAAACTGATTGACTGTTTTTCTTTCATGCATGTAGTCTTACCCATGTACAAAGAAAGTTTGACATGGGTTGGAATTTCGAGTAAATGCCATTGACATGAATAATCTGACGGCTTTCAGTATTTCCCCGTGTTAAATGTCATCAGGACTGTTTTCCATTAACATGAACGATAGTATGGCGTACACCATTCACCGATAGTATGGCGTACATCATTCAACGATAGTATGGCGTACATCATTCATACGAATGGACGCGCCAATCAGCTATTTAACAACCAACCAACATGAACGATAAATCAAACGACTTAAGAATTCATTTCAATCCCGTTCCGAGAGGCCAGATGTCAATGAAAAGAACCTAACAATATTTTTTTTAAATCCCACGCCACCATGATATTACATCCTATAGTCATTGGCCAAAGGTCACCTGTCATTGCCGATTATTAATTTTCCACGCCCACTGACATTTGACCTCGCGCATTTAAATAAACAATTAAAGTCATATGACCGACCTATCCAATGGCTGCTTGTTCTCAAAATTCGGTGGAATATTGTTTTGTTGGGTAATGTGATCTCATGTTTTGATTGACAGCAACCATTAGGACGCCCCCTATTTTGAACAGAATATGAAACGATTGTAGCCGAGAAATCTGGGCTCTGACGATTTTTTTTTCTCTCCGTGTTCGTCATAGCCCAGATCACTTCCATAGTGACAACTTTTAAGGAGACCCGCCGAAAAAATCGGCGGCGAAATTTCACAACAAATAAGCAAAGAATAAAGTTTTTACCTCTACATTTCGATAGCATAGACCTAGAAGAAGGAGTTCGTCAACTTTGCGCGGCTGTAATGTGGTAAGCTTTCCTTTATGCAGTCAATATTTGCTTCCAAGTCCACTGACTTTCAACCTGACGTAACCGCCATAGTAAAACATTAACCGACCTAAAAACCGACCAATAAACTAGGCCGAATATGAAATATTCGTGGAGTATTAAATACTAGATGTAAAGACCTATATTTCTCCACAGTTATATCGATATTATTTTACGATAGTGATTCGGGTTAAGGCGACAAGACACATTAGCAGCCATAGAATACCAGTCGCCGTAAGACCGATAGTCCGGGCTAGAAACGATTGAAATTCAAACCCTGTGGAAAGAGCGTAGGCCTACATTTTGCCTGTCGGAGAGTCTGGGTTGGGTAAAGACAGAGATACATGTTAACTACAACAATCAAATTGACAACGGCGACAAATGTAGCAAACGTGCGGCTTAAAACACAAAACAGCATCTTTTATTATAGTTATTTAGACCAACGAGCTTTAAAGGGATGACGTTTTTTCATCAAACTGAAGATATAGGGTTCCGTAGTGTTTAATTTAATTTTCCCTTTTGCAAAACTTGTGTGGCTCTCGTAAACTATTCGGGGGACGAATAATATTTACTGAACGATCCTGCTCGTCCGTATCAGACACTGGTATAGATAGCTAAATTATTCGTGAAGGAGATTATATGGCCGTTTTGGAACGATCTGAGAAGGTTATTTTGTTATTTCTTTGTTTAAATCGGACCACATACTGCCCGCTTCTGAGGGCGCAGTCGACGCCGTCTTTTTTATTGCAATGAACCCTGACTCCAAAATACGGCCGTCGGTGTAAAAAAAATAGTCATTTTGGTGTCAGAAATCCGAACTATTTTGACTCGATTTTCATTGGCTGAAAAAAAAAACTGGGCCACACAACCGTAGACCTATTGTTGTTTCCCCGAGACAGGTCCAAATCCTATCATAACGGGCGCCGCTGAACAAGGGAAATAGTCATGAACGAGGCCGTCATTTAATCACCAAAAATCAATATACTGGCCAATTAATGATAAACCCTAACATCGGTATTTACAAACAAACAAATTTGGGTCAACTTTTAAATATTTTTTCCGCCCATTTAACCAATGACACACAAACTTGACAATAATATCCAATAGTTACACATATATCTTGAAAACAGTTTCTGTGGAATTGTCAATTTTCATATTATTTTTTTTTTCCTTCAAAATCCAAATCCACCGAGCATCTTAATGCTTTCACCGAGATGTTTAAAAACATATATCCGCCACGTTCTTTTCAGGGCATTTCTTTTAAAGGATTTTCTTCCATGCGATCATCATCGACACTGATGTCCTCTTCGTATATTGTATGCGACCTAGAAACAGAATAAAATTCATTGTTAATTTCACAAAATTCCCACACTTTATTTGTTTCCCGTTACAATCAGAATTACATCTCTAAAATACTGACGTTAAAGTGGCATCAGCTGCCAAAATGTGGATATTTTGCCGTTACAACAGAATGTTGAAATTATTGGCTATTTTTCTCAAGACGTATAATTCAGAAGCTTTTTAGTGCTTCTATATAGTCTCGAAAATGTACGATAAAGTATTGTTTAGAACTAACTTTGGCTTAGAATGAATGAATGGTCGTCCGGGTTATTTAAATTTTGTTTTCGGTTCGAACAGGCCCCATACTGTGTGGATTTTTCTCATTCCAACGCCAATCATTTAGTTTTTCGATGGCATTCAAAGCCTCTTACTGTCGTAACCATCAGAAATTATTAACAAAGTGTGAATTTTGGCAGAATTAAGGCATCTTGATTTAAGTGATCACTTTGATATCGCGAAATGCTAATTAGAAACCTTTTGACAAAAAATGGAATAAATTCCGATTTCTATAGTCCATGTATTGTTTTCACAGAAAAACGTGATCAATGAGTTTATCAAAAAGATCGGTGAGATTTGAATAATATTCCATGGCTATTAAGTTAACAAACATACGCTAGTAAGACGTATGTTGAAGTCTGGCATTTCAGTTTTCCTAACTTTTCAATATATTTCGTTAAAAATCTGACAAAGGAATGGAAACTGGATGCTGGTTATGTACTTTAAATTGTAAGTCTTAGATTAAGAGTTATTCTTGATGAAAGAACGAGACCACTCTTTTCATTAGATTCCACAGTGCGAGTGAATCTTCAGATTTTATCGTGCCCTTCCAAAATCCCGAACGGGCGAAAATTTCACGTCGTCGAGAAACAGCCCACAGCGCCCCAACAAGTGACGATGAAATATGCATGCATGACAAATCCTAGCCGAGAAATCTAGGCTCTGCCGAATTTTTTGTTCTCTCCGTGTTCGTAATAGGCGACAAGACACATTACCAGCCATATAATACCAGTCGCCGTCAGACCGATAATCCGGGCTAGACAAACCCGTAAAAGCCCCGCCCCCTCCCTTTATCTCTGGGTGTTAAATACGACTTTACACACAAATTTAGTCAACGTATACCTCGAATCAAGTTTACATATAGTCGACGCTAAATGTAATGACAAAGCGCGTGTGTTGCCTTCTTTAAACATAGATAAAAAATTGTTAAACTTACAATCCAAATTTTTCTCCATCTTCAATCGTCTCGGGAAGTTTTTGGTTGAGTGTTTCAGGCAAACAGAGTACTAATAAACTGGCGAGGATCGGAAGAGCACCATAGATCAAGAAAGGAAATGGCCGCCAAACGCTGTCCTATAGTATCACAAAAAGAAAAAACGATACCAGCTATAATAATTCAGTGGAGTTACTTTTCTCTTGCAAAAGAAAGAAGGATCAGTAAGATCAAATGTCCGGAAATTATTCGCATTTGCAAAGATTGATTGATTTATTGTTTGGTGTTTTACGCCGCGCTCAAGATTATTTCCCTTATATGGCGGCGTTGTCAGTTTTATGGTGGGAGGAAACCGGGCTCTATGCCCGGAGGAAACCCACGACCTTCCGGTGGTAACTAGCAACCATCCCACATAGGTCGTTCGAGTGAAATCCCAGTCAGAAAATTTTCGAATTTGTTTTGGACTGAATCGAACCCGCGACCCATTGGTGGAAGCATTTGCAAAGCACATGTCCTGTGGTTGTCAGTAGATGTCAACAAGACAAGAATTACAAGACGGCAAATGAGCAATCAGTTTATGGATGGGGGCCGATATTAGCGGAACAAATGAAAATTAGGTGCCAATGACATGACGAGAACCCAGCGTACGTTGGTTCAAAGTAGCATTGAGTTAAAACAAAAGAGAGCGTTGTAGAGAGTGTGGCCAAAACATTTACCAAACTGCAATGTATACAACGACCGATCGTTTTATACAAGAATAGACAACTTTTAATCGAGCCAGAAAAAAACAATTAAATACGTCTCCTGAACCAAACGCCTTACAAAGACCTTAGACGGATTACATAACTGTTATGATCTTACTATCATGATTGTGACGACACGATAAAGAAATAAATAGGCCAAGGTCAAGATCCAGCTAGAGGAAAGCGAGGAGGGTGTTTATTTTTAGGTCGGCTTTTTATGGTTTTGGCTGACGTTGGATGCCTAAAACTGATTAAATTAGGTCAAAATCTAGCTAGAGTGAAGGTGAAAGTGAGGCTTTTTTATGGTTTTGGCTGACGTTAGTTGGAGATCTCCAAACTCTGTGGTCAAAGTTTATGATGATGGGTGACCAACAGAGTTGGAGGACCTGCCATATTGAAACATGTCGATTTGCCGAAACAAAACTATTTCGCTAAATTCCTCCTAATTTTAAACAATGCAACCGGCTCAAACTTTACACACATTCAATTCGATCCTTTAGTTCGCTTTTTTACCGAAAAAAAAGCGTTCATACACTCACATTTGTGTTGTATCATCGTCGTTTTACCAAGGACAGCCTGAATCTCCCGCTCGCCCCCTTAATTCAAGTTAACTTGGGCAATGTACGACCTATGAGAGCCGCGCTTTCGTATTTTCTTGATAAACATACCATACTCCTTGAAACATACGAGTTCGAGTGAAGTGTTTTTTCCAATGCGTACAACAACATACGAAAGCGCGGCTCTCATAGATCGTACATTGCCCAAGTTAACTTGAAGTAAGGGGGCGAGCGGGAGATTCAGGCTGTCCTTGGTAAAACGACGATGATACAACACAAATGTGAGTGTTTGAACGCTTTTTTTTCGGTGAAAAAGCGAACTAAAGGATCGAATTGAATGTGTGTAAAGTTTGAGCCGGTTGCATTGTTTAAAATTAGGAGAAATTTAGCGAAATAGTTTTGTTTCGGCAAATCGACATGTTTCAATATGGCAGGTCCTCCAACTCTGTTGGTCACCCATCATCATAAACTTTGACCACAGAGTTCGGAGATCTCCAACTAGGCTGACGTTGGATGCGTAAAACTGATGAATTTCAGTATTTATATGCTGGTTTATTTACAATTTGATCGATTACCTAATTGCATTGGCTGAATGATTGATCGGTAAATCGATTCTCCCATACATTCGTTCATTCGTTTCTTCCTTCAATCATTTATGTATATCATAACATACAGCCTATGGTCATTGAATGTGTATTCCGAGTATTTGGTTTTTGGAAACACAAACGATCAAAATAATTGAATTTTTTTTCCTTGTTTATAACCTGTGTCCATCACATTTTACCAGC
Source organism: Lepidochitona cinerea (assembly GCA_963971465.1). Classification (NCBI taxonomy): domain Eukaryota; kingdom Metazoa; phylum Mollusca; class Polyplacophora; order Chitonida; family Tonicellidae; genus Lepidochitona; species Lepidochitona cinerea. Next base: position 5,968,554 of record OZ020565.1, read on the forward strand.
GTTAAGTAGTCTGGAAATGATGCCTAGGGAGTGGTGAATTTAACAAAATGTTAAAATAATTTTTTTAATAAGGTCAAATTAGATATTCTCCAAGAAGCTGAATGTACCGCTATTTCAGTAGTGTTTAAAGTGGCATGAGCTGCCAAAATTCACACTTTTTTCATAATTTCTGATCGTCACGACAGTAAGAGGCTTTGAAGGCCATCGACAAACTAAATGATTGGCGTTGGGATGAGGAACATCCATGCAGTATGTGGCCTATACGAACCGGAATAGTGTTCGAAAGTAAACACAATTTAAATAACCGGGACGACCATTCATTCATTTTAAGGCAAAGTTAGTTCAAAACAATACTTTATCGTGCATTCTCGAGACCAGAAGCACTCAAAAGCTTCTGAATTATACGTCTTGAGAAAAATAGCCGATAATTTCAACATTCTGTTTCAACGTCAAAATATCAACAATTTGGCAGCTCATGCCACTTTAAGAGTAAGAAATGAATATTCCTCCAGTTATTCAAATTTTGCTTTTTTGGTTCGCACAGGCCAAAAGCAGTGTAGATATTCATTGTTTCAAAATCAATCGGTTATTTTTTGGATGAATTTACGACCCTCTTATTATTTCAACAATCAGAATTTAGGATTGATTGATTGATTGATGTTTTACGCCGCACTCAAGTTATTTCATTTATATGGCGGCGTTACCAGGCTTAGTGGGGGAGGAAACCGGGCTTATTGTCCGGAGGTGAGTACCTGACAACTCTTTCACATACGGCGACCAAAGTCAAACAGAATTTATGAAATAAAGTGTGAATTTTGACAGCTCATACCATATTAGAACAAAGCCACATCAGCCGTGAGGACATGTCCAGAGATATTTCGAAGAAATCTTACCCACAGGCCGATAGAATGGACTCACCAATCGAGATATTTGTGGGGCCAGCAAGCTCCCTATCCGGGCGCACATTGACCCGGTCCCCACTCCTACGTTTCGGACAACCGTTGGAAAAACCTCAGCGGAATATACGTATATCACAGCAAAATTGGCAGCCACTGCAAATTTACCCATCATGGCACAAGTAACAAGTAACGGCTGTAAATCTACAAAAAGAAAGTATTTGTAATACATGATTTTTATGGCGTGAATATGGGTTAATTTTGTTTTATTAAAGTGGCATGAGCTGCCAAAAATCGAAGAAAAGTTGAGAGTTTGAAGTACCATGAAAAAATAATGGATTGGCGTTGAACTAAAACTGTTGGTTAAGCCACTAATACGAACGAACCGAAAATTTATGCTAATAACAATCATAATTATAAAGTTGGGATGTATGAGTGAATTTGTATGAAGGGATTTTGTTGCTAATAAAAATAAACTAATAATAGCAGGAACCTCTTATTTTGCACATTTTTAAAGTGGCATGAGCTGCCAAAATTTACACTTTTTTAATAATTTCTTATAGTCACGAGAGTAAAAGGCTTTGAAGGCCATCGGAAAACTAAATGATTGGCGTTGGCATGAGGAAAATCCATACAGTATGTGGCCTGTGCGAACCGAAAACGTGTTCGAAAAGTAAACAAAATTTAAATAACCGGGACGACCATTCATTCATTCTAAGCCAAAGTTAGTTCAAAACAATATTTTATCGTACATTTTTGAGACTAGAAGCACTAAAAAGCATCTGAATTATACGTCTTGAGAAAAATAGCCAATAATTTCCACATTCTGTTTTAACGTCAAAATATCAACATGACAGCTCATGCCACTTTAAGTGACACAATTTCTGATCACCACACTTTGGTGACAGACAAATCAACCTCACGAAAATATGGTGATGGACTTGGTCGTCACCATTTCTGAACACCAAGTTTTGGTGATGACCAGCCATAATCACCAAAATATAGTGATGGACTTGGCAGTCACCATTTCTTACCACCAAACTTTGGCGAGGACGGGCTATATCAGCAAAATTTCCCCATATTTCTGAATATTTCGTTGAAAAAGAATTATCTTATTGTTGTTTTTTTTTTGTTATTTGAAACTACAAATAAGAGCTTTCCGCTGACACCAATCTTGAAGATTATTAGCAACAAACTCCTAAAAATTAATTTCTACATCCGGATAATTTGAACTTTGTCCGTTATTTCGGTTCGTGCACTCTTGTCAGTGTACGAATGTGTACATGGCTATACCAATATATATATATATCTTTTCATTTTAACGTCAATCTTTTAGTTTTTCAATGTACTTTAACTTCTCTTGATAACTAGAATTCATGAAAACAAATCTGAATTTTGGCAGCTCATGCCACTTTAATCAAAATGGCAAACGATAAGTTCCAAACAATTCTGTTCCAAAGAAATTTCCCTCATGTCACTTTAAAACTTACATTGATTTAACATTATCTTATATTGCGATGGCATTTACTAGCAGACAAAACAGTTTGGCAGCTCATGTCACTTTAATACTTACATTGATTTAACATTATCTTATATTGCGATGGCATTTACTAGCAGACAAAACAGTTTGGCAGCTCATGTCACTTTAATACTTATATTGATTTAACATTTTCTTATCTTTTGATGACATTTACCCGCATACAAAAAAGTTTGGCAGCAGTTTATACAAAGTATCGACTCATTGAAGAATTTTTGATTCAGTGAGGCTGGTGTAGTGTTTCAATGAGCTGAAAATTCCCTATTTTTATTTACAATTTGAATTTATGAAAAAGTTTTAATTTTTGCAGCTTATATCACTTATATTAAAGTGGTCGTAGCTTTGTTTGTGTATGATGGTATGGAAGCGAGATAAGGCCACGCTTTGCGCTATCGCGTCATCGCAGCACTGGATGTGCAAGGAGGTGATATTGCGATGTTAGCCTTTTACGGCCAAGTATCGCATTCAATGGACGTGGAAAATATTTTGTCTTCGGCTGGTATAATATAAATAGTCTTCATTTCGGGTGTAAACGTAATTAATTAACCAATAAGCATCGTGATAGAAAGGTTGACTCACGTGGTATGTCTAACAGTGGAGTGCACGCTAGACATGCGATACCCCCAAATATATGTAGAGCCATCATCACCTTCTTTCGGCCAAAACGGTCGATGGTAAAGATTGTGAGAAAGTAGGAAGGAATTTCAACGAGGCCTGATAGAAAATGGTTGACGTAAACGCTGCCTCCAAGACTCCCTGACCCCAGGGAGAGACCGTAATACACCATGGAAATAACAAACCTGGAATTAAATGAAATATACATTAATTTCATTTTATTAGTAGTAGGCCTAAATTTGGCTTCGGGTTCGCCCAACAACCCAGGGGACTGTTTCTCAACACACTTACGCCCGTCGTAACTTTGCGCCTGGTCGTAACGTAATGTTGAAGGTGTATGTTGCCATGACGTTACGACCAGGCGTAAAGTTACGTCGGTGTCGAGAAACAGCCCCCAGGTTACAATTTTATGGAAACCACCATAAAGTAAAAGTATATGATAGCATCTTTTCACTATGGTCTTAATAACAACATATGCACGACGAACTGCAACAAAATTGTTTGAAAACCTCACGCAAGATTCGGGTTTTCATGGAGGCCAGAAAACAAGTTTTTTTCAATCTGGGACAAAAAATGGGATCGCTGGGGGTCGGCTTTGATTTACCCAAAGCACTCGGAACACACTTCGGCTATCTTCGCTCGCTTCACGCACGTAAATCCCTGAAGTTTCAGAGTGATACCAAAGCCGACCTCGGTAGCGAACAAAGACAGCCGAAGTGTGTTCCGAATGGGGTTCGGCTGTTCTTGGGTTAAGATCCTAAACAGCCCCCAGGTGTCTGAGGCAAACAACAGCGAGTCAAACTGCTGTGATCACACTGGTCGCACTTATAGAAAGGTGCTTCATATCCCCTCTATATTAATCCCAGGACGATTCAATATCAAATCATATACCAATATATTTAAGGTTAAAGGGAAAGAAAATCTAAGCCCTAGACTAGTTTAGATGGAAAGAGTAGAGTTCATTTAGTCCAAAACAACTGTTCAATGTATGTTTTATCCCCTCGTAAGTGAATAATTGAAATTTGAAGGTGGCGTTACAATAGAGAATAAGCTCCATAGGCCATTCACAAGGCCGCGACCATTTTTTCATTAGTTTTATCCAATTATTGTTGAATAAAAATTTAAGTGCGTTATAGAGTAGTCATGTGATGCAATTTAGCCAATGGCTGGCTAAGTAATGGCGCGCGGATGCATACTGACCTACATATTCGGAGACAATCTTTCCACTTCAAGTTTGTCGCCATGTTTTTTGCACCTAAATCTACCCTTATACATTAGAGAACGGTAAAAATACGTCATTATTGATTTAAAAATAGCTACACCAACATCACGTCATCCTAAAACGGAAAAATGGCTACACAGATAAGCCACTGAAAGGACATACTTCTGTCTGTTTTTATTAGCTTGAGAGTCACTGGAGGTAATTGACGTGAAATGTTTTAAGCACTTTGAAGGTTGTTATCGACGATAATCCCTACGTATTTCTAGAGATTTCCCCTCCTCTAAGGGTTTCTGTTAAACGTACAGACTGCCTTCACCCCCTTTCACAGCCAATAGGGAGCGAAATTCTCGTAGGAATTATAACGAGACTTTCGTGATATGCCGTGACAGATGACTCTATTAAGAAGGTTTTTGGTGACGTTGCAATTCCATTTGACTTTTGACGTCAGATGTTAACGTCATGTTAGAACGAAAAACTCTGCACATGTGCAATGCAGTGTCAGTGACAGGAAATATGTGGAATTCATACGAGACTTGAAAATGTGCACATTTTCAATCGCCTGTTCTTAAATGCGGAAGGACCTTATAGGAAGCTTCTGTGGTTTCAACATTGGACTTTTTAGTTACTTTTATTGTCAAGTTACTGCTAAAAGTCGCCATTTGCTTTATAAATATCATAAACCCTTTAGCTTCGCTCGTGTACTTCTTTCTACTTACCAGTGACAACATATATTGAAAGTCCTCCGACGAAGGTTTGGGGCCCGAAAAACATCAAATATGCTGGGCTTTGGACCTGATTCATCGAGCGCTCCAGTCTAGATTAACAGAAACACGTAAGGCAATTCATGAGCCAGACGTTCTGATCGAATTATTTGGGATGGGTAGCCACGGATGGTCGGGGTTTCTTCCTGGCATCGAAGGCCCCATTTCCTCCCCCAATATAACTTTTCTAGTTATTTATTTATTTATTTCAACGATATCCCACAGGACATTCAGTCCCAATTCCGTTCACAAACACAAACATTTGCACGTACACAAAAGTTTGTTGAGGGTGAAAACCAGGCTCTGTGTCCGGAGGAAACTCCAGACCTTCCTCTGGTACCTGGCAATCATTTCATGAAGGTCATGCAGAGTGCAAACGCAGTTAGAAAAGTCGACTTTCTTTAACTGAGTGCATTTCAAACTCGCGACACTGAGGTGATCTTCTAACGCTCTCTTGCAGCGCCGCCATAAAGTGGTTTATAACAGAGATATCGTATAATAACTAGATAGGCTAATGCCAAGCGACTTCCGGCAACTAAGTCGCCATCTTGCTAGTTGATTTTTGACTTACTTTACCAAGTGGTTTTCTGGTCTAATGTGAACTTTTCTGTCCAAGAAAGGGATAAATATCAAGCGGTAGGTGCTGTATGAAATTCGTCGTCCATCATGACAAACGTGTAAAAGTAGCTTTAGTAGGGCCTATGTCTTGACTATCGCGCAACAACAACGACAAGACATGTTTTTCAAGCGTTAGCCTCGTTCTCGATTGTAACGTTAATATTGGAGTCCGCCATCTTGCTATGTGACGGACTATAGGGAGCGCAAGTCTCATAAGAATTATTACGAGATTTTGTGATATCCGGTGACAGATGACGCCATTAAGAACGTTTTTGATGACGTTGCAATTCCATTTGACGTATTTTGTTCCATAATGTCAGATTTAAACGTCATATTGGAACCAAAAACGCCCAATCACATGCGCAATGCAGTGCCGGTGACAGGAAATATTCGGAATTTACACGTGACTTGCGCTCCCTATTGTGCCGTTTTCTACTGCGCATCGCATAGTCAATCTAGTTATTATAAGATATCTATGGTTTATAATCTGACCTGTTTCCGTCTAAGCATTTCAGTGAGGATTACTTCCGATCGTCCATTGATCTTGGCTATCTTCTTTACTAGTGTCTCGGCTTCCAAAAGTTTCCCGGCAAAAACTAACCATCTTGGCGACTCAGCCACGATCCTGAATAAAATACAAAGACTTTGTCAAGCATGAACAAGAGCAAAATGATGGCATGTTCCATTTTAAAAAGGCGTGTGCTGAAAAAAAATCCAAACTTTTTTTCATAAATTGTGTTTGAAATACCATGAAAAACTAATGAATTGAGGTTGAATTGAATGTTATCGGTAAAGCTGCTAACTGTGCGAGCCGAAAATGCGTGCTAAAAACGGACAAAATTAAATTATCCAGGATGTACAAGTGCTTTAAAATGTCTTTGTTGATTTTAAAACTACCTTAATGTACACCCTTAAGATTGGTATCAACAACAAGCTCCTTTTTGTATTTTTTAATAAAAAAGGGCGAATAATTAGGTTATTCTCTTTCAACGACATTTTCCCTATTTTTGGCAGCGCATGCCACTTTAACCATAAACAAGAGTAAAATTAGAGCAAGTCACATTTAACACATAAAAATAACCCGTGCAAGCGACATGCGCCAAGATGTATAGTGTGAAAGAATCAATTTCTGTTTTCTTTCTTTGTTGGTTGAGGGTTCCACATGGTAGCATATCGAATTGGCTTATTCCGTTTTATTCTTTTGGATGCTTTTGTTTTTATATATACCTCACGCACCCTTGTTAACATGGCAACGAGACAGCCTTGTCCTGAAAGCTAAGATGTACAGATTGATTGATTGATGTTTTACGCCGCACTCAAGATTATTTCTTTTTATGGCGGCATTTTTCAATTCTTTTTTATCTGAGTGTGATTCGAATCAGCGCCACATCGATGGAAGGCCTGGTGGACGATTATTCTAACCCACTTAACCACCGAGGCCCCTCAAGATGTCCAAAATATAGCCAATCTTAGGACAACCAAAATACGACAAAACCCAAATTTCTTCTTGGCTTAACAAAAATAATAGCCGTTCATAAAATTATACGCTTAAAGTGTCATTGTCACTGCCAATTAAAGGGAAAATTTCGATGAAACAGAATTAGCTTATTGTTCACCAATTTCATAAAAAAAGTTCAAAATAAGAGCTTACATTGTTTACAATCTAGACGATGTACGGTCCCGTAGTTTTTAAAAACATCAAAGACCCTTAAATGCACACATACATCCCGGTTTTTTAATGTTGTTTCGGTTTGTTCGGGGTAGTGGCTTTACCGATTTTTTTTTTCTCAACGCCAATCTTTAAGTTTTTCAAGGTGCTGCAAACTTTTCGGGACGTCAAAAATTATGAAATAAAATTCATTCAATTTTAAAAGATATGTCTCCATGCTGTAATTGTTTGGATGAATCGCCACTGTTCATACGAAACGATTGTCCATTGCTTACCACCAATAAGAAAGGAAGAAGACTGCTGGTAGTGCGCATGCCAGTTGAAAGTACACGTGATCCCTGACACCGTATGCGACCCCGGCCTGAATCATGATCCCAACGGCAAACCAACACTGGAAGAATATACCCGGGGTCATTCTCTTCGTCGGTCCGATGGTCTCCATAACTGCAAGTCACAAACAAGGGCCATGCTTACTTGTTTGGAAGTGGGATACAGTTTTAAAACATCATCAGATTAATTATGACTGAATAAAAGTCGAATTTTTTGCCAATATAAAGTTTTCCTTTTTCCGTATGACACACGACGATATAATAATGTTATACTTGTCCGTACTGTTACCTATCTGTGTCCAAAAGACGATTATTTATTACACAATATTGACCAATACCAAACCCTACAGTAAGATCCTGATATCCCGAACACACACTACTAGAATGTCCAACCATATACATCCAGAGAATTCTACTGACTAAGGCCAAACTCCTGCCTGTCCTCAACCTAATGGAATATCATGGGTTGTGGTTTATTATAACAACCTATGATTGGGTATAAACGTCTAAATGACATGCCCCTTTTTAACACAATAAGAAACTTATCACCGTTATTTTAGACAAGAAGATTTTCCCTGTGCCCGTGTGTTACAAAATATGAAGTAAAATATACGCACCTATTACAAACCCTACAGTGAATGTTCATGTTATACCGAACACAAACTACTAATATCTAGAATGTCCAACCATATATGTTTAAGTCTAAAGTAAAATATACGCACCTATTACAAACCCTACAGTGAATGTTCATGTTATACCGAACACAAACTACTAATATCTAGAATGTCCAACCATATATGTTTACGTCTAAAGTAAAATATACGCACCTATTACAAACCCTACAGTGAATGTTCATGTTATACCGAACACAAACTACTAATATCTAGAATGTCCAACCATATATGTTTACGTCTAAAGTAAAATATACGCACCTATTACAAACCCTACAGTGAATGTTCATGTTATACCGAACACAAACTACTAATATCTAGAATGTTCAACCATATATATGTTTACGTCTAAAGTAAAATATACGCACCTATTACAAACCATACAGTGAATGTTCATGTTATACCGAACACAAACTACTAATATCTAGAATGTCCAACCATATATGTTTAAGTCTAAAGTAAAATATACGCACCTATTACAAACCATACAGTGAATGTTCATGTTATACTGAACACAAACTACTAATATCTAGAATGTCCAACCATATATATGTTTACGTCTAAAGTAAAATATACGCACCTATTACAAACCCTACAGTGAATGCTCCTGCGGAAGCGGCGCCTACGATAAACCGAAGGATAACAAAAGCACTATAAACCGGAGCAAAGGCGCCTGCAACTCCGAACACAATCTGTAACAACACACACACCATCAGGGTCTTGTGACGTCCGATCCTGAAGACAGAAAAATAAGGACCAGAAACTCTTATTCTTCGGTTACATAATACACTGATTCTGTAGTTTGTAGATACGACTATTGGAATTTATTGCTGGTATCAACCAATGAACTAGATGCGTGGAATGGAGGTCACGTGGTATTTGATTTGCTTCGAATGCCGCCATTACTAGGAGATAGTGCAATTTCGATCCAGATCTGTTATGCACGCGCGCTTACAAAGTCAGATCCAAACCAGCCAATGAGACGTGTCCATTCCACGCATATAGTTCATTGGTATCAACTACTTACTTCCCCATTTAATGGATTTTTTGCAGTTGATATTCTCGAGGAGGATAGAATTCAATGGAGATATCTAGACATTCGGTTGATTTCTCGCTTACATCGATGTAAAAGCAACCATTACAAAGTGTTGCGTGTAAAAGAGGCTAAATCAATGGAGATTATTGCAGCAATATCACTGCTCAAGTGGATTCAATCAAAGGATATTTCGGTCGATGGATTGCTTGATTGATTGATTGATTCATTCATTCATTGATTCATTCATTGATTGAACTCTTAAGATTTTAATGCCGCACTCATGATTTTTTTCCAAATATTATTTGGACTCTGGACCTGGATCGAAGTCGCATCATCTCCTAGTAATGGCGGCATTTGATGCATACCAAATACTACGTGACCTCCATTCCACGCATACAGTTCATTGGTTGCAACATTCAGATCCGAAACTGAAATAGAGCATGCCAACTGGTGTATAATTACACCTCCGGGAGTAATTGGGCTTGCCACCATACGTTATTTCCTGCGCACTTGGTGACTAATGTAATAAACTGCGTCATTTACCAGTTCGTATTAGCAAATTAGGAGTCGTCTCTCTCACAATGTAACTTTACGTCACTTTGTATAACGGGTAAGCACTGTTTCTAAAAACATTGACACCCGACGTAACTTTGAGAAACTAGTTTCACAAAGCGATCTTAGCTTAAGGTGATCTTAATTACCAATGGCAACGTATACCTTCAGCATTGGTTGCCATGGTAGTTAAGATCGCACTATGCAAAGATCGCTTTGTGAAACTAGGCCTAGGGGGCTGTTTCTCGACACCAACGTAACTTTGCGCCTGGTCGGAACGTCATGGCAACATATACCTTCAACATTACGTTACGATCAGGCGCAAAGTTACGACGGGCGTAAATGTGTCCTATTTCTCAGTCTTACAAAGCTGGCTTAAGATACGTCTGAGCAAACTTGGACGTTAAGATTATAGGAAATTACGCCTTAGCTATAACTGATCAATGTGGTAGGCATATGTGACAGTTTGTTCAACGAGTTCCTTACGGTATATCCAGAGCAGCAAAAACAGTAACGCAAATCCGACTTAGAGTTGGACTTACCTATCTGATATGGCCCCAAAGAGGACCGTTCCCACCAGGAATCCGCCCATGTAAATGCTCGTGGCCACTGACACTTTCCATTCATCTCCACAAACTAAATTATACTGAAAACAAGGAAAGTAATACGTTAGTTTAAAATACATTCAAGAGAACCACGACATCCATAGCAATGACTCAAGTGTTATCAATATCCGAATCTTCATAGGAGAAATCAAGAGTTTCCTCATTAAATAACCCAGACAACGCCACCTTCTAAGCTAAATTTCAGGGCCTCCGTGGTCCAGCGGGTTTGGGTGATCGTCCCTCAGTCCCAGACAGACCTTCCATCGACGAGACCAAACAAAAATTGTGGAGTGGATTTTTCACTCGTTATTCATCCACACTAAATCTGGCAACGCCGCCATATAAGTGAAATACTCTTGAGTACGGCGTAAAAAATCAATCAATTAGTCAATCAATCTAAGCTAAATTATCCTAGAAGTGCCATAAAAGCAAAACAATTAATCAATCTGAAAAACAGGGAAAGCGTTTATAAAAACACAGAAAATCTTTAACAGGTGGAAAAACAATACCATTTGTTACCATAAATTACCATTTATGTAGGTTAATCTAGAAATCATAAAAATGTTTACTATATTAAAATGCATTTAGAACCTTTCTCCTCTGACTTGAAGACAAGTCTTTGTTAAAAATACAATAGTAAAAAAACACAAAAGCATTATAAGGCACGTTTACCCCACCGTAATATGATTGGACAGAAATTAATTTTAAACAGTTTACTTATTTACATTTCTAGGCAATAAAAGTGCAACACTTTACTAAAATGATCAGCTCTTTAGAAAGCAGGTTACTTAAAATGGTCCAAACAGATGGGTTTATTCCCATTTGTAAGCATTATCCACAACCTATTTGGCATTGAGAACAACTACCTTATCGTTTGCCTGGTTTACTTAACACAAAACTGATAATAAAATCAATAAATAGTTATATCGGTGTTGACAAAATACATACAATATAGAGATTCGCCTCTGGTTGTTACTCGACTACAAATGCTAATTGAGCAAGTTTTATCTTGGATAAAAACAAACAAATTTAACTTTAGGTTTGAAAATGATTGATTGATTGGTGTTTACGCCGCTCTTATGAGTATTTCACTTATATGACAATTAACGTTGTCAGGTTAAATGGGGAGGTAACCAGGCTTATTATCCGTAAGAAACCCTTTAACCTTTTCATTTGGTCCGAGTGTGATTCGAACCAGGGCTACGTCGGTGGAAGGTCTGTTTAGGACCGAGGGGCGATCACGCAAACCCACTGGACCACCAATGGATTGAAAATGAAAGCTGTAGGAGGAAATAAAACCAACCTGACCACCCCCTTTGGGTCAGACTATGAAGAGCATTTGAGTTTTTGATAAGCACATTATATTTGAATGGTGTGTACATCTAAGAATTCTAATAAGGCCTAATCAGGCTACAATGAAAATGGTTAGATAGTTTTTGGTATACAGAATGAAGAGAAAGATAACTGGTAGAATTTGTAATCCTTCCAATAGTGTGAGAAAAAAATCCGGCGCGTGTCAGGTCACAATGTAACTTTCGTCCCTTTGTACTTAACTTGTTGGGATATATTTATAAATAACTGACTATGTTCTCAGACTTGCACGTTTCCATTTCCAGGAACGAAGGGGGGTTTATCAAGATATTAACACAAAAACGGCAAGACTGATTTTGACAAAGTTACAACCTTCTCGCTTTGCGAAGTCTTTGGCTTAGTCTTTATACAAAATATAGGATCTAATTTACAATCTGACCATACAAAATAATCAAATAGTCAAATAATACTATTGTAATCCGGGATTAGGTGTCTTAGACTCCGAAACAATTAAGCAGCAGATGACTGTAATTCTTTTGCAAAATACATTTTCTCCTCTATGAAAATGGTGCTAAATACCGATGCAATATACAATTGTCATTCTCTACTTGTACATGACATTTAAGTGTACTTAGCATTTGTGCAACCATAGACGTAATACTGAACATTTCACTGAATTTAGTTAAGCTTTACCTGACTTCGACGCCGAGTCAAAAGCTTCCGAACAATATAAACAGGAACAGAGTAGGGATCTACACATACTTAGCCTAAATGGTTTGTTTTTTCCTTGCCTCCTGTTGTACATCTCATAAAAGTAGCATTAGCTGCCAGACGTCGCGGAAATCCATAGAGTCTATGGCTTGTACAAACAAATACAGTGTTCGAAAAAATAAGCCAAATCTAAATAATCAGAACAAACGCTCATTCTAAGTATTAATCTTACTAACATTCTCGAGACTAAAAATGTTTTAATTTGTAATTCTTGGAAAAATAGCCAATAACTTTTTGTTTTTTACGGAAAAATATCAACATTTTGACAACTTAAAGCTGAGCGCATAAGTAATGCCTTTATAAATTCTACTATGGAGTGGTTTTACTAAAGCCAAACACACATAGGACAACTCGTACTATGTTGTACATGATGGTGTATATTTATGAGCTTTCGAGAGTAGCTACTCTCATCATCAGATATTACAACACACAATATCTGTTGTAATATCTGATGATGAGAGTAGCTACTCTCGAAAGCTCATAAATATACACCATCATGTACAATATAGTACGAGTTGTCCTATGTGTTTTGGCTTTAGTAATGCCTTTAGCTACATTTTCTCTCAATGTGACAAATTCTGTCTGTTTCTTCTCGAATAACACTATCAGTAATAGCACTTTGTACCATTCTGATAACTCTCGTCAGTTCATAGCATCATATGCGTTCTCTGGAAAAAAAAACCTTAATTTTGCAAAAATAACAATATAGAAACAAATCCATATGCTTCTGCAGGTTATTGACGTCATCATTCCGCCTGACCGTCAACATATAATAACTCAAGGCTCGTGATAACAAATGATAAAGATTATCCAACACAGGTTTGGTAAACAGTTACTGTACATATCGTCTTTTAAATGCAGTTTAAAAGAAGACACCGCCTAAGTTTGCTTATGATTCTCAGTTGGCCTTCAGCTTAGTATAAAAATAAGAAGTGATCAATCTCGGATTAAAGACTGTAAGTCGATTTTCTGCCAAAACTGTACATTCAAAGAGTTATTTAGGGAATTCCCTGTTGCTTTGTCCACTTAATGTATTTTAGCTAAAGTGTTCGCTTGAAACTATGATGTTAACAGTCAGGGGTTCACCCTCCTCCCCCACCACCACCACCCCACCCCAATTCATTAAAGAAGTGGATCAAAGTCTCAACGCTTCGTCTGTTGTGCTTAAATAGTTGCACGTCGGATTAATATTGAAAGGATATGAATGTGTATTGGTATTACAGTCAGTGAGATCGTTGTTTCAAACGGGGGTTCGGCTGTCCTCGGGGTGGATCGGGATGCAATCACCAGGTGTCTGAGACAAACAATAGCGAGTCAAACTACTGCGAGCACTCTGGCAGTAACAGGCCTACAACGGCGTTTCATATTCCTTCTATATTAATCTTAGGTTGCACATACCCGCTAATCACTTTATGACCGGTCAATCTGGTTAGAAAAGTCCATGTTACCAGACCTGTATGGTTGTTTCATCAAGTTGTATCAGAAGTCTATGAATGGGGAAGTATGAAAGGTTGCATTACCCCATATTCAGGACATTGACTCCTTCGGCATGCTTTATGTGGCGTTTATGCGCAGTAGATTTGGAAATTGTCAACGGCTTGCGAAAATAAATTCATTCTCCACTTACTGGACTATCAAATCTATCCGCAATCCCACTAACCGAAGTTGCATGCATTGGTTCTTATAAAAGCTTTACCGAGTACGCAACTCTGATATCTTAAGTCCGACTCAAATCGTTCCAAACAAGGCTTCTTGTCTCACTTTCATGCAGTTCTTCAGAAACTTTAACTTTGGCTCCATCAAGTACTGTTGTCACGTCTAAAACAATCGCCATGTTTTTCATATGCATCCCATAATACTTCATACGAGGAAGTGAAGAAAGGCAACGGTGTCTGACTGACCGAGAGAGGGCGCTGTTTATGGTGACCTCTGGATCAAAAATCATCAATGCCCTGAATATGGTGTAATGCGATGTTTCACACATAGAGTTCTGGTTGTATATATTTCAATTCACAGTAATAACAAAAGTTCCTTCTACATGGTTAACCATTTTGAGGAATAATTTAAGTCATCAACTAATATTGACGGCATTTTTACCTTGTCATAGATAAACAACATCAATGGTCCAACGGTGTATGTATTTCTGAAATGATGTACCAAAGTTTGGTCGCGCAAAGTTTAAGAATCATTTTCGTATAATCTAAGTCATTGTCTTTGTTAAGAAATAATTTTTTGTTCACTGAATCAAGTTTTGACTCAAAAAAGCAGAAGCTATAAATTCATCAAAAGTCTATTTCATCAAATTAATTAGGGCAGCTAAACTTACCTATCAGACTAAAATGTTACGCATCAACATAAGCATTTAGTCCGCTATCTGATGTTAGCGAGCTAAATAAGTTTATGAAATAGCACCCAGTGCGTTTCTTACCCAATACGCCTCTTTCGAGTTTGGCTAAAACCCCGCGAGATCACGCGAGAAACCAGGAAGTTATTGACCATCTGTAAAATTTATCCTTAATTTCTTACCAATAAAATCAATGATTATAATTCATTATTTCAAACATACCTCCGAAATAATAGTGGACTCGTACACTGACTTGTCATACACCCACTTCGTACATTTCCTTGTTGCTAGATCGGAAGAGTTATAAATAAAGTCAATATCACTGTTGATGATAGATTCCCCTGTATATACAGTCTTAGTACACCCTGATGATGATCTGTGTGATGATTCATTATGATGGCTAACATTTGACCGAATCCAGGGCGGGGGTCCGTCAAGACTATCTTCGTCCGCACACCAAAAGTCCACTTTTCCGCCCAGGAAAACCATAGCAAGATTTTGCCACGCTGACGGAATGCCAAGAAGTCCTAGGAGAACGTACAGAATCACTTGGTATCTTCCAAGTTCCCCAACTTTCATTAGAACATCATCGAATTTGAAGTGGACGTTTGAGAAAGACATTTTTTCTTTCGACAGAATGAAAATTTTCTCTACGCTTTTCGACAGACTCTTTGGAAGATACAGCTTGCATATAGATCATTAAACGGGTTTAAGAACTACGGAGCGAATATAGCTCCTTGTCGCAGACCGCTTATAAACGATAGATTGCAGAAAAAAATAAGTAGGGCCTATTATCTAGATAAATTGCGATATACTGAGAATTATATCATCGGTTGTATTTAGGTCAACTGAATAATTTTGCAAGAACATGTGTTATTTGTTTAGCTTTTTATTATTATTTTTAGCTAACATTGTTATTACAAATGTCCTCTATTTTAGTAACGTTTCCCTCAGCCTGGAAATGTTGACCGGTTCCCAGTCGTTAGTTGCTAGATTGCGTAGTAAAATATACACAAAGAAAACAGTTAAGCACCCCCCTCCCCCCCCCCCCCCCCGCCCCTGGGAAAGGCTATCTTGATTTAAAAAACGTTCGGTATTCGGAATCGGATCTTTTCTCTAAACACAAAATCTTCTATTTTCTTCCGAAAATTCACAACCCCATTGAAAAATAGCCCAAGCCAACAATGCTCTCAGGGCGTCCTATTATCTCAGATTGTGGTTGCGAAAGTTATTGAATTATCTCGGATTGTGGTAGCGAAAGTTATTGAATATAAGAGCTAATTGATTACTAGCTACAAGTAAAGCCTATAGCGAATCGGCACCTTAGCTTTATCAATAATACTGATGATTTGTTGCCCAAATTGTCTGAGAAATCCAGCCAGCAGGATGTGATTTTGGTTTCTCTGGATGTTGAGTCTGTGTACATGTATATAAACAGTTACAACAATTTATGGGGTGTAAAGGTCTAAATGATATACCTCTTTTTAACACAATTAGAAACTTGTCTCCATGGTTATTTTAGACAAGAAGATTTTCCCTGTGCCCGTGTGTTTTAGTGATCATAAATATATAAACAGTTTGATTTTTTAACTAATCCTAGAAACCAACATAACCTTACTCATTCAGAATGTCTTGCCTTAAGAAAGCTAAGGAGAAATCCAAACATCTTGACCGCCATAGTTCGAAAATGGACATTTTAGAATTGTAAGAACTTAGCTTAACAGATAATGATTTTGAATTCAATTGGAAAGTTTTTCAACAAATTAAAGAATGTACTATAGGAAAACGTTTTAGTCCTAACTTTACCTTCGTTTTTATGCCTGAGTCGGAGAGGGGCACGCTTCGCAAATGTCACAAATAACCTTTCATTTACCTTCAATATCTGGATAAGTTTTATCATGACGGACCATGCGTTGGAAGACCATATTCTCATCGACACTCTTAATTCCCATGACCCCAGCATTCAACTACAACGTACTATTGATCACACTTTTGTGGATTGTTTGGATGACATGTAACTATTTATAAGGGTCATAATTATCCAACCATTCTCAATACATTTTCAAGGGAGTGACTAGTTCCAAGTTTTTATGTTCTATAGAAACTGTAGTTCTTTGGATTTTTTTAATCAGGCTTTCTTGTTCTTTTCAAGGCTCTTCTCCCCTGGGCGTATTCTGTTAGGTTACTCCAAAGGGTCAAATCGGGCACATGAAGACAATTTACCCCCCCCCCCCCCACCCCCACCCCACCCCACCCCTGCGGCTTTGGACCCGCTTTGCCACTCGTACACGAGTGGACCATTACCGCCCAACGTTTATCTCCGGTAGGCTACATCAATGAAGTACCTTAAGACGCGATGTAAGCTCGATGTATACACACCAAATCTCGTAACCTTTTTCAGAGAACAACCCCGCAGCAATATCAAATGACAGAGACCGTTATTTGAGACTTGTCTAACATCGTGTATTTTATCACGTGCCAAAAATCCAACGGCCAGTCATTACTTATAAAAAGAACAAGTGTTTGAAAGATCCAGTAGTCAAGGCTTAACTCCCTTGTCTGGTTAATATCTTGAAACCAAATTACATATTTTCCATTGATTTTCCAATTATCATATTTTGTTCATTGTCAACTTATCTCATTTCTTGCCATAACTGAGGATCTGCGCATGTCTGTCGATATATTATAAGGCATTCCAGAAATATTTACTGACTTTATCCCAACTCCTGTCTGTCTTCAACCTAATGAAATATCATTTATTAGTCAATGTATATATATTTCTTTATTAATTGATCTTCAATGTTATTGGCAAAATACCGAGAAACGGTCAAACTCATAATGGGCTTATAAGGGCCAATAGGAAAAAACTAGGCTAATACGAACACACAAGGCCAATACGGACTGGACCAATACGAGTGGGCAACATGGCAACCGTTTCATTGCTATCGCTTCAAAATCCCAATGCCATTTTTCTTAATTTAGCCACTGTGCAGTTAAAGAAAAACAAATATTCCGTCCTTATCATTACATAAATTAAAATTGCATTTATAATAATCTGTAAAAGTAAAGAAATATGTTCCTATGTTTTATGTACAAAAGGGGGACAATTCTTGGTACGCTAGACGGGGCTCATTTTATATCGTTATCATTACTAAAAGAGAACAATCATCAGCTACACGAAAAAAATAATAGTCAACTTTCCGTGCGAACGTGTCTATAAAACACTATTTTTTTATAAATAATATAAATATTTTAAGAAAAATATCATTGATAGCCAATTAATACAATTTTCATTAATCAGGAAATTCCCTATTGGCATTTTCACAGGGAATGTGGCCTACCGCCTCGGACCAATACGGCTATCCTTCGACTTGTAACAATGCAAATAGCGAATATCCCGATTAATAACATTATGATATAGATTTTTTTCTAGTTCTTCCTGTGTTAATGGATGAAAATATTTACATTTGCCCAACATGACCGCTGATCTTATGAGTTCAGAAATAAAGTATAGGTGGTGTTTTGAACTAACTTAGGCCTAGATTGAATGAACATTTGTCCACGTTATTCTTTTTTTCTGTTAACTTTTCAGACACTATTTTGGTTCGCACAGGCCACAGACTGTATGGATTGTCCTCATTTCAACGGGAATCATTTAGTTTTTCAATTTACGTTAAACCCTGTGACAGTAGTGCCTACATGCTTACCTCCCTTCGCTTGCGAAGATTAACTTCTCTCTTTAGATTCACCCTGTGACTTTCCCGACAATCAGATCGTATGAAAAAGCACAGATTACGGCAGTTCATGCGACTTTCAGATATAATCCACTGAGGTGAATCCTGGGAGCCTAATTTGGGGGGGGGGAGTTTTTTTACCTCACCACTCCCCCCTGGCAAGTTCGTCATGTAAGACAACTTCAAAACAGTATGCTCTTTTATATATACAGAAACACCTACCAATCCATACCTATATATGTTTTATCTTTAAAAATATATGGATATATATATATATATATATATATATATATATATAGCTATATAACATGTAAAGAGGTCACTTACATTATATATATTAAATTATTATATTTATATGTAATTCATATATAGAAAGTTTATGTCTGTATTCGGGATTCAGTCTAGTTTAAAAGTTAATTGATTTATTTGATGCGTTGGCTATGGTCGTCTGTGTGTTTTTTTCTATTTCTATTGCCGGGATGGCCACCGACAACCGACGACCGCCAAGAAGCTGCTATTTCAAGTATAGATGTAAATGTATCTGTTGAATTTTAAATAATATATGTACTGGTATCATTTTCTTTGGCTGGGATGGCCACCGACAACCGCCAAGTAGCTGCTATCTCAAGTAGATGTAAATGTACCTGTCGCATTTTAAATAATATATGTACTGGTATCATTTTCTATGGCTGGGATGGCCACCGACAACCGACGACCGTCAAGAAGCTACAGTGTCGTACCAAGTCGATGGATGTGTACCCCTCATTCTTAAGACCTTTTTTACTTGCTGGGATGACCACCGACAACCGACGACCGTCAAGAAGCTGCTATCCCAAGTAGATGTAAATGTACCTGTCGCATTTTAAATAATATATGTACCGTTAGCTAGTTCTATGGCTGGGATGGCCACCGACAACCGACGGCCGTCAAGTAGCTGCAGTGTCCTACCAAGTCGATGGATATGTACCCCTCATTCTTAATAAGACCTTTTTTACCTGCTGGGATGGCCACCGACAACCGACGACCATTCTGCTCGAGAGTGAAATCGTAGTACATGTATTTACCGTTATTCAATGTTTACCCTTTGCCGAAAAAGCCAGAGACAACTGACCACCGCCTATAGCAGTCTCCTGAATTTGGAAATCTATTGTACTCTTATATGTGCTTGAGATATATTCCATTGTTTTGTTTGTTATATGGCTTCGAAGGCCACCGACAATCGTCATGTAGAGCGTTTATAATATCAAATGATGGACTGGCTTGCATTTTTTAAAGAATCTTTTTACTTAATGCAGTCATCCCGGGTGCTATATAAATGGTTGCAAATATAATATCAACTATAGAACACCACAGGCGTAAAATAAGTAAGATAGATAAGAATTAAATACTTCCTTGCACCCCCCCCCCCCCCCCCCCCCCCCTCACACTTTCTGACCCAGTTGAATGTCTCGGAGATAGGAGATTATACTACGGAACTCTATTCTTACCATAGACCTACTGTTTTTTCCTTGATAAAATGAGGATTTTTGACATAAATTAAATAGTTATAATTAACAGACTTAGGTAAAATATACGTGTTTGCGCGTTGAAAAATTCTAAATCAACCACATAGAAGCTAGTATATTAACACACGGATGCTTCGTATAAAGGCCGGCACTCTCGTTTAATTATAAAGAGGCAGTGATGTAAACGACCCTTCATATTCTACTGGACTGCTGCACTCACATCGATGGACGCTTTCCCACATGTTAGGTAGGTATCCAACCAGGCCTATTTTATCATTCTTGAACTGAAGTACATTATTAGAATATAGTCATTTTTTTTACATATGTCTGTTAAAGCTTGTGAGAAAACAGCTAAAAATAGTGTTTCGATATTGTCATTCATCAAACTTAAGCAGAGGACACACGTGCGATTTTTTCCGCATGACCGCTGCGTATTTTGCAATCGCACCGATATTCGCATACGTGTGTCCTCTCCTCAACGTGCGAAATTCGCCGCGGATTTTTCCGCATCGAAATTCGGACCGATCAAACATGTTAAATATTTCCGCAGCGATTTTTTCCGCCGCGGATAAAATCGCTCCGTGTGTCCTCTCCGTGTGATATTCGCTGCGGACGACTCTGACAAGCAGCCAATAGCCGCCGAGATCCAGATCATGTGATCTTGCAAAATGTCGGCGACCGCAAATATGAATACAGGTACAACGTGGACTAGGGAAAAAAAAGTCGAACTCGTGCTGTTATGGTCGGAAAAGCCGTGTTTGTTCAACACGATATTAAGCATATATCGCGACAGGACAGAATATCATATATTTTGTGAAATCCCGTGTCTTCAGTAGACAATTTTTTTTTATCAAATTAACATAAATTGACTGTTTCAGTGTTTGTATCGCCGTAGTATACATGGTTTTGTCCAGTGTCGTCTATTTTTCCACCGCAATCTGCGACGCTAGCGTTTTTTTAACAATAAATACAGAGCAGCAGCGGCTGCAATCTTCAGCTTACTGGACGCCGCCATCTTTAGATCACGTGACCGTCAGTATCAAGGCTGCTCTGTGCGATAATCGCAGCCGTGTGTCCTCTCGGTGCGGTGCGAATTTATCCGCCGCGTATTTCGATGCGGATATTATCGCCGCGATCATGCGAAAAAATCCGCACGTGTGTCCCCTGCTTTACCATGCCCACGCCTGTTTGATATTTCCAACTCCCCTACTGGATCATAAGTCATATCTCCTGTATCCCTGTCTGTGGCTTCAGATTGAACTATCTTGGGTATTTCCAACTCCCCTGCTGTGCAAGAAGCCGTACATCGAGGTTCCATACGTTCAACTAAGTTGTTAGACAAATTCTATCAAGTTTCTGAGGTATCCTTTGTAGAGATAGCCTGAGTGTATTTGGTGAAGACCTCTGTTAAAACTAAAACATTGTCGATATTACCGATACCGGGTTTGAGAACCACCGTAAAGTCCATAGCTAAAATATCCAATGGCCTTTGGGCTAACAATGTAGTTAAAAGAGTCTTTATATTGTACCATATTTGCTCAATAAGCAACGACTACACTTTGAACAATACTCCTTAACATCACGAACCATGAATGGCCAATATCATCTATTTTCCAAGAGACCTAATATTATCTTCGCACATTGGTGTCCCATAGAATCATGCATAGAAGATAATATCTCAGGTATCATTGTATAAGTCTGACATCTGGACAAAGTTGCAAGACACAAGGCAACTAAGTTTGACGAGTCTGATGGATTTCTAGTAGGTTTGGCTTGGACTTCCTCCATCCACACTTGTTCCACTAAAACTTTAATTTCTTTTCGGAGATTTCCTGGTAAAAGGGTGGTGTTGGATGAATGTTGTAAAACATGGACTGATATTTCTTCCAGTCAAGTAGATTCTGAACAATGCTCGGGTTTACGACTTATAGAGTCTGCATTTCTAATAACCTTTCCTGATTTATGCCAAACTGGGCAAGCTGACCGACTCGGCGCATCTCTGTGGCTCCAAGCTTGGGTGTGGTTTGTATATAACTAAGAGGAGCATAGTTTGTATACACCGTCAAAAGATCCCTGTACTTCTCTAATACAGCCCACTCCAGAGCTAAAAGTTCAAGTTTCATGGACGAATACCTCTACATGTTTTACTCAGCAGGACGCAGTGCTCTTCTTGCGTAGCTTAAAACTATTGTGCCTTGATCTTGTTCTTGAGACAGGACTGCCCCAAGTCTTAAATGGCTTGCATCTACATCTACCACAAACATTTTCGAAAAATCGGGGTTGCCAAGAATAGGTCGACTGACAAGTTTATCTTGAAGCGTCGTCATTGCTTCGTCATAAGCATTGTTCCAGCCAGTAACACCATTAGGGTTGAAAAAACTCTTACGTCTCTTCGATTTCTTTACTGACGAAGAGGTGATGCAATCCTTGCATAGTTCTGGACAAGTCGTCTATAGTAGCCAGTGATGCCAAGAACAGATCGGAAATCTGTATCTGTTTTCGGTTGGGGCCAATCTTTAATCGCCGATATCTTATCCAGGTCAGGTTGAATACCTTCCTGAGAAACAACATATCCTAAGTATCTCAACTTAGATTTAAACAACTGAAATTTCTTAGTCTTTACCTTTAAATTTCATTTTTTCAAACGACTTAAAACCATTTCAAGCCTATCAAGGATTTTCTCAAAAGTAAATTAGAAGGGTCTGGAAATTTTGGTCTCCAAAAGTTTTGTCCATTAGGCGCATGAAAGTCCCAAGGGCTCCTGTGAAACCAAACGGCATTCTAACATATTCATATAAACCTCCTGTGTCGACTCTGAATGCAGTCTTCTCGACATCTTGGTCTCGTACTGATATCTGGTTAAACCCATGAGCGAGGTCCAATGAGCAGAAAAAACTTGGCACCATTGAGAACATCAAAAGTCTCTTCTATTTGTGGTAAAGGATAGGCATCCTTCCTTGTCTTTGCGTTGAGATCACGGTAATCACAGCATAAACGCAGTTTATCGTCTTTTTCCTAACACGTACAACTTCAGACGGCTCGAGAATATACGTATGACTCCAGTGTCTATGCTGATTGTAAATATTTTTGAACTTCCGACCACATGTGAGGGGGCACTCTTGGCTAAGGAACTTTAACTGGTACGTCATCTTCAGTCATTATTCGTTGTTCGACTGTATCACAATACCCGATCTCATCTTCACCTGAGCTGAATACATCAGAATACCTGTACTGCAAAGTTGGAACTTCCGCACCAATTCATTCAACAAGAGCTGTAAATGGTCCACTGTTTGGGGTTTTTACAGAGCCTTCAACTACTGGAATCGACCAAGCTTGAATGACAGGTTTTCTCTAGATACTTTAACTCAACGCTTTCGTTTCTTAATATAAGGAAACAATAGTCTGCCATTTTGGATCTGGTATATTCAGATATGTTTGCTTGCTCATTTCTCTGAATATATTTGGGCCAATCACACTTTCTCTCTTTAAATTCAGGGTCCACTGGATCTTTAGCTACCAAGAATGTCATCTTGGGAAACTTACAACATTCAACTCAATACATCATAACAATGGGATTTCTTTCCCACAGATTCTCTTTGTACCAAGACTCTGTTACTATTGAAACTTGGGCACCTGTGTTCAATAGCATCTCAATCCTATTCCCTCAACTTCTATCACGGCTTCAGGACAGGATCCTACAGTCTTCTCCAAAATGAGCCTTCATCAAATTTACCCATAGTGTGGCTCGCAACAACAGGTGGTACTAGTTTAAATTCTCCCTGACTGAAGACTTTGTAAGTTAATGTTCCCGGGAATCTGGGCCGTCTCTCCGAAGATTTTTTAATCTCTTGTCACTTGATAAGAGTCTCATGGGTGGTAGCTAATCTTGTTCTCACGTCAGGTTTCACTCTGCCTAACCGCCCTATGGCCCGGTCTCTAGGTTGGAAAAAGTTAAGCTCTTGGCATTCTGTGTTTAGGTGACGAAAGTCTCGTTTCAAAACCAGATCTGACACAACTTCAGCTAACCGTCTCTTTAACGAGCCTCACGGTTAGGTTTAAAAGAACTGTCCAATTCGACCATTCGATCAAAAATTTCTACTAGCTTAAGGGGGCATGTAATCAAGTCAGAATTTCCCTGTGGGTAAGAGAAAAGGGTTTCCTGCAATGACGATAAGTCGTCTCCATTCCCAAAGACACGGATAGGTAACTTAAAGATATCCTCAACACTTCTTAAAGGCCCACTTGCCGCCGTAGCCTGTTTAAATTTGCTAAGAAAACCAATTTACATGAGCTTACGACGACTAATGCAACTAAACTTAAACATAGGACACATAAAACATATCTAGTTAGCTTTAGAATGTAGAAATGGGGTGAAAAACAAACGAAGAATCGAAGCCTGATTACAACAACAACGATCGGTGTGGGTCAACTTTCGTGTTGGTTTACCCTCATTTCAGGCCTTTTTATCTGTGGTTTACACTCAAACAATTATCAGCAGGCTTTTCCAGTCGCTGTTAACCGATCGTCAGTCTGTATTTCTCAGATAAATAGGCCTACGTAAAATTACACTGTGCCGTAAGTTCACTCACTCGACTGAAACATAAAATCGCCAATAGGGGGCAGTTTGGTTTGTTTACGTTACGGGCACCTAACAATTCAAATTAAAAATACAAAGTGACGTCCAAACTTTTAAATTTTGGTAAAAATAGAAAGTTCCTAACTTATATTGTGTATTGGCCAATACTCTGTAAGTATAGGACAGACAACTCTTACATTCACACCAGTGGGAGCTGTTCGATTTACGGGTTCGAGTGGAGAAGTCCGCCAAGGTAAAACACAGAATTGGGACATGCAGATCTTATCTTGGCTAGAGAAGATGCTTTGATCGAGACTACGTGATGACGTGCAGCTTGGCGCGCGTTTGTTTCTTTTTGGGCTGTCTGATACGGTATTTGTATATGGTTTTGATACGGCAGAATAAGTGTTCGGAATTAAATAGATTGATTTTGTAAATTTTTCATATACCGTTGGGCTACTGAGACACACCGAATTTTTAAGTTTGTTCATAGACTTGTTCTTTACTCGTCTAACCAAAATAAACTGCAACCCCCCCCCCTATACACCACAATAGATACGTCCGAATTTGACATCACTTTGCGTGTGGAACATGTTCAACGGAGCATTGTTGTGAGATTTTGATGCAATTGTTCCCAACATTGCAAGTAATACCGACAAGTTCTTCATAAAAGACAACTTCAAAACAGTATGCTCTTTTATATATACAAAAACACCTACCAATCCAAACATATATATGTTTTGAAAAATAAGGTTGTATTTCACTCCCATAATTCATTTGTCACTTGCTAAAGATTCAGCGATGGTTGTCGGTCGTCGGTGAGTTAGAGTCAACACAAAACGAATATATCCACATCAACTAAATCTTTCGGAAGTATCTTGTTAATAATTAGCGGCAGTTGTCGGTGCTTTGAAAACAACACATACATAAAATTATTGTCATAAATTGACTTATCCACATGAGTCAATTTTTTTTAAAAAATATGTTAGTTACTGCCGGCGGTTGTCGGTCGTCGGTGCGCCAGAAACAGCACATCAGAAATATACACAAACTTCCTACGAAGAGCAGAAGTGCAAATATTTAATGATCTTAATAAACATAAACATATGAAGAAATGAAAAATACATGTGAGGTCTACTCTAGAAAAAAAGAGATGGATACGTATATATATATAAAGATGACAAACGCTACTGCAGAGTGCAGATGTTTCTGTATATATAAAAGAGCATACATGTACTGTTTTGCTTGAGATAGCAGCTACTTGACGGTTGTCGGTGGCCATCCCAGCCATAGAAAATGATACCAGTACATATATTATTTAAAATGTGACAGGTACATTTACATCTACTTGAGATAGCAGCTTCTTGACGGTCGTCGGTTGTCGGTGGCCATCCCAGCCATAGAAAATGATACCAGTACATATATTATTTAAAATGTGACAGGTACATTTACATCTACTTGAGATAGCAGCTTCTTGACGGTCGTCGGTTGTCGGTGGCCATCCCAGCCATAGAAAATGATACCAGTACATATATTATTTAAAATGTGACAGGTGCATTTACATCTACTTGAGATAGCAGCTTATTGACGGTCGTCGGTTGTCGGTGGCCATCCCGGCAATATAAATAAATATAAAAAATACACAGACGACCATAGCCAACCCATCAAATAAACTTTTAAACTAGACTGAAGCCCGAACACAGACATAAACTTTCTATATATAAATTACATGTAAATATAATAATTTAATATATATATAATTGAAGGGACCTCATTACATGTTATATAGCTATTTATATATATCCATATATTTTTTAAAGTTAATAACATATATAGGTATAATTTAAAGTTAAACATATATATATATATATATGGATTGGTAGGTGTTTCTGTATATATAAAAGAGCATACTGTTTTGAAGTTGTCTTACATGACGAACTTGCCTCCCCCCTTCCCAGAGCCCCCAATACGTAGAATATGACATACAACCTGTGTTCTGTCCTAATAGGTAGTTACTTACTTTAAAGTGGCATGAGCTGCCAAAATGTTGATATTTTGACGTTACAACAGAATGTTGAAATTATTGGCTATTTTTCTCAAGACGTATAATTCAGAAGCTTTTTAGTGCTTCTAGTCTCGAAAATGTATGATAAAGTATTGTTTTGAACTAACTTTGGCTTAGAATGAATGAATGGTCGTCCCGGTTATTTAAATTTTGTTTACTTTTCGAACACGTTTTCGGTTTGTACAGGCCACATACTGTATGGATTTTCCTCATTCCAGCGTCAATCATTTAGTTTTTCGATGGCCTTCAAAGCCCCTTACTGTCATGACCATCAGAAATTATGAAAAAAATGTGAATTTTGGCAGCTCATGCCACTTTAAAGTGGCATGAGCTGCCGAAATCTGGACTAAAGTCAAAAATGCTGATAGTCGATAGAGGTTGAGCGTTTGAAGTAGCTTGAAAACTAAAGTAAAGAACTGATGTTGAAATAAGCAATATCTGTAAAGCCACTGGCCCGTATGAAACCGGAATCTATAAATACATTTTAATTTTTTTTTCCGTTTCATTCTTTATCTTACCTTATAAGAAAATAACATAAATACATGATATACTTACAAACATGTATTTTATTTTTCTCAAACTTTACCAATTATTATTGTGAATGTATGCATATGACCTAGCCAATGTTTTCAGTGACAGATGTTTACCTAATTTATTAGCCTGGCTAGGTATTATGACTGCCCTTCAGGACCCTGATCTATTGTAACAATATTTTAATCTCCCTTGCCTTCTTAGTGTCAACCATCCTTTAGTTGTATTCTGTTTTTCTATATAAATGCACATTGTCTTTTGATGTACACATAATTCTCCTGACGATGACTTAATTACATGTAAAGTCGAAATATTGAGATTACACCATGAATATTTACGGAGTTTCCTTAATACTTTAACATAAATACAGTTTGACAGAAAATTAGTAAGTAAGGCGGGATCAAAACTAAAGATTTGTTTTATCCCTAGTCAGATTACGTTGTTGTCTGAAATATTTTAGACATGGAACAAGGTGAATCAAAACAAAAAAAAAATCTGAAAAGTAATTACATTCGATAAAAAGCTGAAAAGAAAACAATAATATTAGTAGTAATAATAATATCACGTCATTAGATGAGTGAGTCCAACAAATGCTTCTTTAGATTGGATTTGAATAAATATATTGAATCAATATGTTTTAAGTCATTAGGGAGTTTATTCCATTCACATGAGCCCGAGTGTTTTAAGAACATCCCAGTGATTTGTATCAAGAGAAAGTTCTTATTTTGTTCTTCTTGATAGAACTACACACATGAATTCTGTTTGAAAGAAATTTTCCCTATATTTGGCAGTTCATGCTTCTTAAAGTAGTATGAGCTGCCAAATTGTTGATATTTTGACGTAAAAACAGAATGTTGAAACTATCGGCTAGTTTTCCCAAGACGTGTACGGTGTAATTCAGAAGCTTTTTCATGCTTCTAGTCTTGAAAATTTACGATTAAGTATTATTTTGAAATAACTTAGGCTTAGAATGAATGAATGGTCGTCCCGGTTATAAATATAAATTTTGTTTACTTTACAAACACTATTTCAGTTCGTACAGGCCACATGGGCTAACTGTATGGATTCCGACGTCAATCATTTAGTTTTTTGATGGCCTTCAAAGCTTCAAACTTTGACAGCTCATGCCACTTTAAATGATTTATGTATGGAACGAAACGAGACTATGAGTTTATAAACTAATGACCATGTTGACATTTGTTCATGGTTATTATGTTGGCGCGTTGACCAACAGACAAATTTCAAGTAATTTATTTTCACAGTATAACGTACTTTCGTGGCTTTCTGTGTCGAGGTATTGAAACATGGACAGAACCCTGGCATATTTACCCTGCATGAGATTGATTTTAGCCGACTGTTGTTGTTGTTGTTGCAAACATATATGCCTACAAAACCCTTCTAAAATAGACTGCAACACCAATGAACTATATGCGTGGAATGGAGGTCACGTGATATTTGATTGCATCGAATGCCGCCATTACTAGGAGATGGTGCTATTTAGATCCAGATTTGTTATGCACGCGCTTCAACTATCAATGGTGGCACATTTTACACAGTCAGATCCAAACCAGCCAATGAGACGTGTCCATTCCATGCATTTAGATAATACACTGCATTCACCTACCAGTCCGAAATGTTGCATAACATCTTTTTTTCTGTTTGTTCTCAATTACAACATGTATTTGATAGATAACCTTTAAAAGGAGACAACGCGTTAGCTTGTTGTGTTTTCCGTTGACCTTCAGATTAGTAGAAAAATAAAAAGTGATCAATCTCGGATAAAAGACTGTAAATCGATTTTCAGCCGAAAATACACATGTTAAGAGTTATTTAGCGAAGAGCTATTTTGCTTTCTGTCTGACAGTCAGTAAACAAACAGCGAAAAGATGCACCAAACGCGCACGCACAACGGTCTTGTACTCTGCACCTAACTAAGGTAAACTCTCAGTCAGTAAACAAAGCAGACAATAGATTCCCCAATTAAAACTCGTTATTCAGCGGTCAGTGGGAGCTAGGAAAGTTATCAATGACCATCTGTTAACCTCATCTTATAAAAACAAGAGTCTAACAGCACACATTTTAACTATATTTGTTCCGGGCTTGTCCATTAAACATATTTCACATATTTACTTCCACATAACATTCTGAATAACAGCCCACCAGGACACTCTCGCGGTCGACATAAATCTCGTTCCCCCTGATGCAAGGGCGAGAGACACATCCTACTCGTGTCTATGGGAAATCGCGACCCTGAAGGTCCGAAAATCTCCTATATCTACAAAACTAGGTTTTAAAGCCGATTACAATATTGTCACGAAATTTGAAATTAATATGAGGCAAGACAATCGTATGTTGATTTTATCGCAGACGACGTGAGGCTCCAAGGTTAAAGCTCAATGTATCAATTGTTTGTCTTTGATAAGAAGCATATAGGCCTAACTTGATTAAACTCTGAAAGACAAAATAATATTCTTTCCTAGGATTCTGAATTCTTATGCCTTGGAAATGAAACTTCAGTAGGCAAACATGTATACCCTATGCCTAAATATTCTGTCAGTGTATTTAATTTCATTTAGTTTTAAATTTTCTGATCGTCACGACAGTAAGAGGCTTTGAAGGCCATCGAAAAACTAAATGATTGGCGTTGGAATGATTGATTGTTTGGTGTTTTACGCCGCGCTCAAGATTATTTCACTTATATGGCGGCGTTGTCAGTTTTATTGTGGGAGGAAACCGGGCTCTGTGCCCGGAGGAAACCCACGACCTTCCGCTGGTAGCTGGCAGCCATCCCACATAGGTCGTTCGAGTGAAAACACAGTCATTGGAATGAGGAAAATCCATACAGTATGTGGCCTGTACGAACGGAAAACGTGTTCGAAAAGTAAACAAAATTTAAATAACCGGGACGACGATTCATTCATTTTAAGGCAAAGTTAGTTTAAAACAATACTTTATCGCACATTTTTTAGACTAGAAGCAATAAAAAGCTTCTGAATTATATGTCTTGAGAAAAATAGCCAATAATTTCAACGTTCTGTTTTTAAGTCAAAATATCAACATTTTGGCAGCTCATGCCCCTTTAAAGAACAGTATCAATATGTGCTCACAGAGGCTATTTCGCCTAAATACTGAGCAAAATGCACATGCATGTAATTTCACGGGTTACGAGTGGAAATGTGTGTGTGGTGAGGGGGGTGGTGAGGGGGCGTGGGGTATCCGAGGGGTGGGGGGGGTATAAGGAAGTAAATAACCTAACATACCTCAGAAACAATTGTAGACTCGTACATTGACTTGTCGTACACCCACTTCGTACATTTCCTTGTTGCTAGATCGGAAGAGTTATAAATAAAGTCAATATCACTGTTGATGATAGATTCCCCTGTATATACAGTCTTAGTACAGCCTGATGATGATCTGTGTGATGATTCGTTATGATTGCTAACATTTGAACTAATCCAGGGCGGAGGTCCGTCAAGACTATCTTCGTCCGCACACCAAAAATCTACTTTTCCGCCCAAGAAAACCATTGCTAGTGTTTGCCAGGCTGCTGGAAGGCCAACCAGTCCGACAAGAATGTACAAGACAACTTGGTATTTTCCAAGTTCACCAACTTTCATTAAAACATCATCGAATTTGAAGTGCACGTTTGAGAAAGACATTTTTTCTTTCGACAGAATGAAAATTTTCTCTACGTTTTTCGACAGACGCTTTGGAAGATACAGCTTGCATATAGATCTTTAAACGGGTTTAAGAACTACGGAGCGAATATAGCTCCTTGTCGCAGACCGCTTATAAACGATAGATTGCAGAAAAAAAATAGGTAGGCCCTATTATCTAGATAAATTGAGATATACTGAGAATTATATCATCGGTTGTATTTAGGTCAACTGAATAATTTTGCAAGAACATGTGTTATTTGTTTAGCTTTTTATTATTATTTTTAGCTAACATTGTTATTACAAATGTCCTCTATTTTAGTAACGTTTCATTCAGTCTGGAAAAGTTGACCGGTTCTCAGTTGTTAGTTGCTAGATTGTGTAGTAAAATATACACAAAGAAAACAGTAAAGCACCGCCCCCCCCCCCCCCCCCCCCCCACCCCCTGGAAAGTCTGCACTGACCGATAAAATCATTGGTGTAGGGAGATTATTGGCAAACGTATGTTGCAGAAACAAGTGTGATCAGAAAAGGGCAACATTATGGCGATAAATAATCACCATTAATGACAATAAACTATACAGTTTATTCAGGATATCGTTAGCCAAATCAAAAGCGGCCAAACACTAGGTCGTGCGGTTATTTCTGTTCAAATTGAACCAGAGATCGGTGTAAGATATTTTATGTCATCTAAAAACAGTCATTGGTACTGTACACGAAAACTCCATTTTTTTGTATAGTATTATTTATTTAAATTGAAACAATTTTCAATTTTATTTGGTCTATGTGGAATTTGGACCCGAGCCGCATCGATTTAAAGCTATTGTCGGACTGATGGACTAGCAATCTACCGACTGAGCCACCTGCCGACAGAGCCACCTGAAAGTA
Organism: Lepidochitona cinerea; assembly: GCA_963971465.1. Lineage (NCBI taxonomy): Eukaryota > Metazoa > Mollusca > Polyplacophora > Chitonida > Tonicellidae > Lepidochitona > Lepidochitona cinerea. The sequence continues at coordinate 6,000,446 of OZ020565.1, forward strand.
ATGTCTCCCTTTTGATAAAATAGCTTTAATATTGACTTTTAAACAACATTTTTAACAACGAAGCCATTACATCTCCTTGCCACAGACCGCTTAAAATGAATTGATGTACAGGTATTATATACTATTGATTGACTGCTTTGCCACTCGTACACGAGTGTATCATTACCGCCCAACGTTTATCTCCGGTAGGCTACATCAATGAAGTACCTTAAGACGCGATGTAAACTCGATGTATACACACCAAATCTCGTAACCTTTTTCAGAGAACAACCCCGCAACAAATATCAAATGACAGAGACCGTTATTTGAGACTTGTCTAACATCGTGTATTTTATCACGTGCCAAAAATCCAACGGCCAGTCATTACTTATAAAAAGAACAAGTGTTTGAAAGATCTAGTAGCCACGGCTTAACTCCCTTGTCTGGCTAATATATGGGAACCAAATTACATATTTTCCATTGCTTTTCTAATTATCATATTTTGTTCATTTTCAGCTTATCTCATTTCCAGCCATAACTGAGGATCTGTGCATGTCTGTCAATACATTATAAGGTATTCCAGAAATTTTTACTGACTTTATCCCAACTCCTGTCTGTCTTCAGCCTAATGAAATATCATTTATTGGCCAATGTCTATATATTTCTTTATTAATTGATCTTCAATGTTATTGGCAAAATACCGAGAAACGGTCACACTCATACAGGGCTTACCAGGGCCAATACGAACAAACTAGGCTAATATGAACACACAAGGCCAATACGGACTGGACCAATACGAGTTCTAACATGGCAACCGTTTCATTGCTATCACTTCAAAATCGGTTTAATCCCAATGCCATTTTCCTTGGAATCACTAACAGAAAATAGTCAAGGTACAGTTAAAGAAAAACAAATATTCCGTCTATGTCATTACATAAATTAAAACTTGCGTTAATAATAATCTGTAACAATAAAGAAATATGTTCCTATGTTTTATGTACCAAAGGGGGACAATTCTTGGTACGCTACACCTGGTTCATTTTACATCGTTATCATTACTAAAAAGAGAACAATCATCAGCTACACGAAAAAAATAATAGTCAACTTTCCGTTCGAATTCGTCTATTTTTTATAAATAATATAAATATTTTAAGAAAAATAGCATTGATAGCCAATTAATACAATTTTCATTAATCAGGATATTCCCTATTGGCATTGTGACAGGGAATGTGGCCTTCGGCCTCGGACCAATACGGCTATCCTTGGACTTGTAACAATGCCAATAGCAAATATCCTGATTAATAACATTATAATATAGATTTTTCTTGTTGTTCCTGTGTTAATAGATGAAAATATATACATTTGCCCAACATGACCGCTGATCTTATGAGTTCAGAAATAAAGTATAGGTGGGGTTTTGAACTAACTTAGGCCTAGATTGAATGAACATTTGTCCACGTTATTCTTTTTTTTTTTTACTTTTCAGACACTATTTGGTTCGCACAGGTCTCAGCCTGTATGGATTATCCTCATTTCAACGGAAATCATTTAGTTTTTCAATTTACGTTAAACCCTGTGACAGTAGTGCCTATATGTTTACCTCCCTTGGCTTGCGAAGATTAACTTTGTTGCAATCGTATTCTCGCGAGATCTTCTTTAGACGTGGCTAAGATAGACCTCGTACGACTTTACCGAACATAGCGCAGGGATTTTCGCGTGGGCTCTAGTGTAACATTTTTAAAAGCTGTTAGATAAATATAAAAATCCTGACATCACGCTGTACGTGAATATATATTTTGAATTTAAGAAAACGTTAAACTAGTAACGAAAACGTAGAGTCAATTTCACGAAATAGTCCCATTTTGACGAAAACTGACAAAATGGCGACGTCCCCTGTCGATCCGATTCACTTCGAACTGGCCACTGTGATAGGTTCCACGGGGCGTTTCCAATAGTTGATAGTGTTTAAATGCGCGATGTAACTAACAATAGCTCTAGCTAAGTGTAAGAGAATAATAGAAAAGCATGTAGATGCGAGCAAATGCCAGGTAAAATTCCATGGTGTTGTTGTTTTGTTGAAAATTTAAAAGTCACATGACCTCCTATGTGAACTCTCCAACCCCAATCCAATGGATATTTCTGATAAAAATGTCAACCATCGACCTTACAGGTTAAATCCGGCCTTTAGGACTAGGGTAACTTCTAATTTTAGGTTGACTTCTCTGTTTAGATTCACCCTGTGACTTTCCCGACAATCAGATTGTATGAAAAAAGGCACAGATTACGGCGGTTCATGCGACTTTCAGACATAATCCACTGAGGAGAATCCTGGGAACCCAATTCGGGTGGAAGTTTTTGTACCTCACCACTTCCCCCTGCCCAGAGCTTCCAATACGTGGAATATGATATACAACCGGTGTTCTGTCTTAATAGGTAGTTACTTACTTTCAAGTGGCATGAGCTGCCGAAATTAGGACTAAAGTCAAGAATTCTGATAGTCGATAGAGGTTGAGCGTTTGAAGTAGCTTGAAAACTAAAGTAAAGAACTGACGTTGGAACTGTAAAGCCACTGGCCCGTATGAATCCGGAATCTAGAAGTACATTTTAATTTCGTTTCTTTCTTTATTTTACCTTATAAGAAAATAACATCAATACAGTTTGACAGAAAATCAGTAAGTAAGGCAGGATTAAAGCTAAAGATTTGCTTTATCCCTAGTCTCATTACGTTGTTGTCCGAAATATTTTTAGGCATGGAACAAGGTGATTCAAAAAAAATCTGAAAACTAATTACATTCGATAAAATGCTGAAAAGAAAACGATAATATTAGTAATAATAATAATATCTCGTCATTTGATGAGTGAGTCCAACAAACGCTTCTTTAGATTGGATTTGAATAAATATATTGAATCAATATGTTTTAAGTCATTAGGGAGTTTATTCCATTCACGTGGGCCCGAGTGTTATAAGAACATCCCCGCAATTTGTATCAATAGAAAGCTCTTATGTTGTTCTTCTTGATAGAACGACAAACACTTAGCGAATTCTGTTTGAAAGAAATTTTCCCTATATTTGGCAGTTCATGCTTCTTAAAGTGGTATGAGCTGCCAAATTGTTGATATTTTGACGTAAAAACAGAATGTTGAAACTATCGGCTAGTTTTCCCAAGACGTGTAATTCAGAAGCTTTTTCATGCTTCTAGTCTTGAAAATTTACGATTAAGTATTGTTTTGAAATAACTTAGGCTTAGAATGAATGAATGGTCGTCTCGGTTATTTAAATTTTGTTTACTTTACAAACACTATTTTGGTTCGTACAGGGCACATACTGTATGGATTTTCCTCATTCCAACGCTAATCATTTAGTTTTTCGATGGCCTCCAAAGCCTCTTACTGTCGTGACGATCAGAAATTATGAAAGAAGTGTGAATTTTGGCAGCTCATGCCACTTTAAACGATCGATGTGTGGAACGAAACGAGATTATGGGTTAAACTAATGACCATGGTGACATTTGTCCATGGTTATTGTGTTGGCCCGTTGACCAACAAACACATTCCGAATAATCTAATTTCACATTTTAACGTACTTCCGTGGCTTGGACAGAACCCTGGCAGATTTACCCTACATGAGATTGGTTTTAGCCGACTGTTGTTGTTGTTGTTGTGGTTGTTGCAAACATATATGCCTACAAAACCCTTCTAAAATAGACTGCATGCACCAATAAACTATATGCGTGGAATGGAGGTCACGTGATATTTGATTTGCCTCGAATGCCGCCATTACTAGGAGATGGTGCTATTTCGATCCAGATTTGCTATGCACGCGCTTCAACTATCAATGATGGCGGCACATTTTACACAGTCAGATCCAAACCAGCCAATGAGACGTGTCCATTCCATGACTGCATACACCTACCAGTCCGAAATGTTGCATAAAATCTTTTGTTCTGTCTATTCTCAATGACAACATGTATTTGATAGATAGCCTTTAAAAGGAGACAACGCGTTAGCGTGTTGTGTTTTCCGTTGACCTTCAGATTAGTAGAAAAATAAGAAGTGGTCAATCCCGGATTGTAAGTCAATTTTCAGCCGAAGTTATTTAGTGAATTTCCTGTTGCTTTGCTTTCTGGCTGACTGTCATTAAACAAACAGCGAAAAAATGCACCAAACGCGCACCCACAACGGTCTTGTACTGTCACCTAACTAAGGTAAACCCTCAGTCTGTAAGCAAAGCAGACAATAGATTCCCCAATTAAAACTCCCCATTCAGCGGTCCGGGGGAGCTAGGAAAGTTATCAATGACCATCTGGCGATCTCATCTGTATAAAAACACGAGCACACAATGAACGATCTTTGTTCCAGGCTTGTCCCTTAAACCTATTTCACATATTTACTTCTACATATTCTAAAATAACAGCCCACAAGGACAATCTCGCGGTCGACAGAAATCTTGTTCCCGCTGATTCAAGGGCTAGAGACACACCTTACTCGTGTCTACGGGAAATCGCGACCCTGAAGGTCCGAAAATCTCCTATATCTACAAAAACTAGAAGACTGTTTACATTAAAAACAGTGGATGGTTTTCTGTATTTTTCCCAGACAGAAAAAGTTAGGAACTTTTTATTTTTACCAGAAATTGAAAGTTTTGACTTCATTTAGTATTTTTATTTTGAAATTGAAAAACAGATTTTTCAGGTACCCGCAATGTAAACAAACTTCGAACCTGAGTGTGTGCACAAGTGCCCTAATGGTTTGAGTCATGTGGGCGATCTAACGACACAGTATAATTTTACGAACTTTATCTAAGAAATACATACTAACGATCGAGTAAGAGGGACTATAAAAGCCTGCCGAGTGCAAACCACAGACAAAAACGCTTGAATGAGGGCAATCCAACACTTAAGTTAAGCGGTGTTGTTGTTGTAATCGAGCTTCGATTATCCGTTTGTTTTTCACCATCATTTATACATTCTAAACCTAATTTGACATGCTTGATGTGTGCTATGTTTAATTTTTGTGCTTTTAGCTGTAGTAAGCTCGTGCAAATTGGTTTTCTTAACAAATGTCAAACAGGCCACAGCGGCAAGTGGGCCTTTAATATGAGGAAAGACAATCGTATGTTGATTTTATCGCAGACGACGTGAGGCTCCGAGGCTAAAGGTCAATGTATCAATTGTTTGTCTTTGATAAGAAGCATATAGGCCTAACTTGATTAAACTCTGAAAGACAAAATAATATTCTTTCCTAGGATTCCGGATTCTTATGGCTTGGAAATAAAGCTTCTTTATTTATCACACAGAGGCTAAATATTCTGTCAGTATATTTAATTTATTCTTGTTTTAAATTTATGATCTTCACGACAGTAAGAGGCTTTGAAGGCCATCGAAAAACTAAATGATTAACGTTGGAATGAGAAAAATCCATACAGTATCTGGTCTGTGCGAACCGAAAATGTGTTCGAAAAGTAAACAAAATTTAAATAACCGGGACGACCATTCATTCATTCTAAGCCAACGTTAGTTCAAAACAATACTTAATCGTACATTCTCGAGACTAGAAGCACTAAAAAGCTTCGTAATTATACGTCTTGGGAAAAATAGTCGATAATTTCAACATTCTGTTTCAACGTCAAAATATCAACATTTTGGTAGCTCATGCCCCTTTAAACTCTGAAAGACAAAATAGTATTCTTTCCTAGGATTCCGAATTCCTACGCCTTGGAAATAAAGCTTCTTTATTTATCGCACAGAGGCTAAATATTCTGTCAGTGAATTTAATTTCTTCTTGTTTTAAATTTATGATCGTCACGACAGTAAGAGGTTTTGAAGGCCATCGAAAAACTAAACGATTGGCGTTGGAATGAAGATTGATTGATTGTTTGGTGTTTTACGCCGCGATTATTACTTATATGGCGGCGTTGTCAGTTTTATTGTTGGAGGAAACCGGGCTCTGTGCCCGGAGGAAACCCACGACCTTCCGCTGGTAACTGGCAACCATCCCACATAGGTCGTTCGAGTGAAAACCCAGTCATTGGAATGAGGAAAATCCATACAGTATGTGGCCTGTACGAACGGAAAACGTGTTCGAAAAGTAAACAAAATTTAAATAACCGGGACGACCATTCATTCATTCGAAGTCAAAGTTAGTTCAAAACAATACTTTATCGCACATTTTTGTGACTAGAAGCAATAAAAAGTTTCTGAATTATAATTTCAACGTTCTGTTTTTAAGTAAAAATATCAACATTTTGGCAGCTCGTGCCCCTTTAAAGAACAGTATCAATATGTGCTCACAGAGGCTATTTCGCTTAAATACTGAGCAAAATGCACATGCATGTAATTTCACGGGTTATGAGTGGAAATGTGTGTGTAGGGGGGGGGGGAGGGGGCGTGGGGGTGGTATAAGGAAGTAAATAACCTAACATACCTCAGAAACAATTGTAGACTCGTACATTGACTTGTCGTACACCCACTTCGTACATTTCCTTGTTGCTAGATCGGAAGAGTTATAAATAAAGTCAATATCACTGTTGATGATAGATTCCCCTGTATATACAGTCTTAGTACACCCTGATGATGATCTGTGTGATGATTCATTATGATTGCTAACATTTGACCGAATCCAGGGCGGAGGTCCGTCAAGACTATCTTCGTCCGCACACCAAAAATCTACTTTTCCGCCCAAGAAAACCATTGCTAGTGTTTGCCAGGCTGCTGGTAGGCCAACCAGTCCGACAAGAATGTACAAGACAACTTGGTATTTTCCGAGTTCACCCGCCTCCATTAGAATTTCATCAAAATTAAAATGCACCATTGTTATTGTTTTTGTCTTCCAACAAACGCGATTTTCTTCTGTTCCGTTCTGGATGGCTTTAGGCTATTGGTATTACCAACACTCCAGTAAAAACCAATCCAAAGTAGACGGTTGTCTCCGTTGGTAGAAGTAGCTGGCAGCCTGATCTTTCATCGGATTTTAAAACAACGGAGCGAGAATAGATCCCTGCCGCAGACCGCTTATAAAGGGTCGAGTGTTGAAAGAGATAAATAGCTGATTATCTAGATAACTTTTGATATACTTAAAATTATTATCGTTAGTAACTGGGGCAACTGAACATTCGGCTCGCAACATGTGTTCTTTTCCACCGAGCGCACATTTATAACAAATGTAAGTCTTATTCGTTAGTTACTTTTCTTCGCTCTTGGAAAGTTTGGCCGGTTCTGCGCTGTTATGGCCTAGCTTTTAAAACAAACAATCGTTTATCAACTGTTATGTGAGTGAATTTTTAGGTCAAACCATCCATGAGGAAAACAGCTTGAAGACTGACATGGGCTAAACTCATGTCCATTTGCTAAGAAAATAAAAGATTTCAGAAATCGGATATCGGAAATCTCAAAATCGGACAATAATTTAAATCCCAAAGACCGGCTTCGGAGAAAGTATCGATTTAACCTTTTATTGGCGATTATTTCGATGAAATGACTTTGGTTAGTATTATTAGTTAGGCAAGATTTTAAACATATAGATTTATTTCTCAGTTGTTGTCGTATATATATATTAGCCGAAACTGACAGAAATAAGAGATAAGCCTTGTCCGACGCTTAGTGTTTGAAAAATGACTGTTTACGTTGTCACAGCTTACACTCAATGTACCTAGAGAAAGAGTTCTTACTTTCTTTAGTACATCTGCACCGATATTTTTAGGCCAACATTCTTTACTAAAGTGACACAATCGAGTCGAGAGAGTAAGAATGTATATTAAGCAATGGGGTCAAGGATAGCTATACCCCATTGTAAAATAATGTCCGTCGCATAAAGAAAACATAAACGCCCCATTAAAATTTGTTGGTTGATTCATAATTTATTGGCTTTCCTATCCCTTGCTCACAACGCATAGGTTATGAGACTCTTGACTGAAAAGAAAACTGCATCTTGACTGCGACTCAGACCAGCCAACGTCTTTGTTTTCCTAGTAGTTTTAGGTGACGGTGTATAAGGTGAGGGAGGTACGAGTGTTTTCAAGAGTACAGAGAAAGTTGGTAAAAAACAAATTATATATATATATGAACACCAAAGCACGAGGGCACAGAGAATACTTTCTGGCAAAAATAATAGCCATGGAGATTGTGTAAAAAAAAAATGGGATATGTCATTTAGATCTTTAAATCAAATCATATGTTTTTGACAAACTATATACTCATTGATAATTTAATTTTAGCAATATATTTGTTTTAATGCAGAAATTTATTTGATAGAATAATGGATTTATATCTTACTCCGCACCCAAGGTTATTTAACGGCGTTTATATAAATAATATATCTTCTCAGCTTTCTCGCTAAAGAGACGGGTGGGCGAATTGAACTCCCGGAGTCCAGTGAACAAGGTTTGTTGTTACAGAGGTAGAGGCCATCGATCTTATTAGAGTCATTTGTGGAACGCAATAGGCCTACCCACTTATTTTGTCTGCTACGTGAAAACGGTTAACCCGGTTAACTTGTAAACTAAGTCATTGCGAAGAACGTTCAGTGCAGGGTAGATCAGCTGGTATAGAAGACGAGGGCGGAACTTGAAGAGCCCGCTATCCATCTTGATTTTTGAAGCAAGCAACACGCTTCAATTTGACATGTTTTGAACCGACCATACATTCTTCTCGACCTTTGGATAACGGCCAATTATACTTGGAGAAAAGTTTTAAGCGAACTTTCCCGGACCTATAGTCAACATATATATCATGTAACATATGAACAGTTAGTTTATATGCCCCAAGACTGCTACAGTTGGAAACTTGAGTGAGACATCAAGCTTTGTTAGCAACCGGAGTAAACTGGATTTACGAATGACGATGCAAAAATAGCTCTGGAACATGCCATCGTCTTTATCAACACCAGCCAATCGTTTTGAAGACAAAAACTTTATTATCAGTGAAGGAGAATCCCTATACTATAATATATATAGCTGACATGATTTAAATATTTGCAGAAAAAAATCAGGAAAGTGTCCTTTGTTCTCCCAAAGAAGTTCAAATTAGAGGCCTTTGAGTGGTGCACAGATTACTAAAGTTTCCCAACAAAAATGGCCCGCTTTATCATTTTTCATTTCTGTCTCAGTCGACAGAGCGATAGTCTTTCAGGTCAGGCCCTCAACCCATGGGTCGCGGGATCGAATTTCACTCAGTCCAAAGAAAATTGAAAAAATAGTCAGGTGTGTTGCACGGAACAGGCCTAGTGTCCTAGTAAACCTAGTCTTTTTCTTTTAAGAAAAACAATCTCGTATGTATAGCGTACAACACCAATTAAGCAGCCAAGTTTCGTTTGGAGGGCTCAAAGATATGGAAGCCGAATACATACATTTTAATTCGCGAGCTTGGCAACCGAGCCAGACTCCAAATCACAACATTTGCGACTTTCTCTACCCAGCCAAACTCAACAAACACGCCAACCACTCTAATAAATCAAATAAAAATATACTATCTTTCTTTCTTATTTTTATTCGCGTCCTTCGCTATTGGCGTGGCTGGTGTGGCGAGAAGGTCGCGATACTATTTCATTCGCAAATTTCTTGGCATTGCCGCGTAACTCGATGCTATTTTTTCAATTCCGAATGTCGACCTTCGCGAGCTTGGCGTAAAGGTCGCGAAAAGCACGAAAGGGCGCGAAGGTCGCCCATCACGCCAAAGCTAGATTATACATCGAATCCAGATAACACATAAAAAACTCAGGAACGGGACGCGGTGTTGCAAAGTAAGCCAAACCTTTAACGTTAATTTAACTGTAGCTAATATTCAATAACTTGCACTTATTTTATTTCTGAGTGGATTTTCACTCGGTCGCCGTATGTGGAAGAGTTGCCAGGTATTCGCCGAAGATCCAAGGTGTCCTCCAGGGATTCAGCACGGTTTCCTCCCCTACTAAACATGGCAACGACCCCATATAAGTGAGAAAATCTTGAGTGCGACGTAGAACATCAATCAATCAATCAATATTTCATTTTCATTTTTATATTCTTCCACATGATTCCACTATTTTGGCTTCGCGTATAAGCGACCTTCGTGACCCCCACGCCCTCCTGACCCCGCCAGGCACACGAAGTATCTTTTTTTAGTGTGTTTCGCGACCATTGCCATGTCAGTTTTGTCGTCTTCTAGTCCTACCATTTATGACATTTTGCTTTTGAGTTATACTCCTTAACTTTTAGACATATATTATTCGGCTTTCAGAATATCCCGGGAAAAAACACACGGTCCACAGTGAGGGCAATCTAGCGATACTGGATATTTCTGGATGTATATTATCTATGAGAGAAAACGTTAACATTCCGCTCTATTTGACTTCATATCGTAAATTGTTCTACTTCGAAAAGGGAACATTTTGTATTAAAAGTCTAATACATGAAAAACCATTTCAATCAACCAATCCAACCAATCAATCGACCGATCCATCCAATCAATCGACCAATCCAACCAATCAATCGACCAATCCAACCAATCAATCGACCGATCCATCCAATCAATCGACCAATCTAACCAATCAATCGACCGATCCATCCAATCAATCGACCAATCCAACCAATCAATCGACCGATCCATCCAATCAATCGACCAATCTAACCAATCAATCGACCGATCCATCCAATCAATCGACCAATCTAACCCATCAATCGACCAATCTAACCAATCAATCGACCAATCCAACCAATCAATCGACCAATCTAACCCATCAATCGACCAATCTAACCAATCAATCGACCAATCTAACCCATCAATCGACCAATCTAACCCATCAATCGACCAATCTAACCAACCAATCGACCAATCCAACCAGTCAATCGACCAATCCAACCAGTCAATCGACCAATCTAACCAATCAATCGACCAATCCAACCATTAAATTGACCAATCCAACCAATCAATCGACCAATCCAACCAATATATTGACCAATCTGTTGTAAATAAAGCAAGAGACCAAATCATCATAGGCACTAACATTATGTTAAAGATTTTCTTAACTTTTGCTACCATTTTCTTTATTTTGTTTTAACGAACACTAGGATTTTTGGCAGCTCATGCCAGACTGGATTGATTGATTGCTGTTTTAAGCCGGACTAAACATTATTCCACTTAAATCAAGGCACTGTCAGCTTTGATGGGGGGGGGGGAGGAAACCGGGCTCTATGCCCGGAGGAAACCCACGACCTTCCGTTGGTAACTGGCAACCATCCCACATGGGTTTTAACCCAGTCACAAAATTTTCCAATTTTTTTTGGGACTGAGTGGGATTCGAACCCGCGACCCATTGGTGGAAGGCTGTTCGGATTGAGCGACTCCGCATCGAAGTTAGGCCTTTTTCGGACTAAGGGACAATCATTGTAACCGACTGAGCGACAAGATTATAAAACACTTGATATTGCACCATGGAGGCAATGACGGCGTGTGTTTGTGACAATCAGATTCACTATTTCTGCCTTGTATTAACCTATGCCTCAAAGTGGGATTGAGTCAAGGATTCTTTGACCGGTACTGTTGTAGAATATCGGGCTATTTGCCAAGAGACGCCCCCCGGCCATCAGCGGGTAACTGGCAACCATGCCAAATAGGGTCATTCAATTGTGATGACGGGGCTACCTATAGTACTTGTCAGTACTTGGTTACACAAAAATAGGCGCTTCATCAAAATTTAGGGTCATTATGAGTGAGAGACTATCGTTCTGCAGTCTGAGGCCCCTAGGCCCCTAAAATCCCCCCAAAATTGGCAGCTGTATACAACAACCAAATTCACAATGACATTTCCAGCTTACTGAATTGTTAAATTAACCGACACTGATTGACCCAGAAAAAATTCCGGGCCAGGGTGAGAATCGAACTCACACTGGCCCGGATTTTTTTCCGGGTCAATCAATGTCGGTTAATTAACTAATCCAGATTGCAACTTGATGTCCAGCTTATGTTCCCACAAACACCGATTGATAAACGTGATAAAGGGGGGAGGAATATCAAAATGTTATTGAAATCACAAGGTAAAATATTTTATTTCAGATCGGTCACAAATATATCACAAGATGAAAGTCTCTATGGGTATCAGAGGAATAAAACATAGTTTCGCTAAAATCGTATTTACAGTATCATAAAAAAATAAGACTTCTAAAAGAAATAATACCACAAAAATACGTATAGACATTAATTATCCTTGAGCATTTAGTAAAATAGTGTCCCTTTTGCAAAAGGTACGTAGTTCATTGTCTGACCACACAGTAGTTGTAACAGTTCCCGGGCCGTTGGTATTGCTGAGGCGTGTCCACTTAACACTATTTACAATTTACCCCAATTTATGCCAATGAAACCTTAATTTGGCATACTTGAGTTGCCAAAGTATTTTTTCCGTATTGATTTTTCAAACAACACGTCAGTCCACGTGAATTAAAAGCCACTAACTCAATCAAACTATCCATTGTTCGTACATGTAGTTTTGAAGTGAAATTTACTCTTTCCCATACGTGGATGTCGGATATCTCACAGCAAAGGCTTATTCGGGTCCACGCTCGTCAGAGATTGCAAAGTGCACTGACGTAATGTGGAAAAGAACGCCAACGAAGATGAATCGAAATACAACAACACTGATTGGCTCGTCGTTGATAATAATTATCCAATCGTTGATGCTATGTATGGGAACACAAGCATAAGGCGTTTAAAAATGCAGGAATCTGAAAGCCAAAAAAAAAGTGACATCAATATTTCATATGAGCTGCCAAATTTCGGGATTCATAAATTGCGATCGTCAGGACAATACGATGTGGTTGAGGTTCATGATAAAAAACAATGCCCGGCATTCATTTCAATAGACCATTTGCCAGTTTTGTGCCCAACAATCACATAACATCGGGGCCAAATCTTAGACCGAACAAGCCCAACCAGTAAGTAGAGCGTTGGACGCTCAATCCTAACAGCCTTCCACCAATGGGTCGCTGGTTCGAATCCCACTCAGTCCAACCAAAAATTTGACTAATTTTCTGACTGGATTTTCACTCTAACGAGCTATGTGGGATGGTTGCCAGTTACCACCGGAAGGTCGTGGGTTTCCTCCGGGCATAGAGCCCGATTTCCTCCCACAATAAAACTGGCAACGCCGCCAAATAAGTGAGATAATCTTGAGCGCGGCGTAAAACACCAATCAATCAATCAATCAATTAAACTTCTGTCATATTCAGTAAAAATTCCCTTTTCTTTCATGTTTTCTTTTTCCCGTTACTGGATTCATTAGGATATAAACTACAACAAGCAGTGATTGTGACGTCGCTAAATTATAATATTTACAAATCATTGACAAGTCATCTATTTACTATGGCATGTTTTCATGTGAAATGTTCTTCCATTATGGAATGTTATTGGAGTCACAGTTAAAACCTCAAGTTATTGAGCATTGTATCATGGTTGTGGCGTTTTTCTTCTGATGAGCAGTCTTCGACAAATCCGATACCCAGTGGACAGAGAGTGGGCGGGGCTTATGCGTTGAATAACTTCCCCATTTTGGAAGTTGCTGTATGGCTCTCTTGACTGGGTATCAGAGAGTAAACACGTGCTAGTTGTTTGACAACGTCAATCACTAATACCATGATACAAGCACGTTATTGAATGGCTCCCTCGAGTTTGGAGACATTCTGAGAAGTTTGGCCTCGTGCTTCGCACTTGGCCACACCTCTCAGAATATCTTCCATACCCTCGGGAAGCCATTCAATAACTCTAACTTGTATCATGGTTGCGGCGTTTTTCTTTTGATGAGCAGTCTTCGACAAATCCGATACCCAGTGGACAGAGATTCCCATACCCTCGGGAAGCCATTCAATAACTCTAACATAAACTTGGATTTTGGAATCCTTATAAGAAATACTAACCTGTAATACAATACAAGCCAGAGAAAATCCGACCAATAAACCAAAATACAGCGAACTTCGGTTCATCAATTCTTCGAAGCAACCCTACAAAAACAGACAAGATAAATGTGTTATGAAAATGAACCAAAATAAGAAAACGTTTTTGTAAAACCAAATAAGGACAAGGATATTTCAGCATCCCTGAAAACACACTGACACAGTACTCCTCTACTGACAGTACTCTTATACTCGCTGGATGGGCTAAAGCCGCTTTCATTTAGCCCGGACAGAACGGGCAGCGGGGCCTCGGTCGTCCAGTGGGTCAGAGTGATCGTCCCACACAGACCTTCCGTCGATGTGGTGCCGGTCCAAATCACGCTCAGACCAAAAAAAAATAGAAAATTTTCTGAGTGGATTTTTCACTTTGTCGTCGTATGTGGAGTTGCCAGGTACTGGCCGAAGGTCGGGGGTTTCCTTCAGGCAATGATTCCGGTTTCCTCCCACCTGCAACACCGCCATATAAGGCAAATAATCTTGAGTGTGGCGTAAAACGTTAATAAATGAATCAATCAATCAGAACGGGCATCATTATAAATAAGTTCAGACAGGACGGGCATCATTATAAGGACGGGCATCATTATAAGTTCAGACAGGACGGGCATCATTATAAGGACGGGCATCATTATAAGTCCAGACTGGACGGGCATCATTTTAAGTCCAGACATGACGGACATCATTATAAGTTCAGACAGGACGGGCTACATTATAAGTTCCGACAGGACGGACATCATTATAAGTTCAGACGTGACGGACATCATTATAAGTTCAGACAGGACGGACATCATTATAAGTTCAGACATCATGACGGACATCATTATAAGTTCAGACATCATGACGGACATCATTATAAGTTCAGACATGACGGACATCATTATAAGTTCAGACATCATGACGGACATCATTATAAGTTCAGACATCATGACGGACATCATTATAAGTTCAAACATGACGGACATCACTATAAGTCCAGACAGGACGGGCTTCATTATAAGTCCAGACAGGACGGGCTTCATTATAAGTCCAGACATGACGGGCTTCATTATAAGTCCCGACATGGCGGACATCATTATAAGTTCAGACAGGACGGACATCATTATAAGTTCATACATGACGGACATCATTATAAGTTCATACATGACGGACATCATTATAAGTTCATACATGACGGACATCATTATAAGTTCATACATGACGGACATCATTATAAGTTCATACATGACGGACATCATTATAAGTTCATACATGACGGACATCATTATAAGTTCATACATGACGGACATCATTATAAGTTCATACATGACGGACATCATTATAAGTTCATACATGACGGACATCATTATAAGTTCATACATGACGGGCATCATAAAAAGAGAGATTGACATCAGTTGACATCAATTAATGCTGTAACACAACTCTATAATGTAGTCAGTTAATAAAAAAAATGTTTGACTAGCATTAGAGAGCAAAAATATTGACCATCTTCCGTTGGTGGCAAAATATGCAATATTATAGTCAAAATAACGTTAATCACCAGATAAAACAAAAAAGAGCAGAGAACTTTTAGTTTTTACAGAATACCCCAAATTCCCTAGATATTGAAGCCTAGAAGTAAACCATATACTTTATCTTATCTTTCAAATCACGAAAATAATTGCTGAGTCACTCCAGCCGACAATTATGTCCAAGATGTCCGTACCATGTTCCAGGTTAAATATAGGTTCATGTAGATCAGGTGATTATCCACATAGCAACCAGATAAGTAATTCCCTTCAGTAAACTATTAGCGACCTTTTAACAGACCTATCGGGCTTGCAAAAACATACAAGGTCTATCTTTATAGTCACATCTTAATGAGATCTCGCGAGAACACGGTTGAGCTTTGGCTAAAGCTCTTGACAGCTGTCACTCTATTGACTTATTGATTGATTTATGTTTTACGTCGCACACAAGATTATTTCACTATATGACGGCGTTGCCAGGTTTAGTGGGGGAGGAAACAGGGCTCATTGCCAGGAGGAAACCCCCGAACCTCGGCGAGTACCTGTTAACTTTTCCACATATGGCGACCAGTGAAAAATCCCCTCAGAAATGTTTAAATTTTTATTTGACGGGTGATCTGTTGAAGAGTTTTCCTTATTATTAGGGGACCTCTGTGGCTCAGTAGGTAGAGCATTGGATGCTCAATCCGAACAGCCTTCCACCAATGAGTCGAGGGTTCGAATCCCAGTCAGTCCAAAAAAAATGGAAAATTTTGACTGGCTTTTCACTCGAACGACCTATGTGGGATGGTTGCCAGTTACCAGCGGAAGGTTGTGGGTTTCCTCCTGGCATATAGCCAGGTTTCCTCCCACGAAAAAACTGGCAAAGCCGCCATATAAGTGAAATAACCTTGAGCGCGGCGTAAAACGCCAAACAATCAGTCAATCAATCTTGTTGATTGTACACCCAACTAACTGACAATATTGCTTGTCCAGTCTGACACTGATGCTACGGCACCACGTCGTTCGTGTGCGTAAAACCGGTCCAATAACGTTAACAGCATCTATATGTGGAGGGTGACAATAATGGTCAACAGAAAATGTAATCGTCAATTGTGGTCCAAACCACTTTCTTCAATCTCCTATCTTACTTACAGTTTCCGTCTGGTTACACGATGCTGGCAGTTCTTTTACATTTTCCACCCACAATGTGAAATTCAGTTTAGTGGAGCCCTCGAAATCCTGTCGTCCATTAAATCCACAGCAAGGGGTCTAAAACAGAACAAATAGTCTTCGAATAAATTCATAAATTCGATACATTTTTAAGTAGAATTGATCCCAGCTCACGTAGATCGAATATTGCGGGCCTTTACCGTCTGGGGTAAAGTGACAGGAGCTGCTAAAATTGGTTGGTTGGTTGTTGGTGTTTTACGCCGCGCTGAAGATTATTTCACTTATATGGCGGCGTTGCCAGTTTTATTGTGGGAGGAAACTGGGCACTATGCCCGGGGGAAAGCCACGACCTTCCGTTGGTAACTGGCAACCATCCCACATAAGTCGTTCGAGTGAAAACCCAGTCAGAAAATGTTCAAATGTTTTTTCCACCCATTGGTGGAAGGGGCAAAATTTGGACATGGCATAATCCTGATTGTAAAGAGAAGTGACCATTTTCTTGATTGATTGATTGATGTTTTACGTCGCTTTCAAGAATATTTCACTTGTATGATGGCCAGGTTTAGTGAAAGAGAAACCGGGGCTCTTTGCCAGGAAGCAAACCCCGACCTTCGGCGAGAAGGCCTACCTGGCAACTCTTCCACATGCAGCGACCGAATGAAAACTCAACTCAGAAAATGTTCATTTTTATAAGATCCCAGTGGGATTCGAACCAGGGCTGCATGGATGGAGGGCCTGAATCGGACTGAGGGACGGTTTTATCTTATGTAATCTAATTATTTGGATCATACAGTTTTTGCTCCCTTTGATGTATCTTTTTTCCGTTAGTAAATATATTAAAACACTGTATACATCTCATACTTTGTAAAATGTACACAGTATAAGCCTCTGGCTTAAAGGGTACCATTATAGAAAATAAGATGTTTAGAAAAAGAAAAAAAAATGTACGTGTTTCAAAATTGATGGTCCATACCTCTGATTGGAAGTAGTTAAATGCTTTCGAGAAACCTCCAGCCCCGTTTGGACCCTCGTAGGCTTTTTGGAGGTCTTCGTAAAACGACTCCTGAATGGCGCTGCCCCACTGTAAACGGAATGATCGGTTCATGTTTTACGTCGGTTGTCGGATTACTCACATAACAGGTTCACCTGAATGCAGGTGTGGTTTCCCATGGGAGGACACAGGTCATTTATCTTTTTATGGATCCTGTTGCGTGTTCATGAATTCCTTACTCATTTGGGCCGATTTGATGAAACATATATCAGTAATATTTAAGTAAATAATTCGATAAAATAATTCAGTATTACCATATTAAAAACTAGGAGGAGAGTTGTCGAGCATCTATGGCTTCAAGCAACAGAACAATGGAGACCAGAGGGGCTCAGTGACGGAAGGAGGAGCGTTGTCGAGCATCTATCGCATTAACTTACAGAACAAGGGAGACCAGAGAGGCTCAGTGGTGGAAGGAGGAGCGTTACCGAGCATCTATCGCATTAACTAACAGAACCTGGCAGACCAGAGAGGCTCAGTGACCGGACAAGGGGAATGATTAATTACAATATAATGTTACCTGTGTCGGAATGCCTTGTAGAAAAAGAACCGCTGAGAAAGCGAGACTTATTAACAAACAGATCACATACTGAAAATAAAATCATTACAGAGAATTTTAAATACTAATAGATACTTGATTGATCCTCTGATATACACTCAAAATTATTTAACGTATATGACGGCATTGGCAAGTTTAGTGGATATAAGGAAACTGGCCCTTAGCATTTGGGTGGTACCGGGCCACCATCCAGCATGTATTGTGAAAACAAAGATATTTTGAATGATAAAAAATTAAGACATCACCACGTCCTCAGTTGTTTTTGAACAACACGAGGTTTCGACACCTGTGCCGGTGTCTTCGTCAAGTGTAACTTAGAATTATACTTGACAGTTACACTTGACGAAGACACCGGCACAGGTGTCGAAAGCTCGTGTTGTTCAAAAACAACTGAGGACGTGGTGATGTCTTAATTTTTTATCATTAGTATGGAACCCACGTTTAAAGAGTTTCAAACATTTCTTAAAGATATTTTTGCCAAGAACATTAGGTCGCCCTCCGTATAGATAAAATGTTACATTTTTCCTTTTCTTTTTTTCATATCTAATACCGTAAACGGGGTAACTTTGAACGGCGGGGTAACTTTGAACAGTCAAAGATGAAAATCAAAATTTTCGCTATTTGGTAACAAATACTAAGAAAGGTGGTAATAATTATGTTTTAGCTTTTTCAACATAATTATTTCCACTTTTCTTATTATTTGTTACCAAATAGCGAAAATTTAGATTCTCATCTTTGACTGTTCAATGATACCCCGCCGTTCAAACTTACCCCAGTTTACGGTACCTCAGGACTCAAGTGGTGCCATCTTAAAGTACACTCTTAAGGTTGGCCTCAACAGAAAGTTATTATTTTGTACTTCTTATTAAATATGACGAATAGCTAGATAATTTTGTCCCAACAAAGCTTTTGCTATATTTGGCAACTCGTGCCACTTCGTACGTGGAAAAGTTGACAATTACTTGCCGAAGGTCGGGCATTTCCACCGGGCAATAAGCCTGGTTTCATCCACTAAACCTTGCCCCCATATAAGTGAAATAATCTTGAGTACAGCGTAAAAATCAATCAACCAACAAACTTGTGAAATATTTGGCAATTTGTTCAACTTTAAACGCAGCATGCGGACATAAATGTTTAACTACAGCGATATCAAATAACTTACCGTTCCGATGTAACAATGCGCCGTGTGTTTTGAACTGGCGATAGCGACGCATGCCAATAACATGAAGAAAACAATTAGTCCGCCCTGTATAATTGTGACGATGGAAGCGAATTCTATAAAATGAAGGTGAATAGTTTTTGTATCTCCGGAAAATGCGATATCCCCTCCAATGACGGGACCAAGAAAACTCACAACTGGTGTTGAGATCAGAATACCCCCAAGGGTTGCTAATGCGGCACCCGTTAACTGAAAGAAAATATCGGATTATCGTTAATTGGGAATGAAATTTTGAACCGATTTTAAAACAATAATGGGGAAAAATGGATGAGAGTAATATATCGACTCAAAATCTAAGAAATGATTGATTGATTGATGTTTTACGTTGCACTCAAGATTATTTCACTTATATGGCGGCGTTGTCAGGTTTAGTAGGATAGGAAAGGGATAATCAAAAATTTCGATTTATCTTTTTATTTTTTAATTCTGAGAACTGTTAGATTTTTCAAATGCACCCTTTGTTGACGCGGTATTGAAGAAGCCCGTGCGGCCGTACCAGAATCACTTCAATCCACTCCACGTATTTCGGACTAGTGTAAAATTTTGCTCAGGAGACCGTCAAAGGGTTGCTAGGGGGGAATTTCATAAACCACATATAGCCGACTAAGGTCAGATAGTCGACTAAGCAGTAATGTTAAAGCAGTGCTATTCTAGTCGGCTAGGTCAGTTTAGCCTTCTAAAGCTGTTTATGAAATACCCCCCAGTAGTCACCTAACGAGCGATTTGGCTTAAAGGAGATATGAAGAAGATTTAAAGCTGGTTTGTGCTTGTTTATTGACTAAATATATATTTGAAAATTATCAGTTGAAACGAAACAACCTTCGCGTTAGTTCCCTGGTAGTCAAAAAACGAACGGGGAGGAAATATGCATATTTTCCGTATTTTTCGTAACTGCTCGGAAAAATGACGTCATACACGACCTTCGATGTGTACAAACTGCCACGAAGACGTACTGAGACAACAGGAATCGTTTATTACGTCATCGCTCTGAGGGTACGTACACAACGGAGGTCGTGTTTGACGTCATAAGTCTCTGAAATAATTAACTTTCGTAAAGCCCCGTCCACACTATCCAACATCACCCAACATGCCGTTGGCCAACAAGAGACAACTTCAAGTTGCTTGATGTTGCGGCATGTTGTGCAACGTGTCCACACTATAAAAACAAAGGTCAACAAGTCACAACTGCCGATGAAAATGTTGCGCTGTGTTGCGTGATGTTGTGACAAACTTTTTGAAGAATTTGCAGGAAATTTAAGTTGTTTTCTCTCCAATAATAAGAAAAATGAAGGTCAGTCAAAAGAGACTCCTAAGAGGACTTTCGGCAGCAATAATTGCCCTGGCAGCCTTCGTGTTTGGGTAAAAGAGTGGATAAGAAAACGGGAGCGCTATGTGGCCTTACATTACCTCCGGAATGAATTAAAGTGGCATGAGCTACTGAAATTCACACTTTTTTTCGTAATTTCTGATCGTCACGACAGTAACAGGCTTTGAAGGCCATCGAAAAACTAAATGATTGGCGTTGGAATGAGGAAAATCCATACGGTATGTGGCCTGTACGAACCGTAAACGTGTTCGAAAAGTAAACAAAATTTAAATAACCGGCACGACCATTCATTCATTCTAAGACAAAATTAGTTCAAAGCAATACTTTACCGTGCATTTTCGAAACTAGAAGCATTAAAACGCTTTTGAATTATAAGCCTTGAGAAAAATAGCCAATAATTTCAACATTCTGTTTTAACGTCAAAATATCAACATTTTGGCTGCTCATGCCACTATAAGTAGTGGCGATAGGCAAGGATATCGCGATTTCCTTAGAATGGATCAGGACGCCTTAATTTCAGAACTCCTTGAGCCGTTAATTAGGAAACAGGACACGCATTTTAATACGACCGTCAATACCACCTCGGGAAAGACTGGCGATCACGCTGAGATATCTCGCTACAGGTAAACATAAATTTATACTCGTCATAGAATGCTACATGCTATTGCCTTAATTTGTAACAGTTAATATCGGCAGCACTGAAATATTACCGTTTTTGAGTGTCACGGACACTGTATCTGTACATCGTTAGCCATCGTACAACCAACTGATCGATTTATTGAGTGAGTGACAATATTGGAATCATATGACGGTGAAGTATTCATGTTACTAGGCGGATTTCCATCACTCTTCAATTAACCTTTCTATTTCATCGTGGGTCCATTCCACATTCGACTTTGGTTCTTCCATTTGTCTGTCAGATCACGTGACTGTTTAAATCACCTGATTTATATCTGACTTGTGATTGGCTGCGATGACCAACATCTCCCACCAAGTGTTGTCAAGAATGTGCATGTACAAACATGGACCAACAATGTTGTCGAATGTTGTCGTCTGTTGGGCGATGTTGGGTGGCCCGTCCACACTAGCAAACATGGCGCAACTTGTTGGGCGAACACGAAGTTGTTCAGTGTTGGTTCCATCTTCTCTAGCCAAGTTAAAATCTTCATGTAACCCATTCCGTGTTTTACCTTGGCGGACGACTCCACTTCAACCTGTAAATCGAACAGCGCCCACTGGTGGGAATGTAAGAGTTGTCTTTCCTAGACTTACAGAGTCTTAGCCAATCAGCACTCGTTAAACAAAAGTTCAAGGTGTACACGCCCGCCATTACGTTATTTTCAGTGTAAGTGCCTGAGGATTTGATTAGCTGCGAGAAGTTTTACTCGCATCCAATCAAAACGAGCTGTTCGATTACGGGTTGAAGTGGAGTCGTCCGCCAAGGTAAAACACGGAATGGGTTACATGAAGATTTTAACTTGGCTTGCGAAGATGTGTTGGTTCTGAAATGTTGGCCGATGTTGCATAGTGTGGACGGGGCTTAAGCATTGTAGATCGGTAAACGTAGCTTGAATTTTGAATGTGCTGCGACCGAAATTTAATTTTCTTTTTGGTCAGACTTATAAAGTACATGTTCTACAACACACCTAACGCAAATTAGAGAATATTTCCAAAAGCTGTTCATAAATCCTTTAACGACAATTAGTGGAGGCGCTAACATGACAGCCTATTGTAAAATAAAATAGTAAAGTAAAAAAAAAAAATACTGAGCTGTGGAAGTTACGAGACTACTACAGACCGACAGAGTTATTCCCCTTACCAGAATAATAATGGTAAAAATCAAGGCACAGACGTTTGATCCCTTCTGGCCCTTTTCCTTCTCATTCTTTTCCGAATCCATCTAAAACAATACAAAAATATAATTAAATTAAAAACAAAAAAATTTTAAAAACACAATTCATAGTTAATAAGCTAAACGTTATTGATGGAAATATTTTATAGATCGATTGTTTGTTGTTCAAGCTAACTTTGTCAGCTTTATGACACTTATATGGCGGCGTTGCCAGTTTTATTGTGGGAGGAAACCGGGCTCTATGCCCGGAGGAAACCTATGTGCGAGGGAAACCCACCACGTTGCTTGAATACGTGGGCCCATTTTACAAAGGTTTTATGATGGATTGATTGGTTTTTTACGCCGCACTCAAGATTATTTCTATGATATGACGGTTTTGCCAGGTTTAGTGGGGGGCCCATTGCCCGGAGGAAACCCCCGACCTTCGGTCAGTACCTAGTAACTCTTCCACATACGGAGACCAAATGAAAATCCACTCAGATATTTTCGATATTTATTTGGTCTGTACAACGGTTGAATAAAAAGATTTATTGCTAATCGCCACATTCAAACTTATATGACACCTTCTCGAGCCAAGTTAAAATCTCCTTAGCCGTTCGGTTTTTTTTTTTACCTTTGCAGATTATTATTGTTTAACCCCCAAACCAATGTTGGGAATGTAAGAGTTGTTTTCCGAGTTTTATTCGAATCGATTTTGGGCTGAACAATAATAATACGCCAAGGCAAAACACAGAAGGTCTATGAAGATTTTACCTTGGCTGGAGAAGAGGTTTATGTGGCGGAGTTACCAGGTTTAGTGGAGAGAAAACCGGGCTCTTTGTCTGTAAGAAACCCCCGACCTTCGACGAATACCTGGCAACTTATACACATGAGAAGTGAAAAACCATTCAGAATTGTCTTTTGTCTGTAAGAACCCCCCCCCCCCCCCCCCCCCGCCCGACTTTCGACGAATACCTGGCCACTCTTACACATGAACAGTGAAAAACCATTCAGTCTTTAGGCTAGTTAGGGGGAATACAAAAACACCCCACCCACAATAGGTTCTCCTTTGCTTGACATGAATGATGAGGGGACGGACAACACCTTCCCCACTATTCCTCCCGTCGAAGCCTAAGGGAAATAAGGGTGGGTAATATTCAGGACAAAAACAAAACAATAAATTGGCATGAGCAGACAAAGCGAAAAATTCTGTTAAAACAGAATGAGTAAAATTTTTGGGGTTTTTTTTTACCAAAAAGCGCAAAAAAGAGGTTTCAGTTCATACAAATCTTGGAATTGTACGTGAACGTACTTTATATGAACTACAAAAGCCCTGAATTGTAATCACACATCACGGCTAAATGAATTCTGTCCGTTATTATTACACATTTTCGTACGGTTTACTGGCTCAAGCGAATTGTTTTTTATCTTGACGACTTCTGGTTTTTCAAGGTACCTTAAACGCCCAAGCCCAAGACTTTAACGTTCTGGGGCGGGTTGTTCAAAAGAAAATTAGCTTAACGGCAGGTTAAATGACGTGACGTAACAAAGAAATTCCTTTGTGACGCGACGTCATCTAACCTACCGTTAAGCTAATTTTCTTTTGAACAACCGAACAACCGGCTCACAGAAACTTAAGCCAGTTAAACTGGTCCAAGAGATAAAATTGCTTTGCTTTCATAAATTTTAAGCTTATAATCGCTTGTGGGAATTATCTATCCCCCTCCCCCACGACACTCTTCTGTTGTTCAGCCTTACTTAAAAAATACATTAAGAGTCAATCTCGTTTTACCAGAGGGGTATCCGCGTCATATTTTCCACGGAAATAATCTTTCTTCATACCGAGGTATATAAAAAGACTTCACAAAAATGTGATACCATACATTCATTGGACTTTTGGATAACAAATGTTAGTGACTGAAGCCCCCAGGTAATCCTCCCTAATCCTCGTAATCCATTCGTTCCACTGACTAGAGAGGAGAGAGTCTCTCCTGAAGATGGTATAATAAATGCCGAAATATTGAGTCATCATGAAACTGTCGTTTCTCGGGTTATTACTACTTGTGTATTGCATAGTCTCGTAATAATTCCTACGAGATTTCGTGATATCCGTCGACAGATGACACTAAGAGCATTCTTGGTGGCTTTGTGATTGTATTTGACGTGTTCTGCGCCTTAACATGAGAGGACGTCATGTTGAAAGGAAAAACGCTCAGCCACATGTGGGAAATGCCACGCCGGAGATCGGAAATTTGTGGAATTTGCTTTCCTTATTATTCTCACGAGATGTTTAAACTTTTTCTGTAAATTATCAAAAATAACTGAAGAGAAGGAAAGGCAAAATAAATAATTTAATAAATCAGGGGAGACAACTTTTGTGTCTAAATATGGGCCTTTTCCAAGCATTTTTGTGAATTAGCTATTTCTCCGTTCAAGCCCAAAAGAGCAAACAGGGTCCAATGAAAGGACCCCCCGAAATATACAAACATTTGATTTTTAACATTTGAGACTTTTTTTTTGTTTTTTATGATCAAATACCTTGTTGTGTACGAACATTTGATGACATCCCCGACCTGCCTACTTTCATGGCAGCGTTGCCGGGATTAGTAGGGAATGCAAAAGTCCACTGCACAAAAGTTACCTGAACCTAGTGTTGATTGTTGAGGCAAACTAACAAAATTGTCTTTTAAATGGCAATTTTGATTTTATTTGAAACTTGCTAACACTTACAGCAAATAAGATATTGGTAGAAACTTAGCCCGGATTATCGGTTTTACGGCGACTGGTATTATATGGCTGTTATTGTTTGTTTGATTTTTTGGCGTTTTCCAAACCATTGCAGGTCTGATTTACGCCACTATATGGCTGTTAATGTGCCTTGTCGCCTTATGACGAACACGGAGAGAAAAAAATTCGACAGAGCCCAGATTTCTCGGCTAGTAGAAACTCACCCATTCCGAGGCCAGTTGGTGATCATTCGGCTTGGCAAATACATCAAAAAATTTCTCATTTGAAGGCATTTTATGATCTTGAAAATATTTGAAAGCAATAAGCAAGTAAATACTATAATAACTTTTTCAGGTATTGTAGATTTGTTCAGTGCCAGCTGTTCATCCCAGGTGCAAGTCAGACATGTACAGCGAACAGCAACGGATTTGGCATGTAGGCAGGAAAGTGAAAGTATTACAATGTGTTCGCTCCAGTCGAAAAGTTAGTTTACGGGGTTGAGTGGTACTTGCACTATTGGTAGATTCCGTGTGCAAAAGAACGACATACACTGATAAACTAGACCGATGCAAAACTCCACAAAACGACACCTGGCAGTGGCACAACAGAGGAAGTTCAATTTTCTCATTAGCACGAACACATTCAAGTAAAAATCCGAGGAGGAAGGTGTATTGAAGAAATACAATTGGATCATAAAGACAAAACGGTAGGCCTTCGTTGAATAATAGTCATTGGTAAAATTAACCGACGCACTTTCCAGACTTGGGCAAAGGCTTCTTCGATATGAAAATGTGTTAATACGAGGCCGAAATATTGTCATGGGTCAATGGTTTCAAATGTAGGTCACAGCTCTGACCATGTTACAAGAGACCTGAAGATCGTAATCACTCACTCGGAACACACTTCGGCTATCTTCGCTCGCTACCGGTCGGCTTTAACACGCCTCGGACAGTCTGCGCTTTTTATACGGTAAATCACCGTATTTTTGGGCTGAATAAAAATGGCGTCAAAAGTAAATATCAAAATGTTTTACTACAGACGAAAAAAGAAAAAAAAATAATTATAAATTTATAAAATGCTAATATCCTTTGGAAAGATATTTGTTTATATATTTTATTTAGCCCGGTAAACCACATGTAGTAGAAAGACGCAGTTTCGGAACATATCAGGAATCCTCCAATGCTTCAATTATATAACTGATCGAAGCTGAAAGTTAACAAACCGAGCGTTTCGGCCCCTTACGTTATCACGGGGACACTTCTGTGGGGCCCTCAAGAGGATTTGGGAATTGTACGCTTCACGGCTACCTATTTGGTCGCCATATTCAAAATGACCAGCAGTCCATCAGAGGGTATTTCACGCACGTAAATCCCCGAAGTTATCAGAATGCGTAATCACTCTGAAACTTCGGGGATTTACGTGCGTGAAATACCACAGCCGACCGGTAGCGAGCGAAGATAGCCGAAGGGAGTGCCGACTGGGTTGTAATCACGTGATATCGGTTTGACCACTGGCATGTTTAAGGATTCGCCAGAATCACCAATACCAACCAAACCACAACCCCACCCCCTCCTCCGTCACCTACTTACAATTGTTGAGAGACACTTGTTGTTTCAAATACCTTCAGAAACGAGTGGTTGACGTCGAAATAAAAAAATACAACACAGCCAAAACAGTATTGCACGGTTGGTGGTACTGTGACGGGCAATCGTTTGTATATTATTAGTTATATGACGCCCTTGCGTGGGTATACGGGTAGATATTTGGTGTCTGACATTAATATTTTTCCGAGGCGAAAACGCGAAAAGATGATCGAATGCTTCTAACATGAATGGTTACGGAAATCCCATATAAAGCCGATTATAGTCCGAACGATACTAATGGCATTTATCCAATATTGACCCGGTATCGCCAACCAATCACTTATAACATTAAGGCAAACGGTAATATATTAATACCAACTTCTAACCCATCATTCACACGAATGGACGAGCCAATAAGCTAAAACAACCAACAAACCAACTTCTAACCAACACAGTTAACCGGTTTTGGCAAGCGGACGCAAAGGCTACAAGTAACGCTGGGTCAATGGTAAACAGTCAACCATTTGCCGATCGTAAAAAGGCCACGAACGTCTAGCCAATGCGGCTATCTGATGAATATCCCGCCGTAGCGAGGGTGACCGTGATATAACGTTGGGCCCAACTGCGTGTGACCAACGTTTGCCCTAATATAATATGACAGACGATGCCGACCTAGGGGTAACACTTTACCAATCCAGTACAGAAAGCCATAAACCAAACATAATATGACAACCCAAATGCCAACTATTTGCATACGTTCGAAAAATGTTAACTGGCTGATGATTAACCCACCGTCGAATGGCCATGCATGGTAACCTTGACCCAACATTGGCTCAGCGTGTTGAATCAACACTGGTCAGTCGACTGCGGCCATTAACCAGCCATGCCGACAAAACAGCAATGTTGGTCCATTAACGTGTTTGGCTTCTCATACCCCTCATAAGACGTCGGCATTGGTCCATGGGCAGCTGAAGCACTCCTCGCACAATGCTACTTCATATTTATGCACATTTTCTGGAGCCGCGCACACTGCTACTTCATATTCATGCACATTTTGTGGAGCCGCGCACACTGCTACTTCATATTCATGCACATTTTGTGGAGCCGCGCACACTGCTACTTCATATTCATGCACATTTTGTGGAGCCGCGCACACTGCTACTTCATATTCATGCACATTTTGTGGAGGAGAATCCCGACATTGAATCTTTTCCTCCAAAGGTCCCATATATGTTTTACGGAACTCATTGCTGGCCATGGAATGTTCTAGATAACATTGTTCTGGATGAATTGGGCCACATCTCTGGTATATCGGGGCCTTGGTTGATCAACTAAAGCTAGCACCTTATGGACAAAGCGAGTCTTTGCAAGTGTCTTACTAGTATGGATATCAAATCCAGTATGCAATCAAATGAGAAACCACCATAAGGTACGGATGGTATGATGGGTCTTGTAGCATATATAAGCTGTGTCAGAAAGCCTCAAAAACAAATCTGTCATCATCAGCACGCAGAGGGAATCTGCTCTTGTCGTACGAGCTTGATCTCAAGTTCCATACCTGTCTCTGTCTACCCCAATCCAAACGCAGTTTAGGGCGCTTGATTAGTCTTCCGATCCTCAACCTAAAAGCCCAGGACAATTTCTAACTGTTTGGCAGATGAGCGGACGATGACGGAGCAAGAGACGTTTAGAGGTGGAACTGAGAGCAAATAGATGATATCTTACTAGCCTCAACACACTTCTGTTCTCTCTGGTCGAAGTCTTGCGTGGTTTACCAGAAAGAGTGATAACGTCTGATTATTCTTTCGATCTCTTTGAAGGAAAGTGTGGCTCTGTGGAGGAACAATACACGGCCACTTTACTGCTTCTGTCGTTCCAGTCTACCTGGTACCATGGATAAGGCTGAGAACGGTTTTATATTTGTGAAACTAAAATACACGGACACAGGGAAAATCGTCCTGTCTAAAATAACCATGAAGACAAGTTTCTTATTGCGTTAAAAAGGGGCATATGATTTAGACGTTATACCCAATCATAAAGACAAAGTTCTTATTGTGTTAAAAAGGGGCATATGGTTTAGACGTTTATACCCAATCATACGTTGTTATAATAAACCACAACCAATGATATTTCATTAGGTTGGCGACGGGCAGGAGTTTGGCCTTAATCAGTAGAATTTTCTGGAAAAGATAATTTGGCAACAAGTCATAAGTATTTTTGGTAAAGCTAACACGCCAATTTGCTATAGGTTTTAGATAGTAATCAATTGATATTGGCTATAACAAGATATTACATTTTGCAAAATTGATATCGCATGCTTTGGAATTCCAGATTGCTATGTAAGTGCGATCGTGTTCCCTGTAAATACTTTGCGGATTCAAACTCAGATCCACATTGAATAACTGTCGCATGAAATAAAGTTGCATTTATGAATAATAAAATCGTAATCATGAAAAGAACAATATGTAGAAAAAATTTATAATTACAAAGTTAATTTTTCGCTTTTATGTTACATCAAAATTGGTTCCACTCTGTTGAACTGTTTCATTAGAAGGACATAAGATATAGGCTTTCGAGGTCTTATAATATCGTAACCTGTGCTTTAACTGGTTATGTGACGCAAATACCTTGCATGCATGAAATAGTTTACGCAAAAGTACAGTGAAATGTCTAACTCTCTCAATTAACACCTAAATTGGGGTCTCGTTGAAGAAAGTTGAATCAAATTTTGATTGTCGATGGGCAAAAAGCTTTTTACGCCGCACTCCACTAAATTGATTGATTGATGTTTTAAGCCGCACTCGAGATTATTTCACTTATATGACCAGGTTTAGTGGGGGGAGGAAACCGGGATCATTGCACGGAGGAAACCCCGAAATTTGGTCTGAGTGTGATTCGAGCCCGCGCCGCATCGATGGAAGGTCTGTGTGGGGCTGAGGGACGATCACTCTAATCCTCTGGACCACCGAGGTCCCTTCCACTGTAAAAGGGAACTTTGTCTTGAGAAACATTCCGACGATTGTCTGATAGCTGTCTGCATGGAAACTCACTCTGAGTTTGTGTCTTCAATTTGTTTTTTCTTTGAACTCGAACCCGCGACATCGAACGATCTCTCCCACAGAGCATAAATTTCATGTTTGTGAATCTTGCACATGGTTCACGGCGCACAAACAAAGTAAACGAATAAATCAGGTTACTTATCTATAGATTTATGAACACTAAAACACACGGGCACAGGGAAAATCTTCTCGTCTAAAATAACCATGGAGACAAGTTTCTAATTGTGTTAAAAAGAGGTATATCATTTAGACCTTTATGCCCAACCATAAGTTGTAGTAATAAACTAAACCTATCTATATTTATGATCACTAAAACACACGGGCACAGGGAAAATCTTCTTGTCTAAAATAACCATGTCTATAGATTTACTTATCTTTTTACCTTTTCCAGGGCATATTAGTTTATGATTTTGCTTTTTAAAGAAAACTCGTTGAAATCAAGAATGAACATGATAAAGCCAGGTTAGGTGCTGTGGTAATCTGAAGGTTGTGGTGAGCATGTTGACATATGTCTTACTACACGTGTTGGTCAGGTTGGTCCAAATCTGCCCTCTGTCCCAGTCCGTATGTTGAAATTCTGCCCAAGAGATTCCCGTAGGGATGCTAAAGGCTCCCACCATGTCATTTGGCTCAACGAAAATTAGGGAGGGTGGGGTGAGTCAAAATGTTAGCGTATCCGTAAACGTAAAAGGAAACTATTCAATCTTCTAAATGACTCCTGTACTAGAAACTTTGTTAAATGTTTCCCTATATAATACCACATTCATAGACTTCTGATAATACCCATATATTGGTAGATTTTCAAGAACTATATTTTTCACCGGTTTTCAGTCCTAGGCACGAGTAGGATGCGTCTTCACGGTACCCCTTGAATAAGGAGCAGTGACCACGATAATGATATTGCACACTTTATTTTAGAATACTACGAGGGATATGTATGCTTGAAAGAATCTGTCGGCATCAAATGATTTAACTTATTAAGAGTGTTGTACCTGAGAAAAGTTACTTTCAATAATTAAAGTGGCATAAGCTGCCAAAATGTTGATATTTTGACGTTAAAACATAATGTTGAAATTATTGGCTATTTTTCTCAAGACATATAATTCAGAACTAACTTTGGCTACGAATGTAGGGTCGTCCCGGTTATTTAAATTTCGTTACCTTTCGAACACGTTTTCGGTTCGTACAGGTCACATACTGTATGGATTTCCTTCATTCCAACGCCAATCATTTAGTTTACCGATGGCCTTCAAAGCCTCTTACTGTCGTGACGATCAGAAATTATGAAAAAAAGTGTGAATTTTGGCAGCTCATGCCACTTTAAGAACATGAAGATAAAGGTTAATTGCGAGTTAGACATATCGGTTACCCATCATTGATCAACAATCAGTGGGAATAGGCCTACACAAAACGTAATTTTTTAAGGCACGAGTGCAGCCTACTTCATTTTATTGTAACGTTTAAGTCATGTACCCAAACGAACGTGACCCGTGTTAAAATAAACACTTTCTAATTCGTTCACCTGACTCTAGTGTAAACTTTACGATCCTTAAATAAACTTCGACCTACTCACCATGTAAAGTCCGTCTATGTATCTCTCTGTAGTCGGCGAACGACGGTAAAAACCCATTCTAAGCCACAAATGTTAGCGTCTGCTTCTTTGAAAATCTACCTATAGTAGGTTAGTAGTTAACTTTCTGGCTTATAAAATGATTGAAATGTATAAAAAAGACCCATGTCTCGAGCTTTCTAGCAAAACTGGCTTCTTAGAAGCTTATTAAGGCCTACCTTAATGAATCCGTTAAACTCCGATTTTAACCGAAGGGCAAATCCCACTCAGAGTTCATCTGTAGCTGCTTAACATTACGTTAAATGGCCTGCGCTAACCCGAACATAACTTCTGCCCACGAGGATGAGCGACGATGACAAGTTGACGAATTGGACTTCTAGCAGCTACACTGGCTGTCTGATATCTATTTCGTGTTGAGGGCGAACGGGAGAAAAAACATGAAGTCGTTCCACCTCAATGGTTTTCTAGAAAATGCTCCACGCTTCAACGAAAAGCGTGAAAGGAATAGATTCAACTGGACCTCAATAAAGTTTATTGTGGGACCGAAGATGGTTAAAGCGTTCAAGAAGTGTCAGCTCATTGCAGGCTTAACGGGGGTGGACATTGGCTTTAACCTCTTTTTTCTTAGCTCGACTTCACTCCGCCTTCACACTTATTCGTGGCAGGTTCGCTTCCTAACCGACTCTGTCATAAATAATTTTGATTGATTGATTGATCGATGTTTTACGCCGCGCTCAAGATTATTTCATTTATTTGGGGGCGTTGCCAGATTTAGTGGGGGAGGAAACCGGGCTCATTGCCAGAGGAAACCCCTGTCGGTGAGTACCTGGCAACTCTTCCACATACGGCGACCGCAACCAATATTTTGAATGGTTGTCTGATATAAACATCGGCCTGTCATCTGAGTTTTCTCCACACAAGTGGAATAATCAGGGTGAAATTTAAGCCCAATTAGAAAAGATTCAATCAGAAGGGCTTTGGAAACCTTCCACCTCGTGTTGTTCATTTGTCTGTTAATTACTTTGTCAACCAGCTTAAGTACGACCATTTTAATTTTATCCCTTCCGGCAAACGTGTTATCTCTTACTCTGTTTAACGAGCTGAATCGAACCCTTAATGCTGTTTACTTAAAGGAGCCAAGGGTTGAGCGATGGAGTTCCGCTCCACGGAATAAAATAGAAAAACTGTACTTTTACTTTCGACGTCGATAAACTAAATATACATGGATAAACTATTTTTAATTCTCATTTTATTTATATATATATATATATATATATATATAGATAAATAAAAGATAGATATCTGCCCAGGATTAAATATGAAAAACGAAAAGAAATGACTCTGACAACGAAAATCCGTTACCGGTTTCACCACGTCATTGGTGGCTCATCAGACGCTCATTAAACGTCTGATGAGCCACCAATGACGTGGTGAAACCGGTAACGGATTTTCGTTGTCAGAGTCATTTCTTTTCGTTTTTCATATATATATATATATATATATATATATATATTTATGAACACTAAAACACACGGGCACAGGGAAAATCTATATAGGCCTGAGTGAAAACCTCCTTTAAAAAAAATTCAAAACTGAAAATAAAATTTAAAACTCAAAAAAAAGTTTGAAACGAAAAAAAAGGATTCATAACTAAAAAAAAATTCATAACTAAAAAAAAGGATTCATAACTAAAAAAAAAGATTTAAAACTAAAAAAAATAATTTGAAACTAAAAAAAAAGTTTTAAGCAAAAAGAATTCCAATGTCTTATTCAAGCCACCGTGCTATTCTGCAGTTTTCTTTCGATTGTATTATCAGAAGTAAAATGCCGGTAGCCGTGTCGTAATAAACATACAAGCAATCTAAACAGAGATTGATTGATTGATGGTTTGGTGTTTTACGCCGCGCTCAAGATTATTCCACTTATATGGCGTTGTCAGTTTTATTGTGGGAGGAAACCGAGCTCTGTGCCCGGAGGAAACCCACGACCTTCCGCTGGTAACTGGCAACCATCCCACATAGGTCGTTCGAGTGAAAACCCAGTCAGACAATCTAAACAGAGAAGTTAATCCTCAAAGTTCTGAAGCGAAGGGGAGGTAAGCATGTGGGCACGATTGACATACAAGTACATGTACACACATGCGCATGTCAGAACCAAACCATTGGTAAGTGAATGGGTAATTTCCAATAACAAAACTGTCTTCAATTCGAAAATACAGCCTTCCATTTAAAAAAGGTCACATGTCGCCGGTTTTTATGGAAGATGAGATGAAAACGGGAGCAACAAAATAAGACATTTATTCTAAGGGCCTGCCTAACATTTTCCGATTTTTCCTGTGATCGCGATCAAACTCCCTTATAAAGTTTATGGACCCTTGAAAAAAGTGTTTCCTTCAATAGTTAATATAGATAACAGCTAGCAGATTTGTTCGACGTTAAATATGTCATGTTCAGTGTCAGAGAACGTTTATTGCAGTTAACTCGAGGAATGACGACATTGAAACAAAAGCACGCTCTATCTATGTGATATGTCATTAGGCCTACGTGACCGGTTTCAGTCACTGACTTTCTAAAGAACAAAATGATGCACTGTCGTGTGCTCATTAGAAACATGTCAATTTATCTACAAATATGGCGTCACACAAGGATGCATACATAAAGCAAAAATTATACAAATTGTATCATGGTTGAATGCCTCGAGTATGGAGGAAATTCTGAGAAGTTTGGCTTCGTGCTTCGCACTCGGCCACACCTCTCAGAATATCTTCCATACCCTCGGGAAGCCATTCAATAACTCTAACTTATACTGGTACTTTGTTCAAACTTTGCTATATAGAGAGAACCGACATGTGACGTTTCTCGCCATGGCAACGCGCCATCTGGGTTGTAAATATCGGCCGCTGTCATATCTATATGCCCACGCTCTATTTCCCCTTTCTGATAAAAAAAATGTTGGCCATTGAGGACTTGCCTTTTCAAGACAAAATAACAAAAGAAGTAACAAAAAGACCAGCAGATTTTATGTACAAATTTTTATTTATATTTTTTTTTTAAAGAACTGATTAAAATATTTACAGGCAAATATTATACAAAACTTTCGTAAGCATTGAAGATCGGTTAATGAAACGGTGAATATTGTATGTTCTGCGCCAGAAATTTAATTTTCTTTTTTGCTTGGACTTCCGCAACACACTTAACGCAAATTAGAAAAGATTGCCAACTGGGCCTTGTCTTGCAAAGCTGGCGCAAAGTTGCGCATAGGCCTACAATATATACCGGTTGCGACTAGGGCGTAAGTTCCTATAGCTTTAACACTGATTTACGTCCGACGTCTCTTACGCCTTTCTAGATTTTGACGTCATACCACTATGACGTCGTATATATGAGCACCTTTATGACGTAATTCCATTGTTCTGTCATCACCTTGACATTTCGTTAGAAAGACGTACATAGATACAGACTTCCAGCGACATGGATCAATCACCAAAGGCTAAATGTTTGAAAGCAAAATACAAGAAAATAGCAAAGAGAAACGAATGGTATTCCAGAATGATCGAATGGATCAGAAAACTGAGTTGTTGTGTAAGACCATCGGCCCAATATGAAGACGGAATTGCAGAGTTTGTCTTCAAAGATAACCCGGTTCCAACCGATATTGTGGACTTGACAGCAGGGGACGTGGACGAGTCCCCACCCGAACTGCAAAATATACCCTCTCTCAACCAATCCAATGCAGGAGCAGGGGATGGCGTAGAAATCGAACTCCAGGTAGTTAACAACCCTCCATCTCTCGCGGAACTCGCCTCTAAAGTATATATGAAAGTATACGAAGAGCGGCGTAGGCGACGTCATCCCTTCTCCCAGATCCCAAATGGTCGACAGTTCAACGACGAAGGGTTTTATGCCTTCTGCAAAATACAGGCCCGTTACCAGAAAGACCACATGCCATATTACTAACTGCCGGACTCATTGCACACTTGGATACTGTTTACAATAACTTAACTTTTACCATTCTTTCTTCTGTACCGCCACAAAATAAATTCATTATGTATTTTATCTGCCACAGTTTGGTTTGTCAATAGCGTGGGCTCTGTACTACCTTCCCATTTTTATAGACCAGCTTGTCTGTGCAAATTTATTTGTACTTTGTCTTTTGTATAGTTTCAAATCTGTCAATGGCATTTAGAAGTTGAAAGGTTACAATAAGGCGAAGAATTACTTATGGATTACAACTTCTTGGTTTATTGGGTGACGATGTTTCGATGTAGTTCTTACATCGTTAAGTCAATGAAACGTCCAATAAACCAAGAAGTTGCCATCCATAAGTAATTCTTCACCTTTTTGTATAGTTAATAGACCATTTGCCAGTTTTTCGCGCAACAATGGCATGACGTCATGGCACCAATCTTAGACCGGACAAGCCCAGTTTCCAATTAGACTTAAGCTGTATTCAGTCGAGCTCCCGCTCTTGCTAGATTTTTTCGCATTACTTGATTATTTCAGACATATACTGTCAGAATATGGGGTTTCTTTTCTAAAATATGTTGTAAAATAGCTGAAAATTTTGAGGTAAAAACAGACGGATGCTTTGTCCGGTGTACTCCATAGAGCCGTAATTGTGACGTCGCTAAATAACGTCATTCGCAAGTAATTGGCAAATCACCTATTTAACCGTATATTTTTTATCATGTTCGGGATTGCACTTTCGTGAACAATGACAAGTCTTCCGTCGACTTTGGGTGATGTGCTAACCCCAGGAAACAAAGCTTCATCCAAGGGGTCGGGTCCAGGCAAAGTTGCACATAGGCCTACAATATATACCGGTTGCGACTAGGGCGTAAGTTCCTATAGCTTTAACACTGATTTACGTCCGACGTCTCTTACGCCTTTCTAGATTTTGACGTCATACCACTATGACGTCGTATATATGAGCACCTTTATGACGTAATTCCATTGTTCTGTCATCACCTTGACATTTCGTTAGAAAGACGTACATAGATACAGACTTCCAGCGACATGGATCAATCACCAAAGGCTAAATGTTTGAAAGCAAAATACAAGAAAATAGCAAAGAGAAACGAATGGTATTCCAGAATGATCGAATGGATCAGAAAACTGAGTTGTTGTGTAAGACCATCGGCCCAATATGAAGACGGAATTGCAGAGTTTGTCTTCAAAGATAACCCGGTTCCATCCGATATTGTGGACTTGACAGCAGGGGACGTGGACGAGTCCCCACCCGAACTGCAAAATATACCCTCTCTCAACCAATCCAATGCAGGAGCAGGGGATGGCGTAGAAATCGAACTCCAGGTAGTTAACAACCCTCCATCTCTCGCGGAACTCGCCTCTAAAGTATATATGAAAGTATACGAAGAGCGGCGTAGGCGACGTCATCCCTTCTCCCAGATCCCAAATGGTCGACAGTTCAACGACGAAGGGTTTTATGCCTTCTGCAAAATACAGGCCCGTTACCAGAAAGACCACATGCCATATTACTAACTGCCGGACTCATTGCACACTTGGATACTGTTTACAATAACTTAACTTTTACCATTCTTTCTTCTGTACCGCCACAAAATAAATTCATTATGTATTTTATCTGCCACAGTTTGGTTTGTCAATAGCGTGGGCTCTGTACTACCTTCCCATTTTTATAGACCAGCTTGTCTGTGCAAATTTATTTGTACTTTGTCTTTTGTATAGTTTCAAATCTGTCAATGGCATTTAGAAGTTGAAAGGTTACAATAAGGCGAAGAATTACTTATGGATTACAACTTCTTGGTTTATTGGGTGACGATGTTTCGATGTAGTTCTTACATCGTTAAGTCAATGAAACGTCCAATAAACCAAGAAGTTGCCATCCATAAGTAATTCTTCACCTTTTTGTATAGTTAATAGACCATTTGCCAGTTTTTCGCGCAACAATGGCATGACGTCATGGCACCAATCTTAGACCGGACAAGCCCAGCTTCCAATTAGACTTAAGCTGTATTCAGTCGAGCTCCCGCTCTTGCTAGATTTTTTCGCATTACTTGATTATTTCAGACATATACTGTCAGAATATGGGGTTTCTTTTCTAAAATATGTTGTAAAATAGCTGAAAATTTTGAGGTAAAAACAGACGGATGCTTTGTCCGGTGTACTCCATAGAGCCGTAATTGTGACGTCGCTAAATAACGTCATTCGCAAGTAATTGGCAAATCACCTATTTAACCGTATATTTTTTATCATGTTCGGGATTGCACTTTCGTGAACAATGACAAGTCTTCCGTCGACTTTGGGTGATGTGCTAACCCCAGGAAACAAAGCTTCATCCAAGGGGTCGGGTCCAGGCAAAGTTGCACATAGGCCTACAATATATACCGGTTGCGACTAGGGCGTAAGTTCCTATAGCTTTAACACTGATTTACGTCCGACGTCTCTTACGCCTTTCTAGATTTTGACGTCATACCACTATGACGTCGTATATATGAGCACCTTTATGACGTAATTCCATTGTTCTGTCATCACCTTGACATTTCGTTAGAAAGACGTACATAGATACAGACTTCCAGCGACATGGATCAATCACCAAAGGCTAAATGTTTGAAAGCAAAATACAAGAAAATAGCAAAGAGAAACGAATGGTATTCCAGAATGATCGAATGGATCAGAAAACTGAGTTGTTGTGTAAGACCATCGGCCCAATATGAAGACGGAATTGCAGAGTTTGTCTTCAAAGATAACCCGGTTCCATCCGATATTGTGGACTTGACAGCAGGGGACGTGGACGAGTCCCCACCCGAACTGCAAAATATACCCTCTCTCAACCAATCCAATGCAGGAGCAGGGGATGGCGTAGAAATCGAACTCCAGGTAGTTAACAACCCTCCATCTCTCGCGGAACTCGCCTCTAAAGTATATATGAAAGTATACGAAGAGCGGCGTAGGCGACGTCATCCCTTCTCCCAGATCCCAAATGGTCGACAGTTCAACGACGAAGGGTTTTATGCCTTCTGCAAAATACAGGCCCGTTACCAGAAAGACCACATGCCATATTACTAACTGCCGGACTCATTGCACACTTGGATACTGTTTACAATAACTTAACTTTTACCATTCTTTCTTCTGTACCGCCACAAAATAAATTCATTATGTATTTTATCTGCCACAGTTTGGTTTGTCAATAGCGTGGGCTCTGTACTACCTTCCCATTTTTATAGACCAGCTTGTCTGTGCAAATTTATTTGTACTTTGTCTTTTGTATAGTTTCAAATCTGTCAATGGCATTTAGAAGTTGAAAGGTTACAATAAGGCGAAGAATTACTTATGGATTACAACTTCTTGGTTTATTGGGTGACGATGTTTCGATGTAGTTCTTACATCGTTAAGTCAATGAAACGTCCAATAAACCAAGAAGTTGCCATCCATAAGTAATTCTTCACCTTTTTGTATAGTTAATTTAACCGTATATTTTTTATCATGTTCGGGATTGCACTTTCGTGAACAATGACAAGTCTTCCGTCGACTTTGGGTGATGTGCTAACCCCAGGAAACAAAGCTTCATCCAAGGGGTCGGGTCCAGGAATGGTGTTCTGTGGACACGTGACTCGGTCAGTCCCAAAACAAACCGTATATGCTCTTCGCGACATAGCTGATCGTCTTACATATACTAGATTTTTAGTTGTGGAAACGTTCCCACCGCGGAGAAAAGTTTTCCAAAAGGTTCTCACCGCAGTGGAAATGTTGTACATGTGATTTAGCACTAAGTAGATTTTAGACGATTTTCGACTTTCTCTGCAAACCAGTTCTCTTAAAGGTTTTTATCATACACGCTTGATTTTCTTCGAGATACGGAATCTTTCGGTTCAAAAACCAAGTTTCCACTTTCGATTCGATTAAAGACTAAACACACTGGGTATATCAAATTCCCACACATGGCACTAATAGGCTTCCGTACGTTTTTATTTTAAAAGGCTTGATGGGGTTTTCTACGAAAAGTTCACCATATTTTCGATCTCCGTGCTCATGTTTTTGCGTTATGTGCATATAGGTCCTACTTGGCGGTCACGTCTACAATCGTCCACACAAACATGTACCATATTTCATACCATACCATGCGCATTAGATTCTCAGCACCATAGATTAATTGAATCAAGAAATGTTTGAAACTCTCTTTAAACGTGGGTTCCATACTAATGATAAAAATTAACTACGCGGTGATGTCTTAATTTTTTATCATTAGATTAATTGATTGTTTGGTGTTTTGATTGTTTGGTTACGCCGGGCTCGAGATTATTTCATCTATATGGCGGTGTTGACAGTTTTATTGTGGGAGGGAACCGGGCTCTATGCCTAGAGGAAACCCACGACCTTCCGATGGTAACTGGCGACCATCCCACATAGATCGTTCGAGTGAAAACCCAGTCAGAAAATTTTCCAATTTTGGGGACTGAGTGAGATTCGAACCCGCGACCCATTGGTGGAAGGCTGTTCGGATTGAGCGGAGGCCCCCAGTACCATAGAGACCGATTTTCCGATGTATACACATGTAGCATGCTACCGATTCATATTCGGCCTAGTTCATTGGTCATGACAAAAGATTTCCGAAGATTACGAGTTACGTATTTCTAAGATGCCCCGCCGAGTTTTTAGGTCGGTTAATGTTTTACTATGGTGGTAACGTCAGGTTGAAAGTCAGTGGACTTGGAAGCAAATATTGACTGCAGAAAGCAAAACTTACCACATTACAGCCGCGTAAAGTTGACGAACTCCTTCTTCTAGGTCTATGCTATCGGAATGTAGAGGTAAAAATTTTATCCTTTGCTTATTTGTTGTGAAATTTGCGCCGCCGATTTTTTCGGCGGGTCTCCTTAAAAAATATCACTTTCTCACTATGGAAGTGATTTGGGCTATGACAAACACGGAGAGAGAAAAAAATTTGGCAGAACCCAGATTTCTCGACTAAATTGACGCCCGATAGCTTTGAACAACATCCCTGAGGAGTGCATACCAATAATTTGCCATTTTTGCCCCTCTGATATCCTCCTTCGTGCCATGTTCACATAAGATGAGTCCACGTTGCACAAAACCGGCCTTCAGTACAAAACATTTAAAGGCACACTTGCCGCCGTAGCCTGTTTAAATTTGCTAAGAAAACCAATTTACATGAGCTTACTACGACTAATACCACTAAACTTAAACATAGGACACATAAAACATGTCTAGTTAGCTTTAGAGTGTAAAAATGGGATGAAAAACAAACGAAGAATCGAAGCCTGATTACAACAACAACGATCAGTGTCGGTCAACTTTCGTGTTGGCTTACCCTCATTTCAGGCCTTTGTATCTGTGGTTTACACTCAAACAATTACCAGCAGGCTTTATCAGTCGCTGTTAACCGATCGTCAGTCTGTATTTCTCAGATAAATAGGCCTACGTAAAATTACACTGTGCCGTTAGTTCACTCACTCGACTGAAACATAAAATCGCCAATAGGGGGCAGATAGGTTTGTTTACGTTCCGGGTACGTAACAATTCAAATTTTCAAATTCAAATTAAAAATACAAAGTGACGTCCAAACTTTTAAATTTTGGTAAAAATAGAAAGTTCCTAACTTATATTGTCTGGGAAAAATACAGAATACGGTCTTTCTTTTTTAATGTAAACAATATTCCTGATTTTCGCGGCAAGTGTGCCTTTAAGGGGAAGCATACTGAATTTGCGTAATTGCACGTAAAAAAACATTTCATGTCGCGTTACATGCAGTTTTTGCGTTACTGTCACATGGATTGCCACAATCGTTCAATAGAACACCATTCTTATCATCATCATAACTGGCATTACAGTTAACATTAATGCGGATTTATAATAATTATTTTAAGCTTGAGGTTTTTAACTTTTTTCGTTGTGTAGGCCTATAGTTTTTCAATATTTTTTTAAGGTGTCTTGCTACAGGGTTAAAGGGGAGATAACCTCAAGAGTTATGACCGGGCCATGTTTCAATCATATTTAGGTAACCTAGTTGTCTCCCTTTGCTTCTTGTCAGTGCTTGATTTAGATTTGTACGTAACATATATACAGAACGTATAAGAGTTAAAATTGATAGACAATGGAACACGATATGATGCTGAACAGCCCACCTAACATTTTACAGTCAAACTGTAGGGACAAATTATCAACTCGTTGTGGGTTCGAATCACATCCATATGCAAATATGCAAATTTTTCGACTTTATGATTCTTATGATACACGCTTGATTTTCTTCGACGTACAGAATCTCTCTTCTCAAAACCAAGTTTCATCTTGTGCAAAATGCTGTTAAAGACGGGAAAACACCGGAAAAGTCAAAATTCCACCCAATAGCTCCTATGCCAAATCGTTTCAATTTTCAATGATTTGATACCACTTGCTTGTGGGCAAGTTGTGTACATCCTTTACCAATCAACTTTCTGAAAATTTCACGGATATTCACTCCAGTCGTCTCTCTTAATGGTTAACAATTTTTAACTTGGACCCTCTAATTTCTTTTTTTTTTTTGTTAAATACATTTTTCGAAAACGCGCATTTGCTATAATTATACTGTATGCCTATCTAGGATTTTCACAGAATCGCTATCTTAAAACCTCTTACTTTAGACTATCTTTCGTCGCTAAATTGTAGTTCGATAATAAAGTTTTTTTTTAAGTTTTTTAAATTAAAAAAAATGTGCTGAAAACGGTCAATATTTGACCCGTAATAATAACAATTAGCCAGGAAGAAAATGTTTTCATAAAATTCCACTGTTTTTTTTTCATAAAGTTA
This sequence comes from Lepidochitona cinerea, assembly GCA_963971465.1. Lineage (NCBI taxonomy): Eukaryota > Metazoa > Mollusca > Polyplacophora > Chitonida > Tonicellidae > Lepidochitona > Lepidochitona cinerea. Next base: position 6,042,701 of record OZ020565.1, read on the forward strand.
TAACAATGGAAAAACTCACATAGGCCTACAATAAACATCGTCTACGCCAAAACACGGTTCACATTTAGATGATGCTTCACTCGTGGACATCTATATCGTCACTTCTGGCAAGAGCTCCGAAACACGCGTGAAAGTTACATTAAAAATACGCTACACTGAGCGAGCTAGAAATTACTATTATATAGTGAATGTCTCCACGGGTTCTACCGCCACTGTTATCCGTGTAATAGCCAAACATGTTTTCAATTCATCAGTAATTTCATTCTGATCGGAAAATGTTACTTTACGGAATAATTCCATAGTCTGCAACATTGTAATATGTGAGTTTATCGTGAATTAACTATTTATGGGTCTCCTGTTTTTTATGGCTCCGTGCTTCGTAAGTTAATTGGAATAAGAAATGGATGAATTCCGTTAAGGATCTTTGCAGAAATGAAGTATACAGAAAGAGGTGAGTTAAATTCCGGATTTTATCCGTTTTGAACTGAATTTGAATTTTATTTAATGAGGGCAACGCCCCGAATTATGTCTTACCAAATTAGGCCCACTTTTATATTTCTGAACACTAAAACACGCGTTCACAGGCCCACTATTATAGTTAAAATAGACTCATAAACATGATGTATAAGTGTTTCGAAAGCAAGCTGCAATCATCCTCAGGGAAATAACTGAATTAGTAAATAACCGACACTAACCGACACTAACTAAAAATCCGGGCCAGGGTGAGAATCGAACTCACGACTTAGGGTTACCGTCCCACCGCTCTACCTACTGAGCTACCCGGCCTGTTGGGAACGGTTCGCTTGTTATACCTTATAATGTATAAGGTATCGCAACAGTTTTATTTTCTGTTAGCATATACATCTTATCCTGGGCTTCTATAGATATTGTTATATATTTGTTTGCGGGTTTGCTTTCTTTTTTTGCATCCTTATCAAGTTTTTGTAAAATTTGGGTAAAATTCAAAAGGGAAAAGTGTCCGTATGTGGAAATGTTTTCTCCCCAGGAGGTGGAAATGTTTTCTCCCCAGGAGGTGGAAATGTTTTCTCCCCAGGAGGTGGAAATATTTTCTCCCCGAGTGGTGGAAATGTTTTCACCCTTAGAGATGGAAATGTTGCCTCCTTTAGACGTGGAAATATTTTCTCTGTTAGAGGTGAAATATTTTCTCTTGAGGTGGAAATGTTTTCTCTTGAGGTGGTAATATTTTCTGTAGTGTAGGTGGAAATATTTTCTCCCTTAGAGGTGAAATTTTTTTTCCCCCGAGAGGTGGAAATGTTTTCGCCCTTAGAGGTGGACATTTTTTCACCCCTATAGACCTGATAGAGGTGGAAATGTTTTCTCGGGGAAGATAATGCTTTCCATTTGTTTAACAGTTTCAAGCGATTTTTGAACTTTTGAGCAAATCGCTTCAGCTAAAGATATGATTTTACCATACAGCCTTGATTTTCTTTGACAAACAAAAGATATCGTTTCAAAGTCAAGATACTACATGTAACTGCATAGCGTAAATATCCGGAAAAAGACCACCAAAACAGCTAGTGGAGATACTAAATCCAGAAAGAAGTGTTCACGTGAGGATCGCATGCCCGCGCACTGTAGACGAATTTTTAAAGTGGCTTGAGCAGCCAAAGTTTGTACTTTTTCATAATCTTTGATTGTCATAACAGTAACAGGCTTTGAAGGCTAAAAAAAACCTAAGTGATTGGCTTTGGGATGAGGAAAATCCATACAGTTTATGGCCTATACAAAGCGAAATAGTGTTTGAAAAGTAAACAAAATTTAAATAACCGGGACGACCATTCATTCATTCATTTTTATAAGCTTAAATCTGTTCAAAACAATACTTTATCGTACATTCTCGCGACTAGAAGCACTAAAAAGCTTCGGGATTATACGTCTTGAAAAAAAAATAGCCGATAATTTCAACATTCGGTTTTTACCTCAAAATATCCATATTATGGCAGCTCATGCCACTTTAAAGGAAACTTTCGATGGGCCGGGCATGAAATCCGGTGCTCTTGATTTTTTTCTTTAAAAAAACCAGTTCACACTGACTTACAATAAATGGCATAGATTTTCCCCGGAACTGACCATTCGCAGAATTGTGCCGAGATACATGTAATTTGTGTACTATTCAAATTTGAATATCCAACGTGTAGGCTGAATGGTTGAGGTTGAAATAAAGAGATAAACAAATACACAACACAACTCGCAACATTTTCCTTTCCATAAATTTGACTTCTATATTTTGTTATATGAGAATCCAGCACATTTTTGATAACCCCATATACAAGTGATGTTAGATCACAAGTTTCACTCATGATACAAAGGTCAAAGGTCAACTAGAAATCTAAACAAAATAAAAATACAATTGGTTATATGAAGTCGGTAATCATAACATATGTTTTGATTCCCGGCTGGAAAGGCAGGGACAAAATTTCTTTTTGGCCGCAATTAATGAGTAAGGGACGCAGAAATTTAGAGGATTGTCTTGGCCCTGACTCAGTCTACCAGACGATAGTCCAAATGAGAAATAATTACGGTATCACCCCAAAGTAGATTGCAACACGAGCTTTCGCCACCTGTGCCGGTGTCTTTACCAAGTGCAATAAAAACATGAGTTTTGAACAGCTGTGTCGGTGTCTTTACCAAGTGCAATAACAACACGAGCTTTCGCCACCTGTTCCGGTGTCTTTACCAAGTGCAATAAAAACATGAGTTTTGAACAGCTGTGTCGGTGTCTTTACCAAGTGCAATAACAACACGAGCTTTCGCCACCTGTTCCGGTGTCTTTACCAATTGCACTAAAAACACCAGCTTTCGCCACCTGTGTCGGTGTATTTAACAACTGCAATAACAACACGAGTTTTCGACAGCTGTGTCGGTGTCTTTTCCAAGTGCAATAAAAACACGAGTTTTCGCCACCTGTGCCGGTGTCTTTATCAAGTGCAATAACAACACGAGTTTTCGCCACCTATGTCAGTGTATTTACCAAGTGCAATAACAACACGAGTTTTCAACACCTGTGTCGGTGTCTTTATCAACTGCAATAAAAACACGAGCTTTCGCCACTTGTGCCGCTGTCTTTACCAAGTGTAATAACAATACAAGCTTTCGCCACCTATACCGGTGTGTTTACCAAGTGCAATAGCAACTCGAGTTTTCGACAGCTGTGTCGGTGTCGAAAGTTCGTGCTGTACACAAAAACTTGCCCGAATTATTTCTCATTAGAATGGAACCCAGGTTTAAAAGAGTTTCAAACATTTCTTAAGCCAAATGTTATATAGTTTCTTGGTCTGTTTTGTTTATTCCCTTGTATGGATGTAGATTTGTTAAGGACGTTGAGGTGGCCTTGTAAGTGGGTTAGATCATTAGTGCACAGAGTATGGAAGCCGATTTCAGTCAAACGCACATGTATGGCGAAAGCAGTCAAGACAAATCACAAGTGCGTAATATTACCCCCTCCCCCTCCCAAACATCCTCCACAGTTCTATGCATCCTTGTACAAGTACCTGACGGAATATGACCGGCAATTAAGAAAAACAGGATGAGACACATGTGGCTACTGACAAAACTGCGACGTAAATTATTATGCGTATAATTACTCTTTAGTCCGAACAGTAGATTACCGGCCATTAAGTGCGTCTTCTAACACAAGTCTATTCGGCTATTTGCCACCCGGTAACCTTATTTTGGTCCCTTTCTCAAATGATGATTAACTTAACCGAGTTAACGAACCGGATTATTTCGGGTTACGGCGAAAATAATACCCATTGTCCCCATTTCATGGCTGCCCAAGTGAGTCACTAAATACAATTAACTTTCATAAGAAAAACATACTTAGCGAGTATACAACGAAAATAACACTTTTCTCAGTCGATCGTTCAATATCATATTTTTGAACACTAAAACACACGGACACAGGGGAAATCTTCTTGTCTAAAATACTGTAACCATAGAGAGAAGTTTCTTATTGTGTTAAAATATCATGTACCAAGTCAGTTCGATTAGATTACTGGCAAAAATGGACAGTATCCTCTGGGGTTCCGGTAGCATTATAACTTTACTCCCACCATATAGACTTTCAACAATTTCCGGAAATCCAACAAAAATCGATAACGTTACCTGACTTCTTTCTGGCGGATTGGCTGGTGTGTGTTCGTTGACCAATTGATTTGTAAGTCGGTGGTTGTGTGGCAAATGGTCTGACCATCTGATACAAGTTGGAGACTTGTTCGGGTGCCTGGTTCTTCAAATGGTCTGATGGCCATGTAAGTGTTAACGACCCGTTCGGAGTACGTGGTTCGTCAAATAGTCTGACCGTCTGATGTGTGTAGGCGATCCGTTCGGGTGGTTCGTCGGATGGTCGATCAAAACAGTTTTGTACAACAAGTCGCCAACATGCACCAGACGGACAGACCATGTGACGAACCACGCACCCAAACAAGTCGCCAACATGCACCAGACGGTCAGACTATATATGGCGTACCACTCAGCCGAAAAAGTCGCCAAGACTTATTTTATGGTAAAAGCAATTTGACGAACCACGCACCCGAACAAGTTAACACGCAACAGACATTCAGACCATATGATGAACCTAGTTTAATTTACCGAACTTATGGTGATATTACATATACCAACGTTCAGTCTGCGAATTCTGAAATGCTGGTCGGTAAAGTCCGACGCACTTTTGTCGGAAATTACAAGCCATGAAAATAATATTGTAACTGCTCTGTATGGAAAGTTCCTACCCCAGACGTCTTTAGAACCCATAAAAGATTATTGTTGTCCTCTTTTATTTATTTTTATTTATTTTATTTATTTGGCATGCACCGTTTAACCCAGTTCGAACGTCACGCAGAATGGCGGCAAAGTCTCCAAGAAATGACAGTTGGTTGTTGTTTAAGACCAGGTGTAGGCCTACGCCCTTTGGCTACATGTAATAAAAGCGGACAAGAATAACCTTTTATGAGTTTTAAAGAAGTCTGAAGTAGGAATCGTCCATATCGAGGAGTTACAATAATATTTTCATGGCTTGTAATTTAAGCATCATTTCCACCTTGTATTTCAAATTCGTATACTGAACGTTGGTATATGTAATATCACCATAAGTTCGGTAAATTGAACTAATGATGAACCACGCTATTGTTAAATCAAAATGACAGACAACCGAATGAAACATGGTGAACAGTCTTTAAGCGTCAAAACCTCCAAAACAGTAAAGTATATAGTTTACATAGATACTTTATAATGACAACATCGAAAAACATGAAAAAAATTGGGAGCGGATCTCGGACAAACGTGTAGGATTGATTGGTCAATTGAAGTGTTCGTTGCTAAGCAATTGGTTTCTTCGTTTGCTGGTTGGTCATTTATTTTGTTCGACTAATATATCCGTCAATCATTTGACGTTCGATTTTCGGTAGGCTATTTTCTTCGTGGGGAGAGGCTGTTGGCTTTGTCGGCAGATACAGGTCTTCTATCGATAGGGAAAATTTACACTCGGCCGCCGAAGGTAGGAGTTTCCTCCAGAAAAGAGTCCGATTTCTTCCTCCATTCATCTTGACAAGCCGCCTTATAAGGGGAATAATGATGAGTGCGGTGTACAACAGCAATCAATCAATCAATCAATCAATCCATTTTCTGGGTAACTATCTCTTTGAAGACCAATCAAAGCGGTCGATAGGTTGGTATAGGTCAACCGGTTTGGTCGTCCGTCTGTCAGTCTACCCGTCGAGCGATTGTACCCCGGGCTATTCATTTGAGCGTTTGGTTTGTTGGTTGGATGACTGGTTTGGTCTACCGATCGATCCAGCAGGATGTCGGCTGCCTAATTACTCAAATGTTTTGGTTTATTATTGTAACCGTCTGCATGGAAATTACGTATAGCTCTTCGATTCTGCCGACAGTCATGATTTTATGTGATTTACTGTACACACTCGACTTGTTACTTCACGGTTCTGTACACAAGGTCTAGAAGGGGCCTTTGTACGATTGTCATTCAGAAGTGGATTATATATGGGTTATTACCTTCTTTCTATAGCATTTAGTGTTGGATTTCATCGAACCCGAAAAAAACACAAGCCATGTAACCTCAATTGAAATGCTGCGTATTTTCTTCTCACAACGGCGAACAGCTTCATTGGTGCAAATGTACCAATTTAGCCTCGAGATCCAACAAATAAATACGGACATATGTCCCACCTGGTATTATAAGACAACAGTGGTGGAGCCAGTCACTCGGAACACACTTCGGCTATCTTCGCTCGCTACCGGTCCGCTTTGACACGCCTCGGACACACTGGGAACATCCTTCGGCTATCTTCGCTCGCTACCGGTCGGCTTTGACACGCCTCGGACACACTCGGAACTCCCTTCGGCTATCTTAGCTTCCTACTGGTCGGCTTTATTAAATGCTAATATCATTTACAAAGATATTTGTTTATATATTTTATTTAGCCCGGTAAACCACATGTTGTAGACAGACGCAGTTTCGGTACATATCAGGAATCTTCAAATACTTCAATTATATAACTGATCGAGGCTGAAAGTTAACAAACCGACTGTTTCAGTCCCTTACATTATCACGGGGACACTTTTGTGGGGCCCTCAAGGGGATTTGGGATTTGTACGCTTCACAGCTACCTATTTGGTCGCCATATTCAAAATGATCTGCAGTCTATCAGAGGGTATTTCACGCACGTAAATCCCCGAAGTTTCAGAGTGGCCTCGGACAGTCTGCGCTTTTTTACCGTAAATCACCGTATTTTTGGGCTGAATAAAAATGGCGTCGGAAGTAAATATCAAAACGTTTTACTACAGACGAAAAAAGAAAATAATTATAAATTTATTAAATGCTAATATCATTTAGAAAGATATTTGTTTTTATATTATATTTAGCCCGGTAAAGCACATGTTGTGTAACGCAAAAAAGAGACGCAGTTTCGGTACATTTCAGGAATCCTCGAATGCTTCGATTATAAAACTGATCGCACCTGAAATCAGTGAAAGTTAACTGAGTATTTCGGTCCCTTAAACTATCAAGAGGATACGGAAATTGTACGTTTCACGCCTGCCTTTTTGGTCGGCACATTCAAAATGACCTGCAGTCTATCAGAGGGTATTTCACGCACGTAAATCCCCGAAGTTATGAGAGTGGGAGCTAGCATTGCAAGCATTACCATATACCGCAGGCGTAGAGCGATATACTAAGTCGCTCTACGCCTGCGGTATATGGTAATGCTTGCAATGCTAAGTGGGAGCCAGTCTGATAACTTCGGGGATTTCCGTGTGTGAAATACCCGATCCTTCTTCCATCCTTCTTCCCAATCTTGTCTTGTTTAAAATGGCTTAGCCCATGCAAGTTTCTTGCTGAATGGTTTGTTTATCTGTTGGAAGGTTGACGATTGTATGCTTTACCTGGGATTGATAATACAGATTTGGGCTATGTAATTAATGTCCCCTAAATGTACTGTGATTGGTTTATGCTTCGGTATATTTCTGGGCGAAAATGAAGTCAGGGACATTAACAAGAATTATATTTTTGGCGAGAAGGGGATATTGAGACAAGTTTCTATAATTGGTTTCTATCATTGTCAAGTCATTAGCATTTACCAACAAAAACCTTGACTTGAGAGGGCTTTAGTGGCTCAGTCGGCAAAGTGATAATCTCTCTGTCCGAGACAAGCCTCCCATCGGTGAGTCACGGGTTCGTGGTCCCACTCGATCAGTTCAAATATATTTTTTTTAAATTCTGAGTGAGTTTGTTCTCGGCTGCCGTATGTGAAAGATTAGACAGGTGCTCGTCGAAGATGGGGGCTTTCTCCGGGCAATGTCTCGCCCACACCTACTCACTAAACCTTGCAACGCCGCCATATAAGTGAAAAGAGTAAACTGCAATAAATCAACCCATCACTAAAAAAAAAACCTTGACAATTTTTAAGTGGCATGAGCTGGCAAAATTCACACTTTTTTCATAATTTCTGATCGTCACGACAGTTAGGGGCTTTGAAGCCCATCAAAAAACGAAATGATTGGCGTTGGAATGAAGAAAATCTATACAGTATGTGGCCTGTACGAACCGAAATAGTGTTCAAAAGTAGGCTAAACAAAATTTAAATAACCGGGACGACCATTCATTCATTTTAAGCCAAAGTTAGTTCAAAATAATACTTTATCCTATACATTCTCGAGACTAGAAGCACTAAAAAGTTTCTGAATTATACGTCTTGAGAAAAATAGCCAAAAATTTCAACATTCTGTTTTAACATAAAAATATCAATATTTTGGCAGCTCATGCCACTTTAAGTTGAACAGCTTCTAAGCTTAGGTTATAGGTCAGCGATGGTTTATCAACTTATAAACATCTACATGTAGGTCAATATATGTGTCACCTTCTTTTCTCTTTGATTATATTGGGGTCAATCTTAGTCTACCGTAGCCCGGATTATCGGTCTTACGGCGACTGGTATTATATGGCTGCTAATGTGTCATGACGAACACGGAGAGAAAAAAAAAATCGGCAGAGCCCAGATTTCTCGGCTAAGTTTACCGATAGCATATTCTTGCCATATATAGCTGAATACGTTGTCAAAGTAGGCCTATTACAAAGTGTTCCAGAAAATTCTACTGACTAAGACCAAGCTCTTAGGTCTGTCGTCAACCAAAATAATGAAATATCATGGGTTTTAGTTCTGATTGGGTATAAATGTCTAAATGATATACCTCTTTTTAACACAATTAGAAACTTGTCTCCGTGGTTATTTTAGACATGTGCCCGGGTGTTTTAGTGTTCATAAACATATATGTTGAACAACAGGCCATTGACGACTTACCAACTCATGAAAACTATAGATACTAGTCTATATAGACTTTCTAGTAAAAAAAAAACAATTCTTGTTACCGTCACTGTGCCAGTGTCACAGTCACTTAATTTACAAAGATATGGTTGTTTTATTCGTTGTTTGTTACATAGTTTTGTCTGTCCGGGGGGGGGGGGGGTGGAGAAAGCAAAATATGGGGTTCAAATTCAGTCCACCGATGTTCTTGCCATAGTTAAGATGCGTAACCATTGTCAATGTGTTACAAAAGGATTCCAGAAATTCTACTGCCCAAGGCTAAGCTCTTTTCAGTCGTCAACCTAATGAAATATCATAGGTTTGGTTTGTTACAACAATTTATGGGGTGTAGGCTAAAGGTCTAAATGTTATATATCTCTTTTTAACACAATTAGAAACTTGTCTCCATGGTTATTTTAGACAAGAAGATTTTCCCTGTGCCCGTGTGTTTGGTGATCATAAATAAATTTATAGATAAAGGAAGTTACGTCTTCTTGACGACCATTAACGCACAAACAGTGGTCATGCTTGCAGCCCTGTTTTAGACTAAAGGCATATCCTATTACCAATACCAGTATAAGACCAAACTGACATTAACGCGTATTCATTTTGTTGGATTAATTAATGTATATACGTCTCAAACAAGAGAAGTAGGTGACCGTGGTAATTCATGTTCAGGCATATCATCAAGGCCCGGAACAGTAGGCCTATATTCAATTTGGGCTTGAAGTCTATATTTAGCTCGCTTTTTAAGTAAAACTTTTCGTAAAAAGACAACCCAAAACCGTTCTATTTATAGCTTTATTGTGAAACAAATTAATCTTTTCTATTACTTTGTTTCTCTTTTATTAACTATATATCTTAAACTCCCGCCATCTTTAGCATCAAACAAAGACCGCAGTGCGCAGAATCAGTGGAGCTTAACCCCACATGGCGCCTGGCTTGAGAACAAACTGATTTCAGACCGACCCACGTGTAAGTAAATATTTTGATATTTGTTTCTTCCTTTATTCCCCCCTTAAGAGATTTTGCCTCAGTGTATCTCGAAATGTCTGCACCGAGACAGATGAATTTCACTGCCCAAATATCGCAGATCCTGAAATGCCTTGTGATGAAATGGTAATATTGCTCGGCAACACATTATTTCTATTTTCCTGTATTCGTCGATCGATGCTAGTGTTTTGTGGGGTAGTTGTTTCGAGAAAATAATACATTTCTGAAGCCCATTGAACCTAGATTGAATTTAACAAGCTTACGTGACTGTTTTGCATAACAATGGCTCTATTTCTATTAGATTCATTGAGAAATATTAATGCCCTTGGCGCTAGATGATTAAATCACGGCTTCAACGATGTTTTTACTATCACGAGTGAAGCATTCGCGGTGGATGGGCGGAGCAAGCATAAGCACAAATGCTGCGTTTTCATTGGTTAACAGAAACCTGTCAATCAATAATCAACCTACATTCACCACGTGGCCTCTCGACTATTGTTTTGACTACAGGCAGTCTATATTAAAATGTTTTGAGATACATTTGGGTTGCAATTTGCTTTGTACAGATGTAAACCTGTGCACAGAACCAATGTTTCATTGTGCTAGCCAGCCATAATATTAAAGATGTTTAAAATTATCCAAATAACTTATCCTGGGAGTAGAATGGAGCACAGAGTCTGAGCACATTTTTTTATAATTGTTAAAAATGATGAAAAATTAGCTATTTCTGTTTCAACCAAAGTTTTCCAAGCTGGACGACAGCTGTTGAGCTCAGTTTGAAGATAAGAAAATATAAATATATTGCCATGACTGTACTGTTACAGCGTTGTGAGGCGGTTAAGTTATTATACTATTACAAACGAAACACAAACTCAAACTGTACGATGACCAAGACAAGACTGTTCTTTATTATCAAACAATAATCATTATATAGAGGTGACAGGCCAGTGCATAACAATAGCGGCCAATCAGAGCTGTAGGAGAGAAAGGCATTAGCATTTGAATACGCTTTATAGGATACTACATGTAAGATGCTTTGAATGTCATCAAATGCCTAAATGACAAACAATGGAATGGAGCTAAATAGTGTCCTAAAAGAAAGGAAAAAATTAATAACCTGGACAAACGTTCATTCATTCTATATCATAATGTAGTTACGGCTTTTAAGTGAATTATTTGGAAGGACTTCGGCTTTCAGATTTAAACCAAGTTTCAAACATTAATCCTACCTGCCTTTTAGATTTAACCTTCAACACACATTTAAAGCATTCCTCTTTTCATTTTAATCATTAATTCGTTCGAATTTCATTGTAAATCTTCCAAATATCTGCCCTTAATAAGAAAACTTTAAAATTGGCCTGACAGATTTCAAACTCTCGTCATACAATGACAACCTGTCACATGGTCCGCAGAACGTCCGAGAATTTCCTCAATAGCTGGACAATTTGATGACGATGTAACTCTCGCATCACATGACTGCAGGGTTTTCAAAAGTCTGTTGATACAGAATAGTTATCACACCCTTTTAATGGTGGTTTAATGTGTGGCTCTTCCTGACCGACAAGTAAGTAACCCAGGAAAGAGACACATGAGTGTGGCTAATCATAATAATCTACATAAAGTGGCATGAGCTGCCAAAATGTTGATATTTTGACGTTAAAACAGAATGTTGAAATTATTGACTATTTTTCTCAAGACGTATAATTCAGAAGCTTTTTAGTGCTTCTAGTCTCAAATATGTACGATAAAGTATTATTTTGGACTAACTTTGGCTTAGAATGTTATTTAAAATTTAAATTATTTATTTAAATTTTGTTTACTTTTCGAACACTATTCCGGTTCGTATAAGCCACCTAGTGTATGGATTTTCCTCATTCCAACGCTAATCATTCAGTTTTTCGATGGCCTCCAAAGCCTCTGTCGTGATAATCAGAAATTATGAAAAAAGTGTGAATTTTGGCAGCTCATGCCACTTTAAGTCAACTAATATTGGTATGATACACAGGACCCATGGAAATAGGCAGTACCTTAGCAATTTCCACAGTTTCACAGATTATGCGAACTTAGGAATGGATATATCAATTATATTTTTTTTGTGGTGAAAATCTAACTGTGATATTTGACCATACTCAATAGCTCTCGTTAAAACGTTTTGGCTAATTGTGATATGTACTTTGGAACATTGTATCGAGCAGGCGTATCGCAGACCAGACATGCAATTTCAGAGGTAGTGGTTGAAAAAGTCAAATAAAAAAAATAAAGATTGCCCTTTGTGTACTAAAATTCTAATCTAGATATTAATCTTAGTGGCATAAATTTTTATCACTGGAATTTAAACCATACAAAACAAAAAGGTTGGGTCAAACTGACTTCAGACATCATACATTGCTGATTTAACGACCATACTACTTTAGCCAAAATGCAGAATATAATTATTTCAGGTTATTTGATAGAAAGGTTGCACACAGCATCAACAGCGAATTATAAAAAAAATTCGCAGTTTTTTTATGGAGTATTTATATAACAGAAAAGGACAAAGTGCAGTTTGCATTGACAAGTGATAACAAATATATCAAAAAGAGTAACGGCCCAGAAAAAGCAAACAGCTTTATTCAGGCTTAAGATGAATGTAAACAAACAGACAATGCCAGGGATTAGGGGACTCTCTAAAAGTGGAGAGCTTTCCTGAACCTTAAAATGAGGCTATATTTACTCTTTCTTAACGCACATTTTGTTTCTTTAGAAAAAAATTCTTAATTGTTTCTAAAAATAGCTTAAAGACGACGAAAATAGAATTTAAGTGCAGTTTTACTGAATGGAAATATTTATCCCAAAATTAACTGCATCAGCAATTCTTCAAAGAAATGTCTCCAAAACTTAATTTTAGGCAACCATATAAGTGGCATGAGATGCCAAAATTTAATTAAAATAGATAAAAGTTTAGTAAACAAAATATTGAAATAGTTTGATTTTTAGTTTTCTGTTTTGTTAGGATTCAAAATTGAAGCAATGTACTTGACAGGTTTTATGAACTCTTACACACAGGCCTATGGTTGTAGAAGTGACGATATCATTTTTCTTGATGTTACCCCCAATGTGTCTATTTGAAATTTGAATGAAAATCTTTATAAAGGCATCAGCATTTATGTGGAAAGTTGTACCTCTTAATTTGTTCTCATTGGAGAATTTGGGAATTCAAGACAATATGTAAAAAAAAAAAAATATGTCCATATTTATATTCCAAAACCTGTTATAAGCACTTATGTAACTTTCCGAAACTTTCTTTTATAAAGAAAAAAAATTTTGATGGTCGCTTAGATCATTTTACTCAACACAAGTTTCAAACACATGCGGAAAAGTTTTTGAAGAAGTTTTAAGTACACTGGTAAGTACATATGCCTTGATAACAAAGGGGGGAAATAAAGTTCATTGCCTATACAATTTCTAGAGATTTTCAGAAACGAAAGACACATTTGTTGTTGTTGTGATTTTGATTTAAGGCAGTTAAGGTTTAAAAGCCAAGGTCACTTGGATAGGCTTTCAGCAATTATTTTAAGGCTTAAGAATTTCGACCCGATTAAAAACGCTACAAGGTATGCATTACGAAGTCAAGGTTACAAGTTTTCAAATTACGTTACATTGACCTTGTTACAATACCAAAAAAGCGAACAAAAAGTTACTTGGTGCAAAATAAACCAGTTTTGTAAAGAGAGAGAAAAAGTTAATTTTTTTTTGTATCCTTATTGCAAAAATTAAATAAAAAAAATTAAGAAAGTCTAAGTGACATGAGCTGCCAAAATGTGCATGGAATTTATCAGTTATTATCACTTAGTGAAAATAAATAATAATAAAAAAGAATTTGATTGTGGATTAAATTTGTAAATTTACCAAGTGTTGAAACTATTTTTAAAACTCCAATCAATCAAATCCTTTTGGCCACTCTGGTGGGATGTTTTTCAATTTTATCAATTGCTCATCATAACATTCAGCACATTTGTGAAAAAAAAACAAAGTTGTCCTTGAGGAGGAGGGTCCTATTTTACCCCCCTCATACTGAGACGTAATATTACCCTAACTGGGTCAAGGTGACCATTCATCAATCTAGAATTTCTAAAGCTTTTCATTCAGAAAACGGCCTTGGATTTAGTTTTACAGGTATAAAGTATCTGTCTAAATTGGTAATTTTCAGTAGATAAGTTTACCTATATGGAATACAAACTCTGTCTGACCTGGTTTCCGTACGAACTTTCAGGTGAATAAACTCATTAGTTCATCCAGGGGGGGGGGGGAGGGGAGGGTCGGTCAAGGGATTTAGATATAAACTTGCCCTTGCCTGTTTTCAATTTTAGGTTAATTGTAACATGTATCAGTATAGGTCAATCTCTCAAACAAAGTTGGGGGGGGGGGGGGGGGGGAGGGGGCGGTCAATGGATTTAGATAATAAACTTGCCCTTACCTATTTTCAATTTTAGGTTAATTGATATCAGTATAGGTCAATCTCTCAAACAAAGTGGTCATTAGATTGTGATCGAACGACCAGGAACCTAAAATGACCTACAACAATTAATTTCTAATTAATTAATTTCTACCTTGAAGATACCAAAATGTTGACGGTGTTATGTCTTATCCTTGACCCCCACCATCACTATATTACTAACTGAACAGCCATGTTAGTGAAATATAAAAAGATTGAGTATCGTATAACAGCACAAACCAACGCTTTATAAGTGACATTATCCCACTGAATACTTCCTTTCAATTGGTTCAAACCAGTCACATGGGTGTCCTCCCCCAATAAACTTGGCAACATCACCTTATAAGTGACACAGCTGGATGCCCTCCTCCAATAAACCTGGCAACATCACCTTATAAGTGACACAGCTGGATGCCCTCCTCCAATAAACCTGGCAACATCACCTCATAAGTGACACAGCTGGGTGTCCCCCCCCAATAAACCTGGCAACATCACCTCATAAGTGACACAGCTGGGTGTCCTCCCCAATAAACCTGGCAACATCACCTCATAAGTGACACAGATGGGTGTCCTCCCCCAATAAACCTGGCAACATCACCTTATAAGTGACACAGCTGGGTGTCCTCTCCCAATAAACCTGGCAACATCACCTTATAAGTGACACAGTTGGATGTCCTCCCCCAATAAACCTGGCAACATCACCTCATAAGTGACACAGATGGGTGTCCTCCCCCAATAAACCTGGCAACATCACCTCATAAGTGACACAGCTGGGTGTCCCCCCCCCCCAATAAACTTGGCAACATCACCTTATAAGTGACACAGCTAGGTGTCCTCCCCAATAAACCTGGCAACATCACCTCATAAGTGACACAGCTGGGTGTCCTCCCCCAATAAACCTGGCAACATCACCTCATAAGTGACACAGCTGAGTGTCCTCCCCCAATAAACCTGGCAACATCACCTCATAAGTGACACAGCTGGATGTCCTCCCCCAATAAACCTGGCAACATCACCTCATAAGTGACACAGCTGAGTGTCCCTCCCCCAATAAACCTGGCAACATCACCTTATAAGTGACACAGCTGGGTGTCCTCTCCCAATAAACCTGGCAACATCACCTTATAAGTGACACAGCTGAGTGTCCTCTCCCAATAAACCTGGCAACATCACCTTATAAGTGACACAGCTGGATGTCCTCCCCCAATAAACCTGGCAACATCACCTCATAAGTGACACAGCTGAGTGTCCCTCCCCCAATAAACCTGGCAATATCACCTTATAAGTGACACAGCTGGGTGTCCTCTCCCAATAAACCTGGCAACATCACCTTATAAGTGACACAGCTGGGTGTCCTCCCCAATAAACCTGGCAACATCACATCATAAGTGACACAGCTGGATGTCCTCTCCCAATAAACCTGGCAACATCACCTTATAAGTGACACAGCTGGGTGTCCTCTCCCAATAAACCTGGCAACATCACCTTATAAGTGACACAGCTGGGTGTCCTCCCCCAATAAACCTGGCAACATCACCTCATAAGTGACACAGCTGGGTGTCCTCTCCCAATAAACCTGGCAACATCACCTTATAAGTGACACAGCTGGGTGTCCTCCCCAATAAACCTGGCAACATCACATCATAAGTGACACAGCTGGGTGTCCTCTCCCAATAAACCTGGCAACATCACCTTATAAGTGGCACAGATGGGTGTCCTCCCCCAATAAACCTGGCAACATCACCTCATAAGTGACACAGCTGAGTGTCCCTCCCCCAATAAACCTGGCAATATCACCTTATAAGTGACACAGCTGGGTGTCCTCTCCCAATAAACCTGGCAACATCACCTTATAAGTGACACAGCTGGGTGTCCTCCCCAATAAACCTGGCAACATCACATCATAAGTGACACAGCTGGATGTCCTCTCCCAATAAACCTGGCAACATCACCTTATAAGTGACACAGCTGGGTGTCCTCCCCCAATAAACCTGGCAACATCACCTCATAAGTGACACAGCTGGGTGTCCTCTCCCAATAAACCTGGCAACATCACCTTATAAGTGACACAGCTGGGTGTCCTCCCCAATAAACTTGGCAACATCACATCATAAGTGACACAGCTGGGTGTCCTCTCCCAATAAACCTGGCAACATCACCTTATAAGTGACACAGCTGGGTCTCCTCCCCAATAAACATGGCAACATCACCTCATAAGTGACACAGCTGGGTCTCCTCCCCAATAAACATGGCAACATCACCTCATAAGTGACACAGCTGGGTGTCCTCCCCCAATAAACCTGGCAACATCACCTCATAAGTGACACAGCTGGGTGTCCTCCCCCAATAAACCTGGCAACATCCCCTTATAAGTGACACAGCTGGGTGTCCTCCCCAATAAACCTGGCAACATCACATCATAAGTGACACAGCTGGGTGTCCTCTCCCAATAAACCTGGCAATATCACCTTATAAGTGACACAGCTGGGTCTCCTCCCCAATAAACATGGCAACATCACCTCATAAGTGACACAGCTGGGTCTCCTCCCCAATAAACATGGCAACATCACCTCATAAGTGACACAGCTGGGTGTCCTCCCCCAATAAACCTGGCAACATCACCTTATAAGTTACACAGCTGGGTGTCCTCCCCAATAAACCTGGCAACATCACATCATAAGTGACACAGCTGGGTGTCCTCTCCCAATAAACCTGGCAACATCACATCATAAGTGACACAGCTGGATGTCCTCTCCCAATAAACCTGGCAACATCACCTTATAAGTGACACAGCTGGGTGTCCTCCCCCAATAAACCTGGCAACATCACCTCATAAGTGACACAGCTGGGTGTCCTCTCCCAATAAACCTGGCAACATCACCTTATAAGTTACACAGCTGGGTGTCCTCCCCAATAAACCTGGCAACATCACATCATAAGTGACACAGCTGGATGTCCTCTCCCAATAAACCTGGCAACATCACCTTATAAGTTACACAGCTGGGTGTCCTCCCCAATAAACCTGGCAACATCACATCATAAGTGACACAGCTGGGTGTCCTCTCCCAATAAACCTGGCAACATCACCTCATAAGTGACACAGCTGGGTGTCCTCACCCAATAAACCTGGCAACATCACCTCATAAGTGACACAGCTGGGTGTCCTCTCCCAATAAACTTGGCAACATCACCTCATAAGTGACATAGCTGGGGGTCCTCTCCCAATAAACCTGGCAACATCACTTCATAAGTGACACAGCTGAATGATTATTTCACTTAGATGACGGCGTTTCCAGGTTAAGTGGGAGGGGGACCTTGCTCAGTGGATTACATGCACCCTGAGATGTGTAGACTACCTGGCACCTCCTCCACATAGCTGATCAAGTGAAAATTCAACAAAAATGTTTATTTAGTCTTGAGTGAGACCCTGCATCAATGGAAGCCCCGTGTCATACAGAAGCAGGAGGTATAAAGTTATAAAATAATATCTGAGCAAAATTTGAGTTTATTTAAATTAATAAAATGATAAATCAAAATAAGGGTATTAAAAAAGTCTACATGTATTAATATATATATGTTTTTACTTTCAACAAATAATTTGTATTTTGTCAATTTATAGTGGTTAAACTATAGTCTTTGAGGTGTCCTAAACCATGTATAGGTTTGGTTTGTTACAACAATTTATGGGGTATAAAGGTCTATTAAAATGATATACCTCTTTTTAATATAATTAGAAACTTGTCTCCATGGTTATTTTAGACAAGAAGATTTTCCCTGTGCCTGTGTGTTTTAGTGTCAGATCATAAATATAAATAACTGACCTATCACAAATATGGTTTGTGTTGTGAACTGAACTTAAGGGAAACAGACACATGTTAAACTTTCTTCACATTTATGAATTGAACGACCTGATAATTTATCTCTAAAGTTGGTCAGCCACAAAAGTTTTAAAGCTCCTGTTTTACTAATCTCTAATCTCCTGATCTGTTGACAGATAGGGGGCACAACAGCCATAGATTGCCTTATTTCATACAAACACCCCCTCCCCCTTTCTACCTTTTTGTCTCATCCCTGTTGTAGATTTCTTGAAAGGCAGCCATTGGACGGCTTGTGAAGTAAAAATAAATTCCATTGGTCGATTCTTGTTTTTCTGACTGAATTTCAGTTATCTACTAGTTTATAAAATGAAAATTCTGTAATACTTTGGTATTTCGTCTTTAAGCTTGCCAGTTGCTGAGCTTTTTTTGACGCATTTCACAATTGGACTTTTGACATTTAAGGAAATAGAAGGTAAATTCCTACATGATTTTTTACGCCTTGTTTTCTGCAAATTCTTTGCTAAGTCGTTGAACTTTAAAGTTTGAAAGCAACACCTTAAATCTTTATAAAAACAGTTGTAACTTGTTTATGTTATATTAATGGGAAACGTGAAGTGATTTTTAACCACTAGGTCGGCACATACTTTTTAACTCTTCCTAACTACAAATTGGGATTTATCCTGAATTTTAATCTCAAAACTATCCCTTCGAGGCTATTTTTAACCCAGGTAAGTTATTCTATATAAAAAAACTTGTGCTTATTTTGGTTTTAGATAGTCATTAATTAATACATTGTTGCATACATTATATAATTTTATGAGCACTAAAACACCCTGGTACAGGGAAAATCTTCTTGTCTAAAATAACCATGGAGACAAGTTTCTAATTGTGTTAAAAAGAGGTATATCATTCAGACCTTTATACCCCATAAATTGTTTTAACAAACTAAACCTATGATATTTCATTATGTTGACGACTGACAGGAGTAGAAATTTCTGGAACACTTTGTAATACATTGACAATGCTTACGCATCTTAAGCTATGGCAAGAATATCACGATTTATATGATGTATTTACTAGAAAGTTACTCTTTAGATATTCGAATTCCCACTGATAAGTCTAGCGTAATATAGCAACGTAAGCCCTCCGAGGAATGACTTCATGTCTTAACTCCTGACGATGGTTTGATCTAATAAACCGAAATATTCAGTTAAACATGAAGTCTTTGTCATTCCTCGGAGTGCTTACGTTGCTCTATTACTCCTTAGATCTAAGAAATTAGAATAATTAAAATTGTTGATCAAAAGGTTTACGACATGTATTTTTGTCTTCTGAATTATCTGTCTCTCGAAATAAAACAACGTATTTTTGTTCTCTCGAAAATAAGAATAAATATTTATAATTTATATATACTGATTATTTTTAAAAAAATATTTAAAAGTAATGGAGTTAGAATTCATCCCTGTCTCACTCCTTCAAATATATTTGTTTGGCGTGGGTTTAATGGAATGATTGTTTAAAGTGGCATGAGCTGCCAAAATTCACACTTTTTTCTTAATTTCTGATCGTCATTACAGTAATAGGCTTTGTAGGCCATCGAAAAACTAAATGATTGGGGTTGGAATGAGGAAAATCTATACAGTATGTGACCTGTACGAACCAAAAACGTGTTCGAAAAGTAAACAAAATTTAAATAACCGACACGACCATTCATTCATTCTAAACCATAACTAGTTCAAAACAGTACTTCATCACACATTCTTGAGACCAGAAGCACTAAAAAGCTTCTGAATTAATCGTCTTGAGAACAATAGAAAATAATTTCAACATTCTGTTTTAATATCAAAATATCAACATTTTGGCAGCTCATGCCACTTTAATGGCTTCATAGGAGGGATAAGTGGCGCATGACAGATAATCTGCACTGACAAGTACAGGTGTGCAGTCATGTGTGTCATTACAAAGGGTTTAACTTAACGGTCACTTCAAACAATATCCTTCTTCCAGACATTATGTTTTTCCACTAAAACCATTAAGCTTTCAGCCTATTTTTGTAATTGCCAAAAATGTGACCTGATTTGTTTGTAAAATTCTATCTAATAATTATATCTTATTCAGTTAAATTTTTTTTTTACCCTTCCTGATCACTTGAATTCATGGTATCACTTTAGATAATAATTTAAAAAGAAAGAATTCAAAGTTATATTATAGATTATTTGTGTTATTATTTTTATTAATAAGATAGGATACTTAATTCTATTTTATTGTATTAGTTATCTGAAAACTAAGCCGTAAGGGGATGGAGCAATTTTTAGATTGATTGATTGGTGTTTTACGCCGTGGTCAAGATTATTTCACTTATATGGCGGCGTTGGCAGTTTTATTGTGGGAGGAAATTGGGCTCTATGCCCAAAGGAAACCCACGACCTTCCTGTGGTAACTGGCAACCATCCCATGTTCAAGTGAAAACCCAGTCAGAAAATTTTTCATTTTTTGGGGACTGAGTGGGATTTGAACCCGCAACCCATTGGTGGCAAATATTAGATAACTCAGTTAGTGGGACCTATATATACAGAAAATCTGGGTTTACTTGTGCTCTTGTAAGCATGTAACCCATGTACCTTTATATATCTGTTTTCTTGTATTATATTCCTGATGATGGCTGCGTAGATCTGCCGAAATATGGAATATCATTCAACTATGGCTTCAGTTTTCGAAGTGGTATTTCTTTTGCTTTATATATTAATGATCACTAAAACACACGGGCACAGGGAAAATCTTCTTGTCTAAAATAACCATGGAGACAAGTTTCTAATTGTGTTGAAAACAGGTATATCATTGAGACCTTTATACCCCATAAATTGTTGTAACAAACCAAACCTATGATATTTCATTAGGTTGACGACTGACAGGAGCTTAGCCTTGGTCAGTAGAATTTGCTTTATATAATATACCTCTGTGTTGGTACGTCCCTTAGTGCTTTTGTACTGAGAGTTTTGAGAGGTTAGGAATATGGGTTTATAGAGGGTTGTTGGAGGTGTCTGGATGATACTGAGATGTGTGGAAAGTGTTTCAGCAGATGAGTACCCAAACATCAGTATACAGAGTACCATAACAAAGTATCTATGACCTACTGTAAACACTCTAAAAATCCCATAAATATCCAGTTAGGAATGTATTCAATATCACAATTCACAACCTACCATTAACACTCTAAAGACACGTAAATATCCAGTTAGGAATGTATTCAATACAACAATTCACAACCTACCTTTAACACTCTAAAGACACGTAAATATCCAGTTAGGAATATATTCAATCTCACAATTCACAACCTACCTTAAACACTCTAAAAATCCCATAAATATCCAGTTAGGAATATATTCAATCTCACAATTCACAACCTACCTTAAACATTCTAAAAATCCCATAAATATCCAGTTAGGAATATATTCAATCTCACAATTCACAACCTACCTTAAACACTCTAAAAATCCCATAAATATCCAGTTAGGAATATATTCAATCTCACAATTCACAACCTACCTTAAACATTCTAAAAATCCCATAAATATCCAGTTAGGAATATATTCAATCTCACAATTCACAACCTACCTTAAACACTCTAAAAATCCCATAAATATCCAGTTAGGAATATATTCAATCTCACAATTCACAACCTACCTTAAACACTCTAAAAATCCCATAAATATCCAGTTAGGAATATATTCAATCTCACAATTCACAACCTACCTTAAACACTCTAAAAATCCCATAAATATCCAGTTAGGAATATATTCAATCTCACAATTCACAACCTACCTTAAACACTCTAAAAATCCCATAAATATCCAGTTAGGAATATATTCAATCTCACAATTCACAACCTACCTTAAACACTCTAAAAACACATCTTGATTAAATGAAGAATTTTATACTCGTCCCTCACGATTCACAATGCTGCAGAGAAATCATATTTCAATAGCTTTAAAATTGTCACAGATATTGAGAATGTTGGATATGTACATGTATTCAAAGTAAACCATTGTCATGGTTATCTATGCCTGGTTTCCTCCCCCACTAAACCTGGTAACGCCGCCATATAAGTGAAATAATCTTGAGTGTGGCGTAAAACATCAATCAATCTATCTAAATTCCATTGAAAGATTTAATAGAGATTCGGCCATCTAAGACATTAACAAACTCAACCAATCAGAGAAGGCATGTAAATTAACGTTCTACATGTATGTAAGAACTACATTAAAACGTTCTCACCCAATAAACCAAGAAGTTGTTATCCAGGTGTAATTCTTCACCCTAATGGGAACTTTATAGACTGGATAATAGATATCTGGATAATACACAAGGATACATGCGTTCGTCTGAAATATGGATAAAGGGGTAGACAGAGTATGAATTTTCCGTTATGTTTTGTCTTCTTAAATTTTCGATTACATTGTTGGCATATTTTAGATGTTGTTTCTCAGTTGATAAATTTACAAAAGTGATATAAATTCCACAACTGTGAATATTGATGAAGGTGTCTTTATTGAGTTGGCATACATGTAATGACGGGCTCTAAATTAGTATCTGCCTATTGGCTAGTGAATTTTGTGTTCAGGTCAGTTATAATAAGTCTGTATGCAGACGGTCACCTGGTACTATTTCCTTTAACGAGGGCAGAACGGGCAAGGGGTGGATAAGGTAAAACGGGAACATCAGCCAGGATTTTCATGAAACTGAGTCTGAGAGCAAAGGTCAAACTGACCTGCGTTGCTTACTGGGGTACTACCAGACAGGTGCTCAAGGAATGTACAGAGGTAATATTCCAAGATATATGTGTTTTTCTTCAGTATTCATTCAGCAAAGATAAGGTCAACAGAGCAAAGGTAAAAGGTCAAGGTTTTTGTTGAGCAGTTTCTTTATCATGCCCAAAGTAGGCCTATTGAGAAAAAATTTTGAGTGCAGTTTGATGAATCTGATACATGGTGTGGGGGTGGTGGTCAGTTACCTGACCAACAGAAGATCAAGTGTAATGCTGTGTTTCCTCCTACATTGTTTCCTCATCTTGTCTCCTTCTGACGTTTTCTCCTGTATTTTTTTTCCTCCTAACTTGTTTCCTCTTGACTTGTTTCCCGCTGTTTTGTTTCCTCCTGTCTCATCGCCCGGAGGAAAACCCCGACCTTCAGCAAGTACCTGCCAACTCTTCCATGTATGGTGACCAAGTGAAAAATGGCACTCAGAAATTTTTCAATTTTTATTTGGTCTGAGTGTGATTCAAACCCGCACCTCATGATGAAAGGTCTGTGTGGGACTGAGGGACAACCACTGGACCATCGAGGCCCCATACCCTGAGAGAAGCCACTTGTCATATTTTTCTTTGCCTGACTTTTTAAAAATGTTCCCACTAACTTCATGATACTGATTTTAGTGTTTTTTCAATTCCTTGCTGTGATTTCCTTGCTGTGGTTTAGAATCTTAAGCTGTCCTAATTAAATAAAATGTTGTTTGTCCTGGAATGATGACCAGCAGCTGGTCAGAGGTTTATCGTAGTCCGATTATAGAATGATAGATCATATAATTATTTGTTTTGTACTCTCCTTTTTGCGATAATTTGCTACGAGAAATGAACAACCTGTCGTTGAAATTTCTCTATAGTACAGAGATAAGTTAATCTCGTGACTTTAGTCGACCTGAAATTGATAAGACTTTAGTATAAAAAGGTTTTATTTCCTTCAATAAGATTCCTTATTTTTCTCATAACGGAGAACTGTCTCGGCCAACGAATTCTTTGATACATTTTACAACCGCATGTCTAAGGCAAGTTGATTTCCATAATTTAAAAATATTTAGCAAATAATCTTCGACAGGCATATCTGTCTGAAACTTTCATTTCCTATGTTTTGATTGGACCAATTTTTACTAGATTAATACTTTTTAAGTAGGCATTGTGTTGAAAAATGCTTATGACCTCAAGCCAAACAGAATGAGGTAGCCATATTGAATTATGTAATTTTCTGTCTGCTTCAAATTTTAATTGAATCTTAACATTATTGACAGAATCAATACACTATAGTTAGTCATTGTTTGATTTCACCAATGGGTCGCGGGTTCGAATCCAACTCAGTCCAAAAATTGGAAAATTTTCTGACTGGGTTTTCACTCGAACGACCTATGTGAAATGGTTGCCAGTTACCAGCCGAAGGTTGTGGGTTTCCTCCGGGCACAGAGCCCTCCTCCCACAATAAAACTGGCAACGCCGCCATATAAGTGAAATAATCTTGAGCGCGGCGTAAAACACCAGACAATCAATCAATCATTGTTTGAAAAATTTTATACGTGACATTATGTGTTACATTATACTACAGTCTCATGTGTTAGTAAGGCAGCCATATTGTATTATAAAATTTTTCCTGATCTATTCTTAACGTTTTCATGGTAAACCTATCAACCTTATTGGCAGACACATAAACGATCAGTGATATTATTTGTTACATTAATATGGTTTAGCTTGTGCTGTCTCAATGAAATTTTCTCTATATTTGGTTGCAACATTGAGTGCACCATTCCACCCCTACCCAACCCCACCCCCACCCCTTGCCTCTCTTGCTTCACTTCTGCTCATACCACTTAAGATCTTGGAGACCAGACCTTTGTTCATTGACCTACCATAATCAATATTTGTCATAGTATATTCATACTGGTTTTAGCTCTGCAGTTAAATTCCATTCAACTTGTAGCAGCTGTCACATGGTTTAACGTGATTAAATCTTTTTTGTTTGTCTGTTATTTTTTTGCCAAGAAATACTTTTGGACGACAGACGAATCTGTACCTTTTAATTTTTGTTATCAAGAAACTTGTGCTCAGAAAGAATAATAAAGTCGGTACTCGTAGTACTTCTTGCAGCTGTCGACAAATCTCTCTCCCACGTATCCTCTCGTTAGTGACCAGGTGAAAATCCAGGTGTGGTTTCACTAGTGAAGCCACCAGTGACAGATAACACATTGATCTACTGATAAACCGTACTATCAATATAAACATGGGTCTTTCATTCCGGCTTTATTACCATATAATGTATATTACCTCTAACCGTTTTCTGTCTAGCTACATTGTGGTATTTTCAGCCGTTACCGTTCATATTGTATTTTTTTTTCCCGCTGATGTAAAATTGTGTAAAAAAAATGTATAAATCCATATTTGTTTCTCATCCTGCTACTATCATTTGCCATTTTTTTATATACTATTCAGTGAAATAAACAAACAACAACAAATACAAAAACTGCAAGTAAGAACTGTTTGAAAATATTTTATAGTCTTCCAGTTAACGAAAGAAAAAAAAATAGTAGATTTCTGTGAAGAACGCAAGCTTTAGATACTTAAAGCTATCGATGTGACTGACAGTTACAGTTATATTTGACAATGACATTGGTAAGCAGCCCGTGGTGGAAGCTTGACAGGATCGATATACCTTGTGCTGACGGCTTCTAAATTCAAGCTGGTTGATGGTAAATTTGTAAAATATTTAATTGAAATTAACTTTTTTTTCTGACTTTAAAGGGGTGAAAAAATTTTCTATTTAAAGTGGCGTGAGCTGCCAAAATGTTGATATTTTGACGTAAAAACAGAATGTTTAAATTATTGGCTATTTTTCTCAGGACGTATAATTCAGAAGCTTTTTAGTGCTTCTAGTTTCGAGAATAAACGATAAAATATTGTTTTGAACTAACTTTGGCTTAGAATGAATGAATGGTCATCCCGGTTATTTAAATTTTGTTAACTTTTCGAACACGTTTTCGGTTCGTACAGGCCACATACTGTATAGATTTTCCTCATTCCAACGCCAATCATTTAGTTTTTCGGTGACTTTCAAATCCTCTTAATACTGTAGTGACGATCAGAAATTATTAAAAAAGTGTGAATTTTGGCAGCTCATGCCACTTTAAAGGGAAGGTAAACTTGAAGTCTATTCTAAGATCAATGGTCTTTCTCCCCTGGTCGCCTCAGTATCCCCTGAGAACACTGAGAACATACAATGAGAATATACTTATTAACTTAAAGTGGAATGAGCTGTCGAAATTCATAAGTTCTGGTTGTCAAGACAATATTTAAAGAAAGTGTGAAGTTTATAAAAAAACTAAAGGATTGACATTGGAATAAGGAAAATGCATACAGTTTGAGTCTATACAAACTAAAATAGTGTTTAAAATGTAAACAAAATTTAAATAACTGCGATGAACTGTTGATTATTTTAGGTCAAAATACTACTTTATCGATAAATTCTCGACACTAGAAGCATAAAACAGTGTTTAGTTTGTAATTCCCGAGAAAAATAGCTGATATTTTCACAATTTTGCTTTTTGTAATAAAATCAATATTTTGGGAAGCTTTTATGCCATTTGAAGTATTCTATATATTTTTGAACATCAGATCCCCCCTCCACCCCCCACCCTCGTACAGTTTAAATCAACAACCCCCCCCCCCCCCCCCCCCCCCCCCCAATATTTTATTGTATGTAGGCCTATTGTCAAGTTTCACATTCTCTCCCGATTGCAATCTAATGTTATCGTTATTTACGAATTAAATAACCATGTTCTTCTCTGAACGATATTCTGTTGATCCGACGGATCGTTTTTCACAATAAAAAATCTACAATTGATGCGCGACGCCGAAAGTCTAATAAGTACAATTAACATCGACAGCTGTTATCATATGACTTAGTTGAAAACTTGACTGCGGAAAACGCAGTGAACTACCGTACCCTAAATATAAACTGACCTATTTTTGTTGAACAGGTGAGGATACCAGGTAGCATTAGGCATTCCGGGGGCTGATATTCCTTACACGGCTCCAAGAGACGCAGACTCGCCATGGAATACACCAGCGATCAGTTATGGATGGTCATCGTGGGCTTTATTGTCGCCTTTGTCTTGGCGTTTGGAATTGGCGCTAACGATGTAGCGAATTCATTTGGGACGTCGGTAGGCGCTAAAGTTCTCACCCTGATTCAAGCCTGTATCTTAGCCAGTATTTTTGAAATTCTGGGAGCTGTTTTATTAGGTATTTTAACGATTTCTCTTTTCAATTTGAATCGTAGGAATTTGTCTATAATTCTGTCTAAAATATGAAACATTTATAAAATACCTACAAAAGAAATTCAATATTATATTGATGATTTTTTTAATAATGTAAAAAATGTTTTAATATTGATCCAAAGAGATGTTTGGAGCCACGCAGGCTTACCATCAATGTCCATATTCTTATTGACCTCATTGTCAATACTAAACCTGGCAATGTCGCCATATGTCACCGTATAACTGAAATAATCTTGAGTATGGTGTAAAACAGAAAAACATATAGGACAATTACTGGTTAAAGCTTCTTGAGCTGCCAAAATTCACGCTTTTTTTCATAAATTCTGATTATCAAGATCATTGCCTTCATCTATTCTTTGGAATGAGGAAAATCCATACAGTCTTCAGCCTGTCAGCCTAAGAACATAACTAGTGTCCGAAAAGTAAACAAAATTTATAAAACCGGGCCGCACATTTTTGGGGGTTAGTTTAAAACACTATTTTAACGTAATTCTTGAGTAGCATTGAAAGTTTCTAATTTATATTTCTCAAGGTAACGGAAAAACAAAAAATTAGCTGAAAGTTATCAGCACTTTCAGTTCAGAAGCTCATGCCACTGTAAGTGTTTTGTAGAAATACATATTGAATAACTAGTCTTACATGCAGCTCATGCCACTTTAAGTGTTTTGTAGAAATACATATTGAATAACTTGTCTAACATACATGCCACTTTAAGTGTTTTGTAGAAATACATATTGAATAACTAGACTTACATGCAGCTCATGCCACTTTAACTTTAAGTGTTTTGTAGAAATACATATTGAATAACTTGTCTAACATACATGCCACTTTAAGTGTTTTGTAGAAATACATATTGAATAACTTGTCTTACATACATGTTCATGCCACTTTAAGTGTTTTGTAGAAATACATATTGAATAACTAGTCTAACATACATGCTCATGCCACTTTAAGTGTTTTGTAAAAATACATATTGAATAACTTGTCTAGCATACATGCTCATGCCACTTTAAGTGTTTTGTAAAAATACATATTGAATAACTTGTCTTACATACATGCTCATGCCACTGTAAGTGTTTTGTAGAAATACATATTGAATAACTTGTCTTACATACATGCTCATGCCACTTTAAGTGTTTTGTAAAAATACATATTGAATAACTTGTCTTACATACATGCTCATGCCACTTTAAGTGTTTTGTAAAAATACATATTGAATAACTTGTCTTACATACATGCTCATGCCACTTTAAGTGTTTTGTAAAAAATACATATTGAATAACTTGTCTTACAAACATGCTCATGTCACTTTAAGTGTTTTGTAAAAATACATATTGAATAACTTGTCTTACATACATGCTCATGCCACTTTAAGTGTTTTGTAAAAATACATATTGAATAACTTGTCTTACAAACATGCTCATGC
Source organism: Lepidochitona cinerea (assembly GCA_963971465.1). Taxonomy (NCBI): domain Eukaryota; kingdom Metazoa; phylum Mollusca; class Polyplacophora; order Chitonida; family Tonicellidae; genus Lepidochitona; species Lepidochitona cinerea. The sequence goes on from OZ020565.1 coordinate 6,071,342, forward strand.
CACTTTAAGTGTTTTGTAAAAATACATATTGAATAACTTGTCTTACAAACATGCTCATGCCACTTTAAGTGTTTTGAAAAAATACATATTGAATAACTTGTCTTACAAACATGCTCATGCCACTGTAAGTGTTTTGTAAAAATACATATTGAATAACTTGTCTTACAAACATGCTCATGTCACTTTAAGTGTTTTGTAAAAATACATATTGAATAACTTGTCTTACAAACATGCTCATGCCACTTTAAGTGTTTTGTAAAAATACATATTGAATAACTTGTCTTACAAACATGCTCATGCCACTTTAAGTGTTTTGAAAAAATACATATTGAATAACTTGTCTTACAAACATGCTCATGTCACTTTAAGTGTTTTGTAAAAATACATATTGAATAACTTGTCTTACATACATGCTCATGCCACTTTAAGTGTTTTGTAAAAATACATATTGAATAACTTGTCTTACATACATGCTCATGCCACTTTAAGTGTTTTGTAAAAATACATATTGAATAACTTGTCTTACATACATGCTCATGCCACTTTAAGTGTTTTGTAAAAATACATATTGAATAACTTGTCTTACATACACGTAAATGTAAAATGTTCTGATTGGATAACAGGTTCTAAAGTATCGGATACAATACGGAAAGGTATTATAGACGTGTCACCGTATAACGGAACAGAAGAAGTGTTGATGGTGGGAAATGTCTCCGCTCTTATTGGTACGTAGAAATAAATACCCTATTTGTAAATGACCAATTGTGTTCTGAAGATCAACACAAATTTGCATCTTTCTTAAAAACAATACGTTCTCAAATACGTGTACTTGCCTAAACTCAAATCAATCAAGAACACATATGCCTAAATTATATACATCTTAACAACCTAGCTTTTCTCCTGGAGCCTGTTTCACAAAGCGGCGTAGCAACTCCAGCAGGGCCGGATAGCTCAGTTGGTAGAGCGGTGGGACGGTAACCCTAAGTCATGAGTTCGATTCTCACCCTGGCCCGAAATTTTTTCCAGCTCAATCAGTGTCCGTTAATTTACTAATTTAGCTTTTCTCTGTTCAAATTATATCAGAGGCTGACCACTCCTGGAGCCTGTTTCACAAAGCGGCGTAGAAACTCCCATCTGTAGAGATAAGTTACCATGACAGTTACACAAAAACCTATACTATACCGCTTTGTTAAACAGGCTCCTGGTTGTTACGTTAGCTTTACTTTTTGGCCTTAATCAGTGCAAAACTACATTGTACTGTACATGCAAGAAGATTTTCCCTGTGCCCGTGTGTTTTAGTGATCATAAATATATGAAAGGTTTGTCTATGCGATGTTTCAGGTTCCTGCATATGGTTAATGATTGCTACGTTTCTACGGTTACCTGTATCAGCTACGCACAGCATTGTGGGAGCTACTTTAGGTTTCGCTCTGGTGGCGCATGGGGCCAAAGGCGTTCAGTGGACAAAAATAGGCCTAGTCAGTGAGTACTATCGGCTTGTTTTAGAAATATATCTTTATGAAATTACAAAATGTATAGAATTTTTATGTTTTCTAAACTTTAGGATATGACCGATTAAAGAGGGGGGGGGGGGTTCCATTGGTTGAGCCAGTTACCAACGGAAAGTCGTGGGTTTCCTCCGGGCATAGAGACCGGTTTCCTCCCACAATAAAACTGGCAACGCCGCCATATAAGTGAAATAATCTTCAGCACGGCGTAAAACACCAAAAAAACCAACCAACCATTGGTTGAATTACCCCCACCCTACCCAAACACAGACTGGTTTCCCCTGGTTTCCTAATTGCACAAAGACAGCCTCTGGGCACATCTGGTTTCGTCTGGACATGAAGACTCCTACACCCATCTTTGGAACTGTGTCAGAGTTGTAAATAATCCATATATAGTTCAACATACAACAGTTTTGTTTTGTACTTGGTTTCCTAGATCCCCTATGTGGGATGGTTGCCAGTTACCAGCGGAAGGTAGTGGGTTTCCTCCGGGCACAGAGCCCGGTTTCCTCCCACAATAAAATTGGCAACGCCGCCATATAAGTGAAATAATCTTGACCGCGGCGTAAAACACCAAACAATCAATCAATCAATCCTAGATCCCACTTCTGACACCAAATATTTGTTTCTCTTTCAGTTGGGTCCTGGTTTATCTCCCCTCTTCTGTCAGGGATCATTTCCTCAGTGCTATTTATTTTGATACGATACCTGATTTTAAACAAGGTAAGATTTATTCTCTGAATAGTGGTCAATCTTTCTTTTTTTCATTTCCATTAACTTCCGGGGCCTCCGTGGCTCAGTAGGTAGAGCGTTGGACGCTCAATCCAAACAGCCTTTCACCAATGGGTCGCGGGTTCGAATCCCACTCAGTCCAAAAAAAAATGGAAATTTTTCTGACTGGGTTTTCACTCGAACGACCTATGTGGGATGGTTGCCAGTTACCAACGGAAGGTCGTGGGTTTCCTCCGGGCATAGAGCCCAGTTTCCTCCCACAATAAAACTGGCAACGCCGCCATATAAGTGAAATAATCTTGAGCGCGGCCTAAAACACCAAACAATCAATCAATCAACCATTAACTTTCATCAGACCTTGAAATGTGTTCAGGTCGACTAGCCCAGTCCCTGGAGAGATGTTGATATAAGCAATGCCTGTTCATCAATCCAGGGAGAAATAAATAAACATTATTTAAACTGACAAGCCCAGTACCCTAATTATGAACCGCCAACCAATTTTGCCTTTGTACCTTTCGTTAGGTTTTTAAATACGATCAAGGTAAAATTCTGCTTAAACGGCTAAAGGTTGCCTCCAACTATGTCAAATGTTTTTACTACAAACTGGCTGCTGTGGCTTGCATTTTATACAGTTTCCAGTTTCTTCATTACTTCAGTGTGACCGTAACGTCAAACAATCAGCTAAATCTAATATTATATTTATGATCACTAAAACACACGAGCACAGGGAAAATCTTCTTGTCTAAAATAACCATGGACAAACCAAGAACAAACTTTATGGTTGACCAAGTTCTCTTTATTTGACACAGCAGACTTTGGGTGTTGGAACTAAAAGTTAGCGATACCCAACTGTCGTTCTTTCAAATAAACAGAAGTTTGTTTTCTCACTATGTTTCTGACTTCTAAAATGCATTTTCAAACAACTGGATAATTGATAAGTGTGAATAAGAGATGAGACAATGGTGGTAATAATACCCAAGGATTTTTTAACCCTTTGGCTGGAGGCATTGTGACTTCGCTTTAGCCATGGTTACTGACCTAGCAAGGGGGAAACATTCAGTGTACCAAATAACTTACTCTTCTTAACATTTTATAGTCTGTGGGCCTTATGTCACAATTTACATATGGTGGGTGGGTGATCTTTTGATAGGCTGGTACTATTGGCTAGGGGCATGGTGACTTTGCCTTAGGCATGGTTACTGACCTAGCAAGGGGGGAACATTCAGTGTACCAAATACATTAAATTACTCCTCTTAACATTTTATGGTCTGTGGGCCTTATGTAAAAACTTAGATATGGTGGGTGGGTGATCTTTTGGTAGGCTGGTACTATTGGCTAGGGGCATTGGGACATTGCCTTAGCCATGGTTTCTGACCTAGCAAGGAATAACATTCAGTCTACCAAATAAATTACTCCTCTTAACATTTTATGGTCTTTGGGCCTTATGTCAAAATTTACATACCGTATTTCTTTTAAGGATTCAGCCACTTTTGTCATCATAAGGATTCGATCATTAGAAAAGAAATATGCTAAATAAGGCCAGACAAATTTGCCCATTAGAGGGAATTTAAGGCAATATGACCCGCTGAGCAGTGTGTGAAAATGGTTATCCTTAAACTCCTCGTCTCCATTTTTGTCCGACTCAATGGAAAATTTAGGCCATTAGAATGGCTGAATATTTAGAAGAAATACGGTATAGTGGATGGGTGATCTTTTGTTATGCTGGTACTATTGTCACTTAGTAGTTCAGTGTGACGTTGAGTCCCAATCAATCTTCTAAATTTGCTTCTTTTTTTTTTGTTCCCTCCAGATGGAGCCACTTGAGCCTGGTCTCCGTTTGTTGCCAGTGTTTTATGCCGTTACCATAACGATAAACTTCATCTCTATATTATTTGTTGGGTCTGATTGTAAGTGTATTGTAAACCAAATATTTAATTTATCATTAATTATTTGAGCACTCCAGAAGGTATTGGTTGTGCAAGTGTGTTTTAACTTAACAAGATTTTTTGGAGGGAAAAAAAGCAAAAATTGTGTACATGTAAGCTGTCAAATATTGAACTTTTCTCATAAATTTCAAATTTCAAGACGATGCGTTAAAAAAAAATAATAGTTAACACTATAAAGATAAGAGTATCCATTCAGCCTGTGTTCTGTGTCTATCGAAACGCTGTTTGAAAATTAAACAGTTTAAACAATCTGCACATACGTTTATTCGTTATGGCCGAAGTTGTTTTTTTTATTTCTTTGGGACTTGTATGACTACTGGCAAAAAAACTCTAAATTTCACTTACCAATAAATTTGTACTTTCTGTTATATAACTACCCGTGAAAGTAAAATAATCGTAAAGCAGACAGTGGCTCAAAACACCAATCAATTGTGCCCTGTAGCAACTCAATGGTTATTTTTGAAAGTCCGGGTTTCTTGTATAGGGCTTTGAGTTTCCTCCCCTCCCTGAACCTGGAACCTCTATATAAGTGAAATGATCTTGAGTCCGATGTAAAACATCAATCTATAGTTATTTTAATCAAAACATTTTCCCCCCGTCAATGAGTTACAAATTTACTGACTTTTTCTCTCTCTTTTTTTTCAGTATTAGGATTTAATAAACTTCCGACCTGGGGTATATTTGTTATAAGTTTTGGAGTCGGGATTATCGTTGCAATAGTTGTAAGGACTATAGCAGTGCCTTGGTTACGACGGAAAATTAAACGTAAGTACAGCTAGCAAATCTATTCTTTTCGAAAAAAAAAAATTTCAACCATATTTTTCAGCAAATTTGTTTTACATCTTCTGTCATCCTTCATGTTCAACTGCATCAAAGAATTAACCAGCAAAATTGAATTATCTTATTTTTTCACTTCAGTAAAGTAACAAGAAAAGCTTGCAATTTTGTATTTAATAAATCTAATTATTCAAATGGGTCGCGGATTCGAATCGCGCTCAGTCCGAAAAAAATTGGATAATTTTCTGACTGGGTTTTCACTCGAATGACCTATGTGAGATGGTTGCCAGTTACCAACGAAAGGTTGTGGGTTTCCTCCGGGCATAGAGCCCGGTTTCCTCCCACAATAAAACTGGCATCGCCGCCATATAAGTGAAATAATCTTGACACAGCGTAAAACACGGAACAATCAATCAATCTAATTATCCAAAGCTATTCAAAACACTGTGTTAATTAAAGTAGCATGTACATATTTTTTCCCAATTTTCAATGCTTTAAAATACTTGTTTGTAATTTGACATAAAGGTGAATGTTTTCGGGCGAGTGTGGAGGTTTTAGGTGAGAAGGGGGACCAGAGTAGTGATGACTCGACAACTAAGATAGCTCAAGGTGAGATAGTTTTACCCTGACAAGAGTCTGTCGCTCAGTCAGAGTCATTTTGTCTTGACGGGCTTCGTGGCTCAGTCAGTCGTTTTTTTCTTGATTAGGCTTTGTGGCTCAGTCATTTTATCTGCCCAACCTTGTTTTACTGTGACTCGACTCTTTGGCCCAGTCAGAGTCATTTTATTTGATATTAGATGAAATGGTTGCTAGAAGCCTACTCCTTCTTGAATGTATTGTAAAACCTTTATCAATGAACATTAAAACACTGGAGATAGGATCTATGTTAGAGATTGATTTATTTATATTTTACGCAGCACTCAAGGTTATTTCACTTTTATAGTGCAAGGATTCACAGAAAATTAATTAACCAAAACTGAAAATTGAAGTTTTTTTTATAAGGAGGAATTGAGTTTTGAAAAATTTGACCGACCATTATCGTTACAAACTAATTCCAATTTAATGTTAATTTTTTCCCTGAAAGTATGAATTTCAAGAAGAAAAAAAATTAGATTAGACAAAAAAAATATGTCAAACATAAATCAAAGTTTCCTTTATTCTCTGCTACACGTTTAACAAAAACTGCTCAGTTATTTTGTGAAAAATGAAATGAACTAATTCATTGTATTCAGGGGAGCTTATTAACATAAATTTTTAATTTCATATGGTAATACACTAGTTGTCTCCCCTTCTATTTTTTTATGTGATCAACAACAGCTTAATAATTATCACAAAGCGCAAATTTTTAAGGATATTGTGGATAATAGTCACCCAAAACAGGTCATTTTCTGGCTGAGGGACTACCACTCTAACCGACTGGGTCCTGTCCTACGAAGCTGGCGTAAAGATGCGCATAGGCCTACAACATGGACTAGTTGCGACTAGGGCGTAAGTTCCTATAGCTTTAACACTGATTTACGTCCGACGTAACTTACGCCAGCTTTGTAAGACAGGGCCCTGAAGGCCTCAGTGGTCCAGTGGGTTAGAGTGATCGTCCCTCAGTCCCACACAGACCTCGGTGTTCCAGTGGGTTAGAGTGATTGTCCCTCAGTCCCACACAGACCTCAGTGTTCCAGTGGGTTAGAGTGATCGTCCCGTAGTCCCACACAGACCTTCCATCAATCAGGTGCGGTTCGAATCACACTCAGAGTCAGACCAAATAAAAATTTAAACATTTCTGAGTGGAAGAGTTGCCAGGTACTTGCCGAAGGTCATTAAACCTGGCAACACTGCCATATAAGGGAAATAATCTTAAGTGCAGCGTAAAAAATCAAGCCACCAAGGCCCCCGAATGGGATTCAAATCTGCATAAGTTAAGCTGTTAACCTGAAGCTGTTACACAGATTTTACTGTCTGAGGCTCTGATTGGCTAATATTATATGCAGAATTCTTAAACACAATGTCTTTTATTTTCAGAGAAAGAACCATTGGCAGAAACTAACTTAGAAGAAGTTGAAGTTTCAGAGAAATTCGACAAACAATTAGTAAGTTTATTTTATTATCAACAAGGTCTGTGAGTGACCCAATACAGAAATATGCAGGTTAATAAAATCCATATTGCCCCCCCCCCCTCTCCACTAAACCTGGCAACACTGCCGTATAAAATAAATAAGTAGGCCCCTAATCTTGAATTTTGAATAAAACAAGAATCCTAGAATCTTCAACGAGTTTTCCACTTTGATTTATAACATAACAGAGACTGATGAATTATCCTAAAGTTTAATTGTTTCTTAATTGTTGTTCTTTTCAGTCCATCACAAATCATGTCAACAACAACAGCAATTGTCAACCAAATCATACCTCGGCCAATCATATATCCGACGATGCACTCACTTCGTCGGATAAACTCCTTACGACGCCTGATACAGGTAATGATTTCTACCGATTGATTGGTTATCAAGGCTTATCTCCCCTTATTATGATGCCCGATACAGGGTAAAGAATAAATGCCATGTTCTTTCTGAACATTTATCGGTGATTTGTTATTGTAAATTGAGTAAATATGTATCTAAAACAAAATTCTGAAACAAAACAAACTTCCTGTAAGGTCCTACATATATGGTGTCAAAGAAACAGCGACTAAAAATATTTGACGTCATAGTTGATATTTGAACGCTTTCGGCATCATTTCAACCAAACATAAATACGCCCTGACTCAACGTCGTTTGTGTATGACGTCACAACAATAGGAATTAAGAAATAAAGGACGCGCTGGTGAGCTGTGTGTTGCTGAATAAAGGGTCAGTTGTGGGAAATACCACTGTTTGAGGGCGAGGGGCAAAGCCCCGAGTCTTTAAATAAAAGTGGTATTTCCACCACTGACCCTTTATTCAGCAACACACAGCTCACCGGAAAGTCCTTTATTTCTATTCTAATGCATATCATACGTAAATTATTTCAATTTCAGTATTCCAAACGTAAGAATTTTAATCAGAAAACCAGCCTTTCCAACCTGCATAGGAACATTTAAACCCTCCCTTGGGTAACCAGAGCCAATCAGAAATGTTTTGGACCAACCCATATGTAGGACGAATAGCGGGTGAAATCAGTGCTGTCAGCTCAAACGTGATGACGTCATAATTCCGGAATCTTGTGACGTTATCGAACACTGCTCTCTCTCTCTCTCTCTCCCTCAAGTGACTTGTCAACGACGCAAGTAATCAAATGACGTCATGCAGTTTGAATCCTATGACGTGTTAGAACACAGCTGTCACTCGGGGCGTTCGGTCCAAGATTATTCTACACCAACTCACCCCTAATTTATAGCACAACGTGTATGAAACCAGCAGGAACCCTTCCCTATCTCTGTAATGTTAAACGAGTTGGAGGTGTATTAGAATGTACTTATCAGATGTCAACTGTGACGTCACCGCGCTAAAGCTAATTAATTTCCGTATCTAGACTGTAGAGAGAAAAATAATGCATTGAATTTTGTAGGTTTTGTGCCTGAAATCTCATTGTGCTTTTGCCTGAGTTCGTAGGTCTATAAGTTTTTAATTAAATTGATTGCCGAATATGAGGCATTGACTTAAACTTGTATTTTACTGATTTATTGATTTATTGAGGCTTATCTATAACCTCAAGAGCTAAGGTTACAACATCATTTAGACGAAAAATCCAACCAACTAAAAGATCGTACGTTAAAGGGGCATGAGCTGCCAAAATGTTGATATTTTGACGTAAACACAGAATGTTGAAATTATCGGCTATTTTTCTCAAGACGTATAATTCAGAAGCTTTTCAGTGCTTCTAGTCCCGAAAATGTACGATAAAGTATTGTTTTGAACTAACTTTGGCTTAGAATGAATGAATGGTCGTCCCAGTTATTTAAATTTTGCTACTTTTCGAACACGTTTTCGGTTCGTACTGTATGGATTTTCCTCATTCCAACGCCAATCATTTAGTTTTTCGATGACCTTCAAAGCCTCTTACTGTCGTGACGATCAGAAATTATGAAAAAAGTTTGAATTTCGGCAGCTCATGCCCCTTTAAAGCGAAGCTTTGTTGCCTATCTATTATGTACGGTAAGAATTCCGCTAATTCAAGGACGAGCAATGTGAAGATAACAAATTATTAGACTGCTTTCTGCCATGTTTGGTCTAAAACAACAACAATAGCGATTGCTCGATAGGATTATCGATTGCTCCATGCAGGAGGTAAGACACCAACGAAAAGTCTCAAACTTTTAGAGTGCTTTTCGTAATGTTTTGAGTACTTGAATTAGCGGAATTCTTACCGTACTCTGTCAGTAAACGTGGCAATGTTGCCATATTAGTGAAATAATCTTGAGTGCGGCGTAAAGCAACAATCAATCAAAAAGCAAACAAATAAACATAGTAGGCCCATTGTGCCCTTCTGGTCTTCTGACTAATTATCAATATTAATATCAAGTTATTCTAATGATAAAAAAAAAAAATAATGATAAAAGACATCACCACGTAGTAAGTTGTTTTGAACAACACAAAACCAACATAAATTTATATTAAAACAACTTACTACGTGGTGATGTCTTAATTTTTATACCCCCCCCCCCGCAACGAAGTTAGGGGGGGGTATACTGGAATCGGCTTGTCCGTCCGTCTGTCTGTCTGTAGACACAATTTTGTCCGGACTACTTCTCCTAAGATTTTGCTTTGATTTCAATGAAATTTCACAAATATGTTACCAATGGTATGTAGATGTGCATGCCCAACTTACAGGATGATATTTCCTTTTTTCACATTTTTATGACGTTTTTGACTTATAGGACTTTGCCATTTTTGTTTGTCCGGACTACTCCTCCTAAGATTTTGCTTTGATTTCAATGAAATTTCACAAATATGTTACCAATGGTATGTAGATGTGCACGCCCAACTTACAGGATGATATTTCCTTTTTTCACATTTTTATGACGTTTTTGACTTATAGGACTTTGCCATTTTTGGGGTCTCATTCCATATGAAGACAGGGTTATCGTGTTATCACCCCTCCCTCCTCCCTACCTTCCCCCCTCCCCCCCCCCCCCCCTTCTACTGCCATGAAGTGTGTATGTACGCTCATACATCCGTCCAATCGTTGTTCCCTCTGTCTGTCTGTCCGTCCGTCCGTCCATAGACACTTGTGAACACATAATCTAAAAAAGTCTTTAACTTACAACTTTGAAACTTCACATATTTGTTTAATATAGCAAGTACAAGAAGCCTAATCAACGCGCTCAGATGTTTTTTTCAAGAGTTATGCCCCTTACATTGCCGACTTTTCTTGCAGAGCGGGGGGTATCTCAGTTATGTCTAGTTTATCATTAGTATGGAACCCACGTTTAAAGAGAGTTTCAAACATTTCTTATCAAGTTATTCGTTGATTTTTTTTCTCAGCTGTTGAACTAGAGTGTGATGAAGAAAAGCTGAAAGATTTAAACAGTTCAACAGAATCCGATTCAGCAGAGGTTAGTTCAACACCAACGTTGCCGTTATGATTGTTATACGCCCGGCTTGAAAAGCGGGCTGTATTATGGTATCATCTCCGTCCGTCCGGCTGTCCGGCGTCCGCTGTCCCTTCCGCTCCATAACTTCTAAAGTTTTGATTCCATCTGCACAATTTTTTCTAAGTATATACCTTATGGGTAGAAGGTGTGTCGCAAACTATTTTTAACATCACTGGTTACATAATATGGGAGTTATATTGGATTATGTAATATTCCCTTCCGCTCCATAACTTCCAATGTTTTGATTCCATCTGCACAAATTTTTCTGAGTATATACCTTATGGGTGGAAGGTGTGTCGCGAACTATTTTTGACATCATACATTGCGTAATATGGCAGGCATATAGGGTTATGTAATATTTACTTTTTCTCTCCATAACTTTAACAAATATGATCTGATGTTTTCAAATCTTTCATGTTACATACCATATTAACAGACAGTGTGTAAAAAAATTGTTTATGATATCAACTATTGCAAATTATTGGATTATGTACATTCCCTTTTATTCTTACTTTCATTTTCGTGAAAATAACCTTTAAATTATAAAATGGCTTCTACTTTTCCGATTCTCATCAAAAAAGGTTTTTTTCAAATTGCCATAATGTTTCTAAATTGATTAAAACTATTCTTAAATCAATATATAACGTTTTAATGAAATGAAAAATACATATAAGGATTAAAGTTTTATCTACAGACCAAGAGATAAGTATCCCAGCTTTGGTCTATTTACCTTGTCAGCTTACAGTTAGCTCTCAGTCTCTCTCAAGAGATTTATGGCTCCATAAAACAGTGGGTGACATTAGCAATGGACCCATAGCCAAATCTATTGTAAATCCATTTGGTCTATGATAAAATTAGAAGTAATAACCTGTAGGTATATGGGGAGATTTAGAATATTGTCAAGATGTCTATGGCCAAATAATGTAGATAAAAAATATTATGAGAAAAATTGTCAAATCTACTTGAATTGGTGTGAGCTGCGAAATTGCCAATTAATTACATTTGTTTAAGTATGATTAGTAAATTATAAACTGCTTTTCTAAAAAATTGAAACATTTTAGTGCAACCTTTATTGACAACAAACAATTTTTAACATCGTGATTTAACAGCAGCGAGAATTGATGACTTGTACCGTGTACAAATCTTGTTAATAATTGTTGATCCAAATAGCCCATTTTAAATTTGATACAGATGGATTTTAATGGTTTTAGTGGCAAGATTTCATTTTGTTGACATAACATCACCTTTTACCAAGCTTCACATAATAAAACTGGCAACGCCGCCATATACATGTAAGTGAAATAATCTTGAGCGCAACGTAAAACACCAAACAATCAATCAATCAATCATTTACCAAGCTTCAACCTCTTCCCTCTGAATTTTGAAAATTAAATTCAAATAAATATGGAAGGATTTGTTTTGGTATGGCTGCAGTTACTGTGCCTTTCCGGGCGTATTTTGGGTTTCCCGAAACTCTTGTTTTTCTCATGTAACAGCGTTGTCAGGGGTTTTTTTTAGGCTCTTTCTTCAGAATCTTGTTATGTTAGTTTTGTAATTGGCAACCGCCACTCGATAAAAACGCAGTAAGAAACTTCACAAAGTTTTTATTTTCTGTGGAGCAAAATTCACAACGTGAACGAGCAAAATTATTTTAAACTTGATATCCCAAGAAGAAGCCTCTCTTTATAATATCTCATTGGCTTTCTCAGCGCCCTATGTGGAAGAGTTGCCGGGTACTCACCGAAAGTCGATGGTTTCCTGCAGGGCAAAGAGCCAGGGTCATGTTTCACAAAGCGGCGTAGATGTATTTTTCGCGTAACTTTCATACTAACGTATCTCTACAGTATGGGTTGCTATGGCTGTTACGTGAAAACTTACCCTACGCCGCTTTGTGAAACAGGCTCCTGGTTTCCTCCCCCAATCTAACCTGCCAATGCCGGCATATAAGTAAAACATCAATCGAAATACCTTTGTATCACTGGGATAGAAACAGCAAAGCTCAGGGCTGATATTGCTTGAATTTTTAAACAAAAAACTGAATGGGTTCAATTGGATGATGGGGCCTCCGTGGCTCAGTAGGTAGAGCGTTGGACGCTCAATCCGAACAGCCTTCCACCAATGGGTCGCGGGTTCAAATCCCACTCAGTCCACAAAAATTGGAAAATTTTCTGACTATAAAACTGGCAGTATAAGTGAAATAATCTTGAGCACGGCGTAAAACACCAAACAAACAATCAATCAATCAATTCGACTAATACTACTGTAATTAAGATTACTGTGTATGAAATATTATACATATACACTCACAACTGGTGCACAAAACAAAAGAACTTTGTCTCGAAACAAAATTAGCTTTGAGATCTAATGAAGGAAACAAAATATCACATTTTGTGAAGCTATGATTAAAAGATCGTTTGTGTTTGGAACTATAAGAATCAGTGGGATATCTGTGTGTGTCATAAAGTTCCGAAATGGAAAACATCCAACGAAATTGCGTCAAAATATCTGAGAATAACTTGTATATTTTCATACCTATACCGTTTCATGAAGCCGTCACACAGTCCGATCAATCGCAGTTGCCATGACGTTGTATCTTTTTTCACTATGGTATCCATTGGCAACTACATTTTGTTTGGGATGCGACTGCTTTGTGAAACGAGCCCCTGAACTGTGGCATTAAATGTTTTGTTGTTTGTCTTCACTGTAAATGTCTTTGAAATATCACTAAATTTGGTCACTAAATATGTTTTAGATTAAAAAACAAGCCGCCAGAGAACATATAAAAGATGCTCCGGAAACGGTCAGAATATTTTCCTTTCTACAAATTTTAACAGCCATTTTTGGTTCCTTTGCTCACGGAGGGAATGATGTCAGGTAAAATATTTGGACATTTTTTACTCTATTTCAGAAATAAGTTAAAGGGGCATGAGCTGCCAAAATTCACACTTTTTTCATAATTTCTGATCGTCACAACAGTAAGAGGCTTTGAAGGCCATCGAAAAACTAAATGATTTGCGTTGGAATGAGGAAAATCCATACAGTATGTGGTCTTTAAGAACCTAAAAACGTGTTGGAAAAGTAAACAAAATTTGAATAACCGGGATGACCATTCATTCATTTTAAGCAAATGTTAGTTCAAAACAATACTTTATCGTACATTTTTGAGACTAGAAGCATAAAAAGCTTCGGAATTATGTCTTGAGAAAAATAGTCAATAATGTTAACATTCTATTTTAACGTCAAAATATCAACATTTTGGCAGCTCATGCCCCTTTAAATGAGCTACATGTATTTTGTATGGTTTAAAAACCCATTTTCAATCCCAAATGAAGAACAGTTGAAAAAGGTCTTGTTTAAAACTTGGTGTTTAATCTATTTAACAACTTTCTTAATCAAGAGTCATGACCAAATTGTCTTTTTAAATGCTTACGTTCTACGTTATGTGATTTGATAAATTAGGCGTATTCCCTTTAAATGTTTAACTTTTGTCCCCCTACCCCACACACACTCACTCAAAAAGATTTATAAATAGCAAACATGCAGTTGAACTTTTTGTTTGCAGCAATGCTATTGGTCCGCTTGTAGCGCTATGGATCATATTCAAAGAAGGCGGGGTGGCGCAGAAATCTGCGACCCCGATTTGGTTGTTGTTGTACGGAGGTGTAGGAATCTCAGTAGGTCTATGGATCTGGGGTAGAAGAGTTATCAAAACACTCGGTGAAGATTTAACCAAAATTACACCAAGCAGGTGAGTGCCACAGCCTTCTGCCAATTGGTTGCAGGTTCGAATGCCACATAAAGGAGATCTTTAGGAGTGGGTTTTCAACTAAAGTGGCCCTCGGGCTGGAGCATTGTGGCTCAGCTTTAGCCATGTATGCTGACCAAGCAAGGAGGAACATTAAGTATACCACATACATTAGCCTTCCTGATGTTCTATGGTCTGTGGAGGCTTATGTCAAAACTTAGATGTGGATGGGTGAGAGGGGGGGGTGATCTTTTGGTCGGTTGGTACTTTTGTAGCCATACATGTATAACCATAGCTGTTGAGTGCGACGTTAAGCCCCAATCAATCAATCAACCCACAAAATAATAAGAAGGCCACTTGGCAATATACCAAACGATCAGGGGCCTGTTTCACTATTAAGCGGCGTAGCATAAGTTTTTAAGTATCAGACACAAAACGGACTGCTATGGCAGTTACAGAAAAACTGACGCTAAGCTGCTTTGTGAAACAGGCTCCTGGGGCTCGTTACACAAAGCAGTCGCATCGCAAACGACGCATAGTTGCCAATGGATACCATAGGGAAGAGATACGACGTCATGGCAACTGAGATTGATCGCACTGTGCGAAGGTTTCGTGAAACTGCCCCCAGGCCTTCAAAATAAAATGAAGAGCAATTTTAAGGCCACATATTAATTTACTTTGGCCATACTCAGATGAAATAGCATGATCAAAACAATCAGACTTACCAGTCAAATGTTTTACCCTGTTTTCGTTATTTTTACGTTGCAGTGGTTTTTGTATAGAGATTGGCTCAGCGTTGACAGTCTTGATAGCGTCAAATGTGGGAATTCCGATCAGTACGACGCATTGTAAAGTGGGATCTGTCGTGATGGTTGGTCGGGTGAGATCACGGGAAACTGTGGACTGGAAACTTTTCCGTAACATTGTATTTGCTTGGCTCGTAACTCTTCCTATATCGGGCGGAATCAGTGCAGGGATTATGGCTTGTCTTCAGTTATTACTGTGAAAATGAGAATGTTTGTTTGAGGAAAGAATTCATCAACATAAAAAAGTAAATTGCATTTCATTGCTTTACGTCCGGGTTACAGCAGACTGAGTGTGCTACTCAGTATTATACAAACCCTCGTTTTCATTCAACTTAACAGAAAGAAAACTAAATTCAATATCATATATATGGAAGTCGAACCATTTATCAACAGTCTCTAGATTTGATAGACTGGAGGGTAAATACATGTATGCTGCCTGAATAGATACAGACGTCTTCTAAAAAAGCTGGTTTTTACTCAACAGTAGAACCGCATGAAAACGAAAGCCAGATCATGTACTTTGAACACTTCGTCCAGATCCTTGAGTTTCGTGGACTAAGTGGACATAGCACTAGTCTCTCAATTGTGTTCCCCAGGAATCGTGGCTAGGTAGGCCTACTTGCTGAAGGTCGGGGGTTCCCCCCAAGTGCAGTTTTCTCCCTGGCTAAACCAGACAACGTCCCTATATTATTGAAATATAATCTTCTGGGCTGTGTATAAAATACCAACCAATCAAACGATCAACAACGAACAGGGCTTTAATTCAACAAGAGAAACTATTAACGGCAAATAGGGTTCTAATACAAGAAAAGCGATCAACAACGAAAAGGGTTTTAACTCAACAGGACAAACGATCAACAACGAAGAGGGTTTTAATTCTACAAGACATAGACAGGAAAACCAAACCCCATGTCATGCATTAGTGCCAACTTTTCATCTTCAATTCTGTGCTTCTCAGACAAAATATATATTTATGATCACTAAAACACACGGGCACAGGGAAAATCTTCTTGTCTAAAATAACCATGGAGACAAGTTTCTAATTGTGTTAAAAAGAGGTATATCATTTAGACCTTTATACCCCATAAATTGTTGTAACAAACCAAACCTATGATATTTCATTAGGTTGACGACTACATTGTACTTTATATGTATGAGATCTGTGTTTTTAAGAACCTGGTGTGCAGGAAATGAAATCATATATTATGAAATTATAGAAACATCAACATTTCATCAGTATCATGCCTGGAAAACTGGATATGACCCCTCTGGTTTCATATATGCATTTTCTAGAACATGATGGGAAAAACCAGAGCACAGGAAATTAAAACCGAGCGTCATATGTGCATTTGTCTTGACGTTGTTATGGGTTTATGTTATGCGTTGTCAACGCTGAACCAATCTCTAAATATCAAAATGAAATCAGCATTATTTTTTCCCTTTGCTTTCACAACATGTGACCCATGGCTTGATGCTTTGTTTTAGCCATGTTTGTTGACCTTGTAAGGAGAAACATTAAGTATGCCTGACATTTTATCATACAACATGTGACCCTTGGCTTGAGGCTTTGTTTTAGCCATGTTTGTTGACCTTGTAAGGAGAAACATTAAGTATGCCTGAGGTTTTATCACACAACATGTGACCCTTGGCTTGAGGCTTTGTTTTAGCCATGTTTGTTGACCTTGAAAGGAGAGACATTAAGTATGCCTGACATTTTATCATATTTAAAGCCAAATGTTAAATTTTCTTTTGGTCGGTGGATACTTTTGTCGTCACATGACCTTGGCAGTTAAGTGTAACGCTAAGCCCCAATCAATCAATTCAACACATGTAAGGAGCTTTCATGTTTAGGTGTTGTTGTTGATCAGGGTCTTGATGGAACTTGCAGTTATGAAGCACGCAACCTAAATTGAACGCAATTGAACTAGCTCACAACCCAACACATATTTCATAACTTCATATCATATCTCCACCTTGGATTTGTATAGAGATCTCCCAGCAGGCAACTAGAATGTTGAATGGTAGAGAAATGTAACATAAAAATGCTAAGCATGCCACTCGGTGTTCTGTCGTTTGATGTGACATTTCATTGAGGGATCAACGCTCAACCCCCGTGCCCGGTAACATTAATCAAACTCCTCAAAAGTCATTTTTACATCATTCGGTCTCAAACTGCAGAGAGGGGCCTCGGTGGTCCATATAAAGGTAAATATTCTTGAGTGTGGCGTAAAACACCAATCAATCACTGCTGAGCGTATTATTAGTATAAACTAGTAGTGCCTTAATGTACTGATAATTGATTTTCCACGTTTTAGAATCAATTAAAATCTTGGTAAATATATTTTCAAGCTTAATGTTAAAAACTGCTATATTTGTCCAAGTAAAACAAAATAAAAAAAAAGAACAGGAGATAGGAGTTTACTTATTTTGAAAGTTTTTTTTTAATAAAACACATAAAAATATTTATTAAAAAGTTTAAAAATAAAATTTCAAAACCCAAAATTAATCCATATCCTCACCTGACCACCATTCCACTATATTTTGTCTCAAAAGTCTGTTGTTGTTGTTGACCTCATGCCAATTTAGAAGTATTATTTTTAAACATGCTTAATTGTATATGTTAAATTTTAGTTTTAATTAGATGGCTGTTGTTTTATATGAAATACCAAAGCACAAAGAAAAAGAAAGTTTCGAATTATGGAAGTTGTGGGAATCTGTGTTAAAGAATTTTAATACCATGATTTTTAAATCTTATAGCTGTAAAGATTTTAATTGTCCGTCAGGCAAATTAATTACGATTGTGCAGGAAGTATCTTTTTTTTTCATATTGTTAAACCTAATTGGGTTTTTAAACTTTTTATTAATACTCTCGGTATCATATTTTTTTTCTCAAAAATATTCGATACAAAAAAATTTTAAAGGTTTTAAAATGAAAAATAGACTTTTCCGAAAGATAAAAGTATTTAATTTGGGGGCTACAAAATTGAATTTTGGGGGATTTACAGATTACAGAAAACAAACTTAGTCCTGTTTGTGCAAAAGTTAGGAACAGACCCAAACCCATAAGACTTTTGTACAATGACGGGTAACAAACACTTGCTTAGTCCAAAAAGTGTTCCCTCTAGTAAACAAGCATGTTGAAGAGTTGCCAGGTACTTGCCGAAGGCCAAGGGTTTCCTCTGGGCAATGAGCCCGGTTTCCTCTCGCACTAAACCTATCAACACTGCCAAATAAGTGAAATAATCTTGAGTGTGGTGTAAAACGTCAATCAATCTAGTAAACAAGGGAATCAAAATTTGAAGTAACATTGATATACAGGATATTCGAACCATATATTTGCTGATATTTTAATGAGATTCTAGTACTGACGAAGACTATAAAAATGGATTTCCTTTCCAAAATAAAATATTTTTATTATGTAAAAAACGTAAGTAGCCTTTGATCACGTCAACCGTGTATATTTGAAAATGAACCATACCGACTCATTGTATTCTCACGAGATTTCCTTTAGACGTGGCTAAGATAGTTAAATCTGGATTTTAGGACTAGGGTAACTTCTAATTTTAGATTGATACCAACTCGAGACAAGGCATCGAGTAAAACATTTGGATATTTTTGACCACTTACTGGTGCATTCATGATATTTTGGTTGTTTTTATTAAACGATGAATTACATCATACGCCTACTGACTGTACAAGAAAATGGATTTACACTCTTATAATAAAAGGATGTTTTAATTTACGTAAAATTCATGTCAAATATTTGCATAGTTTGAGGAGAAAATTGTTGACATTGTATGTCATCATGTTTACAGATATTAGAAAACTTGTAAAAAAAGTTGTTATTACTGTGTACTAAAATTATATTAAAAGTACATGCATTCCCTATATTCAAATGTCCCTTTTATATATTTATGAACACTAAACACACGGGCAGAGAGAAAATCTTCTTGTATAAAATAACCCCTTTATATACGTCCTATTCTTGAAGCCGTTTTGGGGTCGGCCCTCGTTTTTGGGACGGCCCTCGTTTTTGGTCGGTTTTAGAGGTAAAACTGCAAATTGATGTTGCTGTACATTTTGTGATGTATGTTGATGATTTTAATTATTTTGTTATTCGCATTTTGATAGTTTGTTGGATATTTAATTATAATTTGATTTAACATCTCCTTTATTATGCAAATGTTTATATAGGAAACACGCGTATATATTCACTTTTAAATTTTCAACATTGTTTTTGGAAAATCAAAATACTAAAAGCGGTCACAGTCTGAGAAGAAATAAAAACTAACAAAAGTTATTATATTGACAACTATGTCAGATACACACCATCAAGCTGGGTTTTTTAAAAAAAAACAGGTTCCATTCTGTAAAAAATTATTGAACATTTTTTCCACTTTCTTATCCGGCTGGTTGTGGAAGGGTTGCTATGCACTCACGGATGGTGTTAATTGTCGTCCGCGCAATAAAGAGCTTCATCAACTGACCTATGGATATAAACACTGGAGTCTTTGAAAGGACGTATATATCACTAGACACTCACTCCATCTGACTCAGAGGGTTTGATGATATTGGTAGTACTTTAAGCATTAAATGTACATTTCGAACTCTATTTCGGTCCATACAGGCTAATACATATAGACTGTATAGATTTTCCGGATTCCAACGCCAACTAAGCCAAATTTGTGAAAAAGAGTTTCAGTTTTCACAGCTCTTGTCTCTTTCAGCATTTATAACTCACTTTCGAGGTTGTTTTTTTTAAGCTATCTGGTTCATTTTTAATGTTTTTTTGCAATTTACTTTTCCAACTCCATTCAATTTTACATTCTCTGAATGAAACAGGTGACGTTCGTTAAATCGTAACTTAAAATCGTAGCTTTTACGAGTGGGATAATTTCCTTTTTCAGCTAGAGGAGCAAGAATTATAATTGTATGGATAAACCACAAGCAGTAGCAATAATTTGTTGAGTTTACAGACCTTTCTGGGTTAGAAGGTGATCATATACTCATGCAGGTGGTATTAGCAATATTTCAGAATTTCACTTCTTGAGAAAATTTAATGTATTATAACTTACTTTATACTTACATTTACATGTAATGCAACTTTAAAGCCCTGCATTTAATAGGAGATTCAGCCGGGATATATTTGCTCTATGTTCTGATAAAGCCAAAATGAGAACTTCTTTTTGTGTCAACAGTATTTCATTTAGAAATTCAGTTTTTGTGTTTGTGCACTGAAATTATATTTGGTTTCCCGATAACATGTAGCTTATTTTGAGTGCTTGAGGTAAAATGCATTTATGGTTTCTATTTGAATTGTTTTAAATAAACCCAGTGTGAAACTCATTAATGTCTCCCTGATGTTTTATTGGGGTAACAAACAAAAAAACGCTTATTTCTGATTTAGAAGTCTGTGATTTTCGATTTAATTGAATGTTGCTTAAATTGATTGATTGATTGTTTGGTTTTTTACGCCGCGCTCATTATTATTTCCCTTATATGGCGGCATTGCCAGTTTTATTGCGGGAGGAAACCGGGCCCTATTTCCCGGAGAAAATCCATGACCTTCCGTTGGTAACTGGCAACCATCCCACATAGGTCGTTCAAATGAAAACCCAGTGATCAATCGCGGATAAAAGGCTGCAACTCGGCTTTCCGACAAAAATGTACATTTAACGAATCCGGTGTTGCTCTTGTGTGTCTGACAGTCAGTAAACAAACAGCCAAAAGTAAACCAAACCTGCAGCCAGAAAGGGCTTGACTGCATATTTAATCCACAACAAAGCACACATTGGAATCCTCAAATAAAACTCCTTATCCAGATGTCCATGAGAGCTGAGAAACTTACCAACGGCCATCTGGAAACCTCGGCTTTATATAAACACCGGTAGAATAGCACACATTTTAACGATATTCGTTCCGGGCACGTCCCTTTAAAATGGTGGTGCAAAAGCCGTATAACTTCATGCAGCCTCGTATTACACTCACTTCATGTCTTTTTGCATTATCGGGTTTATTGTGGATTGAATGCTACTCAGACAAGTAATAAAAATTGAAATATTTCTGAGTAGATTTACTCTATCAATGTACATGTACATGTATGTGGAAGAGTTGCCAGGTGCTCGCCAAAAGTCGGGTTTCCTCCTGGCAAAGAGAGCAACACTAAACCTGCCAATGCAACAATAGAAGTGAAATAATATGTAGTGTGATGTAAAACATTAATCAATCAAATTTATCGACAGACTTTTTGTGTTCCTCAAACCAAATCTATCTGTATGCTCTATACATCAAGGTAAAGCGTTGGACGCTCAATCCGTGGGTTTCCTCCGGCCTAGTTTCCTCCCACAATAAAACTGGCAACACCGCCATATAAGTGAAATAATCTTGAGCGCGGCGTAAAACACCAATCAATCTATATATCAAAAAGAGTAAAATGTCAACTGTCAAATCACCAAAAAAACATGAGAAAATGTTTTTTAAAAAACATCTATTCACACATATCATTCAATAAGTATTCCATTATTACACTTTAAATATAATCATTTTGAATTGTCTGGGTTATCTCCCTTGTTTTTAAGCTCTTCAGCAAATTCATTAAGTTTCTTGTCTGTCTCCAGTCCTGCATTTGCACCGGTCTGACCAATTTCTTTCACAAGCTGGTTTAATTTATCCAAATCCTTGAACGAGACGTCACCTGATCCTCTCTCCGCTATATTTTCCTGCAGAGAAGAAAATAACCCCGTTACTCATGGTTCATAAGCCGTCAATTCACTAGCATTGCAAGCATTACCATATACCGCAGGCATTGAGAGACTTACTATATACTACGCCTGCTGTATATGGTAATGCTTGCAATGCTATCAATTCACTGTCTGTTTTTAACCACTGAACCAGTTGAATGATTGACTGATTGGTTGTTTGGTGTTTTACGCCGCGCTCAAGATTGTTTCACTTATATGGTGGCGTTGCCAGTTTTATTGTGGGAGGAAACCAGGCTCTGTGCCCGGAGGACACCCTTGACCTTCCGTTGGTAACTGGCAACCATCCCACAATTGTTCGAGTGAAAACCCAATCAGAAAATTTTCCAATTTTTTTTGGACTGAGTGGGATTCGAACCCGCGACCCATTGGTGAAAGGCTGTTGGGGTTGAGCGTCACACGCTCTACCTACTGAGCCACGGAGGAACCCTGAACCAGTTGACAAGTGCACTGTGAAATACGGACACAGAAATCGCCAATAAAAACGTGGGCAGTTTTGGTTTTGCGTCAGAATCTAGAATATTTTAAATGTCTTTCTGCTTTTGTGCTACTCCCAAGATATCCAAGTAGATTAATATGGAAAGCAAAGCTCAAACTTAACGTCATCCCCAACAGACACCCCAAAAATTACATTTGGGTACATATGGGTTATCAGATTTGAAAAAGCAAAAGGGGTATGGGCAAAATAAATTGTTTGGGGAAAGAGATGCCCTCTACCCTGGCACAGCGCCTGCTTTGTACCGTCTGAATTTGAAAAAAGAATCCAGTCGCAATTGTAAGGCATAATCTTAGGGGAACAAAAGACTATCATTAATAAAAACATTACCTTTTTGGCTCCAGGTTTCCAACCAATGAAATACAAGATTTGAAAGGTAGCTGGAATGCCTTGCTCATTACCATACATATCTGTAACAAAGCAAATGATTGGTTCAAACTGCAATTTCTGGAAATAAATTTTTATTAATATATATTCCCAATCCCGATTTGGGGGCCTTAAAAAAATGTCCGATTTCCTTCTGTATGAAATACGTTTTAATAAACTGGTAAACCAGCACCTGCATTAAACATTATCCCACCTCACATTGAATACTTTCTGTTCATTGGTTCAAACCTGTCAGGTGGAGACCCTGTATATTCCATATTACGTCACCGTTCTGATCCATACAGGGCGACTACCATATTTGGCTTGTGACGTCATGTCTAGACACTTATCAGTCGTGTCTGCTCGTGCCAAACATATGAGAAAATAGCTTTCGGAGTTCATTTTCTGCCTTTTATGAAAGTCAAGTTTGAGAAAGAAGGGTAGAAATATCGTACAAGTTAGCTCTTTGGTGGGATAAATTCGTTACAGGGTTTGTTCCAGGGGGGATTCGTTTACTGACCCCATATATTTCCGTATCCCCCCAGGAACAAACCCTGTAACTAATAGTATTTACTTTGAACAAGGTTCCAGGTTTCACAGCAGTAGTTTTGGTAGAATGATTGATTGATGCACTCAAGATGTGCTCTTGTCAGATTGAGATACATGTTTTTTTGTCTGGCCTTACCTTTATAAATAGCTGCAGCTGCGGTCATTGTGTCCCGATGAAGACGAAGTTTACGAGACCAGGCACAATTATTCTCTCCCATACCTAAAAAAGAAAACAGGAGACATCAGAAGATGGTATATCCCCCCCCCCCTCCCGCAAGTTTAGAAATAGTGCTTTTGTAATAGAAAATGAATCTCATTTGTTTTGGCCATAGCAACAACAAACTTTCCAAGTTCCAAAGCGTTCTCAAGAAACACCCAAATTCACAGATCTGGAGTAAGGTAGATTGGATGTGGTGCCCAGCGTAAAATTTGCTGAATCCTTCCTTTCGATGAGCTCAACACAATATTATCCCAGCCAGTTATTGCTGGTTGATGTCAGAGAATACTGTGTGAAATGTCATTGGTTTCCGAGTGCGTATAACGTACAGTATGCGCAGTCATATGCTCTGAATCTTGCCACTTTTTTACTGGCTGGTCAAACAGAATAACACGCCAGCTTTCCAACCTATCAAAATGTGACAATGACCAGTACAGACGAGAAAAAAAAACTGGTTTGTCTGCACAGGGCAGAAGTAATTCTTCACCTTAATTTTACTCATTCGACTTCTAAATGCCAGATTTTGTAGAAACTATGTGATTATTGGCGGAAGGGAATTTTGTTGCAAGGCTGTCTATACCCACACATTAGGAGATAATTCTTGATCGATAGACCATGTTTTCAACCCAGTCTAGTTTCACCTAATTTCAAACATATGGGGGCCTTGGTGGTTCAGCCAGCAGAGTAATCCTCCCTCAGTCCCACACAGACCTTCCGTCGATGCGGTGCGGGTTCGAATCACGCTCAGACCAAATAAAAATTGACAAATTTCTGAGTGGATTTTTCACTTGGTCGCCGTATGTGGAAGAGTTGCCAGGTACCCCCCCCCCGAATGGTCCGGGCGTTCCTTCGGGCAATGAACCCGATTTCCTCCACCACTAAATCTGGTAACGCCAGCATATAAGTGAGATAATGTTGAGTGCGGCACAAAACACCAATCAATCAATCAAACATGTGATCTGTACTCACATGTTGATTGGATGAAACTTTGCCTATGTTGCAAACCACTACATACTATGCGATAAAATATTTATTGTATTAACTCACTTATATGGGTGCGTTACCAGGTTTAGCGGGGAAGGAAGTCCCAAGACCTTCGTTGAGTATTGGAAACTCTTGGCCATGGGGTGATCAAGTCAAAACCCCAATCCGAAATTTTGCGTTTTTTATTTGGAGTGGGATTCAAATGGCCCATCGATGGAAGGCCAGCCACAGAGGTCCTTCAGTCGTTACTGAGACACAGAGGTCCTTCAGTCGTTACTGAGTCACAGAGGTCCTTCAGTCATTAGACTGAGAGACTGCCGCTCTGTTGACTGAGCCACAGAGGTCCTTCAGTCGTTAGACTGAGAGACTATCACTCTGTCGACTGAGCCACAGAGGTCCTTCAGTCGTTAGACTGAGAGACTGCCGCTCTGTCGACTGAGCCACAGAGGTCCTTCAGTCGTTAGACTGAGAGACTATCACTCTGTCGACTGAGCCACAGAGGTCCTTCAGTCGTTAGACTGAGAGACTGCCGCTCTGCCGACTGAACCACAGAGGTCCTTCAGTCGTTAGACAGAGAGACTGCCGCTCTGCCGACCAAGCCACAGAGATCCTTCAGTTGTTAGACAGAGAGACTGCCGCTTTGTCAACTAAGCCACAGAGGTCCTTCAGTCGTTAGGCCGAGAGACTGTCGCTCTGCTGACTGAGCCACAGAGGTCCTTCAGTTGTTAGACTGAGAGACTGCCGCTCTGCTGACTGAGCCACAGAGGTCCTTCAGTCGTTAGACTGAGAGACTGCCGCTCTGTCGACAGAGGTCCTTCAGTCGTTAGACTGAGAGACTGCCGCTCTGTTGACAGAGCCACAGAGGTCCTTCAGCCGTTAGACTGAAAGACTGTCGCTCTGCTGACTGAGCCACAGAGGTCCTTCAGTCGTTAGACTGAGAGACTGCCGCTCTGTCGACAGAGCCACAGAGGTCCTTCAGTCGATAGGCTGAGAGACTGTCGCTCTGCTGACTGAGCCACAGAGGTCCTTCAGTCGTTAGACTGAGAGACTACCGCTCTGCCGACTGAGCCACAGAGGTCCTTCAGTCATTAGACTGAGAGACTGTCGCTCTGCTGACTGAGCCACAGAGGTCCTTCAGTTGTTAGACTGAGAGACTGCCTCTCTGCCGACTGAGCCACAGAGGTCCTTCAGTCATTAGACTGAGAGACTGTCGCTCTGCTGACTGAGCCACAGAGGTCCTTCATTTCGTTAGACTGAGAGACTGCCGCTCTGCCAACTGAGCCACAGAGGTCCTTCAGTCGTTAGACTGAGAGACTGCCGCTCTGCCGACTTAGCCACAGAGGTCCTTCAGTTGTTAAACTGAGAGACTGCCGCTCTGCCAACTGAGCCACAGAGGTCCTTCAGTCGTTAGACTGAGAGACTGCCGCTCTGCCGACTGAGCCACAGAGGTCCTTCAGTCGTTAAACTGAGAGACTGCCGCTCTGCCGACTGAGCCACAGAGGTCCTTCAGTCGTTAGACTGAGAGACTGCCGCTCTGCCGACTGAGCCACAGAGGTCCTTCAGTCGTTAGACTGAGAGACTGCCGCTCTGCCAACTGAGCCACAGAGGTCCTTCAGTCGTTAGACTGAGAGACTATCACTCTGTCGACTGAGCCACAGAGGTCCTTCAGTCGTTAGACTGAGAGACTGCCGCTCTGTCGACTGAGCCACAGAGGTCCTTCAGTCGTTAGACTGAGAGACTATCACTCTGTCGACTGAGCCACAGAGGTCCTTCAGTCGTTAGACTGAGAGACTGCCGCTCTGCCGACTGAACCACAGAGGTCCTTCAGTCGTTAGACAGAGAGACTGCCGCTCTGCCGACCAAGCCACAGAGATCCTTCAGTTGTTAGACAGAGAGACTGCCGCTTTGTCAACTAAGCCACAGAGGTCCTTCAGTCGTTAGGCCGAGAGACTGTCGCTCTGCTGACTGAGCCACAGAGGTCCTTCAGTTGTTAGACTGAGAGACTGCCGCTCTGCTGACTGAGCCACAGAGGTCCTTCAGTCGTTAGACTGAGAGACTGCCGCTCTGTCGACAGAGGTCCTTCAGTCGTTAGACTGAGAGACTGCCACTCTGTTGATAGAGCCACAGAGGTCCTTCAGCCGTTAGACTGAAAGACTGTCGCTCTGCTGACTGAGCCACAGAGGTCCTTCAGTCGTTAGACTGAGAGACTGCCGCTCTGTCGACAGAGCCACAGAGGTCCTTCAGTCGATAGGCTGAGAGACTGTCGCTCTGCTGACTGAGCCACAGAGGTCCTTCAGTCGTTAGACTGAGAGACTGCCGCTCTGCCGACTGAGCCACAGAGGTCCTTCAGTCATTAGACTGAGAGACTGTCGCTCTGCTGACTGAGCCACAGAGGTCCTTCAGTCGTTAGACTGAGAGACTGCCTCTCTGCCGACTGAGCCACAAAGGTCCTTCAGTCAGTAGACTGAGAGACTGTCGCTCTGCTGACTGAGCCACAGAGGTCCTTCATTTCGTTAGACTGAGAGACTGCCGCTCTGCCAACTGAGCCACAGAGGTCCTTCAGTCGTTAGACTGAGAGACTGCCGCTCTGCCGACTGAGCCACAGAGGTCCTTCAGTTGTTAAACTGAGAGACTGCCGCTCTGCCAACTGAGCCACAGAGGTCCTTCAGTCGTTAGACTGAGAGACTGCCGCTCTGCCGACTGAGCCACAGAGGTCCTTCAGTCGTTAAACTGAGAGACTGCCGCTCTGCCGACTGAGCCACAGAGGTCCTTCAGTCGTTAGACTGAGAGACTGCCGCTCTGCCGACTGAGCCACAGAGGTCCTTCAGTCGTTAGAATGAGAGACTGCTGCTCTGCCGACTGAGCCACAGAGGTCCTTCAGTCGTTAAACTGAGAGACTACCGCTCTGCCAACTGAGCCACAGAGGTCCTTCAGTCGTTAGACTGAGAGACTGCCGCTCTGCCAACTGAGCCACAGAGGTCCTTCAGTCGTTAGACTGAGAGACTGCCGACTGAGCCACAGAGGTCCTTCAGTCTTTAGACTGAGAGACTGCTGCTCTGCCGACTGAGCCACAGAGGTCCTTCAGTCGTCAGACTGAGAGACTGTCGCTCTGCCTACTGAGCCACAGAGGTCCTTCAGCCGTTAGACTGAGAGACTGCCGCTCTGTCGACAGAGCCACAGAGGTCCTTCAGCCGTTAGACTGAGAGACTGCCGCTCTGTCGACAGAGCCACAGAGGTCCTTCAGTCATTAGACTGAGAGACTGCCGCTCTGTCGACAGAGGTCCTTCAGTCGTTAGACTGAGAGACTGCCGCTCTGCCGACTGAGCCACTGAGGTCCAGTCATTAGACTGAGAGACTGCCGCTCTGCCGACTGAGCCGCAGAGGTCCTTCAGTCGTTAGACTGAGAGACTGCCGCTCTGTCGACTGAGCCACAGAGGTCCTTCAGTCGTTAGACTGAGAGACTGCCGCTCTGCCGATAGTCCGGGTTTCTGACTCCAAAATTACTATTTTTTATACTGAGGGTCGTATTTTGGAGTCAGGGCTCATTGAAATCAAAAAGTCGGAGTTGGCTGCCCGCTTCTGATCGGGCAGTTTGCGGCCTGATTTAGATAATAAATAACAACATAACTAACTCAAATAGTGTCAGCACGGAGAGTTTGAGACTTGGGGAAGGCAATAGTAAATTCAGGGGAGGAATTATGTTTACTGACGGATGCTACTCGTCCATATCAGGCACTGGTACAGTTGTAGGTAGCGAAATTATCCATGAACGTGATTATGACCGTTAAGACAGGATCTGAGTAGGTTATATTGCTATTTCTTTGTCTAAATCAGACCACATACTGCCCGCTTCTGAGCTGGCAGCCAACTCCGGCTTTTTGATTGCAAGGAACCCTGACTCCAAAATACAGCCGTCAGTATAAAAAAAATAGTAATTTTGGAGTCAGAAACCCGGACTACTCTGCCGACTGAGCCACAGAGGTCCTTCAGTCGCTAGACAGAGAGACTGCCGCTCTGCCGACTGAGCCACAGAGGTCCTTCAGTCGCTAGACTGAGAGACTGTCGCTCTGTCGACTGAGCCACAGAGGTCCTTCAGTCGTTAGACTAAGAGACTGCCGCTCTGTCAACTGAGCCAGAGGTCCTTCAGTCATTAGGCTGAAAGACTGCCGCTCTGCCGACTGAGCCACTGAGGTCATTCAGTCGTTAGAGTGAGAGACTGCCGCTCTGCCTACTGAGCCACAGAGGTCCTTCAGTCCTTAGACCGAGAGACTGTCGCTCTGTCGACTGAGCCACAGAGGTCCTTCAGTCGTTAGACCGAGAGACTGCCGCTCTGTCGACTGAGCCACAGACGTCCTTCAGTCGTTAGACTGAGACTGCCGCTCTGCTGACTGAGCCACAGACGCCCTTCAGTCGTTAGACTGAGAGACTGTCGCTCTGCTGACTGAGCCACAGAGGTCCTTCAGTCGTAAGACTGAGAGACTGCCGCTCTGTCGACCGAGCCACAGAGGTCCTTCAGTCGTTAGACAGAGAGACTGCCGCTCTGGCGACTGAGCCACACAGGTCCTTCAGTCCTTAGACCGAGAGACTGCTGCTCTGCCGACTGAGCCACAGAGGTCCTTCAGTCGTTAGACAGAGAGACTGAAGCTCTGCCGACTGAGCCACAGAGGTCCTTCAGTCGTTAGGCTGAGAGACTGCCGCTCTGTCGACTGAGCCACAGAGGTCCTTCAGTCGTTATACTGAGAGACTGTCGCTCTGCCGACTGAGCCACAGAGGTCCTTCAGTCGTTAGACTGAGAGACTGCCGCTCTGTCGATTGAGCCACAGAGGTCCTTCAGTCGTTAGACTGAGAGACTGCCGCTCTGCCGACTGAGCCACAGAGGTCCTTCAGTTGTTAGACTGAGAGACTATTGCTCTGCCGACTGAGCCACAGAGGTTCTTCAGTCGTTAGACTGAGAGACTGCCGCTCTGCCGACTGAGCCACAGAGGTCCTTCAGTTGTTAGACTGAGAGACTATTGCTCTGCCGACTGAGCCACAGAGGTCCTTCAGTCGTTAGACTGAGAGACTGCCGCTCTGCCGACTGAGCCACAGAGGTCCTTCAGTCGTTAGACTGAGAGACTGCCGCTCTGCCGACTGAGCCACAGAGGTCCTTCAGTTGTTAGACTGAGAGACTATTGCTCTGCCGACTGAGCCACAGAGGTCCTTCAGTCGTTAGACTGAGAGACTGCCGCTCTGCCGACTGAGCCACAGAGGTCCTTCAGTCGTTAGACTGAGAGACTATTGCTCTGCCGACTGAGCCACAGAGGTTCTTCAGTCGTTAGACTGAGAGACTGCGCTCTGCCGACTGAGCCACAGAGGTCCTTCAGTCATTAGACTGCCGCTCTGCCAACTGAGCCACAGAGGTCCTCTAGACTGAGAGACTATTGCTCTGTCGACTGAGCCACAGGGGTCCTTCAGTCGTTAGGCAGAGAGACTATTGCTCTGTAGACTGAGCCACAGAGGTCCTTCAGTCGTTAGACAGAGAGACTATTGCTCTGTAGACTGAGCCACAGGGGTCCTTCAGTCGTTAGGCCGAGAGACTATCGCTCTATTGATTGAGCCACAGAGGTCCTTCAGTCGTTAGCCTGAGAGACTGCCGCTCTGCCGACTGAGCCACAGAGGTCCTTCAGTCGTTAGACTGAGAGACTGCCGCTCTGCCGACTCAGCCACAGAGGTCCTTCAGTCCCTAATTTGGTTTACTAACCTTTTAAATCTGTCATTAATTCAAACATGGTGGGGTAGGAAATATTAAGTTCATCCACATCCTACAAAAGCGAAAAAAGACAGATTTCACTTATAAACAACGAGTGACTGGTTATACATGTAGTTACAAATTATGCCCGTTTCGTTTCACCATATAATACTCCTCTGACACATTTTTTAAATTTTCTGATAGGGTTTTCATTAATTGATTGGTGTTTTTCGCAGAACTTTTGATTATTTCCTTGATATAGCGGCGTTGCCAGGTTTAGTGGGGGGATGAAATCAGGTTTTTTGCGTTGAGAAAACCCTCAACATTTTGCGAGTACCTGGCAAGTCTCCAGCATAAGGCATCTGGGTCAAAAAGTAACTACATTATTTTTTAATTTTTCTTGGGCTGAGTGGGATTCGAACGTGAGATAAAGTGATGAGAGGCTTGAGTTGGACTGAGGGAAAATCATGGTTTTTCGTAAAATTGGATTTTTTTTGATGGGTGCCAGTGGAAGGTCAAGGTAAACTGATTTTGAGTCACACAATATTCACCAATCAATCTTGTCAGAATC
The DNA here is from genome assembly GCA_963971465.1 of Lepidochitona cinerea. NCBI lineage: Eukaryota > Metazoa > Mollusca > Polyplacophora > Chitonida > Tonicellidae > Lepidochitona > Lepidochitona cinerea. The sequence goes on from OZ020565.1 coordinate 6,102,088, forward strand.
AAAAGAAAATCCAATTTTCTCAATAAGCAACGATTTCTGAGTGGGTTTTTTGACTAAGTCACCTTATGTGGAAGAGTTGCCAGGTACTCGCAAAATGTCTAGAGTTTCCTTAGGGTAAAAAGCCCAATTTCCTGCCTCACTTTACTTGCCAACGACATCACATTTATAGTCAAATAATTTTTAGTTTGGCAAAAAAAACAGCAATCAATCAATCAAGATACATTTTATATCCCATAATTTTTTCCAGTGGCGTCATCAGGCTTCAAATCTATTAGCATTAAAAAAAGCCTAGCTTTCTCATAAAAAAATTTCGACAAAACTGGAAAATCATGTGAAAATCTTGGACTGTGAATAATACAGGATTACACAATTACATTGAATAGTTAGATCGATTGATTGATTGATTGATTGTTTGGTGTTTTACGCCGCGCTCAAGATTTTTTCACTTATATGGCAGCATTGCCAGTTTTATTGTGGGAGGAAACCCACGACCTTTCGGTGGTAACTGGCAACCATCCCACATAGGTAGTTCGAGTGAAATCCTAGTCACAAAATTTTCCAATTTTTTGGACTGAGTGGGATTCGAACCCGCGACCCATTGGTGGTGAATAGTTAGAAAATCAAAAAATAATATTTACGATTGTGAGCATGGTAAATCCAGCTCTGTTCAATAGGTTACCCAAGTCCCGAATCTCTGTGAAGGGGGAAATATGTGCCGCAAAACCCTACAAATATAAGAAAATTGCTCTAATTTTACTTGAACCTTTTTTTTTTAAATTTGGTTTGTAATTTTTTTTACCATAACCATACATGTAGCAACATTTTAGTAATTATTTTAAGAAGGATTAACAAACAAGATGGCTGGTGGCTACTTGTGAGCAATGAACTACATGTATATCGTCAGTTGTTAGGTTTGGTTTGTTACAACAATTTATGATGGGGTATAAAATTCTAAATGATATACCTCTTTTTAACACAATTAGAAACTTGTCTCCATGGTTATTTTAGACAAGAAGATTTTCCCTGTGCCCAAGTGTTTTAGTGATCATAAATATATACGTGGAATAGACACGTCTCATTGGCTGGTTTGAATCTGACTTGGTCAAATGCGCTGCCATTGATAGCTGAAGTGCGTGTGCATAACAGATCTGGATCGAAATTACACCATCTGCTAGTAATGGCGGCTTTCGATGCAAATCAAATACCATGTGACCTCCATTCCCCGCATATAGTTCATTGGTTAAAATACCCTACCCCTTCTCTTTCTGTCTCCGCTAACTGAAGAGCTCCACGAAGTTGATATAAAGTATCGCCTCCAAACATCGTCCCCAAAAACACCCCATCTGGCTTTAAAGAGTTGTGAACCTGTAAAATGACGAAGAGAAATTTTAAATAATGTTAACAATAATTTTCTGCCAAAAACAGAGGAAACTTTGTGGATAAAAAGGATTACCAAATTGTTTGCTTTTTTTTATAAAGCAATAGTACAAAATAAGACCTCTCCTCTCATACCACTCTTTCGTACGTATATCAAGGTAATGAGAAATAGTTAAAGTGGCATGAGCTGCCAAAATTTACATTTTTTTCATAATTTCTGATCGTGACCACAGTAAGAGGCAATCGAAAAAGTAAATGATTGGCGTATGAAGAAAAGTACGTGGCCTGTATGAACCATAAAAAAGCACTAAAAAGCTTCTGAATTATAGGTCTTGAGAAAAATAGCCAATAATTTCAAGATTCTGTTTTAACATCAAAATATCAACATTTTGGCAACTCATGCCACTTAAAGGCATCACCATGAAGTAAGTCTTTATCAAGTACAGCGAGCAGCGTTTTCTCCCCACAAAACCTGGTAACCCCGGTATATAAGTGAAATAATCTTGAGTGCGGTGAAAAACGTCAAGCAATCAATACATTTTGATTGGTTGAGAGATTCTAAGATGCAAAGTGAAAGTCAAGAATATATTTATGATCACCAAAATAGTTTGAGTTCAAGTTTCTAATTGTGTTAAAAAGAGGTATATCATTTAGACCTTTATACCCCATCATAAATTGTTGTAATAAAGTAAACCTATGATATTTCATTAGGTTGACGACTGACAGTCAAGAATATAGATGTACATGTACATACAAGAGTAGCAGCATTGAAGTTAATTTTCTCATCCAATCAACATCCGTGAAAAATAAACTCATGAAAAATCGTTTGGTCTCACCTGTCGAAAGCACCCGGGCAGGTCGTTGACCCAATGTAAACTGAAACACAATGATAACGGTGAATTCTAATATTACACAATGTCTAGTCCTTGGATTGGTGGGCGACAAATTCCCCTTTGGTGGGCGACAAATTCCCCTTTGGTGGGCGACAAATTCCCCTTTGGTGGGTGACAAATTCCCCTTTGGTGGGTGACAAATTCCCCTTTGGTGGGCGACAAATTCCCCTTTGGTGGGCGACAAATTCCCCTTTGGTGGGCGACAAATTCCCCTTTGGTGGGCGACAAATTCCCCTTTGGTGGGCGGTAAATTCCCCTTTGGTGGGCGGTAAATTCCCCTTTGGTGGGCGGTAAATTCCCCTTTGGTGGGCGGTAAATTCCCCTTTGGTGGGCGGTAAATTCCCCTTTGGTGGGCGGTAAATTCCCCTTTGGTGGGCGGTAAATTCCCCTGTGGTGGGCGACAAATTCCCCTTTGGTGGACGACAAATTCCCCTTTGGTGGACGACAAATTCCCCTTTGGTGGGCGGTAAATTCCCCTTTGGTGGACGACAAATTCCCCTTTGGTGGGCGACAAATTCCCCTGTGGTCACTAATTTTGAGAAGACAGTTTGGGACTTTTAAATTTGATCATTTTTAGCAATTTTATATGTAATTAGGTTAAAGGGGCATGAGCTGCCAAAATTTACACTTTTTTCATAATTTCTGATCGTCACGACAGTAATAGGATTTCAAGGCCATCGAAAAACTAAATGATTGGCGTTGGAATGAGGAAAATCCATAAAGCATGTGGCTTGTACGAATCGAAAATGTGTTCGAAAAGTAAACAAAATTTAAATAACCGGGACGACCATTCATTCATTCTACGGTAAAGTTAGTTTAAAACAATACTTTATCGTACATTTTCGAGACTAGAAGCATTAAATAGCTTCTGAATCATACGTCTTGAGAAAAATAGCCAATAATTTCAACGTTCTGTTTTAACGTCAAAATATCAACATTTTGGCAGCTCATGCCCCTTTAATAGATTGATTGATTTATGTTTTACATCACACTTAAGATTATTTCATTTATATGGCGTTGTTGCCAGGTTTTAACAGTGGGGGAGGAACGCAGGCTCATTTCCCAGAGGACACCCCAACCTGGCAAGTCTTTCACATACGCCGACCGAGTGAAAAATCCCCACAGAAATTTTTCAATGTTTATTTGGTTTGAGCGTGCCGCATCGATGGAAGGTTTGTGTGGGACTAAGGGATGATCACTCTAACCCACTGGACCAACGGGGCCCCATATGTAATTAGGGTTCTAAAACAAAGAGTTTCATTAGATTACCTTAAACTAGAAACTACCATATCTAAAGAGTTCTCTCTAAAGGGAAGGAACTCTTCATCAGCAACTACTCTCTGTGTTGGGACATCTTCTGGTAATTTACTCTGGAGCTAAAAAACAAAAATAAATAAATATTTATATATCAAAATAAATGACAATAACATTATGAGCATGTGTTATCAAACCAAAGGGCAATCCCCTCAACTAGGAACGCTATTTAAAGTTTTTGAAATTGTTTTGAATTGACAAGTCATCATTAACCTATAGCTATGAAAAAAACAGACTATCTTATTCTGTCACTCTTATCTAAAACAAGTGATGCATTTCTTTTATGGCAAATAAAATAGAGTGTATAAAGTTAGCCCCAAAAAATCTATAAACAAACCAATAATTTATGTGAGAGTTCACACTGAAACATTTTCTTGACCATATCTTGATTGACATGTCTGGATACATAGCCACGCCCACATCCAAGGTCGACGCCCACATCAAACACTCTGAAACACAACAGGTAAACTACATTATTTATCCAATTGCAATGTGCCTGTAATAATCATTCAGGGCAATAAATCGATACCCCAGTTTTAATAGTTATCAATATAACACGATAGGTGAGGTCGTACATGTACCATGTAAATACTTCCACCCGTCTCCACCCTCCACGAACCATATCAATTACCACGCTGACCATGTAAAAGCTTGCACCCGTCTCCACGAACCATGATAACGATTTTATCCTCTCTAAGAGCTATACTCTTGAAATTAGCAAACAAATTACTCCTAATACATGTAATTCAATTGAAAACACACCAAATACATGTAGTTGCAAAAGGTGACCTAATACAAGTATGCACTGCGACGTCATCAAATCTTTAAAGTGGCATGAGCTGCCAAATTCACATTTATTTCATAATTTCTGATCGTCGCGACAGTATGGGGTTTTGAAGGCCATCGAAAAACTAAATGAATGGCTTTGGAATGAGGAAAATACATACAGTATGTGGTCTGTACGAACCGAAAACGTGTTCGAAAGTAAACAAAATTTAAATAACCGGGACGACCATTCATTCATTCTAAGCCAAAGTTAGTTAAAAACAATACTTTTTCGTACATTTTCGAGACTAGAAGCACTAAAAAGCTTCGGAATCATACGTCTTGAGAAAAATAGCCAATAATTTCCATATTCTGTTTCACCGTCAAAATATCAACATTTTTGCAGCTCATGCAACTTTCAGCTACAGCTATTAGGGTATTTACGGGCACAGCATGTCCAAGTCTAATGTCAGATAAATGGTTGTCGTCTACGACTGACGAGTGAAATTATCAGACTGAACCGAACAGACACTTCTAATTCAGAGAAAAGGTCGAAAGAAACAATTCTGATATGCATGAACACTTTATTATTTTTATGAACACTAAAACACACGGGCACAGGGAAAATTTTCTTGTCTAAAATAACCATGGAGACAAGTTTCTAATTATTATAGTGGTTTCGTCTTTAGAGTCAGAAATATCAAGAGACTCACATCTGTCAGTGGCAATGAATTACAAAATTACCAATCTTCTTGATGATTTGTGATAAAAATGGAGAGATTTAATCCAATTAAAAAACTCTATACTGATCTCATCACAGTTTTCGTAGTTGTTTTAAAGTGGCATGAGCTGCCAAAATGTTGATATTTTGATGCTAAAACAGAACGTTGAAATTATTGCCTAGTTTTCTCAAGACGTATACAGAATATTCACACTCTTTTCATAATTTCTGATCTTCACGACAGTAAGAGGCTTTGAAGGCCATCAAAAAACTAAATGATTGGCGTTGGAATAAGGAAAATCCATACAGCATGTGGCTTGTACAAACCGAAAACGTGTTCAAAAAGTGAACAAAATTATTCATTCATTCCAAGCCAAAGTTAGTTCAAAACAACCATTTATGGTACATTTTCGAGACTAGAAGCACTAAAAAGCTTCTGAATTATATGTCTTGAGAAAAATAGCCAATAGTTTCAACATTCTGTTTCAACGTCAAAATATAAACATTTTGGAAGCTCATGCCACTTCAAATAACCGTTCACGCTGGTCAACACCACACGTATGATTTTTTAAGATAAATACACCTACAAACCTTTTGACATCACAAATCCTATCAGAGAGACGAAATCCTATCTGAAATTAACAAAATGCAAAAATTTAAAACAGGGGCTCCATGTGTTATGGTTTATTGGTTAATGTTTACTTCAAACCTTTGCTTTGATATCCACCGTAATGGCTGATATTATCATTGTACTGACAGTCGAAGAGAGGTGTAATTCATGCTTGCACCAACAACAATCAACAGCTTTTGTAGCTCAGTCGTTCAGATTGATCCCTCCGTCAAACACTTACATTGATGCTGCACAGATCAAATCAGTGGATTTGTCACTTGATTGCCATATGAGGAAGAGTTGCCAGGTAATCGTCGAAGGTCGGATGTCTCCCCTGGGCAAAGAGCCCGGTTTCCTCCCAATCCCCATACACCGTCATATGAGTGAAATGATATGGGGTGTGGCGTAAAATGTGAATCAATCAATCAAAAAATATGAATTAAACAAAAGTTCAACAATTTCTCCAGGCCATCAACTCAGAATCGGTGGACATGAAAAATTATACTTGCCTTCTAAGATATGGGTACCTAACAATTTCACCACCAAAAAGAATTTTTGTCTAAAAGATATATATATAGGTCTACGGTCATTTTAGAAGAGCAACAAAACTTTTTACATTTTCAATAACCATAGCAATTTGTTGTGTTTTGTTTTATTTACATCAAATCCAACAGGTCCAATGGACCGATAACAATTACATAGTTGTTTTAGTGGCATTTAGAAGTTGAATTGTCAAGAAACACAGGGTTGGTATGGATAACAAACTTCAAGAAGTTTGTTATCCATACCATGCAACCCCGTGTTTATTAACAATTACATAAATTGAATATGAGTAACACAAATAAAATGACAGCCTGTGGAATCTTGTTTTTTTGGTAAATTTAAAAATGGCTTCCTCCAGTAGCGTTCAGCCCTTCGGGCTTCACAATAACACTACATACCGGAGCTACAACTACTCAGGCTATTTAGTTTGAGACAGATATTTACCTCTTCCTTTAGATAATCATAAACCTCATAATCTTCCAGAAGTGTAGTTCTATCTCGCTGAAGTCGTTTTGCTTTTCTATCAAACACGTTCATCACAGATTCTGGCCTGCAGCTTCTAGCACCAGTTGAGAAATATCTATAATTATACACTCGACTGTTTGCTTGCAGCAGCTTTTTATGACAAATACATAATTTCTGACACTGAAAGTTGATTTTCTCATAAATTGAATATGTCCTGCACCCAAACGCAAGGAAACATCCCTTGCCATAAGATGACTTGTAACAGAGCTGTCTATAACTATTGAAATTCAAGACAGGCAGCAAGGATTGAGAAAGGCCCAGATTTCGCCGCAGAACACAAAACGAAAGTGAAACCGACATTTTGCAAATTAGCCGTCGTCCGTTTCCTTCACAAGACAAAATCCTTCAGTAAACTACAGTATATATTCTGCATGCTATCGTTATTTTCAAGTAACTATGTTCACTTGAAAACAAATATAAAGACACCAAACCAAGGGAGCTCAAATATTGGTGCCTGTCAGAAAAAGTTCACCGGTGCTTCTGACTAATTTACTTTCATCCTTGGGAGAGCTTTATTTCAAGGGGAGTAACTCCAGAACTACAAACTTGTCAGACAACATTTTTTTAAAATACACTTTGTAACAGGTTGTTTGCAACTATTTAATTTTATGTTTTTTTCACCATCAAATTTAGAGCCCAATATATTTTGGGGGATCAAAAAAAAGGAAAGAAAGGAAAAAAAGACATTTTTAAATTCAGTATGCAGTCTTTAGTATTTGCGAATGAAATCCAAAAATACAAATTTTATAACTCCTTGTGAAAGAAAATAAGATGTACACCCAAACAGTTACACATGTGACCGTATTATCAGATGCATGGGTGGGCTTTTTTTTGGTTGGGTGAGGTGCTGGGTGGGTGCATGGGTTGGTTGGTGGGGTGAGGTGCTGGGTGGGTGGGGTTTTTTGGTGGGGTGAGAAGCTGGGTGGGTGGGTTTTTTTGGTGGTGTGAGAAGCTGGGTGGGTGGGTTGGTTGGTGGATTGGTTAGTGGGTGAGGTGCTGGCTGGGTGGGTGGATTGGTTAGTGGGTGAGGTGCTGGCTGGGTGGGTTGGTTAGTGGGTGAAATGCTGGGTGGGTGGGTTGGTTAGTGGGTGAGGTGCTGGGTGGGTGGGTTGGTTAGTGGGTGAGGTGCTGGTTGGGTGGGTTGGTTAGTGGGTGAGGTGCTGGCTGGGTGGATGGGTTGGTTGGTTGGTGGGGTGAGGTGCTGGGTTGGGTAGGTTGGTTGGTGGGGTGAGGTGCTGGGTTGGGTAGGTTGGTTGGTGGGGTGAGGTGCTCTGTGGGTGGGTTGATTAGTGGGTGAGGTGCTGGGTGGGTGGGTTGGTTAGTGAGTGAGGTGCTGGGTGGGTGGGTTGGTTAGTTGGTGAGGCGCTGGGTGGGTGGGTTGGTCAGTGGGTGAGGTCCTGGCGTGGTGGGTTGGTTAGTGGGTGAGGTACTGGGTGGGTGGGTTGGTTAGTGGGTGAGGTGCTGGTTGGGTGTGTTGGTTAGTGGGTGAGGTGCTGGGTGGATGGGTTGGTTAGTTGGTGAGGTGCTGGGCGGATGGGTTGGTTAGTGGGTGAGGTGCTGGGTGGGTGGGTTGGTTAGTGGGTGAGGTGCTGGGTGGGTTGGTTAGTGGGTGATCGAGGTACTGGGTGGGTTGGTTAGTGGGTGAGGTGCTGTGCGGGTGGGTTGGTAATTAGTGGGTGAGGTGCTGGGTGGGTTGGTTAGTGGGAGAGGTGGGTGGGTGAGTGGGTTGGTTAGTGGGTGAGGTGCTGGGTGGGTGGGTTGCTTAGTGGGTGAGGTGCTGGTTGGTTAGGTTGGGTAGTGGGTGGAATGCTGGCTGGGTGGGTTGGATAGTTGGTGAGGTGCTGGGTGTGTGGGTGGGTTGGTTAGTGGGTGAGGTGCTGGTTGGTTAGGTTGGTTAGTTGATGGAATGCTGGCTGGGTGGGTTGGTTAGTGGGTGAGGTGCTGGGTGTGTTGGTGGATTGGTTAGTGGGTGAGGTGCTGGGTGGGTTGGTTAGTGGTTGGGGTGCTGGGTGTGTTGGTAAGTGGGTGAGATGCTGGCTGGGTTGGTGCTGGGTGGGTGGGTTGGTTAGTGGGTGAGGTGCTGGCTTGGTTGGGTTGGTTAGTGGGTGAGGTGCTCTGTGGGTGGGTTGGTAAGTGGGTGAGGTGCTGGCTTGGTTGGGTTGGTTAATGGGTGAGGTGCTGGGTGGGTGGGTTGGTTAGTGGGTGAGGTACTGGCTGGTTAGGTTGGTTAGTGGGTGAGGGGCTGGTTGGGTGGGTTGGTTAGTTGATGAGGTGCTGGCTGGGTTGGGTTGGTTATTGGGTGGGGTTCTGGCTGAGTGGGTTGGTTAGTGGGTGAGGTGCTGGGTGGGTTGGTTAGTGGTCGGGGTGCTGGGTGTGTTGGTTAGTGGGTGAGGTGCTGGCTGGGTTGGTGCTGGGTGGGTGGGTTGGTTAGTGGGTGAGGTGCTGGCTTGGTTGGGTTGGTTAGTGGGTGAGGTGCTGGGTGGGTGGGTTGGTTAGTGGGTGAGGTACTGGCTGGTTAGGTTGGTTAGTGGGTGAGGGGCTGGTTGGGTGGGTTGGTTAGTTGGTGAGGTGCTGGCTGGGTTGGGTTGGTTATTGGGTGGGGTTCTGGCTGGGTGGGCTGGTTAGTGAGTGAGGTGCTGGGTGGTTGGGTTGGTTAGTGGGTGAGGTGCTGGATGAATGGGTTGGTTAGTGGGTGAGGTGCTGGTTGGTGGGTTTGTGCTGGTGAGGTGCTGGCTTGGTTGGGTTGATTAGTGGGTGAGATGCTGGGTGGGTGAGGTACTGTCTGGTTAGGTTGGTTAGTGGGTGAGGGGCTGGTTGGGTGGGTTGGTTAGTTGGTGAGGTGCTGGCTAGGTTGGGTTGGTTATTGGGTGGGGTTCTGGCTGAGTGGGTTGGTTAGTGGGTGAGGTGCTGGGTGGGTTGGTTAGTGGTTGGGGTGCTGGGGGTGTTGGTTAGTGGGTGAGATGCTGGCTGGGTTGGTGCTGGGTGGGTGGGTTGGTTAGTGGGTGAGGTGCTGGCTTGGTTGGGTTGGTTAGTGGGTGAGGTGCTGGGTGGGTGGGTTGGTTAGTGGGTGAGGTACTGGCTGGTTAGGTTGGTTAGTGGGTGAGGGGCTGGTTGGGTGGGTTGGTTAGTTGGTGAGGTGCTGGCTGGGTTGGGTTGGTTATTGGGTGGGGTTCTGGCTGGGTGGGCTGGTTAGTGAGTGAGGTGCTGGGTGGGTGGGTTGGTTAGTGAGTGAGGTGCTGAGCGGGTGGATTGGTTAGTGGATGAGGTGCTGGGTGGGTGAGGTGCTGGGTGGGTGGGTTGGTTAGTGAGTGAGGTACTGGGTGGGTGGGTTGGTTGGTTAGTGGGTGAGGTGCTGGGTGGGTTGGTTAGTGGATGAGGTGCTGGATGGGTTGGTTAGTATGTGAGGTGCTGGCTGGGTGGGTTGGCTAGTGGGTGAGGTGCTGGCTGGGTGGGTAGGTTGGTTAGTGGGTGAGGTGCTGGCTGGGTGGGTTGGCTAGTGGGTGAGGTGCTGGCTGGGTGGGTAGGTTGGTTAGTGGATGAGGTGTTGGATGGGTTGGTTAGTGGGTGAGGTGCTGGTTGGGTGGGTTGGTTGGTTGGTGAGTGGGTGAGGTGCTGGCTGGGTGGGTTGGCTAGTGGGTGAGGTGCTGGCTGGGTGGGTAGGTTGGTTAGTGGATGAGGTGTTGGATGGGTTGGTTAGTGGGTGAGGTGCTGGTTGGGTGGGTTGGTTGGTTGGTGAGTGGGTGAGGTGCTGGCTGGGTGGGTTGGTTAGTGGATGATGTGCTGGGTGGGTTGGTTAGAGGGTGAGGTACTGGGTGGGTTGGTTAGTGGGTGGGGTGCTGGGCGGGTGGGTTGGTTAGTGGATGAGGTGCTGGGTGGGTTGGTTAGTATGTGAGGTGCTGGCTGGGTGGGTTGGTTAGTGGGTTGGTTGGTTAGTGGATGAGGTGTTGGATGGGTTGGTTAGTGGGTGAGGTGCTGGTTGGGTGGGTTGGTTGGTTGGTGAGTGGGTGAGGTGCTGGCTGGGTGGGTTGGTTAGTGGATGATGTGCTGGGTGGGTTGGTTAGTGGGTGAGGTACTGGGTGGGTTGGTTAGTGGGTGGGGTGCTGGCTGGCCGGGTTGGTTAGTGGATGATCGAGGTGCTGGGTGGGTTGGTGGGTTGGTTAGGGGGTGATGTGCTGGGTTGTTGGGTTCTTAAACGGGCGAGGTGCTGGCTGGGTTGGTTAGTGGGTGGGTGGGTTGGTAAATGGGCGAGGTGCTGGGTGGGTTACTTTTTTAGTGTTTTAGAGTAGCATGAAACTGTAGAGTCTGTATAATGTTAATTAATGCGTTATAGATAAAAAGGGAAACGGTTGAATTTTAGTGTAGCATGTAGATTTATTGTTTATTTTCCGTCGCCTGCCTATGACTGTCTCCACATAGCAGTTATTTTGTTGACGTCTTCTTGTGAATGAATACGGGCGTGTCTTTTTCGTGACTTTCTGGGGTGCGTGTACATACAAATATATTGTAAAACGCAGAAAAAAAAAATGTATTCAAGAGATTAAATTTCAATATATTACAGGACAAAGCGGATCTTTTCCGATAATGAAAGTTAGGCACTGTGTACCGGTATGTAAATAAAACCGAACTACTGCTGTCACGAGGTTCCACTGGAGGGGCTTTTAACAGTTGACTTTAAAAGAAAGAATAATATATAATTTTTGTTTATGACAAATCTTCTTTCATGCCAAATTTCTTTAAAACGTACGTAAGATATTAATAGGGTTTTAAACGCCAATTAAAATGCCCTGACTTTATGACAATAAAAAATATGTAAATAAAATAATATTTGAGACCCCCACTTGCTAGCCCCGTTAGGAAAATGCTTTAGAAGTGAACATAATCAGTCAGGCAGTGCAGTGGACGTCAAAAGGCGATGGGCTGAAAGTTCGTAATTTTCTCGAAACTGAAGCACGCTTTATGTGGATTATCATACTAGTAAAGTAAGTCATGATTAATTTTAGCTCATTTTGATTGCACTAGGCGTACATTTAGATTGATGACACACTAAATGTCACAGCTGCTTAATTTTATAGTGAGATATCGGTTATCACCGTTCAGTAAACCGCAAATAACTGTGGCCAAACTCTGAACAGTGACTGAGCAAGCGAGTTGTTTTTGTTTGACGGACGTTCGCAAAGTAGGCTTACATTTACACTAGCTAAATGTTACAAACTGTCAGTGTTATGGGACAATTTCAAGGTATTAAAAGTAAGGTACGGTGCTGATATTTTACTTATTTTGCTACTGGTGTTAACGATTTTTTTCTGTTCGAATCTCATAATTGATTTATTGCTCGCTAACATGCACGTTTTACTTTTAGCTGACAGCCTAAACCCACTGGCTACATGCTGTTTGTGAGAGACCCACATGCATCCATCATAAATTATGCCTTAATTGTTTTCAACTACAGTTACAGGAGGCTGAATTGGAGTGGGTTCTTTTTGTTTAAAAAAAATATAAAATTCAGTTAAAAATAAATTTTAAATATAGTTGTGACATTTTAAATAAATATAATGCCATTATTATTGATATCCATGTTATCAAATGATTTAGGTTGATTTTCAGAAAGATATTGTTATTTATTTTATGTTAATTTTGTTTTGGAACATGTAAATTCTTAATTTTAGGCAAGATTTTTTTCCGGCTCAAAACATATAAAATTCTTCTTTTTTTTACCATTATATCAGTGAACAGAATTTATTTAAAGTAGTATGAGCTGCTAAATTTAAGGAAATATACATGTAGGGTGTTAATCGTCAATCAATCAATCAATCAATCTTCATGTGCATGGTCATAATGCAACTGTATGCTTATTGTTGCCCTTGATGTGTCACTGTCTGCAGGTCACAAGTGCATTCATTATTCACAGTTGTTGCTTAGTGTAGTGTTGGACTCCATGTACATGTATACCAGCTCCTGTCAGTCATCAACCTAATGAAATATCATAGGTTTGGTTTGTTACAACAATTTATGGGGTATAAAGGTCTAAATGATATATACCTCTTTTTAACACAATTAGAAATGTGTCTCCGTGGTTATTTTAGACAAGAAGATTTTCCCTGTGCCCTTGAGTTTTAGTGATCATAAATATACCAGACACATGTTGGCTACATGTTAGAATGGAATCGTCAAAGTCAGGCCTACTTCTTTGCAAATTACTGGGTTTGTCTAGACTACTCTGATAGGGGCTATTTACCTATACATTGTATATTATTAGACAGGAATTGTTAACATGCCACCAACTTATTTTTCACAGGTTTCAAATTTCCCTAACATTGTGCTAACATTTGGACAGCTAAAGTGGCATGAGCTGCCAAAATGTTGATATTTTTCCTTAAAGTGGCACGAGCTGCCAAAATGTTGACGTTTGGATGCATTTTAGAATGTTGAAATTATTGGCTATTTTTCTCAAGACGTATAATTCAGCAGCTTTTTAGTGCTTTTAGTCTCGAAAATGTACGATAAAGTTTAATAAAGTATTGTGTTGAACTAACTTTGGCTTGGAATAAATTTTGTTTACTTTTTCGAACATGTTTTCAATTTTGAGCGCGGCGTAAAACACCAATCAATCAATCGAAAACGTTTTCGGTTCGTACAGGTCACATACATGTAGGCCTACTGTATGGATTTTCCTCATTCCAACGCTAACCATTTAGTTTTTCAGTGGTCTTCAAAGCCCCTTACTGTCGTGACGATCAGAAATTAGGAAAAAAGTGTGACTTTTGGCAGCTCATGCCACTGTGGAAGGGGATTTTCTCCTTGGAATGTGGGGACCTGGACACAGGCCTCCTATCGTTAGGTTGCGGGCTCCAATCCCACTCAGATAAAAGAAAAATTAAAACAAATTTTGAGTTGGGTTTTCCCTCAATCACCCAATGTGGAAGTGTGCGATGTTTTTGGAGATCAGCGGTTTTCTCCGGGCAAAGAACCTGGTTTCTCCCCCTACTAAATATTGCTTGGCTGCCATATACCCGGTAACTGCGGGACAGTTTATGTCTGAAGGAATGTGAAAAAATGTTGCATGAAACGGAAGTTCAACTGAATATGGCTGAAGTGGAAGCTGATGGGCTTTTGTGGTCGGACGATAGGCTGTCATTGTTGCGTCCTGTTGCATGAAAAACTGGCAAATGGTCCCCAATGCCCCCCCCCCCTCCCCCCCCCCTGCCAGGGGTCTTAACTTTTATTAGTATGCATGTAGGAAAGGTATTTTAACATTTTAAAGTGGCATTAGCTGCCAAAAATGTTGATATTTTGACGTTGAAACAGAATGTTGAAATTATTGGCTATTTTTCACAAGACGTATAATTCAGCAGCTTTTTAGTGGTTTTAGTCTCGAAAATGTACGATAAAGTATTGTTTTTAACTAACTTTGGGTTGGAATGAATGAATGGTCATCCCGGTTATTTAAATTTTGTTTACTTTTCGAACACGTTTTCGGTTCGTACAGGTCACATAATATATGGAATTTCCTCATTCCAACGCCAATCATTTAGTTTTTCGATGGCCTTCAAAAGCCTCTTACTGACGTGACGATCAGAAATTATGGAAAAGGTGTTAATTTTGGCAGCTCATGCCACTTTAAGATAGGGTAAGCTGTATAACGAAGCTTTATGTGTTGTACATAATACGCTAACACATTTCATGTCACAGAACATAATTTACAAAGGTATTATTGGTAGGCCTACATCTCCTGTGAGAAGACCACAAGTCACAGATTTCTCAAGTCCGACATCTCGTAATGACAGCAGAGGCTATTTAAGCCGATCTGTCAACCACAGCCATGTCAACTGGAAATAAGAACATACTTGTCAAAATTACTGGATTTGACGCTTTTGCGGTCTGTTAAACCAAGCCGTATGCAAAGGAATTTTAAAATATTTTGAAAAGAGTGAAGGGTATAGGGGCCTACACGTATAATAAAGTTTTAACAAAATAATCTTATTTTTTAAGAAAGTTTGAAATTGCCCCTCTATTTTTATGAACACTAAAACAACACAGAGAAAATCTTCTTGTCTAAAATAACCATCATGAGACAAGTATCTAAATTGTGTTAAAAAGGGGCATATCATTCAGACCTGTATACCCAACCATAAGTTGTCGTAATAAACCAAAACCCACGATACCCAATTATGTTGATGACATACAGTAGTTTGTATAACATACATGTAACTGTAACATGTAACTCCAACAATTCATTTTCTAGCAAAGTAAACGTATTGGATAAAAACATGGTTTGAAATGTATAATTATTAAAGTGGCATGAGCTGCCAAAAATCAAACTTTTTCAAAATTTCTGATCGTCACGACAGTAAGAGGCTTAAAAGGCCATCGAAAAATTAAATGAATTGGTGTTGGAATGAGGAAGATACATACAGTATGTGGCCTGTACGCACCAAAAACGTGTTCGAAAAGTAAACAAAATTTAAATAGCTGGGACGACCATTCATTCTGAGCCAAAGTTAGTTCAAAACAATACTTTATCGTACATTTTCGAGACTAGAAGCACTCAAAGCTTCTGAATTATATTTCTTGAGAAAAATAGCCAATAATTTCAACATTCTGTGTCAACGTCAAAATATCAACATTTTGGCAGCTCATGCCACTTTAAGATACATGTACCTGTAAAAAAATTGACTCAGATTTTCAAAAGGCGTTTGATATAATATATATTGACTCAAAAATACAAAACTATTATAAAGTATAGAAACTTGTTTAAGTAGCTTTGCTATTAACACAAAAACTCATTTTGTTAATTCCTTGAGCCAGCCTGACTTTATTTTCAAATATTTATGAACACTAAAACACACGGGTACAGGGAAAATCTTCTTGTCTAAAATAACCATGGAGACAACTTCCCCTCAGACAAGTTTCTAATTGTGTTAAAAAGAGGTATATCATTTAGACCTTTATATTTCTGATCACTAAAACACACGGGCACAGGGAAAATCTTCTTGTCTAAAATAACCATGGAGATAAGTTTCTAATTGTGTTAAAAAGAGGTATATCATTTAGACCTTTATATTTATGATCACTAAAACACATGGGCACAGGGAAAATCTTCTTGTCTAAAATAACCATGGAGACAAGTTTCTAATTGTGTTAAAAAGAGGTATATCATTTAGACCTTTATATTTATGAAAAACACACGGGCACAGGGAAAATCTTCTTGTCTAAAATAACCACGGAGACAAGTTTCTAATTGTGTTACAAAGAGGTATATCATTTAGACCTTTATATTTATGATCACTAAAACACACGGGCACAGGGAAAATCTTCTTGTCTTAAATAACCACGGAGACAAGTTTCTACTTGTGTTAAAAAGAGGTATATCATTTAGACCTTTATATTTATGATCACTACAACACATGGGCACAGGGAAAAATCTTCTTTTCTAAAATAACCACGGAGACAAGTTTCTAATTGTGTTAAAAAGAGGTAAATCATTTAGACCTTTATACCCCATATTCCATGCCCATTCACCTGTACGTTTTAACCCTCTGAGGTTCTTTGATCATAAATATACTACCTGTGCAGGAGATCAGCCCAGTTTAACAACTGATGTGTACTAATATACATATTCTATTGATGTTGATAAATGCATACAGTTTTAAACCAGCTTTCTAGAATTCCTCACTTGAACAGCTCAGTGAGTTTGAGAGGTACTTGCATTTTATTAACATATATTTTATATACCATATAAATACACCCTACCTGTACACACCAAAAGCTATGAATATTTACCTGAATAGGTTTTTTTTTTGTATCAGTTAAATACAAATATCACCTGCGTTGATAATATTTTTAAGCTTTAAAATAAAATAAAATAAAAATACAGTTTATCACCAAAGGAAAATAGGCTGTTATTGTATAAGATATTTTCGGTCAGTTTTGGCTGAAAAATGCAGAACTTACAAAAACAGTATAGATAGTAGCTTAATAGTTGAAGGAATGCTTTATATCTTAAATGCTATTAACGGACTCACTGTTTATCCAAGTGTTAATTTCAGATGTTTATCAAATCTGTTCAGGCCATTATAGAAAAATACCAGTTGCAGGTTACCAACTGTAAGTAATTTTAGAAAGGTCGTGTAAAAAAATATTAAAGTGGCATGAGCTGCCAAAATATACACTTTTTTTATGATTTCTGATCCTCACGGCAGTAAGAGGCTTTGAAGGCCATTGAAAAACTAAATGATTGTCTGTTTTATCCTCAAAATATCAACATTTTGGCAGCTCGTGCCACTTTAATGTTTACACTCAAGATCAAATCACTTTTATGACAGTTTGGCCAGGTTTAGTGGGGAGCAAGGACTCATCCAGAGTGGTGTCTTTTGGACACCTTGTGATCATAATTTATTTTATTTGGACACCCAATAATCCATCAATTTAACATGGTCAACATACAAAAGTAGGTCATAATGGACACCCAATTTTGTGGAGAATGTGCAAAAAAAGCTATTTTGGACACCCTATTTTCGGATCCTGGATGAATGAATGGTGGGGAGGAAACTGGACTCTTTTCCCTTTAGAAAACCTTTGACCTCCAGCCATTAACTAGAAACTTCCATATCGGGTGAAAACCCCACAGGGACTGATCCAGGGAAAATTTGGGCATACCATTTTGGTTCAAAATGTTCCAACAAAAACAACATCTACATGTATGGCCCAAAATTCAACATTAAATGCTATTTTGACATTAAAATCTGTTGGTTTTAAGAATTTGGGCGGATTTTTTGCTTTTGAGTTTGGGCGCCCATACCTGTATACAGGTATCGAAATGTCTCTGGATCAGTCTATGCCCCATGTATTTTTCTTTCAATGTTTGTCTTTGTATTGTGGGATTAGAACATGCTACCCATCGCTGGATAGTTATATAAGATAAGATACTCAACCATATTTAGTTGAATTAAGATCAGATTTGCAATTTATTTGTAACTGATTTTGCATGTTCTTGGCAGATATCTAATTTTAATACAAAGCTTGCGTAACTGGGAGGGTTGAGAAGGGGGGGGGGGGATTCAGGGCGGGGCGCTTGCATCTATTTAATCTATCTACTTCTAACAATTGTTTGACGAGTTTGCCACAGGAAACATATATATTTATATGGCTGGCCTGATGAACATATCAGTTAATGTATTATAAAGTCCACTTCCTGATCGTAATCACATCCATTCCGGTGTTGGTACTCTATCACCCCACATTTTATTATCTTTGTCATCTCACCTGGTTGTCAATAGAGTCAGTCATACTTTTTTAACAGAAAGCCTATATTGATTGTTGATCTCTTAACTACCGTATCCTGTTGAACTTCGTCCAAACTTCGTGTTAAATCCTGTATATGACGTCCGTTTTTGTTTTTGAATTCAGCTCAAATATCCATATTTAAAGGTTACTAGGTTCTGTAGGTGGGTCCCTAACGCCCCAAAAAGGGACGAGAAATAAACCTGATAATCCAAAGATTATGGTGATTTTTTTGTCAAAATGGCATGAGCTGCCAAAATTGAGATATTTGGCCATTATAACAGAATGTTAAAATTTTCGGCTGTTTTTCTCAAGACGTATAATTAGGAAGCTTTTTAGTACTTATCGTCTTGAGAATGTACGATAAAGCATTGTTTTCAACTAACTTAGGCTAGAATGAATGAATGGTCGTCCCGGTTATTTAAATTTTGTTTACTTTTCGAACACTATATCGGTTCGTATAGGCCACATATTGTATGGATTTTCCTCATTCCAAAGCCAATCATTACATTTTTCGATGACCCTCAAGTCCTCTTACTGTCATGACAATCACAGTATATGAAAATAGTCCGAATGTTGGCAGCTCATGCCACTTTAATTAATATGTTTGCGCTAGATGCCTGTGAAAGGTGCATGTATGCTGCATGTGCAACACATAGATCTACGTCACAGTTTCCTCGTTGTGCAACTTGTTTCCGGCAATCTGTTTCACTTTGGACTCAAGAAAATAAACCCCATACATTTGTGTGAACAATATGACGGTAAAGAATATCAGAGCTAATTGTCAGATTACTATCTAAAACTTATAGCAAATCGGCATGTTAGCTTTATCAAAAATACTGGTGATTTGTTGCCAAATCTTTTCCTGAAAATTCTACTGACTAAGGCCAAACTCATGCCTGTCCTCAACCTAATGAAATATCATAGGTTTAGTTTATGATAACAACTTACATATATGATGCGGTATATAGGTCTAAATGATATACCTCTCTTTAACACAATGAATTAGGAACTTGTCTCCGTGGTTATTTTAGGCAAAAAGATATTCCCTGTGCCCGTGTGTTTTAGTGTTCAAATATATATGTAGTAAAATAAATCTATGCTAAATTCCATATATTTATGAACACTAAAACACACGGGCACAGAGAAAATCTTCTTGCCTTAAATAACCATGGAGACATGTTTCTAAGAAATGTTTGAAACTCCCTTTATGATAATGACAAGTTTCTAGTTGTGTTAAAAAGAGGGTATGTCATTTAACATACCTTTATTTAACATACCTTTATACCAAATCATAGGTTGTTCTAATAAACCAAAAGCCATAATATTTCATAATATTTTCATCATGAAGACAGACAGGAGTCATTTTGCCTAGAAACTATTGTGTGTATCTTTTCTTCACAAATCTTAGAGTTCATGGACATGTATTTAAACTAACAGGTTTTAGAACGAATTAAAAAAAAGAACTTTAATAGGATTTCAGCTTCTAGGAACAAAGATAATGAAAATGCCCACTGAGTCAAGTTAACCAATAAAACCCTCCCTATTGTCTAGCTAGGTCACAAAATATGGTGAGCGAATGTTTTGTGTCTTGGGTGTTTCCCTTGAATATTGATACAGATATCTTGGTGAATTTTCCGTGTTTTGTAATAAAATCTTCCTCTAAAAATAAATTGTACGAGAGGCATTTATCACAACTGTAGTATTTTCTTCCCAGTTAAACCGGCCACTCCTAGAAACTGATCCTAGTGAGGCGTTAATTTCACTTAAGAGTTTTCCTAAACATGGGTACCTCTACCTACAAAAAAATGCTTATTTTGTCCAGAATTATTCAAGTTTTCAATTGGATAGTATTATACATTCCTGGTGAATCAATTTACTGTAGTTGAGTTCAGCGACCCCATGCATATGCATTTACAGTGAATGTAAGCCTTTTCATGTTTATAATGCGATAAGTGTGTCTGTCTGTTTTTTCATATTCAATTTTCTGTAGGCTACCAAAACATTCATTTTTCAAAGTTTAGTAATTAACTGTTATCATTAAGTTTTTCAATTTGTTTGTTAGGATCAGAATTAATTAAATATGTTTGAATTGTTACAGCTTACAAATAACACTGTTCATTATTGTACAGTGTACCGGTATTTCTTGAGATTCTTTTCTTTAAAGCATTTTAGAAGCCTCCAGATTCCACAGAATATAGCATTGTTTGGCAGAAAAGGTGTTGAATTTAAGATAAATTTTAATACAATTTTTTAAATCTGTATGTTATCTTTATTTTTCATTTGATTTATTTACAGAACTTTTTGTGCATGGATACCTGTGAAAAGAAGTGAAGAGGCCTTGGATCACGGCAATGTTACCTGGCTTTGAAAGTTCTAACAAAGAGATACAGTTTATGTATGAAGTGTAGATTTTTATATAAGTGCTATTTGGAATATATTTCTTGAGCTGTGTTTACTGTTGTGCAATTGGAGAAAGGGGAGAATATATACACCGTAGAACATTTTTTTCATGGAAAAGCGTATTCTTGAAATAAATCTGTGTTTCAATGAGATTTGTGTGGCAGATTTCAAAATGATCTGTCAAAATTGAAGAAATTCAGCCATGGAACAAAATGACTATGGTCATTAACCAATCAGATTAGGAGAGAGATGGAACCTGGCACTGGATTGGTCGATGACTTGGCCACCCTACGTGATTTGGATGAAGAGATTCTATTGGCTGAGTTGCAGAAGAGATACCATAACGACATAATATATGTAAGTACATGTGGTTATATTGAATTATGATGTCTTTAAGCTGTTTAAAACTCTCCTAAAACTGTCTTTTAAAATTTTTTGTCTAAGGCTCTTATTGTTCACCCAGGCAGTGGACATTGTGACTTTAGCCCTGTTTGCTGATCTAAAAATGAGAGATTTTAAAGTGGCATGAGCTGCCAAAATGTTAATATTTTGAATTTAAAACAGAATGTTGAAATTATTAGCTATTTTTCTCAAGACGTATAATTCACAAGCTTTTTAGTGCTTCTAGTCTCGAAAATTTACGATAAAATATTGTTTTGAACTAACTTTGGCTTAGAATGAATGAATGTCCAGGGTATTTAAATTTTGTTTACTTTTCGAAAACGTTTTTGGTTCGACCAGTCCACATACTGTATGGATTTTCCTCATTCCAACGCCAATCATTAAGTTTTTTGATGGCCTTCAAAGCCTCTTACTGTCGTGATAGTCAGAAATTATGAAAAAAGTGTGAATTTTGACAGCTCATGCCACTTTAAGTATGAAAAATTCTGATGTTCTATGGTCTGGGATGCTTAAGGGACAGCCCCAGAGCCAAGATAGTTAAAATGTGTGCTATTCAACTGTTGTTTACTTTAACTTCATATAAAGATGAGGTTTCCAGATGACCATACATGTAGCTTCAGTGGCATGGACGCTCAATCCGAACAGCCTTCCACCAATGGGTCACGGGTTCAAATCCCACTCGGTCCAAAAAAAATTGGAACATTTTCTGACTGAGTTTTCACTCGAACGACCTTAATGGGATGGTTGACTGTTACCACTGGAAGGTCGTGTGTTTCTTCCTGGCATAGAGCCCAGTTTCCTCTCACAATAAAACTGGCAACGTCGCTATATAAGTGAAATAACCTTGAGCAAACATTAAAACCTTTTCTTTTCTTCCAGACAAATGTTGGTGACATATTGATCGCAGTCAACCCTTATCGACCTTTACCGATATATGGGCCAAAGGTGAGCTATTTTGGGGATTTGGAATGCTCTTTTTGATTCATTTTCGACTTTCTTGGTACAGTGGTGCAAGCTCACAAGTGTCTTAGGCATCAATCTATTGGTACTGAAGGTCGGGGGTACCTCCGGGCAAAGGGCCTGGTTTACTTCCCCACTAAACCTGGCAACGGCGCCATTTAAGTAAAAAAATTATTAAATGTGACTTGAAACATCGATCAATCTGTTTGGAATAGTTGTCGTGTTCACTGGAAGGTCAGCCCTGGGTTTTCTTCATTGTCAGAGCCCTGTTTCCTTTCACACATAACTAAATGGTCAATATGTCAGTACAATGATTAATATAAACCTGTTAAATGTGGTTATGAATTCACTTTTGATTATCCACAGAGATCTGTCCCGGGGTGGAGTGGGGGGGGGGTGGAGAAAGCAAAATTTATGGGGTTCAATCTCAGTCCACCGATGTTCTTGCCATAGTTAAGATGCGTAACCATTGTCAATGTGTTACAAAAGGAATCCAGAAATTCTACTGACCAAGGCTAAGCTCTTGTCAGTCGTCAACCTAATGAAATATCATAGGTTTACTTTATTACAACAATTTATGGGGTATAAAGGTCTAAATGATATACCTCTTTTTAACACAATTAGAAACTTGTCTCCGTGGTTATTTTAGACAAGAAGATTTTCGTTGTGCCCGTGTGTTTTAGGGTTCATAAATATATTCTGATACTTTTTGATACACTCAGATGTTCATGGAAGAGCTTCTAATGTCATTTGCTTGTATTACGTGATTCAAGTATGTTTAAAGGGTGGGGAAGCTCAGGACCATTGAGTGTAAACTGCACTATGTTGACTGATCACTACATCAATAATGAATTTATAACAACTATTCATGATATAAACTGTTAGCAAATATACTGAATGAGTCATGTATTGGTTGACATGGATATATGGGCATATGACATGTCTCTGTTTTTATGAATGGCCATGTCGTCTTAGCTCTGTCAGGGACTGATCCACGGATAATATGGGCATACCATTTCGGTTCAAAATGTTCCAACAAAAAGACAAAAACAACATCTCTGGCCCAAAATTCAACATTAAATGCTATTTTGACATTAACATCTGTTGGTTTTAAGAATTTGGGCAGATTTTTTGCTTGTGAGTTTGGGCACCCATACCTGTATACAGGTATCAAAATGTCTCTGGATCAGTCTATGACTGTAGGACTCTCAAGATGGGCGGGTGTGCCCTTGTGGTTCTGTATGACTCTCAAATTGGGTGGGTGCACCATCTTAGTTCTGTATGGCTCTCAAATGGGGTGGGTGTGCCCTCTTAGTTCTGTATGACTCTCAAATTGGGTGGGTGTGCCCTCTTAGTTCTGCATGACTCTCAAATTGGGTGGGTGGGCCCTCTTAGTTCTGTATGGCTCTCAAATTGGGTGGGTGTGCCCTCTTAGTTCTGTATGACTCTCAAATTGGGTGGGTGTGCTCTCTTAGTTTTGTGTCACTCTCAAAGTGGGTGTGTGTGCCCTCTTAGTTCTGTGTGGCTCTCAAATTTGGTGTGTGTGCCCTCTTAGTTCTGTAGGACTCTCAAATTGGGTGGGTGTGCTCTCTTAGTTTTGTGTCACTCTCAAAGTGGGTGTGTGTGCCCTCTTAGTTCTGTGTGGCTCTCAAATTTGGTGTGTGTGCCCTCTTAGTTCTGTAGGACACTCAAACTGGGTGGCTGTGTCCTCTTAGCTCTGTATGGCTCTCAAATTGGGTGGGTGTGCCCTCTTAGTTCTGTATGACTCTAAATTGGGTGGGTGTGTCATCTTAGTTCTGTATGACTTTCAAATTTGGTGGGTGTGCCCTCTTGATTATGTATGTCTCAAATTCAGTGCATGTGCCCTCTTAGTTCTGTATGACTCTCAAATTCAGTGCATGTGCCCTCTTAGTTCTGTATGACTCTCAAATTGGGTGGGTGTGCCCTCTTAGTTCTGTATGACTCTCAAATTGGGTGGGTGTGCCCTCTTAGTTCTGTATGACTCTCAAATTGGGTGGGTGTGCCCTCTTAGTTCTGTATGACTCTCAAATTGGGTGGCTTTGCCCTCTTAGTTCTGTACCGCTCTCAACTTGGGTTGGTGTGCCCTCTTAGCTCTGTATGACTCTCAAATTGGGTTGGTGTGCCCTCTTAGCTCTGTATGACTCTCACATTGGGTGGGTGTGCCCTCTTAGTTCTGTATGACTCTCAAATTGGGTGGGTGTGCCCTCTTAGTTCTGTATGACTCTCAAATTGGGTGAGGGTGCCCTCTTGGTTCTGTACCGCTCTCAAATTGGGTGGGTGTGTCCTCTTAGTTCTGTATGACTCTCAAATTGGGTGGGTGTGCCCTCTTAGTTCTGTATGACTCTCAAATTGGGTGGGTGTGCCCTCTTAGTTCTGTATGACTCTCAAATTGGGTTGGTGTGCCCTCTTAGCTCTGTATGACTCTCACATTGGGTGGGTGTGCCCTCTTAGTTCTGTATGACTCTCAAATTGGGTGGGTGTGCCCTCTTAGTTCTGTATGACTCTCAAATTGGGTGAGGGTGCCCTCTTGGTTCTGTACCGCTCTCAAATTGGGTGGGTGTGTCCTCTTAGTTCTGTATGACTCTCAAATTGGGTGGGTGTGCCCTCTTAGCTCTGTATGACTCTCAAATTGGGTGGGTGTGCCCTCTTAGTTCTGTATGACTCTCAAATTGGGTGGGTGTGCCCTCTTAGTTCTGTCTGACTCTCAAATTGGGTGAGGGTGCCCTCTTGGTTCTGTACCGCTCTCAAATTGGGTGGGTGTGCCCTCTTAGTTCTGTATGACTCTCAAATTGGGTGGGTGTGCCCTCTTAGTTCTGTATGACTCTAAATTGGGTGGGTGGGCCCTCTTAGTTCTGTATGACTCTCAAATTGGGTGGGTGTGTCCTCTTGGTTCTGTAGGACTCTCAAATTGGGTGGGTGTGCTCTCTTAGTTTTGTGTCACTCTCAAAGTGGGTGTGTGTGCCCTCTTAGCTCTGTATGACTCTCAAATTGGGTTGGTGTGCCCTCTTAGCTCTGTATGACTCTCACATTGGGTGGGTGTGCCCTCTTAGTTCTGTATGACTCTCAAATTGGGTGGGTGTGCCCTCTTAGTTCTGTATGACTCTCAAATTGGGTGAGGGTGCCCTCTTGGTTCTGTACCGCTCTCAAATTGGGTGGGTGTGTCCTCTTAGTTCTGTATGACTCTCAAATTGGGTGGGTGTGCCCTCTTAGTTCTGTATGACTCTCAAATTGGGTGGGTGTGCCCTCTTAGTTCTGTATGACTCTCAAATTGGGTTGGTGTGCCCTCTTAGCTCTGTATGACTCTCACATTGGGTGGGTGTGCCCTCTTAGTTCTGTATGACTCTCAAATTGGGTGGGTGTGCCCTCTTAGTTCTGTATGACTCTCAAATTGGGTGAGGGTGCCCTCTTGGTTCTGTACCGCTCTCAAATTGGGTGGGTGTGTCCTCTTAGTTCTGTATGACTCTCAAATTGGGTGGGTGTGCCCTCTTAGCTCTGTATGACTCTCAAATTGGGTGGGTGTGCCCTCTTAGTTCTGTATGACTCTCAAATTGGGTGGGTGTGCCCTCTTAGTTCTGTCTGACTCTCAAATTGGGTGAGGGTGCCCTCTTGGTTCTGTACCGCTCTCAAATTGGGTGGGTGTGCCCTCTTAGTTCTGTATGACTCTCAAATTGGGTGGGTGTGCCCTCTTAGTTCTGTATGACTCTAAATTGGGTGGGTGGGCCCTCTTAGTTCTGTATGACTCTCAAATTGGGTGGGTGTGTCCTCTTGGTTCTGTAGGACTCTCAAATTGGGTGGGTGTGCTCTCTTAGTTTTGTGTCACTCTCAAAGTGGGTGTGTGTGCCCTCTTAGTTCTGTGTGGCTCTCAAATTTGGTGTGTGTGCCCTCTTAGTTCTGTAGGACTCTCAAATTGGGTGGGTGTGCTCTCTTAGTTTTGTGTCACTCTCAAAGTGGGTGTGTGTGCCCTCTTGGTTCTGTATGGCTCTCAAATTGGGTGGGTGTGCCCTCTTAGTTCTGTAGGACTCTCAAATTGGGTGGGTGTGCCCTCTTAGTTCTGTATGGCTCTCAAATTGGGTGGGTGTGTCCTCTTAGTTCTGTATGACTCTAAATTGGGTGGGTGTGTCATCTTAGTTCTGTATGACTTTCAAATTTGGTGGGTGTGCCCTCTTGATTATGTATGTCTCAAATTCAGTGCATGTGCCCTCTTAGTTCTGTATGACTCTCAAATTGGGTGGCTGTGTCCTCTTAGTTCTGTATGACTCTAAATTGGGTGGGTGTGTCATCTTAGTTCTGTATGACTTTCAAATTTGGTGGGTGTGCCCTCTTGATTATGTATGTCTCAAATTCAGTGCATGTGCCCTCTTAGTTCTGTTTGACTCTCAAATTCAGTGCATGTGCCCTCTTAGTTCTGTATGACTCTCACATTGGGTGGGTGTGCCCTCTTAGTTCTGTATGACTCTCAAATTGGGTGGGTGTGCCCTCTTAGTTCTGTATGACTCTCAAATTGGGTGAGGGTGCCCTCTTGGTTCTGTACCGCTCTCAAATTGGGTGGGTGTGTCCTCTTAGTTCTGTATGACTCTCAAATTGGGTGGGTGTGCCCTCTTAGCTCTGTATGACTCTCACATTGGGTGGGTGTGCCCTCTTAGTTCTGTATGACTCTCAAATTGGGTGGGTGTGCCCTCTTAGTTCTGTATGACTCTCAAATTGGGTGAGGGTGCCCTCTTGGTTCTGTACCGCTCTCAAATTGGGTGGGTGTGTCCTCTTAGTTCTGTATGACTCTCAAATTGGGTGGGTGTGCCCTCTTAGTTCTGTATGACTCTAAATTGGGTGGGTGGGTGGGCCCTCTTAGTTCTGTATGACTCTCAAATTGGGTGGGTGTGCTCTCTTAGTTTTGTGTCACTCTCAAAGTGGGTGGGTGTGCTCTCTTAGTTTTGTGTCACTCTCAAAGTGGGTGTGTGTGCCCTCTTAGTTCTGTGTGGCTCTCAAATTTGGTGTGTGTGCCCTCTTAGTTCTGTAGGACTCTCAAATTGGGTGGGTGTGCTCTCTTAGTTTTGTGTCACTCTCAAAGTGGGTGTGTGTGCCCTCTTGGTTCTGTATGGCTCTCAAATTGGGTGGGTGTGCCCTCTTAGTTCTGTAGGACTCTCAAATTGGGTGGGTGTGCCCTCTTAGTTCTGTATGGCTCTCAAATTGGGTGGGTGTGTCCTCTTAGTTCTGTATGACTCTAAATTGGGTGGGTCAAGGATTCATACACGTCCAATTTACTTACCGATATTCGGTTCGTAAAATTGAGTTTAAAACTGAATTTGGTGTTGAAAAACTCAATATTTTCAGTTTAAAATTTCCTTTTGAAAACTAAAATTTCCAAACTCAATTTGGGCGTGAAAAACTGAATATTGTTTGATTGATATCCACTGTTTATGATGAAAAAATCTAAGTTCAACGGAAAAGTTTATTTAGAAACCGCCGTCAAACGACCATGGCCGTCATTCTCTTGTTGTTGTTGTTGTCCGTTTTCAGTGTCTCCACAACATGGCTTATTTTGCACTTTGGAAGTCTTTTTAATTACCTAAACATTTCTAAAATAAGCTGATTTTGATGAACTGAGAAATTATGGGGAGTATTAACCACAATAATCGTAATAATTCGCGACTTGTTATATTTATTCAGCTGTTTTTGGTCGTATAGAAAATAAAAGGGGAGACAACTTGTGTCTTACAACATGAAGTTAGTTACCTGCACTGAACCATAGTTGCCAGATAGTTCAATTCATTTGTAACAAAATCATTGTGTATTTTTTTATTGTTGCACATGAAGAAGGGAATAGGGATAACTTTGATCTAGGTTTGACATTACATATATATTATTATCATTAGTTTTTTGTCAAACCTGATTTTTTTCTTGGAATTCATACTTTCAGAAAAAAAGAAATATTAAATTGGAACTGGTTTGTAACATAGATTTTAACTCAATTTTAACCCTAAAATGGTCGTTAAATTAAAAAAAAACTGAATTTCGCCTTCTAAGAAACTGAATTTTTCGATTTTGGTTCGTAAATTTTGGACTTCTATGAATCCCTGGTGGGTGTGTCATCTTAGTTCTGTATGACTTTCAAATTTGGTGGGTGTGCCCTCTTGATTATGTATGTCTCAAATTCAGTGCATGTGCCCTCTTAGTTCTGTATGACTCTCAAATTCAGTGCATGTGCCCTCTTAGTTCTGTATGACTCTCAAATTGGGTGGCTGTGCCCTCTTAGTTCTGTATGACTCTCAAATTGGGTGGCTGTGCCCTCTTAGTTCTGTATGGCTCTCAAATTGGGTGGGTGTGTCCTCTTAGTTCTGTATGACTCTCAAATTGGGTGGCTGTGCCCTCTTAGTTCTGTATGGCTCTCAAATTGGGTGGGTGTGTCCTCTTAGTTCTGTATGACTTTCAAATTGGGTGGGTGTGCCCTCTTGATTATGTATGTCTCAAATTCAGTGCATGTGCCCTCTTAGTTCTGTATGACTCTCAAATTCAGTGCATGTGCCCTCTTAGTTCTGTATGACTCTCAAATTGGGTGGCTGTGCCCTCTTAGTTCTGTATGGCTCTCAAATTGGGTGGGTGTGTCCTCTTAGTTCTGTATGACTCTCAAATTCAGTGCATGTGCCCTCTTAGTTCTGTATGACTCTCAAATTGGGTGGCTGTGCCCTCTTAGTTCTGTATGACTCTCAAATTGGGTGGGTGTGTCCTCTTAGTTCTGTATGGCTCTCAAATTGGGTGGGTGTGTCCTCTTAGTTCTGTATGGCTCTCAAATTGGGTGGGTGTGTCCT
Source organism: Lepidochitona cinerea (assembly GCA_963971465.1). NCBI lineage: Eukaryota > Metazoa > Mollusca > Polyplacophora > Chitonida > Tonicellidae > Lepidochitona > Lepidochitona cinerea. The sequence continues at coordinate 6,130,705 of OZ020565.1, forward strand.
CTTAGTTTCGTAGGTGGGTGTGGGATATACTTATGTCACTTTTAAAGTATCCACAGTCATGTGGTTTTGACTAGACAATCTCACACTAACAATCAAAATATGTAAACCTAAACCACAACAGAGTAAGTCCTTGATTAAATTCTTTTTAGTTTATTTCTAGATTTTTTTTGGAAAAAGGGCACTTGACCATAAGGGGAGCGTCTTAAATTCTGACGCTGAGAAGGGCTAGATTAGGTCTTGCATATATACAATATATGTAAAATTTATTTGTAACGAGCATAAAATAATATAAAAAAAAGAAGATTTTTACCCTTAAACAAAATCAGTTCCAAAACCTGTTACTTACATGTATGATATATCCCTTTTTAACACAATTAGAAACTTGTCTCCGGGGTTATTTTAGACAAGAAGATTTTCCCTGTACCCATGTGTTTTAGTGTTCATTAATATATAAAAAACAGACTAAAGCGAATTTTCATTTTGAGTTATCTGTTGTTTAACTAACGCCCCCCCCCCCCCCCCCCCCTTCCTATGCTACCCCCACCCATTCCTACCTGCCTCCCGACCCCCCCCCCCCAATCATACCCGCATGGTAGGTAGAATTAATAGAAAATTATGCAGATATATGACTTATTTGAACATCTGCCTATCATTATTAAAACTAGAACTGAATATATATAGCATTGATTGAACTGTCTAGTAACATACTCAACTGTTTCTATCTTTGTCTGAGAGACACGAAGTTAAAACAAAAATAGATTTAACCAGTATCTTGCTAAAAAAAACATGATGGCACTTGTGTGTAAATTTACCCAGTCAGTCCAGTATTTGATCAGGTCATGTCTACAATATTAGCTTAATACACGATTTCCACTGGCCTTTTTTCTTTTGTGAATTTAGTTCATCAGTGTGTATTCCAGGCATATTGTTGGGCCTCAGTGTTAGAATGCCCAAATGAATTTAACAAACTTTCCAAAGATTTTAATTGTTAGGCTTAGGAGTCCCATTGCCCTTAGTGTCAAACAAAGTATTTTGGGGCACGTTGACTCTCTAGTTATTTTTGTCAAGAAGATATTCTCTGTGCCAATGTGTTTAAAATCTTAAAATCTATAAACCAATTATTGTTATTTAAAATAGCATTTAAGGACTTTTTTTCAGTTTCATTTCTAATTGCATAGTAGGAATCGGTTCCTCTTTAATTTCCGGGCTCAAATCACACTCAGACCTAATCAAATTGACAAATATCTCAATGGATTTCTAATTCTTTCACCATTTGTGGAAGAGTTGGAAGGTGCTCGTCAAAGATCAGGGGTTTCCTCTGGGCAATGAGCCCGGTTTCCTCCCCCACTAAATCTGGCAACAAACACCAACATATAAGTGAAATAATCTCAAGTGCGGCGTAAAACATCAATCAATCTTTAATTTCCATTTTAAAGGCTTGATTGAGTTTGCTAGAAATCTGCATCGTTACATGTATGTATTCTTTACATTGTTAGAGAACTTTCTTGCTCAAACTTGATTCCATGGCACAAAACGAAATCATGCAAACTTTTCTCAAATGTTCATTCAAAGTTAAACATTGCCCTTAAGTAGGCCACTCTTTCACGGATTTTTCAAAAGTTTATAACTGTAATATGATACGTATGTAATGTAATACCTAACAAAGAAATGGCCTGTGTTTTTTTCTATGTGTGTATTTTCCCATAGGGCACAAAGTTACGGACTTTTGGTTCTTTTCATTCTGCCTTCCTGTGCTCCCTTGTAATGCTTTTTGTTAACGTTCTGCAAGAATCAGTAAATGATACCACAAACCATCAATCCAAGCAATATTCTACATAGCAGTTTTCTGAATCTTACCTTGTCCTAAAAGGGTTTAATTTGACAGATTTAGTTATGTTATGTGAGATGGTGGCAGATTGCTACAGAAGAGTGGGTTTTTTTCCCTCAGTAACCCTGGCAATGTTGCAATATATAGATTTTACGTATAAGTGAAATAATCTGAGTAAATTCAGTTTAAACATTCAACACATCAACCAACTTATCAATCAAGCAATCAATCAATCAATCAGTCAGTCTCTCTACTGCTCAATTTAATCGAATATTTTACTCTTTTCATTTTAATGCCTCTGTGTACATATATATTTTCCCTGTGCCATGTGTTTTAGAGTTCAGAAATATATTGTTTGCAACAACTACTATTTAAGGCCCAACTCCTGTCAGTCGTCAACCTAATGAAATATCATGGTTTAGTTTATTATAACAACTTATGATTGGGTATAAAAGTCTAAATTATATACCCCTTTTTAACACAGAAAGTTTTCTTCATGGTTATTTTAGACAAGAAGATTTTCCCTCTGCTTGTGTGTTTTTGTGTTCATAAATATATCTATTGTATTTATTTTAAAACACACTGGCTCAGGAAACACCTTCTGAGCTAAAAATAATTATGGAGACAAATTCCCCAAATCCTATTTGATGTTAGAATATTGACATCGTTATCGTCATCGTTACCAGTGAACTGGTGAAAGTTTACTATATTTTTTCTACCCTAAAAATCAAAACGATACCAACTTAATAATTCTTTTTCTGAAAAAAATACAGAAACTACTCTTGTTATATTATTTATTTTCTAATTCACAAATTTCCCCTGATGACGATTGCAGCTTTCTTTCTAAAACAATATGAAAACTTCATCATGTATGAACATTTAAATATACATGTTCTAATGGGCGTGGTTTAAACTCTGTGTGTATAAGAGAATCTAACAAGCGAACCGTTCCCAGGAATTCCAACAGCTCATTTAGTAGAGCGGTGGGATGGTAACCATAGGTTGTGAGTTCGAATCGATTCTCACCCTGGCCTGGAATTTTTTCCGAGTCAATCAATGTTGGTTATTTACTACTTTTTGTGTCTAAAAACTTTGAAATTTAAAACCCTGTTTTTGTATTTATGAACACTAAAACACACGGGCACAGGGAAAATCTTCTTGTCTAAAATAACCATGGAGACAAGTTTCTAATTGTGTTAGATAAATGAGGTATATCATTTAGACCTTTATACCCCATCATAAATTGTTGTAATAAAGTAAACCTATGATATTTCATTAGGTTGACGACTGACAGGAGCTTGGCCTTAGTCTGTAGAATTTTCTGGAACACTTTGTATTACCCTATTTTTGTAGATGTAGCTGTAGATTTCATAGGCGTATGCATACGAGATGAAGAGAAATTTGTAAAAAAAAATTTATAGATGTTTGTTTCCTTAAAGGGTTCAGACAAAGAATGACCGGTATGTGTCACTCCGTCTTACAGCTGATTTTTCTCCACACATAAACTCGCTAAAATGAACAAGGGATTGATTTTCCGTCTTGTTTCGCTATCGCTTGTTGTTTACGTTAGGCATTAGCTGTAAGACACTGCAAATACCCCCAGCAAGCAATACTGAGCTCAGCTATGACAAAGTTAAAACAAAGGAAATAAAATCTGCAAACTCGTATGGATTTGATATAATTTATGTCTATATACTCTCGAGGCAGTGGATACTGTTTACTCTACAAGCTTGCCCTGTATACATGTATCTGAATTATTCTATGTATACAATACCTCAAATAAGGAAAGAAAATCAGGCCAGACATGTTCATTCACAAAATAGAGCAACCTAATAGCTTTCGATAGAAGTGTACAGTTAATACCTACGATTTTTGGCTGATTTTTGAGAGATTTTTAAAGTGGCATGAGGTGCCAAAATTCACACTTTTTAAATAATTGCTGATCGTCACGACAGTAAGAGGCTTTGAAGGTCATCGAAAAACTAAATGATTAGCGTTGGAATGAGAAAAATACATACAGTATGTGGCCTGTACGAACCAAAAACGTGTTCGGAAAGTAAACAAAGTTTAAATAACCGGGACGACCGTTCATTCATTCTAAGCCAAAGTTTGTTCAAAACAATACTATATCGTACATTTTTTAGACTGGAAACACTAAAAAGCTTCTGAATTATACATCTTGAGAAAAATAGCCAATAATTTCAATATTCTGTTTTAATATAAAAAAATCACCATTTTGGCAGCTCATGCCACTTTAAAATCAGCATTATGAGTATAGCGATAAAGTATATCATACATGTACATGTTGATTTCGGCAGCAGTCTGGTGAGAGAGCCGGCCAATTAAAGTGTAGCTTTCAGTCACATGTCTCTCTTCAGCACAAGGTGGCTTTGAATCTGCTGCATGGAAAGCACTTATTTTCATTCTCCATTTTAAATACATTGGCGCTATTAAAATCCAAATTGGCCATATTCTACCGTTCAAGTGTTTTCAAAATTAATTCTACTATTCCCCCGCTTTGCACTACATGTATATTGTATATTACCAAATTTAGTGTTAAACCTTTTGGTCGGCTGGTAATTTTTTTGCCATATGACCGTACGGTCGGGTGATATTAAGCCCCAATCAATCAACATTTAGATGGGGGTGGAAGGGTGACCTTTTGGTCGGCTGGTAGTTTTGTTGCCATATAACCGTACCGTGATATTAAGCCCCAATCAATCAGCATTTAGATGGGGGTGGAAGGGTGACCTTTTGGTGGGCTGGTAGCTTTGTTGCCATATAACCGTACCGTGATATTAAGCCCCAATCAATCAGCATTTAGATGGGGGTGGAAGGGTGACATTTTGGTTGGCTGGTAGTTTTGTTGCCATATGACTGTACTGGGATATTAAGCCCCAATCAATCAGCATTTAGATGGGGGTGGAAGGGTGACCTTTTGGTGGGCTGGTAGTTTTGTCGCCATATAACCGTAGCTGTTGAGTGCGATATTAAGCCCCAATCAATCAACATTTAGATGGGGGTGGAAGGGTGACATTTTGGTGGGCTGGTACATGTAGTTTTGTTGCCATATGACCGTAGCTGTTGAGTGCGATATTAAGCCCCAATCAATCAATCAATCAATCCAATTTTAACATCTGAACAGTATTGTCTGCATGAGCCATCAACCACAGCTAAATTTTCCAGAAAAAGGAAACAACACAGAGATGATTTAGATTTCCTATCTATAGATTGGAAACGCTTCCCATCTGCCGGATTAACCTTGATTATCCCAGGAGGTTTTGTCTTCCCTTTTTAGCACCTGAGATTATTGCAAGCTCAGGTAGCTCTGAGTGACTGACCTTGGCCCACCTGGCTTATTCTCAAGGTCGTTTGTCATACCTGGGTTAACTTTATCACTGACCATCCCATCTTACTGTCCTCATCCCTTAAAGAGGCTGGGTATCTATATACCCCTGTAGCCCTTGTGGTAAAGGCTTTTAGACTGGGTGCAGTGATCATCTGTCTGGCTCATCAAAGACACCCAACGGCGTCACCCCCCACCACCACTACTATAAAAAAAATACATTAACAAAAAAAAAAACAATGGGCAAAAATCTTAACAATCAAGACCCTAAAACCCTTCTCCCCCCCCCCCCCCCCCCCCCACACACACACACAGGAACAAATGTGAGATAGGTTAAGTGGCAGGAGCTGCCAAAATCTTGACATTTTTTTCTGTTAAAACGCAATGTGGAAATTATTCTCTATTTTTCTTAAGACTTGCAATTCAGAAGCTTTTTAGAGTCGCAACAACAATGATGCATGTCATTTAATTGAACTCTATTTTGGGATGTACCAAGAATGTAACAGTTTAATTGGAGGGCCCCACTCTGGAACCTCATACTGACCTAGTTAAACCTCTGTGTCTTCCAGCACACCTGGACAATTTACACACATTGGTGTAATTATGTCACTCAATTAACTATAAATAGATTTAACACTCTATCAGTAATTAAGTCATCTCTCATAATAGAAGTTAATTTGTTCAATTTTTTGTATCATGAAGTATTTTGGTATATCCGCAGAGGAAGTTATGTTATCAATCTTCTATTATAAGATGTTTTTAATTTTTTCCCTTATCCGATGCTATTTGTATTTATAAGACAATGGAATATGTTATTACGGTGCATAGCTGCTTAAGGGATGTTTAACTTTTTATGAGTATCTTAAATATTTTTATATGCGTATATTATTTTAATAATATATTTTGTAATCTAATATGCACAGGGAAAATCTTCTTGACAAAAATAGCTATGAAGATGAGTTCTAAAATATGTATATTTTTGTGTTTAAATAGAGGCTAGTCATTATTGGACTGTCTTATATTACCGTATTTCTTCTAAAGTTTCAGCCACTTTTTTCCTCATAAGGATTCAACCATTAGAAATAAATATGCTAAATGTGACCAGACAAATTTGCCTGTGGGAGTGAATTTAAGGCAATATGAACCGCCGAGCAGTGTGTGAAAATGGTTATCCTTAAACACAACTCCAGGTCTCTGATTTTGTCGGACTCATTGGAAGTCATTAGATTGGCTGAATCTTTAGAAGAAATATTGTAATTTGTGTTATTTATGAATTCTATTTCTTCATGTATACTCATTGATCTGGTATTAATAGAGTCCATTCAGGCAGTTATGAAATATGTTTCTTGCGTAATTATTGCATTTAATTATTTCTTATTAGTCTACATGTATTTGTGAGTTACTTTTCCCACCGAACATTTTTTCTTCTCCAACAAAATTGATTGCTATGAATAAATATAGAGTCATTATGAAAGACCGACATTTCTATAGCTATTATTAAAAAAATTGTTATTGATGCCAAGCTTCTCTTAATGTGAACACTAAAATACATTAAACTTGCCTTAAAAAAACGTTTACCTATTTAGCAAACATGTCTGGGAAATCAAATTCTGAACTTCTTGAAGCGAAAAAGAGAATTTTGCAGTAAAAATTATGGTCTTTTTTTTGTCAAGTTGATAATCCAGAAGCTTTTTACTGCTGTTAGTCTAAAAAATGTACGTTTAAGTCGTGTTTTTGGCTAAGAATGAATGAATGTTCCTCTCGGTTTTTTTAATTTTGTTTACTTTCGATCTGTACACTATTTCGGCTTGCTCTGCATGCTTTGGGTCCTGTTAAGAATAACGTTTTCCATTGGAACCATCATGGGTCGTGGGTTCGAATCCCAGTCAGTCCCCCCCCCCCCCCCCCAAAAAAAAAAAATGTAAAATTTTCTGACTGGGTTTTCACTCAAACAACCTATGTTTGACGGTTGCCAGTTACCACCGGAAGGTCGTGGGTTTCCTCCGGGCATAGAGCCTGGTTTCTTCCCACAATAAAACTGGCAACGCCGTCATATAAGTGAAATAATCTTGAGCGCGACGTAAAACACCAAACAATCAATCAATCCATTGGAGCCAAAGATGCCTGTGAATAGCCATGGTTCATATTACTATGATGTATTGTCAACTTTTAGCATTTTGTCTTTTTGAGATGTTACTAGTATTCCTAAGGTTCCATTGAAAAAATGTTGAAAAAGATCTGTTGTGATGTTTATTATTTTCAGGCTGGTAGGCTATTCTAAAGGAAAATTGTGAGTGAAATTTGAAACAAATATGACTAAAATCTTCTGTTTGTCTTTCAGGTAGCAGCGGAATACCAGGATGTCTCTTTCCATTCTCGCCTTCGTCCCCACGTTTACGCCGTGGCGGACAGGGCCTATCAGAACCTCCGTCTTACAGGTGTTAACCAGTGCTGTGTTGTTAGCGGAGAGTCAGGGGCAGGTAACTCATTTTTGGAAATTTCTAATTTACTCAAAGTGTCATGAGCTGCCAAAATTCACGCTTTTTCATAATTTCTGATTGTCACGATCAGAAGAGGGTCCGAAGGCCATCAAAAAACTAAATGATTGACGTTGGAATGAGGGAAATCCATAAAGTCTACGGCCTATGAGAACCGAAATAGTATCCAAAAAGTAAACAAAATTTAAATAACCCGGACGACCATTCATTCATTCTAAGTAAAAGTTAGTTCAAAACAATACTTTATCGTTCATTCTCGAGACTAGAAACACTAAAAAGCCTCTGAATTATACGCCTTGAGAAAAATAGCCAATAATTTCAACATTCTGTTTTAAGGCGAAAATATCAACATTTTGGCAGCTCATGCCACTTTAAGGTGTTAATGCCAACCAATAGAGATATAGTAACTCATGCCAACAAAACCTTCCATGGATGGGTTGCAGGTTCCAGTCCACTCGGTCAAACAAAAAATGTAAAAACTTGCTCGACGTGGAAAGGTTGCTACATGTAAGTGCGTCTGCATAAAGACCACGGTTTCCTCCCAAACTAAACCTTGCCAGAGCAGAGGTAAAAAAACTCAATCATTTTCTCTCGGGCTCTTGCCTACTCTCAGGCTAGGGCACAATTCAACACAGTTAAAAGTGTTGCCAGATATTCACATTTTGTTCTGACCCGATATAACGTATAAAATTGACCTTCAAAGGTAAAATCCTTGTATAATTGCAATGTGATTTTTTTTATTATTTGCCCAGGTAAAACTGAGACGACCAAACTGCTACTGCAGCAGGTAGTGTTCGATACAGCTGACAATAGCTCTGATCTACATAGACGAATTATACAGGTATAAAACATGCATGTCTGGTGGGTGGAGGGGAGGGGGGGGGGGGTGGCGGTTCAGTGGCTCAAGCAGCAGAGCGACAGTCTCTCCGCCCTTCACAGGCCTTCCATCGATGGTTCGATCACTCCCACCCAGTGTGCAAAGAACTCGTGTCAGTAGGTTTTCCATACTCCACCCTATGTGGAAGAGTTGACAGGTACCCGCTGAAGGTCGGGGGCTTCTTTCTGGCAAATAGCCCTTTTTCTTCCTCGCTAAACACAGCAAGGCCCCAATATTAGTGAAATAATCTTGAGTACTGTTATATATCAATTAATCAATACAGAGGGGGGCATGTATAGTCCGGACCATGTTTTGCACAACATTATTCATAAAATATAGTGCATTTTATGAATATGTAAATTTTAGAATTTCCAAGAAGAAAATTTTAACATACTAAACAAAACATAAATATACTGAAAAACAATTTGAAATTTTTCATCATATGTTTGCTATGCAGAAAAATGAAAGTGAATTGGATTTGTATAAAAGAGGGTTGGTAAAGTTTGGCCAAAAATGTTCAATTAGCGAGTAATTATTGGGAATTTCAGCAAACTTTTTGTTGCGATTCCACACAGTTTTGTAACGTACTCAGATAGCCTAAATGAGTGACCACAACTGTTGTGAGTTGTGAAAACCCACACAGTAAAATGACAAGATGAAAATTTTAGTATTACACAAAATTAACAATTTGAAAAAAAAAACTGTTGTACATTTCCTGTAATGTTCTTTAATTTCTGACATCTATATAGGTTAACCCTTTATTAGAAGCATTTGGCAATGCAGAAACTCTGATGAACAAAAATTCGAGCCGTTTTGGAAAATATCTAGAACTTTCCTTTGACCAAAATGGATGTATTTACAAAGGTGGGTATATTTTAATTAGTTAGTGTCTTTTAGAAAGTCAATATAACAGTATTCTCGTTATTTTGGGATTACACTTTCTTGAAAATATGGTATAAATTCTTCTACCGATTTTTGGGTTGGATTCCCGTTTCGGGCGTCACCCAAAAATCAGTAGAAGAATTTCTACCATATTTTCAAGAAAGTGTAATCCCAAAATAACGAGAATACTGGGTATATTTTAGTCAGCTTAATTGTTTGATTGATTAGTCCAGGAGAAGGGATGACTTGGGCTTATATATAGAGGTTATTTAACGAGAGCCAGTGTGTTTCGAAGAATATCACTTGAGTCTATTAATTTTCAAAGTCACAAGCCTCTGGCTTGATTTGGATAATTTTTTTTTTCTAAACATGTTTATTTAATCATTGAATGTACGCTTTAAGCCAAGGGCTTTTACTGTGCACTATTGCATGTACAGTAATACATTGTATTTTAAAGGAGAAGAAAACAAAAAAATACTTTATGATTCAAAACAAGCGCGCTTGTGTTTCCTTTCCAACGGTACCAAACACATATTTTTGCGATTTTTTCCTGGGACAAGATGCAGTTTATAAAATACTGTATTATGTTACACACACAAAACAAATTGGTCAACTTTCAAAATCTCCCATTAAAATCCAGGTTTCACTCTCTTCAAAGTATTCCTATGTCCAGCAAATTGCTTTCAGTTTCAGGACTGGGCCTCTGTGGTTCAGTAGGTAGAACATTGGACGCTCAATCCGAACAGCCTTCCACCAATGGGTCGCGGGTTCGAATCCCACTCAGTCCCAAAAAATTGGAAAATTTTCTGAATGGGTTTTTACTCGAACGACCTATGTGGGATGGTTGTTAGTTAACAACGGAAGGTCGTGGGTTTCCTCCGGGCATAGAGCCCGGTTTCCTCCCACAATAAAACTGGCAACGCCGCCATATAGGTTACATGATACAGTTTCATTTCCCATTTGCGGTAATGTTAACGTTTTGAGTTGTGGCTAATTACCTAAATCTCGTTAAGACTTTTCCTTACCATTTTCAAATAGATCAACACGTGAGAAATCCTTTACAACCAAATAAAGTTGACATAGTGCATGCAGGTTTCAAGCTACACACAATTTAACATGGGTACCGCCATTTTGACAGTTTAAGGCTTACTTATTCTAGCCAAACTTTGGTATTTTCAAAATTGGGTGAACATTAAAAAACACACAGAAAAATCTGTTATCAGGCATTGATTGAAAGCTTAAAGTATGTACAGTAGACCTGCGTTAGTTTCAATCCAATATTCAAATAATCCAGATACCAAACTATCACTATGTAAGCCACCTCCTAGCTCCAGCATAACCGAAGTCAATTTTCATTGGCTGAGAAAACACAAACTGGGTGTTGTGACCTATAAGTGAAATAATCTTGAGCGCGGCTTAAAACACCAAACAATCAATCAATCAATTCAGTTTCACGAAACTTATATTGAATTACAAAGGAAGCTTTGAGGAAAATGTGACTAGCAACAAAATGATCTGCGTGCCATATTTGTGAATTATGAAGGCCTTGAAGAGGATGAATTTAACCTAGGCTTAAATGGGAGATTTTGAAAGTTGACCAATTTGTTTTTCTTATCGCAAAAATATGTGTTTGGTATCGTTGGAAAGGAAAAGTTAGTGCGCTTCTTCTGAACCGTAAAGTGATTTTTTGTTATCTCCCCCTTTAGTGAGAGCAGACTATTTACAGTATCTTTAATCCTTACTTAAGAATGTGGAAGATAACATTGTATATATATAAATCTGTTTATGACTTATCTATAGACTTATCTATGATCTTTTTCTCACACTAAACAAAATATACAAAAAAACACGGCTCTACATAAAAAAAATATTTTGGTGGCGTCCCCAACGGCAGTATCCCTGGCCCTTCAGTATAAGATTGTTGCTGGACGCTTGATCTTAACGTCATAATGACTGATGACGTAATTCATTTGCGACATCAGTTTTGACAGTTCTTTCGTGATGTCATTGTGTTAGTCGGGTCATAATTTCATACATTGATTATGCAAAAAAGTAACACACTGCCTGGGAGAAGACTAAGTATTTGGTTTTAGTGTGATGCTCAACAGCTTAGGTTATATGGTTACTGACTAATTACTGGACAAGAATCTCTTACACCCTTCCCCACACCTCCACACCCCGCCCCTCCCCTCCCGTCAACACCCACCCCTAGCAATTTAACAATTTAAATAGGGTTTGGAAAATAATTTAAAAATTTTTTTTTAAATTTCTTGAAAAATTTTCAATTTCATTTTATTTTTCGTTATCTTTATTTTTAGCTAAACTTGATGAATATTTATTGGAGAAATGTCGCGTCGTATCTCAGGGACGAGATGAAAGAAACTTCCATGTTTTTTACGCAATGTTTGCCGGACTTACCTCCCTTGAGTTACGAAAACTGGCCTTGGAACCACCAGATAATTACAGGTATGTATTCAATAAGCCCCTTTCGGCTTTGGCGGAAGTCCCACGAGATCACGCGAGACCCGTGTTTGGGTGTATAACTTTCACCAATCGGCTGTCTGATTAACATTAGTGCTTATGGAGATCGACTGTAACCCTTTTGTTATTTCTGTGATTCTCACAGGGTTTTAGCCTAACCCGAAAGTGGCTTATTGGCTAAACATGGCATTTGTTTGACGTCTCCAACAAGCTACAGGTAGATTTAATTGTGGGAAGAGTTGTTCTTGCGCTAATTTTAAACTTCGGCTGACAAGTATTCCGCCACAGAGATATTATTCCCAAAACTGCCTAGGATATCTAGCCTTTGTCAAGGACATAACTCTACCTGCATAAATGTTAACATTTGGATTTTGAGTCCTGTAAATTTATCTAGCAATTTAAGTTCAATTCTTTTTCTCCAAGTGTCTGGCTCAGTTTTCTCACACAATAAAACTGGCAACGCCGCCATATAAGTGAAATAATCTTGAGCGCGGCGTAAAACACCAAACAATCAATCAATCAACCAAGTGTCTGGTTTCCTGCCCTTAACCTGCCAATACTGCCATAAAACAATGTTGAGTGCGGTTGAAAAAATCAAATAATGAATCAATGAAATTTTTACATTTTCTTTTTCGACAGAATTTTAAGTTCCCTGGGTAGAGGCTCCGTCTTCCCGACAGAAGATACCTTTTTGTCTCACAAAGAGAATTATGCAGCATTATACAGAGTTATGGAAGATGTTGGTTTTTTACCGGAAGTAAGTTGTTTGTTGAGATTTGATGATAAAATTGTTCAATAGACCCTTTTGGCTCAAGGCGTGATGCTTGCGCGGAAGCCTTGCTGTATGGCAAAGTTACGCTAAATTTAGTTTCTGGATCAATCTGACGCAGGAATCTTGAACATTTCGTCTATGACGCAATACAAAAGAGGCCTGTCACATCAACTGCAATAGAGAAATGACATCAATGCCATATAATTTGAAGTACATGTATGTCATAAAAACGTCGTTCTAAGCCGAAATGGTCTGTTGTGAAACGACACCCTTGACAGCTATACATCATATTAATTCGGCCATGTTTTCTTCCATATTTTTCAATGAAGTTACGTTGATGTTCTCTCGCCCGGTTAAAGGTTATTTCACTTGTATGGTGGCATTGCCCGGTTTGGTTGGGGAGGAAATCCGGTTCTTTGCAGGAATAAAGCCTTTAATTTTGGCATGTACTTTACAACTCTGATGCGATCCACTCAGAAATTGTTACATTTTCCTTTGGCCCCGGGCCCCATTAGAAACGGACAATCTGCTGACTGAGCCACCAAGGCCCCATCCATGAAACTAAGTTTGGATTGATTGATCATTGTTTTACGTCACCTTATTTGCCTGTCCTCCTGCAAGTACCTGACAACAGTTTCACATGGTGGGTTTTGGCTATTTTGATTCTATCCTGTGTTATTGAAGAATTGCATTCAAATGTTGTGTATCTTCTCCCCAGGACATTACGATGATTTATGCCCTATTGGGGGCCGTCTTACACGTGGCCAACATAGATTTTGTTCCCGAAGAAGATAATGAAGGGGTGTATATTCTCAATGAGTATGAACTGGATATAGGTTAGTCCATTTAAACCTTCTACGCAATCTGTTTTATTTTTCCGATTATATTAATGTTAATTGACTGATTGCTTGATGACGTCACTTGGAAATTATGTGCACAGCATTTTGGGAGATTGAGGGATATTCACATGATTTTACAAAATGGCCGTTACACAACATGATGTTGTTTTCATAACTCTATCAGTATCAACTTTTAAATATATTATGTCATCAATGTTTTATAATGAAGTGACGTCTTGCTATAACTTTATAAGTACCAGTTAACAAAATGGCGAACTGAGGTACATTTTACCCAGAAAGCTTTGCGTAAATCTGTGTGACGTCATCAGACTCGGCTGTAATTGTTTAAAGCTATTTGCAGTAGGCCTTACTTGCAATGATAACCCGGTCTCCTCCCCAATTCAACTGGCAACACCACCATATATTAAAGTGAAATAAACTAGAGTGCAGCGTTAATTATCAATCAATCAATCAATCCTTATTCATGCAGGAATAACATCAATAGGTTGTGTTGGTTCTCAATCGACCAGTAAAGATTTTTATTTATAAAATGGAAATGCAGCTAAAATATGATGTATATCCAGAGCCCAAGTTATATCATATGACAGCTTACATTGTTAAAAACCAAGGTGGTGGGTTGCCATGGTGAGTAACGTCACTTTTCGGCACACTGTACATGTAGCACGGCTCCGTATAAGCACCTATAAAGCAAAAATGAACATGTTTGAAATACAGATTCTTTCAAACAACCAATTGATGTTTAATACGAAAAGTTTTATTTTATCAAAATATTTTGTAATTTCTCAGCCTATTTGGTTTTTCCCACAAGGTATCCCCTCCACCAGTGTGTTTTGAATTAGAATAGTTATGAAGGAAGAAACCATATAATAATTTTGATTCTGTATGGTTTAAAATCATTTTCTTCTAATTCCAGTGGCCAGTTTACTGGGCGTACAAAGAAAAAAACCATATTATAATTTTGATTCTGCATCATACCGTATTTCTTCTAAAGATTCAGCCACTTTTTCCTCATAAGGATTCGATCATTAGAAAAGATATATGCTAAATGAGGCCAGACAAATTTGCCCATTAGAGGGAATTTAAGGCAATATGAACCGCTGGGCAGTGTGTGAAAACGGTTATCCTTAAACAAAACTCCATGTCCCCTTTTTTGTCTGACTCAATGGAAAATTTAGGCCATTAGAATGGCTGAATATTTAGAAGTAATACGTAATCATTTTCTTCTAATTCCAGTGGCCAGTTTACTGGGTGTCAACGTGGAAGATTTGATCAGTGTTCTTATTTCTAATACAGCCACTGTTCGAGGTAATCACCTTCTACACTTATTTTTTCATGAATTTTTTTCAAGCAAGAATTTGGCTTTTAATAAATATTATAACATTTAAAGTAAACAAAATTTAAATAACCAGGACAAACGTTCATTCATTTTAGGGCTAAGATTATTATTATTTAAGGCACATTTGCAGGACTAGTATCACTTAGAAGCTTTTAATTTCTTTCCAAAAATTTCTAAATTTGTTTTTCACGGAAATAACTCATGCCCCTTTAAACACTGAATAAATATTGAAATATGAAAAAAAATATTTATTATAGTTTAATTCTTATATGGAATTTCCAAATTATTTTGGAGGCTTCGTGGCTCAGTAATTAAAGTATTGTCAGCACAGTCCAAACAGTTTGTGAGTTTAGATTAACTTTATCAAAGATTTTTTTTTTAAATGTTTTATTGGATAATGTGTATACTACATGTTGGTACCAGAAATGGGAAGGTTGGTTCTTGGTAGCTCAATATCCAATCAATCAATCGATAATATTTAATTTAATACTGGTTATGTTTATCAGGGGAGAGAATCGTGAGCATGAAGAACCTCCATCAGGCGAATGACGGGCGGGACGCTCTGGCTAAGGCCGTCTACAGTAGGCTCTTTAGTTGGATTGTCCGACAAATCAACCTCTTATTGGAACCATCTGAAGACAGGTAAATTCAAGAAATATTTCACAAATTCTTATATGGCTATTCAGAATTTGCTCCGGGGCCTATGTACATGTAATTCAGTAGGTAGAGTGATGGTCGCTCAATCCGAATAGCTTTCTATGGGTCGCGGGTTCGAGTCCCACTCAGTCCCCAAAAAATTGGAAAATTTTCTGACTGGGTTTTCACTCGAAGGACCTATGTGAGATGGTTGCCAGTTACCACCAGAAGTTTGTGGGTTTCCTCTGGGCATAGAGCCCGGTTTCCTCCTACAATAAAACTGGCAACGCCGCCATATAAGTGAAACAATCTTGAGTGCGGCGTAAAACACCAAACAATCAATTAGAATTTGTTCATCTCTCATCTCTGAGTTAAGTCTCTAAAAGGTTAACATTAGAAGATTTTTAAAATTTTCGTCTCTCAAATCCCCCCCCCCCACTTCTTGTCTGTTTTCAAAAGCCGGACTCTGGCATCAGATATTAGTTAATAAGTTATCTTAATATCAGCTTCAAAATACAAATATTTCATAATATTTAATTTTTATTAAATTCAGGCCGTTTGTTGATCGTAAAGACCTCCGACAGATCGGTATATTAGACATGGCGGGATTTGAAAACTTTCCCGTGAACGGATTTGAACAGCTTTGTATTAATGTTGCTAACGAGCAGCTCCAGTATTATTTCAATCAACATGTGTTTTCCTGGGAATTGTCCTCTTACACAAACGAAGGAATCAAACATCCAAAAATCAAATACACCAACAATAAACCTCTTCTTGACCTTTTTCTTGAGGTGAGTCTCTCATTTTCTCTTCATAAAAACTTTTTCGCATTAAACATTTTCTGAATGTTAAAATCTAATCTGAGATTGAACAAATTCTTTTCTTGCCATGTCTGCTCTTCATGACTCTGGTTGAGCAATAGGCGCTCTGTCAAATCAGCCTACATCCAATAGATTTCAAGGTCGCATCTTACTCAGTCCTTACAAGTTTTATAAAATTTCAAAATAAGTGTAATTTTCGTTAGCTAAAGCTAATGAAAGTTGGAAGATTGCTCAGTACATGTACCAGTAGAATAGGATGCTCATCCGGAACAGAGCCTTTTTTCATCCTGCAAACTTAGCATTATCCGTTTAACTCCAAAAGATAATTCAAACATCATCAAAGAAAACCAAATCTTGAAGAATAAAGTTAAAACTCGTCATAATAATCTGCTGACTTTATTTTACCAGTTTTAATTCTTTAGAGTACCACAGTTAAAAGGGATTGTTATGACAACAAAATAACTTTATCGTTTTATGTCATTTTCTTTCAGCGACCTTTGGGTATGTTTAATTTGTTTGACGAGGAGTGTAAATTCCCTCGATCAAGTGATACAACATTAGTTGAAAAACTAAACAAGAATCTATCCAAGTCATCCTATTATAAGAAATCCAAACACAAAGATCTGTCCTTTACCGTGCTTCACTATGCTGGACCAGTAAGTAAATACCTTTTAACTGTGTTGTTGTTGTAATTTGGTGTCAGAAGTGGGATGGAAACTTTTTTCAATTTTTATTTATCAGAATTCTTGTAGATCTATGAAAAAATGTATTTAATGAACAGTTTTGTTTGCATAAACATTTTCTTATCAAAATAGCTTTTCTGGTAAAAAAATAAATTTAAGGTTTTCTACAAAGAAAAAGCTTACTTTTGCATCCCAGAGGAACTAATTAATGAATCACACACTGTTCAGGTGAAGTACCAAGCTGAAGGGTTCCTGGAGAAGAACCGAGACACTCTGAGTCTGAATCTGATAGAAATCTTACAGAGAAGTGCCAGCTGGATTGTCCATGAATTGTTTACTGCAAGACTCCGAGATACAGGCACACTGGATGTCAGGTATTCAATTGTCTGCCTTCATCTTTATAATGAGACTCCCTGGTCAGTCTGGTTTAAACTGTATTTTGTTCAATCAGAAAATGAACCTGGGATTTAGCAAACAGTCATGACTGATGTCAGGAATCCCACTCAGTCCAAAAATTGGAAAATTTTATGTGGGATGGTTGCCAGTTACCAGCGGAAGGTCGTGGGTTTCCTCTGGGCACTGAGCCCGGTTTCCTCTCACTATAAAACTGGCAACGCCGCCATATAAGTGAAATAATCTTGAGTGTGGCGTAAAACACCAATCAATCCACTGATGTCAGGTATCAAATCTGTCTCTTCCTGGAATATGTTGCTGGATTCCATGCAGGCCCCAAAATTGTTACAATTTTATAAAACTTCTTTTTTGGTCTCGATATGTGGGATACATGTCATTTACTGACAGACCACAGGTGTTTCCTTTTGCTATATTCAGGGCAGATTTTCCATCCCAATTAGACCAATTGTGCGTTTTTATCTCACATTTTTGATTTACATGTGTTACTGGTTTTATATTTTATTTCAACATCAATCCAGTTGTTTTTCTTACACTCAACTTGTCTTGAAAATCAGAATATATGAAAAATCTCGAATTTTGGCAGTTCATGCATGCCCCTTGAAAGCATTCAATCTAGAGCACACAAAGATTAATAAACCAGCCGAATAAATATTTTGTTCATTCTGTCGGCTCACACTTTAGCGGATCAGACAAAATATTAAATACACTGTATATGTCCATTCTAAAAAAATTGGATAAAGATATGTGCAATGGAGCCTGCTCAACAAGATACGGTGACGGTTTCTAGAATTTGTTTTTATTCATTAATGGTTTGTCTTTCGCTAATACATACCTTGGGGTGTCTATTTTGTTTTGGTCTTTGGATTCATTAGTTTTCCCAATTTTTCACACAATTTACCCTCCCTGTTTTATTTATTATTCCCTTAAACCTATACCCTCCTTTCTAACCTGGGTCGGTGTTGTTGTTGTTTTGCTTTTCAGAGCCGCAGCGAAAGGTCGCAGTAAGGATGCTATTCTGGAATGCAAACCACCTGATATGGCTAAATATGCTATGCAAAGTCTATCCAGGAAAACCAGCAAAAAACTGAAACAAAAGTAAATCTAGATACTCTCTGCATGTCATTTTAGCTTTCTTGTAATAGGGAGCGCAAGTGACTGAGCGTTTTTCGTTCTAACATGACGTCTAAATCTGACGTTATGGAACAAAATACGTCAAATGGAATTGCAACGTCATCAAAAACGTTCTTAATGGCGTCATCTGTTACCAGATATCACAAAATCTCATAATAATTTGCGCTCCCTATTACTCAAAAAACTATTCTTGGCCTTTAATGTACGTCACAAAAGGCCTCGTCCAATCAAAAGGTCTGATTTTTTACTAGACACAGCTGATGATTGCTAGCTGTATGATTAACATTACAGGAAATGGGACAGAACTAGAGATTCTAGAATATATTTATGGACACTAAAACACACGGGCACAGGGAAAATCTTCTTGTCTAAAATAACCACGGAGACAAGTTTCTAATTGTGTTAAAAAGAGGTATATCATTTAGACCTTTATACCCCATCATAAATTGTTGTAATAAAGTAAACCTATGATATTTCATTAGGTTGACGACTGACAGGAGCTTGGCCTTAGTCAGTAGAATTTTCTGGAACACTTTGTATTACATTGACAATGCTTACGCATCTTAAGCTATAGTAAGAATATCGTCAGACTATATAGTATGCCCCCCCCATACCCTTTCCCAGAAAACCTAGGTAGAAGGCAGACAGGGGAGTTTAGCCCTGACCAGTATGTCTTTCAAACTCTTGTTCTTTTTATAAGCAATGACTGGCCTTTGGGTCAGAGGTCGAGCAAGTTTACTTTGAAGTAGTTTGTATTCTTCTACTATAATCTTGGCCATAGCGATGCTAGCTTTGTTATACTGAAACACAAATGGTATTATAGTTTTTTCACGACATCTTCCGGGGTCCAAGTTCAAACCCAAAGGATAAATAGTTTGTAATGTTTGAATCCAAAAACTTTCCCTTTCCAAACGTTTGTGCTTCGTATCTGCAGCGGAAGTGAGAAATGGGATTTTCTCAATAGGCATGATTTCAAAATGGTCCTTGACCGAATGACCTTGAGTATTGAAATGTTGTGCCACGGGTACATCATGTTTAAGTCTTATGCTAGATAAATGGTTGGCTGCTCTTTGTCGTAGAGAATTCTGAGTTTCTCCGACGTACTGTTTGCGACATTTTTTGCACGTGATTACATACACGATATTAGAGGAGTCACAATTAAGGTTCTCTGCCATTTGATATTTGTTGCGAGTTTGTTCTCCGAAAAAGGTTCCGCGATCGGGTACGTATATATCGAGTTTGCATCGCGTCTTAAGGCATTTCATTGATGTACCTGAGAGAAATGTTGGACGGTAGTGGTACACTCGTGAAGGGGAGGTAAGCGTATCGGGGGATGAAGGGGGAAACATGATTTGTCTTACTGTGTTAGATTTCATCCTTCGGAGTAATCTAATAGAATACTTCCTAGGGAGGAGAGCTTTAAAAAGAACAGAACAAGCCTGGTTAAAACAATCTAAAGAACTACAGTTTCTATAGAATCTAAAAATCTGAGATTTAATGACCCCCTTGAAAGTGTGAGGAGGATGGTATGACCCAGCATGTAGTAGCTGATGCGTGTCAGTAGGTTTGAAGAATACTTTGTAATCTAAATACCCAGTAGTATGATATGTATGACCCTTGTAAATAGTTACATCCAAAAAATCCACAGAAGTGTGATCAATAGTAGGCTGTAATTTAATGCTTGAGTCGTGAGAATTAAGAGTATCGATGAAAATATGAAGGTCTTCCAACGTATGTTGCCAAATGATAAAAATGTCATCCAGATACCGAAGGTAAATAAAAGGTTGTAGGTGACATTTGTGAAGAATATCACTCTCCCACTCAGCCATAAAAATAGAGGCAAAGTTAGGACTAAAACGTTTCCCCATCGCACACCCTTTAATTTGCTGAAAGATCTCCCCATTGAATTCAAAATCGTTACCTTTTAAGCTAAGTTCCAGCAATTCTAAAATGTCTTTATCCGGACGACGGTGGTCAGGATATCTTTGGAATGCTGATTTTATGGATTTAAGACCCAAATCTATGTCAATGTTTGTATACATAGACTCCACATCCAGAGTAACCAAAATCACATCTTGTGGGATGGATTTCTCAGACAATTTAGCCAATAAATCATCCGTATTCTTTATAAAGCTAGGATGCCGATTCGCTATAGGTTTTAGATAGTAATCAATTAGCTCTGATATTCTATAACTTTCACTGCCACAATCTGAGATAATAGGACGCCCAGGGGGCATTGTAGGCTTCGGCCATTTTTCAATGGGTTTGTGAATTTTTGGAAGAATATAGAAGACCCTGTTTTTAGAGTTATGATCAGATTCCAAATAGCGATACTGTTTTTCATTAAGTAAGCCTTTATCTTGAAGAGAAACAAGAATTTTATTAAACTTCCTAACATTTTCAGGCCAAATTTCCTTATCAAGTTTTTTGTAATGAAGAGGGTTGCTTAGCTGCCGTTCTATCTCTTCAATATAATCCTGTTTTGACATAATAACTGTTGCCGAACCTTTATCAGCAGGTTTAATAACTATGTTTGGATTTCTCCTTAGCTTACTTAAGGCAAGACATTCTGAATGAGTAAGGTTATGTTGGTTTTTCTGATTAGTTAAAGCATCAAACTTCCTTGATACAGAGTCACGACTAATGTTTATTTCTGGATCATACATGTGAGAAGGAGGTGTATAGCCGCTTTTAGATGTAAACGGCTTGCGTACCCCACTAGAATCTCGGTAGATATCAGCCAGACTAAGATTTCTGGAGAACTCCATAACATGCACTAATTTACTAATAGAAAAGTCCCTATCAGATAATGCTTTAGGGCAAGGCACAAATGAGAGTCCTCTATTGAGTAGAGATATATCATCAGCAGTGAGTTCCTCGTTACTAAGATTAACAATATTACTTCCTAAGCCGAAAGTAGGGTGGCACATGCCCTGTCCCAAATTTAGTTTAAATCTAGTGTCTGAAGCCAGTGGGTATACAAGCAATTTGCTGTATCTTCGGTCCAGTGAATTTTGTCCGTGGATACTCTAAATTTTGAATTGGGGATTTTTGGTATGACCATAACTCTCTTCATCTTGGAAGCAGAAGAGTTATATAGGTTCAGGTTCGAAACTTCACTGGCCGGCAGTTTAGTGGATGACTGGATCTCTACAAAGTAGATGAGCGAGTTGGAAAAAGTCTTCCTAACCGCTGTCATCATGTTGCGCATTTGAGTTAACGAAGTGTTTGGCTCAGTAGTTGTCTTGTTATTGATACCAATATTCAAGATAACTTTCTCAGGTTTGGGACAAGTCCGAAATGAATTGAAATTGGCACCAGGAAAACATTCTACCTGCATATCAGGGTGGGGGTCAAGGTTAATTCTAGAAAGATTAGAATCCCCAAGTAAAAGAACTTTCTTAGTTACATTAGGAAGGTGCCAATTAGAGGAAGTGTGCCGAAATTTCCAAAATTTAGAATTAGCTAATTTATTCCGAGGGTTGCGCTGACCCCTCGGAGGGGATCTCACTGCATCTGAATATCTCATAGGAGAATGGACAGACAGAACTGGGGATGGGGGAGGAGCAGAGGGACTAGATGTACTAGGTCTAGGAGAAGAGACCCTAGTAGAAACTGGAGAGGACGGAGGACGAAAGGGGACAGATGTTCTACTAGGTCTAGGGGAGGGGGGCTGAGGGGAAGAAAAAGAGGGGGCAGAGGTAGTAGGTCTAAGGGGGGGAGTACCAGTAGGGAAAGGCGAAGGGGAAACAGCAGGTAAAGTTACAGACCTAGGAGTCTGTGACTGCAGAGTTGGAGGTGAGATAACAGATGTCGACGGACTGACAGGCGGATGGGGTTGGGGAGACGATGGTGGACTAAACTGAGTAGTAGCAGCAGAAGTGACAGATTTAGTGATGGAAAGAAAAGAATAAAAATTTTGAATGGTCGAAAGTTGTAATTTACCTTTATAATTCTGTTTGCCCCATTTTAAAGCATTATTGAAAGCACTGTCAAAGTTTAGACCATTGGATGACCTGGCAGAAGTCACCTGTGCTTTTAATCTATTTAAACAAGCCGCATAATGTGAAATCATCTCTTGTATGATCCTATGGGCCCAATTTTTGTGTACATGGTCAAACGCAATATCAACTTCCCGATTGCGTTGAGCCGGTTTAAGAAAAGAATTAAGCTCTTTAATTTTATTATTTAAGGAATTTGGGAGGGTTTGGTCACGTAAATGTCCCTCAAGGATGCCAATGTGGTGAAGACATTGTAAAATTTTGAAAAGGGCTTTCACCAGAGCCGAGAATTCTGAATATTGGGGACTTTTAGATTTTGAATTTCCATGCCTATTGCTAACTGAAAATTGCCTGCTTCTGTTACCACGCCCTTGTTTTGCCATTCTGCCTAAATGCCAATATACTTAATTAGTCTAACTAGATGAAAAGGGAAAATGGAGTTGGGAAAGTGAGACAGAGATAGAAAGGAAAAATATGTCGGGAAACAAAAAGAATTGATACAAACTAGAGATAAAAGGACCTAATTGAATTGGCTGACTTAGGGGACAAAAAAGATGGAATTTGGAAAATATATGTTACAAAGAGGCAGAGATAAAGAATAAAATGTGTCTGGAGACAGAAGGACTAAAGTAAAAAGGGTAATAAATCTAGTCACAAATTGTGAGATATATAAGCATAGGAAGACTAAATAGAGCGGGAAGGAAAAACAACTTAATAAGACACTAAGGTTAAAATTAATGTACAATTGGAACAGGAAATAATAATGAAGTCCTAGAAATAAAATTTGGAAGAAAAATATACAAGGGCTGTAAATGGAAGATAAGGTTAAATCATAAATAAAAGGGCAAAACAATAGTAAGCCTAAATAATGAAAATATATAAAGAGATGAAAAAGGTATAAGAGGAATATAAAAGAAAGTAATATATACAACGTTTACCAGTAAGCAAAGAATACTTAGCAGAAAACGGGATCGCACACGGTTTTGCTAGAGGCCTTTCGGATTTGCTGTCCTTTATCAATAGCCGTAGAAAAAAGTCTAAAGTTATGTTGAATTTCTTGTGTTTATATGGAAAAATGACAGGAAATAAAAAGGGCTTGGGTGATTAAAGAATATTTTTGTAAACTAGGGAAGATTAAGCTTTTAAAACATTTAACTAAAGCATGGAAGCTTGATAAAGTTAGTTTATACTCATAACCATTGGAGGTATGGTTAAGTCTAGACATAAAAGGTCATATGGTTAGAGAGAGCTGGGGTATAAATATCCTGTGGTTTTGAAATAAAGGAGCTTAAATCAAAAGGAAATTACAGTAACTGAAGAGAAACAATATAAGGTAGGAGAAGAAATCTAGGGTGGGAACACCTAGCCTATTGTATATTGAATGCAATAAAATATTTAAACGTTAAAAGACAGAATTCAAACGATAAAAATAATTTTAGATGAAAACTAATGAAGTGTTTGAAGATGGAAGGTAATATTAGAAGATAAAAGTAAAATATATATCAAGAAAGTTCAACAATGCTGCAGACTGCTTCCAACCGTGTACAAATGTGTGGATAGTTTTTTGTTTTAAAACAATGGTTATTTTGAACCCCTGGCACAGGCAAATATATATATTTATGGACACTAAAACACACGGGCACAGGGAAAATCTTCTTGTCTAAAATAACCACGGAGACAAGTTTCTAATTGTGTTAAAAAGAGGTATATCATTTAGACCTTTATACCCCATCATAAATTGTTGTAATAAAGTAAACCTATGATATTTCATTAGGTTGACGACTGACAGGAGCTTGGCCTTAGTCAGTAGAATTTTCTGGAACACTTTGTATTACATTGACAATGCTTACGCATCTTAAGCTATAGTAAGAATATCGTCAGACTATATAGTATGCCCCCCCCATACCCTTTCCCAGAAAACCTAGGTAGAAGGCAGACAGGGGAGTTTAGCCCTGACCAGTATGTCTTTCAAACTCTTGTTCTTTTTATAAGCAATGACTGGCCTTTGGGTCAGAGGTCGAGCAAGTTTACTTTGAAGTAGTTTGTATTCTTCTACTATAATCTTGGCCATAGCGATGCTAGCTTTGTTATACTGAAACACAAATGGTATTATAGTTTTTTCACGACATCTTCCGGGGTCCAAGTTCAAACCCAAAGGATAAATAGTTTGTAATGTTTGAATCCAAAAACTTTCCCTTTCCAAACGTTTGTGCTTCGTATCTGCAGCGGAAGTGAGAAATGGGATTTTCTCAATAGGCATGATTTCAAAATGGTCCTTGACCGAATGACCTTGAGTATTGAAATGTTGTGCCACGGGTACATCATGTTTAAGTCTTATGCTAGATAAATGGTTGGCTGCTCTTTGTCGTAGAGAATTCTGAGTTTCTCCGACGTACTGTTTGCGACATTTTTTGCACGTGATTACATACACGATATTAGAGGAGTCACAATTAAGGTTCTCTGCCATTTGATATTTGTTGCGAGTTTGTTCTCCGAAAAAGGTTCCGCGATCGGGTACGTATATATCGAGTTTGCATCGCGTCTTAAGGCATTTCATTGATGTACCTGAGAGAAATGTTGGACGGTAGTGGTACACTCGTGAAGGGGAGGTAAGCGTATTGGGGGATGAAGGGGGAAACATGATTTGTCTTACTGTGTTAGATTTCATCCTTCGGAGTAATCTAATAGAATACTTCCTAGGGAGGAGAGCTTTAAAAAGAACAGAACAAGCCTGGTTAAAAAAATCTAAAGAACTACAGTTTCTATAGAATCTAAAAATCTGAGATTTAATGACCCCCTTGAAAGTGTGAGGAGGATGGTATGACCCAGCATGTAGTAGCTGATGCGTGTCAGTAGGTTTGAAGAATACTTTGTAATCTAAATACCCAGTAGTATGATATGTATGACCCTTGTAAATAGTTACATCCAAAAAATCCACAGAAGTGTGATCAATAGTAGGCTGTAATTTAATGCTTGAGTCGTGAGAATTAAGAGTATCGATGAAAATATGAAGGTCTTCCAACGTATGTTGCCAAATGATAAAAATGTCATCCAGATACCGAAGGTAAATAAAAGGTTGTAGGTGACATTTGTGAAGAATATCACTCTCCCACTCAGCCATAAAAATAGAGGCAAAGTTAGGACTAAAACGTTTCCCCATAGCACACCCTTTAATTTGCTGAAAGATCTCCCCATTGAATTCAAAATCGTTACCTTTTAAGCTAAGTTCCAGCAATTCTAAAATGTCTTTATCCGGACGACGGTGGTCAGGATATCTTTGGAATGCTGATTTTATGGATTTAAGACCCAAATCTATGTCAATGTTTGTATACATAGACTCCACATCCAGAGTAACCAAAATCACATCTTGTGGGATGGATTTCTCAGACAATTTAGCCAATAAATCATCCGTATTCTTTATAAAGCTAGGATGCCGATTCGCTATAGGTTTTAGATAGTAATCAATTAGCTCTGATATTCTATAACTTTCACTGCCACAATCTGAGATAATAGGACGCCCAGGGGGCATTGTAGGCTTCGGCCATTTTTCAATGGGTTTGTGAATTTTTGGAAGAATATAGAAGACCCTGTTTTTAGAGTTATGATCAGATTCCAAATAGCGATACTGTTTTTCATTAAGTAAGCCTTTATCTTGAAGAGAAACTATAAATAATTATTTAAAGACCCTCACCCTCAAGTAGTGGTATCTTCCGCCACTGACCCTTTATTCAGCAACACGCAGCTAATCAAGATGTCATTCATTTCTTTAATCTAACGTTTACAATGATATTATAATACCTGCCCATTTCACAGGTTTTTTTTTACTTCAACTACTGCAATTTTCTGTTATTATTATTTGCTTTTTTTCTGCACAATTTTTGTACTCCTTTTGTTAAGTTGGTTATATTTGGCTAAAATGGATCCTTATAAATATTTGAATCTTGACTCTGACACAAGAATTAGATAATGGTTTATTCAGACACAGGAATCAGATACATGTACTGGTTTATTTAATGGGTTATTCAGACACAATGAGATAATGGTTTATTCAGACACAATCAGATACTGGTCCATTCAGACCCAAAAACCTCACATAAAAAGTCCCAAGTGCAAGGCCAAACAAACAGGAACAAAATTAATCATTGATAAAGACACTTTTGTAAGTTTTAGCATTCAAACAAATTGTATCCAGATTAGATTGGGTTTCTTTGTTTTCTTCTTGATGATTATTTTGTTGATTATTTATGTTTTAAGGATGAAGTTGTCCAAAGGATTCCTTGATTCTCCACCTTTAGCTCAGGCCACAGCCAGTATTCATTTCAGAGTAAGTCTTATACCTGATGAAATATTCAGGAAATTGTGCATGTCGTATAGGTAGTGTCTTTTAGAAAGTGAACATAACAGTATTCTCGTTATTTTTGGATTACACTTTCTTGAAAATATGGTAGAAATCCTTCTACCCATACTCTGGGACCCGGATTCGATTCCTGTATCGGTAGAAGGATTTCTACCATATTTTTAAGAAAGTGTAATCCCAAAATAACGAGAATAATGTCATATAGTGTTTCATAATACCTTGAGTATGGTGTATAGAGCCCATTTAATTTACGTCATTGTCACAAGCTTGATCCCACACTCTCTCCACTTCTGTGTGTTATACCATTGGCAGTAAATAAATCTATCTTTTTTATGTACACTGCATTTGACTAAAAAAATGTTTAAATGATTTATGTGGGGGTGTGGGAAGTGGGGTGCTGTGTGGTCTACAACCAAGGCATTTTAATACAATACTAGACATTTTTTAAGTTTTTCATAGAATTTACCACAGTTTACCATGATGCACTTAATGCTAACACATGATATTTTAAAGCCATCAAATTTACCGTGTTACAATTGATTGATCTATTTCGCTGTGTTTTAGATTATTTTCCTTACATGGTAATATAAGTTAACCATGTATATGCTTACAATGATCTGTCTTTTTGGCCAACCATGCTGTCGTTTATGGGCCTGAAGTTTTACAAAGTTTGAGATACAGTATATTTACTTTAATTTTACCTTTTATATATTTTTGAAAATAAAGTCACACTGTATTCATGAACTTTTATTTCCCAGAATTCCCTGACAGATTTGACTGAAAAACTGCTATCTGCTGACCCACATTTTATCAGGTATGGTTTAATTCTAATTCTTTGATCGAAAAAAATATTTATAAAAAATTTCTGACAAAGTATCTTCATGTCGGACGATTGCCAGCTACATGTTACAACATGGGAGTTCCAAAATATGTGAAATTCAAATAATCTTGATTTGTGCGTAAAATACGAAAAAATAAAACCATGAGTGTGAGTCACTATATTAATGAATATATATCAATCACCGAACCTTTCATAATGGACTTCTTCAATCACAACCAGCAGATGACCAACGGTTTCCACTTCAATCATTTCTTTATCTACTTAACCTGCGGGTGGGCCTCGGGGATTCAGTCAGTAGTATAGAAAGCTGACATAAGCCTCCATTGATATGTCGGGGCCTCCGTGGCTCAGTAGGTAGAGCGTTGGACGCCCAATCCCAACAATGGGTCGCGGGTTCGAATCCCACTCAGTCCAAAAAAATTGGAAAATTTTCTGACTGGGTTTTCACTCGAACAACTTATGTGGGATGGTTGCCAGTTACCACCAGAAGGTCGTGGGTTTCCTCCGGGCATAGAGCTCGGTTTCCTCCCACAATAAAACTGGCAAGGACGCCATATAATTGGAATAATCTTGAGCGCGGCGTAAAACACCAAACAATCAATCAATCTAGTAAGGAGATTATAAATCAATCAATCAATCAATGAAGCAGGCAATGCAACCTTATGAGTTAAATACTGTTGACCATGATTTAAAACATCAAATAGAAAATCAATAATGGCTGAATCAATTAACATTGGGTGGAAGCAAAATTTGTACTTTCTTTTCCAATTATCATATGGGGCTCAATCTCAGTCTACAGATATTCTTGCCATAGCTGAAGATCTGTAAGCATTGTCAATGTATTACAAAGTGTTCCAGAAAACTCTACTGACTAAAATAGCCAAGTTCCTGTCTGTCATCAACCTACATGTAATGAAATATGATGGGTTTTAGTTTATTACACCAACTTAGGATTGTGTATAAAGGTTTAAATGATATACCTCTTTTTAACACAATTAGAAACTTTTCTCCATGGTTAGTTTAGAAAATGAGATTTTCCTGTGCCCGTGTGTTTTAGTGTTCAGAAATATAAATCACCCAAACTTGGGGTCTTCCTTTACAGATGTATCAAGCCTAACAGTAACAAGTTAGCGGGTCATTTTGTTCCTGAACTAGTGATGGATCAGTTGAGATATACAGGCGTCTTGGAGACCACACGAATCAGGAAGAATGGATACCCAACCAGGCTGACTTTCCAGGCATTCCTGAATAGGTAAGTAAACGACCGTTTTTGTTTTCATAAATTAATTTTCAGTTAATTACTGCCGTTTAACGGGCTAATGTGCTTTCGATCTTTGTCTGATGAGGCGACCCCGCCCACAACTACTGACTATTTTTTGCCAACACGCATCGAAATTATTGAATTATAATAATAGATAATTTTAATATCAATTTATAAACTTTTTCACAAATATTTCAAAGAAACAATATATATTGTACATGTAGGTAGACCTCTGTTCAAAAATTGACAGGAACACCTTTCAGAAATCACTTCGCGGATATATTTAGTTTATATTGGGGCAAGCTTGCGTAAAACTCTATGAACTGGTGAAACCTTGAAGTCATTCCTTAAATGCCACACTAAAAATCAATTGACCGAAAGGTCATAAACGATGGAAGAAAAAAATTCTGTATTCTTAGAATAATTGTTTAGACTCTGGCATGTCCTACTCGAAAAATTCTTGAGTTTGTTTTTCACTTGATCACCGTATGTGCCAGGCACTCATCAAAGATTGTGGATTTCCTCTGGGCAAAGAGTCTTCTCTGCTAAACATAGCAATGCTGCCATATAATGAAATAATTGTGTGTGGAACATAAAATATCAATCAATCATATTGGTGAATTTGAATAGGGAGAGGCGGGTATCTAAGTTGTCCCCAATCCCATTATGCTGTGGTATAATAAAATAAGTTCAAAACAAAAACAAACAATACCGAGAACACTAATATTTCCCCAACTACAGACATCTTTCTGTAGCCTTTAAATTGAAGACATTGTAATTCATCTTTTGTTGGCTCTTGCAGGTACATGATCATCGCGTTCCCCGTGGTGTCTCGTCTCAACTTCAGCGGTCAGGAATGTGCCTCAGTTCTCCAGAAGACGGGATTGCAAGATTGGCAGATCGGGAAAACAAAGGTGAGGAACATATCTGGAATAAATATGGTCGTTTAATTTCTACAAACTGCAGGGGGGGGGGGATGGTTGCCAGTTACTAGCGGACTAGTGAAGTTATCTTGAGTGCTGCATAAAACATCAATGAACTGTAATATAAGTGAGGTAATAATTGAAATAAATCATGAAATCTTTTTTCCCATGTTTATAGGTATTTTTGAAATACTGGCATGTGGAGGCACTGAATTTAGAGGTTCAAAAATGTGTTGAAAGTGTCAAAACTTTACAAAAATCCATCCGTGCATACATCGCCAGAAAAGCTTTCAAGGGCTTGAGAAGGAAGACATTAAGACAGGCACAGGAAGTAGAACTCTTCTGTGTTACCGTTCAGCGGCAGTTAGAGAATGTCACACTGATGATGTCGCAACAACAACAGCATGATATTGAAAGACACAAACGAGTGGTAAGCCTCTTCCAAATATACAAATTCCCCCTGGTAAGCCTATTTTATAGATTTTTATCAACAATGAAATAATCTCGAGTTAAAACTGAATCAACAAACCAATCCTTTTGCTCTCTTCTGTTCTCCCATGCAAGGATAGCTTCTTCAGTCTACATGTATCTATATCCATTGCTTAAATTTATTTCATTTTTTTTCCATTTAGCTAAAAGAGCGTCAAAAGGAACGCCACCTTGCAGTAGATGGTATGCCAGTTCGTCTTCCGGGCATGATTTCACACAACGCTGATCGCCATAGTGATATCAACAATCTGAGAACAGATCGTGAAAGGTGAAAAAGAATTTTTTTGCGTGATATAGGAGGGATATTCAAAGGTCAATTGTTGAAGATTGTTTCGGTCAGTCAGTCCGTCCGTCAGTCAGTCAGTCCGTCCGTCAGTCAGTCAGTCCGTCCGTCCGTCCGTCAGTCAGTCAGTCAACCTTGCTATAGGTCCTCTGTCCATCACAGGCCTTCAATCGGTGCATCGTGGGTTAAAATCCCACTCAAAGCAAAAAGAATGGAAATATCTCTGAGTGTGTTTTTCACGTGAGGCAGAGGGTTCTATAAGCGTCAGTGGAAGATGAATGCTAGGTTCACGTATGATCCACGTAGGATTGACACTTAGTCATTGGCAATGTGTACATGTATGTAAATGTTTCAGATATCCAGAGCCTGATGTGAGACCGTATTCCGACCCTGTGGCCAAACCCCACCCAGCTGTTAGACCCAGGTCCTTCAGAAACAGCCAGGAATTCTATAATGTAAGACATACAGGTTGCTAGGTTTTTTACTTGATTAGTTGGCATACTTCTGCCAATGAACGGTTCCGGATTTAATATGGAAATAGTTTCTTTCCTGATTGGTGTTTTTTTTACTCAAGGGTTTGTGCGACTAAACCTGATGATCCAGTATCCAGTAGTTCCACTGATTAGTTAAACGTAGTAGCCTACACAAGTAGTGTTATTCAATAAAAACAAAAACTTCATACTGTCTCAATATTTCGACTTTTATTCAGTCATCAGCACTCCTGATGATGACTGAATAAAAGTCGAAATGTTGAGTCAGAATGAAGTTATCGTTTTTCGGAATAACACTAGTTGTGTACTACGTTAAACCTGATAACACCAGTACGGTAAGATCTCCGCTAATTCAAGTACTCTAAAAAATTCAAGGGCCAGAAAAACATTAAGAAAAGTACACTTAAAATTCAAGTTTTTTCGTTGAGAGTCTTACCTCCTGGAGTGAGCGATCAGATAATCCTATTGAACGATCGCTGTTGTTGTTTTTATAGACCAAATGTGGCAAATAGCAATGTAATAATTTGTTATTTTCACATCACTGGTCCTTGAATTAGCGGAGATCTTACCGTATGTAAGTAAAATAAATTTGATTAGGGCATAAACCAAATAATACTCCGTGCCCACCCCCTTTCCCCATCTCCACCCCATCTGATGCGGCTGTATGGAGGTCCCTGCCTGGTCGTTTTTTGCCTGGTCGTCAAAAACGACCATGGAGAAAAGAAAGCTTATTTCCCGTAACTGACCAGGATAAATTGGCAAAATGGATCTCGTACACGACCTACCATGTCTACATGCTGGCTTCAAGCTACGCTGATGGCACACTGATGCCGTATATCACATCACCACTGCATTCGTATACACACAAGACAGATCGTGCATGATCTCAGGTCACACCACAGCCATCATACGGCTGGTTATGAACCTTGGACTTTGCGTGTTTTACGCGAGAAATTAAATTTTTTTTGATCTAACTCAACACACAATAGGAAATCAAATTCAACACACAATAGGATGCATCGGCCTTACATAGCCTTAAAAAAAACCAACCTACCGTATTTATGTTGTTGTTGATCACATACATGTATGAGGGAAATATCTTTCACTTTTGCTTTAAAAATATGATGAGCAATGGTTTAATCAAGGCTTGTTTATATTTGTATCCGGAGTAAACGTGGGGCCTATATTTGAGAAATACATGTATATGATGAAATGGAACAACGTGAGTTTAGTCTATTACAACAACTTATGATGGGTTATAAAGGTCTAAATGATATACCTCTTTTTAACACAATTAGAAACTTGTCTCTATGGTTATTTTAGACAAGATTTTCCCTGGTGCCTGTGTGTTTTAGTGTTCATAAATATACATAGTCCATCTTATTTAGGTTATTGTTGATGACATGGTGGAGAAGCGCCCTGGGTTGAACGACAGTATCTGGTCCAAGGTCATGTACATGGAGAGAAATCACCTGGTGGCTAAATTCTATGTGGAAGAGCCCGATATTACGATTGACGGATCAACACAGAAATACGCCGGCGAATGGTAAGACGGGCTTTCATTTGTTTTTCAACATATTCTTTGTACATGTACGTTAGAGCCCTATGAGGCAAGGCTGCAATGTGTGTTTTATTATTGGGTCACTGGAGGCCCCATGCTAATGTTGTGGTGTACATGTACGTTAGAGCCCTATGAGGCAAGGCTGCAATGTGTGTTTTATTATTGGGTCACTGGAGGCCCCATGCTAATGTTGTGGTGTACATGTACGTTAGAGCCCTATGAGGCAAGGCTGCAATGTGTGTTTTATTATTGGGTCACTGGAGGCCCCATGCTAATGTTGTGGTGTACATGTACGTTAGAGCCCTATGAGGCAAGGCTGCAATGTGTGTTTTATTATTGGGTCACTGGAGGCCCCATGCTAATGTTGTGGTTTGTCTCTGGCCAATGATTCTAGGTCATGCTAAACACATTAAAGTGGCATGAGCTGCCAAAATTCACACTTTTTTAATAATTTCTGATCGTCATGACAGTAAGAGGCTTTAAAGGCCATCGAAAAACTAAATGATTGGCGTTGGAATGAGGAAAATCCATTCAGTATGTGGCCTATACGAAGGGAAAATGTGGTCGAAAAGTAAACAAAATTTAAATAACCGGGACGACCATTCATTCATTCTAAGCCAAAGTTAGTTCACAACAATACTTTATCTTACATTTTTGAGACTAGAAGCAC
The DNA here is from genome assembly GCA_963971465.1 of Lepidochitona cinerea. Taxonomy (NCBI): domain Eukaryota; kingdom Metazoa; phylum Mollusca; class Polyplacophora; order Chitonida; family Tonicellidae; genus Lepidochitona; species Lepidochitona cinerea. Next base: position 6,164,147 of record OZ020565.1, read on the forward strand.
TAAAAAACTTCGGAATTTTATGTTTTGAGAAAAACAACCAATAATTTTAACATTCTGGTGTAACGTCAAAATATCAACATTTTGGCAGCTCATGTCACTTTAACATACCCATCCTATGCATGTAATACCATATACATGTACGATGACGTGTACAGTGATAGACAAGGATTCTGTTTAAAGTGTCAGTCTTGTTTGTGTGTTATCTTTAACTTTTACTCATGATTGTGTTCGTTTTTGTCAACTATTTTATGCTATGTAAGAGACCAGATTGTCTATGCTTAAGGGTTTAATACCGCCGTAGCGGTGTTTGTTGCGTAACCCGATACCGCTGAACGTTGGTTCGTACCGAGTCAAACCACGAGAATGCGCAGCATTCGAGGGGTTTGACGAGGTGCGAACCAACGTCCAGCGGTATCGGGTTACGCAATAAACACCAAGACGAAGGTATTAAAGTCGATTCTACCCCGATAATTGAGAAAAATGAGGAAAAAGTGACGGACAGATTGGGAACTTTTAACCAATCAACGATAAGCTTTGGTCACGTGCAACGGTGATGCACTACAGACTCGATGTCGTTTGAAAAGTCATCTCTACTTAACATGTATATTTGCACACGGCACGCACATGCAGGAGGGGTAGAATACTGTGCAAACATTTGTTTCCGAGGGTGAAGCAAGCTTTTGGTCTTTGATTCCCAACCAGAGATGAGGAAATCTTCTCACTGGAGTTTTATCCAATTGATTTTGTAATACGGTTTACCAGAGGAAACTCAGGGCATAGATTTATGCCTCAGTTGGTAGAGTTGTGAGTAGCCATGAAGATGATGCGGTTTCCTCTGACATTATTTTCAGTTTCCTTCCCAAATTAACTTGGCGTCGCCATCTTAAGTATACATTTAATTTAATAATCATTAATCAGCCTGTGAACATTTGCCGTAATGTTTGATTGTATCTAAAAAGATTGTTTTCTATTTATGGAGAAAAAAATTTGGCAAGCTGACATAGACTTTTTGTTAACAGTGTTGGCTTGGGATATTTCCATAACAGTAGACGGGATGATATCACACAAAAGATTCGAGGACAGATAACAAAGGTTGGTAATTTTATTTATTTAAAACGATGTTCATCATAAAAATCTCCATGGTTATTTTAGACAAGAAGATTTTCCCTGTGCCCGTGTGTTTTAAATAAAAATCTCCTCTGTATGGAAGCTTCTTATAGCCATTTGACCATGTCCACCACAGGGGCTGAAGTCTAAATTTGGTCACTCCTCCCCCCCCCCTACATTTTACACAGACAAACATCTCAGTGTAACAATATTAAAAAATCAAATCTCAAGCTATAGAAAAACATCATTCTTTTGTTTTTGGATATATTGACATACTTTTTTTGTGAATAGCATATATCCAATTAAGTTTTTTAGCCATTGTGGACTATTTTTACTATTTGTTTTAATTGATTGATTGACATTTTACGTATAAGTGAAATAATCTTGAGCGCGGCATAAAACATCAATCAATCTAACCCACTAAACCACCGAGGCCCCTATTTTTTTGTAGAGAGCTTATTATAAATGCTGCATTTGTTTCTCTCAGGGCATCGAATTGAGACAAGATAATGAAGGCAGTATCGTGGCCACACGGTTGGGATATATAGATATCATTGTCAAGGGTTACAACGATCCCGTGAATCATTGCTTGTCGCGGGACTTGATCTTACAACGTGGACGACTTCAATACAACACGCCTGTCAAAGTAGGTCAAAGTGTCTGTAAAAACTAAGATTCTTAAGCCTAGTGCACAGGCGAGGCACCAGCTGAGTTTGCAAGGCACGCATGGCCGATGGAGCAGATCAGCCAGCGCCTCTCGTGTGCGCTAGGCTTTAGATTTGTATGCTACAATGTAAATTTCTAGAAACATTAATGACAAACTATGCAATTAAGTTTTAGTTAATAAAATAAACAGATTTGTTTGCTTTCTTCTTCAGCAATAAACTGAAATAAAAGAAATATTTCTGTTCTACTAATCTGTCAAATGTATTTTGAATGCATTATAAAAAAATTCTGAGATTAAGTTTCAGTCAAAAGACAATTTTTTAAAATACCTATTCGGTTGCCCTCTTGTTTGCCCCTTGTGGAAGGGTTGCCAGGTACCTCCTCTTGGCAAAGGGCTAGATTTCTTCCCCAATTGAACTTGGCAACACTAACGTATAAGTGAAATAATCTTGAGTACTGCCAATTGATCGAGCAGTTATTCAGACCACTGAGTACATGTATATTAACCAGGTTTGGTATTGTCTAGACAGGATTGAGCGGTGTTGCACGTTAAGTGCGACATGTACCCATCAATTAACCAATCGTTTCATTTTACCTCAGATATTTGACATGAAGGAGTTTAAGAGTCAGATAGCGTTGGAACTTCGCCGGGAGACGATAAACAGGGATAGGTTGAGAAAACTGTGCCTGGTCTCTCTTAGTTTTATGACTGATATTGATGATGTTGTTCAGACGCCATGTTGGTTGTGTATCGTCAACATTACCGCTTTTGATGCCATCCACAGCCCTACAGGTATTTTTGAATTATTACGGTTTTATCGACATGGTTTCATCATCAACATGGTTTTATTAATACAGTTTCTGTAATACGGTTTCTGTAATATGGTTTCTGCAATACGGTTTCTGTAATATGGTTTCTGTAATATGGCTTCTTTAATACGATTTCTGCAATACGGTTTCTGTAATACAGTTTCTGTGATATGGTTTCCTTTAATATGGTTTCTGTAATATGGCTTCTTTAATACGGTTTCTGCAACATAGTTTCATAAAATATAGTTTCATAAAATATAGTTTCATTAACATGGTTTCATTAACATGTTGTGATTGTTTCTTTAAATATTGAATACAAGTAAAAACTGCTGTGTAAAGTATTTAAAACATAAATATTAGGGACATATTAAATAGAAATGGTGGTTTAAAGTAGGAGCTCTCTCCTCACAGCCTTCATGGGCCCTGGGATTGTATTGTCAAGCCGTTCTATGGGTGCCCTAGATTATGCCCTGACCTACTACCTTTCTTGTTGCTTTTTCTTGATGGCAGACAAAGAGGAGGAATAATTGCTCATTTGAAAAGCGATGTTTTTAATCTCACTGTTAATTAATGGCCAAAGAAAAACATAACAAATTCTGTGCTCTGTACAACCATCAACCAATCAATGTGCAATTTGCTTTTAGACGAAAACAGTTTCTTCTGTCACACCCAGCTCTCTGATATAATCTGTTGTTTTTCTCTTTCAGTTTTGCGTGAAATTAAGAGTTCCCTAATCTCATTAGTTCAGCAGAAATCCCGAGAAGAAGACTTGGGGAAAAATAAAAAAGTTGTAAGTGACAGAAATAACAGGGATTTTACCCTTAGGGTTAGACATCTGTTCTTTCCCAAGAGAGGGCAGGCCTTATTTTTTAAAAGGTGGCAAGAACAATCCACCCATCTCGTGATGTAAACAACCGTTCAGTTACGTCAGCAAAGTTGCATGCTTTTCTAACACTTTAAGTTCGTACTGACCACAGACTGGATTTTCCTTATTCCAAAGTCGATCGTATCCTTTTTTGATGAACCTCAAAACGACAATCAGAATTTATGAAAAATTTCTTTATATTGAAAAAAGGTCCTAGACGTTCTCGATTTCTAAATATCCTTCAATATTCTCAAAAGAGTATCAAATTTTAGTTAATAACATTCTATCAGAAAGCTTAGGCTATTAACGGCACACTTGTCGCAAAAATCCAGAATACTATTTACATGTACATAAAAAACAGTGGGTGATTTTCTGTATTTTTCCCAGACAGACCAAGTTAGGAACTTTTTACTTTTACCAAAAATAGAAAGTTTCGGCATCCTTAAGTATTTTTAATTTGAAATTGAAAATTAGATTTATCAAGTACCCGCAAAGTAAACAAACCCTGAACCTGAACATGCGCCCTAATGATCGACTCGTGTGAGTGATCTAACGGCACAGTGTTATTTTACGTACTTGGAGAAATATACAGACTGATGATCGTGTTAGAGTGACTCGAAAAGTCTGTCGGTATTTGTTTGAGTGTAAACCACATATAAAAATGCCTGAAATGAGGGTAATCCAACCACTAAGTTAACTTTGATTATTCATTTGTTTTTCACCCCCATTTCTCCAATTTTCAAACCTAACTGGACATGTTTTATGTGTCCTGTGTTTAATTTTATTGGTTTAGTCGTAGTAAGCTCATGTAAATTGGTTTTCTTAACAAATGTTCAACAGGCTGCGTTGACAAGTGGGCCTTTAAATTTGTTGTGTGAAAGTTTGTATTTTCTGTTTGCAGGAATCACGACCTGGGTCTAAAGTGAACCAGAGACAAATATCAAATATCCCGGTACAAAAAGCTCACAGGTCTTCCAAAGATATAACCAAAGGTTTGTTATCTCCCTTTGCTATAAAGCTGAATCTCATTCAAAGACAACTAAAGGGCAAAGAACATTTTAACGTTAGACTATTTTAGATGGAAAATGTAGGGTTAATGTAGTCTAAAGCAATAGGGAGCGCAAGTCACGTGTGAATTTCCTGTCACCGGCACTGCATTGCGTATGTGACTGAGCGTTTTTCGTTCCAAAATGACGTTTAAATCTGACTTTATGGATCAAATTACGTCAAATGGAATTGCAACGTCATCAAAAACGTTCTTAATGGCGTCATCTGTCACCGGATATCACAAAATCTTGTAATAATTCTTATGAGACTTGCGCTCCATATTGTCCAATGAATGTTTTATCCCCTCCTAAGAGAATAATTGAAATTGTCGTTACAATGGAGTATAAGCTTCATAGTCCATTCACAAGGTCGCACCATTTTTTAAATCGTTTTATCCAATCAATGGTACATTATAGAGTAATCATGGGATGCAACTGAAGTCCGGCTCAGGTTGAGTTAAAATCCGATTTGATTGTCTGCGCTTGAGTCTTAAGACCGTTCATGTTGATGCGATTAGTTGATCGGAAGGAAACTTCGTCACCATATTCGGCAGACTAGCATGCCACTAGGAATGACGTAACAATACAACGTCTTCAAAACGCCAAAAAAAAATGAATACGTATAGGTCGCTGATCGGCTGCGACCTTAAGACTGATCGGTAGAAACTAGAACATGTTTCTATCCTTACCATCGTAAGACTGATCAGTCTGAGACCGATCTAAGAGCCAAGGCCGCTTATGTCGAGAAAAACATTCTCCGACTGATTGATCGCAGATTCACTACAGACTGGAGCGTACGACTATGGAATCGGATCTTAAATCGACCTGAGCCGGGCTTTAGAGTTTAGCCAATGGCTTGTCTAAGAAAAGATGTTGTGGTTGTTTCACTGACCTACATATTCTGAATATTGACACAGATAAGCCACTGAAAGGACATACTTCTGTATTCTTTATTGGCTTGAGGGCCTTTGGCACTAATAAATGTGGGATGTTTAAAGTACCTTGATGGCTGTTATCGAGTTCAACTATGTGTATTGCTGGAGATTTCCAATCCTTTAACACGTTGACTGCCGATTACGAGATCTCGCGCAATGGCAGGCGCAGCAGATTCTGCTGGTATGAATTATCTCGTAGCTTAACATTGATATCTTTTAGAATAACTATACTTCTTGGCGTGCTGAATGTAACGGTTAAATCTCACTGCCAGATATCTCATACGGGGGTTCTCTCACAAAGCATCAAGGGAAACCACTCTGTGTTGTTAAATAGCACAGTAAACAGACATTGGCCATACGTGTAACAAGCTTGAATGGCAAATGGGAGAGCCCTCGCACTTTCAAGTTATCTCGTAGTCGGCAGTCAACGTGTTAAATTCATACCAAGTGTCCATGGCTGTGTAAATTGTAACTGTTTAATCCACAGGACTTCATCACATCCGTACCAGCTCTCCTGAAAGTGGTGTCAGCTGTAATGACAGTTTTGATTTCCAAAGCTCAAGGGACTTCTTTGCAAATTTAGGTAAATTTTTATTTATTTTGGGGCCTCTGGCTAGACAAGATGTAGACAATTTGGTGCTTAACACAAGCAGCTTTCAGCCATATAAATACACATACATGTTGTCTTAAATGATCTAAGTTTTAATTTTTATTATTGATTGATTGTTTGTGTTGAGTGATTGCCCAGTAATGAAGAGTCGGGATTCGTTTTGGACATGGAGTTCCATTTCCTTACCCCAATAAACTTGAAGACATTGGTTGTCTGAAATATATCACCTGAACACTAAAACACACGGGCACAGGGAAAACCATAGTTTTTCCTTCTGCACTTCCGTTCATTCATCCTTTAGCTTCCAATGTGGTTATTTTCATTGGTTGTTGCAGGTACTTGCCAAAGGTCCTCCATTTTTCTCTCCCACTAAACCTGGGAACGCCTCCATATAAGTGAAATAATCTTGAGTGCCGCGAACAACGTAAATCAATCAATCCATCAATGTGTATTAAAATGCCTCTAAGACTTAATCAAGAAAAATTGTGTACATGTATGTGAAAGAAATACTCTCCAAAGGTCACAGGTTTTCTTCCAGCCAAAGAGCCTGGTTTCCTCCCTTAGTAAACCTGACAAATTAAAGTGGCCATGTGAGTGACATAATCTTGAGTACGAGTAAAACATCAATCAACCAACCAATAAGTCTGTTAATAGATTTTGCTTATATTCTTTCTTTTTTTCTCAGAGGAAAGTCGTAGCATAGCGCCATCAGTCGTGAGTAACAACAACTTCGCTCCTCGCAGAAACTGGGCCAAGTTCAAGGCCATCCAAAAGATAGAGGAAAAAGAATATCCAGACCGCAGACACCGTTCACGAAAATCGTGAAAATATATATTATTAGGGGATGTTTGTAATGATGTGATCGTAAGTGTGAGAATATGTATATTGATTTGGAGTCCTCTCCACAGCAGGGTCTTAGTCAAACCTTTGTCGCTGATGATTGCGACGTTAAGCCCCTATCAATTAAACAATCCAAAGATTTATTCCCCGCCACAAGTGTAATGTGTTTAACGGTTACGGAAACAAAAAGATGTTCCTTCAACTTTACGATTAGTTGCAATTTTTTTTACGGCAAGCCCATCTTCTCAAGCCAAGTTAAAATCTTCATGGAGCCCATTCCGTGTTCTACCTTGGCAGAATATTGCACTCCAACCCGTAAATCGAACAGCACCGACTGGAGGGAATGTAAGATTTGTCTTTCCTACCCCTATAGAGTCTTGGCCAATCAGAACTCGTTAAACAAAAGTGCAAGGTAAACACAGCCACATTACGTTATTTTTCAGCTAGTGGAAAAGTGTAAGTGCTCAAGGTTTTGATTAGCTGTGAGAAGTTTTACTCGCATCCAATCAAAAGGCGCTGTTCGATTCACCGGTTGGGGTGGAATAATCCGCCATGGTAAAAAACGAAATAGGTTCCAAAAAGATTTTAACTTGGCTCGAGAAGATGCGACAGGCCTAAATGTGGAGAAATGACCATCCTTTTACAAAATCTTTTTTACATTTATACTATCATATATGTATTGCAGCAAGTGTTATAAACATTTAAAGTTTTCATAAATGTGTGTAAATATATAGCATATAAATTGGTACCAAAGGATGTTTAATATATTTTGAGAAAGTCTGTTTATAAAATAGTTTTGGTTTCGTTTAAAAAAAGGATAACTTGAACATTAAAATACATTCCTTAAAATTAAAAATCAGTTTTTAAAAAGAAAATTATGTGTGTCTGCAGCCTTTTCTCTTTCATGAAAAAAGAACTTTTCAAATATTTTTTGCTAGATTTTCTTCAGCTTTATACAGAATGGAAAACATAAAATCAATACGCAGAAAAAAGCAGTATGGATTATTTATTTATGTCCTCATCGCGTGTGCTATTGTTTTCGTTTTTTATTATATTAATTTTGTGTTTTTTATTTTGTTTTTATGTTTGACCCTAGGATGCTCTTAATTTTTCATACGCTTTTTATTTTGACCATTCTTTCACAAAAAGATGAAGGTGTTTAAAAAGGTTTTGCTGCAATTTTTTTAATCTAGACAATTTGTGCTTTGTTTTTTTATTTATTGAGTAAGACTTATTTACTTTGGCACCTGACACTTTAAGTTAGAAATATTTTTTTGACAAAAGGTGTCCAGCCAAATGTTGCAATACTAACATGTGCTTTATTGGTGTTTTGTGACCGCTTTAAAAAACTGCTTTAATGTCTTCTTTTATGTGTTATTTTTTATGTTTATGTAATTTTTGTTTTTTCGTTTAATTTTCTTATGGCAGATCACGGACAAAAAATTTTTTAGTGTGCGTCTATAACATTGGACAATCATTCAATCAGTAAATCTCTGCCATCACACAATCAATAAATCAATCAACCTCCTCCATCACACAATCAATCAATCATTGGATTCTTGTCTAAAATAGATCAGTCACAATTGGGATCAATTGATAAGTTAAGCTTTAATTTTGGGAATCAGTAAAATAATCTTAAGTGCGGCGTTAAACATCAATCAATGAAATTTAGTTGGGATAGTTATAGAATAAAATGTTTGAATTTTTAAAAGCCATTTTTTGAAAGCAAACACAAGCTAATCAATGCTGTGTTATGGTTCCCCACCCATATTTCTTTTACTATAGTGACAATGATCTGATTTGTTATCCAGGCCTATTTTTAACAAAGACAATATCTGTATACAATATTTGGTACATGTATGTACATATTACCTGTATGCTAAAATAAAAAAATACACAGTATTTTACACCAAAGAGGCTGAATTTCATAGTGTTAAGGAACCAATTGCTACAGTAGGAATCCTGCTTAACACTAGTGGTTTCTCTAACATTGACCAGCCCCGATAGCTCAGTCGGTAGAGCGTCCGCTTCAGGCCTGGGTCGAGTCAGACCAAAGACTTTAACAGTGGTAGCTGTTGCTGCTTCGCTTGGCGCTCAGCAATACGAGTTAGAGCAGCGACTGGTTGGCCTGGTGTCAGTATACTGTGAATGGGTGAGGGGGCTTGCTGGTTGTCTTCGGCAAGTCGTCTCGGTGAGGCAGCGCCTAAAAGAGTGGTGGAAATCGGCCCTGCAACAAGGAGACAACGTCTTCATATAACTGAAATACTGTTGAGCAAACCCAGATCACTCACTCACTCACTCTCTAACATTGTGGTTAATGACTTTAGATTTTAACACAGGCCAAAACTAAGCCTCTATATGTAGCACCTCCAGTAACATCAACTATTTGCTGTATCAGCAGTTTTTCCCATGAGAATTTATTAAGAAACTTCCAAAGATTGCTCTAATTTTAAATTTTACCTCCCTTAAATTTTCTAGCCTTTTTGTCTTCTATTACTTAACCTACGATAAATTAATTTAGCTTCACAATTTGGTTTTCCACTCTGTGCTTTTACTTCACTGGGAGTTTTAACCATGAGTTAAATTGACTTAATTAGTAAAACCACTGTCTATTAGTTGAAAGATGTTATTAAATTTATTCCTCTGGAAATGCATGTAGAATATTGAATTATAATTATTATAATTAAAATGGGGTGGCCTGCAGGGCGCTGCAATATGTCTGATGTTCTTTACAGGCATGGATTCTAAAGATCATTCTTCTGCCTGACCGGGCTTATAATCCCCCAGTCGGCTGCTAGACTTTACTCTAATTGAGTCAAGTTCTCTCCACAAAATGTGACCAATTTCTCCATAAATACATGTATGACCTCCACGCAAATTAAATTTTTGGCATGTATGTTTGAGAATCATAAACCAATTATTCATATGTTGCTGTAAAAATTCCTGTAAATAGATCTCAATTTTGTTCCTGTTTTTACATTCTGTTCATTCCAGTTTTGTTTGTGTTGATAATTTCACTAACAGTATTTGTTTCTAATTTTATTGTTAAATATTTTGATTATTTTGGAGTTTTTTTCTTAGAAAATTACAGAAGTTCCTGTCTAGTTATCTTTTAAGATGTTAGAACAGGATTAAAAAAATTTAATTGTTGGTAATTTAAAAGTTAACAAGTTTGAAATTTTTATTTTTCAATTTGGAATCGGTTTAAATGAAAATTGGAATTTCTACCACTTCGAAAAATAAATAATAAGAAAATGCCCTTTTTTACTTTCTAAAAAAAAATCCCTTAAATTTAAAATCTTATTTCAGTGTAAATATATATTTTAATTAAGATCTGAAATTACTTTGTGATATCGCATAATAAAAAGGTTGTTATTTGTATATGATGTATTTTATACTGGAGACGAAAGATTATTTTTATTCATACTTTTATATTAAACAATCCTGTTTCATTATGAAAAAAAGAATAAAATCAAAAGAGATCTGAAAAGTTAATTTTGGTCTTATCTTGCTTAACTGGTATTTGGCCACACATTTGGTATAAAATGAAAATGAAACAACAACCTGGATTAGTGGAGTTGCGTTCCGAAGTGTTTTAACCATACTTGTCCTGAGGTTTAAGGAATAGTAACTGCAACATTTAAGATTTTTTTAGCCGACAGATCTGGGCAACTCCATATGCAGTGTTATGGTATAATGTGTGCATGGCCAGTTTTACACGAACTTGCAAATTAACAAACACAACTTTAATGATGAAGCTGGGCAGCATGCTGCATGTGTATACACGTAGCTCCGAAAATCGGTCTCTATCGTACGGGGGGCCTCCGTGGCTCAGTAGGTATAGAGCCTTGGACGCTCCATCCGAACGGCCTTCCACCAATGGGTCGCTGGTTCGAATCCCACTCAGTCCAAAAGACTGCAGGGTTTTCACTCGAACGATCTATGTGGGACGGTTGGCAGTTACCAGCGGAAGGTCGTGGGTTCCCTCTCAGCTTAGAGCCTGGTTTCCTCCCACAATAAAACTGGCAACGCCGCCATATCACTATCATCAGTGAAACAATCAATTAATCTATGGTGCTGAGAATCTAATGCGCATAAAATCAGTCTATAGTTGACACTAGAGCATATATGGAATGTGTGGACGATTGCAGACGTGAACGCAAAGTAGGACCTATATGCACGTAACGCAAAAACATGAGCACGGAGATCGAAAATATGGTGAACTTTTAAAATAAAAGAAAAGTACGGAAGCCTATTAGTGCCATGTGTGGGAATTTGATATATCAAGTGTCTATAGTCTTTAATCGAATCGAAAGTGGAAACTTGGTTTTTGAAACGAGAGATTCCGTATCTCGAAGAAAATCAAGGGTATATCATAAAAATCATACCTTTAAGACAACTGGTTTGCAGAGAAAGTCGAAAAACGTCTAAAATCTACTTAGTACTAAATCACATGAAAAACATTTCCACTGCGGTGAGAACCTTTTGGAAAACTTTTCTACGCCGAGGGAACGTTTCCACAACTAAAAATCAATTATATATAAGACGATCAGCTATGTCGCAAAGTGCATATACGGTTTGTTTTGGGACTGACCGAGACACGTGTCCTCAGAACACCGTTCATGGCTCCGCCCCCTTGGATGAAGCTTTGTTTCCTGGGGTTAGCACATCACCCAAAATGGACGGAAGACTTTTCATTGTTCACGAAAGTGCAATCCCGAACATGATAAAAATATACGGTCAAATTAGCCATACAATAAGGCGAAAGAATTACTTATGGATGACAACTTCTTGGTTTATTGAGTGACGACGTTTCATTGACTTTACAAATAACGATGTAAGAACTACATCGAAACGTCGTCACCCAATAAACCAAGAAGTTGTAATCCATAAGTAATTCTTCACCTTATTGTAACCTTTCAACTTCTAAATATCATTGAAAGATTTGAAACTATACAAAAGACAAAGTACAAATTCTTGCACAGACAAGATGGTCTACAAAAATGAGAATGTTGTACAGAGCCCACGCTATTGACAAACCAAACTGTGACAGATAAAATACATAATGAATTTATTTTGTCGCTGTACAGAAAAAAGAATGGTAAAAGTTAAGTTATTGTAAACAGTAAATTGTGTGTATCCAAGTGTGCAATGAGTCCGGCAGTTAATAATATGGCATTTGGTCTTTCTGATAGCGGGTCTGTATTTTGCAGAAGGCATAAAACCCTTCGTCGTTGAACCGTCGACCATTTGGGATCTGGGAGAAGGGATGGCGTCGCCTGCGCCGCTCTTCGTATACTTCCATATATACTTTAGCGGCGAGTTCCGCGAGAGATGGAGGGTTGTTAACTACCTGGAGTTCGATTTCTACGCCATCCCCTGCTCCTGCATTGGATTGGTTGAGAGAGGGTATATTTTGCAGTTCGGGTGGGGACTCGTCCAGGTCCCCTGCTGTCAAGTCCACAATATCGGATGGAACCGGGTTATCTTTGAAGACAAACTCTGCAATTCCGTCCTCATATTGGGCCGATGATCTCACACAACAACTCAGTTTTCTGATCCATTCGATCATTTTGAAATACCATTCGTTTCTCTTGGCTATTTTCTTGTATTTTGCCTTCAAACATTTAGCCTTTGGCGATTGATCCATGTCGCTGGAAGTCTGTATCTATGTACGTCTTTCTAAAGAACTGTCAAGGAGATGACAGAACAATGGAATTACGTCATAAAGGTGTTCATTACACGACGTCATAGTGGTATGACGTCAAAATCTAGAAAGGCGTCGTTTGGCCAGCACATCAAAACGACTTTATGCCGTCATGAATATTTAAGAAATAATGGATTGATTCTCTGCGTATACGCTGTAACTGCAAGAAAAAAGGAAGTGCCCATTGTTTTTGGATGAGGACCGGAGGATCGCACGGGATACTAGCTGTACCAATAATTGTTTTATTTCAATGTCAATCTTTCAATGTTCCTAGATGCTTCCAACGCTGAACTTTTCTTGGCAATCGCAATTGATAAAAAAAAAATCGAGCTACTTAAAATACAAGTTTGCAGGAAAGAGAAAACTAGTACGCATGAAGATACACGGCTCGACCTTATGAAAGCTGACTTAGGTCTGGGTTCACTTCCACAACAGCCACAGAAAAAGATCACAGTCAAAATTACGTCCATTTAATGTAAAATATAATGAAAAGGTATACTATATTGTACCTTATTATATTTTAAAAAAAATGTAAAATGCTATCAATGCTTAGGCCAAGGACACAACAAAATTTAAAACGCTCTATAGTGAGAAATTATTACACCATGGCATATTTTCCCAGCTATAATTTCAAAACGCCAAGTTCGCAATTAATTCCCGAAAGGTTTTGGTCAGCCGGTCCACGAAGAGACTGTAGGGTCCCACGTGCAGGATTCCTCGGGCAAGGAGTCCTGAAACAAAAAACGAATGAAAATTTAAGTTAAAGCTAATCTTAATATATTTTCGATAAGGATTATATCTCATAGAGCTCACAGGTAGCTGTAGTAAGAAAATACTTGAAAAATGTCGCTTGTATCAAGTCAGTTCGTCTATTTCATGTTGAAAAGATAACCGGCTTCAAACGTTGTGGTCTAGCCTTAGATAATTTTCAACAAGTAAATTTGGGATTTTCCATCTGGCGAGGGGAGGGCCTAATTTATATAACTAAAACAGAGGAGATTTATACCGACCATTCGTTAATACCAGAAACGATTTCACATGGATTGACAGTATAACTTCACAACTTTGGGAAGATTGTGTGCATTTCAAACATGATCGATAAAATGCAATTTTATCGCCAGTTACTTACCAACATTTTCATATCATCCTCTGATAACGACCAATCAAAAACTTGAGCATTCTCCATAATGCGGGACTCTTTCACTGATTTTGGTATAGTAATATAACCTTTCTGGACACTCCACCGAATCATCACCTGTGCTGGAGAATGACCATATCTAAAGATTAAAACACATAAAACAAGCTCAGCGTTTTAAATTCAGTAAAAGTGGAAAGCAAATTGACACACATGAGCCAAATCAACAATCAAATAGCCACAGTGTTAAATTTATTATTTTTCAGATTTGCAAACTTTAAATTCAGTCCAAACGTTAAAGCATTGAATGAAATTATTTATTTCACCAAAACATTAATACAAATTGCAAAAAATGTTAAATGAAACCGCCGGTTTGTATTTCATCTGCCTGACCAACCGGCAATGGCTGCTTTTGGCCAGAAACAAAAATGACATGTAAATGCTGGATGCACAAAAAATGAAGATAGAAACATCCTTACCTTTCTGACATCTCTTTTAAGATGCTTTGCTTAAAATGGATACCTTTGGCCAGTGGGGAAAACCCCATCACAGCTATGCCATTTTGTCTACAATATTTCACAATGTCAGACTTGTGTTGCCATGGGTGGAGTTCTATTTGATTGACAGATGGCCTTGGCAACCCAGCTTTTTTCAAACCTTCCAAATGTTGAATTCCAAAATTTGACACCCCACAGGATCTAAAATATGTAAGGAAAGGAAGCTTTTATTTATGTGTAATGTCACATGACATATATATCTTTCATAACCGGTCGTTCTGAAAAAGGTTCTCTTTCACAATAGAACCTAGTCGGAAATACCCTATCTCCGTGCCCAAAGTATATTGATGTTGTGCTGGTAAGTGGGACATCAGTATAGTTTGGCTATAGAGTTTAGATAGTTCCAACTATATATAAAGCGGCAAAACGATTAGAAGCTATTAAAATTGGAAGCATCACAAAGTCGGATACAAGGTGCCGACAGAGATATTTTGGAAACCGGGGCGCCCTCCGCTTTGACAAGTCTGTTTGACGACTGGCATGCTAATACACAGAACAATTTCGCGAGGCTCCAGGAGCTCTGAAACCCTCGACCTTTGGTGAGCATAACCGACAACTCTTCCACAAGCCGCATGAAAAACACACTCAGAAATATTTCGATTTGTATTTAGACTAAGTGGGATTCGTACCCGTAGATGAAAGGTCTGTACCGGGCTGCGAGACTACGGCACTGCCGATTGAGTGATAGTCTCTCAGTCCGACATAGGCGTTACATCTATGGGACGGGGTTTCGAATCCCACTCAGTACAAAGAAATTAGACAAAAATCTGAGTGGATTTTTTACCATATTGCCTGATGTGGATGTGTTGCTAAGTAGGCCTATACTCGCCGAAGGTTGGGTCTACCTCTGGGTAAAGAGCCTGGTTTCCTCCCTGGCAACGTCGACATATAAGTGCTTTGTTTGTAGCCTAAAAAATCAATAAATCCTTACTTGAAAGAGACCCTTAGATTTCAGACTTGTAGAAATAGAATTAAGGATGTGGTCACATATACCTGATACGGCCTTCTTTCTGAAGATCAACCATAGCTCTGAAGGCTTCAGCCAATTGGTTGCCATGGGGATGATGAATCAAATACAGATCGATATAATCGAACTTTAACCTGCAAGTCAAAAATGAACGAAGATATTAAGTTTTTTTTAATGGTTTCCTATATATGGCTGTGAAAAAGAAAAGAAACCAAGAAACGCTAATGAACGAAGGACCCTTCTAATTTAGTGGGGGCCCCAGTCTCTCAGTCGGTTGGAGAGATCACAGGCCTTCCATCAATGCGGCACTGGATCGAATCACACTCAGACGATCGCCGTATGTGGATGAGTTGCCAGGTACCCACCGACGGTCGGGAGTTTGCTCCGGGGCAAAGAATCCTGTTTTCTCACCCACTTGACCTTGCAACGCTGTCCTATAAGTGAAATAATATTGAGGGCGGCGTAAAATCAAATTTAGGACTTTTATCATAAAACAAACAAGGTGATTAAGTTAAAAGTAGTCCATCATTCCCTGGTGTTCAAAAGAGAATTTTAGAGAGTGGATATATCTCTGACAGACGGGTTACTCTATCAGTGAATGAGGTTGCCAGTCACCAGCGGAAGGTCGTGGGTTTCCTCCGGGCATAGAGCCCGGTTTCCTCCCACAATAAAACTGGCAACGCCGCCATATTAGTGAAATAATCTTGAGCGCGGCGTAAAACACCAATCAATCGATCAATCAATCAGTGAATGATCCGATACAATTGTATCAAACTCGAGATGTTATCTTCAATGGGCATCCTCGACTTCATTCTGGCAAAAAAAAAATCCATCTAAATAAATGTACCTTCCATACGTTTCACTTTTCAGTTTTCCTGGTGGACATCTTTAAACACTTACCTCTTCAAGGCCTCGTTTACAGTTTTTCTGCAATGATCGTAACCATTTGTATCCCACATTTTCGTCACTACAAAAACATCTTCTCGTTTTAAACCAGATTTTCTGACACCCTCTCCAACATCAGCCTCATTACTAAAGAAGCAAAGGAATAAAACATTATACATTTTTATTTATTTAATTTTCTTTCAATAGGTTTTTGATGGGTTGATTGTCACACAGAGTCTTCTTAGTGACTGCCTGAAAAATTGATTGATAGTTAAAAAGTATCCTGTATTGAAATTGGCCTCAAAATATCAATTTAAAAGTTACAGCTGATTTTTTGACTCGACAAAGTTCTACGGAAGCCGGTCAGCGCCACAGTTAGATCATTGTTTGGTGTAAGCTAACTAAGCTTTCGTGAAATTACTTTTAGTTATTACCAGTTGCTGTCTCTCAATGTTCGAGACGTTCTACTCAAGATTGGTCGGGGCTGCAAAGGTAGAGTGTTAGTCTTTACAGTTTAATGAGCTGCTGTTACTATTTAATTTCACTCAGTCAGAGACAAAATAGAGACAAACATATGACCCAGTGTTTCACTCGATCGCCTTTGTCAGGTTGGCCTACATCGAAAAGTCGGGTGTTCACTCCTGGCATACACTCATAGCCCCGAGTTCATCTTCCTTATAACCATCAATCAATCGAAATACCTTATACCGAAATTGCTATCTCCAGACTCCAACCGGCTTCCGTAGAATATGAACGAGGTTCCTTTAGGCACCTACCCATACATTTCCGCTGTATCGATCATTCGATAACCATTCTTTATTGCATACGCGACAGATTTTTCCGCTTCGCTTCCTCTCCCTGATGAAGATTGATAAACACCAAGCCCAAATAGAGGCATCTCCACGCCATCATTTAACGTTACAGTACTGTCCAGTCGGCTGGCTATCGTAACAGTCGCCATTTTCTTAACTAATAGAGATCTTGCTAAAAACATAGGGTACATGTAGTCATTTAAAAACACGAATTAAAATGTATCGACTTCATTGTCAATAAAAACTCCCGGGGGGAGGGGGGGAGCACTATAACAAGCTTAAGTAATTTTGTTCCAATTAAATACCCCCCCCCCCCCCCCTCATACTGATATACTTATGCAGTTATGTATATGCAAGTGTTGCGGAAGCGTATGAGGGCCAGGCGAAACAAAATTTTCACAAGCGCTCTATAATTTGGAGTTAGTAACTTTGAAATAGCTTATATTTCGGCGTTACGAACTCCAAATTAGGACTTCGTTTGGCCCGAATACGCTCCCGTAGTGTGTAACGATATTGACTTGTGGACGCACTAAAGTGTCTCATCCTGTTTTACTAACTTGCTGACTTGTATCTACCTGACCGGCAAAGTAAGTAAACCAGGATAGAGACACATGAGTGCGGCTAGCTGACTTGTAGTGTACATATTCTGATGGATTGCGCGTCAATTATAGTTGGCCACAAAGATTAGATATCGCCTTCTACATCGTACAATGAACGCTATGCCGTCAGCTTACCTTTGGAATTAAAATAACTGTTTTCAATAGAGTTGTCTTATAAGCAGACCATGCTACAGACCTTCACATGTGTAACAGGCCTGCTACCCGAAATCCCGAACTATGGGGGACGTTACATGACCTACTGACCTCTAGATTAGCACTCGGTTGCCTTACATCTGGGAGATATAGGATGTATCCCACGTAACAGTATTCAAACAAAATATATACATATTTGTATAGGGCCAGTGTGGTTGTTTGAACTAGATTTAAGTGCATCAATTGGGATATCTCTAAAAAATGTGCCACCTTAAACGCATACACTCGCCGTTAAAATTCCGAATACTGCTTACGGCGGATTGCTGTTAGATTTATCAAGTACCCGAGCCTGGACATGCGCTCTAATAAGGTGAATGGTGCGTGTGAGCGATCTACTTCATCTGAGAAAAACAGACAGAGACTCTGGTTTGAGGGACACAGAAAGCCTGCCGTCAATTTTTAGAGTGTCAAATACAGACAAAAAGAATTGAGAAAATGGTAATCAAATAATGAAATTAACTGATGTTCTCACACTACACCCCCCATAATTTCACTCCCAGGCAGTGTGTTATTTTTTGCATAATCAACGTGTGAAATTATGGCCCAAGTAACACTATGACCTCACGAAAGATCTGTCAAAACTGACGTCACAAATGAATTACGTCATCAGTCATTATGACGTTAAGCTCAAGCGTCCAGCAGCAACTCTATATTGAAGGGCATGGGATGCCGTCGTTGATGGCGTCATTTCTGGCGTCACAATGCCTTATCGAATCTTTTTTGGACAGCCATTCTTGAAAAAAGAGCGACGTCGCCAAATATTTGTTTAACTAGTGCCGTGTTTTTTTAATAAAACGCTGTATTTTTTGTGTAGTGTGAGAAAAAGATCATCCTACTCGACCAAGTGTGTTACAATGAATATCACTCTCGTTTATTAATTTCCAAAGTCACTCGCCAGAGGCTCGTGACTTTGAAAATTAATTGACTCGAGTGATATTCATCGTAACACACTGGCTCTCGTTAGATAACCTCTAGTTATCGGAAGAAGGATACCGAGTGGATCGGTCTCTACATGTAACCTGGCTTCCATTCTCCGTATACTTTTCCACACCCATTAAGACGTTATACGCGTAATTGCGGACATGTATAGTGTGTCCAGCTCGTGTTAATAGACATTTCGGCATCGATCGTGCCCACATGCTTACCTCCCTTCGCGTCAGAACTACATGTAAGCTCTGTTTCGATAGATACAGGTCACAATTTCTAAAGAAGTTCCTGGCCCCCTGCATTTTTGTGTTTTTTTTTTAAAGGACAGGGATTGCGTTACTGTCTGGAAATGATTTTAGAAGTGAAATGGGGCCAGTTTAGGTAGATGGAGATCTGGTATAGTTAGGCGTGCTTTGGTCTGTTTACATTTGGCAGACTGTGTGCGAAGGGACCCCTATCAGCTGTTTGTATAGCCGAGAAATCTTGGCTCTGCCGAATTTTTTTTTCCGTGTTCGTCATAGCCAAGATCACTTCCATAGTAAAAAAGGGATATATGTTAAGGAGACCCGCCGAAAATATCGGCGGCGCAAATTTCACAACAAATAAGCAAAGAATAAAATATTTACCACTGCATTCCGATAGCATAGACCACGAAGAAGGAGTTTGTCAAACTTAGGCCACTGTAAAGTGACTAAAGATATATGATTGAAGTATTTCTACGACGCCCCGCACAGTTTAACTGGTCGTTTAAATGTTTTACTATGGCGGTTACGTCAGGTTGAAAGCCAGTGGACTTCGAAACAAATATTGACTGCATAAGGGAAAGTTTACCACTTTACAGCGGCGTAAGTTTGACAAACTCCTTCTTCGTGGTCTATGCTATCGGAATGCAGTGGTAAATATTTTATTCTTTGCTTATTTGTTGTGAAATTTGCGCCGCCGATTTTTTCGGCGGGTCTCCTTAACTTATATCCCTTTTTTACTATGGAAGTGATCTTGGCTATGACGAACACGGAAAAAAAAAATTCGGCAGAGCCAAGATTTCTCGGCTACTGTTTGTAATGATAGTGAACATTTTCTACCTTCAACTTATGAATAAATCGTGCTTAAAATACTCCAAATGGCTGTTTAATGTCCACGAAAGGTAGGGAAGGTGCTGTGAGAGCAGACATTTACATTACCGATAATGGCAAATGAAATTGTGACCTGCTGCCAGATTGTTTCGGCATAAGAATTTACGCTTGCGCAGAAGCCTCTGTGTACGGCAAAATGATTCTCGAGATTGAGTTTTTGGATAAATCTGACGTCGGAATCGTGTTCATTTTGTCTAGAGGCGTGCCACAGAGCCTGCAACAGAGAAATGACGCCAATGAAAAAACAATGAACAAATAATGAGGAATAATTAAGATATTGCCATGAAGTAGTTTTTTGTGAACAGCACAAGCTTTCGACAACTATGGCGCCGTATTTTTCAAGTGCAATTACAGTAGACAAATTAAAGTGGCATGAGCTGCCAAAATGCTGATATTTTGACGATAAAACAGAATGTTGAAATTATCGGCTATTTTTCTCAAGACGTATAATTCAGAAGCTGCTTCTAGTCTCGATAATGTACGATAAAGTATTTTTTTTGGACTAACTTTGGCTTAGAATGAATAAATTGTCGTCCCGGTTATTTAAATTTTGTTTACTTTTCGAACACTATTCCGGTTTGTATAGGCCGCCCACTGTATGGATTTTTCTCATTCCAACGCCAATCATTTAGTGTTTCGATGGCCTTCAAAGCCTCTTACTGTCGTGACGATCAGAAATTAGGAAAAAAGTGTTAATTTGGGCAGCTCATGCCACTTTAATTACTTCTCATTATTATGGAACCCACGTTTAAAGAGAGTTTCGAAACATTTCTGAATTCGAACGACATGAAAAACATACTCCAAGCCGAATGGGTCTATGACTTTCTTTACAAAGGTAAGAACGACTACAGCGGCGAGTGTGTCTTTTAAGACATACAACAACCAATTAAAAAAATAGGTGATGTGGAGTATAACGAGTCGACCGATAGAAGGCCAAACTTGGATGGATCCACCAAAACGCTGTACTTCTTTTGTGTCTACGATTCTGCCAAGTGTATTTGGAAATATCCTGCAAATAAGCAACAGCCAGCTGACAATATGCAATCAAGAAACGGACTAACAGACGGATTTACAAACACCAAAGTTTTATCACAGGCACACGGAGTGCTCTCCCTTATCCACCCTCTGTTATACTATAAATATGGATATTTATAGTATAACAGAGGGTGGATAAGGGAGAGCACTCCGTGAGCCTGTGATGTTATCAACTACAAAGGAAACCATTGATAAGCTGGTAAAAAAGTCCTTTCCAGAGATATCTCTCAGACAAGTAACAAACAAAGGAAATATCCCGTTTGGAGGCTAACGAAAGAAGTTACGGACGGATGCACACACAACAAAACTTTATCAATTACGAGGGACCCCACCAATAAGCTGTACAAAATCATGAAATTCCTTCCAGCGATTACAAAGAAACCTTACAGACAAGCCAAAACTAAAGGAAATGTCTGAATTGGAGGCTAACGGAAAGACGGACGGACAGACACGAAAACTCGAACAATTACAAAGTTCCCCATAAGTTATTCCTTGTGCCTGGGGTTTTAAGTGTTCATAAAAATAAATCAGCTATAAATGAAATTATTTCGTCAAGTGGTTCAGAAGACATTCTGCAGACAAGCCGTAGCTGACGGACAACACAGACACAACATATGTTCGGAGAGACAAAATAATCATCATTCAAACAAACAATTTATCAACCAACCACTAAACAAATCAACCAATCATTAGCGGCCTTTGCACTGAGGCATAGGTTTAGATTTGCAGGTTAAAAAAAAAACATCAATCATTCAATGTAAAAATCAATCAATCGATAAAGACCATATTATTGAATCTTGTCAAATAAGACAACATGAAAGCTAAAATTTTAAACGCAATAAATAGATTTTTTATGAAATTTATTAAAATTTGATACATATTCTTCACAAACACAAACACAATTATATACATGTTTTTACGACTTCCTTAAATGTAGTTCTCCATGGATTCAGCAAACATATGATTTATTTTTCTCCCCTAAATGATTTAATTAAGAATTGAAATCAGCATTTGTGGGATAGGCCATTCAAAACAGAAAATATCCCGGGGGGATGGGGGGGGGGGGGGGGGGGGGGGGCTACATTTATACCAAAAGTCTAGAAATATACTGGAACTTTGAATTCCCAGGTATAAACTCCTTATCAATTTATGTCCCTTTAACCCAAATGACTCGATTTTGTCCGGCTGGACTTTTTTCATGGTGGTGACATGCGAGGTTACAGTGTACTAACATGCTATTTCTCGACACTCTCCCCGGCATCTAACAACCGTACGTCAGCTCTAGGCCCCTCAGGGCCCCTTCGATGTCCTGTAGGGGTCTGCGTTTGCTGGTATCCATTTGGAAGGCCATGGTGGCGATGCTCATCAAAGCGTGGCTGTCTATCTTGCTTGTCATTGCTGTTAGGATCAAGCCGAGGCTCCAAATGTCGCTACGGATGTCGGTAGGGTGCCCATCTCCCACCTCTGGAGCGATATGACAGTACTTGTGTCTGTCCTCTGGCTTCAGGGAATAGGCCACCCCATCGCCATGGGTAGCTAGGCCCAAGTCAATGTATTTCAGAACTGGCTTTCCGGCCTCAGATCGTTGTAGAGAACGCCCTTGCTATGTATTGTCCCAAGGCCTTCAGCCAGTTGACGAGCAATGGAGGCCCATTCCCTGCGTGTCAGCTCGGTGTGTCTGGCTGCCAGAGTATTCCCTCCTCCGAACAGCTCGCCATCACGCCATGAAAAACGGGAAATACACCTGTGTCAGCAAGGTAAGCCTGGAGACGGGCCTCTTTGGCAAACTCAGGAAGGTCCACATGAAAAAATTGCTTTACCCTCCTGAGTTACCAGTTTGGCCATATCTACTTGTCCGAGGCATTCGGACCCCAGGCTCAGTTTATTTCCCTGATCGTCAAAGGCCCAGTGGCAGCTGTCGCTATCTACCACCGGTAAAAGGACGGCAGGAACCTTGTTCCCTAAGGGATCATGGAAATATCCATTTGCGTACGTCGAAGAGGAGGGTAGCTGTCGCACTCCCACCTCACTTGCATGGATCTCCTGGGCAGCCACTAATTGCAAAACTTGGGGACTTACTGTTTCTTCTTCCTCTGTTGAGGTTTCCATTACGTCTTTGTTGACCTCTTCGTGTTGTAAGAAGATTTCGTTTACTGGTGGCTATGATGAGTTGAGGCGGAGTGGTGAAACTCTTTCAAAAACAGCAGGTCCTCTAGTGGAATGCCATTGGATGTGGTTCCCTGTTGTACAAGGGCGTTGGCTTATCCTGCGTCCACTGTAGGAACGTTGCATACCTCTCATATTGTCTACCCTGCCTTGTGCATTGGTACAGGCTTCGTGGAGGAGACACCTGCCTTTCCTCCTGGTATGGATTCCATTTGTTGGGCCCTGGGGGTGGATCAGTGGGTGTCCCAGGAGAAGTGGTGTTCTATTGTAGTGGGCAAGGGTCTGTGGGTGTCCCAGGGGAAGTGATGTTCTCTTGTAGTGGTGGACAAGGGTCCGTGGGTGTCCCAGGGGAAGTGGTGCTCTCTTGCAGTGGTGGGCAAGGGTCAGTGGATGATCCAGGCGATGGATGCACTTGCTTTAATGGGCAAGGGTCAGTGGATGACCCAGGGGAAGGGCTTCTCCTTCTGAAGGGAGATGGATCAGTCGACGATCCTGGGGAAGAGGTTCTGCCAAAAGCGACCAAATCCACGGTTCCTCTCTCTGGTTTTTCAACTTGCCTATAGCAGTTTCTAAACCGAGCAGTGCTTGGTTGGTTATACTCCAGGTATTTCTGAAACAGAGAAGAGAAAAATGCGACTTATTTATCAGAAGGCAGAACAAATCTCGAGTAACATATTTATAAGTATTACAGAAAATTCTACGGACCAAAGCCAAGTTCCTTTCTGTCTTCAATCAATGAAATGGGTTTTGGTCTATTACAACAGCTTATGATTGGTTTTCTTAGCACGTTTAAACAGGCTACGGCGGCAAGTGGGCCTTTAAGTTCATAGTTTTCAGAGATTCATTTTTTGTGTAATACGGCTTCAGAAAATAGAGACAGGTGACTTTTTTTTTACATGTATTCCATACAGCTATATCTATATAAAAAATATATGTGTTTTTTTTTTAAATATGTGTTGAACGTGAGGACGTTAATGCAAACTAGAAATTGTGTTTGTTTTGACAAACACAAAAGCAGGCCCCTCTGTCCCCATCGCTTTTTGAAGCACCATTTTCACCATTAATTTGTAAAACTCTAGAAATTTGAAAAGGCGTTTTTCTAAGAAATGGTTTTAGCTCATGTGTGACCTCTCGGTGATCTTGACCCTTCGATGGATCTTCGTCAAATATTGATCACATCAAAACCTTAGTGTTTTGACGATATATCCAACATTTCGTGAAATTTTAAACATCATTTTCTATAAGCCTGGTAAAAAGCCTTTTGGTCCAAAATTTTAACTCCTGTGTGACTTTTTGACCAATGTTCCTCCAATGTCATTCAGCTAGCAATCTTAGTATAGCGATGATATATCCAATTTCACGAAATTTAAAGTGAAATGGTGATATTTTAATTTTATCGTCAGCCAAAAATGTTATTGTAAACACGATATCTTCACGCCTATTGAAAATTAGCGTGATCATAATTTTAAGTAGCCCCTGAAAGGGGATGTTTATAGGTTTTGTCTGTTTTTTTTTTTGCAATAGCTCAGTTACCTGAAAGAACCTGAATCCTGATTGCCATATTTCAGATGTGGGACATATAGGCCTGGTGAATTTTTTCACGCATGTCACAAGGAGGTCCAAGATCAAGGTCACCGAGAGGTCACACATAGGCTAAAAGGCACTTCGGGGAATTACGTACGTGAAATACCCTCTGATGGACTGCAAGTCATTTTGAATGTGGCGCCAAAAGGGTAGCCGTGACGTGTAACGTACAAATTCCATATCCTCTGGAGGGCCCCACAAAAGGCTTCCCGGGATAATGTCAGGGACCGAAACACTCGGTTTGTTAACTTTTAGCCTCGGTCAGTTATATAATTGAAGCATTGGAGGATTCTTTTATGCGTACCGAAACTGCGTCTGTCTACTTCGTGTTACAAATCAAGTGGTTTACCGGGCTAAATAATATATATATATATATAAACAAATATCTTTCTAAATGAAACTAGCATTTAATAAATTCATAATTATTTTTATTTCTTTTTTGGTATGTAGGAAAATATTTTGATATATACTTTCGACGGCATTTGTATTCAGCCCAAAAATACGGTGATTTACCGTATAAAAAGCCCGAGGCGTGTCAAAGCCGACAGGTAGGGAGCGAAGATAGCCGAAGGATGTTCCGAGTGTAAAAGGCTTGTTACCACGTTTTTAAAAAAAAACGTGTTTTTTTTCTCAAATTCCTGAACTTTGTCGAGTTGGGATATATCATATATCACCATGGTAAGTCGGTAACTAGCTAATTGGCTTATGACGACCATTGGTCTAAGGTCAAGGTCACTGAGAGGTCGCACAGGATCTAAAAAGCTTATCTGATGGGATATCGCCAATTTCCAATAATCTTCATACATGTGCTTGCCAGATTGAACAACTGTGTGAAGTTTCAAAGTTGTGAGTGAAAAACTTTTTGAGATAATATGTTTACAAGGTGGACGACGGAGGCTAAATTCCCCGAGGGATAAATAAGTGTGCTCATAAAACGCTTTTCTTTTTTTAACATACATGTATATAGACTGCTTGGGGAAGTACAATTTTCTTTGCTTAGTGCGACTATGTTTTTGAATCGGTTTAAATTTAGAAAAAAATACTGCAATAGCCAAACATATATATTTATGATCAAACATATATATATAGGTCAGAATCACCATTGAAGAAAAGTTATTTCTGTCTAGTTAATTTTCTAAATTTAATTATATATGGTTTTAATCAATTGTTGAAAATTATATCTTTTTAATTATGATTTACTTTCAGACAAGCTACTAAATTACCAAAGGATTGTACTTGCATAACTTAAGTGAAGAACGCGAAAGTAACTGATATCGTGTGGGGTTTTCTTAGTTCTATTTTACCAACTTATGGTTAAAATGTGATATTAAATATCAATAGGTTGGGAAAAGTCGAACTCCCTCTCTCAAACCGATTTTGGGTGACGGCCGAAATGGAAATCGAACCCGGATCTCAGAGTATGACACCTGTCGCCAGCACCAAATCCCGGTTGTCTGATTCATTCAGCCAATCGGCCTGCTCTAGGGGAGTACTGGCGGTAAGGTGTCATACTCTAGGACCCAAAATCTGTAAAAGTTTCTGCCATTTTTCAAGAAAGTGTACAAAACAAAACAAAAACAAAAAAACGAGAAAACTGCTATACTCACTTTCTAAACGACATCAACTCTCTCTATGCTGATTTTGAACCTTGCATAACATATTGGTTAGGTGTCTGCAGTTTGGGCGCTACGGAAAGTAAAAACAAGAGTTTAAGAAACTCATAATACGCCCGCAAGGGTAAATTCATTGTAGCACACTATCTTCACATTCAATGTTAAAGACATGCTTTAAACAAAATTTCACCAAAAAAGACTGGGGCTTGGTGAATTTTAGTATTTGACACATCACCTACCTATAAGCTGCTACCTAGTAGTACCTACATTGTATATCTGAAAACTGTACAAAATTGTCTACACTACATATAGGCATACAACAGCAATTTCATTTAATTACGGATTAAACAATTGAAAGAAGGTCGCAACTCATTTGGTCACCATGGTTATCAAAAAGTTGTTTGGATACAATTAAGCTCTACTGTGAAACCACAGACAGATTAAGAGCCATTTCCTCAATTACTGAATGTCAAAAGGAAAGATGACTGTTTTTGGTCGACACATATAGCGAGACCCCAATTTACTCATAAAATATATAGTTATAACTAAATTTTTTGTTCGCACGATGCCACACCGCTCAGAATTTCTTCCATACCCTCGGGAAGCCATTCAATAACCCTAACTTGAATTACACTCATTTAAGATCTTTTTGTTTTTAATTTACGTCTCAAATTTATCGGAAAACGGCCGTTAGTTCCAAAAATGGAATCAAATACCAGCTGGTTTAAAAGCCACGATTCAAGCCATTTATATGTAAGACACTTATAGTTTATAGTTATAAATTCTTCCAACTGGGAAAAAATACAGAAAACTGTCTTCTTTTTTTAGGTAAACAGTTTCCTGGATTTTCGCGGTGAGTGTGCTTTTAGAATTAAAGAGTGTGCTTTTAAAATTAAAGAATCTGTTTTTAAAATTAAAGTGGCATGATTTGCCAATTGCCAAATATAGCGAAAATTAATAACTTTGAAACAGAATTAGCTAAATGGTCGCCATTTGTATCAACAAGAACAAGATAAGACTAAAAGCTTTCTCCTGATACCAAACTCGGGGTTATATTTTAGGGCAGTTTTTATAAGCAACAAAATCATTAAAATGCATGATCCGATTGCCTGTATTTGAGTTTTGTCCATTATTACTTATTATTATTACTTATACAATGTATTACTGATAAATCAGTTTGCTTAGTGGTGACCCACACGAAGCGAAGATATATGTTCTGGCCAAGCTTCTGTCAGTGGGCAACATAATGAAATATCATACGTTTAGTTTATTACAATTTATATGATGGGGTAGAAAGGTCTAAATGATATACATCTTTTTAACACAATTATAAACTCCATGGTTATTTTAGACAAGAAGATTTTTCCTGTGCCCGTGTTTTTTAGCGTTCATAAATATAAATAATAGTTGCAGACAACTTGCAGTGTACGTGCTCCGGCATGTATGATGTAAGGCCTGAAGCCCATAAGAGGAATTTATTAATTATACATAAGTGAAAACTAAGGATTTCTTTCACTCAGAAATGTCATAATTCACTGCAGTGCAATAACACTTCTGAGAAAGCCGATGACGTTCTCAGGCTTTCACTCGAAAAAATATAAGACAAAAAGTGCTATTCAAACACAACTGTTCAATATCCTCTATATCTTTTTATTTATGATTTACTTTCAGACAAGCTACTAAATTACCAAAGGATTGCATAACTTAAGTGAAGAACGCGAAAGTAACGGATATCGTGTGGGGTTTTCTTAGTTCTATTTTACCAACTTATGGTTAAAATGTTATATTAAATATCCATAGATTGGCAAAAATCGAACTCCCTCTCTCATACTGATTTTGGGTGACGCCCGAAATGGAAATCGAACCTGGGTCTCAGAGTATGACACATATCGCCAGCACCAAATCCCGGCTGTCTTATTCAGACAACTGGTCTCCTCAAGAGGAGTGCTGGAAGTAGCTGCCGTACTCTAGGACCCAAAATCGGCAAAAGAGTTACTACCATTTTTCAAGAAAGTGTAATCCCCCCCCCCCCCCCCAAAAAAAAAACGAGAAAACTGCTATACTCACTTTATAAAAGACATCAATTCTCTCTCGGCTCATTTTGAACCTTATATATCATATTGGGTGGGTGTCAGCAGTTTGGGCGCTACGGAAAGTGAAAACAAGAGGTTAGTTCTAAAAATGGAATCAAATACCAGCTGGTTTAAAAGCCACGATTCAAGCCATTTATATGTAAGATACTTACAGTTTATAATTATATATGCGAAGAAAATTCCTCCAACTGGGAAAAATACAGAAAACTGTCTTCTTTTTTTAGGTAAACAGTTTCCTGGATTGTTGCGGTGAGTGAGCTTTTAAAATTAAAGTGGCATGATTTGCCACTGCCAAATATAGCGATAATTACTTACTTTGAAACAGAATTAGCTAAATGGTCGCCATTTGTATCAACAAGAACAAGATAAGAGCTTTCTCCTGATACCAAACTCGGGGGTATATTTTAGGGCAGTTTTTATAAGCAACAAAATCATTCAAATGCATGATCTGATTCCCTGTATTTGAGTTTTGTCCGTTACTTATGTAATATATTACTGATAAATCAGTTTACTTAGTGGTGACCCACACGAAGCGAAGATATATGTGCTGAAATATCATAGGTTTGGTTTGTTACAACAATTTATATGATGGGGTATAAAGGTCTAAATGGTATACCTCTTTTTAACACAATTAGAAACTTAAACACATAGGCCAACTTGTACTACTTTGTACATGGTGATGTTTTAATATTAAAGCATGACCATGTACAAAGTAGTACAAGTTGTCCTATGTGTTTTGGTTTTAGTAAAACCGCTCCATAGAAGAATCAATTAGAAACTTGTCTCCGTGGTTATTTTAGACAAGAAGATTTTCCCTGTGCACGTGTTTTTTAGTGTTCATAAATATAAATAATAGTTGCAGACAACTTGCAGTGTACGTAACTCTGGCATGTATAATGTAAGGCCTGAAGCCCATTGGAGGAATGTTTTCAACAATAAGAGTGTACGATACAAAATCCCTTATTAGAAATTATCACTCGCCCTAAATCGGGACACTTCTATTTGTCATAGCAGGATTCAAAATACAAAACAATTAGGCCTAGTTTATATTTTTACCCTTCTGAAGTTTATTTTTATAGGCTATAGCCTTCATTATATGATTAATTAATCCAATGATTTTTTGTTGGGAGTCGTGGCAAAAAATTTGTTCCCCTGGGCCAGCTGGTGAAAGAACTGTCAAAGGTAAGCCAACAGACCTAATTCCAAAAGTGGACTCCTGTAGGTAATTTAAAGTGGCATGAGCTGCCAAAACTCACACTTTTTTTCATAATTTCTGTTCGTCACAACAGTAAGAGGCTTTGAAGGTCATCGAAAAACTAAAGTCTAAATGATTGGCGTTGGAATGAGGGTAATCCATAAAGTCTACGGCATATACGAACCGAAATAGTGTCCGAAAACACTTCAAAAGTAAACAAAATTTAAATAACCGGGACGACCATTCATTCATTCTAACTTAAGCCAAAGTTAGTTCAAAACAATGCTTTATCGTAGTACATTCTCGAGACTTGAAGCATTAAAATAAAAAGCTGCTGAATTATACTTCTTGAGAAAAAATAGTTTCCACATTCTGTTTCAACGTCAAACATTTTGGCAGCTCATGCCACTTTAAATTTTGAAAAACTAGATCGGCAAATTACCTTGAATTTAAGAATTTTGTAGAGCGAATCATTACATCAGACACCAGGGCATCCGAAAGTTCAACATGCTACAGTAGGCTATTTCTATTTGATAAAATTAAAGTAGCCCCAGGTGACTATCCTGCCATTATGTTGTAGAATGGCAGGATAGTCACCTGGGGCTAAAATTAAAGATCCATCGCATCAAATCGAAGCCGATAGCATGTGAAGTTGATAAAGTCTTACATGGTGGATCTGAAAATTCTTCCAATTGGTGAAGTTGATATAAAAGTCTTACATGGTGGATCTGAAAATTCTTCCAATTGGTGAAGTCCCAGTTGTCTCTGTAGGCTAATGCCGTAATTGTTTTCTCTTTGATTTTGAAATTGAAGATTGAATCTGTAGTTCCGTAGATCATAATGATAAACTATGGGATGGCTGTTTGAATGGATGAACATCTGATCATTGCATCTTTAAGCAGCTTTCAATTGCAAACATCGTGTTAAACAATTGGACTAGGCCAATCTTACTTAGAAAACTGTTTGCTGTCATTTGCTCGTCTGTACATTCATTTTTCTCGTTTGTAAAATGGCGGTGTCTCTTCTCTCTTGCGAAACCACGTGCGACGGAAACACCCGAACTATGATACATTTTCTGATATCATCATTACACAAACCTTTCGATTCAACAGAAACTCTTTAGAATGGCACTTAGGCTTTAAAATTTCAAAGTTAGTCACCAGAGCGAAATGCGAACGTATTTACAAAATATACTTCAAGTGCCGAACAAACCCGAAGCAATGACCTATTAAACAAGGGGATTCCCCAGTAAAACCCAGTAAAGTGACCTACATATAGTGCAGAATTTCGTCCGTAGCTAGGTTATCCGTAGCCGAGAAATCTGGGCTCTGCCGAATTTTTATTTTTTTTTTTTCTGTCTTCGTCAGCCAAATATAAAATAAGCCCTCTAGACCGAAATTCCGGGCTAGTATAGGCCCTACTCTTATTGACCAATCTAAAGCCTTTTTATCCACTCTTGACACACTTTGCCCGTTTAAACTTTAATTACGCCACTATATCCACCTAATCAATTGAATAATAACCCGGTCACTGAATTAGGTGATATAAATACGCATATTTCAGATAGACGTAATGATGAAGTGGTCATTTCCCGATTGATTTCGGCTGAACGTTTCAATTGGATCCGTGTAACAACTATTAATTGCTTATAAGTTAGGCGTTTGCCTACTAACATGCCGGGGTTCACTTATAAAGCATGGAATGGCTTTCAGAAAGTGGTTGGTAATCGGGTGGGCTAAAAATGAGCACATTCGTCGCAAATATCAACATATTATAAAACCGGCCTAATCACACTCCGACGAGTTGGCATACGTCATCATCAGCCAGTTTCGGTCAAATCGTTACATTTTCAGAGCTCTAGGGCCTATATACACACGAGGAGCGAGACAATAAAAAGAAAATGGATAAAAAAAAGCCAGACATTGACGTCCACTTAAAAAAAAAACACGTTCGAATAAGTTCTTACTTAAAGAGGCATGAGCTGCCAAAATTCACACTTTCTTCATAATTTCTGATTGACACGACAGTACTTCGACGGCCATTGAAAAACTAAATGATTGGCGTTGGAATGAGAAAAATCCATACAGTATGTGGCCTATACAAACCGGAATAGTGTTCGAAAAGTAAACAAAATTTAAATAACCGGGACGACCATTCATTCATTCTAAGCCAAAGTTAGTTAAAAAATACTTTATCGTTCATTCTCGAGACTAGAAGCACTAAAAACCTTCTGAATTATACGTCTTGAGAAAAATAGACGATAATTTCAACATTCTGTTTTTACGTCAAAATATCAACATTTTGGCAGCTCATGCCAACCTCGAATTTTATGTTAAAAGATATACCCAAATCAAAATTTGAATACATTTTTAGTTTCGATACAATTGAAAATTTAGAAAACGTCATTAAAAAGTAGCATATGTCGGACACTCGATCAGTTGTCGACCTGTACAACCCCATAGACATATAGGCTATATACATGTATAGGACATATATGCCTATCTATTATCATATTGGAATATCACCCCAACAACTGGGATTAACTGGCATCTATCGCCACGTATGACCTATGTCTACATTAACCCAATTTTATTTGGGACAGATCGAAGTTGTCCCAACGTTAATAATCGAACTTTCCGAGATCAAAAAAACAGCGCCCAACCCACTCTGAAACTTCTGGGATTTACGTACATGAAATACGCATTTTAAAGCCCAATCTAAAATTAGAAGTTACCCTAGTCCCAAAATCCAGATTTAACCTATAAGACCAAAAGTCGACATTTGTATCGGAAAATCTATTAGAACGGAGTAGGAGAGTTAGGCTACCCTAGGAGGTCAACTGATCATTTGACTTTTAAGTATTCGACAAAACAACAAAAACATCATGGAATTTTGTTATCTCGCATCTGCCAGCTTTCTGTTACTCTCTTACACTTGCCCAATAGTATTCTCGAGAGATCTCTTTTAGATGTGACTAAGATAGACCTCGTACAATTTTACCGGACATAGCACAGGGATTTTCGCGTGCCATCTAGGGTAGCTCCACGGGGCGTTTCCGATAGTTGCTAGTGCTTGGAATGTTCAATGGAACTTAAGATAAGCGGGAAGGGCCACGAGCTTCAGTAAAGTTATAGGCTTTGTCCAAATCACAATCGTTTTTAGTGGTAAATGAGAGTTGTGGGCAAACTTAACTAATGACCCAATGTTTCATAGATTTAATTAAGTAATTAGAGTAAAAATTAAACTTCCTTCATGAAGTTCATCTGTCAATTATCGAAACGAATTTCTCTAGTCTCCGCCTTGACATGCGCAGTAGAGTCTTCCGTCTGCTTGTCATAACAAAGTCACATGTTTGAAAGGAGCTGTTTGAATACAAAGGAATATCAAAGCGTAAGTTGATTTTCACTTGATTTCTTGTTGTTTTGTCGAATAATCGGAATTATGCAACCAACGTAGATTTGCGGCTGACTAATCTTTGGATGATTAAATGAAATACCAGCCTCGTAGTGCAAGCTGAGTGTGTGCACATCACAACAACAACGACACGTCGATCGAAATCACAGGCACACGGAGTGCTCTCCCTTATCCACCCTCTGTTATACTATAAATATATTTATAGTATAACAGAGGGTGGATAAGGGAGAGCACTCCGTGTGCCTGTGATCGAAATCGAGTGTCGGTGTTATTTCACAGTGGTTTTAGCTTATTAAAAAAAAGGCAATTTATATCTGTCCTGTACTTCCTTACTATTGGTGATTTTTTGTTTTATTTGAAGGTGAATTAGAAGCCAATAGATCTTCCACAAACGTTCTAGTCTCTCGTCGTCTCGATCTGTTTTATTTCTACTCTTGGTCTAACTTCTTTCTAACTCTGAGTCTAACTAAGCGTGGATTTGTTCTGTGACTGACTGGCATTGTGGGACAGGTAGTAAATGTGGAATGCAAATGGACAAGCATACGAATAGTAAGTACATATACAAGAGGCTTAATTTCGTAAATAGTATAGTAAGTAATAGGTTTGTATATTTACAAATCATCTATATACTTGAAGAATGGTATTTTACTTGTCAAGTCATTCCAATCCACCCCACTTGTGGGTATTTGGTCTACTCTCCAATTAATCAAAAGTCAAACTGTATGTAATACGGAGGACATTTTAAATGATGTACCCCTCTCGATCTAAATTTGCAACAAAGTCATATAAATGAATTCCACCAATAGGTCGCGGGTTCGATTCCCACCCAGTCAAAAAAATTGGAGAATTTTCTGACTGGGTTTTCACTCGAACGACCTATGTGGGATGGTTGCCAGTTACCAACGGAAGGTCGTGGGTTTCCTCCGGGCATAGAGCCCGGTTTCCTCCCACAATAAAACTGGCAACGCCGCCATATAAGTGAAATAATCTTGAGTGCGGCGTAAAACACCAAACAATCAATCAATCATATAAATGAAATAACATTGAGTGTGACATAGAAAACCATTCAGTATAATACTTGGTGTAAAACTGCTCTAAATGCATCTTCAAGGTTTGATTTTCATCATCTAAAATAAAACTTTATAATTTATGTTATAAAAAATTCACTACATAATAATGACAGTGCACTGTTGTTTATTTTTTCAACAGTCTTGAACAACTTGACTGGAGGATAATTCAAAACTAATGCAAGGTTTCAACGATTTCTCAGTTGCTTCAAGAGCAAGATCAAAGAAAACAAAATTGAATGGAATCCAGTGTACAGATCTGATTATTTATAAACAACACAGACAATTCAGTAAAAGGAATGGGTGAGAAAAGAAAGCCCAATTTCTTATTTGGGCTATTAGGAAGAGACTTTATAATACATTTGCTATGTACGTAAGTTATGATAAGGCTCATCAATGATATGTGGTTTCAAACATAATAAACGAATCAAAAAGTTTGATTCCTGTCCATTTAAAAAAATAAAATATACATGTATAACAAAAAGAAAGATTTTGTTTTCATTTCTACTTTGTTTGATGGATTGATGATTATATCACTAATATGGCAGCCTTGCCAGGTTTAGTGTGAGAGGAAAATCCTGATCCTTCGACAATTGCCTGTCAACTCTTCTACATACGGCGATTGAGGAAAAATCTCACTCAGAAATATTTCAATTTTATTTGGTTGGAGTTGGACTCGAACCTGCAACTCATGACTTGAATGTCTGAATCACTGAGAAACCATCACTGAGCCAGCGAGGTCCCATGTTTGTTTGATAGATCGATGTTTTATGCTGCACAGAAAATTAGTTTAGTGCGGGAGGAAACTGGGCTCTGTCGGAGGAAACCCCTGACCTTCGGAGAGTTCCTCGTAAGTTTTCCACATTGGTCGACAGGGTGAAAAACCCACAGAGATTTTTCAATTTTATTTGACCTGAGGCCGCGAGTCGACACATAGATGGAAGGCCTGGGTCAAACTGAGAATCCATCGCTCTGCCCACTGAGCCATTGAGGTCCTTTCTTTGTTTAATTGATTGGTGTTTTTAGTCACACTCAAGATTATTTCACTTATATAGTGGCGTTGCCAAGTTTACTGGAGAAGGGAATGGAGCTCTTCTCGAAAGAAACACCCAACCTTCAGCGAGTACCTGGTATCTCTTTCACATAGGCAGACAGAGTGAAAAACTTACTCAGAAATTTCGAAATTTTATTTGGTCTGAGTGGGATTCGAACCCACGACCCATGAACGGAAAGTGTTTGTCGGACTGAAAAACTATCACTTAGCCAACTGAGCCACAGAGACCCCTTCTTTCTTTGATTGATTGATGTTTACGCCACACTGAATATTACTTGACTTATATGGCAGCATTGCCAAGTTTAGTGGAGGAGGAAACTGGGCTCTGCCCAGAGCCCAGAGGAAACACCCGACCTTCGGTAAGTACCTAGTAACAAAGAGACTATCACTCTGCCAACTGAGCCGAACGCCTTTCTTTGCTTGAT
This sequence comes from Lepidochitona cinerea, assembly GCA_963971465.1. Classification (NCBI taxonomy): domain Eukaryota; kingdom Metazoa; phylum Mollusca; class Polyplacophora; order Chitonida; family Tonicellidae; genus Lepidochitona; species Lepidochitona cinerea. The sequence goes on from OZ020565.1 coordinate 6,199,607, forward strand.
TGATTGATTGTTTGTTGTTTTACGCCGCATTCAAAATTATTTCGCTTATATGGCGGCATTGCCAGTTTTATTGTGGGAGGAAACCCACGATCTTCCGCTGGTAACTGGCAACCATCCCACATAGTTCGTTCGAGTGAAAACCCAGTCAGAAAATTTTCCAATTTTTTGGACTGAGTGGGATTCGAACCCGCGACCCATTGGTGGAAGGCTGTTCGGATTGAGCGTCCAACGCTCTACCTACTGAGCCACGGAGGCCCCTTCTTTGCTTGAAGAAGGGAGATTGTGTGTAGTGATGATTCTCACATCATCACCAGCTTTCCACAAGTGGGTCCCAAGTTCGAATCCAATTCAGTCCAAATTGAATAGATTTTTAGGTACCTGCCAAAGGGTGAGAGTTTCGGCTTTACTCCAGACATGAATGAATCTATCGCGGTCAGTGGGGTGGTATATGGATGTGTACGCAAGTGTGATTGTTGAGAACTTGCAGGTTTCTAAGATTGATTTATTCATTGTTTTAATTCGCACTCAGGACTATTTCGTTTATAAGGTGGCCTAGCTAGGTTTATTGGGGAGGAAACCCCTTGACTATCCATAGCAACATGACAACATAGCACATTGGGCCAGTGATCAAGTTGTAAACCAAGCCAGCATTTTTAAAAGAAAGTGGGAATTGAAATCAAAACCAATTGGTGGAATGTTTCCTAAGAACCTAAAAGATGATTTTAGTTCAGATTATTTGCAGAAGATTTTCAAAATATAACATATTCGACTAGATTATTTATCGTACAGGTTCTTTGTTAAGAACACAGTTTTGACATATTTTAAACATGTCCATATCCAGGTAGAAATCATTTACAGTTAATGTCACTGAATTTAGCAGTCTAGTCTAGTGGTGATGATTAGAAATTAAACATCATGACCAGTCAAAAATGATTATTTCAAAAACAAATTAATACTCCATCTCGCAAGGTTTTCCATCGCTAATGAGTAAGGTTGAAGTTGTAATGTCAATACGCTGGCACAGATTTAAATGTATGTGAGCCACATCTTAATAACTCCTCACTTCTGCCTCAGTCAATTTTTTAGCACTTCCCCAACAGAATACAATCCATAGGCCTACAGCTCCATCTTTTGTTTTCATATCACTGCAAAATATAAAAAAAATAGGAATAGTACTAAAACAAGGTTTTCTTAGTTACAGTGCTAAAATAAATATCAGATTTACTAGGTGCTTTATGTCATACACAAAAGAATACAACACTGACAGAATGACAGGATAGTCACCTGGGGATGGGCTAAGGTGTTAACTCTGAACTGAAATAACCATACCATGAAAGTATGTAGTGACAAATTCACAAAACAGAGCTCAAAGTGATGACATTTGCAGCACATAGACTAATATCATTCTGGCAGGCCAGTGAGTAAACGCAAGGTTGGACATATATATACGGTATACATGTATTGTTTATTGAAACTTTCCTGCAACCACAACAACATTGATTGTACAAGTTAAGTACTACCACTCACTCTCACTGTCAGCTAGTTTGTCCGAATGAAATATCAATAACTAATGATCTAACCAATACATCACCTAATTGTAGAAAACAATGGTCTAACCAGCTGGGAGCGGTCACCTCGGGCGTCACAATAGTCAATAACGCTACATACCGGAGCTATACATCACCCTGCATGAAATTGAAAAGAAATAAAGTTAAGCTAAATTTTGTTTGTAACACGAGGCCTACAAAAAATTGTACAAGATAAAATGAAGATTTGACAGACCTGGGGGCTGTTTCTCCACACAACTTACGCCCGTCGTAACTTTGCGCCTGGTCGTAACGTAATGTTGAAGGTATATGTTGCCATGACGTTACGACTAGGCGCAAAGTTACGTCGGTGTTGAGAATTCTACCCCTCCTGCATGTGCGTGCCGTGTGCAAATATACATGTTAAGTAGAGATGACTTTTCAAACAACATCAAGTCTGTAGTGCATCATCGGCTGGTAGGTTTACCTCCCCCGGAAGAAGTGATCTTTTGCTTGTTATCATACACAATGAAGGATTTAACCTGATAATGTTGTGAGTGTGGTTATATTCTGTCCTTTTATATTGAAAACTGGGCTGTCATGAACGTATACAGTCACCAAAGGGTTGATTTCACAACATTTCCCCCGCTAGCGTCGTCAGCAACCCAGCCTGTCAAAGCGGTAGCCATAGTGACATTATGTCATTCTGCTTCAAAATATCTGGGTCAAGCGTTGCACGTGACCAAAGCTTATCGTTGATTGGTTAAACGTTCCCACTCTGTCCAGAGGGAGGGAAAAGGAACGGCAATCAACAACAGGTCACTTTTTCCTCATTTTTCTCAATTATCGGGGTAGAATCGACTTTAATACCTTCATCTTGGTGTTTGTTGCGTAACCCGATACCGCTGAACGTTGGTTCGTACCGAGTCAAACCACGAGAATGCGCACCGCTACGGCGGTATTAAACCCTTAAACAGCCCCCTGTACTGAGTGAGAGGCACCGTTGTGTTGACGGCTGAATGCAGCGAAGAAGGCAAGCCAGATTATCGCCCGATCCTCGTTGTTTCTCTCCTTTTCATATCCACTAATGTCAGTAAAGGCATTCCAAACTGCTTTCGGGTGAAAACTTTGTGGATATTACGGCCTCTGTTTTGTTTTTACCGTCATTAACACTCAACTTCTTCGAGTCATTCTCTCCAACTTTGCCCGGCATGCTTATGCCTTTCAACACTGTTTACAATGAAGTGCGCATGTGCATGTCAGTAACTTCGGGGAGGATCTGGGCGGTTTTTCAAATATTTTGTAATAATTGGTAGGGCCCCCCTTTGAAAAATTAATTCGTACGGGAAAACCTACGTTAGGATTTTCATGAAATTTGGACAGAGGCATCTTCTAGGATTCGTCTTTCCGGGAAAAATAATACCATGTGTGGGAAAATTCGTTTTAGCCAACCTGATGGCCCTTCCCTCTTTAAGATATCTCTAGCCGGTTGTAAGAAAGTAATAAAAAAGCGGGTAAATGCGAGTAAACGCCAGGTAAAATTTCACGATGTTTTGTCGATCGTTAAAAGTCACATGATCAGTTGACCTCCAAGGTGAACTCTCCAACCCCATTCCAATGGGATTTTTCGATAAAAATGGCAACTATGGGCGTTAGGGGTTAAATCTGGCCATATCAATGTATATCAATGTCTCGATGAAGGTAAAAAAGGTTCTAAATGTTTGAAAATATTCATTTATTTAGCGTTGGATGTAATTATGTTATCTGCTTTACATGCAATTGTAAATACAATAGTTGCTGGACGTAGTACCCTCGTGGACCCAGCAGGTTTGGCGTCCATCACCGTATCGGCCAATGTGGATATGCTCCCCGCCCGTACAGGTCTTCGAACCGTGCCAAATCACTTGGAAATCGGTGTTTAAAAGTCCACTAGATCTAATATGGTTAAAGATATCGCTACCAGAATAACCTCCGTCTATCCAGAAGTCTGCAGCTCGACCGACATCATGCTGAAAAAATAAATAAATGATGGAATCTTCTTTTACTACAGCGTTCGCGGTGTGGATTGATTGGTGTTTCATGGCGCATTAAAGATTATTTCGCTTGCATTACCAGGTTTAGAGGGTGAGGAACCCGGACTCTTTGCCCGCAGGAAATCCCCGACCTTCGGCGAGTACCTGACAACGCTTCCTATTTTATAAGGAGGTCTATACACTGACGAAACCAGATTGAATTTACGTAGCCTAGATCTGATTAAAGTTACATTTTCAACGCTTTATACACTTGTCAACTCTACACCAATATACTGAGGCCCTTCCTTATAGTCTGGGAGCCCATGGAGATTTGTTTAGCATTTCGAGTACAAAAGGTTTGAAGCTGGCAATATGAAGGGGGAGGCTGTGGGACCTTCAAATAGCCATTCTTAAGTTCCATCTCCTGTACCAATCCTGACAGCGACCCCTCAAAGTATCCTTATCTACTTAAGAACGCCCGAAATTAGAGCTAACCTTTGTAAAAATAATCGTTATGGTTCCTTCAATGAGGATATGCAGTTCTTAAGTGACAAAGCCTGTACCAAGTCCACTTAAGAAAAGGTCAAAGGTCGCGATTAGAATCAAATAATTTTAAGGAAGCCGATGAGAAACGCAAGCAAGACCAAATCGTTTACGTCGGAGAAACACCCTGTTAGCGAGTATTACAGAAACAATTATTTCTTATTCAGGGAACCCTAATAAATACTTTTGCAAAGGTTCCATTGGTGAACCCAATGATGCTAATTAAAGTGGCAACTAGCTTTAAATACGGTCATTCTTAAGGTGATTAAGTACATGGTTTGGAACTTAAGAATGATAGATATGGATTCCCACCACCAGTAGGGACATTTTAGCATAGCTTTCATTCATGTACTCAATCATGTTAATTAAAACTATCTGATGCTAATCACGACCTTTGACCTTTTCTTAAGTGGACTTGGTACAGGCTTTGTCACTTAAGAACTGCAGATTCTCATTGAAGGAACCATAATGATTATTTTTACAAAGGTTTCATTGATGTTCTCAATTATGCTAATTAAAGTGTTAATTAGCTCTAATTGCGGGCGTTCATGAGTAAGTAAGGTACATGGTTTGGAACTTAAGAATGATAGATATGGATTCCCACCACCAGTAGGGACATTTTAGAATAGGTTTCATTCATGTACTCAATTATGCTAATTAAAATTGTTTTATTCTAATCGCGACCTTTGACCTTTTCTTAAGTGGACTTGGTACAGGCTACTGCATATCCTCATTGAAGGAACCATAACGATTAGTTTTACAAAGGTTTCATTGATGTACTCAATTATGCTAATTAAAGTGTTAATTAGCTCTAATTGCGGGCGTTCTTAAGTAGATAAGGTACAGGCGTTGGAACTTAAGAATGATAGATCTTGATTCCCACCACCAATATGGACATTTTAGCATTGGTTTCTTAGATGTACTCGACTATGCTAATTAAACATGAATTTCGGATACTTTGAGGGGTCGCTGCCAGGATTGGTACAAGAGATGGAACTTAAGAATGGCTATTTGAAGGTCCCACAGCCTCCCCCTTCATATTGCCAGCTTCAAACCTTTTGTACTCGCAATGCTAAACAAATCTCCATGGGCTCCCAGACTATTATGACCACGTCGGGTATTCTGGAACTTACGTGAGAACTACCCCCTCCGTTCCGATCACCACTGGTTACCCACAAGCGAGTATTCAGATGCTCCGCTATTTTCTGCAGTTTTCCTCTGACTATCTGATCGGTGACCGTGAATCCACGATAGTCCACCCAACCAAAGCCTTTAGAAACAAACAAAACATATATCTATAACAAGAATGGTAGGGTTCAGTCAGCCAATCCAGAAAGATTTGGTTTTTGCCCGGATAATTTTAGAAGTCTTTGTGCATTTCAGTAAATCTTACCAGATTCAAAAGTTGAGCCTTTGAAACATAGGATTTAGAGACCTCGTTCTAAAGTGTTGTTATTTTTTTGGTGTTTTTTTTTTAGGAGGGGGCGGGGGGAGAGAATGGTTCAATTTGATGAAGGAGGAAGGACTTTTCACATAGGACCCCAATTGGCATTTTATGAGGCCTTTGGCATTTTAAATCAGTCTAATAAGGGATGCCAAAGATAGCTTTCTTTTAATATCCAACTATAATAAGCCTATAGTGAGGCCCTAAACTCAGTCTTTAGTCTTGTTTTTAGTCCGATTGTACCACTCGCGAATACTTACGGTGTATTTCTAATACCATACGGCATTCTTTGGCCACACTCGCAAAACACTATTCTTGAAACAGAGTCTTGTTGAAGGATATAGGAATAGGACTTAAAACTGATTAGTTGAAATGAAACAACCTTAAGACCCGTTCTGACTGTGCGATTTGTCGTATCCACTTGTAGGATGCGATTAAAATGGATGCTTTTAATTGGTCAATATGATTTATCAACCAATCAAATGCATCCATTTTAATCGCATCCTGTAAGTCAGTACGACAAATCGCACAGTGAGAACGGGCCTTTAGCGTTAGTAATCTGGTAGTCAGAAAAAAAGAGTTATTACGGAATATACAACACCGATGTATTCAAGATACCATAAAGACGCAATCATACAGCAGAGATCGTGTATTACATCAATTACAAAGTCGCGTTTGGTGTCATCCGTGTCATTGGGCTAATTAACTCTCGTAACCCTCGTAAAGACGTAAAAGTGCTGCGCCCAAAGAATAATTATTTTCTTTTGGGTCAAACTTCTAAATTGCCTATCCTACCACATAGGCCTACTTAGCGCATATTGGAAAATATTCCCCGAGGATGTTCATAACATCTTCGAATAAATGTTACTGTAGATGTATTCATTTGGGTAATTGGATCAACGTTGGGTACGGCCCAATGGGTCACTCTGAAACTTCGGGGATTTACGTGCGTGTCAAAGCCGACCGGTAGAGAGCGAAGATAGCCGAAGGGAGTTCCGACCTCACCTGCAGACATACAGCATCTGTTGGAGGACGAACCAGGGCAGAATCCACTGTGATAAGTTCCAGAACAGTAATTATTGTCGTTTTGACAGCTGCCTCCTAACGGCGAACATCTATCTGTAAAATAGAATCAGACGCTCAATCCAAACAGCCTTCCACCAATGGATCGCGGGTTCGAATCCCACTCAGTCCTCAAAAAGATTGGAAAATTTTCTGACTGGGTTCCCATTCGACCGACCTATGGTATGGGATGGTTGTGATTTGCCACCGGAAGGTCGGTGGTTTCCTTCGGGCATAGAGCCGCCACAATAAAACTGGCAACTCCTGCATATAAGTGTGGTCTAAATGATATACCTCTTTTTAACACAATTAGAAACTTGTCTCCGTGGTTATTTTAAACAAGAAGATTTTCCCTGTGCCTGTGTGTTTTAGTGTTCATAAATGCATATAAGTGAAATTATCTTGAGCGCGGTGTAAAACACCAAACAATCAATCAATCAATCAACAAAAGGGAGAAGCTTTTAGGCTTGCGAAACTCCTATGTTGTGGGTATCTTAAATATGAGATTTCTGAAGAAGATGGTGCGTAGCGTTTACCACTAGGCCAGCAGCATCTGTTGCTGGCATCCCCGGGACAAAGGTTGGATTTGTATGTGCCTGAACAAGGGTTACTGTCCTGTTGGCACGTCCCTCCGTGAGGTGAACATCTGTCGTTACCTGCAAGACAATTTTGAAGAAAAAAACACACGATAATAAAATAAAGTGAGTTATATGTCTGCATAATGAACTATCGTTGCTGTGCTTTTTTCAAATTTAAGAATCAGTCTCTTGACACCTTTTAACAAAGATACGGTCTCAGGCCATAAGCTTATTCAAGAAAGCGGTCAGTGCGCGCTGATTTCCATAGTTTATTTCCGTTGTCCAGTTCATTTAATTAAGGCTGGAAGCTGATTAAAGAAATTAATTCGAGTTGATAATATGAATCTGGATAATTTTAGTCTTTTCTTTAGTTAAATGCCACTAGGGCTGGTTTTAAACAATTTGGGGTCCGTTTCACGAAGCCTGTCAATCGCAGAACTTTGCCATGGCGTCGTATCTTTACTATGGTATCCGTTGGCAACCGGGATTCTTTTGCGATGTGACTGCTTTCTGAAACAACCGCCATCTTGATATATTGAGTGAGGTAAACATTTAGTTTTATCCGAGAGGCCAAATGTCATTATGAGGGGTCCGGGCGACATCTCCAATTAACTATATGCTTGGAATGGACACGTCTCATTGGCTGGTTTGGATCTGACTTTGTAAAATGTGCCGCCATTGATAGTTGAAGCCGCGCGTGCATAACAGATCCGGATCGAAATGCACCATCTCTATTAATGGCGGCATTCGATGCAAATAATCAAATATCACGTGACTTCCATTCCACGCATTTAGTTCATAGGACATCTCTTTGTACCGCTCTCTGTCGCCCCAACACATTCTACAACCATATTAATATACTTTCCATTAATATATACTTTCTATATATTTTCCACACCCCTTGACATTTTGACCTCACGGATTAGAATAACTGTTGACGTCACTCTATATACATATTGGTTATGTCGATGGACAACGATCATAATGACATTGGTTAATATGGGAAAACACAAACAGCTCAGTCAAAATAATTCATGTTTATAGCACAAAGTCGGATTTGAAATCTATATCAAACTTAGTTTGTTACATTACATGAACTAAAAAAATAGATTTCCCCATCAGCTTCTAGACGTGCGACTATAGAATTAAAACAAGCGGACAAAAACCAGTAAATTTACGAGTAAAAAATTTACGAGCAAAAACCAGTAAATTCGCCGAATCCATCTGTTGGTTTAAAACATACACCTTATTTAGAGATAGTCTTGGCGTTATAAACACCCATGCGGGGTTACAATGAATACGATAGTCTAAGAAAGCCTACCTTGTGCGCACACTACCACTAGAGCGAACACCAAACAACCGAACATTTCTCTCCTAACCTAATATCTGTAGAAAGAAATACGGTATACAAAACATAGCGGTTTGTAGAAGTTATATATAGGCATATACATATGCAGACGTTGTTTTTACTCATTTCACGGTAGGTCCAGATTAGTGAGAGAGGCACACACTCCACCCCACTACCAAAGTCACAATAGACCTACGGACCTCGTACGTCATCGATCTTTCTAAAAAAATCAGATTAAATACATTTTGTAAAATGTTTGGAATTCACGTATAGCTTACCTGAAACAATATATCTTCTTTAGTCTGTGAGTGTTTTCTACTTAATACCAACATACACTGTCTCATATTATACAGGATTATTTTTTTACGTGGGAATAGCACCAACTGGCAACGTAATATGTGATAAAAACTACTGCTAACACCATAGCATATTTTTTTTAAAGTCAAAAGATTTCTCGCCTAGCCACTGAATTAAGTTGCGATCAAAATTTCTTACAACAAAATCACAGCCCAAAAACGAGGATTCAGGGTCTGGAATCCCAGCGGTAGCTGGAGATACGTGTTGATATAAAATTGTGCATTATTTTCTTTTTAGGGGGAAATCTTTTCACCGAACCCAGTTTGGTTGATCAGATTTTTAGACAGAACTCAAAGCCAGCATTCAAGACACGTGTGGTCAGATTGATTGATCTGTTACGCCGCACTCAAGATTATTTCACATATATGGCGACGTTGCCAGGTTTAGTGGGGGGGGGGGCAACCTTTTGGCGAGTACCTGGCAACTCTTCCACATACGGCGGCCAAGCGTGTGGTCAGAAACAGCGAGCGAGAGGAAAAATATCAGAGTTAAACGGGAAACACAATAAACAAAACATTTTGTTGGAGATCGAACCAAAATAATATAATGTCAAATGTGTTAGAGGAAACCAAAAGACATGATATTTCAGCAGGTTGAAAACCGACAAGACAGTTTAGGCCTAACTTGTAGATCTTTCAAACTCTTGTTCTGTTCTTTTTATAAGCACCAACATATACACTAAAACACACGGGCACAGGGAAAATCTTCAAAATGTAGGTGGATTTATTAACAAACGCGCGGACTGTCTTTGGTCTTGTCCGCGCGTTTGTTAATAAATCCACCTACATTTTGAAGATTTTCCCTGTGCCCGTGTGTTTTAGTGTATATGTTGGTGCTTATAAAAAGAACAGAACAAGAGTTTGAAAGATCTACAAGTTAGGCCTAAACTGTCTTGTCGGTTTTCAACCTGTTGAAATATCATGTCTTTTGGTTGATTTAGATTACAGCCTATGACTGGCTATAAAGGTCTAAATTACCCCCACCCCACCCCCCCACCCCACCCCTTTTAACACTACTTCACTAGTGTCCAAAAAAAAAACGATACCAACTTGTCTTCAAAAAATATTTTTTGGAATTGATTTTGTAATATAAAAACATACCAATTCGTATTGCAAATCCCAAACACAGCGCATCAACAAAAAATACCGGGAGAATATGTAAATTTCGTGCAAGTGATATTGCCTTCTTTAGCATGTTCTGCGCGTACAGAGAAGCAGTTTCAAAGGGCTGAGCATACTGAATAGTATGAGCATATATAAAATATTGATTTTATATATTTATTCATTTAGCCAATAACGGCTTTAGTAACTAGGTCCATACATACATATACATATATGCAAGCAGGCACAGTATTTATCTATCAACATCATTCTTTAGCAGTCTTTCTCTCAAATGGAAACCTGTGTAAACATATTGACAGATATAATAAGACACCTCACATGGTTATGGAAGCCGAATACGGACATTTTATTCTCGAGCTTCGCGACCCCGCCAGACTCGCCAAAGCAATTGATTCGCGACTTTCTCTACCCCGCCAAACTCGCCAACCACACCAACCCCGCTAATCAACTAAATAATCAACTAAATAGTATTTTTTTTTAACATTTCATTTGCGTCCTTCGCTACCTTGGCGAGGCTGGCGGGCGCGAGAAGGTCGCGATTCTATATCATTGGCGACTTTCTCGACATTGGCGGGGTCGCCAAACACGATCCCGAATCGCGATCCCGAATCGCGACCTTCTCGACCTTCGCGTGCTTGGCGGGGTCGAGAAGGGCGCGAGGGTCGCGAAGGGCGCGAGGGTCGCGAAGGTCGCGAGGGTCGCCAATCACGCCTAAGCTAGGCTATACATCAAGTCCACTCAACAATTCACTAGTTGGCGACCTTCGCGTGGTTGGCGACCTTCGCGTGGTTGGCGACCTTCGCGTGGTTAGCGACCTTCGCGACCTTCGCGACCCTCGCGACCCCGCCAAGCACGCGAAGGTCGAGAAGGTCGCGATTCTGAATTGCAAAAAAATACTATCTTTTTTTTAGCGTGTTTCGCGACCTTGGCGTGTTTGGCGACCCCACCAAGGTCGAGAAAGTCGCGAATGATATAGAATCGCGACCTTCTCGCCCCCGCCAGCCTCGCAAAGGTAGCGAAGGACGCGAATGAAATGTTTAAAAAAAATACTATTTTTTTTATAAAGTTGATTAGCGTGGTTGGCGTGTTTGGCGAGTTTCGCGGGGTAGAGAAAGTCGCGAATCCTTTGCTTTGGCGAGTCTGGCGGGGTCGCCAAGCACGCGAACTAAAATGTCCGTATTCGGCTTCCATACATGGTGGGTTTATCAATAGCAGAAAATCTGTCCGATCTTAAGTACTAACATTGAAATCTGGAAGATTTTGTGAGATTTCCTTTAATCTTAAATATATACTGCCACTTCATCCCTTCCGTGTTGATATGGGTCAGGCGAGTTTGACGTTGACAACGGCGGGACTGGGCACGGGTTCTCTTCTCTGATGAGAGCAGATTCCGCATCCTCAGAAACGACGGACGGCAGCGTGTTTACCGAAGAGTTGGTGAACGTTTGGCGCCTAACTGCGTCCACCAGGAGCATGTTTCACAAAGCGGCGTAGCGTAAGTTTTCACGTAAATGCCATAGCAACGTATCTCTACAGTATGGGTTGCAATGACATTTACGTTAAAACTTACGCTACGCCGCTTTGTGAAACGGGCTCCAGGTATGGCCGTTTGGAGGTGGTGGGTTAATGGTTTGGAATGGCATATCCGGTGACGTCAAAACGAGGCTGGTCGTAATTCGTGTAAACCTGAATGTGATATTTCGGCCTGTTATGGTTCCCTTTATTCATCAACAACCTTGTGGAATCCTTTTCTAACACGACAATGCCACACATAGCAAGAATGATACAGGACTTCCTTGCCAACGCCAACGTACAGGTTTTGCCATGGCCCGCATGTTCACTGGACTTAAATCCCATCGAACACTTATGGGACCACCTCGATCGGCAAATCAGACAGCGCCGTGACTTGGAACGATGTCTCCTCGAGGAATGAGAACGCATCACTCCCAACGTCATCAGTCCGAAGGCGTGTTCTGGCATGTGTTGATGCTCACGGTGGACATCGCTACTGACTTGACTTTGAGACGTGTGGTGTGCGATTTCCCGTTGTTTCTGTGACCAGTGCTCTAACGAAATGCTCATTTTTCGACACCACTCATCTTTAAAGGCTTGCCATATTGATTGTACTGATTTGATTGAAATGAATTTTGCTTCAGAGGTTGTGAAAAGATTCCTCACAAGAATAACACCAAACTTAAACTTCTGCATTGTTTAGTTTTTATTTTATGTGTTGCAAACATGTGGTATCGTTTCTTTTGGACACTAGTTAAGAAACTTGTCTCCATTGTTATTTTAGTCAAGTTTAGTTTCCCTTGTGCCCGAGTGTCTAAGTGTATAAATATATATTATGGTGCACCAAAACTTTCATTCAGGGTGTGTGTTTGGGAGGGGGGGGGGGGGGATTCGACGCTGATGTATGGGTCATACTTCTAGTATTTCTATGACATTATCCAGGGTTTTTTTATAGTCGGGATGGAGTGCAGAAGAAGCTCATTTGAAGCATCCTGGTGGGATAACTTGTATATGATTATATAAGAATAAAGTCTGCATGGCCGGTCATTCCACGTAGGTCTAACCAGTGGATATCGTACGGGTGTTTATTATGTTATTATTTTCAAGTGCTTCTAAGACTCAGGCTACATTGCAATGGACGAATAAAACGAAAAGCGACAATGGTCAGTGAAAAAAAAAAAGAAGAAGAGAGAATAAAAGGTAGGGAGAGGAGAAAGGAATTAACACAGATCAAAACGTACCATTATATATGCAATCTAATGTAAAGTCTGCCATGTCGATGTCATCTTTAGTTTGACGGCAACCACAGTAACTATGGTGATATGTTTCTTTTTTAATATTTTGCACATCATAGTCCGTGTTGCAATGTTAAAGGGAAAGAAAATCTAAGCTTTAGACTAATTTAGATGGAAAGAGTAGAGTTCATTTAGTCCAAAACAACTGTCCGATGTATGCTTTATCCCCTCGTAAGCGAATAATTGAAATTTGAATGTGGCGTTACAATATAGAATAAGCTCCATAGGCCGTTCACAAGGCCGCCACCATTTTTTCATTAGTTTTATCCAATTATTGTTGAATAAAAAATTAAGTGCGTTATAGAATAGTCATGTGATGCAATTTAGCCAATGGCTGGCTAAGCAATGGCGCGGGGTTGCATACTGACCTATATATTCGGAGACAATCTTCCCACTTCAAATTTGTCGCCATGTTTTTTTGGACCTAAATCTACCATTATACACTAGAGAGCGATAAAAATATGTCATTATTGATCTAAAAATAGCTATACCAACATCACGTCATCCTAAAACGGAAAAATGGCTACACAGATAAGCCACTGAAAGGACATACTTCTGTCTGTTTTTATTAGCTTGAGGGTCACTGGAGATAATTGACGTGAAATGTTTTAAGCACTTTGAAGGTTGTTATCGACGATAATCCCTATGTATTTCTAGAGATTTCCCCTCCTTTAAACAACGTGTTTCATGGTTCTAACAATGCACAAGCTGAATTTTGAAAAATGCAATTTCTGGATGTGAAGAATATCACACAAAATTCAGTGATCATCTCGTCCCACAAACGAGTTTCATAACTAATAAAGCCAACCTATATTCGATTATAAACACTGAAATGATGGCCTTATCTGACAGGAATATGCCACTCAAGAATAGAGAACAAAACTATATACAGCGTTCTTTGTTTAGACATATCTTCGGCAATGAAGAGCTTTAGAGCTTCATCAAATATGGCGGATCGTCGATGATTTATATACAAGATTTCTCTGAGAAAGTGTCTTCAGTACTGCAACTGTTACTTTCAAGAAAGTATAACGAAAGTCATAGACCGTGTTTTGCTTGATGATTTTAAGAGCCTAGGTGGCCTTGGACCCACGCCTGTATATAGGCCTACTGGGTTTCGGTAGTCTGCCCCCTTCCCACTTTCAATAAAGAAACTATCCACGGACCCTTTTATGTTACTTTCAAGAAAGTATAACGAAAGTCATAGACCGTGTTTTGCTTGATGATTTTAAGAGCCTAGGTGGCCTTGGACCCACGCCTGTATATATGCCTACTGGGTTTCGTTAGTCTGCCACCTTCCCACTTTCACTAAAGAAACTATCCACAGAGCCTTTTATGTAGCACAACTATGTAGTTTTCCAATATAATTGCCCAAATTAATATAGAACAAACCGCGGGTGCTTCTCCTACTTGTCTTATTTTGTAATTTTTAAGAATTAGGGAAAGCAAAATCCAGAAATTATTTACTTGCAGAACAGCCTCAGAAGGTTTCTCAGGCAATCTAGAACCCCTGAGTTTCCGGGGCCTAAGCGACCCCTGGGCCCTCACCTGATGCGTTGGGATAGTCATCCCCTCTCCCATGCTTCAAAAACGTTACAAGGCTTTACTGTTATTTTTTAAGAATTAAGGAGAACAAAATCCGGAAATTATTATGCATTTTAGTTGCAGAACACCCTCAGAACGCTTCTCGGACTATCAAGAACTGCAGAGCTTCCGGGGCCTAGGCGGCTCCTGGACTCTCGCCGTATGTGTTGGAATAGTCACCTCCTTCTCCATGCTTTAAAGCGTCACAATGCTTCCCTTGAAACTGGGGAACATAACGACTTTAAGGAAAGCAAAATCGGGAAATTATTAGCATTTTTAGTGGCAGAACACCCTCAGAAAGCTTCTTGGGCAATCAATAAGTCCAGAGCTTCCGGAGCCTAGGCGGCCCTGAACCCTCGATTAATGCCTCTTTTAAATTTGTTATGTCTCTGTAATCGAAGGGCTTGGGACCCCCTCTTTCGTAAAAAGCTGGATCCGCCCCTGACCGCACGTGTCTTGAATTTTAAGACGAATTCTTTTTTAATTAACTACTTCGAGTTGTAAAGGGGGCCTCGGTGGCTCAGTCGGTTAGATTAGTTCATCAATCCTACACAGGCCTTCCATTGGAAGGTCGTGGAATTTTTCTCTCGATAGCCCTATATGGAAGTACTCGTCGAAGGTCGGGGGTTTCCTCCGGACAAAGAACCCAGTTTCCTCTCCACTAAACTTGTCAACGTGTCCATGTAGGGGAAATGATCTTGAGTGCGATGTAAAACACAAATCAATCAATCAATCGAATTGTAAACAATTTTCAATACAGTTGTCAACGCAAATAAACTTCAGCCCCGTTGACATCTTCGCAAGCCAAGTTAAAATCTGCATGTCCCCATTCCGTGTTTTACCTTGGCGGACAGCTCCACTCAAACCCGAAAAGCGAACAGCGCCCACTGGTGGCAATGTAAAAGTTGTCTTTCCTGCCCCTACCGAGTCTTGGCCAAAACACGGAATGGGGACATGTAGGTTTTTATCTTGGCTAGAGAAGATGCCCCGTTGACAGAAGTCCGGTCGGTTTCTGTTCTGAATTAACCTCCTTCAGGTGCAAACGAACTGATTTCGAAACATGTTAGGGCACTGGCTATTAGCAGTCTGTTCACATGGAAAGTTAACAGCATGTTTAAGTCCAATACCAGAGAAATGGTTTGGTGGCTCTTTGTCGTAGAGAATTCCTCCTACGTATTGCACATTTATTGCACGTGATAATATACACGAAGCTAGAGGAATCGCAATTCTCTGCCATTTGGTATTTGTTGCGGCATTGTTCTCCGAAAAAAGGTTCCACTATCTGGCACGTATTTATCGAGTTTACATCGCGTCTTAAGGCATTTCATTGAAGAGAGTTGAAGGGAGGGGGGATTTGTCTTTATGTCTCAGATTTGATCCTACAGAGTAACCTAACACATTAGCCCCTGGGGAGAAGACTTTAAAAAAAAAAAAAACAAGCCTGATTAAAAACAATCTAAAGAACTACAGTTTTTATAGAATCTAAAAACCTGAGACTTATTGACTCCCTTGAAAGTGTGGGGAGAATAGTATGACCCAGCATGTATCCGTTCGATTCTGTTGAAGGGGTTACTGCCGCCAATGCCGATATAACGGCTTCCAATTCCTGCAGATTTTGAACAGGAGGCTCTAGGGCTTGAATGTTTCTGTCCATTCTATCCCAAATGTGCTCTAAAGAATTCAAATCCAGGCAGTTACCCCTTCAACAGATCCGATGTCTCACTGTAGGGATGAAACGCAGGTTGGAAGCTAATGGACGCTATTGACCTTCTGCTCTAGGGATGTGTTCTACAAACTCAAAGTGACATTTTTACTTCAATATGTTCGCCCTGTGAAGCCAGATAGACTCTGAAGTTTCATACTGACAAGCATCTTTTTATTTTGTTAAAATACACTTTTGATTTGGCTAACGATATCCTGAATAAATTGTATAGCTTATTGCCACTAATGGTGATTTCTTATCGCCACAGTACTGCCCTTTATGATCACAATCGTTTCTGCAACATCAGTTTGCCAACAATCTCCCTACACCAATGATTTTATCGGTCGGTGCAGACTTTCCTGGGGGGGGGGGGATGCTTAACTTTTTTCTTTCTTTGTGTATATATGTATGCAGTCAAGCGTAATAGAAAAGTAGTCACATCAAAGCCAGACCAGTTCAAATATCCCGAATATTTATTCAACCAATCAAGTGACCAATCATAAAATTAATCAATCCATCAACAAATCAATCAATTAGTCAATCCATCGAATGACATCAATCCATCATAAAAGAAATCAAACGTCCAATCAATCATATCAACCTATTCGATTTCGAATTCATTGCATCGTACCAGAACACTGTAACTGTTTACCGTCAATTCTACAGTAGAATATTTTAAAATTAACGGTAAATTGCCGTTTTATACTTCAGTGGAAGCTTTACGGTCGTGTACCGTAAAATAACTTTGAGACAGAGTTGTCGTTTCCGAGCTAACGAGATCTGATCTCCTAGGTTGTTTCCGTGAAGGATTCGTCCAAAATACGTCATTGCGGATCAAAGGGAGCGAAAAAACGGACGTGCGCATGCGCACACCGAAGCGCTAGTAAGGCATGGAAATGTGGCCATATTCCTTTCATATTCGAAGTTAGTGTAGTGGTTAAAGGATACGGTTAAGGCTAGTGCGCATGTAGTTGTGCGCAGCTCCTGTATGGGAGGTTAGAGGTACGAATCCCGCCGTAGGCGACTTAATATAAGAAAAATTGTCATTATAGGCTAAGATAGTTAATTTAACATAGCTGTATTTGAAAGCGTAGATTGAGATACCTGCCCTAAGTGAGAATTTTCATCAGCATTTTTTCAATTTTTTTCAAATAAATATATGTTTGTCAACTTGCAGAAGTAGTCAGTTTCACTATTTCGTTGTGGGTACATAACATTCGAAAATCTACATTAACAGATCCATGCTGGGGTTGACGATTAAAAGTCCTGTATTTCTTAGCCTGCTGATTTCATAATGTTTTTTCACATTCACTGATTAGGAATGTGGCTAGTTGATTTTACGGTCTACCCTTATTTTTACGGTAGAAAGTTGGCAGCCCAGCTGCCAGTATTCTACCGTAAAACTTACGGGTTACATTTTACAGTGAAGTCTATGAATGGGGAAGTGTGAACCGTCCCATTATATAATATTCAGGGCATTGGCACCGATTGACCCAGCGGTCACTATAAACAGCGCTCTCTCTCTCGGTTAATTAGAAATCGTGGCTTTTCGTCTCTTTCTCGTATTAACTATTATGGAATGCATAAGAAAAACCATGGGGAACGACAACAGTACTTGGTGGAGCTTGAAGTTTCCGAAGAACTTAATTTTGTTGAAAATGAGACAAGGAACCTTGTTTGGAACGATTTGAGTAGAACTTTAGATATCGGAATCGCGTGCTCGGTAAAGAACCAATTCTCCGAACTGCGGTTACTGGGATTACCGATAGATAGGATAGTCCAGTAAGTGGAGTGAATTTATTTTCTGATTTTCAAAATCTACCGCGCATAAACGTCATTGAAGACGTCAGTGCTCTGAATATGGGGTACTATGACCTTTCACACTTCCCCATTCACAGACTTCTAGTCGTAAGGATAGACTTGTAAACGCAAGAAACAACAGACTAAAGTAAACTGCAATATGAAAATCGCTTTACTATGTTCTCAAATAAGAATAGCAAAATACAGACGCAGATTCTATGTAGACGTATAAAAGTTTTTTAAAAAGTACAAATAACTTAGGGAAGACCTTGATATGAGATATCAAAATATAAACTACCCCCCCCCCCCAACCACCACCACCCCTAAATCTACAATGGTGTCCCCTCTTTACCTCTTCCATGATTAACAAATTAGCTGACTAATTAATTTGTTTAATTTATTAGTTTTGGATAACAATCTATATGATGAGTTGACCCAGTTAATTAAAAGTTTGTGACTACCGGCACTACTCCACTGTTGTCTCATGAATCACTGACTTCTTAACATTAATTAATTGGCTGTTGAACAAAATTATTGGATATCATTCAGTAGTTCTTTCAATCTGACAACTAAGCCATGGAGTGTAATTCTGTCGGAAGGCAGAAAGCCTAACAATAGTTTGCTGATGTTCAACAATTCTGGAATGTTTGCGGCTTTTGCGACATCCTTTAGAACGATTCCTAGACCGTAAATATCGGAGAAAGTTGTTGTTTCCTCGCCTCGTTTCACTTCCGGTGAAAGATGGCGGCATAGTGACCGTACTTTGGGATAGAACATCCCTTCCCCTAAGGTGGCCATGCCCATATCAATGAACCTAATCTCCCCTTCATCGTTGACTAAAATGTTATCGGGTTTTAAATCGTTATGCAACACCTTTCGTTTATGGATCTGTTCTAGTCCATATGCGGCATTGAGACAGGCCTCAACCCAACCCTTCTTGGTTAATTTTTTTTTGTTCAGGCCTTTAACAAAGTCTTCGCCATCTGCAAAACACTCCTGTACAATGATGGGAAGTTTACTAATGTCTTTATTTTCAATGATTCCGTAAAGTTTTGGAACAACACCGGTTTGAGAGAGATGCTGAAGGATTCGTGCTTCATCGAGAATCTCCTCGTGGCGATTTTTTGACGATCGATCGAACTTGGCCACAATATCCTGTGACATGCCATTTAAAAGAAGCTTTCCTCGAGAAACAATCCCGTACCCCCCTGCGCCAAGGACATTGGTTTTCCCTTCTTCATTGATAAATAACATAATATCATGAAAAGCAAGTTGAGGCAAGTCTATTTCAATGAGTGAGGGGGTAATGGCATCATCAGGGGATTCCAAGCACTCTGTAATTTTACGACCCCAAGCTAGAATATCGTCTACGGTCTCTGTAATATTGCCAATTTCGCCGGTGCAATATGGATTTGGGCCACTTCCAGATTTGACCTTTGGTCGCTTTGGGAAATTCTCAGAACACTCAACGGAGTAGGAATTTAATGGTTCACTTTCAGAATCATGTGCTCCCTGCTCCGGGCCTTGTATAGGACTATTGTGAGCAGGGCGTTTTCTGGCTAAGGTCTCATTGGTATTTTGGAGCGAACCATTGGTACACTGTAACGAACAAGAATATCTGTGAGATATTTTGTATGTACAGTTTTCTAAGAATGATAACGTATATAATCAATAGTTACTAAACCCACAGACCACATTCAGCCCGCGACGTTTTACTTTTTTGTAAAGATACGCAAATACCGCGTGGTAAACCTATTACTGGCAACTTTCACAGAAGAGATTTTAAAAACCTTTACGGTTATGTGATTTGAACCGTCAATATATAACTATCAGAACTCAGCTGAAATTTTTTTTTTACACACAGAGGCGTGGTTGGGGGCAGAAATTCATTCTCGATTCTAAGACCGTTTTTTAGAAAGAGACTTAAATATTACCGCTAACAGATGTTCTTAGTGTCATGACTTCTTCTAGTTCAATGTATAGCGTGTAAATATAGGTCCAAAAATTAGTGAAAACATTTTAGGGTTTGGGGTGGGTGGTGGGTAGAGTAACTGTTTTTTAAATACCGCATTGAATTAAAAAGAATAAGAACATAGAGCCGCATATTGGCAATCAAATCTCAAAATATATTTTAATTTCCAAAGAGGACAAAATGATTGATTATCCATATGACGAACCTGTGTTTGTTGAACAACAGATTGACGAGTTTCGATGTGGGGAACTTCGTGTGAAGTTGTCTCCCTTGGCCTCTGAAAGAAAAAGCAGAAATTTAACATTATAAGCCTATATGTCCTGATAAAAATTAAAAATTGAAATTGCCTTCAGATGTTTTATTGAACTCAATAAACAGTTTCTAAGAATGAGTTGTTGTGATTTTTTTTTATCTACCTATTTTTTTTTAAATTAAACTGTCATGGGCTACCAAAATATTTCTTTTCTAGATTCCGATTGTCAAGAGAATTTGGACATTTGAAGCATGCCATTTGAACATTTGAAAACTAAATAAAAATTGAAGATATCGATAAAGCCGGGCCGTTACCCGAGCTTGCTAACCGAAGATGAGTGCTGAATGCAAATACCCGGGGATGTACAACGTATTTGTTGTTGCTTGTAAAACCAATGTAGGGCTTACACCTTTAATATTAAGATCTGAGGAAAGCTCCAATTTAATATTTCAACTATTTGTTAGCTAATTAGGTTTCAACGAAATTATCCTTATTTTGGACAGCTCCATGCAGTCAAATTTTCTCTGCTGTTTTTCAGAAACAAGTCTGTATAGATGCATGGAAATATATTACACGGGTACACAAATATGTTCATTAAAATATCTCACCTTAGTGCCCTGTTTCAGGTATTCTCGATATCTCCGGATTTTCTCCCGGGTATGAATAACCCTTCCTCCCGGTGAGTTTGTCTGTGGCATATTGGGCAGCCTCCAGGGTTTAATATCACCCTCCTAAAAAGAGAAATAATATTTAAGCGTTTTTAAAATTATATAAGTTAGTCTGTCAAATATAATGACACAAAGAACTGTTTTGTGTATCGACAGTAGCCTAGGCAATACGCTAAGGGGATTTGAGTTAATCTCAGCAGCCAATGTGATGTGCTTCTTGAAGAAGTTCACCTAAAAGGTGCAACAGATTAACTTCACGTAATTCAACATATTGCGGACTACGTGTAGGCCTACATCTCGACAAAGTCATTGGTGTAGGCTAAGTTTTTGTTTAACTTCCAACCCATACTGTATATAAAGATACGTTGATATGAAAGTTACGTAAAATCTTAGGCTATTCCGTTTTGTGAAACAATCCCCCGAGGGATGTTTCTGGTAACTCAAGAGTATTTAGTTTATACTAACCACAGGGACTATAAGAACTATAAATATCCCTAGAAAATGATTTATATATTCTTGTTCTATTAATTTATGCTTTTTAGAAATTCAAATATATAATGTTTTTGTCATGGGAAATACAAAACAGACATTTTCAGAAGTCGAAACATGTCCAGAACTCTGATTTTTCTCAAAAAGATATGTAAATGAGATTCAGATGTAACCTACAACATGGGTGTTTGCCATTGTGTTTAAACCTGAAAACAAAACCTTTATTTACCTTTCTTTCTTCATTACTGTTTGGTACAAAACTTCTTACGCCAATGGCATGGGGCTTTATAAAGTCTTTGGTATAAAAAATATCGGTTGTTCCTGGATTGTGACATTCTTTTTTCCAAATCTTTGGAGAGGAAAAAAATTGCGTGTCGCTTGTCGCCATGATTAGCATTTGTTTACAAAGATCACGCTATGGTAACGCAAAGAATATCTTTGAAGATGACGTCAAAAAAGAACGTTGTTTGTATATTGCAGCGCCTGGTAGTGACGTTGCTAAGTGACACACACCCACACACAAAAAAAAGCCACAAAGGGACGTAACTGCACTCAGTGGAAAACGTTTATAAAATTCATAACGTTCATAAAATTATTATACTAATGATAAAATAAATTGTTAGATACTTGAATAGTTAAATTATAATTAGGCCTATACATGTATATTTATTGTGTTTTAATTGTCACATATTACATATATATATTGTACCTCTCTCATCATGGGCTCTTTTCTGTACGTGCAATGGAGTTTTTAAAAAAGTTAAAGCCGGTGGAAAAAGCTTGATATACTAAAGGCCTACTGTGGTTATGAGATTTACCAAATGTTTGTTATCACGAGTAGCCTACCAGTTTATTGATAGAAGTTTCTAGATTTTTGTACTTGATTTAGTTTACTATTCTCGGTTTTTGATATATAGATTCTCCGAGAAGCTTCTTATTAGCTGTGATATACTTTCCACAGTTGTTTGCGTGACATGAACTATCAGTGAGGCCGTTGCTGTTTTTAGTAGAAAAAACCGAAAGCCTATTGCCATCACACGAAAAAAATATTGGATGGAAGATCGAGGGATATTGTTTGAAGTTGACTGCTTTGTTAAAGGGGCATGAGCTGCCAAAATTCGCAGTGTTTTCATAACTTCTGATCCTCACGACAGTAAGAGGCTTGAAAGGCTATCGAAAAACTAAATGATTGGCGTTGGAATGAGAAAAATCCATACAGTATGTGGCCTGTATGAACCGAAAACGTGTTCAAAAGTAAACAAAATTTAAATAACCGGGACAACCATTCATTCATTCTAAGCCAAAGTTAGTTCAAAACAGTACTTTATCGTACATTTTCGAGACTAGAATCATTAAAAAGCTTCTGAATTCTACCTTTTGAGAAAAATAGCCAATAATTTCAGCATTCTGTTTTAACGTCAAAATATCAACATTTTGGCAGCTCATGCTACTTTAAAGGGCCGTGCGTCTGAGGAAAATTAGAGATTCAAAAATTGCTTATGTGTTACGTTGGCCCTACTGTCGCACACAAAATGTGGAGGTGTAGAGAGTATCACTGGTAATCTCCCCCCCCCCCCCCCCCCACCCCTGGTAGACCGTTCAATGACGAGTTTAGTATAGTATTATCCCATACTATCCCATCACAACAGGCGAGGGTCCAGGGGCCGCCTGGGCTCCGGAAGCTCTGAAACAGGAGAATACCATACATGTGTTCTGGGCCATTTTCAAGGCTCAACAGGTGAAATTTGATGTTAAGATTTTTGACTTGTAAACTATTCCCTTTGGAAGAAAAAAAATCTGTTAAAGGCCATTGCGCTGGTTATTTTAGGGATCTGTAACAACTGACGTAGTAGATAAAGTACACTGTAAAATGTAACCCGTATCTCAATCTAGTGAATCTACGCATTCAAATACAGCTATGTTAAATTAACGATCTTAGCCTATGACAAATTGTTCTTATATTAAATCGCCTACGGCGGGATTCGAACCTCTAACCTCCAATACAGGAGCTGCGCAGAACTATATGCGCACTACCCATAACAGTAGCGTTAAACCACTACACTAACTACAAATATGAAGAGATGGTGGCCACATTTCCATGCCTTACTAGCGCTTCGGTGTGCGCATGCGCACTTCCGTTTTTTCGCACCCTTTGATCCGCAATGACGTATTTTGGACGAATCCTTCACGGAAACAACCGAGGAGACCAGAACTCGTTAGCTCGGAAACGACAACTCTGTCTCAAAGGTATTTTACGGTACACGACCGTAAAGCTTCCACTGAAGTATAAAACGGCAATTTACCGTTCATTTTAAAATATTCTACTGTAGAATTGACGGTAAACGGTTACAGTGTACGCAACCATAAAACTTTCAAGGGTTTCGGATAATAGGTAGGCTATACTCTCCCTCAGCATCGTAGCCAGGTTCTGAAAAGTTGACATTTCAAAAAGAAATTGTCAAACTTACAGTAGCAATTATTGTGATAAGGCGATCGACTAACAAAAAAATCGCCGACATCTGTCAGCCATTTCTGGCTTATAAAGCTATAGATTTTTCTCAGAAATTTGAGTGAATCGGAGAGTAGCAAACATTGTGATCAGACGATGGACTATCACAAAACAACCCAACATCAAGATAGACTGGGTGGTAGGACGAGACTTTGTTCTTTGATCCTCAGAAACTGAGTAATACTCGTATAAATCTAAGATTCCCTAAAAAGTTTCTAAACCTCTGTTTTCAACTAGCCTAGTTGATATAGGCTATAAACTGTTTCTGCCCTTTAATCAGTGGCATGAGCTGCCAAAATTCACACTTTTTTCATAATTTCTGATCATCACAATAGTAATAGGCTTTGGAGGCCATCGGAAAAGTAAATGATTGGCGTTGGAATGTGGAAAATCCATACAGTATGTGGCCTGTACGAAACGAAAACGTGTTCGAAAAGTAAACAAAATTTAAATAACCGGGACGACCATTCATTCATTCTGAACCAAAGTTAGTTCAAAACAATACTGTAGGCCTATCGTACATTTTTGAGACTAGAAGCACTAAAAATCTTCTGAATTGTACGCCTTGAGAAAAATAGCCAATAATTTCAACATTCTGTTTTAACGTCAAAATATCAACATTTTGGCAGCTCATGCCCAGGGACGTCAACGGGTTATAATAAGTGTGGGGGGGGGGGGGGGGGGGGGGACACATTCAAAAACAATACCCGGTTTCCAAGACAAGGAGCTTGCTATATTCCCTGGCTGTAATCATGATTATGTGCATATTTACATTGTCTTTGTTCGATTTTTTTCTCTTTCAAGGAGAAGAAAAAATTAAAGTTTGTTTGATGCGGCGCTTGATATTGTTTCACTTACATATTACACGTGTGTGTGTGAGATAAGAGGGGGGTATTTCGGGCAGAAATCAGGCTACATGTCCACAAGTCTACAGAAAATGTTACGGGTTGGCTGTAAATGTAATCGTATGTATGGTTTCAGTCATCAAACTGTATCTTTGTGCAGATTACCGAGTGATTTGTTTTCAAGTAAACCTTTTAAGTCAAAATAAACAATGTTTATGATCCCAAATGATTTTACTTTAATGAAAAAATCCCTTTCATATTGAACTCTTGTGTATACAGCAATTACTCCTGTTTGATTAAAAGAACACAAATAACGCTAATATGGAAGAAAAACTAGATATCAGAAAGTTCTTCAGTTAAAAATTGCCAAACGTCTGCCTGCGGAGTTCTTCAGCTCTGATGAACTCCTCGGCAATTCTCTGAGGACACAAAGCTGAAAGGCGATCACGATGCACATGACTAATCATAAGATGGTTAAGACGCTGTTGTGTCATTGTGCTCCTCAACCAGGTCTTCAGTCTTCTGAGGGCACTGAATGAACGTTCTGCTGTGCATGAACTTGCTGATGAAACAAGTAGAATGCGGATCAACCGTTCTACCTGAGGGAACATTCTTCGTTCTTCGTTACTTCGAGTAGGCTACACACCAACTTTGTATTTTTGCCGACCTTGGTGTCTAACGTCACCGAGTCGGTGAGACATATACAATAAGCCTGTGAACGCGTTGTGCAAAATTGCTGACAAATGAATGCTATTAGAAAAGATACATGCATTTCATATGCACATTGTAGTTGAATACTGGAAACATTCAGCTTTTTACACTTGACTTTTGAGTTTAAACATGCACATGCCTGTTATTATTTCACCACCAAACATACAATTATTGGGGAAAAATAAACTCATATTCGGCTGTTCTAATTCTAAATTTAGATTTCAGCATTGTCATACAGAGATATACAATATACAAGAAGGAAAGAAGTTCTTTTGTAATCCATATCTAAATAGCGATTGCTTCAACTTTCAGTTTCAACAATTAGTTAGTTTTTGTTGAATCAGAATACGTATGACATTATCCGTCAAACAAAAAACAAAGCTTCGGGTTCGGAGAAATAACAGGTTTATGTGTAAAAGTCGGGTGGGGACATTAAATCTTAACATTTAGTCTAAGAAGGTCGGTCGCCCCAGCTGCGGACGGAGAAAAAAAATCTGAAAGTAAATGACGTCAGGAAAGAAATTGATTAAATCTTGCGTTGGGCGACTCCCTAAAGCTTTATGTCCTACACAAACTGTTACTTGATGAGAGGATAAAGCCATTTCATTTTTGAGTGTGAGTTTGTTGGTGAGAAAAAAACTATCTTGATAGTATTGCTTTCAAGTCATATTTCTCGCTCGCAAAAAGTGGGGGGGACAAATCATAGGATGTCCCCACCCCTTTAAAAAGTGGGGGGGACATGTCCCCCCCGTCCCCCGCCTGTTGACGCCCATGTTCATGCCACTTTAACTGCACTAGTTAACTATCGTGTTGGATAACTCCATAATTTTTTTAACAGGCCAATTATTCGGGTGGGGTGTGTAGGTGCGTGTGTGTGTGTGGGGGGGGGGAGGGGGCGGTGAACCCGGTCAAGTCTTCCACATACGGCGACCAAGCGTGTGGTCAGAAACAGCGAGCGAGAGGTAAATATCAAAGTTAATAAGCATATTGACATATATAATAAGACACCGTTATTGCGATGTGATCTTTCGGCCTGTTATGGTGTCCTTTATTCATCAACAACCTTGTGGAATCCTTTTCCAACACGACAATGCAAGGCCACACATAGCAAGAATGATACAGGACTTCCTTGCCAACGCCAGCGTATAGGTTTTGCCATGGCACGCATCTTCACCGGACTTAAATCCCATCGAACACTTATGGGACCACCTCGATCGGCAAATCGGACAACGCTGTGAGCCTCCGTCAACGTTTGGCGTCATCAGTCCGAAGGCATGCTTTGGCATGTATTGATGCTCACGGTGGACAAGCCCGCTACTGACTTGACTTTGAAGCGTGTGGTGTGACATTTCCCGTTGTTTCTGTGATCAGTGCTCTAACGAAATGTTCATTTTTGGACACCACTCATCTTTAAAGGCTTCCTTAATTTGATTGAAATGAATTTTGCTTCAGATGTTGTGAAAAGATTCCTCACAAGGCCGGCCATTCCACGTAGGTCTAACCAGCGGATATCGTACGGGTGTTCCCAACAAACATATCACCATTGGGCCGGTATTGTTTTTATAGCGGCAGGTACCGTCAATACCGGCAAACATGCACAGTGTTTATACTGAATGTAACCTGTATTGGGCCAATACCGAAAGAACTGTAATACGCCTGTGTATATGCTTGCCAGTATTCCCCCAAGTAGCCCGTATTGGGCCAATACCGAAATAACTGTAATACGCCAGTGTATATGCTTGCCAGTATTCCCCCAAGTAGCCCGTATTGGGCCAATACCGAAATAACTGTAATACGCCAGTGTATATATATGTTTGCCAGCATTCCCCCAAGTAACCCGTATTGGGCCAATACCAAAATAACTGTAATACGCCTGTGTATATGTTTGCCAGTATTCCCCCAATATGACCCACTTCTCTCCAATTCTATGTACTTTTTATATATCGGGTATATACAGTTGTTTTTTTCCGGTTACGCGGCATTACGGGATATCGCCACGAGTTTGTCTTTCACTTACGCTTAAAAGTGTGCCCATATAACTAGAACGTTTTAGCTCTATGGTTTGACCACTACATCCAGGCTGTATTGTCCTAAAAGTGTAAGTTTTTTATGTTACAAAACAAAACATTTTCAAAACACTGAAAAAAGGATTTTTATTTTCTGAGTGGCGTATTTTTACTCGTAGTAACAACAACAACATCAGCCTATTTTTTATTTTTGTTTTGTCCTTTTCAAGTTTTATTTGGCCATTATGTCAAGTACAGTCTAATCGGTGTTTTGTGTGTGTGCGTGACAACGTTTTGCGCAACAATCAGCTTGCTTAATCTTGAAGTTCTAATCTGTATATTGTAGTACAGGCACCATACAGGCCACATACAGGTACATTACATTTTGTACACTTAAAGGCGAAGCAGTAACACTAACAGTACAGGCCCTATTCCAATCCTCTTTTCATTTTCTCTGCAGTAAACCATAATGCTACACATGTATATTATATTTTAGAACCAACCTACAACCAACAGACAACAAGGTTATAAACTCCATCTCATTACCTACAACCAACAAGGTTATAAACTCCATCTTATAACCTACAACCAATAAACAAAACGCCCATAAACTCCATCTTACAACCTACAACCAACAAACAACAGGGTTCTAAACTCCATCTCATTACCTACAACCAACAAACAACAGGGTTCTAAACTCCATCCCATTACCTACAACCAACAGACAACAAGGTTATAAACTCCATCTCATAACCTACAACCAACAAGGTTATAAACTCCATCTTATAACCTACAACCAATAAACAAAACGCCCATAAACTCCATCTTACAACCTACAACCAACAAAAAACAAGGTTATAAACTCCATTGTATAACCTACAAACAACAAGGTTATAAAATCCATCTCATAACCTACAGCCAACAAACAACAAGGTTATTAACCCCATCTTATAACCTACAACCAACAAACAACACGATTATAAACTCCATCTCACAACCTACAACCAATAAACGTAACACCCTCCCCCTTCAGAGAAAGAAAGTTTTGACAAAAACTTTCTTTAAAAAAAAAGTACAATAGAAATATATACTGATAGTGTTATTTACAATCCAGATAAACAATTCGAAACTTGTTCAAAACGCTATGGGGGTTAGGATCACCAAAGACAACAATAGGTTGATTACACTCTAATTTAAATGAATTAAAAAGCAGGTGCTAAGAAAACTGGATCGCTAAAGAGTATGGCTTTAATCTTTTCAAAAGCGTCTTGACATTTATCAGACCAAATAAATTTTACATTTTTCTTAAGCAAATTAGTCAAAGGCTTAGAAAGTGAAATGTTGACAAAACTTCCTAAGATATCCAGCCATACCCAAGAAGCGTTTCAGTTGTCTTTTACAATCAGGCACTGGGAAATGTGAAATGACGTCAACTTTAACTTTAAATTGAACTGGTGTGACCTGACCCTGACCGAAGACACATCCGTGATAAATGTCTGTGACACCTCGAAACACACTTTCTACAAGACCGATATTCAAATTGGCTTTACTGAGTCTCTGGAAGAGTTCAATTCTCTCAAGGTTGTCTTTTATAGGCGAAGACTTTTCAACACAAACATCACGAAACTTAACAGAAGTCCTAGATGGAGCATCAGGAAATAAATGTGAAAAGTCAGAGATCAATGTTTGCAGTTTATCCTGTTGATAAGGTTCCAAACGACACCGTTTTACGGAAATGGTTTTAGGAATTTCAGAGTCCTCCAATTGTGTCGGTAACTTGGAATCCAACGTTGGTGTTCCAAAATCCTTGAATGTAGATTCTTCGGCCAAAGAATTGTCAGGGTCAGTAGAAACTACGTTAATTTGTAAAATAGATTCATTGTTAACGTCATTTCTATTGGTATGACATGATTGACATGCTTTGCGCCGATCAGGAGTCTTAACTAAATAATTAAGATCACTTAAGTCCTTATCAACAATATTAGGATCAGTTATGTTAGAATCTGACTCACAATAACAAATAGTTGCGTCTAACGCAACGTCAGTATCCAAAGGATTTGAAATACAATTATCTTCAGATTTTTCAATAATTACAAGATTGTTAGATAAGCATTCTTGCTTTCCAAATGAACAATCAGTGATTAAATCACAAAATGAATTGGTTTTAAACAAATCAGCCAAAAATGTGTCCTCTAAGTCAGCATAATTATTATCAAGACTATTGTCATGAGATAGGACTACATTATTTTTACTCATAACATTTGTTACAGTACATGAAGAGTACAAGTTAGGTTTTTCTTGCTTGTTTTGATCAGTGTTAATAACTGTACATGGTTTACCAGACACAGTGGATCCAGCAGTTACTTTATCGCCAGCTAGGTCATTACCTAACAACAAATGAATACCATCAAATGGTAATGAAGGTCTAATACCAACACTAACAGGGCCGGATACAATGTCCGAATTTAAATACACATTATGTAAGGAGACTGACTCAGTAGAATTTACACCTGTTATTAAAGCATCGTTGCCTGAGTAAGAACTTTCTGAAAATGGCAACGCATTAGACAACATAAGAGATTGAGATGCGCCTGTATCTCTAAGTATTTTAATTTGGACAACATTAGAATTATCACTATTAAGTGAAACAGATCCAGTGTGAATAAATGGTTTGAAAACTTTCATTACACCATCATTAAATTCCAATTTTTCATCTTTAATAGGTGGTTTAACATAGCTAACAGCTTGTTTAGTACTATCATTATTCAGTACACATAATCCTGTTGGTTTAAATGAATCTTCTTCATTTTGTTGTCTACTAAGGTCTTTAGGTGGAGGATGTCCACAAGTACATGTCACTACCTGTTGTGTATTGTCGGTATCCACAAGACACAATCCAGTTGGTTTAGAATAATCATTATCACGATTTGGTTTTAGTTGAAAACAATTAGACTGCAGATGGCCAGGCTTTTTACAATAGTTACATGTAACTCTACTAAATTGTTTGTTATTTTGAAATCTATTTTCATTTCCAGTATTGCCATTATTACCAGTCTTGCCAGTATTTCCAGTATTTTGTGGTCTTGATTGATTTTTAAAGTGAGGCTTGTCATTAAGTTTAAAAGAATTTTGAGAACGTTCTCTAAATGAAAATTGTTTACCTGGCTTGCTCTCAAATGGAAGTTTGTGAGTGACTGCGTAATTGTCAGCTGCGGTTGCTGCAGACTCTAAATTATCCACCCCCTTCTCCTCAAGATATGTTCTAATATCACTATGGATACAACATTTAAATTCTTCAACTAAAACAATGTCTTTTAAATTGTTGTAATCTTGATTTACCTCTTTAGAAAGACACCATCTCTCAAATAGTTGTTCCTTTTTCCTAGCAAATTCAGTGTAGGTTTCATCTTTATTTTTTTCACAATTTCGAAACTTTTGACGATAAGCCTCTGGAACCAGGTTATAAGCTTGTAGTATTTTATGTTTGACTGTGTCAAAACTTTTAGACTGCTCTACAGATAATGATGTATACACATCCATAGCTTTACCGACAAGTACGCTTTGTAAAAGCATGGTCCAATATTCTTTAGGCCAGTTTAAATTTTCAGCTATTTTTTCAAATGACAGAAAATATTTGTCAATATCTTTCTCACGGAATGGTGGAACTAATCTAATATTATGAGCTAAATCAAATTTACAATCCCTTTCAGACTTTTGTTGAATTTCCGAATGTCTAATTTCCATTTCCTTTTCAATTCTCATTTTTTCAATCTCCCTCTCATTTTCAAGTTTCATTCGCATCATTTCTTTTTCTAGTTCTTTCTCTCTCATTTCTTTTTCTAGCTCTTTCTCTCTCATTTCTTTTTCTATTCCTTTTTCTAGTTCTTTCTCTCTCATTTCTTTTTCTAGCTCTTTCTCCCTCATTTCTTTTTCTAGCTTTTCTCTTTCAAATTGCAATTTTTCTCGTTCTCTCTCATTTAGTAATTTCTGCATTTCTATTTCTTTATCCATTTTAAATTTTTCTTGTTGCACTAGCCGTGATTTATCTGTATCAGGTAAATATTCACATAATGCACTTTCGTCAAATGCTTCAATTTCAACTAAATGTTCAGCAATATCACGTTGTAATATTTGTTTACGAGAGGATTTTTTTAAGTTAAGCCCTAAATATTCGCCTAACAAAAATAAATCGTTCCTACTTAAAGAATCAAAAATATCCTGATCGGGCGCTTGCATGAAATCGTCTGGATTAAAGTCAGACATGGTGAATAAAATCTGCTGGTATAACAAAGATTAAATGCTTAGTTGAATTTAGTTTTAGAATTTCGAATTTTCCCCGAGCACAATCTCGCTCAATGAATTACGAAATATTGCCGGATAAAGCCCCCAATTTTGTTACGATACCGAATGATAATAAAAAGAAGTAACAACAAACCAGCAGATTTTATGTACAAATTTTGATTTATATTAAAAAGCAAACGGACTAACTTATTTACAGGCAAATATTACATAAACGTTGGAAAGAAAACATATATCAATATGACTTACTTATACAGGTTAAGTAATTACAGTTCCTAGAAATCTGTATCCTTCACAAAGTTCACTGGTTTAAATCCGATGACCACGAATCGACGAAATATAGATTCCCAAAATGAATCTTGAAGACACAATGGTAAATCCGCAGGATAGAATATTGAAAACACACTGGTTTAGCACACTGGTGGTATATCCACAGAATAAATTCTTGACAGAATTCACAAGTCAGGTATCACTGACAAAGCAGGCCGAATATCTTATTCAAAGATAGTAAACTGAGTTCAGATAGAAATCTGACTCATATCAGACCGTAGCATCCAAAGTATATCGAGACCAGTTCAAAACTGACTCTATGTCATAAGACGAATATCGTATTCAAGATAGCAGCTTACTAGCTGTATCATACAGAGACCAGTTGGAAAACTGACTGCCTAATAACTATAAAACAACGTCTTATATACACTCTCAGTACTTCCAGAAAGATCTAAACATTTGCATACAAATAGAGTATTTCGAGAATCTTCTTGGATCTACGCATTACAACAGGTTATGAACTAAAATTATAGAGACTAGAACTTTCCAAGGAGTCGTCATAGTAACAGTTGGGAATATAGGTCAAAATTGAAACATTTCGTAAACAAAGACATTACGTCACAATCGAGAAAATTCTAAGACAATCGAAATCGATACATATGTTAACAGTTCAGCTGTACGTAACAGTTATAACCTGCATCTCATAACCTACAAACAACAAGGTTATAAACTCCATCTCATAACCTACACCCAACAAAGAACATGGTTATAAACTCCATCTCATAACCTACAACCAACAAAAAACAAGGTTATAAACTCCATCTCATAAGCTACGAACAATAAGGTTATAAACTCCATCTCATAACCTACAAGCAACAAACAACAAGGTCATAAACTCGATCTCACAACCTACAACCAACAAACAACAAGGTTATAAACTCCATCTCATAACCTACAACAAACAAACAACAAGGTTATAAACTCCATCTCATAACATACAACCAACAAATAACAAGGTTATAAACTCCATCTCATAACCTATGATTAACAAAGAGCACGATTATGAAAACCCATCTTAGGAATATTGATACTATACTATTATTGAAAGTAGCGATAACAATTTAACATTTGGAATTGAGAAAAGTAGGCCTACCGAGTTTGACTTTAGTACACTGAACTGTAGGAATGAAGGTGATATTTTATAAGTCCCTACACAAGACAATGACTCTGGTGTAGACTATGCATTGCATATTGCAGTTAGTTTCAGATGTTGTAGTATCAGAACATGTACGTGTTTGTCATTGCAGGTGCAGTCATGAAATCAACGAAAACGACACCTGTCCATGATGTCGACAGTGAGATCATGATCCGGCTTAAAAATTCCGTTGATAGAAATGTTGGCCGGAGGAGACGCCATGTCCAGCGTCAGGAGGTTATAAAATATAAACTATAAGGTTTATAACCTTGTTCGACCCCCTCCCCTCCCGCCCCATTTTCCCCTATCACACACTAACTTTCCCTTGATTATTTTCAATAAAATATATCAAGTTTGATCACATATTTCCTTGTTATTTATCGGTTGGCGACAGTAGGTGACGTTTTACCGCTCCAGTCCGACCTAAGAGTCATGGAAATTGTTAATAATCTTGGAATGGAATTTTTCATTGTTGTCTGTGAGCATTTTTTCATACATATACATAAGAGTATTCACCTCCGATTTTGCTGAAATTAGGATGTGAACGTTACTAAAGACCAAGTAAAATCATTGAAACATGTCCAACCAAGCTAGTGCAAACAAATGGTCATAAGCTTAGTCTGGCTTAATAATTAAAAAAAAAAACAACATATTTTAAATTTGCTCCAGCTCGCACTTTTTGAGATGCACATTTTCACTGAATTCACACTGATTGGATAATATGAGAAGTTGTTAGACCTACAATCAAGAGTAAAGTCAGAAGATTATGCAAATTTCGGATGTCACTTGTAGGAGTTTTGTTTCCGAGTTCTATTTAAACGAGACTAAGCTTTACTAAATGTATATGTGTTTAAAATAATGCCTAAAGACAAATCTAATGACTTTGTGTATTTATCTGAGAGCAATTGGAACCATTGGTGTTAAATTGGTTCATAAAGGTAGCGAAAACAGGGCCAATACAGGTTTGTGTTGGCCCTATGTTGGTATCGTAATGATTTCGAATGGGTTCATTTAAGGCAACGAAAAAAGCGCCAATACAGAGACATGTGTATCATAAAGGCAAAGGAAACAGGGCCAATACGGGTACATATACTGGGCCAATACTGAAATCGTAATGGTACATAAGTGGTTGTATAAAGGCGAACAAAACCGGGCCAATCCCGTAACACCAATACAGGGCCAGTACAGGTTGATATTGGTGCCATAATGGTCTAATTAAGTTTCCCGGTAATGGCCCACTTAAATGCCAATGTGCAAGAAGAATACAGGGCCTGTAAAGAAATGATGTATCGGGCCAATAAAGCAGCTGTTATTGGGCTTGTATTGGCCCAATATGAAAATGTTTGTTGGGTTATTATTTTCAAGTGCTTCTAAGACTCAGGCTAGATTGCAATGAACGAATAAAACGGAAAACGACAACTTGTGCATATGTAAACATGTTTCCGCCGAGATCCGCGTCTGCACGGAAAAAAAGCCATTCACGAAATTCCACATTCCATGTAAATGATAACTTTCAAATAATTGTTGAGGCAAAGTTGGCACGCAAAGTTGGCACGCATCCACGGTTACATTCTTTCGCGCCTGAGTGGTTCAATTTCAATTCTTTCCTGAGGCATGATCTTGTGTTAGAGGCTCTAAACCGTGCCTGGTTCTACATAATTACACTTTATGGAATTCTTCTACACGTTAACATTCAGTACGTAACGTTACAATCTTTTTGGTTTATGTTGACAAACCGGCCGTTTGGGTTTTTGGGGTAAAAATTAACTTTATTTCACGGCAAAAAACTGCATTCCCAACGGTATTAATGTGCATTGTGGCATCTGCCCACTTACCAATGAACCACGCTGTGACGTGTAATATTAATTATTTTGGAATTACCTTATAATTATATAAAATCCAGTGTGCACACGTTTTATGCCAAAGGCGGGGATCCTTGCAAACTATAAAACACTGAATTTGGCTCCCTTGAATGGACATTTTAACTTGGAATTATTTTAAAAAGCTTTGCTAATGAAAACAAAAAATGTCAAAACCTACAAATATTGGCCTTAAATGTGTCCCTATGGAATTAATTGAGTATTTTGAGACGGACTTTTCCATGTCTTGTCTTTCCAGGCTTGTTTCGTGTGTTTGCAAAGCAAGAGTTATCCCCTCTTAGTCTTCAAGTTGCAGCGACGAAAATGGCCGACACCAGCCAGCAAATCCTGCGGTACAAAACCCACCTGGAAAAAAACCCGAGTGAAGAAAGGGTTGGTCATGTTCAGCTTTAAAATTAACAAGGAACAATTGCAAGATTCAGTTTATTAGTTTTGTCCAGGAAATGTATAAATTAGGCAAGGTCTTTATCTCTAAGCGGCTCTCTGTTTTGAGATGGTCTGAAGCGAAGGGCGTTTTACGTGTCCATTGCAATCTGCTGGCTTTGGGTTTCTAAGCTGTGCAACAACAACATCAGCTGTTTTTATGCAGGCCAACATTTGACAGGTCGACGTTTTAATAGAAAGAAACAAAATGCTTATGGTCGATAAGACACCGAGATAAAACTTATGTAACGGGAACATTTATCAATAAGATTAAATAGATAATAATTTAAATAAAAAAAGAGAAAAAAAAAACTGATATAGCCTTTATACTAGTAATTCAATAACATTAAAATTTAAATGTCTACAGGTACCTCGTTATTTATGTTTGGATATTTATTGGTCGGTCGACGACCAATAAATGTCAGAAATTATAAATAACGGAGTAAGACCATTACTAAAGTGAAGTATTATACTAGGGGCCTATTTAATTTCTACTTCTAGTTAGACTTTAACTTAAGTTTAATAGTTATCAGGGGCCTGTTTCACAAAGTGGTGTAGGGGGCCTCCGTGGCGCAGTAGGTAGATGCTTAATCCGAACAGCCTTCCACCAATGGGTTGCGGGTTCGAATCCCACTCAGTCCAAAAATTGGAAAATTTTCTGACTGGGTTTTCACTCGAACGACCTATGTGGGATGGTTGCCAGTTACCAGCGGAAGGTCGTGGGTTTCCTCCGGGCACAGAGCCCGGTTTCCTCCCACAATAAAACTGGCAACGCCGCCATATAAGTGAAATAATCTTGAGCGCGGCGTAAAACACCAAACAATAAATCAATCAATCACAAAGTGGTGTAGCCTAAGTTTTTATGTAACCTTTCATAAAACAGGCTCCTGGTTGGGGAAAGTCGTCGATCAACGGGTTGTCTGCCGATTGGTGGGTAAATATCTGCTACATCATCCAACGATGAAGAATAGGCCCTTCCGAGTGGTGGCTAACATATGTACAAAGAATGGCTAGTTCTACTTCAAAGTCTACTTGCCAGTTACCACCAGAAAGTCGTGGGTTTCCTCTGGGCATAGAGTCTGGTTTCCTCCCACAATAAAACACCAAACAATCAATCAAAGTCAACTCACCGCATGTCGTTAAATTTGTGTTATGAAAAGTGTCAAATGAATTGAGCCATTTTAAAATAAACCGAAATATTTAGGCCCTACTCACTTGTTTCACCTATCGGCATTTAACAGAAATTTCAATGAGGTGTAAGTCATATCCTAAGGCCAAACCTAAGGTCATAGACAGAGAGGAATTTGTCATCTTCGTACATACATTACCCAACCATTGGCAGATCTGTTCTCAATCGTTTGGAGGTGTTCATGTAGCAGCCGGCAACCCGCGGATTGGAGACTTTCCCAAACTTGGGGATGACGGCATATTTAATAAATATTTTGACCCGCATCATTGCTATGGTAAAAATCTAACAGGAGAGTTTAGATGTGTCGGGGTCATACCTTAAATTTTCTGTAAAATTTTTTTGGCCATCTCGACTATGGTTCCCCCTCAAAAGGAGGCTCTGTACCGCTGTTTGGCTAATATAAAATATTACAGACAAAAAAACAAACCTTACTAGAGGAGCTGTGATGATTTTAAAATGTATCTTTTTTCCACAAATATTTAATCAAATTTTATTCATTTTTCAGCTGCTTCAGATTCTTAACAAGTTGTCACGGTTACCAATCACACTTGACCTATTACAGGTAATCTATCGTTTCATTTTTGTTGTTGTTATTTTTTTGAAAGCTGAATAATAACTCTCCAATTCATGGGGACACTTTGGTCATCCTCAGTATGCTACGGGGGAGGTGGGCTCGGTGACTCGCTCAGCAAAGTGATAGTCTCTCAGTCTGACACAAGATTCCCATCGATGAGTCCCAGGTTTGAATCCCACTTGGTCCCAAAAAATTATAGTATACTTAGTGTGTTTTTTTAATTGGCTTGCCAGGTACTCACCGTTTCCTCGAGGTAAACACCCCGGTTCCCCCCACCCCCTGTTAAACCTGGCCAACTAATAGTTTAAAATCAACGAATAAAAACTTCACCCCCCCCCCCCCCCCACTTCCATATAAATTAAACTTGGAAATGTCACTACAGAAGGGAAATATTCTAAAAGAAAATTTTGAACTGGACTTAAAAGGAGATAAATTCAAAGTTTGTTGTCATTCTCCATTGACCTCCTAATTAGTAGGAAAATAAGAAGTGATCAATCTCGGACGAAAGACTGTGAGTCGACTTTGCCCCCAAAATATACATTTAAAGAGTTATTTAGGGAATAGGTGATTTGCCAATTACTTTCAAATGACGTAATTTAGCGACGTCACAATTACTGTCCCAAGTGGTAGACCGGTCAAAGAATCTGTCTGTTTTTAACTTCAAGTTTTCGGTACTTTACAACAGATATAAAACATGAAAACTTGTATTCGCACAGTTTATATCCGAATGAATCTAGAAATGTGAAAAAATTGTGGATGAAAAGGGATTTTGACCGAATTTGGCAATAGTCAAGATGACTAAGGGGCTTGTCCGGTGTAAGATTGATGCCATAACGTCATTCCATTGTTGCGCGTGAAACTGGCAAATGGTCTATTCCCCGCGGCTTCTTTTTTTGTCTGACAGTCAGTAAACAAACAGCTGAAAATGCACCACACGCACAGCCACAATGGTCTTGTACTGCACACCTACATTTAACTAAGGTCCATTCTCAGTCAATAAACAAAGCAGACAAAGAATTCCCCGTTTAAAACTCGCTATTCAGCTGTCAGTGGGAGCTAGGAAAGTTACAATGGCCATCTAGAAACCTTATCTATACAAAAACATCAGTCAAACACATTTTAACGATCTTTCTTCCGGGCTTGTCCCTTTAAAGCTGGTTTGTGTTTGTATATGGACTAAATGTATATTTGAAAAACATAAGTTCAAATGAAACAACCTTCACATTAGTTTCCCGATAGTCATTACTCATAAAAGGAGTGAAGAGATAATAAGCCTATTTTCCATATTTTTTCTGTTGAAAAAAAAAAAAAAACGTGTCAAAAATGGTGTCATTCACGACCTCCGATACAAACCGCCTCGAGGATGCACTGCCACATATTGTGTAATACGTCACCACTGTAAGGGTACGCACACATCAAAGGTTGTGTTTGACGGCCTATGTCACTGAGATAATTAATGTTTTGTAAGCATTGTAGGGCGGCAAGGTAATATTGAATTTTGTAT
Source organism: Lepidochitona cinerea (assembly GCA_963971465.1). NCBI lineage: Eukaryota > Metazoa > Mollusca > Polyplacophora > Chitonida > Tonicellidae > Lepidochitona > Lepidochitona cinerea. Next base: position 6,238,278 of record OZ020565.1, read on the forward strand.
GTTCTGCGCCAAAAATTTAATATCTGTTTTGGTCAGACTTGTAAAATACATGCTCAACAACATACTTAACACAAATTCGGAAATATTGCCCAAGGTTGTTCATAAAACCTTTAAGTTTGGCATAAAACACCTAACATTTATTCAATCATTTGTTTGTATTTTTTTTTCAATCCAGGAAACCGGTATTGGGAAGACTGTGAATGGGTTTAGGAAGAAAGGAGGTGAAATAGGAGGAACTGCTAAGGCCCTTGTTGGATATTGGAAAACATTAGTGGCAGAACAAGCACATAGTCACAGAGGTCATGGAGATGAGAGGTCACCAGAAGCCAATCAGGAGTCAGAGTCAGAAAATGACTCCAGCTATGTTAGCCAGTCGCACAACAGATCTCATAATGGTAGTGCTAAGTCTGACCAATCCAAATCTTCGTCTCACCACAAACACTCAAAAGAATCTTCAAAACATCACAAAAAAGAAAGAGAAGAGAAAAGATTGGTTGATGAAAGAAATAAACAAAATAACCATAGAGAAAGAGTCTCAGAGAAAAATTCTAAAAGTAAAAAAGAATTTCGGTCTCCGTCGCCTAAAAGTGAATCTTCAGAACAGGAAATGGAATATAACGATTCTGAGAACGAAGGGTTACCTGATATAAAGGGAAGCAACTCTGATGATGAAAGTGCTGAAGAACACTCTCCTGCTTGGAGAGAGGAAGAGACACAGGAGACAAATATTTCAAGTAAACACCGAAGCAGTAAACATCGTGACAATGAATATCATAACTCATCCAAAACGTCAGATTCATCGAAAACGTCAAAACCTCAAAAAGTGTCAAAGAAACATTCATCGAAACATTCCCGAGAGGGTGATGGTGGTAGCATGCTTTTTAGTCCCGATGAAACGATAAAAATCGTACACAAAACTCGTCCACCGTCTAAACCAGAGCAAACTAGTCACAGGGAAGATGTTTCCCCGTCAAGTCCAGATAAACCAAGCGTTTCTAAAAAAGCATCGGATAAGAAGGGAACAAAAAGACCAGCGGACAAACAGCTGGATGAGATTGATTTTTCAGAGAGCTCCAGAAAATCTGCAAAACGAGAAAATCCAGCTGTCGAACAATCACCATCGGATTTGGAGGAAGACAATGGATTTTCATTTGAAGACTTTTTATCGTATGATCAACCGGCCGTTAACAAAGCTTTAAAAAAGAAAAAAGTCAAAATGCCTGAAACTACAACAGAAACTAAAAAATCACATTCTTCAGAAGGAAAATCTAATTCAAAATCTCACTCCAGTAATTCACATTCAAAATCTCATTCTAGCTCTAATAATTCACATTCAAAATCTCATTCTAGCTCTAGTAATTCACATTCAAAATCTCATTCTAGTTCTAGTAATTCACATTCAAAATCTCCTTCTAGCTCTAGCAATTCACATTCAAAATCTCATTCTAGCTCTAGTAATTCACATCAAAAATCTCATTCTAGCTCTAGTAATTCACATTCAGAAAAATCTCACCCGAAGTCGGACTCAAAATCTTCATCAAGCAAATCGCACTCAAGCTCCGATAAATCAAGGTCACATTCAAACTCGGAAAGGAAACATTCAAGTAGTTCCAAGAAAGACTCCTCGTCTAGGAAAAATGAGAGCGCCAAAGAAAGCACAAGCGCAACATCAAGGGAGACAACTGATGCTCTTTGTATTCCTAAACCACCCAAACAGGTAACAAAATTTGCGTCGTTTCTTGCTTACCCTCTAGTTGATAGTATTAGCTAGATAGTATAGTATAGTATATGGTAGGAGACAATTCCATTATGTATGTAAAAATAAATGTAGGTTTTAAGAGCTATCAGTTTGTCATGGTTAACTTCAGCATGTATTTTGATAAAGAAGGAAATTTGGTGTACTGTCTGAACAGGGTTTTGATTTTTCAAGGCGTAGATTTACACAACTAAAGCAACTTTCATTCTATACTTTTGGGGATTTGTCTCCATAGATATTTAGTCATGAAAATATTCCCTTTGGCTCTTTGAGGGTTGGCAACTCGGAACATTTGGCTAGTACCTGCCAACTCCTCCGAATACGGCACAGGTAGAACTAGGGACATGATAGGGATCTTCACGCTGGTTGATCACATGACCTGGTTGTGGCCACACGATCTAAGCTGTTGAGCAGCATTTACCCTTACCAGTCAATGACGTTAATCCATGTTTGCTTTAGATAGAGACCTTAAGTAAGAATTGGTGGGGGGTGGGGGACCTCGCGTTGGTTCAGTCGGCTGGAGTTATAGTCCCTCAGACCTTCCATCGATGCGATGCTGGTGCTCTTTTGTAAATTGCCATTCACTGACTTTTGATTATTTCAAGAATGCTATTTTCTTATTTGAAAATTTTATTGTAAAATATGCATACACCACCCAATTTAAAAAAAAATGATCCCAAAGAATGAGTTGTTGGTAGTGTTTTTAATCAAAACTGAGACAAGATAGAAGTTATTTGGCATCCCTGAACTCTTTCCATCCCTGTCTTTAAAGTGGCACGAGCTGCCAAAATGTTGATATTTTGACGTTAAAACAGAAAATTGAAATATTGGCTATTTTTCTCAAGACGTATAATATAGAAGCTTTTTAGAGCTTTTAGTCTCGAAAATGTACGATAAAGTATTGTTTTGAACTGAATGAATGAATAGTCGTCCCGGTTATTTGAATTTTGTACATTTCGAACATATTTTCGGTTCGTACAGGCCACACACTGTATGGATTTTCCTCATTCCAACGCCAATCATCTAGTTTTTCGATGGCCTTCAAAGCCTCTTACTGTCGTGACGATCAGAAATTATGAAAAAAGTGTGAGTTTTGGCAGCTCATGTCACTTTAATCTTCTGTTTTTCACCAGGCAATCCGGTTAACAGATGAGGACATACAGGGATATTTACCTGAGACCCAGGCATATTACAAACCACTCCGTTTCCAGGGATACGATCCTGAGGAAAGTAAACACAACAGTAAGTACATCGTCTTTGACAGGTGGGGGAAATTACAGCATGTTTTCTACAGATCAGGGGGCCTCCGTAGGTTGAGCATTGCACGCTCAATTGGAACAGCCTTCCACCAATGGGTCGCAGGTTTGAATCCCACTCAGTCCAAAAACTTGAAAATTTTCTGACTGTGTTTTCCCTGGAACGACCTATGTGGGATGGTTGCCAGTTACCAGCGGAAGGTCGTGGGTTTCCTCCGGGCACAGAGCCCGGTTTCCTCCCTCAATAAAACTGGCAACACCGCCATATAAGTGAAATAATCGAGCGCGGGGTAAAACAGATCAGGGGCTGAACAGATGACCTTTCCTATGGATTGGGGCTGAACAGATAGCCTTTCCTATGGATTGGGGCTTTTGTGGCGGTTAATCTGACATGCACATTATGTTCTCCATTTTGTTTGATTCTAACATAATTGTTGTGACTGACATTTTATCTTACAGAAGTCGTCGATCCCATGCTGATTGGGTCCAAGTCCTACTCCAGAACTCAGGTGTATTCTGGGAGAAAGAACACAGGAATGACAGGTACGGTCACGAAACACGTTTGTTTACTGATGCCTTGTATGCCTTTCAATATAATCTACTAAATAAGAAAGATGCTCGAAACCAGCCTAATGCTTCTCTCATGACTCTGCTGTTGTTGTCAAAACTGGCAAATAGACTATTTGAAGTAGATATTTGCCATCGTATATGATATACAGCCTTTATTATTTATTATACATAAGTGAAAACTACGGATTTCCTTCACTCAGAAATGTCATATTTCACTGCAGTGCATTAACACTTTTGTTATTTGTGGCACGCGACGAAGCCGATGACGTCGTCGAACCTACTTCTTTCATGTGTACTGACGTCTGCTGTACAACAACAACAGTACATAACATTTCGATATGCTTTTCAGTCAATTTAGCATTAAGATAAATAATTTACAACTGAAAACACTAGATTTATTCAATAGAGGATCGCTTTACCAGTTTAAAGCGAAAATAAAACAAAACTTTATTATCGATCGTCTATTGACAGCGTTGTGTGGCCTGCAGCATGGCTTCGGAGAATCGGACCACTGCGTGTAACTGGCATAAACTGTAATTGCCTTCCAATGACGCGGTAAAACAATGAAAAGTAAATTCATAGATTTTATAGGGTTAATATCGGTTTAAATTTGTAATGTCGTAATCAAATTTCTTTGTTACGCGGCATCATTTAGACCTGGCTCAAGCCTAATACATGTTTGAACAACCCAACCCTGAATGTCTACTGTCTAATAACCTCCATTTTGGATTTTAAAATTTGTTATTTTATTATTTTTTCCAGAGATGGTTTCGTTGTATGAGCTTTGTATGAGAGTATTGATGGATAATATTGATGGTATGTACTATGTTTATAAATTATAAATCTTTTAGCCAGGTACTACCTAATGTCCGGGTTTCCTCCAGGCAATAGAGCCCAGTTTCCTCCCCCACTTAAACCTAGCAATGTTGCCATATAAATGAAATCATCTGGAATTCAGCGTAAAATATCAATCAATCACAACTTCACCTGGCTACGCTGGTGTGAAACAATCTTGAATGTGGTGTAAAACAACAATCAAGAAAACCAAATCAATGTAAATTTCCTGACGTTGTTACTTCTCCCCCATTCTCTGGAGGGCCTCCGTGGCTCAGTAGGTAGAGCGTTGGACGCTCAATCCGAACAGCCTTCCACCAATGGGTCGCGGGTTCGAATCCCATTCAGTCCAAACAAATTGGAAAATTATCTGACTGGGTTTTCACTCGAACGACCTATGTGGGGTAGTTGCCAGTTACCAGCGGAAGGTCGTGGGTTTTCTCCGGGCATAGAGCCCTCACTAAAACTGTCAACGCCGCCATATAAGTGAAATAATCTTGAGCGCGGCGTTAACCAAACAATCAATCAATGATATAAAACCCATTCTCTGGAATGGTTGTCAGGTACCAATGAAAGGTGAATGCTGGTAGTCAACTATTTACTGAAATGGAAACACATTTCCTCTTTCTCTGCCTGGGGCCTCGCTGGTCCAGTGGGTTAGAGTGACCGTCCCTCAGTCCCACACAGACCTTCCATCTAGCTGGCGCGGGTCTGAATCACACTTAGACCACATTTCACTATTTTACATTTGTTTCAGGTTTGGATTATGTTGGTGGAGTTCCGTATGACATATTGAAACCCGTCCTTGAGAAATGTACAGCAGAACAATTGTATAGGCTCGAAGATTTTAACCCAGTATGTACATACGATTCGAATTCTGAAGATAGAGTACCCAGCATTTATTCTGCTTTTTTATGTTGCAACTTTCAAAATGAATTTCCAGTGCCTCTATACATGTAGCTCTGGGGCCGGTTGTTCAAAAGAAAATTAGCTTAAAGGCAGGTTAAATGACATGTCGTAACAAAGAAATTCCTTTGTGACGCGACTTCATCTAACCTGACATTAAGCTAACGGCGCTTTGAACAACCCACCCCAGTTGATTAAATCCATTGTCAGGGACAGCAACACAAACCTTCCAGACTTGCAGGCTTGAATCTCACTCAGCCAAAAGCCAAATTGAAACATTTTTGAGTGGGTTACATTCGATCACCCTATAGGGCATTGTCACCCACTGGATGGTTGGGTGTTTGAATTCCTTCATGCATACAGGATAGAAGGCGTCTTTTCTGCCAAGCCTGTTAAACACCAATCAATCAATCACTCTTCCAAATCTATCACTCTTCCAAATCAATCACTGTTAGTGTGATATTTAATCTGCTAATAATAAGTACATGTAGATCTTGGCCAAGGAGAGTTTGGGGGGGATGGGGGAACATTATATTTATGATCACTAAAACATACGGGCACAGGGAAAATCTTCTTGTCTAAAATAACCATGGAGAATTTTTGTTTTAAAACAATGGTTATTTTGAACCCCTTGCACAGGCATATATTTATGATCACTAAAACACACGGGTACAGGGAAAATTTTTGTTTAAAGTGGCATGAGCTGCCAAAATGTTGATATTTTGACGTTTAAACAGAACGTTGAAATTATCGACTATTTTTCTCAAGACGTATAATTCAGAAGCTTTTTAGTGCTTCTAGTCTCGAAAATGTATGATAAAGTACTGTTTTGAACTAACTTTGGTTTAGAATGAATTTTCGGTTCGTACAGACCACCTACTGTATGGATTTTCCTCATTCCAACGCCAATCATTTAGTTTTTCGATGGCCTTCAAAGCCTGTTACTGTCGTGACGATCAGAAATTATGAAAAAAGTGTGAATTTTGGCAGCTCATGTCCCTCAAAAACAATGGTTAAAAACAACATTATATGTGGGGCTATCTAAATTGAAATAATCCAGGTTGAGGAATTAAATTTGATCGCATATCTGTCTGATACATGAGTCTTTTCAGTTTTTTTTCATCGTCTGATTTCAGCAATTTGTTGGTGAGACAGAGGAGCTATGGCAGTTGTTGTGTAACCGAGATTTCCGTGGATCAAAACCCGATGAGATGGAATCATGGAGAGAACTTTATTTGGTGAGTAATGTTATATACAGTCAAACCTGGTTTAAGCGACCAACTAAGGGAATCGTGAAAAGTGGTCTCTTAATCCAGGTTTTAGGCAACGGACATCTCGATAACTTGTCATCTTTTCTCCTGAAAAATGAGGGCTTAGGCGATTGCATTTTGACTTATTTCACTGATTTTTTTTACATCTCTACGATTTGTATAGGATTAAAAAGGAACCCAACCGCGATATATTTATTGATAATTTTATTCGAAATGTTTTTTTGTCAATTCTGTATAGTAATATGCAATTCACAGGTAAAATACAAATAGCTAGTGTCCGGATTTAATTGTAGTCTTTAGTTATTACGACAATCGTGGATTGCCTGCTACAGCGGGATTAAGCATGCGCGGTTAAGTCGCTGTTTTTGCTTTTTTTAAGACCACATGGAGCGTTTTAACTATTATAGAACCAAGTTTAATACAGTGTTTGTGTATACTTTATCAGCTTCAAAGCTGGTCGCGGTCGCGTTAGACAGGTGGTCGCTCTATACAGTGTCTTAAGTACGGGATTTCGTTCGGGGGCGTCGTGGGGCGGCCGCTCAAGACAGTTGGTCGCTGTTTACAGGTGGTCGCTTGTCCAGGTTTGACTATATATTATGTCTTATTTCATTGACTGTGAAGATCAAATTCAGGGGGTGCGGCTGTGGTCCCTTTTGAAGATCAAATTCAGGGGGTGCGACTGTGGTCCCTTTTGAAGATCAAATTCAGGGTGTGCGGCTGTGGTCCCTTTTGAAGATCAAATTCAGGGTGTGCGGCTGTGGTCCCTTTTGAAGATCAAATTCAGGGGGTGCGGCTGTGGTCCCTTTTGAAGATCAAATTCAGGGGGTGCGGCTGTGGTGCCTTTTGAAGATGAAATTCAGGGTGTGCGGCTGTGGTGCCTTTTGAAGATGAAATTCAGGGGGTGCGGCTGTGGTGCCTTTTGAAGATCAAATTCAGGGGGTGCGGCTGTGGTGCCTTTTGAAGATGAAATTCAGGGGGTGCGGCTGTGGTGCCTTTTGAAGATGAAATTCAGGGTGTGCGGCTGTGGTGCCTTTTGAAGATGAAATTCAGGGGGTGCGGCTGTGGTCCCTTTTGAAGATCAAATTCAGGGTGTGCGGCTGTGGTCCCTTTTGAAGATGAAATTCAGGGGGTGCGGCTGTGGTCCCTTTTGAAGATCAAATTCAGGGTGTGCGGCTGTGGTCCCTTTTAAAGATCAAATTCAGGGGGTGCGGCTGTGGTCCCTTTTGAAGATCAAATTCAGGGTGTGCGGCTGTGGTCCCTTTTGAAGATGAAATTCAGGGGGTGCGGCTGTGGTGCCTTTTGAAGATCAAATTCAGGGGGTGCGGCTGTGGTGCGTTTTGAAGATGAAATTCAGGGGGTGTGGCTGTGGTGCCTTTTGAAGATGAAATTCAGGGTGTGCGGCTGTGGTGCCTTTTGAAGATGAAATTCAGGGGGTGCGGCTGTGGTGGGGTCCCTATTGAAGATCAAATTCAGTGGGTGCGACTGGGGTCCCTTTTGAAGATCAAATTCAAGGGGTGTGGGCGGGGTGGGGTCCCTTTTGAAGATCAAATTCAGATGGTGTGGGTGGGGTCCCTTTTGAAGATGAAATTCAGGGGGTGTGGCTGTGGTGCCTTTTGAAGATCAAATTCAGGGTGTGCGGCTGAGGTGCCTTTTGAAGATGAAATTCAGGGGGTGCGGCTGTGGTGCCTTTTGAAGATCAAATTCAGGGTGTGCGGCTGTGGTGCCTTTTGAAGATCAAATTCAAGGGGTGTGGGTGGGGTGGGGTCCCTTTTGAAGATCAAATTCAGATGGTGTGGGTGGGGTCCCTTTTGAAGATCAAATTCAGGGGGTGCGGCTGTGGTCTCTTTTGAAGATCAAATTCAGGGTGTGCGGCTGTGGTCCCTTTTGTAGATCAAATTCAGGGGGTGCGGCTGGGGTCCCTTTTGAAGATCAAATTCAGTGGGGTGTGGGTGCGACTGGGGTCCCTTTTGAAGGTCTAATTCAGGGGTTGCAGCTGGGGTCCCTTTTGAAGATCAAATTCAGGAGGTGTGGGTGGGATCTCTTTTGAAGATCAAATTCAGTGGGTGCGGCTGGGGTCTCTTTTGAAGATCAAATTCAGTGGGGTGTGGGTGCGACTGGGGTCCCTTTTGAAGATCTAATTCAGGGGTTGCAGCTGGGGTCCCTTTTGAAGATCAAATTCAGGAGGTGTGGGTGGGATCTCTATTGAAGATCAAATTCAGTGGGTGCGGCTGGGGTCTCTTTTGAAGATCAAATTCAGTGGGGTGTGGCTGGGGTCTCTATTGGAGACCAAATTCAGGAGGTGTGGGTGGGATCTCTATTGGAGACCAAATTCAGGGGGTGAAGGTGGGAGAATACTTACAAGATGGCGGATAGTATTTTGTTCACACAGCAAAGGACAGGAGAGGTGCTACATTGTGTGGGAAGTGCGTTGAAAAAACTGCAGGGTATCTGTGAACTGAGAAGCATGTTTGTTTACACCACTGAGAAAATGGCCCCTCTAAATTCCCCACAATGCTTTAGGATTATATTCAGTCAATCAGATTTGTCTTTAGGAGGTAACTAGGCATCTCCGACAAATTGATGACAACCTACACTGTTGCACAGACTCATCATAAAAACTTCCACTTTGGTCCTGTTAAGTATTTTTTTTTTCCAGAAAGGATGATCATGTTATTGAATATTATCCACAGGATTTTCAATTACCAAAACAATGCTAACAAATTATTGTTTATTTTTTTCAGCGCCGTTTTGACGAGAGAGAAGCTAAACTACAAAAACTGAAGGCTAACATAGCAGCTTCGGAGGAAGCCCGCAAAGCGCCAGGTAATTATGTACCTCAATCTGACCAACGTGTCGAATATTGTCATTGAGAGGATTCCAAGGTTTTTTTTTCTTGAACTGTGTATCTCTGATAAAAAGTTTCTATGATGCGACGCAGGTTAAAATCATACTCTGACCAAATCAAAATTAATTTTCAATCGGTTGCCATATGTGGAAGAGTTGCAAGCTACTCGCCGAAGGTCTGGGGGTTTTCTCCGGGCAATAAGCACAGTTACCTCCCCCACTAAACCTGGCAACGTTGCGATATAAGTGAAATAATCTTCAGTGCAGACTAAAACATCAATCAATCAACTGTGAACCCTTTATTGATAATAAATGAACTATACAAATTAGAATTTGTGTTTTTTCTCTTGGCATATATCTTTTTTGATTCACTAATTTTTGTATTTGCAGTACGTCACACTAAGTTGGCATATGTAGATACTGTAGCTAAACCCCCCAGGGATGTCCGACGCAGACAGATGAAATATGGGACGGCCAGCGTTGAAACCTCTGGATCGAGCAGCAAGCCTAACCCGGCGGGTTATCAGAGGTCTAGTTTGAAGAGTCGCTTAGCGATGGATACAGCCCCAACACCTCAAAAAAAAGGTACAGACAATTTCATTTCTGTTAAAACAAATTATCTAGCACATTATCTTCTCGTCTGAAATGAGCCAAGTTTCCTGCCCCACTAAACCTGGCAACTCCGACATATGAAATAATCTTGAGTGCGGCGTAAAACATAAATCAATCAATCTCTCGTCTGAGTGGCTAAGTGAATGGAACACTAGTCTCTCACGACAAATCTTCCATCGATGGGTGGTGGGTTTGAATCCCACTCAGTCCAAGGAATAAATGTAGGTTTTCACTCTATCCCCTTAAATAATATGTGGAATGGTGCTAGATACCTGACGATGGTTTGGACCAAAAAGTCTGATTTCCTCCACCACTAAGCCTGGCAATGGCTCTGATGAGTGACATCATCAATATATTATTCCCCCATTGGTTCAACAGAGTGTAGTGGGCCTCCTAGACTCAGTCAGGTAGAGTGATAGTCCCTCAGTTTGACAGGCCCTCCATCGATATGCTACCAGCCCCGATAGCTCAGTCGGTAGAGCGTCCGCTTCAGGCCTGGGAGATCCGGGTTCAAGCTCGGGTCGAGTCAGACCAAAGACTTTAACAGTGGTAGCTGTTACTGCTTCGCTTGGCGCTCAGCAATAGGAGTTAGAGCAGCGACTGGTTGGCCCGGTGTCAGTATACTGTGACTGGGTGAGGGGGCTTGCTGGTTGTCTTCGGCAAGTCGTCTCGATGAGACAGCACCTAAAAGAGCGGTGGAAATCCGCCCTGTCACAAGGAGACAACGTCTTCATATAACCGAAATACTGTTGAGCAGGACGTAAAACCCCAATCACTCACTCACTCCATCAATATGAGGGGAGGGTTTGAATCCCACTCGGACTAAATACAAAAAATTCTGAGTGGATTTTTCACTCGATCGCAGTATGTGGAAGAGTTGCCAGGTACTTGTACTTGACGAAATGTTGGGGGTTTCCTCTGGTCAAACAGCCTCTCCCACTAAACCTGTCAACGCCACCATATACAGGAAAAACTTTTGAGTGCACCGTAAAACATCAATCAATCAATCAACAGATTTTAAGCAGTTGGCAACTCAATCTGAACAGTCTACGACCTTTGGGTTGTGATTAATCACACTAGCTACCAAACAAATGTGAACATTATCTGATTTTCATGCAATCGATATAGTGGGATGGTTGCCAGGTCCCAACACAAGGTGAGACTCAAAGAGCCCAGTTTCATCACCCGAGAAACCCTGCAGCGTAACCATGACATGATTTTGATAACTTAAAATTTTGTTCACTTTATTCTGCTGGTGGCTCTCTCAAAAGATTTACTCCTGGGTAATGGCTTAATTTTCGATGGACCGTGGGTTCGATTCCGATTCAGTCCAAGAAACATTGACAAATTTCTTAGTGGGTTTTTACTTGGTCTTGCTACATGTATGTGGTAGAGTTGCCAGGTACTTGCCTGAAAGTCGGGGGTTTTACTGTGGGCAAAGAAACTAGTTTCTTGCTCTACTAAACCTGAAAATGCCGGCGTGTAAGTGAAATATAATAATAAATAAATGAGTGCGACAACAAACATCAATCAAGATTACCAGTCTTAAAGTTACGTCGGGCGTAAATGTATTGAAAAACAGCCCTGTGTTTGTATTTTTCTTATATCATTTTGTCAAACTTGATTTGCTTTGTTACTTTACCTTTCCTATCCCATTTGTTCTTTCAGCTGTAAAAATGGTGGCCCCTATGATGCAGAAAACAATGAAAATGATCAAGAAGTTACAAAGAAGATGAGGGAAAGTTTAGAGATTATTCAAAATTTAACGAGTTTTTCTTATCCTAGAAGAGGAATAATCATGAATGTTAAATATGAAACAATCGTTTTACGATCTGGTGTGATATTTTATTCTGAAACACAATTCCATTTGCCAGGCACTTGCAAAAGATCGTGTTCTTTTCGAGAAGAAGGATGATTCCCCCCCCCCCCCCCCCCCCCTCCCCCAATAAACCAGGCAACGGCCCAATTTTTGTGAAATAAGAATCGAGTATGTTGTAAAATATTCATCAATCAATAAAACACAATTCCATGCCTCCTTCAATCAGACAATACCCACTGTAATCAGTAGATCAATGATATTTTAGACATAAAAATCAGGGATTATAGAACTAGTCGAATAACACCTTCAAGTAGCCATTTCAAATAGTATTAGACTTTCTTGGACTGTATGTTATGTTGTTTTGTTTTCATTTAGATTACCTTCTTTAAAAATGCTGACAAATCGCAAATATGTCGCACATGATGCAACTAAAACGTTAATTTCTGGGGGGGGGGGGGGGGGGGGGGGGGGGGGGGGGGAATCCCAGATTCATCAAGAAATCACCAATTGTGTCCAGGCCCGCATCAGTAAACCTGGTAAAACCAGCATATTGGCCTAACATTTTTTAATCTAGCACCTTTTCTATTGAATTCGCTATAGTGAGTGGAATTTTATAAGCTTAAACTCTGGTTACAAACATCTGAAATCATTTTGTCTTTCTGTTTTTTTTCAAACACCAGTTAAGTATCTCAGTTGGGCACAGGCCTCGATGGGTCATGGGTTCAAATCCCACTTGCCCCCTCCCCCCCAAAAAATGTCGGAAATTTCGAGTTTTTTTTTCACTTTATCCCCTGTTGTGAAAGAGTTGCCAGGTAGGACAAGTTTCCTTCCAGCAAACAGGCCCACCCCATCCTGCCATATCAAAACCTGACATAAGTGAAATAATCGCGATGTAAAACATCAATCATTAGGAAATACATGTACAAGGTTTAACACACAGAGCTCCTCTTCAGAAAGGCCCAGTTTCACAAAACGATTTTAGCTTAAGGTGATCTAAATTACCAATGGCAACGTATACCTTAGCATTGGTTGCCATGGTAGTTAAGATCACACTTAGCTAAGATTGCTTTGTGAAACTAGGCCCTGGGAACCAAAAAGAAACAATGCTAAAAATCTTCAATTTACTGAGTATTATTTCTTGAAGTTTATTCGCAAAAACAATGAAATGCAATTAAAATTTAAGAAAATGTGTTGATTTTAACTTGAGTGTAATTTTGTCAATAGTCAAGGAATGCTGTGTTAATTTTTTTCAGATTTATTTATTTTATACTTGTGATCTTTAAATTTGTATATTTAACAATTGATAATTTTATATATAAGTTCTCTGATTTTTGCTATTTGCATGTTATTTATTGCATTTTCTGTGCTAATTAATTGTGCTAATAAGAACTAATTAGCATATCTTGAATTTGATAATTTTGTTTACAGAACTTTCTCAGTCACTTGTATAAATCAGAAAACTGTTTCTAGGCTTCTGATTCAAATGTTAGAAAGTTTTTTTTTAATGTTGTCTAAATTGTAAAAATCTCCCAGTCGCTTGTTCGAATCCCACTCAATCCACCAACATCGTGATTTTGTTTTGTTTTGTTTTGAAAGACCTTTTTTTTTTCTTGTGCACCTGAATAACCTGGTTATTTTTTTGTAAAAGTGAGGTAATATTGAATATGGCGGCAAACAAAAATGGTTGGTTTTTCTCTGATCTCTGAAACGTTTGTTTAGAAATGGTATATGTAATTATGAAATATAAAATTGCTTTCTGTAAATCAACAATACTTTATACTTTGTGATTTTTCTTTATTTATAAATTAACGGTTTTTATTCTGCATGAGAATTTGTATATGTGTGTTATTTTATTGATTGATTTGAAAGTATGGTTTTCTTTTAATTTACTTTATAAAAGCTTGTTTTAAATATTTATATATGTGCTTGTTTTGTCTTAAAAACTTTATTTATTTTATCGATATTTTCTTTTTTGTGAACAATGAATTTTGGAAACTTGTACCTCTGATTTTTGTGAAAATATATATAAATAAATACTGTTTTTTTCCGAAGAACAACTAAAGAAGCTGAGGTTGAAAAGTATACAAAAGCCTCGATTGTTATTCGATTAAAGCAAAATTATTTGGAGAAATTTGACGTACAGGTAACATGAATGAAATCTTTTAAATTTGAAAAAATCGGATATAAATTTTTTGTTTAAAACCTGGAATGGAATATTGAATGCACACTACAGAGAATCTTCTTTTTTGCTTATCTGTAAAATCTCTATTTATTGTTCTACAAGTGTATTTTTTTTACTGGGATTTAAGGTCATCAAAAGAATTATTGGATTAGTCAATTAAATGTCAACTTGTAAAATAAACCTTTGGCTGTTTTTTTTTCTCATTGCAATTAAATACTTTGTCAGTCCAATAGGGAGCAGGAGTAATGTGAGAATAACACAAATTTCTGTCACCGGAGCTCTCGTGGGGAGCATTTATCGTTAGAATTTGACGCCATGTTCTGATGTTGTAGAAAAAAACATCATCTGTCACCGGATATCGTCCCAGGCCCTTTTGCCATGCCGATATAAACCTTTCATTTATGAGCACTAAAACACACAGGCACCTATTACCATATATATAAGCGAAATAATCTAGGTTAAAAAGTCATTCAATCACTTTATGCTTAATTGATGTTTTACGCCGCACTCAAGATTATTTCACTTTTATGGTGGTGTTGCCAGGTTTAATGGGGGAGGGAAGCGGGCTCATTGCCCGGAGGAAATGCCAGACCAGAAATTTTTTTAACAATTTCCGAGTGGATTTTTTACGTGATCGCCATATGTGAAAACAGTTACCGAAGGTCGAAGGTTTTCTCCTGGCATATTCTTATAAGAGGACAAGGGGTTCTTTAAACAAAATTTAAATTTTATTAATTTCATTCAGCAAAAGTATGAGGTACGCATTAGAATGAGTGAGTGTCAGACCAAAGACTTTAAGAGTCGGAGCTGTTGCTGCTTCGCTTGGCGCTCAGCAATAGGTGTTAGAGCAGCGACTGGTTGGCTCGGTGTCAGTATATTGTGACTGGGTGAGGGGACTTGCTGGTTGTCTTCGGCAAGTCGTCTCGGTGAGGCAGCACCAAATAAAAGAGCAGTGGCAATCTGCCCTGCCCCAAGGAGACAGAGGTCATATGACTGTTGAGCAGGGTGTAAAACCCAAATCACTCACTCAATCACTCCTTTGTCCTAAGCCAGATTCAAACAAGCCACCATTACAGGGGGAGCCTGTGTCAGACTTTCTCTCTCTCTCGCATGAAGCCTCCATAAACATGAGATGTGTGTGGCAGGTAGCTGCCCGAATAACGCATGGTAGATCTGACGGTTGACTCCCTAAAATTGCCAGTTTCGTTCCCAGAACAGTTTCCAATGATGTACCAATAGAAAGTTTCCTTACTACTGTATTTCATGATGGAAATCTTGACTGTTTGGATTTTCTTTTCAAACGTCAGGTAGTGTATCTTAGATTCTCAGTATCATAGATTGTTCGAGCTAGGAATACATCATCATGTACCATTCAACTGATCTACAGGTACATGCTAACCTGGAGGCAGAGTCTTGAACTTTCTCATTTCTGCTTCCAAAACGAACAACGGACCATCACTAGCTAGCACTATCTCATCTGTATAACTTAAAGCCTTTAAAATATTCCTGAACATCTTCCTTTAAATATGGCATCATGGCTAAACAAGTGGGCGTATTTTCGGGCTGTTCCATCCAAAGTTTATGAGTTATTTTCGCCTCAGTTAATTTTTCCGATAGAGCTCTAAGGGTAGCTTCATCATTCGCCTGAAAAGAAATAAATATTTGAATTTTTAAAAAAATTTGTGACTTTCTTTATTTATACTATTCAGATTGGTTGAACCATTTTGTCCCTAATATAGGTCATACATATTCAAGACTTCTTCATCCATGAATTTCTGACACTTCAATATCAATCTATATTGGATTTAACATTGATATTGGACAGCAATATTGGAAAACACTGGTAGAGTGATACAAAAACCTTTATAAGAAAACGATATTGAACAAAAAGTCCCAATTTTGGCAGCTCATGTTAATACTTTCAATGGAATTACAACAGAACTACGGTAAAAACTCACCTCCAACACAACTTTATGCATTTCATTGACCTTGCTGAGATATTCTTGTGTGTTCTGATTGGAATAAGTTTCATGGATGACTGCAGTACTAGCATGACACGCTTGAGTGATTACGGCCCCAATAGACCATTTCATTGCCTTTATCAGGTCTTTTCTAACAACAATATACTGGACAAAATAAGACATTTTTCTTATTTCTTGTGTTAGGATTTAAACGGGTACTAGTCAAAATCTGAATCTAAGTTCCAAGTCACTGTCAGTCAACTGTGACCCCTTAAACGAAATTACTAAATGCTGGCTCAAATAAAAGAAACCAAACTTTGGCAAGTTCAGACAAACTTGGGACATCAATAAAGTTAACTGTTAATGACAAGATCTGACCAAAAGATCCTCTTCAAACCTACAACAAGAAAGAAACATCTGTTTAATTAAAGACTTTCTTGCAGTCTAGACAACACAGGTCAGTGTTTGGTTTTTAAAAACAAATGAGTTGATATTTGATATCTTTTGACTTATATATGTATTTATATTTATGAACACTAAAACACACGGGCACAGGGGGCACTTCCTGTTACTTACAATGTATAGTTGTAGGAATGTTGTTTCGATTACAATAACGTGCTTTAGAAAATCAGCTGCTTCAAACAATAAATTTCTCAGATGTCTGGAAAATAATAATAATGATATTTCAAAGTAACCTGGCCGGTTAGTAAGTAAAAGTAAAACACACAGTCACACTCATGTATGATGTAGGCCTATACATAGTATTATGTTTTAAAGTTAGGCTATTTGCCGGTCAGAAACTTGATTCGAACAAGTTGAAGTTGACAACTTACGGTTTAGAATAACAGTAACCTGATTAACCAAACCAGAGAAACAATTTCGTTAACAGTGACCAATCTAGACAATTGAGTGATGCAGACAAATTTAAACATTTACCCTAGTCTAGAGTCCTAGACGAACTGACAATGTTTTGACATCGCAAACTTCGGTTTTTCACTTAAAACGTAAACATCAAACCGACACGTGTTGTATGACATTTCAATGGATGGCTTGAAAAAAGAGTTTTCATTGGTAGATAGAATTTTCAACATCCAATCACAATGAGCGTCGCTTAACGGATGACGTATTTGACATCATGGCGACTGAGTGGTAAGTTGTGTGTGTTTAGTCGCAGATGGTCGAGTATGTTTTCTTTTTAAAATTGATTACTGAGCCTGTTAAGGAATCTTGCATTGCTGCTTGATAACAGCCGCCCGATGCCTTATTTTGCGGTTCAACACAAGGACTGCCAGTGCATCCACAGTCAAAAAACATTTTATTTATTGTGACTCGCTTTGCCCGACTCGAGTCAGTTACTCACTCAGTCATTCTCACCCGAGTCAGTCCCCTTCACTGAGTGACTGTTATTTTCATCGTGAGTTATAAAGATATTTGATTTTTTCAAGTCATAGCTATTTAATGAGGGAAACAATTGTGGGAAATGGATTTGATGTCGAACTATGGGTGTTGTGTTAATGGGACTCATCAAAACAACATCCATAACCGGCATAAGTTACAGTTAGAATTAATTCACCAAAGTGAATTCCTTACCCGCCTCCTTGTTCAATAATCGGATTTTCATTATGTCGTCAGGACGGAATTCACTATCTGCCATTGTTTAACTAGTAATGCACTGAACCGACGAAAGTCCAATGGGATGAAAATATCTTTGTGCATGATCGAGATCGGTTGCCATGGTTGACTTCGGCGACCCCAATATTCGTAGGAGGTTGAGGTTGTGTTGAAAGAATGTAAAAGTAAAATTATCTGCTTATTTGATGAAATAAAAACTAAAAAAATCTGTTATTTTGCATTTTTGTCAGCCACGTGCTATCGCCAGCTTCAGGGATTTATCGGATAGCTTGAAAGTGTGCAGCCATCGCGAGACTGAACAAAACAATTACCCCCCTTTTGGTTAAACGGTTCGTTGTGTTTGTGGCCGTTGTTTTTTTTGAAAGACACGATTTGAAATTGTCTGTAACAAAACAACAAATATTTCGGAATTTTACCGATAAAAACCACTAGAAAACTATGAAACATGTTGTCATCAACACAGGAATCTTAAGAAATGAAAATTCTGACGTAAGGTAAAGTTTCATATTTGTCCAAAACAGCATTACACTTACAGAAAAGGTGTCGGAGATGTTAAATTCCGACGACCAGCAAATGTCAGAATATAGATAACGAGTCGGATTTAACTTGTTGAATTAAGTTAGAATGCAGTCCGCAGTATGTTGAGTTGATTGAAGTGGTGAATGCCTTACAAAGTTACGGGTGTTATTGACCAGTTATTGCTCAGATCCCATTACCATACACCCAAGTTACTCTTATGCGACTTTCAGTCAAGCGATTACGCTTTCTCGGCGATAATAGCCGGCGTACTTATCAAAATATCGTCTTGCAAATCTCAACCTCCAAATAAAAATAGAACTTATATTGTGTAGTTACATTTGCCAGGTGACCCAAGAATAGCAGACTTCGGCCATGTCGGCAAATTTTCTAAGACTTGAAATGACGTCAGAGTAGTTTTAACTTTGAAGTTTGGTTGTACGATAACTGATTCCTATCATTCTACATGTACAAAAACAGGCAGACAGGCATGTTAATGTCCGGTCCCTAAAATTTCATTCAAGAGTCGTGGGAGAAATTAAACTATTTTAACAAAAATCGGCTGAGCCCAGTTTTATATCTGGGAAATTTCTTGTCAATGAAATCACTGATGTAAATTCTAACATTGAAAAACCAACAAGAGTTTACTATAACTGATCAGATACCCATAATTATTTCTCATGATTTGAATTGAAGTTTTTCCTACAGTATGTGGCTAAACGTGGAAAAATCTAAGTTGCCCGCTGTATTAACAAAAATAAAGCTAAAAATTTAATATCACTACCAACCTAAAACTAAGCTAGGTAGATTCTTTGACTATCCCTTTAGGTTTTACCATCAACGAACAGTCATGGCACACACAAAACATATTATTACATGTTACTGTCTATTGTTTTATTTATTAAGTGTTAAACATTTTTATTTTGTTTATTTAAAAGCTTAAGGCTGAGTCATAATGTTGTTTAACAACATAATTTCATTTCTGGACCGAGTGACAGTATTTTCGTCTAAAAATGTCCTGTGATGATATGGAACTGCATGTACATCTTCATCTAATGTTGTTAAGTCCGTTAGTAACAAATTTCTATCCACGCTAAAATTTATTTTCTCATAGGGTGAAACCACCATCTACCGAATGCTTTCAAGTACTGCTTTCACCGGTAGATTTTGGCCTGGGAAAATTCATTTCTGACACATAGGAAATTTAAACTTAGCTAAATTAGATGCTCTGTAATGGGATTGTCACAATTTTCCTGACATGATTTAAGTAAAGTAGTGCTAATCAATTTCTAACTTTAATTTGTTTTAATTTCTGTGGACAACTTTTGAACTTTTCAAATGCACAGTACCCCATGTTGACATGGTGTAGAAGAAGCTCATGTTCTAATTGTTGGCGCATCAGATTAACTTTATTCCATTCACCATATTGCAGACTTGCTGTTAGTTGTAGGAATGTTGTTTCTCCATAATTAACGGTTTAACAACAAGCCCGAGGAAAAACAGGACTGATTTACCCTTGAATGAACGTAAATTTATTTAAAGGATTTATGAACAGGATTTAAAGCTGGTTTGTGTTTGTTTATGGACTAAATTAGTATTTGAAAAACATCAGTTGAAACGAAACAACCTTCGCGTTAGTTCCCTGGTAGTCAAAAAAAGAACGGGTAGGAAATATGCGTATTTTTCGTAACTACAATGTACTCGGAAAAATTATGTCATACACGACCTTTGATGTGTACAAACTGCCACGAAGACGTACTGAGACAGCAGAAATCGTTTATTACGTCATCGCTGTGAGGGTACGTACTCAACGCAGGTCGTGTTTGACGTCATAAATATCTGAGATAATTAACTTTCGTAAGCATTGTAGATCGACAAACCTAGCTTGAATTTTGTATGTGCTGCGACCGAAATTTAATTTTCTTTTTGGTCAGACTTTTTAAGTACATGTTCTATAAGACACTTAACGCAAATTAGAAAATATTTCCAAAGGTTGTTTATAAATCCTTTAATGTTGAAAGTATCCTCTGTTGCCATTGCAGCAGACTTATCTATCTTGTGGGAATACATGGACAACGCTCACAACTCAGTCAAGCATACATGTAACTTTTATTGATCAGGGCCTAATCTAGGGTGATTTTGAACCCCTTATATGGGGTTTGGGGGTCTGCAGTTTGGGCACCCAGACCAGGGTATGAGAAAAAAATTGTTCTTATTGTGGCTTTAAATATGATACTGCACATGTACATGTAAACATTTGTTTTAAGCATAACAGCATATACAATGTAAAGTTAAGCATGCTTTTTAAAGACTGAATAAATTAGCTTTTCATTTTTTTCATAAATATATTAAAATGTTAGCTGTTGGTTTTATATTAATACCACTACGTAATAAAATAATGTCATAAAAAATATATTAATTTCAAATAGGGCCTAAAGATATTTAATAAGTCTACCTCAAACATTAGACTGTCAGTTGAATATAGCATATATTCAAAGTTAACTTTATCAAACCTTAATAAACTTAATTTTATTTATATATATATATATACACACTAAAACACGCAGACACAGGGAAAATCTTCTTGACTAAAATAACCATGAAGACAAGTTGATAATTGATAAAAAGGGGGTACCTTTTCACCAGATCATAAGTTCTGTTTTTATTAGATATCAAGGAATTAATAAGGAATTTAATAATTCTAGTCTTCCCAACTGTTTATTCCACCATAACTCTGTCGAGATATTTGAGGACTTTTTCTCAATCTGATGGTTTTAATTATGCAAAATAATATGTATCGTGCTGAACTAAAAAAAAAAACACATTTATTTACTTTTACATGTATTCTTTACTTAAAAGTTAGATCAGGGATTAAGATTTTAAACCCAGATTAATTTCATACCAGGTGTATACCGCTACTGCCTTAAATATTTCAATACACATGTATGATGTACATGTACATGTATGGGTTCATATGAATGTTTAATATTTGGCATTTAAATCTGTCAACATTTTATAAGCTTTCTAAAGCTGACCTACATGTCTACTGATCTCAATGAATGTCATATTTAATAAACTGTAAGCCTATTGAAGAAGGACATTACATTTCTCCAGACTTCAGTCTCTAGGCTTGTAAATACATTGTACATTTCTCCAGACCTCAGTCTCTAGGCTTGTAAATACATTGTACATTTCTCCAGACTCCAGTCTCTAGGCTTGTAAATACATTGTACATTTCTCCAGACTCCAGTCTCTAGGCTTGTAAATACATTGTACATTTCTCCAGACTCCAGTCTCTAGGCTTGTAAATACATTGTACATTTCTCCAGACCTCAGTCTCTAGGCTTGTAAATACATTGTACATTTCTCCAGACTCCAGTCTCTAGGCTTGTAAATACATTGTACATTTCTCCAGACTCCAGTCTCTAGGCTTGTAAATACATTGTACATTTCTCCAGACTCCAGTCTCTAGGCTTGTAAATACATTGTACATTTCTCCAGACTCTAGGCTTGTAAATACATTGCACATTTCTCCAGACTCCAGTCTCTAGGCTTGTAAATACATTGTACATTTCTCCAGACTCCAGTCTCTAGGCTTGTAAATTTACACATAAATTAATTTGAATTTTTTTTTAAGAATTCCTCTAATCTAATTTATACTAGAAGACGATTTGAGTTCCTGGTTTCATATTCTGCTAATTGAAGTAATATATTTTTAAATGGAATTAGATTTATAAACACAAAGGCACAGGGAAAATCTTCTTGACTAAATTAACTATGGAGACCAGTTTCTAATTGGGTTAAAAAGGGGATATGTCATTTAGACCTTTATACCAAATGATATCATAGATTGTTGTAATTCATTAAGTTGATTCTGAAGATAGTGCCAGGAGACACTCAGAATTTTCTGAAACATTCTGTAATATATTGAATTTGATATAATAATTGAAATTGTGTATTTTCCTAAAGTTAGAGTAGTGTTTTAGAGTTAGCTTTGGCCTAAAAATGAATGATTGATTAATGCTTTATGCCACACTCAAGATTATTTTACTTATATGGCGGTTTTGCCAGGTTTATTGGGGAAGGAAACCGGGCTCATTGCGCGGAGGAAACTCTCGACCTTTGGCGAGTACCTGGCAACTCTTCCACATATGGCGCCTGAGTCAAAAATCCACTCACAGGAAATAACATTTCAGAACTACCAAAATGTGGATCTGTTTCAGTTAAAAAATGTGTAGAAATTCTCTAATTTTGTAAAGTATGTCGATTTGGCCTAAAATAAATGAACCTTCGTTTATGTTATTTAAACTATCTACTTTTCATACACCATTTCGTTTTATACAGGTAGAATATTGCTTACAATTTCAACATCTATCATTTAATAGATTTTTATTTATACACACTACAGCACACAATTACAAGGAAAATCTTAATGATAAAAATAAGACATCACCACGTAGTAAGTTGTTTCGAACAACACAAGCTTTCGACACCTGTACCGATGTCTTCGTCAAGTGTAACTTAAAGAGAGTTTCAAACATTTCTTACAAGGAAATTCTACTTGACTAAAATAACCAAGTTTTTATTGATACATGTATACTTAATAAAAAACACTGTTTAACTCAGAACTGGTGTCTGTTTATCAATGTTAACACATATTTTGGTACAGAAGGAAATTGGTTATACTGTCGTTTTGGACAGGTTCAGGTTTATTTAGGTGTCGGTTTGTAAACACAGTATTCTGTGACACTTAAAATTAAAAAACAAATTTTGGGGCTGTATACATATCAACATGCTTAATGTCAACTTATTGTGGAATTTCGACAGCTGTTTTAATGTACATGTAGCTTATTGATCAGATACACACTTATCTGTCTTTACTTACGACAGGTGGGAATTGATTGACACATACACCACATACACCCCTATTAAAGAAATAGAATCACCCAAATTTTGTCTAGAACATGTAGGTTATTGCATTTTTGGGGGGTTGCCTATTTTTTTTGAAAGGGGAGGCAGGTAGTTTTGAAATTGGACACAATTGATCCTTTGAATGAAATCATTTATAATTAAAAAAAAAAAAAAATCTTAAGTCCACTGCAAAGAAAAATATTCGTCAATAAATCAAGAAATGTTTTCTTGGGGCTCAGATTTATATAAACCTCTATTGAATATATTTCATAGTTGACTAAAATACTCAGACTTGTGGGTTATCTTTTTCTCTTAATATTGTGGACGGTGTTGCTGAGAAATCTTATGTTATCTGTAAGAATTTTGTTACTTTTTCTCCCCCTGGGAATCAATTTGGTGGATACAGCGATAGCCTCTGTCCGTTGTTAGCTCAATAACTTTAGAACGCTTTGTCGTATCACTTTGAAACTTGAATAGTGTGTTGATTTCATTGAAAACACAAATGGGAAAGCTTTCCATCATTCTGTGAATTTTACTAGGTGCGACACTGCGAATTAACCTTATTCTCAATGTACGAATAGGTGTCCGCTCCATAACTTAAGAACAATTTGCCGTATCATTTTGAAACTTGAATAATGTGCTGATCTCATAGAAAGAACGACTGGGATTGCTTTTTTTAGGATTCTGTGAATTTTATGCCAGGTGCCACAGCCAATTTACCTTCCTCACATTCTGAGAATTTGGTGTCCACTACATTAACTTAAATGCTTTGTCGTATCACTTTGAATCTTGAAAAGTTTGTTGTTCTTATGGCAAGATTGCTTTCTTTACATGTATATAAGCCACCATTCCAGAACTGAGGGGAGCTGGGGGGGGGGGGGGGGATATTCTAATCTTCTGATGGCTCCTGAAGTCAATATCACTTTCAATCTAAAAGTGTGTGTAAGATTAAGCCGGTCTCGAAAACAAAAGGTACATGTAGAGCAAATTTCTGCTCAAATGATCAAAGAATATATTATTAAACCCACCAGAGAGAGGATGTAGGGTTTTTTGATCAGAAAGCCAAATCTTTTCCACTTCAATAAATTCTATGTAATTTTGACATCAAAAAACAGATTTGTGGATTAATTTTTACTCAAGATTATTCCGCTTTATTCACTGAGCTACGTTAGCCCTTCTTTAAAAAAATCTATTTTCTAAAATTTATTAAAATTCCAATAAACATACAAATGCTATTTCCTTGTTACAATTTAAATATTTTTTAAATTTTTTTTTCAGATTTCGTACAACATGTACAGTACATAATCATATTGAGGACTGAAGACCCCAAAATGCAGAGGAATTGCTTAATTTGTACTTAATATTGTTACAATATTATGGTTACCATGGAAACCTCAACGTGTAAAAAAGTTACGTGTTTTTCAACTACCTTGTTGGAGAAAGAAAGGAATGGAAGTTTAACTTCATTGGACCCAAAGAAACACACATTTTCAGAAAAGCCAAAATGTTGCCGATTGAGAAATGGTTGTGTTCTTGTTTCAAAATCGCAATTTGGAAAAGGAGCATCTCTTTGTTTGGAGAATAATGCAAGACACAATTTCTGCAATAGAGTTAACTGTGAAAAGTGTCACACAAACAGTTTAAGACATTGTCCCACAAAGTCCCTTGTTGGTAGCAAACTGTCACTTAGATTACCCCATTTCTGGGACTATTCATTATGGCGGATTATCCTCTTAATGCTTCTTCTCAACATCACTATCAGCATATCAGGTAAGTTTATAGTTTAATTTATTTTCAAAAGGTTGTGAACTGTGTACTGGTACTAACTTCAGGAACTAAATGTTGGACAGATGGCGGAGGTTGGGGGGGGGGGGGGGTTTAAGGGTTTAATACCGCCGTAGCGGTGTTTCTTGGGTAACCCGATACCGCTGAACGTTGGTTCGTACCGAGTCAAACCACGAGAATGCGCAGCATTCGAGGGGTTTGACGAGGTGCGAACCAACGTTCAGCGGTATCGGGTTACGCAATAAACACCAAGACGAAGGTATTAAAGTCGATTCTACCCCGATAATTGAGAAAAATGAGGAAAAAGTGACCTGTTGTTGATTGCCGTACCTTTTCCCTCCCTCGGTACAGAGTGAGAACTTTTAACCAATCAACGATAAGCTTTGGTCACGTGCAACGGTTGACCCAGATATTTTGAAGCAGAATGACATAATGTCACCATGGCTACCGCTTTGACAGGCTGGGTTGCTGACGACGCTATTGGGGGAAATGTTGTGAAATCAACCCTTTGATGACTGTATACGTTCATGACAGCCCAGTTTTCAATATAAAAGGACAGAATATAACCACACTCACAACATTATCAGGTTAAATCCCTCATTTTGTATGATAACAAGCAAAATATCACTTCTTCCGGGGGAGGTAAACCTACCAGCCGATATTGCACTACAGACTCGATGTTGTTTGAAAAGTCATCTTTACTTAACATGTATATTTGCACACGACACGCACATGCAGGAGGGGTAGAATTCTAGTTATATTTTGTTATTTATTTGTATCCCATGGCATGATAGGGACCTTCTCACTGCATTCTTTTGGTGCAAAAAATGAGAGTACGATAAATCCATGTTACAGTAAGCTTGACAGCTGTGTCGTGTCATTTTTCTCTTTGATGCTGATCTATTTTTTTTTAGAGTTATTGCCCTTTGTTCACCTTTCTTCAAATTTGTTTTATCATCTCTTGCTGAGGAAACTGGGAGCATCCATCAGTTGTACTTTTATAATTTTGAAAAGATTGAGTGATTCTATTTCCTTCTTCTAAACAAACAAGGATCTGTGCTTTTAATATCGGCAAAGTCACAGCAAAAATTACTATACCAGAGTACGAGATTGAAAAATCAAATGCCTTGAGATGGAGCGCGAACCTGATCGAAATCCTCTGTCACTCCCCCTAAATGTGAACACAATGTAAATCGGGACTGTTTAGATTAAGTTAAAATTATCTCACATTTTGCTTGAAGTTTTTCTTTTAAAATGTTTACATCGCTGTGAATACTATGAGCGATTAAAATGTGAAGCTATTGAAATAATTGTTGGTGATCCATGACCAAAGTAAATTCTTGTCATTCCAACAAAGGGCAAATCAAATAGTTTATGACTGGCAGTTATAACTGAACCTCAGTGGTGTTCGTCAATACGCTACCAACCACAAGTGTACGCCTCCAGTAACAGAATAAGGATTAATGTACGCCTTACAAAAAAAATCCTCGGTCTGGGGGCGGTGTGGTTTTTGCAATAGCCATTTTCGCCTACCAACCATGGAGGAAAATTAAGTGTGCCAAATACATTGATTAACCTTCGTGACGTTCATATGGTCTGTGGAGGTTTCAATGGTAAAATTTAGTTGGGATGGGGGTGGGTACCGTGGGTAAGATCTTTTGATCCGTTGGTACTTTTGTCGCCATATAACCTTAGCTGTTGAGCGCGACGTTATGTCCCAATCGATCAACCAATCCAAAAAAAGTCATCTAGAGCACTGATATACCCCCTTTGAACACAATAAGAAACTTGTCTCCATGGCTATTTTAGACAAGAAGATTTTCCCTGTGCTCATAGTTTCAGGGACTCATAGAAGTCCAAAATTTACGAACCGAAATAGAAAAATTCAGTTTTTTAGAAGGCGAGATTCAGTTTTTTTCAAATTTACCGACCATTTTAGGGTTAAAATTGAGTTAAAATCTATGTTACAAACCAGTTCCAATTTAATATTTCTTTTTTCATGAAAGTATAAATTCAAGGAAAAAAATCAGTTATGACAAAAAACTGATGATAAAAATATATATGTAATGTCAAACCTAGATCAAAGTTATCCCTAATCTCTTCTTCATGTGCAAAAATAAAAAAATACACAAATATTTATTTACAAATGAATTGAACTTTTTGAGAACTATGGTTCAGGGGAGGTAACTAACTTACTTCATGTTTTAAGACACTAGTTGTCTCCCCTTTTATTTTCTATACGACCAAAAACAGCTGAATAAATATAACAAGTCGCGAATTATTACAATTATTGTGGGTAATACTCCCCAAAATTTCTCAGTTCATCAAAATCAGCTTCTTTTAGAAATGTTTAGGTAATTTAAAAGACTTCCAAAGTGCAAAATAAGCTATGTTGTGGAGACACTATCTAAACAACAACAACAACAAGAGAATGACGGCCATGGTCGTTTGACGGCGGTTTCTAAATAAACTTTTCGCTTGAACTTAGATTTTTTCATCATAAACAGTGGATATCAATCAAACAATATTCAGTTTTTCACGCCCAAATTGAGTTTGGAAATTTTAGTTTTCAAAAGGAAATTTTAAACTGAAAATATTGAGTTTTTCAACACCAAATTCAGTTTTAAACTCAATTTTACGAACCGAATATCGGTAAGTAAATTGGACGTGTATGAATCCCTGAGTTTTAGTGTTCAAAACTATTGACAATGTAGAGTCTAATTGTATGAGAACATTTGAACTCCCATCAGTACATGTACATGTTGTGCAATTGCAGGTTGACTGCTGTGAAGCCAAATGATGTCATCACATTGTAAAGTTGTCTCAGTTATTGGAATGGCAGCTTGGTTATTGTAACCTTGCTGCACTGTTTACTTTCATTCTTAAAAATGAAATATCTTTTCCATCTAGAATATTTTTGGTTCTTCTAGTTAGTACAATCTCAGTCCACCGATGTTCGTGCCATACATGTAGTTAAGATGCGTAACCATTGTTAATGTATTACAAAAGGATTCCAGAAAATTCTACTGACCATGGCTAAGCTCCTGTCAGCCGTCAACCTAATGAAATATCATAGGTTGGGTTTGTTACAACAATTTATGGGGTGTAAAGGTCTCAATGATATACCTCTTTTTAACACAATTAGAAACTTGTCTCCATGGTTATTGTAGACAAGAAGATTTTCCCTGTGCTCGTCCGTGTGTTTTAGTGATCATAAATATATGTGATGCTGCATGTAATTATAAGCTATAAGAATTTAGCTGCACAGGGCGAAATTGACTCATAACTCCATGAACCGAAGAAACTTTGAAAACAATCTTTATGTACGTGTAACTTGGTTTCCTAAAAGTGAAGTTTTCATGTCGAATATCTGCCTCAAAATGACCATAAAAACTCAAATCATTGAAACTTAATTGCAGTTCATTTACATGTTAGCATAGATAAAATCAATATTTCTCCGAACTGCGGTTACTGGGATTGTCGCTAGATATGATATTCCAGTAAATGAGAGTGAATTTATTTTCTGATTTGAAATGGCTGAACCGTTGACAATTTCAAAATCTATCTCTCATAAACGTTACATAATGTAATATAAGCAGGCTGAAGGCATCAGTGCTCTGGGTATGGGGTAATGTGACCTTTCACACTTTCCCATTCATAGACTTCTGGGGCCGGTTGTTCAAAAGTGTATTAGACTTAATACCGGTATAACTTTGCAACGTCACAATTGAATTTCATTGTTTCGCACGTCTTTAAGACCGGTATTAAGCCTGATATACTTTTGAACAACTCAGCCCAGGTTATGATCATATGTAATCATTGACAGGTTTTGAATTTAAACAAGACCAATTGTTAATTTAATATCTTCGTTCTTTTCTTTGAACAGGTGTCAGCTGTAACTTATGCCTATCAGAGGACCAGGATACCCTATTAAATGCCTTAAGAAAATCTGTTTTGCCGAAAGGTGGTGCAAAAGCGGGGGTTTTTAAGAGACTTCCTTCTGCAGACTCTTTAGGGAAATGCATCATGGGATGCTGTTTACAGGCTTCCTGCAATGCAATGTTTTTCCACAATTCCACGTGTTATACAATAGTCTGTGATGCCAAGGACGTACATTCCTGCGACCCTTCACCTCGCTCCGATCCTAAATATGCCAACTCCTACTATATTAATCTTCGGTCTTTAGGTATGTCAAAACACTAAACACTTTTAATAAAAGGTCACAAATAAAGGGGCCTCAGAGGCTCTGTTGGACACTGGCCTCCCAGTCATGGCTCACGGGTTCAAATCACACGCAGTCCAGGGGCTCATCAAAGATCGATGGTTTCATCTATCTAGCCAATAGCGAGTTTATCTCACCCTTATAATGCAGCCGTAAAAGTTAAATAATCTTTTTAGCATTAAAGAGCAATCTCTAACTAATAATGAATGCAGTTATTACGATGGTCTTTTGGAAGCCATGTTACCAAAAATGCCATTTAATTAAACTGAAAAATCTGTCTTTTTTACGTTTCCAAAGGGGTACTGGGGCTTTGGTGGCTCGTGGAAAAATTTCTGAGTGGATTTTTCACTCCAGTTGCCAGGTACTTGGTGCAGGCTGGGTTTTGCCACGTGCAAAGATTCCATTACTGGGATAAGTGCCATACTCTGTGATGTGGTTCAATTTCTGGTGGCGTCTCGCTGATCCAGTGGGTTAGAGTGATCGTCCCTCAGTCCCACACAGTCCTTCCATCGATCCAGTGCGGGTTCGAATCACAAAATTTCTGAGTGGATATTTCACTAGGTCGCCGTATGTGGAAGGGTTGCCAGTTACTCGCCGAAGGTCGGGGGTTTCCTCCGGGCAATGAGCCAGGTTTCCTCTCCCATTAAAATAGGCAACGCTGCCATATAAGTGAAATAAGTGTGGCATAAAAAAATCAATCAATCAATCCCTGGTTGGGTCACCAGTAGATATGTTTTGCCATTTTTAGAGAAAATTTAATCCCCAAAATTATTAGAATATTTGGGAATTTCTGTTTGGAGCACCATTTTCATCTTAACCATATTTCTTCTAAAGATTCGGACATTTTCCATTGAGTCAGACAAAAACAGAGATACGGTTGTGTTTAAGGATAATCATTTTCACACACTGCTCGGCGGGTTGTATTGCCTTAAATTACCTCTAAGGGGCCAATTTGTCTGGTCACATTTAACATATTTCTTTTCAAATGGTCAAATCCTTAAATGAGGAAAAAATGTGGCCAAATCTTTAGAAGAAATACGGTAATAACATTCTTCTTGTATTGTAGAGGATACTGCCCATGTGTTACCGGAGGTCCCGTCTGAGGACTATCATGTTACCCCAGAGGCGAACCCCCAAGACTGCTCTCAAGATAACAACCAATGTCCAGAAAATGAGAAATGTCAGCTCGACTCAAATGAGTTCGTCTTTAAATGTATATGTAAGGAGGGATTCCTTAGAAATCCAGATACCAAAATATGCGAAGGTTAGTGGGTAACATTTATTTGAACTCTTTTGTAATTTCCTCAAGCGGACAATCGGTCACTGGTTTGAATGGCACCATAGGTTGTCATTTGTGGTGTAAAACACCAATCACTCAGCGACAAATCCTGTCTGCTTCATTCTTAAATCCAAATGACTTTCAAGGTTTTGATCAGTATTTATCATTGATTGATTGATTGACAGATGTTTTACACTGCACTGAAGATTATTTCACTTTAATGGCAGCCAGGTTTAGTGGTTGAGGAAACCAGGCTCTTTGCCTGGAGGAAACCCTGACTGTTGATGAGTACCTGGCAACTCTTCCAGATACAGGGGATCAAGTGAAAAACCTACTCGGAAATTTTTCCATTTTTGTTTGGTCTGAGTGGAATTGAAACCTGCGCCTCATCGATGGAATATGGGTTTCGGACTGTGCTAACAAGAGGCCTCAGACTTGCCAACAGACTTGTTATTGAATGTTCAAGATATTGTTTAAAGTGGTACGAGCTGCCAAAATTTCACACTTTTTTCATAATTTCTGATCGTCACGGCAATAAGAGGCTTTGAAGGCCATCGAAAAACTTAATGATTAGCGTTGGAATGAGAAAAATCCATACTATACGAACCGAAATAGTGTTCGAAAAGTAAACAAAATTTAAATAACCGGGACGACCATTCATTCATTCTTATCAAAAGTTTATTTAAAACATTTTATTGTTCATTCTCGAGACTAGAAACACTAAAAAGAATCTGAATTATACGTCTTGAGAAAAATAGTCAATAATTTCAACATTCTGCTTTTACATCAAAATATCAACATTTTGACAGCTCATGCCACTTTAAAGCTTCTGAATTATACGTCTTGAGAAAAATAGCCAATAATTTCAACATTCTGTTTTAACGTCAAAATATCAACATTTTGGCAGCTCATACCACTTTAAACAAGCCATTTACCATTTATTTTCTCACCAAATCTCTAATATTTTGTTTGTGTTTCTAGTGGTTGGAAAAGCATGCACATTTGGCCTGCAAGAGTGTGCTGAAAATGAAGAGTGTTTAGTCCGAGGCACCCGGTCAAAGCATGGACGATGTCACTGTGTAACTGGCTATGATAGAGAGGCCTCGTCAGGGACGTGTCAGAGAACAGGTTTGTTAAGGGTTTAATACCGCCGTAGCGGTGTTTGTTGCGTAACCCGATACCGCTGAACGTTGGTTCGTACCGAGTCAAACCACGAGAATGCGCAGCATTCGAGGGGTATGACGAGGTGCGAACCAACGTTCAGCGGTATCGGGCTACGCAATAAACACCAAGACGAAGGTATTAAAGTCGATTCTACCCCGATAATTGAGAAAAATGAGGAAAAAGTGACCTGTTGTTGATTGCCGTTCCTTTTCCCTCCCTCGGGACAGACTGGGAACTTTTAACCAATCAACGATAAGCTTTGGTCACGTGCAACGGTTGACCCAGATATTTTGAAGCAGAATGACATAATGTCACTATGGCTACCGCTTTGACAGGCTGGGTTGCTGACAACGCTATCGGGGGAAATGTTGTGAAATCAACCCTTTGATGACTATATACGTTCATGACAGCCCAGTTTTCAATAGAAAAGGACAGAATATAACCACACTCACAACATTATCAGGTTAAATCCTTCATTTTGTATGATAACAAGCAAAATATCACTTCTTCCGGGGGAGGTAAACCTACCAGCCGGCAGCCGATGACGCACTACAGACTCGATGTCGTTTGAAAAGTCATCTCTACTTAACATGTATATTTGCACACGGCACGCACATGCAGGAGGGGTAGAAATTATTATTATCCCTCAGAGTAGTTTTTCTGCAATCTGATTGGTCAGTTGCCATCCGATAAATATTCGTATAAGGTGTCCTACACACCCGATACGACAAAACCTCGTTTTCACACACACACCCAATACGGCGTCGCGCAAACGCTATTTTGAACGTTGTTCTGTGACGTCGTTTTATGACGCCATAGGGCGTGCTTGCATCACCCACCTTTTTCAACTATATTGTGGGTGACTGGCGAACGTTATTTTGACGGTTTTTTGGAGACGTCGTTTGATGACGTCGTAGCGCGTGCTCGTATAAGATCACCATTTGCAACTATTTTGTGTGTGTGCGATTGAATTAACGAGCAATATTTTGGCTGATTCTACGCAAAAGTAAAGCTCTTCGAGATAATAAAATCCTTATCATGGTTGGTGGAGGGGGATACAGAGTATTTATATGGTCAGCGTGGGAATTGATAGCGGGTCACCTAACGGCTCGACCGTTATCAATTCCCACGCTGATCATGTAAATGCTTCGTATCCCCCCTCCCCCAACCATGATAACTAATAGAATTGCAGCATCATTTGTTCATCAGGCACTTTTTTGACTCAACTGGCATACTAACCATATTAACTCTTGGGCTTGAACCCAACTCACCCTGGTTTCGTCGACGGCTTCATGAAACGCTCCCCTGGTTTCCTTTCTTGTATATTTGCCACTATCCGCCATTTCAAGGAAATATTATTGAGTATGGTATAGAACGTTAATCAATCAATTCTTGTTACAGTTATTTTACTAGTGAGAAATGATTGGAATATTTTTACTAAAATACATGTCCATTTGAAATATGTTCAAGTCTACTCTCTATTTTTTTCTACAGAAGACATTGTTTCATCGGAACGAGAAACGGAAGAACTACATGTAAGAGCCAGAATAGGAATACACATCAGTTTACAATTTAATCTAAAGAATGATTGATTGATTGATGTTTTACGTCGCACTCAAGATATTTTCACTTGTATGGCGGCGTTGCCAGGGTTAGTAGAGGAGGAAGCCATGCTCATTGTCTGGGGCTTGCTGTTAGCGTTAGTTCTGGCGATAGGTGCCATACTCCCGTTTCGGGTGTCACCCCAAAATCGGTAGAAGAAAGTGTAATCCCAAAATAACGAGAATACTGTCATTGTCTGGCGACTGAGTGAAAAATCCACTCAGAAGTTTTCAATTTTTATTTGGTCTGAACCTTGCACCACATCGATGGAAGGTCTGTCTGAGACTGAAGAATGATCACTGGACCACCAAGGCCCCCTAAACAATATGAAACTCTATTTCTAATATCTTGTTGTAACGACAGAAGTCAACAAATTAGTATTCAGTCTGTCAATCTGTCATGTGTTTTTCTTTCCACAGTCCACTCGAATTA
The DNA here is from genome assembly GCA_963971465.1 of Lepidochitona cinerea. Classification (NCBI taxonomy): domain Eukaryota; kingdom Metazoa; phylum Mollusca; class Polyplacophora; order Chitonida; family Tonicellidae; genus Lepidochitona; species Lepidochitona cinerea. The sequence goes on from OZ020565.1 coordinate 6,271,832, forward strand.
AAAGTGATTCTGTGACAAGCACCCATTCTCCTACCACTACAAAAGTAACATCAGGTCCATTAACTACAACAACAACACTTGCAACAACAACAACAAAACCAGCTTCTACAACTACAACTACACCCAAAGGTAAGAATTCTCTTTTTTTATTTCTCACTTATTTTTTATTTGTGTGTATTGTTTGATTTTATATACACACTCAAGGTTATTTCACTTATATAGATATACATGTATAATAGACGTTAAGGGCGTGTTTGTGATACCAATCGTCTCTCAGTCTGACAAAGGCCTTTCTTCTACTGGTTCTGACCGGCTCTGACAATATCTGAGTGGGTTTTTCTCTTGATTGACCTACAGCTTTATGTGCAAAGGTCAGAAGTCACATGGGGGCTTATAGACCCTTTCGGCTTAAGGGCTGATGCTTGCGCAGAAGCCTCATTGTAGGGCATAATGACGCGAAATTGAATTTTTGGATCAATCTGACGTCAGAATCGTATTCATTTTGTCTATGACGCAATGCAAAAGAGGCGTGTTATAGTGACTGCAACAGAGAAATGATGTCAATACCATACAATTTAAATGTCATAAAAACTTCATTCTAAGTCGAAATGGTCTATTGTCGGATTTCCATCCCCACTAGACCTGCCAAACTTTAAGTTTCCTCTGCTATGATAATGTTTTTTTTCATTAATATTTTCTTTCAGTGATACACTTAACAGTTTCTGCAGGGGAAAATCAAGAACTTGTGTTACCAAAAAATGAGATAACCTTGGCTGCTTACGTCATTCCCAAACCCGGAAAAGGTAAACTTTCTCAAGTTTTCTGTGTTTCTTTTTAGCTCTGAGAAGAGTTTGGATGTGGCAGGGTTGTTCGTTTAAAACATAATATTTTCCCCCTTTATCAACATCATCTGAGGAAAAAATAATTCTAAACCCCGCGTAAAACACCTAACAATCAATCTTTGCATGTTGTTTTTGCCTGGAGAGAGCAAGGAAAAAAATAAATAAATGCAGTACTGGGCAGTAAACTTGTCTTTCCAATAGTACCAAAACCATATCTGTACAATTTTTGCCCGCCAAATTGTGCTAAAAGAAAGTAGCGTTATCAGGGAAAGACTAACTGACCCTGCTCCATCTTCTCGTTGGGCCAGTCACCAGTCACTTCACATGCGCATGGATTTTTCTAACCCTTTCAAAATTTGACCTTTGTGGCATTGCTGTAGCGGTCAATTGTATTTTACTTCTATAATTAGTATGGCCTCATTATTTGAGAAGTACATGTATACCTTGATTTAAGTGAGTCGATCAGATTCAGGGCCCAGTTTCACAAAGCGATCTTAGCTTATGGTGATCTTAATTACCAATGGCAACGTATAACTTTAGCATTGGTTGCCATGGTAGTTAAGATCACACTTAGCTGAGATCGCTTTGTGAAACTAGGCCCAGAGGCCGGTTATTCAAAAGTGTATTAGGCTTAATATCGGTATAAATTTGTAACGTAACAATTGAATTTCGTTACGTGACGTCGTTTAGACCCGTATTAAGCCTAATACACTTTTGAACAACTAAGCCCAGACCTCATTTTTGTTTTCTTTGTATCCATGGTAACCAGAGGAGGAGTACCATTATGAATGGTCATTACTGAGCGGACCAGATGATGCAGAGAAAGGTGTCATGGCCGACAAAAACACGGACACACTCAAACTGTCAAAGGTAAGTAATTTGTGAATCTTAAAGTGGCATGAGCTGCCAAAATGTTGATATTTTGACGTTAAAACAAAATGTTGAAATTATTGGCTATTTCTCTCAAGACGTATAATTCAGAGGCTTTTTAGTGCTTCTAATTTTGAAAATATACGATAAAGTATTGTTTTGAACTGACTTTGACTTAGAATGAATGAATGGTCGTCCCGGTTATTTAAATTTTGTTTACTTTTCGAACACGTTTTCGGTTCGCAAAGGTCACATACTGTATGGATTTTCCTCATTCCAACGCCAATCATTTAGTTTTTTGATGGCCTTCAAAGCCTCTTAGTGTCGTGACGATCAGAAATTATGAAAAAAGTGTGAATTTTAGCAGCTCATGCCACTTTAATGGATTTACAAATAGTTTTGGCTTTTATATGCTATTTTGTATTATATTCGTTTTAGAACATTTCCGTTACGTGTTTTACCAAACAGGGAATTAAATTTGCGACACAAAACATGTAAAAGTAACTGCTTTATTTACACCTTAAGAATGGTTATGCCAAATAATTTGCCTTGAAACTTCTATTTCACCACTCACACTGTGTTATAGCATCTTCAAGGAACCTTGGGGGCCTCCGTGGCTCAGTAGGTAGAGCGTTGGACGCTCAAGCTGAACAGCCTTCAACCAATGGATCGCGGGTTCCAATCCCACTCAGTCCAAAAATTTGAAAATTTTCTGACTGGGTTTTCACTCGAACGACCTATGTGGGATGGTTGCCAGTTACCAACGGAGGGTCGTGGGTTTCCTCCGGGCATAGAGCCTGGTTTCCTCTCACAATAAGAAAACGCCACATAAGTGAAATAATCTTGAGCGCGGCGTAAAACACCAAATAACCAATCAAGGAACCTTGGAGTGATCATGTACACATCAGTGGTGGCGTATCTTGTCACATCAATCAATCAATCAGTCAATCATAGTACCCACTTTCCTTCCTCAATAAAACTTGCAAGAATGCCATGTAAGCAATTTATGTTTAGTGCCTCCTTGAAAACTAAATGTCTGTGTGTATAGATTTATGAACACTAAAAAACACACGAGCACAGGAAAATCTTCTTGTCTAAAATAACCATAGAGACAGGTTTCTAATTGTGTTAAAAAGAGGTACATCATTTAGACCTTTACCCAATCATAAGTAGTTGTAATAAACTAAAACCCTTTCATCAGGTTAAATATATAGACCTACATGTAGGTATACGATATTGTATTTTCTAATTTCAGTTGATAGAGGGTGTTTACGGGTTTAGAGTCGTCGTCACTGGTCCTAATAAGTATGGTGAAGCTTTTGTGAACGTTACTGTTAAACCAGGTAAGGTACTGTCGCAATACCCATATGAACTTTGTGTAGGCTTTGTTTGGAAATCAATTCAGTTGTGTACATTTTTTTTTTTTTACAGCTGCTAAAACAAAGCAACCTCCAGTGGCAGTGATCAACCCCAAGTCCCAGTCTGTTGTTCTTCCCAAGTCACCCATTTTAGATGGATCAGGTACTGTATTATAAAAAAACAAACATTTTAATTGATTCACGAAATAATAGATAACTGCTAAAATGACCTTTTTATACGCCCGGCTTGAAAAGCGGGCTGTATTATGGTATCATCTCCGTCCGTCCGGCAGTCCGGCTGTCCGGCGTCCGCTCTCCCTTCCGCTCCATAACTTCTAAAGTTTTGATTCCATCTGCACAATTTTTTCTAAGTATATACCTTATGGGTAGAAGGTGTGTCGCAAACTATTTTTAACATCACTGGTTACATAATATGGGAGTTATATTGGATTATGTAATATTCCCTTCCGCTCCATAACTTCCAAAGTTTTGATTCCATCTGCACAATTTTTTCTAAGTATATACCTTATGGGTGGAAGGTGTGTCGCGAACTATTTTTGACATCATACATTGCGTAATATGGCAGCCATATTGGGTTATGTAATATTTACTTTTTCTCTCCATAACTTTAACAAATATGATCCGATGTTTTCAAATCTTTCATGTTACATACCATATTAACAGACAGTGTGTAAAAAAATTGTTTATGATATCAACTATTGCAAATTATTGGATTATGTACATTCCCTTTTATTCTTACTTTCATTTTCTTGAAAATAACCTTTAAATTATAAAATGGCTTCTACTTTTCCGATTCTCATCAAAAAAGGATTTTTTCAAATTGCAATAATGTTTCTAAATTGATTAAAACTATTCTTAAATCAATATATAACGTTTTAATCAAATGAAAAATACATATAAGGATTAAAGTTTTATCTACAGACAGTACAGTAACCCAGCCTTGTTCTATTTACATACCGGTACTATTTAAACATACTCTAAAGCTCTGTCTCTTATCTCTTATCTACAAGTGTTGACAGTTATATGGTCCTGACTCCTCTATACCACATGGCCATGCCATGCTCAACTGTTTTTATACGCCCGACTTAAAAAAAGTCGGTCGTATTATGGTATCACCAGCGCCGTCCGTCCCGGATTCCCTTCCGCTCCATAACTTGAAGAGTTTTGATCTAATCTTTACAATTCTTTCACAACATATACCTTGTGGGTAGAAGGTGTGTCATGAACCATTTATGACATCGTCGATTGCATAATGTGGCTTCTACATTGGATTATGTAGTGTTCTATCTTAGTCTATATCTTTGTTCCCTTCCGCTCCATAACTTGAAGAGTTTTGATCCGATCTTTACAATTTTTTTTACAACATATACTCTAGGGGTAGAAGGTGTGTCATGAACCATTAAGAACATTGTCCATTGCATAATATGGCTTCTACATTGGATTATGTAATATTCTGTCTTAGTCTATATCTTCGTTCCCTTCCGCTCCATAACTTGAAGAGTTTTGATCCGATCTTTACAATTTTTTTTACAACATATAGTTTAGGGGTAGAAGGTGTGTCATGAACCATTTAGGACATTGTCAATTGCATAATATGACTTCTACATAGGATTATGTAATATTCTGTCTTAGTGTCTATATCTTCGTTCCCTTTCGCTCCATAACTTGAAGAGTTTTGATCCCATCTTGACAATTCTTTCAGAGTATATACCTTATGGGCAGACGGTGTGTCGTGTACCTTTTTTGACTTCACCCGTTGCATAATATGCCAGCCTTATAGGATTATGTAATATTCCCTTCCGCTCCATAACTTCTAAAGTTTTGATCCGATCTTGACGATTCTTTAAGAGTATATACCTTATGGGCAGACGGTGTTTCACGTATCATTTCTGACATCACATGTTGCATAATATGGCAGCCCTATTGGATTATGCAATATTCCCTTTCTGCTCCAGAACTTCTTTCGTTTTGATATAATTTCTTCAATTCTATTAGAGTATATATACCTTATAGGTAGATGATGCGTCGCATACCAAATTTGATTTGGGTTCGCATATTTTTTGTCTGATTTTCAAGAGTTTTTTTAATCAGAAATGTGTACCTGATGTTTATTATATATATATTAATATATATCAATGATTTTTTTAGTACACTTGGTCCAGAGTAATACTTGAAGCCAATTAATTTATACATTCTGAGACTGTTTTCTTGGATAGTTTAATGTGCGCTATGATAAAAAAGAACCATTTTCACAGCTTAATTGCCCATCTGGAATTTATCAGAGTGGCTGTTTAAATAGAGATAAGGGGACAATGTCAGTGGTCAGCATATCAGTGGTCAGCATATCAGTGGTCAGCCTGAAGATTGTTTGCTTTGTAATAAAACTATTACAGCCAAGTCCAATAGAACAGTGTCCCAGTCAAAGCTGTTAAAATTCAAGAATTGTAACCTAATATTGTATTGATTGCTCCTTCACAATTATTGAACATAACAGCAATGTCAAAACAGCCACAATATTTCAGTTTTTGTGATTAAAATGTGATTGAAATTACCTGAACAGATAGCATATGTGTGCTAAAACTTACTGGTATTTAGTTGCAGCTTCATCAAATTCAGAAAAGAAAAACTTCTAACGTGAACAAGAAATTCGAATTGATGAAATGAAAACAAATGTTATATTAAATGTAAAGTTGTTAATCGTAGCGGTTCGTCTTTGCACCGGCGGGCGTATGTTGAGTTTACTAAAACTCTTGTTTTTTTTGTAGCCAAATAATATAAAAAAATGATATTATGAGAAAAATTTTCAAATCTACTTGAATTGGTGTGAGCTGCAAAATTGCCAATTAATTGCCTTTGTTTAAGTATGATTAGTAAATTATAAACTACTCTTCTAAAAAATTGAAACATTTTAGTCCAAACTATATTGACAACAAGCAATGTTTAACATCACGATTTAACAGCAGCGAGAATTGATGACTTGTACCGAGTACAAATCTTGTTAATAATCTTTGATCCAAATAGCCCATTTTAAATTTGATACAGATGGATTTTCAAGGTTTTAGTGGTAAGATTTCATTTTGAGATCACCTTTTACCAAACTTCAACTTCCTTCCTCTGAATTTTGAAAATTAAATTCAAATAAATATGGAAGGATTTGTTTTGGTATGGCCGCAGTTACTGTGCCTTTCCGGGCGTATTTTGGGTTTCCCGAAACTCTTGTTATATACTGGCAGCCATATTTTGAAAATACGGTCGTCAGTATATAAAAGATCCAATTTGTTGTCAGAAGCTGCAAGCCACTGATTGATAAATTGTCATGGCTTCAGTTTACTTTGATAACAATAAACAAAACAATCTTCAGTGGCAGTGCCAATCTGTTGTCCAGCGCATGTCACATATTTGCATTTGAACCCTTTTGAGTCAATCAGACACCATTCTAAGGTTGTGGTCTCTGGGGAGGGGGGCTTGGTGGAGGGTCTGGGCGGTGGGTGTCAGGATCGGCTGGCTATTGGACTAGCATCTAATTGGATACATAACGTTTCTCCCAAGCCTGTACATCGCTTTTCCACAAGCACCTGACAAAATGTCATGCACCAAAATGCACCTGCTCGACATTTGATCTTACGTGTCAGACGGCCAAAATGTGTAGGCATGATTAGATTGATTGATTGATTGATGTTTTACGACCTGATTAGAGGATAGCTTGTTCATATTCAATTTGGGACCAGGTAGATTCTGTCTTTAATATGAATTTCTGACTGTTTATTAGTCCACTTTGATTGCACTTGCACAGCATGACATCACTACGGAAATTCCACAAAAAGGGATTCCCCATTCACAGATAAACTACGAGTCTGTGACACATGCGTCTTTGGAAGGCTGTCAAAAAGGCTGCCTTTCAAAGTCTGTGAAAAGCTGAACTCTGAAACAAAGCCAAAAATTTTATGTAGATTCTTAATGGAAGAACATTACAAAGTCACTTAGGGAGGCAAATAAATATATGAATAAAATAAATAAGGAACTGTTACTCAGTGTCCGGCACCAAGCGGATCGTACTGGACAAACATGAATTTTAGCGTCCCAGACTCAAAATATTAAAGTGGCATGAGCTGCCAAAATTGAGATATTTGGCCTTTGAAGCCTTTGAGTGCTTCTAGTCTCGAGAATGTACGATAAAGCATTGTTTTCAATTAACTTAGGCTTAGAATGAATGAATGGTCGTCCCGGTTATTTAAATTTTGTTTACTTTTCGAACACTATTTCGGTCCGTATAGGCCGTAGACTTTATTGATTTTCCACATTCCAACGCCAATCATTAAGTTTTTCGATGACCTCCAAAGCCTCTTACTGTCGTGACGATCAGAATCTATGAAAATAGTCCGAATTTTGGCAGCTTATGCCACTTTAATAAATTAAACATAAATTAAATTTGAATTTGCAGAGAGTGATCGGGATGATAATATAGTGAGTTATCATTGGGAAGAAGTGAATGGACCTATTCAAGGTCACCAGATAGAAGGGGATGAGGCTTTACTCAAACTCACCGATCTCGTATCAGGAAACTATACCTTCAAGTAAGTCAAATACAATAAAAATGAAAAAATTCAAACAAATTGAAGAGACATTGACATCCCGAAAACCAACTGAAGGGTGTTAGAATCCCACTGAGGGCCTCGGTGGTCCATTGGGCTAGAGTGATCATCCCTCAGTCCCACACAGACCTCGGTGGTCCAGTGGGCTAGAGTGATCTTCCCTCAGTCCCACACAGACCTCAGTGGTGCAGTGGGCTAGAGTGATCGTCAATCAGTCCCACACAGACCTCGGTGGTCCAGTGGGCTAGAGTGATCGTCCCTCAATCCCACTGGGGGCCTCGGTGGTCCATTGGGCTAGAGTGATCATCCCTCAGTCCCACACAGACCTTGGTGGTCCATTGGGCTAGAGTGATCATCCCTCAGTCCCACACAGACCTCAGTGGTGCAGTGGGCTAGAGTGATCGTTCCTCAGTCTCACACAGACCTCGGTGGTCCAGTGGGTTAGAGTGATCATCCCTCAGTCCCACACAGACCTCGGTGGTCCACTGGGTTAGAGTGATCTTCCCTCAGTCCCACACAGACCTCGGTGGTCCAGTGGGTTAGAGTGATCATCCCTCAGTCCCACACAGACCTCGGTGGTTCAATGGGTTAGAGTGATAGTCCCTCAGTCCCACACAGACCTCGGTGGTCCAGTGGGTTAGAGTGATCTCTCCTCAGTCCCACACTGACCTCGGTGGTCCAGTTGGTTAGAGTGATAGTCCCTCAGTCCCACACAGACCTCGGTGGTCCAGTGGGTTAGAGTGATCTCTCCTCAGTCCCACACTGACCTCGGTGGTCAAGTTGGTTAGAGTGATAGTCCCTCAGTCCCACACTGACCTCAGTGGTCCAGTGGGCTAGAGTGATCGTCCCTCAGTCTCACTGGGGGCCTTGGTGGTCCAGTGGGCTAGAGTGATCATCCCTCAGTCTCACTGGGGGCCTCGGTGGTCCAGTGGGCTAGAGTGGTAATCCCTCAGTCTCACTGGGGGCCTCGGTGGTCCAGTGGGTTAGAGTGATCATCCCTCAGTCTCACTGGGGGCCTCAGTGGTCCAGAGTGCTAGAGTGATCATCCCTCAGTCTCACTGGGGGCCTCGGTGGTCCAGTGGGTTAGAGTGATCTCTCCTCAGTCCCACAAAGGCCTCGGTGATCCAGTGGGCTAGAGTGATCCTCCCTCAGTCCCACACAGGCCTTCCATCGATGCTGCGTGGGTTCGAATAAGAATCAGACCAAATAAATATTGACAAATTTCTGAGTGGATTTTTCACTCAATCAGCGTATGTTAGGTACTCTCCGAAGGTCGGGTGTTTCCTCCGAGCAAAATGAGCCAGGTTTCCTGGAAACACTCGCATATAAGTTAAATAATCTGAAGTGCGGAGTAAAACATCAATCAATCAAAGTGACATGAGCTGCCAGATATGGGTAAAAATGTATTGATCATTGGTCATTTTTAATCAAAAAGTACAAAGTATGAGCTTTTCACTGATACCGTTCTTTTAGATGTACGTTCAACAAAGCCCCTAAAGTGTAACTGATACATTCCGGCTATTTAAATTTTGTCTGTGATTTGCACACCTTTTTCCGTTAGTATAGGTTACTGACTTTACCTATATTATTTAACCTGTATCTATATTTTTGTATTTCAACGTCAATCTTTCAGTTTTAAATAAAAGTACTTCAAATACTGAACTTCACTTTATGAAAACAATTTATGAAAAAATTCAGAATTTTGGCTGCACATGCCACTTTAAGTAGGTCTCCCACAATATTGCTCTACATATGCCTATTTATCTTAGAATTTTCTGACTAATTAGTTTGTAATTAATGTTTGAAACTGCTTTAAACGTGGGTTCCATACTAATGATAACAAATTTGGACATCACCAATTGACGAAGACACAGGTACAGGTGTCGAAAGCTTGTGTTGTCAAAACAACTTACTACGTGGTGATGTCTTAATTTTTTATCATTAGTTTATTATTGATCTAGATTATTCCACTTGGCGTTGTCAGTTTTAGTGGGTGAGAAAACAGGTGGACCCCCCCTGGCCTTTTCAGTTCCCTGACTCTTTCACTTAAGGCAAGCAAAGTTGAACGTAGAACTTGTATAATTTTAATATCCAAGAAATTATTTTTATTGATTGCAGATTAACAGTGACTGATAAGGACGGGGATACGAGTTTTGCCCTGGCCAATGTGACGGTTATAAAAGGTATGAGTTTAATTAATTAGTGTCTTTTAAAAAGTGGGTGTAACAGTATTCTCGTTATTTTGGGATTACACTTCGGCATTTAGTGCTGGCGATATAGGTGCCATACTCTGGGACCTGGGTTCGATTCCCGTTTCAAGCGTCACCCAAAAATCGGTAGAGGAATTTCTACCATATTTTCAAGAAAGTGTAATCCCAAAATAACGAGAATATTATAAAAGGTATGTTGTAGGACTTGTGCTCTTTTTGATTGATATTTGGCAGGAATAAAGTGATTTGTTAGAAATTCTATATTTCATTTCCAATCTCTTAAATCTCGAGACACAGATGAAGAACTTTTAGTTTAGCTGGGAGTTTAGAGCTGATTACTTAGGTACACGCCAATGGAAAGCACCTGGCCCCCCTGTGGAGAAAATATCAGCAAAGGTTCAGTCCAGAATCTGATTTCTTGTGGCTTGTAGAGCAGCACATTGTTTACTGTGTGTGCGGACATCCTCCTAACTTCAAGCATTCATTTTTAACATGGCATGAGCTGCCAAAATGTTGATATTTTGTTGTTGAAACAGAATGTTGAAATTATCAGCTATTTTTGTCAAGATGTTTAATTCAGAAGCTTTTTAGTGCTTCTGGTCTCAAAATGTACGATAAAGTATTATTTTGAACTAACTTTGGCTTAGAATAAATGAATGGTCGTCCCGGTTATTTCAAATGTTTTCGGTTCAGACAGGCCACATACTGTATGGATTTTCCTCATTCCAACGCCAATCGCTTAGTTTTTCGATGACCTTCAAAGCTGTTGGGACGATCAGAAATTATGTAAAAAGTGTGAATTTTGGCAGCTCATGCCACTTTAAAATACCAAATTAGGCTTCTCCTTTAAAAATCCAGAAAACTACAAGTATGAATTCTATTTAACTTTTTGTCTCTACACTTTTCAGAGACCGATTACCCACCGAAAGCGTTCGTTGGATCAGATATTGTTATTTACCTGCCCCAAAATGAGGTTACCCTTTATGGAAACGGAAGCTCAGATGATAAAGGCATCAAATCCTATGAATGGTTAAGCACAGGCCAAAAGAAACTGACAGCAAATACGGAGGTATGGTTCATGCTCTGTTCAAATACACCCAAAAGTGCAATTTTTCTATAAAAAAATAAACATCTAGGTTAATGATAAAAAATTAAGACATCACCACATACATGTAGCAAGTTGTTTTGAACAACACGAGCTTTCGACACCTGTACCGGTGTCTTTGTCAAGTGTTTTGTTGCTTCCAAAAAAAAAAAGTGTTTCCAACAAAACACTTGACAAAGACACCGGGCAAGGTGTTGAAAGCTCGTGTTGTTCAAAACAACGTGGTGATGTCTTAATTTTTTATCACTAGTATGGAACCCACGTTTAAAGAGAGTTTCAAACTTTTCTTACAACATGTAGGTTGTCTGCAACAAATTACCAGTATACTTGGAAGTGGCAGGAACAGCCAAATATAAGGATTTATTGAGTTTTATAGAGAATTTGCATATTTTCTTGATTTTTTATGAAGAGGAACAACATATAAGCTTATTGTTGATACCAAGAGTTTTAAGTGAAGGTTATTTTTTTTTTGGAAGCAACAAAACACTTAAAACATACTCTTACATCTCGTCCTTGATTGATGTTTTACGCTGCTCTCAATATTATTCACTGACGACGTTGCCAGGTTTAGTGGGGGAGGAAATCAGACTCATTGCCCGTTGTATAAACCCCTGACGTTTGGCAAGTACCTGAAAACTCTACCACATACAACAATGGAGTGATTTTTCCAATTTTGGTGCTGCGTGAGTTGGATTGGCCGCTGCATAAATGGACTTAGGTTGGACTGACGGACTATGACTAACCGACTGAGCCACAGAGACCGCTCCAGTCATTTAAATTTGTCCCCGTTGTCAACACACATCTGACTTTAGCAAATTGTTTTATTTCGCCATCAATCTGTTTTTTCAAGCTAACTCATTCTGGTGACTTTCTCTCTCTGATATGAGACATCCAAAAGTTGTATTTAAGAAAATTTATTGGCTTTAGTGACATGTGTCTTTTAAATCTCTTAACTGACAACTGTGAAAATGCTCGGAGGACTGGCAGTCGTTTTCAGTTTCGTGTGATGCACAGTTTAAGTTGAGTTTGTTGATAAGCTAACTTCTTTATGAGACCCCATGTCTCATGTTAATATAGCTGTATATAACCCATACGTGCATCTTAATAAACAGTGGATTGAAGATTTATTACTTATGTTCCCAGAGACTTACCTTTTCAACCAATCAAATTGCAGGGTGTACATAAGCCCATCCTTCACCTATCTTTTCAACCAATCAAATTGCAGGGTGTACATTAGCCCATCCTTCACCTGTCTTTTCAACCAATCAAATTGCAGGGTGTACATAAGCCCATCCTCCACCTGTCTTTTCAACCAATCAAATTGCAGGGTGTACATAAGCCCATCCTTCACCTGTCTTTTCAACCAATCAAATTGTAGGGTGTACATAAGCCCATCCTCCACCTGTCCGGCCTAGAAGAAGGTAACTATGCCTTCAAACTGACTGTCACAGATACTGCTGATCAAACGGACCACAAAACTATCAACATATTTGTTAAAAAAGGTATGGATATTTTCTTTTTCTTTAACAATTTAAATGGACATGCGCGGAACAAAGATCGTTAAAATGTCTACCAATCGACTGTTGTTTATATAAAGATGAGGTTTCCAGATGGTCATTGGTAACTTTCCTAGCACCCACAGACTGAGGATAGCAAGTTTTAATTGGGGAATCCCCTGTTTTTTTACTGTTAGAGAATTGACCTGGGTTAGGTGTGCAGTACAAGAGCGTTATGCGCGTGTGGTGCATTCTGGGCTGTTTGTTTACTGACTTTCTGCCTCAAGGCAACAGGGAATTCCCTGAAAAAACTCTTCATTTGTACATTTTTGAGGGGATATGTGGTTTATTCTCGGCTGTTTGTTTACTGACTTTCTGTCTCAAAGCAACAAGGAATTCCCTGAAAAAAATCTTTTATTTGTACATTTTGGGGGGGGGGGGGGGGGATATGTCGACTTACAGCCTTTCATTCCCGATTGGTGACTTAATTTTCTACTAATCTGAAGATCAATAGAGAATTACAACAAACTTAAGCAGTGACTCCTTTTCAGGGGTCTCAGTCTGCAGAACGATAGTCTCTTAGCCTAAAACAGACCTTCCACCAATGGGTCAAGGTTCTAATCAAACTCTGTCCCATGTTAAAAATATCAAGTTGATTTTTCCCTTGATCTGCTCCGAGTTCAATCACAATGAAGGTGTTATCTGATGCACTATATGCACTGGTTTTCAACTACCAACATCGGCTCCGCCGTTATAAATTACCACGCTATGTAACCCCCCTACATGAACCGTGATAACTATAAATATTGCATCACCAAACAATCAATTGTGGATAGAAAATTGTGCGAAAAAAATATGTAAACTGACATACATATTTTCCACAGCCTTGTTTATTATAACTTTGTTCAAAGATAACATTTCATCAATGGGTCGCGGGTCAAATCCCACTCAGTCCAAAAAATTTGGAAAATTTTCTGACTGGGCTTTCACTCGAACGAACTATGTGGGATGGTTGCCAGTTGCCAACGGAACGTAAAACTAGTAACGCCGCCATATAAGTGAAATAATCTTGAGCGCAGCGTAAAACACCAATTAATCAATCAATGAAAGATAGCAAAATAAAAGTAGCGGATAATTTTTAAGTGTAAAATATACAACCATCTTATTTATGAATAAATCTCATAAATCTCTTTTTGACACAATTAGAAACTGTCTCCATGGTTATTTTAGACAAGAAGATTTTCCCTCTGCCCGTGTGTTTTAGTTATCATAAATAAATATTGTGTCATTTTTACCGTTTTTCTTGTATCAGCTAAAAATCGCGCCCCAGTGTCTAACCCAGGACCTGAACGGACATTATCTCTCCCACTGGATAACCTACCTTTAGATGGAAGGAACAGCACGGATGACAAAGCCATTGTGAAGTTCCAGTGGACATTTCTTAAGTAAGTCAAACAAATTAACTGCATTACTTTTGTATTAAAATACTAACTCAAAAGCTGTTACAGTATTTCTGCAATTTTTCGCCCTCCATTAAAACTATCCCGCTCTACCCACCCTCCTCCTCGCGGTAAAACGGTAAAAAATTGGAAAAGTTTCTGACTGGGTGTTCACTCGAACGACCAATGTGGGATGGCTGCCAGTTACCAATGGAAGGTCGTAGGTTTCCTCCGGGCATAGAGCCAGGTTTCCTCCCACAAGTGAAATAAGTGAAATAATCTTGAGCACAGTGTTAAACACCAAACAATCAATCAATCCAACATTTTAAAAAGAAAGGAAAAGACAGATTTATTTTTAACACCTATTCAGTGTGTTGTTGTGTTGTACCGAGATGCAGAAATACTAAAAAAATTGTATATTCTGGAGTGCTTCGTATAAGACCGTAAATCAACATTTGATATATAGTCATATTATACCTTGACCAATGATATCATTGCTTTAGCCAGCTGTATCTTTCTTATCAAACTACAGTAATTAATTCCATTCATTATTGTTTTTGTGAATTGTCTTTCTTTGTAGTGGGGCCAGCCCTCTGACCATTCAGAATGACAACAAACCAGTTGCTACGGCAACCGGTGATATAAAGAAGGGAGACTACACCTTTAGATTAACTGTGATTGATGAAGAAGGAGAAGAGAACTCCGGCGACCTTACAATACATATAGTAGAAAGTTAGTTCATATTTTATGTCTTAACAGAATATTTGTTAGTTTTTATAGCGATGGTTTCATTATTTTTAGAGTTACTGCCTTTTTCACACATTATTCCAAGACATAGACAATTAGTGCTTGTCATCGCATCTCCCACGGTTTTCATAATTTTTTTTCGAAACTTGGTGGACATATTGGATATCATTCATGCGAGGATTTGCACCTCCTATTCTGGTTACACTTGTGGGGGGGGGGGGGGGGGGGGGGGGGAATACATTCTCGTCTGATGACTCTTGTTAATGTTAAATTCCCATCCCACCTGCTTTCAGGGGGCATCAGTGGTCTGAATGCCACTCAGGCCAAAACAAAAAATGAAAAATTTCTGAGAGGATTTTTCACTCAATCGCTGTATGTCCAAGATTTGTCAGGGGCTTGCCAAAGTTTGGGAGTTTCGTCTAGTCAAAGAGCCCTGTTTCCTGCCCCACTCAATCTGACATAATCACCTTATAAATGGAATAATCTGCTGGTGAACAACCCATCGGTTAATTTCATCCACTACAAGGAGTTTGTATCTCCAAAACATGTGGCTTATTTGCAAGGTCATATTTTCTTTAAAAGTTTCTTTGAAATTCAATGCAAATTTAAAATGGTAAACCTGGTAACACAAAAAATTTCACTCAGTTCCAGAAAACTTTATGTCTATTATTTATTCCATTTGTTGCTAATCCAAAAGGCTTGAGACCAGTACATGTAGTTGTCAGATTCCAGGGTTCGGTCATATGGCGGAGAGAATCTAACATTTTCACATATGCTCCCAGGTGACAGGGTTCCAAGGAGGTTCCATAGAATCAGACTGTCGGGTTTTGGCCTCCGAAAATACCCTGTGTTTTTTGGAAGCATTTCTAGCATCTAAATTCCATATATATCCTCACTTGATCGCCGTATCTAGAAGAGTAGTTCCATTTACCGAACTTATGGTGATATTACATATACCAACATTTAGTCTACGAATTTTGAAATGCTGGTCGGTAAAGTCCGACAAACTTTTGTCGGAAATTACAAGCCATGAAAATATTATTGTAACTGCTCTCTATGGACAATTCCTACCCCAGACTTCTTTAGAACTCATAAAAGATTATTCTTGTCCTCTTTTATTACGTGTAGCTATTCCAAAGGGCATATATCTGGTCTTATACCACAACTAGCTAAATTCAAACGTCACGCAAAGTCTCCAAGAAATGGCAGTGTGTTGTTGTTTGAGACCAGATGTACGCCCTGTGGAATAGCTACATGTAATAAAAGCTGACAAGAATAATCTTTTATGAGTTTTGAAGAAGTCTGAGGTAGGAATCGTCCATACCAAGGAGTTACAATAATATGTTCATGGCTTGTAATTTAAGCATCATTTCCACCTTGCATTTCAAATTCGTAGACTGAACGTTGGTATATGTAATATCACGTTTGGTAAAATTGAACTACTAGAAGAGCAGCCAGGTACTGGTGGAAGCTCGAGAGTTCCCTTCGGGCAATGAATCTGATGTCCTCCCTGGCAGCGCCTCGCTATATGAGTGTAATATAATCAAGTGTGTCACAAAACAATCAATCAATCAATCATATATTTCATCCCTCAGATCCGAACAAGCCACCAGTAGCTGATGCCGGGGGTGATCAGACAGTATACATGCCACAAGCCCTTGTTTGTTTGAATGGGAGTAAATCCAGCGATGATTACGGAATAGTGACATACCTCTGGACACGGGACCTAGAAAGTTTAGCGACCGGGGTAAGTCCAGTCAAATATCACTAATACTATATTTCTTAAAACGTAGCCTAATGTCTCATAAAGCTGTTGGATTCTTTAGACTTCTAACAAATTTAATGCAGCAAATTTTACCTAAACTTTATTTAAAAAAATTCTTTATATGGTATTAAAAGTCATGGCAGTTTCTGTTAAAGATGAAGAAGTTAATATTTATTTTTTGTATGTAGTTTTTTTCTGTGACCCTTGTATGTCTCATAAGAATTATTACGAGTTTTTGTGATATCCGGTGACAGATGAAATTTGTGGAATTCACACGTGACTTGTGCCTTCTATTATTGGAGGAAACCCGAAAAATTTCCCTGGGCACAGGGTCTGATTCCCTCCACAAAAACCTAGCTTTACGAGAGTACCGCTATGTACAGTAGGCAATGTTATCTTGAATGTGTTCCAAAAAAACTAATCCATATTTCTATATATGCATTTCTGAACAGTAAAACACTTAGGCACAGGGAAAATCTGCTTGTCTAAAAAAACTATGGAGACAAGTTTCTATATTATGTAAAAAAGAGGTTTATCATTTAGACCTTTTAACCCAATCATAAATTGTTGTAATAAACCAAACCTATGATATTCCATTAGGTTAGTGACAGACAGGAGCTTGTCCTTAGTCAGTAGATTTTTCTGGAACACTGTATATTTATGATCACTAAAACACACGCGCACAGGGAAAATCTTCTTGTCTAAAATAACCATGGAGACAAGTTTCTAATTGTGTTAAATATATGTATATCATTTAGACCTGTATATGTATTTTTGTTTTTCCTACAGGATATTTTGAATGGGTCCGATCACAAGGCAGTGTTACTGTTGACTAATACTGTCCCAGGGAGATACGTGTTTAAGTTAGAAGTCACAGATAAAGATGGAATTACTGATACTGACACAGCTACAGTGACTGTCAAACCAGGTAGGTTCCAAACTAATCCCTTATCTCCATTTATCATATAAAAGAGCGCTTAAAACGAACATGTGTTTGAAAGATATACTGGCCAGGGCCCTGTCTTACAAAGCTGGGGTAAGTTACGTCGGACGTAAATCAGTGTTAAAGCTATAGGAACTTGCGCCCTAGTCGCAACTGGTCCATGTTGTAGGCCTATGCGCAACTTTACGCCAGCTTCGTAAGACAGGGCCCTGGACTAAACTCCCTTGTCTGTCTTCTACCTAGATTTTTCTGGGAAAACCAAAATTTTCACTTTCTTTTCCCATGATCCCATGGTTTTATCTCAGTCAACCGATATTCTTGCCATAGCTGAAGATACGTAAGTATTGTCAATGTTTTACAAAGCGTTCCAGAAAATTCTACTGACTAAGATCAACTCCTGTCTGTTGTTAACCGAATGAAATATCATAGGTTTAGTTTATTACACCAACTTATGATAGGGTATAAAGATCTAAATAATATACCTCTTTTTAACACGATTAGAAACTTGTGTCATGGTTATTTTAGACAAGAAGATTTTCCCTGTGTCCGTGTGATTTAGTGTACATATAAAACATGTAAATATAAAAGTTTGAATTTTGGCGACTCTTGTCACTCACTGGCTGGGGTAAATAAATGTCTATGTAAAAAAACAACTGCATGTTTAAAAGTTACAATTTCTTATTTCAGACCCCCATCTGATGGATTTACTGGAGCTTCGTATCAGAGCTGATCTCTCCACATTTACAGAGCAAAACAAGGTCTGTACAACTGGGGGCCGTTTCACGAAGCCGTCGCAAAGTGCAATCAATCGCAGTTGCCATGACGTATCTCTTCACTATGGTATCCAGTGGCAACTAGTCTTCGTTTGCGATGTGACTGCTTTGTGAAATGAGCCCTCGGATTTTTAATCTGGTAACTCATGAGTTTGATCCCAAATTCTGTTTGTTGAAAGCCTGGGGTTGTTTTCAGGGGCCAGGAGCCTGTTTCACAAAACGGCGTAGATGTATTTTTTGCGTAGCTTTCTTATCAACGTATCTCTACAGTATGGGCTGCTATGTCAGTTACTTAAAAACTTACGATACGCCACTTTGTGAAACAGGCTCCAGTTGTTCAAAAGAAAATTAGCTTAATCAGAGGTTCGATGACGTCGCAACGTCACAACAGAATTTCTTTGTTACTTCACATCATTTAACCTGGGCCCAGATCTTCATTCAGCATGAAATGTGCGCTATGTACAGGGCATAATCTTGTATCTCCTTTGTACAAGGCCAAAATTAGCCCCTGGGGATTTGCTTCTGGCAGATCTGTTAAAAAGGTTTATGAATATGTACAAAATACATTGTGTGTCTGCTGAATAAAAGTATGTTAAATTATTTTCAGAAAAGTTTTGTAACAGCAAACAAGCAATTTTTTATTTTTGGCCTAAGCCTAGTGTTTTTTAAAGCCACCTTATATGTTACGGTAAGAATTCCGCTAATTCAATTACTCAAAACATTACAAAAAGCACTCTAAAAGTTTGAGGCTTTTCGTTGGGTGCCACCTGCATGAAGCGACCGATAATCCTATCGAGCAATCGCTATTGTTGTTGTTTTAGACCAAACATGGCAGAAAGCAGTCTAATAATTTGTTATCTTCACATTGCTCGTCCTTGAATTAGCGGAATTCTTACCGTATCCCATGTATTCTTGCAGATAAACTTGGAGGACCAGTTAGCCTTATTACTTCACACCTCTACTGCTGACGGTAAAACCAAAGTAAAGATTACACAGCTTCTGGAGGAACAAATGACTGGACAGTAAGATCAATATTCAGTTTTATACGTTGGCCGTTTTTTTTTGTACCACCCAAAGCTGGTTTCCTCTCCCTCGAAACCTGGCAATGTTGCCATATACTCGCCGCAGATCAGAGGTTTCCTCTGTCAAAGCGCTCAGTTTGCTCCCCCAGAAAACCTGGCAAAACCACCATATTAGGGAAATAATCTTGAGTCCAGCGTAAAACATTTATCAAATGTCAGATTGTTTACTTGACAAGCTGGTTTGAAGAAACCAACACGACATAAAGAGAAATTGCTCCATTTTCTTTTATTATAAATCTTTTATGGTCTGGGAAAATAATGTTACTATGCAACTTTTTATTTTTCAGTCTGCTTGTACGTTTCTATGTGATGAATGTTGCCAAAGAACAGGCGGTTATACAGAAGGGTGTGGTGGCCGCTCATAAAATGAAAGCTATCCTTTACTCAAAGGCCAGTATCCTTGACTACAGTCTCGTATCCGTGGACACCTCAGGTACACTAAAGGAAACTTAAAGTGGCATGAGCTGCCAAAATGTAGATATTTTGACGTTGAAACAGAATGTTAAAATTATCGGCTATTTTTCTCAAGACGTATGATTCAGAAGCTTTTTAGTACTTAAAGTCCCGAGAATGTACGATAAAGCATTGTTTTCAACTAACTTAAGCTTAGAATGAATGAATGGTCGTTCCGGTTATTTACATTTTGTTTACTTTTCGAACACTATTTCGGTTTGTACAGGCCACATACTGTATGGATTTTCCTCATTCAAACGCCAATCATTTAGTTTTTCGATGGCCTTCAAAGCCTCTTACTGTCGTGACGATCAGAAATTATGAAAAGGGTGTGGATTTCGGCAGCTCATGCCACTTTAAGTTTGGTCCAATAATTTTTATATAATCTATATATATATATACACAAGTATCTTTGTAATCCGACTGCTTTGGGAAATGAGGCCCAGGGCTTTCTTCGGATTGCTGACTATGTCAAGCTGGTCAATGGAAACTCTAATATTTAAATGTTTCCAATATTGTGTTTTCAGTTTGTCAGAATAATTGTTCAGGTCATGGTGTTTGTGATCCCCATACAAAAACATGTGTCTGTGAGGCTTTCTGGATGGAAAACTTCTTCAAGGCTTATCTAATTCATAAAGAAAGAAATTGCGGTGAGTACATGTTATATACTACAAGTGTAAGTGAAAGATCAGCCACATTAACTGGTACTTTAAATGCAAAATGCTGTGCCTACTTTCATTTCAGAATAAACATTCACTTGGTTTGTTGTATGTGGAAGAGTTGCCAGGTCGGGGTTTCCTCCCTCACTAAACCTGGCAACGCGGCCATATAATTGAAATAATCTTGAGTGTGGTGTAAAACATCAATCAATCAATCAAAATAAACAGCGATATTTTATTTGATTTAATACACAGTATAGACTCCTTGAATAATTGTTGATTCTGTGTGGCTGATTTAGTGTTTCTTTGTTTCAGATTGGAGTATATTATATGTAGTAATTGTCACGTTTGTATCAGTAGTATCAGTGGTTGCCATTATTTGGCTCTTAGTCTATTGCTGCAGAAAAAGAAGGTAAGTGCTTCAGGGAATTATTGGACTTGTTTTATTTTGATAAACTTAGTCACGTAGTTCACTAAAATTCGTCACAGGACCAGTTTCTCTGTCTGTAGAGGTCGAACATTTCATGCTGACACCATGGCCTAGTTTCACAAAGCGATCTTAGCTAAGTGTGATCTTCACTACTATGGCAACCAATGCTAAAGGTATAAGTGCCCTTGGTAGTAAAGATCACCTTAAGCTAAGATCGCTTTGTGAAACTGGGTCCAGGCTTCCAGCATAGGATACGGGTTCAAATCCCACTCAGTCCAAAAAAAAAATGTTTAAAATTCTGAACAGATTTTTGATTTAAACGCCTGATCTGGGAGCTTTGTCAGGTCACAGAATCACCAGATCCAGATCTAACAGACCACTAGTCGGACCAATCATTGGGGTCTCATCATGGGGGCCTGGGTGGTCCAGTGGGTTAGAGTGATCGTCCCTCAGTCCCACACAGACCTCGGGGGTCCAGTGGGTTAGAGTGATCGTCCCTCAGTCCCACAGAGACCTCGGGGGTCCAGTGGGTTAGAGTGATCGTCCCTCAGTCCCACAGAGACCTTGGTGGTCCAGTAGATTAGAGTGATCGTCCCTCAGTCCCACAGAGACCTTGGTGGTCCAGTAGATTAGAGTGATCGTCCCTCAGTCCCACAGAGACCTTGGTGGTCCAGTAGATTAGAGTGATCGTCCCTCAGTCCCACACAGACCTTTCATGATTCATCAATGCATGGCGGGTCACATTTGGGAGAATTGCTAGCTACTCGCCAGAGCTCGGGCGTTTCCTCCCTCACTTAACCTGGCAACGCTGTCTTATAAGTGAAATAATCTTGAGTGGGGCATAAAACATCAATCAATAACTGAAAGCTCTTATTTTGTAACTGTTGATTTTGATGAGCAAATAGCCATTTCCGTTTCAGCAATATTTTCCTGTTAATTGGCAAGAATATCCTGAAGTTGTCTTGTTGCCCCTAAATCGTTCATTGTATCAGTGGGTTGCAGGTTCGAATCTGCCCACATGCCAACAAAGGGTGCCAACAGGAACAACTTGTGTTGGACAGTTGCTAACTGATCATGTGGATTTTCCATATATTAATTACCTCCCTTTGTTTTACTTTTTTGTCCAGTAGATGTCGCTGTTTAAAAACAAGACGCCGTCATAGATACACACTGCTGCACGAAACAGACGATAAGGAGGAGATTGGAATGATACCTAAAGGTGAGTGACAGGCAGTATTGATTGATTGATTTATTGATGTCATGCTTACAATTAGGTTCGCTAAAATATGTGGTAGGTACCGTCGGAATGGAAAAATTAAATTGCTTAAAAGTGGTTGGGTGTTTCTCAGTCCGACACAGGCCTTCCATCCATGGGTTAGAGGCTCTTATCAAAACTCAGATGACAAATATCTGATTATGTTCTTTACTCCATCACTATAGTGCAAGTGTTCCTAGGTGCCCGCACACTCAGACCAAAATAAAAATTGAAATATTTCTGAGTGGATTTTTCACTCGGGCATCGTATGTGGGAGAGTTGCCGGGTAGTCGTCGCCGAAGGTCAGGGGTTTCCTCCGGTCAATGAGCCCATTCTACCTGGCAAGTGTGGTGTAAAACATCCACCAATCAATCCAAAGTGCCTGCTAAAGATTTGGGACTTCCTTTGGGCAGATTCCGGTCTCCTCCTCATGTAAAGTGAAACAATCTTGAATGGTGTGTAAATCAATCAATCAATCACTCAGCTAAGTTAATGAGGCATCAATCAATGAAAATGTGTCACATCGAATTTTCTTGCAGCGTCAAAATTACAGCAAAGCAGCCTAATGATGTCTGATTCCGATTTCACAAGCGAAGAGGAAACCTTGTTTATATCACAGAAAAAGGGCAATGGTGTCCTTCCAAAAAGACTCAACGGCATTGCCAGGCCGTACAATAAAAATAAAACAAAGGCGTAGCCCGGGGGAAAGACTGGAGGAATTTCATCACATTTTCAAGTGACCTTTTTTTGTATATTGTTGAAATTTTATTATTAACTCATTGTGAAAATGTTTATTTGTGAAGATATTTTTGAAGCCATGACAAGATTATATTTACATTGTAAGAACATTTTCTTTTGCTAGTTGAGTTATGATTTTTGTTCCTGACTCAAATATCTTCTAGATTGAACGAGGCCACTGGTAATAAAAGAGATTTGGTGAGTTTCTTGCCAGGCAAATTTATTTACGTAAATGCTGTAGGCCTCTGTGCCTAAGTGACAGTCTCTCTGTGCCTAAGTGACAGTCTCTCTGTGCCTAAGTGACAGTCTCTCTGTGCCTAAGCGACAGTCTCTCTATGCCTAAGTGACGGTCTCTCTGTGCCTAAGGGACAGTCTCTCTGTGCCTAAGTGACAGTATCTCTGTGCCTAAGTGACAGTCTCTCTGTGCCTAAGTGACAGTCTCTCTGTGCCTAAGTGACAGTCTCTCTGTGCCTAAGTGACAGTCTCTCTGTGCCTAAGTGACAGTCTCTCTGTGCCTAAGCGACAGTCTCTCTGTGCCTAAATGACAGTCTCTCTGTGCCTAAGTGACAGTCTCTCTGTGCTTAAGTGACAGTCTCTCTGTGCCTAAGTGACAGTCTCTCTGTGCCTAAGTGACAGTCTCTTGGGGCTGTTAGTTTACTGACACTGCCCCACAGAAGTTCAGTGAGCTTGAGTATGACGCATAAACATAAATCTGTCATCCTGCAAGTGCTTTCACTAAAAGGAACAAAAAATTGAATGTGGCGTAAAACAATAATCAACTAGTATTGGTACAAGGTATGCTGTTTTCTAATATTTGACTCATACAAACTTACAACATTATCACACCATTCTCAGTATTTTGTCTTGTTTAAATTATATATTTTATGTAGGACCATTGGGTATTAAATTGGCCCAGAAACGCAATAATTTCCAAACATGTTGACCCAGTAAATTATTTCAACATTCCAAGACTTTGTTCTTCAAAAATGAGTTCATCTGTTTTGGTACTAATGGAAGCATTTTTGAAAGTCAAATATTTTTATATACCCGGTATATTCAAAGGTAGAAAATTTGAAATTAAGTTTATAAATAGAGTATCTGGTATGTAAATATTCTCAAATTAACTTATAATGCGTCATACTGGTATCAAAAACACAAAATAAGAGTGTTTAATTTTTGGGTGTACAAATACATGTGTATGAGAATATAAGTTGGTGAAACTGTCGGGACAACATATTGTTGACAGCTCTCGCTAAGAGAGCGCTGATCTTGACCCTTCTTTGAAGTGAGTCAGCGGCTCGTTTCACAAAGCAGTCGCATCGCAAACGAATCGTAGTTGCCATTGGACACCATAGTGAAGAGATACCGAGTCATGGCAACTGCGATTGATCGCACTGTGCGACGGCTTCGTGAAACGACCCCCAGCTTTCTCAATGTGTCCGATTGTACGAACTAGGTTTCACGGATGAGGAGCTGAACCGCAAAAAGTAGCGAGTCGGAGAAATTTTGGTTTGATGAGGAAATGTGAACAAATATTTATTTATGTTTGTTTTCTTTATGGATCATAATATCACTCCATATATTCAAAGATATGATAGAAATTGTGAAAACAAGTTCATTGTTTTTGAAATAAATATAAACAATAATATTTCTTGTGACCTATTTATATTTGTTCAGTACTGAAATTTTCGTCAAATTAATATATTACAAAAATAGCTATATCAACTACTCTGAAGTCCGGAAACATCACGAAGCCAATACGGTTACTATGACTATTATAAATTAATAGAAAATTGGCTTGTGTAGGGCTTCCAAGTAGACGACTCCCATGGCCAGTTCTGTGTCACCCACTCAGTATCACAAGTGTGTGCATGTCTAAACAAGGTCATCAACATGTCCTAAACTTCTGAATACATCAACTTTCAACCCTAATGCTGTATCCTGGTGAAATGAAATGCTATTGATGTTCATAATGTCACGATGGGATGGTTTTTTACTGTAATAATGATGTCATCTGATGTGCTTTCATGTCACCATGATTATATTTGACAGTCTTTCAAAGGCCAGGGGCTCGTTTCACAAAGCAGTCGGATCACAAACCAAGCGTAGTTGTCAATGGATACCATAGTGAAAAGATACGGAGTCATGGCAACTGCGATTGATCGCACTTTGTGACGGCTTCGTGAAACGGCCCCCAGTGTTGTAGAACATAATAGTTGGTTGGTTGTTTTAGCCTATTGCCGTTCGTATGAATGATCTATACCAGTAGCTGCATAATATGTTTGTACAGTATATCATATGACCTGGCAAAATGTAGAAAGCGTCAAGAAGTTGCCAGCTATTTTTCCAAAGAAGTACACCTGTTTCAGTTATATTTATATAAATTTTGTTTACGTTTCAGCTTCAGCTTCGTGCACGCCATAAGTTCTATAAATGTATTTAGCTTTTCAATGTCATTTATTTAATTTTGCTATAACAATTCAAACACTAGTATTGTCTACGCAAACAGAATTTTTTGTAAAAGATTAAATTTAAATTCTGTCTTGCAAAAAAAAAACGATGTTCAAAGATTTAACCCACCCTCTATTCATATACAGTGATATTATTTTTCTTTAACTCTTGTGTACTCTTTTGCTGCCTGGGGTTTTATTCTTGTTGGGTGGAAAAATCTATTATGAAATGTTATGCTGTCTATTTTGGTATCTTTTTTATTGATAATTATTAGATTAGCATTATTCTTTAAAAAATTAGCTTGTCATGAGGAATTTTAAGTACACCGAAAAATTAAAAGATTGGCGTCAAAAATTACCCAACAGAATGTCAATGAGATTATTGTAGCTTTAAGTAACAGTTAATTTCAGACTTGTGAGATTTATTGGACCTACCTTTGTCTAGTTGTAACATATATTGTAACACTGGCCCTCCGTAACATGCTTAATTATATTATAAGCCCTCTCCTGTTTTATTATGTGCTGAACTATGATGAATTTAATGATCTGATAATGTTATATTTTGTTGATGATTTTCTTAATTCTTTATATACAAGATGTTATGTACTGTTTGTTCTATTTGCTATATGTGTTCATCTGACAAAAACTTTGCAAGACGTTCTGAGCTTTGTCACAGTCGGAACTCCCTTCGGCTATCTTCGCCCGCTACCGGTCGTCTTCGGTATTTCACGCACGTAAATCCTCGAAGTTATCAGACTGAGCTTCGTCATTCGGATGCTGCCATTTGATTTTGCAGACCTCCCTACTAGTGCAGTTCCAGTGTATTTTGTAGGCCAAAAACACAGATCTACCCACACCTCCGATTCTGTAGAATGTTCGGTCCCGGGGGCCGTTTCACGAAGCCTTCGCGACGTGCGATCAATCGCAGTTGCCATGACGTCGTATCCCTTCACTATGGTAACCATTGGCAACTATGCGTCGTTTGCGATGCGACTGCTTTGTGAAACGAGTCCCTGGGGCCTGGTTTACAAATCGGCGAAGACGTGTTTTTTTGTGTGTGTATCTTACATGGCAACGTATCTCTACAGTATTGGTTGCCATGACAGTCACGTAAACACTTACGACCATGAATAATTTCTATCGTTGTCTGAACACCATTTGCCGCCCCAAACAAATCTGAACGACCAAAGCTGTAGCCGCACTCATGTGTCTCTTTCCTGTGTTACTTACTTGCCGGTCAGGAAGAACCAAAGCTGTTGCTGGCAAAATCCATAAATTTCATTGGCTAATCCGGAACTACCATGTGATAAGTGTTACTTGTTGGATAAGCCAATCACATCCAATACAATTGAAGTAATACATCACATGACTCAGATATGGTTAAGATATATTAATCAGGTTTTCCGTAAGTAATTTGGACCCAAAGTGCTAAATCCCCGGTCCTATATGCATTTCCTCCATGAGAGTTTTTGTTGTTGTTTGTTTCGTCAAGTTTGATTACAGGGAACAGTAATCCTGTTTCACAAAGCGGCGTAGCGTAAGTTTTCACGTAACTGCCATAGCAGCCCATACTGTAGAGATACGTTAGTATGAAAGTTACGCAAAAAATGCATCTACGCCGCTTTGTGAAACAGGGTCCTGGCGACATGCTGATTTGGTGTATTCAAGACTTTGAAGCCCGTGGTTTTTTAACAACGCGTGTTGTCCCCCCCCCCCCCGGGTTCTGATGACTGTCCCAATTTATTTACTTCCCGGCTGTCTTTGTAGATTTTGTTAACATGTATAAGCTGCATTTATATTGTTTACTTGTAAATTTGATTAAGTTAAACCAAAGGTTGTGCAAATTGAATATTCATGCTCTGTATATTTTCGCTCAATAGTTTGCCTTGCTCAAAACTGGTGTATTTACTTATTAACTATGAGGTTCTACTGTTTTTTATGTAAATTTTGTTCATTTTATTGTGGGTTTTAGATTGTATATTTTCATCGGTCAATTAATTCAGATTGTTAGAGTATTTCCCTAAGAAAAGAAATACCATCATGGGTCTTTGTGGTGCTGAGAATGTCGCTTACACTCCTTGGTGGTTCGTCCGTCACATCAACCCTTCATGCCGGCGCTTGGCCAGGGTGAGACTCAACGCAAGACTTACGGCTGGTGCACTATTAGTATATGGGGAACACTTCTTATTTGAAGTTATCTTCTCTTCTAATCACATTCAGACTGGGTATTAATGGAGATTGACATTTCATCTCTGTTCCCGGTTTCTGAAACTTTGTATGATTTTGTGCTGAATTTTATTAAACTATTTTGAAAATATATTATTGTATATATACATTTGCAAATACGTCCAGATACATTTGTTAATGTGCAAAGTGAAATTCACAGTTGATGTCTCCATCTGATTGGTGGAACAGATAATGTAATAAACTGATATATGGAAACTGATCAGGCCTTCTGTGTTTGTTTGTTTTAATATTTGAAAAATTAAAACGATTGCCTGATTGGAAACGCAATTTTCCAGGCAGGAAAGTTTAACCTCTATAAAAAAGTTTCAAACCATTACCTCTGTGGAAGAGTAACCAGGTACTCGCCGAAGGTTTCCAATTCCTCGCACCGAAGAGGCCAATCGTGCAGTCTGATAACTTCGGGGATTTACGTGCGTGAAATACCCTCTGATAGACTGCGAGTCATTTTGAAAGTGTCCCCGTGATAATGTAAGGGACTGAAACACTCGGTTTGTTAACTTTCAGAAAAAGAAAAAGATTGTGAGAAAAAGATCAATGAATTCCAGTCCGTTTGTTACAATGAATATCACTCTCATCTATTAATTTGGGAAGTCACTCGCCTCTTTGAAAATAAATAGACTCGAGTGATATTCATCGTAACAAACGGACTCTCGTTATAGTTAACCTCTATATAGCATGGACACGTTACGATTTTAAGTTTTATGTTGTGAGGCGGTGGAGCCGCCCTGCGCACGAACGTATAATCATTAAGAGAGTCCATGCTATAATAAATTTATCACACATTGGTCGATAAAAATATGGTAAAAATGTTTTCCACTTGTTGATAATGCACCGATTGAATTTAAACCCGTGTTTGTAATGGCATCTTGTAGGTTGCCTTCCAGTCGGAACACCCTTCGGCTATCTTCGCTCGCTACCGGTCGGCTTTGTTGCGTACGTAAATCCCCGAAGTTTCATAGTGGGTTGCCTCCTTCACCTAACGTGATATGCACATTTCGTTCTTTCGCAGAGACAAGCTCAAAGCTCCGATTATACAAACTTACGTTATATTTTCTTTACATACATCTATAAAGGAAACAACATTATTTCTTAAATAGTTATAAAATCTTTATTATGATCACCTTTTTACAGTAACTGATGTCTGAACGGAGGAGTTTTCACTATTCAAGAGCGGGGTTTTCTCCCCTGGCTTAATGTCAAGAGACTGTTCTAATCCAGGTGGCGCTGCCCATTTTTGAACAGCCCCGGAACCAAAAATATTGTAGAATATCATCCCGAACGTATAGACGCCAGCCGTTAAATAAAAAACTTTTCCCCATGTCTTTCGATTTTGCTGAAAAGAAATGGAAGATAAATTATGGCAGAATATATCTTTCTAGAAATGATCGGACCCCCCTGGCTTTCTACCTTTTCAATAGGCTTCATAGATGGTTTACTTTTGAAAACAAATTTCAATTAATCATTATTTCTTGCCACCTCAAATATCAGATAATATGGCGATTGATAGAGCTAGTGTGAGTTTAATAAAGGTTTGACCGAGTACCGGTACAAAATGGTGAACATTTTTTACCGGGCCTTTAAGGAAAGACGTCATCTGATCACAGAATTACGCAGATCCTTCTTTGGGATTTTGATTAAGAGTTGATCGCCATCTTCTCAAAATAAAGTGAGTCATGCAGTTAAAAATTTTATTTTCTCGATCGAAAAGCTCAACAACAAAAAAATCTATATATTATACGATTTTATTATTTCTAGCTCAGTGGCCTTAAAGTGGCATGAGCTGCCAAAATTCACACTTTTTTCTCCATTTCTGATCGCCGTGACATCAAGAGGCTTTGAAGGCCATTGAAAAACTAAATGATTAGCGTTGGAATGAGGAAAATCCGTACAGTATGTGGCCTATAAGTAAACAAAATTTAAGTAACCGGGACGACCATTCATTCATTCTAAGCCAAAGTTAGTTCAAAACTATACTTTATCGTACATTCTCGAGTCTAGAAGCACTAAAAAGCTTCTGAATTATACGTCTTGAGAAAAATAGCCAATAATTTCAACATTCTGTTTCTACGTCAAAATATCAACATTTTGGCAGCTCATGCCACTTTAAGTTTGTTGTGGTTCTCCGCTGACCTTCAGATTATTACACTAAATACAGAGTGATCAATCTCGGATAGAAGGCTGCAAGTCGACTTTCCGCCAAAAATGTACATAGCAAGATATTTAAAGTGGCATGAGCTGCCAAGATCCCGATCACGGTGATAAGGTAATCTCGTATGAAAGACGAAGGTGACATTACCTGTTCATTAGTAATGACGCCAACGATAAAAGGAGAGACAATCCCTGCCAGATTTTGTGTCATATTTGTTAATCCCATCAGCTGGCCTGCAAAAAAATGACATTTTTAAGTTGAGAATTTTAGAGCGAAGAAAGTCTAAACCAATGAACTGTATGCGTGGAACGGAGGTCACGTGGTATTTGATTTGCTTCGAATGCCGCCATTACTAGGAGATAGTGGAGCGTCTATCCAGATCTGTTCTGCACGCGCTTATCAACTATCAATGGCGGCACATTTTACAAAGTCAGATCCAAACCAGCCAATGAGATGTGTCCCTTCCACGCATATAGTTCATTGGTCTAAACCCAACGCGATTTGGTGGTATCCGGTGATAGATGGTGCTATTGAGAACGTATTAGGTGAAGTTACAATTCCATGTGACGTATTTTGTTCCCCAGCGTCAGATATAAGCGTCGTGTTAGAACGAAAAAACGCTTAGCGACATGCGCAATGACAGCTCCTGTTACAGGGAATTTGTGTAATTCTTACGAGACTTGCGCAGTAGGTGTAGAAGCTTTTTCCTTACGACCGATGGTTACGTCATAGAAATACAACAGCGCCTAAAATTTTGCCCAGTCCACTCCTATCACTCCCCTCCCTTACTCGCATACAACCCCGTTTTCGTCATAACTCATTACTACGTGTAGTAAATTATAGGCGTACAAATCATCAAAAGTAATTCTTCAATACTATCTCAGTTTTACTTTT
This sequence comes from Lepidochitona cinerea, assembly GCA_963971465.1. NCBI lineage: Eukaryota > Metazoa > Mollusca > Polyplacophora > Chitonida > Tonicellidae > Lepidochitona > Lepidochitona cinerea. The sequence goes on from OZ020565.1 coordinate 6,302,350, forward strand.
TCACAAATATGGCGATGACATTTTTGCCCATCTTTTCAGATATTGCAAATCCGCTTACCTGCATAGTTGGGAGCCAAGTCAATGGTGTTGACGTCAGATGACATGGAATACATTGACCCTGCTGCTACCCCGAGTACAAGAATGGCGATAACTCCTGTTCGATCACACCCAATGAAAGTGATAACCACGAAAGCAGAACTAGTTGTTATTGTTCCTACAAGAAAACAGACCAATATATAGTGCCTGTATGGGCATGCTGCTTTTATAGGCTAAATGTATCGAAAATGAAGCGATAGGATTTTCTTCGCGATTCTGGATTTTGCTCGCACAGACAGATGCCTTAGTTCTAATTTAAATGGCTTGTCTGATTCACCAAGTCTCCACCAAGAGAGACACAGATTTCCTACGAATGGACGCGCCAATAAGCTAAAACAACCAACCAAGAGACATAGAGTTCCTATGAATGGACGCGCCAATAAGCTAAAACAACCAACCAAGAGACACAGAGTTCTTACGAAAGGGCGCGCCAATAAGCTAAAACAACCAACCAAGAGACACAGAGTTCCTACGAATGGACGCGTCAATAAGCTAAAACAACCAACCAAGAGACACAGAGTTCCTACGAATGGACGCGCCAATAAGCTAAAACAACCAACCAAGAGACACAGAGTTCCTACGAATGGACGCGTCAATAAGCTAAAACAACCAACCAAGAGACACAGCGTTCCTACGAATGGACGCGCCAATAAACTAAAACAACCAACCAAGAGACACAGAGGGCCAAAACTACTCATATGAACCGTTTAATTACAAAGGATTACAATTCAAATATCCAGACTCTATTGTTTGTTTTTGTTGTTGTGAACTTACCTAAAGTTATAAAGAGTTTTCTTGTCTGTGTGGTGGTGAGAATGCCTCGTGTCCGGAGAAAATCAGCCAGGAATCCATTCAGTGAATACGACAAGAACCCGGCAATGTAAGGAACTGCCGATAGAAAACCATTCTGTGGAAATAAAATATTGGCATGAATTTAGAAAGTCAATCCGACAGGCGTCGGCACTTTGTCCGCCCATTGATATCGCGAAATCACAAGACGCTATAGGTGAAACAATCTTGTGTTAAAAAAATGATAAAAGAATCAACCTAGCCAAGAGCAGCTCCCAGTACAATTCTTCCGTGCAAGTGCCTGGTTTTTAATTGATCATAAACTTTAATGTGTTCGAACTGCTGAATGGATTCGACTCCCATGAAGTAACCATACAATAAACGCAAATCGAGTGATAGAAGAAAACACAGAGTTCCTCACAAGACTAAGGACCTCCCTTGTGTCGCAAGAATGAACATTTTCGGAACATCTGTGCGAGACAATTAGCGCTCGTCGCATAAAGCACTAGTAGATGACTGGGCTAACTTTGTCATACGTTCTGACGACGTTGTCATTCTCACGTTTGAAAAGTAAAAACGAAAACGTCCAGTGTCAGGTAGAATTCTTGAAACATGTCGGCAGCTGACCTGTGTTATATCCAGTCTGAGAACCTCCTTCATGTAACTTGGTAGACAGGTAAGCATGGTGTACGCGCCATACGTGGAACAGGTTCCCGCCACCAGGAGAGCCCACAGTGGGCGACTGGTCAGGACTTCACGCCATGGAGGGTGAGTTAACTTCTGTAAAAGCAAAGCCTTTGTATGTGTTTGTTATAGTTTATGTTCATAGCTTAAAGTGGCATGAGCTGTCAAAATGTTGATATTTTGACGTTAAAGCAGAATGTTGAAATTATTTTCTATTTTTCACACTACATATAATTCAGAAGCTTTTTAGGGCTTCTGGTCTCGAGAATGTGCGATTAAGTGTTGTTTTGAACTAACTTTGGCTTTGAATGAATGAATGAATGGTCGTCCCGGTTATTTAAATTTTGTTTACTTTTCGAACACGTTTTCGGTTCGTACAGGCAGCATACTATATGGACCTTCCTCATTCCAATGTCAATCATTAAAGGAGGAGAAAACAAAAAAAAACAACATGCAATCGTATCGAACGGGCTCTCATAGACCATCGTATTCATTTGTCTTGCACATGGTTTACGGTGTGAAAATACAATGAAAATGAATCTGCCAGACAAGCTCGTGCTCGATCGTCAGTGGAGCGCGCCATTGACGGTTTGAAATTGACCGAAAAAAGTATTAGTAGATTACTTCCCTTGCGAGCTTACCATATCTTGTATGGTTATAACATGCAATGTCAGCGGTAAGACTACCTTTTCTGAAAATTCTACAACGATCCCCACAAGTCGCGTAGACAACATATGCAGCCTGTCACGTCTTCCCAAAAGGTTGATTCACTAGCTAGTATACATTTCAGAGTTGTTAGAGTGTTCGTCTTCTCTTATTAGCGCCCCGAAATGATCGAAATTAACCTAGGTTTAAATGGCAGACTTTCAGAGTTGACCAATTTCTCTTACGCTAGCGAGTGACTGGTGGCCAGGCGTATGCTGATTGGCCGATCGAGACACACAGCTAAGCTCTGCGGTGAAGATGGCTGCCGAGTCAGTTTAGACGTTCTTTGATAACGATTGTTAACTTTCTTATAGCACAGTTTGGCGAGGAAAAAACGCAGAAATATGGTTTTGGTACCGTTAGAAAGGAAAATGTGTCGCCCTTGTACTGTATTTACTTAGTTCGTTCCTTTTCTTCTCCTTTAAGTTTTTCGATGACCTTCAAAGCCTCTTACTGCCGTGAAGATCATAGATTATGAAAAAAGTGTGAATTTTGGCAGCTCAGGCCACTTTAAATTATTCTACCATTTAAGTGTCGTGACCAAGACCTATTGGCGAGGAAACTGGGCCTTAAACCCAAACCAAACCGCCAGAAAACTAATTGATTTTGTTTATAAAGAGGATTGGGAATTTAGTCAATCAGCATTTGAATATATTCTGCTTATCAATGGGTTGATCAACAATTTTCATTAGAAAATAATTAAAGTGGCATGAGCTGCCAAAATGTTGATATTTTGACGTTACAACAGGATGTTGAAATAATTGGCTATTTTTCTCAAGACGTATAATTCAGAAGCTTTTTAGTGCTTCTAGTCTCGAAAATGTGGGATAAAGTATTGTTTTGAACTAACTTTGGCTTAGAATGAATGAATGGTTATTATTAAAATGGTTATTAAAATTGTGTTTACTTTTCGAACACGTTTTCGGTTCGTATAGGTCACATATTGTATGAAGTTTCCTCATTCCAACGCCAATCATTTAGTTTTTCGGTGGCCTTCAAAGTCTCTTACTGTCGTGATGATCAGAAATTGTGAAAAAAGTGTGAATTTTGGCAGCTCATGCGACTTTAACTCTGTAATATTTCTCTGTAAAACTATGCTCAACACATTTACCTTCCATTGTCCAATGGATTGTAAGATATAGTTTTTCTCGTTGTCGGATATTCGAGGATGTTCAGAAGGGGAACTGAAAACAGCAAAGGACCAAACAACAAACCATAAACAGCCAAGGGAACCTGTTTTCAAAAGAAACAAAATATTTTATAATGATTGAAAATCGATTTTATGACATTGGTCTTCTTGTTCACAAAATGTGACGGGAGTCAGTTTCAGAGTGCGTTTGACTGTTTCATTTGTTTGGTTTATTGACTGATTTATTGCTTGCTTGATTGGTTGTTTGGTTGCTTGGTTGATTTATTGATTGTATGGTTGATTGATTGATTGTTTGGTTGGTTGATTGGTTGATTTATTGATTGTATGTTTGATTGATTAGTTCATTGGTTGGTTGGTTTCGTGATTGATTTGTTCGCTGGTAAGTTGGTTGATTGATTAGTGTTTTACTGAGCGCTCGAGATGATTTTACGAGGAAACCTGATTGATTGTTTGGTTGATTGGTTGATTTATTGATTGTATGGTTGATTGATTAATTCGTTGGTTGGTTGGTTGATTAGTGTTTTACTCAGCGCTCGAGATGATTTTACGAGGAAACCTCGTACATTTCATTGGTCGTTCACAACAATTTCATAGACACCAAATCTGGTATTCGAACACACGACGCCCTGGAGAAAGGTTTCTCCGTTTGAACATCCACAGAAAGCAAGCGAGGAAACATCTTAAAATACATTGAGACACTATGTTTTTTTTTTTATCTTCTTGGAGAGAACAACAGACATCTTAACAAAGACGTTGAGCTAAAATATGTCGGGGACAGTGAAGCATATGTATTGCTTAAAAGAACCCAGGCTTTCTTCTAGTACCCGGAAAGCGACCCCATTAATACGTCAACACAATTTTCCTGTGCCCGCGTGTTTAAATGTTCATAACTAAATATATGTCTGCCAATTACCGCCGAGCCTGATGACGTCGCATGGATTTACGAGAAGGTTTACCAGTACTCGGCAAGACGTCACGTTTTGGGAAAACATTGAGGAGATGACTTGTTTTTATCCACGCATTTTTCAGGTGAATGATCGCCTTATACGTCTTCTTCTCGATACAGTATTATTTCTTCCCCCATTTTGTAAAATTATGTAAACATCCCTCAATCCCCCAAAATGCTTTGCGCGTAAATCCCAAGTGACGTCACCAAGCAATTGGCCAATGAACGACAAACAACATGTAAAAATAATGTTCTTATTACCCATGGTGTAGAAAGCCGATGGCCATCCGCCTGCGAAGCCGTACTGGCACAGTAGACCTGTGATGGGAAACGTCAAGACTATTCCAAGGCCAGCACCTGTTGCCAAAACACAAAAATGACATAGTGTAGATTGGTTGTCTTAAACTTAGACGAATACATGTATAAGAAAATTCATCAGTTAGTCATTAATTACCATTGTTCCTCCCTTTCCCTTGTGACAATCCACGACATTCTCCCATGTGCGATTATTTTGATATTCGTTTTCCCTTTTTGTATAAGTGAATATATATATAATATGCTCAAAACTCTTTTAAAAAACTCAGTGTATAAATGGATATTAGGTTTCACCTGAATAAGTGATTGCCGACATTCGGGTTCTTTCCCACACTGGTGCCCATCTTCCGAGCATGCTATGCATTCCTGGATAATATATACCCTGAAAATAATAACAAAATATCCGTTGTAAAGGCTTAATACGGCCGATATAGACTACGATCCAAACCTTAGTAATGCTGGGTCGACGAAGACAGCAAAAGCTTAAGCTCCAGAACAGCATTTCCATTTAACACAGAATTGTTTCATATCAGTGTCATGCCTTTCGGTTTTAGCAACGCCCTTGCAACATTTTGTTATTTTTTGTTATTTATTTATTCACCAAATTGAATGAATAGTACAAAGAAATACGCTTCATATTTTAAACATAATAGAGAAAACGTAAGACTAAAATGTTTTGAAAACATAAAGCAAATGAAGGCGGGGAAGTAAACCCATATAAAGATAGATGCTAATACTGATCGATCAAATGGGGATTTTCACATATAGTTAACTAATAATCTACCAAAAGGAGAAAAGAAAAGAAAAACTAAACAAAAAAGACAATAAGTATCTATGAACTCATGGCGGATTTGGAAAAAATAGAAATCTAATTGATTGGCAACCTATATGTCTAAAATTTGGGAAACGCTTGAGATATCATTAGTGTACAAGACAAAAAGTGTCGGTCCTAAAATTGACCTTTGGGGAACACCTCACGTGACGTCACGACGGTCAGAAACCACGTCATTGTAAAGAACACATTGTGAACATTTGAAAGAATAATAGCCTTGTTTCTGCGTGAACCAGTGTGAAAGGTGAACTTCCTACCTTGTTGATATGATTACTTTCGGAAAGATTTCACACTCTTTTGAAAAAAATAGTTGAAGTTTGAGACATTTGGAAGAAACAGGACTAACCTTAAAGGATTTATGAACAACGACTAATATATCCTATTTTGTGTTAAATTTATTTGAGACTGTGTATTTTTCAAGTCAGACCAAAAGGAAAATACAATTTTGAGAGCAAAACATGCAAAATTGAATACCTACTTTGTCGGTTACGAAACTCGACAGAATTTGCTGAAAGTGACACCATACGCGACCTCTGCTGTATCAGGGCATCTTCAGAGTAGCAGAGTAGTACACATCAGAGATCGCATATGACGTCATATTATATTGACGTCATATTACTTTACCATGGTAACTTTTGTGGGTTTCACCTAGCGGAAAATGTGCATATTGCACCAACTCCTACATAAACGACCAGAGAGCGTACACTTACATGTAACTAATTTATTTCCTCTTTCCTTTTTAAGGTATATTGTTAGCCAATGAACGCTTAGAAACAAGATAAAAGACCTCTTCATAAAACATTTAAGGCGACAAAAAGATGGCTGGTATGCGTGTAAAATATGCCTGTCCATCTAGCGGAATTGGTTGCCCAAACCGACCCAGAACACCGGGAACAGTTGCTAGTTCTGGATGTTTCAGCAATTTGATAGTAATTTGCAAAGTATGATTGTTGATGTATTTTCTCAGACACAACTTACCCCAAACAAGCCCATTAAAGCTCGTGTTGCAATCAGATACCCCGCCCCTAATCCAGCAGCCAATGGAGTGAGGAGAGTTAGGAAGGACATGCCTAGTACGCTCAATCCCACGAGCCATTTCCCGCCCAATTTCCCAGCCAATAATCCCCCTGGAATCTGGGTTATGACGTAACCGTAATAAAACGAGGCCAAAACAGTTCCCTGTAGCTCAGAATTCCAATCAAATTCTCCCTTCAGCTGGAAAAAAAATACAGATTTCACATATTCGCTGTTCAAAAGAGGCACTTTTATCACTAATTGCAAATAAAGAAAGAAACCTTTTCAAAAATGTTCAATTAAATGGCCCTTAATAAATTATTTCGGGAAAATATCTTGAAACTCGTGATAGCTAAATGTACAAGGAAGTAATTATTACGTAAAAAATGAAAACTTTTTATGGGGCCTATCGCGCTCTACGCACCTCATTTGAATGGGTATTGTTACTGGTTGACAGATCAGGACAGTCATCAGATGTTGTGTTGACGTCATTCGAACCTGTGTTCTTTACCATGGCAACTAGTGCAACGCTGAGGTTGAAGCGGACCATATATGCAGTAAGGGTTCCGAAATGAGCAAGTATGACAAATACATAACGTGCGGGAAAACAACCTGTCAAAACATGAAATATTGTTTAGTTAATAGGTATATTTGGGTAAATATAAAGTATGGCCTATTTGTTTTCTTCAAGTATTTCGTTAAAGTGGCATGAGCTTAAAAATAGTGGAACATTTTGTGTAAAATAACATTTTGAAATTATCAGGTATTTTTCTCAAGAAGTAGATTTTTTTTTTAGTTTTTATTTCTGGATAAAGTGTTTTAAATTAGTGTTTTGATCTAACTTAGTCTTAGAATGAATGAATTTTCACCGTTTACTTTTCGGACACTGGGAAAATGTGAATATATTCCTGACGAATCGCGGTGTATAGCTGGTTTTGGCCGAAACGCAATGCGGTCTTGAGGGCCGGGCACACAATAAAGGAATGATCGAAAATAGGCCTAAACACTATCTGAAAAATTGTTGTAGTCGTTTTTAAATGACAAAATAATTCTGCACCCAAAAGTATTCCCCGAGGATGACTGGGAGATCAATTTCTATAGCTGTGGAAAGCCATATTTTTAATAAAACAAAATAACTAATGATTGATTGATGTTTTACGCCGCACTCAAGATAATTTCGGCGGCGTTGCCAGGTTTAGTGGGAGAAGAAACCGGGCTCATCGGCCGGACGAAACTCCCGACCTTTGGCGAGTACCCTGTGACCGAGTGAAAAATCCACTCAAAAATTTTTCAATTTTTATTTGTGAGAGTGATTCGAGAGTCGTTGTGGGACCGAGGGACGATCATCCTAACCCACTGGACCACCGAGACCCCCAAATAACTAATGGTGCTTCCCTAAAGGTTAGTATATGAATAAAGAAATAAAAAATAACACACAGGAAAGGCACATATTTACATTTGTTTTCACAGAAAATGTTATAATATTTGGGCCTCTCTAACTACAGTCTTGAAATCATCTATGAGGAGTTTTAACGACCTACCTTTGTTATTTTTCATAGGCATCTTGGGAGTGATGATCTAAACAGCTGACAGTGTCTCGAGTGAAGAAATGAAGGCCTAAAACATATATTCCGGAAGTAAATAGAAGAATTAGAGTTACCTCGCTTGAAGGGACGTGTGCTATTCTACCGTTGTTTATATAAAGATGAGGTTTCCAGATGGCCATTGGTAACTTTTCCGGCTCCCACGGACCACTGGATAGGGAGTTTTATTTGAGGATTCCAATGCCTGCTGTGTTGTGGTAAAAAGGATCGAGTGCGCAGTAGAGCCCTTTCTGACTGCGTGTTTGGTCTACTTTTGATTACAGACTGTCAGACACAAAACAATAACAACACGGTATTCCCTAAATGACTCGTTAAATGTAAAGTTGACTTGCATCCTTTTATCCGAGATTAATCACTCTGTATTTTTTTAATAACCTAAAGGTCAACGGAGAACCACAACAAACTTAAGCCATGTCTCCTTTTAAATGTTATGAATGTTTGGGACAGGTAAGGAGGGGAGTTGTAAATCATTGTATATGTAGAAATATTTACCGATATCCCGCAGACATGATTGCTTGTAGCTAACAACTGTATGGGGCCAGCTTAGCCCGGATTATCGGTCTTACGGCGACTGGTATTACATGGCTGCTAATGTGTCTTGTCGCCTTATGGCGAACACGGAGAGAAAAAAAATTCGGCAGAGCCCAGATTTCTCGGCTAGGGGTCAGCTATGCCTATCACTACAGCAGAGAAGATAATGTGCTGCCGATCAAGACTACTCAAAGATAAAATGTTATTATTGTCGACAAAAGGGGCATATACCAAGAGATCCTGTCCACAAAAGATCCACAAAAGATCTCCGCAACCGTTCGAATGGAGACTGCCTCCGGGAGGCCCGTTCGTTCTCTCCGCTGTCACTTGCTTTCAGATTTTCACTAAGTCTAAACTATCCTTAATCTCACCTGCCTTTTAGCTATTACCTCCTAACATACATTTTAAACATTCCTCTTCTCATTGTACCCGTTGATTTCTTTGAATTCCGTTGTTAATTATACATGTAGATCTGGGGACTAAATAATCAAAAACGTTTCAATAAGAAGTAGGACGCCAGTTCACGTAAAGACTTTTAGGAATAAATTATACTGTAAGCCCAAATATATATATATCACAAGTAAAGTTATTTCTAGAATGTGTACAATATTGTCATAAACAGCAGCTCATACTATGGTCGGACTTCAGAAAATTGTGTAATTTTGGAATTAATGGCACTCGAAGCCACGTTCCTTTTTTATGCTCTTCTTCAAAAATGTCAGAAAGGGTTACAGCGGCAAGTGTACCTTTAATTCTTCTCTCACTCTTATGTCTAACTTTGGAGAAAAGAATAAAAAAAAAACAAATCTACTTACATCGTCTGTATAGGATAAGTTATATTCAGCAGAAAAACTGTAAATCCTGCCTAATTTTTCCGAAGAGAAAATGCTGGCATCCGATCGACCGTTGCTATTAAAGTCACTCAATCAGTGGTTAGCAATAGAGTAGAGTTGCTATTAAAGTCAAGCGTGACATTTTTCATTAACATCTGGCTTAAAAGGCAGTTAATCAGAGATTGGTCAACTGCAAGCTTAACTAGACGGTTCCGGGTCGGCTTCGTGGTTAACCGAACTAACTCAATTCTACATATTTGATATCTGTATACTATATATAGATAGGACTTTACTATTTTGACCTCCTTTCGGCCGGGAACAACAATATTTTTCTTTGTCAATAAATAGGCCGACATGTCCACCTCGACTGACATCACCATTTAGATAATCCAATCTTACACAATACAATTATACGTAAAGGCCTAATGCTTTGTTTGCGTAAGGCCACAGTCGCCTCTCTTGGCCTTCCTGACCTTGCAAAATCACAAAAATTACACATGACATACAATATGCATGCTAGGTTTAAAATGCCTAAACGCTTCTTCAAAAACATATCCTAAGCCTAGCGCACACGAGAGGCGCCGGCTGAGCTACAAGGCATGCGTGGCCCATGGAGCAGCTGCAGATTTCAGCGCAGACAATGAGCTCCCGGCTGAGGCAAGTTCTTGGTCACCCAAGTTCACTTAAGCCTAGCGCACACGAGAGGCGCCGGCTGAGCTGCCGGCCACGCGTAACTGGGAGCTAAGCTGTTTCCCCCGTGTGTGCGTAAATTTTGGTGAGATTTTCGCCTCTCGAGGCTGTGAGGAAATTGTCTAGCATGTTTGATATTTTCTGCCTCTCGTGGCAAGAATCTCACCGTGTGCGCACTACGTGAGCTGCCAGCTGAGCTGAGAGGAGGGATAGTCCAATGGCGCGTACTTATTCAATCATGTGACCACTTATAATATTACGTAACACGGGTAGTGATACTTGTGTAGGTCAGTGAATTTGGGTGACCAAGCACTTGCCTCAGCCGGGAGCTCATCGTCTGCGCTGAAACTTATAGCTGCGCCCTCGGCCACGCGTAGCTGGCAGCTCAGCCGGCGCCTCTCGTGTGCGCTAGGCTTAAGCTACATAAATATCACTACCTGTGTTACGTAATATTCTCAGTGGTCACATGATTTACATGAAGTACGCGCGATTGGACTATCCCTCCTCTCAGCTCAGCTGGCAGCTCACGTTGTGCGCACACGGTGAGATTCTTGCTACGGGAGGCAGAAATATCAAACATGCTAGATACTTTCCTCACCGCCCGAAACGGGAATTGAACCCGGGTCCCAGAGTATGGCACCTATCGCCAGCACTGACTGATTCCCGTTTCGGACGTCACCCAAAAATCGGTAGAGGAATTTCTGCCATATTTTCAAGAAAGTGTAATCCCAAAATAGCGAGAATACTGTTGTACTCACTTTTTAAAAGACACTAACTAATTAAACTCATACATTCAGCAATGGGAGCTGTGTCAATTACGTTACCAAAGGGGTACTAAATGTCCGCTGTAGTATCTACCAGTCAACTACCTCCTTTTTTTAGAGGAGGCCGGTTAGCTGAATGGATAAGGTAGCCGGCATTTAGTGCTGGCGATAGGTGCCATACTCTGGGACCCGGGTTCAATTCCCGTTTCGGGCGTCACCCAAAAATCGGTAGAGGAATTTCTGCCATATTTTCAGGAAAGTGTAATCCCAAAATAACGAGAATACTGCATACAATCAAGTTTGCGTATTGAGATAGAAAATATAAAGTGGTAAGATTCTAAGTCGAGAAAATAAAGGTTGTGTATGATGTAATCAGAAAGGGTGATTGTCCGAATGACACGTGTTTGTAATATCAGAAGTGGCTGTAGATGTGTTGGGTATGTGCTTGCCCAAAAGATATTATCATACGTGAAGTAAAGGTTAATAAAATCGGACTTTTCTTTTCGCAATTCGGCAGGATATACATTTAGTTTTTTTAATGTTTAGAGAGTCTGTTGGTATCGAACCATGTTGTAAGCTTTTCCAACTTTGGGTGAGAGTCTGTTGGTATCGAACCATGTTGTAAGCTTTTCCAACTTTGGGTGAGAGTCTGTTGGTATCGAACCATGTTGTAAGCTTTTCCAACTCTGGGTGAGAGTCTGTTGGTATCGAACCATGTTGTAAGCTTTTCCAACTCTGGGTGAGAGTCTGTTGGTTCTTTCTGAACACCTAGTGGTGATTTGTTATTGTAAATTGAGTAAGTAAGTATCTAAAAACATAATATTGAAAGAAAACAAACTTCCATTAAGATCCCAGGGTGTCAAAGAAACAGTGTATATCTTCCGTCACCAATCGCAAATATCTTCGTATTTGACGTCATAGTTGACATTTGGACGCTTTCTTCGCCATTTCAACCATCCATGAAGAGGCCCTGGCTTAACGTTGTTTGTGTATGACGTCACAACAATAGTAATGATAAAAAATTAAGCCATCACCACGTAGTAAGTTGTTTTGAACAACACGAGCTTTCGACACCAGTACCGGTGTCTTCTTCAAGCCTGGCGCACACGGGGGAATATAGCTGCGTTCTCGGTCACTCGTGGCAGGCAGCGCAGCCCTTTCCACCGTGTGCGGCGAACTTTTGGTCAGTTAAATGTTCCAGCTGCGCGGGCTGTCCGCAGACGGTGTGCCATCAACCACTCGTGCCACAGAATATCAAACACGATAGATATTTTCCACAACGCCACTTGTGGCCAAAATCACACCAAAAGTTCGCCGCACACGGTGGAAAGGGATGCGCTGCCTGCCACGAGTGACCGAGGGCGCAGCTATATTCCCCCGTGTGCGCCAGGCTTAAGAGGACTTAAATCGATAGACGATAGATGATAGAATAACTTAACCACGTATGATTTTACGTAGATGTAACTTTACTGTTGGATTAGGCTACCCAAATCTGAGGTCGTTTTGTGTGTCCGTCAAACCAAATCCTTCTTTTGTATATAAAGTTTATTTTCTTTCCTTCTTCTAAAGGGAAACTTTGCCCAGTGTTTTTTTACATTTTCCCTAATACTTCTGCCAAATAAGAGTAGGTAAATAGGCTTTGGATGTAAGGTGGTATAGGGTGAACATAAACAGAAGTGTAACATGGGTTAACGCTTCTGCAGTGAGTCGTGGAAGCCTTATTAATATCTATCTCTCTGATAAACCGGTATAGTTTTTTCTAGATATATTGTCATGACAAAGTCCACAGGCATGCTAGAAGGCGACGAAACGAGCGGTCAGGCATCGTCGGAACCCACGATTAAAACTTATGCTCACGCTCACTTTAAAAGGTGAGCTTGTTGAGAATTTAACCCTGGGCATCCGAGGGTGGCGGTCAGGATAATAGCGTACGACGGCCAACTCTGGAGCCTCTGGTGGGAAAATCCGTAAAGAAATCAGCCTCAATACAATTCAAAATCTGTACCAATTTATCATTCAACGGTCTATCAGAGGTAAAAAAGATCAGTCATGATTCCATCACCTTTCATATTTGAGACCGTAAAATGTGAGTAATTAATATCCAACGGACTATCAAACGTTTTAAAACGTATTATCGCTGTTTTTAAAAAAAATATGTTAAAGTGATTTAAGGCCTACACATCGGCACACAATATCTAAAAGTAGAGGCCGTCCTATTTCTGAAGTCAAGAAGTTTACAAAAGAAGTGAGTGTGTGATATTTACCAAAAACACTCTGTTCCAAATTTGTAGTTTTTATTGGGGACACAGAAATTATAAATGTCTCCCTTTTTAAAATTTCTTGGCGTTATATTAGATCTAAAGCTAACATTTGCAACGCACATTGAATATATCACCAATAAATGCTTCAAAGTCATTAATCTCATGCGGTCAATCTCGGGTAGTTTCTGGGGGGCAGACAAAACCAGTCTGCTTCTTTTGTACAGGTCTAAAATTGATTATTGTTCAGAAGTTTACCAATTATCAAGTAAGCCTGTAAAAGCAAAGCTTGATTCAGTCCAATACAAGGCCTTAAAGATAGGTACTGGGGGTGTTGATAAGGGGACACCACTCTGTGTGCTACAGGTCGCTTGTGGCGAAATGCCATTAGAAATTCGGCGAAAATTCAATACTCTGAAATGTTCTTTTAAATAACAAGCTTCCTCCAACAATCCTGCATCTAGGCTTTTGAAAGCATCCTATTTTGATTATCTTTATACCAAGCGAGATAGCCCAAGCACCGGTATCAGATTACGTAATGATTTAAAGGAGGTAAATTGTGATGTTATATCTTTAACCAAAATGTTTATCCCCCCTTCACCACCTTGGAGTCTGTTTTACAAAGCGGTGTAGATGTATTTTTGGCGTAACTTTCATACTAACGTATCTCTACAGTATGGGTTGCTAAGGCATTTACGTAAAAACTTACGCTACGTCGCTTTGTGAAACAGGCCCCTGGCACTTAATTCAACCCAGTGTCTGCCTCCAGGTACATCACGAAATCTCAAAAAGTGACAACGCACCATTAACCAGACTCTCATTTAATGTTTATGTTAACACTGGACCGGTTTTTTACAGATCTTCACAGATGGCTCGAAGTGCCAAGACACCAGTAAGTGTGGAACGGCTTTTGCTGTACCAGAATTAAAATATTCACAAAGCTATAGACTACGTAACGGCTTGTCTGTATTCACATGCGAACTAGTGGTATTTTGTCGGCTTAATTTTGGAAAGGTGATTTTCTCTGAGTGCCTTACAAGCAATTTCAAATTACACATGGTATGACTCGTCTCCAATCATCTTCGACATTTTAAAATGCACCTCGAATTTGTATAGAAATGGCACTAGCCTTTGTTTAGTACGAGTCTCTGTCCATGTCGGAATTGAAGGCAATGGAATGGCTGATAATATGACCAAAATAGCTCTAGATTTTACCGAAATATCTTTTGGCTTAGGTTTAAATGTTAAAGAAACCATCTCTACGTATACACCTTTTTATAACTCACATCGTCAATATCAATGGGAGACAACTATTTAAGGTAATTTTATCGGCAACTCAGCGCACATAACGGGTTTTTACAGGTACAGGGACGTCGAGATGTCAGAAGCGATTTGTCGAAGCTATATATTTTCCAAGTGCCTTTTGTATGTCATTATTTTTGTAAGTGGATTTGGGTCGCTTGATATCAAAATACGGACATCCTTAATTTCCAAAGCCCGGTATACTCTAGTCATATCTTCTTTGTTCGTAGTATAATGGGCAGTGGAAGAAAAAATGTTCTAAACTTAGCTTGATATCCACAGTTACATTCTGGCGATGTGGAAATACAATGGATAGAAAGGTCTTTATTGAGGCTGCTACAACCATTGCGCAAGCGAAGTGTTATATTAATATTTCGCTGGCACTAATAATACCATGGGGATACGGTTTACAAATTCTAGATGATGCTTAAATAAAGCAACGGTAGGCTGGTTTTTTAATAAAAGTCGGAAGGGCATTCCAATCTCGGAGACTTAAAGGAAAGAATGATCGGCAAAATATACTGATCAGCAAAAGAAAGGTCACCCTATGCAAATGCTACTAAATGCTTTTGATATCCTTGTTAGACCTAGTTTGAAGCCAGTGGTCAAGAAGGTTTGGTTTCTGGCCATGTTACTAATATGCAAAACACGTCGTCAAAGCACAGTTACAAAAGTATTGATAGAGTGCCTTTTCGGTTCGTTTTGCCTGAAGGTCACAATGCACGTGTGTTGCGAGGTGTCATCCCTATAAAAAAGCCACCGAGCATGCACCGAATCATTCACAGTTGGACAGTAGTGACATTCCACGACTGTCACGGGAGCAGAGAGATCAAGCCTTGAGAACACTCCATGCTGGCCAGACTGCAATACCTGTGGCAAACCACTTCAATGCTCCTGTCCAAACAATATACCGCCTGCAGCAACGGGTTCAAGCCAGTGGAAGCACAGCAGACCGTCCTCGTAGTGGAAGACCGCCTGTAACAACATTGAGGCAAGATCGACAGATTGTCCGTCAACACCTGCAAAACCGCTTCGCGACAGCTGCGGAAACTACAATGACAACCATTGGCAATCACAAGAGATCAATCAGCGACGGCACGGTGCGCAGGCGTTGGAGACAGGCAAATGCCAGATGTCACAGTCCTTACAGGGGTCCGATCCTCACTGCTCGACATCGCAGCGTCACCGGGGGTGGAGTGCTTTAGTCTTCTCCGATGAAAGTCGGTACTGCATCTCGACGGTTGATGGGCGAATGAGAGTGTGGCGTATATGAAGGGAGCGTTTTGGAGATGTGTGTGTTCTGGAAAGAGACGCATGGGGAGGTCCTAGCATTATGGTATGGGGTGCTATAGCACTGAATCAAAAACTAGGCCCAATGGTGTTCCAGAACGTTGCTCCTGGTAGAGGAAATGGTGTAACAGCTGCCCGCTACATCGATCAGGCGCTGAGACCATCGTCGTGCCCCATTTTGCTCGTCATGGAAATCATGTCTTCCAGCAGGACAACGCGCGAGCCCATACTGTCAGAGCAACGAGAGGCTTCTTCTGTCAAAGCAATATACAGACTCTTTAATGGCCTGCTCTCAGTCCAGACTTAAATCCGATAGAACACTTGTGGGACGAGATTCAGAGGAGGCTCAATCTCGACAACTGCAGCTGAACTCACCCGGGCGTATCACAGAGTTTGGGCCCAAGTTCCTATCTTCTTCATCAACCGTCTCATCCACTCAATGTTCAGACAACGCAACGCCGTAACCAACGCCCATGGTGGCCATACACATTATTTACTTTTAGATCGCACTGTGGGGCCACCTGTCCTCACTTTCACTTGAAATGCTCTAACATTTGTTAGCCGAGAAATCTTGGCTCTGCCGAATTTTTTTTTTCCGTGTTCGTCATAGCCAAGATCACTTCCATAGTAAAAAAGTGATATATGTTAAGGAGGCCCGCCTAAAAAATCGGCGGCGCAAATTTCACAACAAATAAGCAAAGAATAAAATATTTACCACTGCATTCCGATAGTATAGACCACGAAGAAGGAGTTTGTCAAACTTACGCCGATGTAAAGTGGTAAACTTTCCCTTATGCAGTCAATATTTGTTTCGAAGTCCACTGGCTTTCAACCTGACGTAACCGCCATTGTAAAACATTTAAACGACCAGTTAAACTGTGCGGGGCGTCGTAGGAATACTTCAATCATATATCTTTAGTCACTTTACAGCGGCATAAGTTTGACAAACTCCTTCTTCGTGGTCTATGCTATCGGAATGCAGTGGTAAATATTTTATTCTTTGCTTATTTTTTGTGAAATTTGCGCCGCCGATTTTTTAGGCGGGCCTCCTTAACATATATCACTTTTTTACTATGGAAGTGATCTTGGCTATGACGAACACGGAAAAAAAAAATTCGGCAGAGCCAAGATTTCTCGGCTATAACATTTGTCTGCCAATGATGATAATCAATCATGTCAAATTTGGAATCATTCCGTTGATAAGTGTGCTGTTTACATCTATTTGAGTTACACTGATTATCAATATCCGACCGTATAAATTTTGTTGCGGTTCATTATAGTTCTGTTCTATATTTTGGCCATCGAAACTCCATGTTTAAATTGAGAACTTCGAGTCACAATCTCCGTATAGAAACAGCTACCAAGACATGAACGAAAATGTTTGTTATGTAATACGAATGATGTTGAGGATGAATACCATTTTATGTTAATCTGTCCAATTTATCAAGAAGTTAGAAAAGAACTAATTAAAGGGTATTATTGGGAAAAACCTAGTGTACACAAACTTGTAGCACTCCTTAACTCTACCTCTGTTAATATGATTCATAAAACTGCAAAAGGTGTTCATATATGTTTGGAAAACAGGAATGCGTTGATAGGGAGAATGTAACCGTGTATATATCGAGGTTCTCTCCCAGATGTCAGACATATATAATAGGTATATTATGTTATAATAATTATATGTTTGTGAGTGTCAGTATGTACATGTATTTATAATGTTAATAAACACGGGGTTGGTATGGATAACAAACTTCTTCGTTTATTTGTTCTCATTTTTGTTATTGACTTGAAAACGGTGTTAGTATCTACACCGAAACGTCGTCAGAAAAATAAACGAAGAAGTTTGTTATCCATACCAACCCCGTGTTTATTGACAATTCAACTTCTAAATGCCACTAAAACAATATTTATAATATTGTTTCAATTATTGTAAAATTCATTGTACACAAACCATTGTGACAAGGGGCAATTATTTGTTCAAGTCGATAAACTTTGAATTGAATTGAATTGATAATGAGTGAGTAAATTGGCGTTCCGGACATTGTATGGGTTGCGGACTTGCGTTGTTGGGGGTAGATGGTCGGAGAAGGATTGGGGAGATAATCCATTTATCATTTTATAAAACATACATAGTCGGCGTTTTTCCGTCTGTCAGACAGTTTTTCAAATCCCGAGGCACTACAGGTCAAAACTGTAATGGCTCTAAGGGCATCTTTTTGAATATTTTCAAGTCGCTGAATTGATGTTTGATCAAAGTTATCCCATACGACATCGACATATTCTAAACTTGGTCTGATGAAACTTTTATACATAATCTCTAAGCATTTTTAATATATATTTGAATATTTTAATATATATTTGTGGCCTTTAAACATAAATAGTTTTCTAGAGGTAGTATCAATAAGTTGGTCATTGTGTTCATGCCAATTGGCTTTACTGTTAAAAACAACTCCAAGATGCTTGTGTTTAGAAGAACGTGTGGGATTTGAACACTGGAAAGAAAGAGGAAGTATTGAGGGATTTGTACGAAGGGATATAGTAAGGGAGACGGTCTTGTCTGTGTTAAAGTTACAAGCCAGTTTTCTGCCCATTCTGATAGAGCAGTCAGATCGTGATTAATGGATTCGATGTTATTTTGAAGATTTTCAGATGTTACGTATGGGCAAGTATCATCAGCGAACATTCGTATGTTATTTTTGATAACGCTTGGTTAGGAAAGATAAACATGATTCGCTAAAGGGGCTTTCACAATTGAGACTTTCGCCGCACGGTCAAAATACTGAAATCGACCGCACGGTGGAGATAATTTTTTTCGGGCCACAGTAGAATCGGAAAAAATACCGCAAGAAAATAATCCATTTTACGATTGGCCGGGCATCGTAAGGGCGTGGCAAGGTTCCCGTACGTTTTAATCCACGAATCTCTTGCGGCGAACCGCTCGAGTGACGCAAGCAACGCACGTCTAGCCCACGTGATCCGTGAGATAGTTGCTCGGAGGTGCTACGTGATTTGTTGGAACGTGCGGCGTGCCGCAAGATGCATCGTGCGTCATTGTTTTTCGCCGCGCACCAATGAGCGGGCGCCTTACGGCGTTTTGTCAAATCATGCGGCGATTTTAGGCTCCGCAGACGTAATTGCAGTATAAAAAGGCGCATAGATCCAAAAAACCGTTAGAAAAAGAACGTCAATCCATTGAGGAAGATCACCACGATGCCCGCCAAGAAGCAGACCAAGGCAAAAGCTTCAACTGTTGTCAGATAAAATGAAGCACTCAAAAATATATACATGTAGGACACCTGAGGGTATTTTTCGCACGGTGAACGCAAGGCGGTGCAAGACCGAGACGGCGAATCGTTCAACGGTTTACGACTGCCGCAATGTTGGCGGAACAAGAAATTTCACCGTACGGAGCATCTTACGACACAAAAAAATCGTGCAACAACAGCGCGTCAAGATACAACGGTTTACGGTGAACGTACTGGCGCCCGCACGGATCAGAGGTAATAAAAAAATTCGCACGGCCGAAAATTGGATTCCATGTGCACACCAAACTTTTCTGCGGCTCTTGCGGCACAAAAATTCCGCGCGGTAAGGTGCGGTTGTCCGCAAGGAAGGCTGCGGTCCATCGTACGGAAGGCCAACATTCATGACTAAACCCGCCGTATCTCAATTGTGAAAGGGGCTTAAAGAACAATTTTTCAACGCGTTACTTTTTTTTTTGTTATACATATATTTCCACATTAGTGATCACGATTTCACAGGCTCGATCAGTTTTATAACTAAAGCATTAGAGGATTCCTGAAATGTACCGAAACTGTGTCACACAACATATGCTTTACCGGGTGAAATAACATATATAGGCCTAAAGAATCTTTCTAGATGATTTCAGCGTTTGAATAATATTTTTTTCATTTTTCCGTCTGTGGTGAAGTATTTTGATATATACTTTCGACGACATTTGTATTCATCCCAAAAATACGGTGATTTGTCGTATAAAAAGCGCAGACTGTCCGAGGCGTCTCAAAGCCGACCGGTAGCGAGCGAAGATAGCCGAAGGGAGTTCCGACTGGTGGCGCTCTCCATATAACCCAGTAATGCCGGCGATGTCCAATATAATTTTAAAATATCTAATAACCCAAAAAAAGTCATCTAAATGTTTTCGATATAGGCTGTGATATGGAAATGGAGCATTACAATATTGGTTTGTACCGTCTCCCTATAAAAAAAATAAACATTGCGGCATGGCTGGTTGACGTCTGCCTTGCGATGATTATTTCTCTACTTTGTTTGTGTTCGAGTTCATAGCTTCATCTTCAACTTTCCTCCCACAATAAAACTGGCAACGCCGCCATATAAGTGAAATAATCTTGAGTGCGGCGTAAAACACCAAACAATGAACAATAAACCTTTTTTTATTTCACACAGACCACAGCTGTGGTATGTCAGGTATATTTACAAGTACGATTTCAGTTACACATCCATGTAAAGACTCTTGTATATACTAGTAACACAACTATTGAAATAATGTATCTTTACTAAACACTTTTTAGATTTTTTATATCATTCTGTGGTTTGTCAAACCAATATATTATAACCGGAAATCTAATGTGGCATTATCATGAAAAGGGACAAATTCAAATTTGTGCATCATTTACATATTAAAGACATATGTCATTAGCTCGAGAAAGGGAGCCGGACACATATGGCAGTTTTGGCCACAAATGGAGGACACATGTGGTCACTGCGAAACCTGTAACCATAGAAATCCAGAATTTGATAAATTCAGTAACGAAACTCATGATGGACTGTGACTGAAGTATTTGAAGAGAAAAAAGAAACATAAATATTTAGTTTTACCACTGATTTCTTTGAAAAACATATTTCGCGTTTGAGAGTACGCCTTGTGACCCTCACAAAACTGAGATAAAACTGGGTCAACGGATACTGCTGGCAGAGTGAACATTTTAATCATAATCCCTGCATCAAATGAAATCTGCAGTCCTAAAATATGCTCTTTTTAAGACAGATCAGTTCTTTTAGCAACATTTTATTTTCTAAATGTCACCGAACATTTCATAGATGTTCTTCGAAAGCACCCTTGCTTCGATTCCCGCTCAGGCAATGGATAGTTCTTATTTGGATCTTATTCGCTTTTCATTATAAACTTGCCAGGTATGCCTACGTGCAAAGAGCCCGTTTTACACCCTATTTTACCCCAAAACGTGATTGTCTTATCAGCCCAAAAATAATGCGTGCGGGCGGTAGGTGTGTTGCACGCTCAAATCGACCAGCCCTCCAACAGCGGGTCGCGGGGCCTAATCCCATTTAGCCCTGAAATAGTAACAGTTTTAATGTGGTATTCGAGTACCAACGTTAGGACTGCAGTTAACTCAAGGTATAGCCCCCCCCCCCCCCCCCCACTAATAAACTTGGCAACATCGTCCTATAAGTTAAATAATCTGGCGTGAGGAATAAAGCACCAAATAAACAAGCAATCAGTATAGAGTATAGGTCACTGGACGCCCACGCACCGAGGAGCTTTCCACCTATGCGTCAATGGTTCGAATTTCCACTATCATCACATCCATCTTTAATACAACCCTGGAAGCCTTCTGGGCTGACTTGGCATATAGAAGAGAAGTCAAACGCCAACAAGCCTTTTCCCAATGCATATCGGATCCAAATCTAGCTACAGGCGATGGACTATTTACTTATAAGCATAAATTTTCCGAATTCACCCAAATCCATCATCTAAGTCTTTTCTAACGCAGAGTTTAATCAAACCATTGTCGTATAAATGTGGACCGAAAGTATTTAAACAGTTTTTGTCAAAAATCTAAAAGTAATTATTTATCGTCAAATGTCGGAAAGTGTAGAAGAATATGGTTTCTGCCATACTCAACTACTATCTAATAGAGAATACGCCATGTATTGGACCGTATATGTTTCCTATGGATGATAAATGCAAAGAAACCAAGAATTTCAATCTACTCTCTACTCTGAAAGAAAAAAAGACCAATTATGACTTCAAAACTGAAAATTCACGAATTCTCAAAAATACCAAATCTGTGTCTTTTCAGAGCAACTAGCCTATAATTGCCCTCAAATGTCCTCAGATACCTTGAAATGTCCATCGAAAGCGAAAAAACCCGAAATTGAACCATTACCATATGTGTCCCAACGGCCTGTCTCCGTTAGGAGAAAGCCGTTTGTGGCCAGACCGGACACATATGGTGGACACTTTTGGCACTTTTATGAAATTTAAATTTTTGTCATTTCTAAATGAAA
Organism: Lepidochitona cinerea; assembly: GCA_963971465.1. Lineage (NCBI taxonomy): Eukaryota > Metazoa > Mollusca > Polyplacophora > Chitonida > Tonicellidae > Lepidochitona > Lepidochitona cinerea. Next base: position 6,324,441 of record OZ020565.1, read on the forward strand.
GACCAGCCTAAATCATGTTCAAAACCACTTTCACCTTTTCCATGAGGTTTTTAGAAATATCTAAAAATTTATTTTTAAATATTTCTTGTCAGTATCCGAAACCCCCTCCGAAAGACCCTCACTCGAAACTAAACAAATTTAAGGAATTTCGCTGCTTTTAAAGCTACAAATACTGGCACATGAGTAATGCAACATATACCGAAGATAATTGAAAAGTTTTAAAGCCGAAAAAGTAATTAAATATCGTCAAATGTCGGAATGCTAACAGTTCATATCAGGATGTAGGTGTAGAATAATATGGGTTTCTGCCATACTCAACTACGACTTAATAGCTCATACGTCATGTATTAAACCGTATGTGTTTCCTGTGGATGAAAAATGCAAAGACACCAAGAATTTCAATCTACTCTCTACTCTGACAAAGAAAAAGATCAATATTGACTTCAAAACTGAAAATTCACGAATTCTCAAAAAATACCAAATCCGTGTCTTTTTAGAGCAACTAGCCTATAATTGCCCTCAAATGTCCTCAGATACCTTGAAATGTCCATCGAAAGCGAAAAAACCCGAAATTGAACCATTACCATATGTGTCCCAACGGCCTGTCTCCGTTAGGAGAAAGCCGTTTGTGGCCAGACCGGACACATATGGTGGACACTTTTGGCACTTTTATGAAATTTAAATTTTTGTCATTTCCAAATAAAAGACCAGCTTAAATCGTGTTCAAAACCACTTTCACTTTTTCCATGAGGTTTTTAGAAATATCAAAAAAATTATTTTTAAATATTTCTCGTCAGTATCCGAAACCCCCTCCGAAAGACCCTCATTCAAAACTTAACAAATTACAGGATTTTCGCTGCATTTAAAGCTACAAATACTGGCACATGAGTATTAGAACACATGCCGAAGATATTTAAACAGTTTTAAAGTGGAAAAAGTAATTAAATATCGTCAAATGTCGGAAAGCTAACAGTTCATATCAGGATGTACGTGTAGAAGTATATGGTTTCTGCCATACTGCACTACTGTCTAATAGATTATGCGCCATGTACTGAACCGAAGGTGTTTCTTGTTGCTGAAAAATGCCAAAAAAAAAACAAAAATTTCAATCTTCTCTCTACTCTGAAAGAAAAAAATCGAATATTGACTTCAAAACTGAAAATTCACGAATTCTCAAAAAATACCAAATCCGTGTCTTTTTAGAGCAACTAGCCTATAATTGCCCTCAAATGTCCTCAGATACCTTGAAATGTCCATCGAAAGCGAAAAAACCCGAAATTGAACCATTACCATATGTGTCCCAACGGCCTGTCTCCGTTAGGAGAAAGCCGTTTGTGGCCAGACCGGACACATATGGTGGACACTTTTGGCACTTTTATGAAATTTAAATTTTTGTCATTTCCAAATGAAAGACCAGCTTAAATCATGTTAAAAACCACTTTCACTTTTTCCATGAGGTTTTTAGAAATATCAAAAAAATTATTTTTAAATATTTCTCGTCAGTATCCGAAACCCCCTCCGAAAGACCCTCATTCAAAACTTAACAAATTACAGGATTTTCGCTGCATTTAAAGCTACAAATACTGGCACATGAGTAGTAGAACACATGCCGAAGATATTTAAACAGTTTTAAAGTGGAAAAAGTAATTAAATATCGTCAAATGTCGGAAAGCTAACAGTTCATATCAGGATGTACGTGTAGAAGTATATGGTTTCTGCCATACTGCACTACTGTCTAATAGATTATGCGCCATGTACTGAACCGAAGGTGTTTCTTGTTGCTGAAAAATGCCCAAAAAAACAAAAATTTCAATCTTCTCTCTACTCTGAAAGAAAAAAATCGAATATTGACTTCAAAACTGAAAATTCACGAATTCTCAAAAAATACCAAATCCGTGTCTTTTCAGAGCAACTAGCCTATAATTGCCCTCAAATGTCCTCAGATACCTTGAAATGTCCATCGAAAGCGAAAAAAACCGAAATTGAACCATTACCATATGTGTCCCAACGGCCTGTCTCCGTTAGGAGAAAGCCGTTTGTGGCCAGACCGGACACATATGGTGGACACTTTTGGCACTTTTATGAAATTTAAATTGTTGTCATTTCCAAATGAAACCCCAGCTTAAATCGTGTTCAAAACCACTTTCACTTTTTCCATGAGGTTTTTAGAAATATCAAAAAAATTATTTTTAAATATTTCTCGTCAGTATCCGAAACCCCCTCCGAAAGACCCTCATTCAAAACTTAACAAATTACAGGATTTTCGCTGCATTTAAAGCTACAAATACTGGCACATGAGTAGTAGAACACATGCCGAAGATATTTAAACAGTTTTAAAGTCGAAAAAGTAATTAAATATCGTCAAATGTCGGAAAGCTAACAGTTCATATCAGGATGTACGTGTAGAAGTATATGGTTTCTGCCATACTGCACTACTGTCTAATAGATTATGCGCCATGTACTGAACCGAAGGTGTTTCTTGTTGCTGAAAAATGCCCAAAAAAACAAAAATTTCAATCTTCTCTCTACTCTGATATTGACTTCAAAACTGAAAATTCACGAATTCTCAAAAAATACCAAATCCGTGTCTTTTCAGAGCAACTAGCCTATAATTGCCCTCAAATGTCCTCAGATACCTTGAAATGTCCATCGAAAGCGAAAAAACCCGAAATTGAACCATTACCATATGTGTCCCAACGGCCTGTCTCCGTTAGGAGAAAGCCGTTTGTGGCCAGACCGGACACATATGGTGGACACTTTTGGCACTTTTATGAAATTTAAATTTTTGTCATTTCTAAATGAAAGACCAGCCTTAATCATGTTAAAAACCACTTTCACTTTTTCCATGAGGTTTTTAGAAATATCTAAAAAAATATTTTTAAATATTTCTTGTCAGTATCCGAAACCCCCTCCGAAAGACCCTCATTCAAAACTAAACAAATTTAAGGAATTTCGCTGCTTTTAAAGCTACAAATACTGGCACATGAGTAATGCAACATATACCGAAGATAATTTAGAAGTTTTGAAGCCGAAAAAGTAATTAAATATCGTCAAATGTCGAAAAGCTAACAGTTCATATCAGGATGTACGTGTAGAAGAATATGGTTTCTGCCATACTGAACTACTATCTAATAGATTTTACGCCATGTATTGGACCGTATATGTTTCCTATGTATAAACAAGAGTTGTAGTAAACTCAACATACGCCCGCCGTGGCAAAGTCGAACCGCTACGATTAACAACTTAACATTTAATATAACATTTGTTTTAATTTCATCAATTAGAATTTCTTGTTCACATCAGAAGTTTTTCTTTTTTGAATTTGATGAAGTTGCAACTAAATACCAGTACGTTATAGTACACATATATTATCTGTTAATTTCCATCACAGTTTAATTGCAAAAACTGAAATGTGGCTGTTTTGACATTGCTCTTATCAATCAATACAATAGCTTACAATTCTTGAATTTTAACAGTTTTCACTGGGACACTGTTCTATTGGACTTGGCTGTAGTTTTATTACAAAGCAAACAATCTTCAGGCTGACCACTGATATGCTGGTGTGTAAATATACAAACCTTGGATTTCATTGTCCCCTTATCTCTATTTAAACAGCCACTCTGATAAATACCAGATGGGTAATAAAGTGGGGAAAATGGTCTTTTTTTGTTCTTATAGTGCACATTAAACTTTCCAAGAAAACAGTCTCCAAATGTATGAATTAATTGGCTTCCAGTATTAATCTGGGCCAAGTGTACTCCAAAAAGCATTTATATATATATATTAATATAATGATATATTATGTAATATTCCCATCCGCTCGTTTTGATATAATCTCTCCAATTCTTTTAGAGTATATATACCTTATAGGTAGATGATATGTCGCATACCAAATTTGATTTGGGTACACATATTTTTTGTCTGTTTTCAGGTTTTTTTTATCAGAAATGTGTACCTGATGTTTACCTTCAAATATGTGTACCCAAATCAAATTTGGTATGCGACATATCATCTACCTATAAGGTATATATACTCTAAAAGAATTGGAGAGATTATATCAAAACGAAAGAAGTTCTGGAGCCGCAAGGGAATATTACATAATCCAATAGGGCTGCCATATTATGCAACAGGTGATGTCAGAAATGGTACGTGAAACAACGTCTGCCCATAAGGTATATACTCTGAAAGAATCGCCAAGATCGGATCAAAACTTTAGAAGTTATGGAGCGGATGGGAATATTACATAATCCTATATGGCTGCCATATTATGCAACGAGTGAAGTCAGAAATGGTACATGACACACCATCTGCCCATAAAGTATATACTCTGAAAGAATTGTCAAGATCGGATCAAAACTCTTCAAGTTATGGAGCGGAAGGGAACGAAGATATAGACTAAGACAGAATATTACATAATCCAATGTAGAAGCCATATTATACAATGGACAATGTTCACTCCTTCTACCCCTAGAGTATATGTTGTAAAAAAAATTGTAAAGATCGGATCAAAACTCTTCAAGTTATGGATCGGAAGAGAACGAAGATATAGACTAAGACAGAATACTACATAATCCAATGTAGAAGCCACATTATGCAATCGACGATGTCATAAATGGTTCATGACACACCTTCTACCCACAAGGTATATGTTGTGAAAGAATTGTAAAGATTAGATTAATACTCTTCAAGTTATGGAGCGGAAAGGGATCCGGGACGGACGGCCGGACGGACGGACGGACGGCGCTGGTGATACCATAATACGACCGACTTTTTCGTATAAAAATGCAAAGAAACCAAGAATTTTAATCTACTCTCTACTCTGAAAGAAAATAAGACCAATATTGACTTCAAAACTGAAAATTCACGAATTAATTAATTCACGAATATTTCTAAAAATCTCATGGAAAAGGTGAAAGTGGTTTTTTACATGATTTAGGCTGGTCTTTCATTTGGAAATGACAAAAATTTAAATTTCATAAAAGTGCCAAAAGTGTCCACCATCTTTTTCTACAACTACATCCTGATATGAACTGTTAGCTTTCCAACATTTGACGATATTTAATTACTTCTTCGTCTTTATAACTTTTTAATTATCTTCGGTATGTGTAGTACTACTCATGTGCCAGTATTTGTAGCTTTAAAAGCAGAGAAATTCTTTAAATTTGTTTAGTTTTGAATGAGGGTCTTTCGGAAGGGGGTTTCGGATACTGACAAGAAATATTTAAAAATAAATTTTTAGATATTTCTAAAAACCTCATGGAAAGTGAAAGTGGTTTTTAACATGATTTAAGCTGGTCTTTCATTTGGAAATGACAAAAATTTAAATTTCATAAAAGTGCCAAAAGTGTCCACCATATGTGTCCGGTCTGGCCACAAACGGCTTTCTCCTAACGGAGACAGGCCGTTGGGACACATATGGTAATGGTTCAATTTCGTGTTTTTTCGCTTTCGATGGACATTTCAAGGTATCTGAGGACATTTGAGGGCAATTATAGGCTAGTTGCTCTAAAAAGACACGGATTTGGTATTTTTTGAGAATTCGTGAATTTTCAGTTTTGAAGTCAATATTGATCTTTTTCTTTTTCAGAGTAGAGAGTAGATTGAAATTCTTGGTGTCTTTGCATTTTTCATCCACAGGAAACACATACGGTTTAATACATGACGTATAAGCTATTAAGTCGTAGTTGAGTATGGTAGAAACCCATATTATTCTACACCTACATCCTGATATGAACTGTTAGCTTTCCGACATTTGACGATATTTAATTACTTTTTCGGCTTCAAAACTTTTCAATTATCTTCGGTATATGTTGCATTACTCATGTGCCAGTATTTGTAGCTTTAAAAGCAGCGAAATTCCTTAAATTTGTTTAGTTTTGAATGAGGGTCTTTCGGAGGGGGTTTCGGATACTGACAAGAAATATTTAAAAATATTTTTTTAGATATTTCTAAAAACCTCATGGAAAAAGTGAAAGTGGTTTTTAACATGATTTAGGCTGGTCTTTCATTTGGAAATGACAAAAATTTAAATTTCATAAAAGTGCCAAAAGTGTCCACCATATGTGTCCGGTCTGGCCACAAACGGCTTTCTCCTAACGGAGACAGGCCGTTGGGACACATATGGTAATGGTTCAATTTCGGTTTTTTTCGCTTTCGATGGACATTTCAAGGTATCTGAGGACATTTGAGGGCAATTATAGGCTAGTTGCTCTAAAAAGACACGGATTTGGTATTTTTTGAGAATTCGTGAATTTTCAGTTTTGAAGTCAATATTCGATTTTTTCTTTCAGAGTAGAGAGAAGATTGAAATTTTTGTTTTTTTGGGCATTTTTCAGCAACAAGAAACACCTTCGGTTCAGTACATGGCGCATAATCTATTAGACAGTAGTGCAGTATGGCAGAAACCATATACTTCTACACGTACATCCTGATATGAACTGTTAGCTTTCCGACATTTGACGATATTTAATTACTTTTTCCACTTTAAAACTGTTTAAATATCTTCGGCATGTGTTCTACTACTCATGTGCCAGTATTTGTAGCTTTAAATGCAGCGAAAATCCTGTAATTTGTTAAGTTTTGAATGAGGGTCTTTCGGAGGGGGTTTCGGATACTGACGAGAAATATTTAAAAATAATTTTTTTGATATTTCTAAAAACCTCATGGAAAAAGTGAAAGTGGTTTTGAACATGATTTAAGCTGGTCTTTCATTTGGAAATGACAAAAATTTAAATTTCATAAAAGTGCCAAAAGTGTCCACCATATGTGTCCGGTCTGGCCACAAACGGCTTTCTCCTAACGGAGACAGGCCGTTGGGACACATATGGTAATGGTTCAATTTCGGGTTTTTTCGCTTTCGATGGACATTTCAAGGTATCTGAGGACATTTGAGGGCAATTATAGGCTAGTTGCTCTGAAAAGACACGGATTTGGTATTTTTTGAGAATTCGTGAATTTTCAGTTTTGAAGTCAATATTCGATTTTTTTCTTTCAGAGTAGAGAGAAGATTGAAATTTTTGTTTTTTTGGGCATTTTTCAGCAACAAGAAACACCTTCGGTTCAGTACATGGCGCATAATCTATTAGACAGTAGTGCAGTATGGCAGAAACCATATACTTCTACACGTACATCCTGATATGAACTGTTAGCTTTCCGACATTTGACGATATTTAATTACTTTTTCCACTTTAAAACTGTTTAAATATCTTCGGCATGTGTTCTACTACTCATGTGCCAGTATTTGTAGCTTCAAATGCAGCGAAAATCCTGTAATTTGTTAAGTTTTGAATGAGGGTCTTTCGGAGGGGGTTTCGGATACTGACGAGAAATATTTAAAAATAATTTTTTTGATATTTCTAAAAACCTCATGGAAAAAGTGAAAGTGGTTTTGAACACGATTTAAGCTGGTCTTTCATTTGGAAATGACAAAAATTTAAATTTCATAAAAGTGCCAAAAGTGTCCACCATATGTGTCCGGTCTGGCCACAAACGGCTTTCTCCTAACGGAGACAGGCCGTTGGGACACATATGGTAATGGTTCAATTTCGGGTTTTTTCGCTTTCGATGGACATTTCAAGGTATCTGAGGACATTTGAGGGCAATTATAGGCTAGTTGCTCTAAAAAGACACGGATTTGGTATTTTTTGAGAATTCGTGAATTTTCAGTTTTGAAGTCAATATTGGTCCGTTTTGCCTCAGATGGAAATTGTTGGTTTCTTTTCATTTCTTTTTTAATCAGGGAACATATACAGTGTAGTACATTACATACAGGGCCAATTTATTAGATACCAGTTTCTTAGGGGACGGAATTTCTAAAGCGCTTCTTTTACAAGCGCATAATATCTTTAGGTCCGTTCTCACTGTGCGATTTGTCGTACCGACTTGTAGGATGCGATTAAAATGGATGCATTTGATTGGTTAATAAATCATATTGACCAATTAAAAGCATCCATTTTAGTCGCATCCTACAAGTCGGTACGACAAATCGTACAGTGAGAACGGGCCTTAAGTACACCTGAGATAGTCTTTTACTTTTAGGGCTGCTCACTATTGGATATTTAACTGCAAAGATTTTTCTGCTTTTTATTTTTATTTCAAATATTTAGAAAATCTAGTTTTTTTAATATATACTCCTGAGTTATGTTTTTGCTTAATATAAAAGTCTTTAAAGTGGCATGAGCTTCCAAAATGTTGATATTTTGACGTTAAAACAGAATCGTGAAATTATTGGTTATTTTTCTCAAGACTTATAATTAAGAACCTTTTAAGTGCTTCTAATCTCGAAAATATACAATAAAGTATTGTTTTGAACTAACTTTGTGTTAGAATGAATGAATGGTCGTCCCGGTTATTTAAATTTTGTTTACTTTTCGAACACGTTTTCGGTAAGTACAGGCCACATACTGTATGGATTTTCCTTATTCCCACGCCAATCATTTAGTTTTTCAATGGCCGTCAAAGCCTCTTACTATTGTGCCCATCAGAAATTATGAAAAAAGTGTGAATTTTGGCAGCTCATGCCACTTTAAGTGACTGAAGTTTACCGTAGTTTTTGTTTATATCTGCTTTCATGCAGTTTTAGCATCCTACTTGAATTTTCTTAGCTTTCGGATAAATGTTAAGATCTGGCAATACAAAATACCAAAATATATCGATAAAAGTTAAGTAAAGTTATTACTTTTTCATCTAATAACGACCAGATAGTTGTACTACGTTGTTGTTTAAGTATTGCTATATACTTTTATACGTATTGTTTTCAAGACTTTCAATTGTATCCAAAGAAGTATTGTTAATTATCAGTATGGCATCTTTCACTTGTGAGTGACGCAAATTTAATTCAATAGTGTAATGCTAATTTTCAACCGAATTAGGTTCCGCTATTTCATTAAATGGCACATTTAGACAATAATAATACAAGTATGTGTTGGTCTCACTTGAGGCTAAATATATAAGCTATCGGACCTTTAAATGTCTATAGCTTTACACATGAATAGTTTTACAAATTGTCTCCAATTAAAGACAGCATTTCGTGGGAAAAAGGAGTGGAAAATTGGCTTATCGTTTTGTATGAGTATGGAATAAAAACGGGAAGATGTAGTTTTTAATATGTAAGTCTGGCTTTATTTCTTTGTTTTATTATTTAAGATTTATGTACGTCAACTTTTTTATGTACCTCGAGTTTATAACCTTTAGTTTGAAGATGCATTTAATGGTTCTAGTGTGACTCAATCCCACGACATATTGACGGAGAACTGGTTTTAGTGGAAGCCGAACTCTAATCGTTCATGCTTTGGATGCCAAACGCAAATTTTACTGTGATCTTTTTATCTTTAATTTAGTTTTTGAATTTCAATCAGACCTAGTTATAAATTCAAAAGTGTTGCAGAGGTTCTGATTTTACATTTTCATTACTGACAGGAGTTTTATGTGACCCAGTTTTTCGAGGCTCACAAGTCCGACCCACAAAGGCGATCGTAGGTCTATCGTTTAAGTGTGATTTTCCTTGCAAAAGATGTGGTACAATTTATCTGGCTGATCGCAGTTTGGTCAAATTAAAATGCAAAATAATACTTTTCAGGTGTCTGAAGATAATTTGGATTTCTATGGTTACAGGTTTCGTAATAACCATATGTGTCCTCCATTTGTGGCCAAAACTGCCATATGTGTCCGGCTCCCTTTCTCGAGCTATTAGCATCTCATTAAAGACCAAATATTCAGTTGATTTATGCATGGTCACGGACAGTTCAGTGTTCACTGGTGTGCAAATTGTATCAGGATGATTGCCAACAGTAAACAGTTACCGGCCGGTCTTCAATAACAGCCATTTCTCATTATGCAGTTGAAAAACGAAATATTCTTTGCACTGTGCGTTAACTCATCCCAAAGTAAATCAAACGCCAAGTTATCATTGCATGTTAAATGACAACAAATATATAGGCATTCAGAATAAAAGAATACATTATTATTATTACTACAAGGTTGATTTATTATAAACGATACAAAATTTACTTCTTTGAGTGGCATTTAGAAGTTGGCGGTATAACAAGTCGACGAGTTACTTATGGATAACAACGTCTTAATTTATTTCTGGTGACGTTTCGATGTCGACCCTAACATCTTCATCAAACCTATGTCACCAGACATAAATTAGGAAGTTGTTAAACCAGGAGAAGAAAACAAAAAAAATACTTTATGGTTCAGAAGAAGCGCGCTTATTTTTCCATTCCAACGGTACTAGACACATATTTTTGCTATTTTTTCATGGGACATGATCCAGTTTATAAAATACCGTATTATGTTACATACACAAAAGACATTGGTCTACTTTCAAAATCTCCAATTTAAACCCAGGTTAATTTCACTGTCTTCAAAGCATTCCTATCTCCAGAAAATTGTTTTCAGTTTCTCAGAACTTACATTAAATTATAAAGGAAGCTTTGAGGAATATGTGGCTAGCACAAAAATGGTATGCGTGGCATATCGGAGAGTTATGAAGGCCTTGAAGAGGATGAATTTAACATAGGCTTAAATGGCAGATTTTGAAAGTTGAGCAATTTGTTTTGCTTTTTGAGATGTGTACAAAAATCGCAAAAATATGTGTTTGGTACCGTTGGAAAGGAAACATTAGCGCGCTTCTTCAGAACCCAGTTATTTAAAGGCCTTTGCACGAAAAAGCGGTGTTCGTTAGGCAGAATTGCAGAGGATATTAATGATCTTCCACGATCGAATCCTAATTTCAATTAATATCAATGATATACACACAACCGACTTACAAACATCAATTTCCGCCAGATGGCGCCTTGAAAAATTTACTTGACCGAATTATCACGATGGACAAGGCATTACTGACAAAGTCATCTGTCACAGGATAATCTGACAACGTCACCATATAAGCGAAATTATCTTGATTGCGGCGTGAAATATCAGCCAATCCATCAAACCATCCGAACAGATGTGTGTACCTTTTACAAAGGGCAGGAGTTGCTGCTGCGAGGAAAAGCACGAACACGGGATGTCTGTGAACAAAACGCGCACTCTGACAGGGGCGGATCCAGCTTTTTACGAAAGAGGGGGTCCCAGACCCTTCGATTACAGAAAAATAACTAATTCAAAAGAGGCATTAGGAGAGGTTTCAGGCCCGCAAGCTCTGGAGTTCTTGATTGCCCGAGAAGCGTTATGAGGGTGTTCTGCAACTAAAAATGCTAATAATTCCCGGATTTTGCTTCCCTTAATTCTTAAAAAAATAACAGTAAAGTCGCTATGTTCCCCAATTTTAAGTGAAGCATTGTGACGCTTTAAAGCATGGAAGCGCAGGGAAATCTAGATTGCCAGAGAAGCGTTCGGAGGGTGCTCTGCAATTATATGGGAAAGCTACATACTTGTGCTACATAAAAGGGTCCGTGAATAGTTTTCTTTATTGAAAGTGGGAAGGTCGCTGACTACCGAAACCCAGTAGGCCTATATATGCATGCAGGCGTGGGTCCACGGGCCACCTAGGCTCTTAAAATCATTGAAAGTTTTGAAAAAAACGGCTTTTTTTTAAACCGTGCGATTTTTTTGCAACACTTTGAGTTTTTTATCAGGCGCGGCCCGCGGACACAAATGGCCGCATCCCTCTTCCACCTACACAAGAATAAATTCACTCTGTGTTCTGTACGGCCACCTTTCACTTCATGGTCTGGTGGTTAAACGAATTATAAATAACAAATGTTTTGCTACCCTACCGTCGGAGTTCTGGACACTATAAACACCTTATAGCTCGTCTATTTTTACCGGAATTGTATTTCTGTACTCAGTAGGCAGGGGTATCTACACAGCACACGCTTGACATGCTTTAAGCTATAATCATACCAGCTATATATTTATGAATACTAAAACACACGGCCACAGGGAAAATCTTTTTGTCTAAAATAACAACGGAGACAAGTTTCTAATTGTGTTAAAAAGAGGTATATCATTTAGACCTTCATACCTCATCATAAATTGTTGTAATAAAGTAAACCAATGATATTTCATTAGGTTGACGACTGACAGGAGCTTGGCCTTAATAGAATTTTCTGGAGCACTTTGTATTACATTGTCAATGCTTATGCATCTTAAGCTATGGTAAGAATATCGTCAGACTATACGTTATAGGGTCATGGGAAAAGACAGTGAAAATTTTGCCCCCCCCCCCACCACTTTCCAGAAAAACCTAGGTAGAAGGCAGACAGGGGAGTTTAGCTCTGACCAGTATGTCTTTCAAACTCTTGTTCTTTTTATAAGCAATGACTGGCCTTTGGGTCAGAGGTCGAGCAAGTTTACTTTGAAGTAGTTTGTATTCTTCTACTATAATCTTGGCCATAGCGATGCATACCAACTATTTAAATATACATTCAGTGTTTTAAAGCTATGTTAATACATGAAAGGCAGTTTGACTTTATACAGGTTTCAGATTAATAAATAATCTGTTGAATGGTTTGGCTTTGCTGTGGATTTAAAACGACTGGTACCGATGTTTTTAGCGGAGAGTACAACCGTTGTCCACAACATATCTTCCAAATTTATCGGGGAGGTTCATGGAATCCATGTTTCATAAATAGATGTGTTTCGTTTTCCAAACCAATGATGACTCACTGGCTTCTGGCTCTGGGGCTGCACAGCAGGCGAAAACGATTAGAAGGGTATATTATCTTAGTTACGAGACAAATTAGTTGATTGATTAGTGTTTTACGACGCGCTCAAGATTATTTCGCTTATATGGCGGCGTTGCCAGTTTTATTTTGGGAGGAAACCGGGCTCTATGTCCGGAGGAAACCCACGACCTTCCGGTGGTAAATGGCAGCAATCACACATATAGGTCGTTCGAGAGAAAACCCAGTCAGAACATTTTCCAATTTTTTTTGGAGTGAGTAGGATCACGTGATGAAATATAGGTGGCTGATTGAGACTTTAAGATTTATCGGAAGAAAATGAAACATGCTCCATCATTACGATCGTAAAAATTGTTTTGTCTGAGACCGATCGAAGACCGATCTTAAGGTCGCTGAGGTCGAAACAAGTTATCCAACTGGTCGCAGATTTACTCCCGCCTGGAGCCTAAAAAGATCGGATCGGAACTTACTTTGACCGGAGCGGACCTTAAAGGGGCATGAGCTGCCAAAATGTTGATATTTTGACGTTAAAACAGAATGCTGAAATTATTGGCTATTTTTCTCAAGAGGTAGAATTCAGAAGCTTTTTAATACTTCAAGTCTCGAAAATGTACGATAAAGTACTGTTTTAAACTAACTTTGGTTTAGAATGAATGAATGGTCGTCCCGGTTATTTAAATTTTGTTTACTTTTGAACACGTTTTCGGTTCATACAGGCCACATACTGTATGGATTTTTCTCATTTCAACGCCAATCATTTAGTTTTTCGATAGCCTTCAAAGCCTCTTACTGTCGTGACGATCAGAAGTTATGAAAAAACTGTGAATTTTGGCAGCTCATGCCCCTTTAAGGAGTCTATTATCGATATATCCCCAGGATTGCCTATGCGGTTATTAAGCATTTCCTGGGTCCCAGGTCCCGGAGGACCCTCGTCTGTTCGCGTGTGATAGTGCTTTAAATACACAACACAACACCACCTCTCCCGCCTAACTCCAGAATGCTTACGCTGCGCATGCTTGGTCCATGCAACAAAAACGACAAAAAATTATCTTGTTAGTAGAATCGTTACAGTAGTTTCTTTCTATATAAAGGTACACAAAGACCACCCTTAATTATACCCTTAATGTCCGAGGATAGTTCCATTCCTTAAAATGCTGGATTACTTTTGTCAGAATTTTCATATTTGTCTCAAACTATTGAATGTAATTTCTTGTTCATTTTAGAGAGGTTTTTTAAATTATATATCAAGGGAGTTAACTCTATTTTGTTATTCGTTCTGCGTTACACCGGCAGTTTTATCTTTTAGACTTAAACAATTTCTGCCATTTTTTCGATAATGGAATAAATTTTAAGCGGTATGTGCTGTATGAAACTCCTCGCCTACAAGGACAAATGGTTAAAACTTGCTATATTCTATGTCTTGGCTACCGTGCAACAACAGCAACATCGAACGTTAATGTCGTTCTGAAATGTAGCGTTAATGTGGTGCCCATCAACTAGCAAGATGGCGGACTATTGTGACGTAGCCAATCTAGTTAACAAGATACATAGTTATTAAAAACAAACGAACAAAACTCTTTAACAAAATAGGTCAAGTTAACAAAAACTATAACAAAAAAAACCTTTGGTCATTACTTTATTTAACCAAAATCTCCCAGGCTACACATGTTCCAAAACAAAAACAATTGCCATGTTAGTACGGTACAGGTTACTTGATGTCTAGCCTAATAATCTTAAAACACCTTTTTCGTGTGTTTTTTTATTCCAAGCATGGCAATAGCACTTCACATACTTGCATTTTACTTGTCAAACTGATTTCAGTAAAGAATTCAACAAATATTGTTCAACAAAAAATTATTAGATGTACAACAAAAACATTTAAGCCTAGATACCGAAATATCTGGCAACACAAACGAATTTACGTCCAACAGGATGTTATCAATGTGGTTCCTTATGGCTACGCCAAGCAAATGTCCTAGTGATATTTAGGGATGAGAGTAACTTTGTCAGTTTTAGCAAGCTGGACTCTTTGCCCAGGGGACTTCACCCCCGCCCGACATTCGACGAATAACTGTCAACTCCTTTGCAAAGGTTGATAGAGGAGACCCCCCCCTCCCAGTCAGGAACTTTTTCATTTGTCTTTGCACTAAGTGGGGATCAGACTCGCATCCCTCGATGTGTATTAATGCAAAAGTTTCTTCAACTTCAAATGACATATTATACGGAAACGTATTATAACTGTTCAACTGTCTTTTCTGAAATTGTAAACGTCATATATTCTACAGCTCCTTTCTTTACACTTTGGGCGTATCCTTCTGTTGTTCTTTCGGCTGTTCTTTTACTTGCTCTATCGGCTGCTGTTTGTGCTGATCTTTTGTCACTGGTTCTTTTTGCGGCGATTTGCTTTCCTTTATTTTGTTTGCTATAACAGCTATAACAACACAAATGGCCGCTAAGAAAAATAGTCCCATGTTTGCACCGAACATCCTGAGCCGGAAGGTCTCAAGATCGTACAAATCGCATGCGCCTCGTCCTGCGCATGTCTCCCTCCAAAGTTTACACGAGGAATCCACAATGGCGCCATATACAATAGGTCCAGGGAAATGACCTAAAATGAGAAAGCATATAGAGAATAGTAAGTGACTTTGTTGAAGCCGTGAATGTTCAACCGTAGGCCTATCTAAAATGTTGGGTACGAGGACTTCTGTGTGGTTTTCTCGACGATTTCGGCCCTAACTGGTGATGTTCATTTTGGATTGATCAGTTCGACAGGGTAAAGATTTCTTTCCTTGTATATAGGCTTTTGAAGTTTCCGACCAGGTGGCCGGAATGCAATGAAAGAGAGAAACCGCAGAATGTTATCCGGCGACCTTTTCATTGGTTATTATTTTATGACATTATCCGATGTTTTCATCATCTATGCCGATATGTAATCAAGATCAACCACAAGTAGCCTACTAGTAATGTTGTGCAACGGAGTTCGTGATGATGCCTTAATAATTTCTTATTAGAATGAAATCGTAGATTAAAGGGGCATGAGCTGCCAAAATGTTGATATTTTGACGTAAACACAGAATGTTGAAATTATCGGCTATTTTTCTCAAGACGTATAATTCAGAAGCTTTTTAGTGCTTCTAGTCTCGAAAATGTACGATAAAGTATTGTTTTGAACTAACTTTGGCTTAGAATGA
The DNA here is from genome assembly GCA_963971465.1 of Lepidochitona cinerea. Classification (NCBI taxonomy): domain Eukaryota; kingdom Metazoa; phylum Mollusca; class Polyplacophora; order Chitonida; family Tonicellidae; genus Lepidochitona; species Lepidochitona cinerea. Next base: position 6,340,264 of record OZ020565.1, read on the forward strand.
ATGAATGGTCGTCCCGGTTATTTAAATTTTGCTACTTTTTGAACACGTTTTCGGTTCGTACAGGGCACATACTGTATGGATTGTCCTCATTCCAATGCCAATCATTTAGTTTTTCGATGGCCTTCAAAACCTCCTACTGTCGTGACGATCAGAAATTATGAAAAAAGTGTGAATTTCGGCAGCTCATGCCACTTTAAAGAGAGACTGAAACAGTCATTAAATGCAACTCTTACCTAACACAGTTGACAGAAACGATGGAAGAGCGATGGCCAGCGCCTTGTCTTTTTCTGATACGTTTCTGAGAGAAAAAAAAAATATATGTCCAATTATCAAATGCAAAAAAAGGTAAGTTAAACACGAAAGCTTATGAATTAAAGCTACAAGTCCTAGATTTCGATTCATAATTACAGTAACCTCTGAAAAGTCTTTCTATTAAAAAACAAATATCCCCCAAAATTTTTTTTTAAAAATAAATGAAAAACATTCGATTGTCAACATAGGCAGATGTATTGAGATATATACAAAAAGTAATCAATTTCCGTTAAAACACACGATAAGCAACTTACCTGACAAAGATTAGAAATGCTGAACTCATCGTAAACGTAATGGCGAAAGAATTCAATGTCATATAGAGCAGTAGAATATAAACTTTGTTGTCCTCCTCGGCACAGTACCCCGCCGTAGCATTACCTCCAACAATACAGGAACAGTCGCTGTAATCCTGGAATAATAGAAAACATTGTTACAATTACAAGCTCTTCATTATCAGACTACCGTGTTAGCAATTTCATAAAAGCATTCTGCAATATAAAATCATGGAAAAATATGAAATATTAAAACAAATCCACATCGACGCAAATTTTGGCACCAAGTGAGAATACAGACGATATTAACAGTTACACATTTCGAGAAAATCCACCAGCAAATGTCGACACTTTTGAGTTTTGGCAAACGTCTACCCTCAAGCTTTGTCCACCCATGGGCAAGGTTATGTATCTAGTAGTTTACAGGCTTTGGTTTGGGGGTCTGATTTTGGCTGCGGATTTAAACCAATCTAAACAGAGAAGCTTATCTTTGCAAGTTCTGAAGCAAATGGAGGAAGACAATTGGACACAACGTGGATTTAACCGACTCGATTCAGGACGTAACGTCCACAGACTTCAATCCGGGATATTGTGGCAAAAAATGACCAGGGTTAACGAAAAGGTAGACGAAGACAAGGGCAAATTGCAGGCCTACTCGAGAGAGGATCAAAGTTTTTTGGTCAAACAAAATGTGACGTCACAAATCCCACACTTACTCGGTTTTTCTTCACGGTGCATCCCGCGGTACATGGCGAGAAATAGGTTACACCATCAGTGCCACAAATCGGTCTAAAGTCGTTCTTTTCACAGAAACAATTGGAAACACAACTGGCTACAGCCGTCTCATTAGACGCCCTGAAACTGAAAGGATCGAACATTAAGACGCAACGTCTATCAAATAACTTTCTGTCTCAAAAATGTGGCCAGATTGCTGTCTAAGGCGGTTTCTCTTTGAATAAATTGTTACAAATTACTTGAATCGTTAAAACTGGTATAAATTTAACGCCGGAAAATAAACAGCAATCCTAGAATAGAGAAATTACTTTTTTTTATCAGTTAATGATAAACACTCAGGGATGCGAAAACGGTACGGACTACATGCATATCAAATCATTCTACTTTTTTTTTTTTTTTAGTTTTTTCGTTATATTATTTTTTGTTAATCTGTGAATGTGGGCTACTTAAAGTGGCATGAGCTGCCGAATTCACACTTTTTTCATAATTTGTGATCGTCACGACAGTAAGAGGCTTTGAAGACCATCGAAAAACTAAATGATTGGAGTTGGTATGAGGAAAGTCCATACAGTATATGGCCTATACGAACAGGAATAGTGTTCGAAAAGTAAACAAAATTTAAATAACCGGGACGACCATTCATTCATTCTAACCCAAAGTTAATTTTATTATACTCACCCTGGTAGGTTGTTTTGAATGACATTAGTTTGAGTTCCGGCTATAACCATTGCAATTGGACAACATAATGTTATCACCAGAGATACCACCAGAATTAATCTCAAGTTCCCGGATGTTGTTAGTTTAAACCTCGACGTCACAAAACCTCCCACAATAGGACCCGTGGAACTTCCAAGTAAGGAGATGCCACCTGGAATAAAAAAATGATTGGTCGTGTTTATATATATCGCTGGGGGGGATGAAAACAATGGTTTATTAAAAATGATCAATTAATTTATTTACAAATTCCTTGATTAAAATTAGAGTTTCAGTCTATAGATTAATTCATTGTAATCATAAACAATGACGACTTAATAACGCGACCCATTGGTGGCCATGTTTTAGAAGACAGCCTATATACATTCCATGTTTCTCATAGTATTAAGAGTTCATTTGTCATTAAAATATACTTCTGTATTACACCGACCTAACAAAAGGTTGGCTTTAAACGCAGGGACATAGAACTGAGTCTCCATGTATTTCGTGATGAACGAGGCGGTACCCATCAAAGCACAGATCTGGAATGTCCCACAAAGGGCAACGGGCATAAAGATAGGGTTCTTCAACAGGCGAAAAGCTCCGGTAAACGGACCTGTAAATACAATGATAAAAGGATATAAAAATAACTACCTTCTGTATATATAGTTCACAAATACACCCGTAGGGTTCGATATTTTCGAACAAAAAACTAAAAAAAAAACTAGTTAACATCCGTTTCTATACCAATTAACAATCTCTTATAAAATGGTATAGGGAGATAAGAAATTTATTTGCTTCAGGGAATTAAAAGATTGCGCCCTTCACAACTAAAAGTAACATAAGTACTACAACAACAAATTCCACGCCCTTTTCCAAAAAACATAATTGACAAGATCCATCAAAAGATAAAAAACATAAAGCAAAATGTATTAAATATACCCCAAAATAGATTTATTAAGAAACAAACTAAATCACTGAATGATCAGATCATTTTATTAATACATGTATATGGTCATTCTAATCTTCCGTAAATATTTTTGGTAAAAATATGTCCTGAAGTGATTTCCAAAAAAGCCTTACCTTTTATTCTTGTCCATACATTGACTTTGTTTTCTTCAACTGCGGTCGAAGTTGGATTCTCAACAGGTTTCAATTTGGCTGATTTAAGTTACCGCGGGAAACAGAGAATAACAATGGCCGACAAGCACGTGACCGATCCCAAGGTAACAAAACCAAGCCACCAGGCTCCAATCCATCGTGGGTCACGTGGGGTCAAATCGGTGGCTGAATGAAAAGAAATTGATATAGTAGGCCTACGTGCATTAATACTTTTGATCAAGAAAAACAGACATCCGCCTCAATACTTTTATGTGTATAATTCCCATTTTCTGCCGACGTAACGAATAAAACGGTAATAGGGAGATAATAAATAAATAAACATTTTCTTAAAAATAGGTATATGAAATCGGCTAAACATCCTGCTAGTGTTGTAAATCGCCCTTCAAGACCCGATTGTTAGAATTTAGTTTCCATTAGGAGATTTTAAACTTATTTTCCACTTACCTTGAAGAGTGTGATAAATACCGCTTGATGCAGATCCAAAACCAAACGACAGTATTGGGGCCAGTGTGTAAATACCGGTCATGATTCCTGTCAAAATAAAAAGCAAGAATAATCTCGTATACGAAATGATGACGTTCGAGCAAAGACAAATTTGGAAAAACCTGATTTTGAAGGGAATGGTGATATCAAGCTAATCATCTTTTAAAAGAATAAGGCCAAACAGTTATTGAAATCTCAACGACTGAAAAGTATGTTAACAATAATAAAACGAACGTACCAACATATTTTCCGCTTCTTGTAGGGATTGGGTTGTTGTCATCAACATATGTTCCACCAAGTGGGGCACGTGGAGCGCTCGCGGCACCTTGGATGAGCATGGCAACTAGGAAGATGGCCATAGCAACGGTACCAGAGTAGGCGGTATTTTCGGATCCGTCTCCACATGTATTCTCCAGAAGGGGGATATTTTCGTTGGTCATTGTGCAAACATCCCCGGATGACGAAGAACTGCCATTTGAGAATGTCTGATTTCCGGCCAGTCTTCGGGAAGTTTCGGTTCCCGATTGTGGCAAGAAGAAAGCGGTACTAAACACCAGTCCAGTCAAACCAATGATAAAGCCAGCTCCGGAGAGAATTTTTGGAATATGTGAGTTACGACCGTAGTAGGAAATGAACAAGATAACCACCAAGAATCCAATTTGGGAAGAGCTGACGATTAGGCCGCTTTGAGAGCTACTGAACCCGAATCGCTTTTCCAGAGTTGTAATTTGTGAAATGAAGTACATCTTCAGAGACAATGCGAGCAAGTTTGAAACAGAAACAAAACCAACAAAACTTTGCACGGTGCCGAATTTTCGAAGCCAATTTGGTTTACAGCCACCGAGTCCGCATCTCGTTTCTACGTCATCGTCATCATCCGGGCTCTCGGGAAGACTCGTTTTCACTTGATGTTCTGCCCCCATATTGTATGATTCTTTTGTCTTCTTCATTATGTTTCTTGATTTTTTCTGGTTCTGTTCAAACAAAATAATTATAATTTTTAAGGAATTTTTGGGTTAACATTTTTAGCTTTGTGTAAATATTGTTAACTTTTGTGTAAACATTTTCAATTATGTGTAAACAATAGCACCTTTGCGTACACATTTGTATCTGTATGTAAAAATTTTCAATTTTGAGTAAACATTCTGAATTTTGTGTAGACATTTTTAACTTTGTGTCAACATTTTTAATTTTAAAACAATTTTGTATAAGTGAAATAAAAATCAGGTTTGGTATTTTGGAACAATTGTATTTTAAATGGGCCACCGTGTATCATTATTCTGCCTCTGTAAGATTGTCCCAGTTCAATTTAATACCTATATAATAATATTAAACCACCACCCAAACAGAAAATCTTTTTGACTAAAAGAAGTAGCGCCCCCCCCCCCCCCCCCCCAAACCCCCTCCCCACACACGCACACCATAGTTTCATTGCATAGTGTATTAGAAACGAGTATGTCACCGATACCGTTATGTCCACTCATAATCTTTAGTTGTCATACGATATGTATTACATTATTATATGGATATATTTGTGTATCATATACCCCTTTTAAAATCATATTTAGGTCGCTCTGTTTTATGTCAGGGAAAGCGTCTGGCGTCTTCACTTGTTCGAAGGGTCGTTTGTCTACATATTTCTACGCTCTTACTAGAATGTGAGTGACAGACGCCCCTGACCTACATCATAATATTAAAAAAAAAAAAAAAAAATAAGGTGCAGCCGTAAATATTTATCGTTTTAATAACACAAGCAGTTGTTAAATGAAAAACGATCCCTTTTAACTGTTTGTGTTTCTTGCATTGGCCTATTGCTTGTATAAAACATGCAATATGGACTATAGCCTATAACCAGTCCGCCAAGAGTTATCTTTTAGTTTCGAGCGGGTTTATTCAAGGAGAGCAGAACGTAAATTGTAACGTATCAATATGACAATAATGTGATTATAAATGATGTATGCCAATTTCGATAAACCGGCCGCAGACCGTGAACAGACGAAAACCTTGCATGTGTGATAAAAGATGTGACTTGCTGGTATCCTGATGAGGAACACTTTGAAAATGTTTCATATTATATATACAAAAAGACAAAGAGGAAATGTCAAATGGATTAGTACAAGTCAGCATCAGAGAAAAATGACATTGGAATACATTTAATTTCATGGAGATGGACTCTAGTATTATGGATACAAGCTTACATCACAGATGTGTGTCGCAAGTGGCTAAGTTAATATTCAAAGTGCAGTTATTGAATGTAGCACCCTGGAAAATACCGGCAGTTGTGTTAGAAGCCATAGTGCTATTGTGTACACAGGATTACCGCAATTTGTGTCCGAAGATTGTGATAAAGCAGAAATCTTCACATTCACTGGATTTTCATGGATCGGATTATTATGTGTGTTACCAATGTTGTCCGACTCGGTGTGACGACTTCTGCTTGCTACAGGCCGACTAGTTGGAGATCTCCAAACTCTTGGCCAAAGTATATTGATGGTGGGTGGCCACCCATCATCAATATACTTTGGCCACAGAGTTTGGAGATCTCCAACTACAGGCACTACAGATATCTCCAACTACAGGCACTACAGATATCTCCAACTACAGGCACTACATATATCTCCAACTACATGCACTATATATATCTCCAACTACAGGCACCATAGATATACATGTATGAAATTTGGTTGAGCCAGAATAATGAATTTTGAAGAGCGTCATACAAGAAAAGCGTTATAGCCTACTATCATTTCCCTATATGTCCAAACAAATCAGCTAATAAATACATAGTTAACAATACGTGGGTCCTTCAAAAATAACACTTATTCTAGTTTTTCGGGACTTTTTTGTCGAAACAAAACTCTAGTTGAATTAATTCGTATAAATAAATCAATGGTGAATTAAATATCTTTATTTGATACAGCCAATAAATGCGTATTTAGAACAACTAGTTCATCGGTCAACTGACCCAGTAGCCAATTACCCGAATACCTCAAACCCATGCAGTAAGAAGCCACCAAATTACTTATCTTTAACTCAAAAAAGAGATTTGTTTATAGTGAGGTTACTTACATTTAGTAAACTTAGAATAGATGTTATAATTTATTAGTCCTATGTTACCAAAGCTGAAAGTGACAGTATCTGTCAAATTTGGTGACAATCAACTAATAAAATAAACCAGTCAATATATGATTTATTGTTCCGTATTTTTGACTATTTTAAAAGCATCAGTCAAATTTACTGTAAAGTAATCAATACTGTACCTACCTTCAATATACTCCTAGTTCAAGATTTTTGAAATTCTAATCGACCGTATTCACACCTCTGCCGAATGTCCTCACTGTGGGTTTGGAGAAAACTTACGGCTGAATTTATTTAAATATATCAAGCCAGTGGAGCAAAACAAACTGTGACAAAACATTGACCTTCTTTTATGCTTTTAGGTCAAAGGGGCGACTCAAAGTGTTGTCTGAGTCGACTTTAAACCCAGAACATCTTGGCTCGATTGTAATGTGCCGCCATTTTGTTATCAATTTCGCAAAGCACACTTTCCATTTGGTTATGACGAAACGTAAATTAAAGACACAGGAACGAAGGTGTATTTATTAAAATGTCTAAGTGACTTTCTCACACATTATTCATGCTGGTATCAATGTAACGCTTCCAGTATTATTTGTTAATTTTATTATTTAGTTTGAACGAGCAAAATATCAAACTTTTAGCACGGAAATTTATTACGAGACCCTCTGTCTTGGGTCTTACATCAACAAGATGGCGCGTCACTGTATGCGAGAGATAAATTTAGTTCACAAATGTATTGACCTTCTGTCCTTGACCGACCTTAAAATACCCTATCGTGTTTTTAATAAAAACTGTACACATTCAAGGACATTAACTAGTACCCAAAAATGAATTAGAGCATAAAAATCGACGTTGTATAAACATAGGATTACAAAAGTTTAGTGACGTTATAAGTTTGGTTTTTAAATAGATTAATGTGTTAGGGTGGCTGATCGTATCTAGCCCATCTAACTTGTGGCTGCTTTGTCTGCAGTATGGTCAAGTTAAACGAAATCTATTCTTCCGAGAAGATGCTAAAAATCGTTGTCGCATGTTTCGCTCTAATACACTTGCTGACGTTTTCTAGTTTTAATAACAGGATATTTACGAGACTGGGGGGGTGGGCTGTTTCTCAACATATTTACGAGACTGGGGGTTGTTTCTCAACATATTTACGAGAGTGGGGACTGTTTCTCAACATATTTACGAGAGTGGGGGTTGTTTCTCAACACATTTACGAGACTGGGGTTGAGAGTGGGGGTTGTTTCTCAACACATTTACGAGACTGGGGTTGTTTCTCAACATATTTACGAGACTGGGGGTTGTTTCTCAACATATTTACGAGACTGGGGGCTGTTTCTCAACATATTTACGAGAGTGGGGGTTGTTTCTCAACATATTTACGAGACTGGGGGTTGTTTCTCAACATATTTACGAGACTGGGGGTTGTTTCTCAACATATTTACGAGACTGGGGGTTGTTTCTCAACATATTTACGAGAATGGGGTCTGTTTCTCAACATATTTACGAGACTGGGTGTTGTTTCTCAACATATTTACGAGAGTGGGGACCGTTTCTCAACATATTTACGAGACTGGGTGTTGTTTCTTAACATATTTACGAGAATGGGGGTTGTTTCTCAACATATGTGCGAGACTGGGGGGGGGGGGGGTGTTTCTCAACATATTTACGAGACTGGGGTCTGTTTCTCAACATATTTACGAGACTGGGGGGTGTTTCTCAACATATTTACGAAACTGGGTCTTGTTAAGTTAATTGAAGTCCAGGGGCCGGTTGTTCAAAATAAAATTAGCTTAACGGCAGGTTAGATGACGTCGCTTAATTCACAAATTCACAAATGACCAATCAGACAGTTCGTAAAGAAACAGCTGAAAATGCCCTATCCACGCAGCCACTTTCTTTTGATTGGTTCTAATCAGACACTGTAGGGGAGACCGGGGCGCATTGGGCCACTTTGCAAACTTTTAAAGTCTGACAGAAAAATGATGCACATAAAACTAAAAGAAAACATTTATATGAAACACAATGTCAATCTGATTAATATCCTTGCTTCATTTTTGCTATTTTCTGTATATTTACGAGGACATAGGCATTTACATTTTTTCAAAAAAAGTGTCCCAATTTACCCCTTGGGTGGGGTAAATTGGGATTGTCTATGGGGTATATTGGGACAGTGTCAACATGAAAGTAAAAATGAAATTAAGTGATTGCTTGAAGGAATTTTGCTTCTTTATTGTTTTAACAAATGAATAATAGCCTACAAACGGTGTCTGTCAACGATAAAGTTGAATACAAGCAATTAGACAAAATGGCCCTTAAAAGAATTTTAGTTGGCACTATAAGAGCATGGGACTGATCAAAATATAGCTTTATTAAAATGCTGCTTGAAAAATCACATGCAACTGAAAGAATGGTTGTACTAGACTTAGTCATTGAAATATAGGGGAAAATCAACATTATAGTTGTATTGTGGTGGAAATGTAAGCATTATGATACCGTTATCCTATGGCCCAATGGACCCCGACAGTTACGTCCCAATATACCCCGAATGACCCCCTTCGCAATTTTGTTTCTCATGGTAAAAGTAGTGCAGGGAGGTTCATTCAAAAACTTTTAGACAGAAACTATGGTTTTACCACATTATGATAAAATAGACACATAAAAACTATGGCATATAACAATGCTAGAAATTGAAAAAATATTTCACCAGTAAAAATTTACATTTAGTCTGAAAAAACAAAAATGTTACCCCTAAAACTTTCCTGTGCTCCCTAAATCGGTCTACAACAGAATGTCACATCGCAAAAGAGGTTTGCCCTCATCTGATGATGTCACTTTAAGTATCCTGATATAAAAATAGCCTATAGAGAGCTTGTCTCGCTGTACCCCATGTCCCAATGCGCCCCGGTCTCCCCTATATTCCATATTACGTCTGCCTGTTGATCAATACAGGGCAACCTTTTAGAGTTCCCTTCTATGAAACCGTAACTGCCGCCAATACCGATGTAATGCGGCTTCCAATTCCTGCAGATTTTGTACAGGAGGTTTCAGGGCTTGAATGTTTCGGCCTATCCTATCCCAAATGTGCTCTAAAGGATTCGAATCCGTGCAGCTACCCCTTCAATAGATTCAACGTCTCACTGGAGGGTTGAGACGCAGGCTGGAAGCTAATGGAGACTAAACGCGCTATTGACCTTCTGGTCCAGGGATATGTTCTACACACTCAAAGTGACATTTTGACTTCAATATGTTCGCCCTGTGATTGATTGTGTGGTGTTTTACGTTGCGCTCAAGATTATTTCACTTATATGGCAGCGTTGCCGGTTTTATTGTGGGTGGTAACCGGGCTCTATGCTCGGTGGAAATCCAGGACCTTCCGGCAACCATCCCAAATGGTCGTTCGATTGAAAACCAACTACGAACATTTTAAAATTTTTTTTTGGACTGAGTGGGATTCGAACCCACGATCCACTGGTGGAAGGCTGTTCAGATTGAGCGTCCAACGCTCTACCTACTGAGCCACGGAGGCCCCCCTCGCCCTGTGAAGCCAGATGGACTCTGAAGTTTCATCCTTACGTCTTTATTTTGTTAAAATACACTTTTGATTTGGCTATCGATATCCTAAATAAATTGTATAGCTTATTGCCATTAATGGTGATTTCTTACCTCAGGAATGTTGCCCTTTATGATCACAATCGTTTCTGCAACATCAGTTTGCCAACAATCTCCCTACACCAATGATTTTATCGGTCGGTGCAGACTTTCCAGGGGGTGCTTAACTTTATTTGTGTATTCTGGGGAGGTCCCTTTGGTGTTGTTTTAGGAGACTGCCAAACACTTTAACGTGTTATTTTAAAAACAAACCCTCTATCCATGTTTAACTAAACATGGCAGACTGTTTTTTCGGTATTTATACGGTATTGAAAACATGTTTTATATATGGCCCTAAATAATACAAGAGCCCGCGTCAAGCCTGACAAGTCTGACAGAGTCTGACGGAGATTTGTTTAGCATTGCGAATACAAAAGGTTTGAAGCTGGGAATATGACGGGGGAGGCTGTGGGACCTTCAAATAGCCATTCTTAAGTTCCATCTCCTGTACCAATTCTGGCAGCGACCTCAAAGAATCTCAAATTCATGTTTAATTAGCATAGTCGAGTACACCGAAGAAACCAATGCTAAAATATCCATATTGGTGGTGGGAATCAAGATCTTTCATTCTTAAGTTCTAACACCTGTACCTTATATACTTAATTAGCTCTAATTGCGGGCGTTCTTTAATTAGCATAATTGAGTACATCAATGGAACCTTTGTAAAAATAATCATTATGGTTCCTTCAATGAGGATCTGCAGTTCTTAAGTGACAAAGCCTGAACAAAGTCCACTTAAGAAAAGATAAAAAAGGTCGTGATTAGCATCAAATAGTTTTAATTAGCATAATCGAGTAGGAAAGCTATACTAAAATGTTCCTACTGGTGATGAGAATGAATATCTGGCTAACTGGACCATATTAAAACGGACATTATCGCCTCGGTAATATAAAAAAGCAAAAGTACCGAGCTAAAAGGAGGTGTACGCAAATGCTCAATAAATACTGTTAAACGACAGCGTGCGTAGGAGGCATATTACAGATCAAAACAATTTCCATATTTTAATGTCGGTTTTGCGATGGTCCCTGGTAAACGTTTCCCCGTACAGACCGTTTCAGCAAGGCGAGAGTTTCTAACAGAGGGTCCAGAGCGGGCCATTGAATGCTTATAGGTCATTTCGTTGGAAATGAACCAAAAGAATGTTGACACTTCAAAGATTATCAGATAGATACGGTACCAGGACTCGCTACAGTAGGGTTCATCCCAATTGTGATGACGCGACTATCTATGCATAGCAAGACTAGCAGTACTTGTGTAGCCAGGTACACAAAGATAAGCTAGTCATCACGATTGGGGTTCACCCATGTAAATCTCTGGAAGTGGCGAGGTTTCAGCTTGGGGACAGACGCTTCCAATAAAAACGGGACTAAGACGTACCAAGACAAAAAAGACAATTGAAAAAAAAGTCAACGAAAATCAATTAAACCCGTATTTATTTACAGAAGGTTGAACAAAGCAAAGCATCAAGATGTAATCCTGGCTAAAATTCGATTGCTTGTGGCAGTGCCCCAGACGGCGTTTTTCCAAATTTTCAATTGGTTTACACCCATGCCAACCCTCATCCACCAGTTTCCAGTGGGTTTACTTTTGCTTACACCGTCTCTCCTGTAGATTGTACCGGCACTATCTGTACCCCATACCTCATCCTTACCGGAAGAAACATAGGTTACGGGTGCTTGTACTCTTTGCCAGGCTGTGCCCGAAATGTCTTTGCCGTCCCCGTACGTTCCGGTCCGGTAAAAGAGGTTTTGCCTCGAGTCAACGCCCCACACCCCTGAGGGGCCTACAGACACTTGCTCAAAACGACCGTCGACGCGTGTCCATTTGAATCCTTTTGGATTGTCTAGCGATGCTCCCTCGCGACGGAAGACTGCGCCCTTTGGGCCAACGCCCCAAACGTGCCCATTTTCGCTGACGCTGATGGATTTTAGGAGCCCTTCGACTTTAGACCATTTGGTACCCATGGGGTTAGAGGGCGAAATTCCAGCTCTGTAAAATATCTGATTATTTTTGCCGACACCCCATACAATATCAGTGCCGACATCTAATTGCTTGAGACCGCCAGTAACTTTAATCCACTTTGTACCACGCATTGCAGGTTTGCCGTATGTTCCTTCTCTGTAGTAGATTTCATTGTGTTTATTCACCCCCCAGACACCAGCGGGTCCTACAGACACGTGTGTCAGTTCCCCTTGGACTCGCGAGAACCGGTTCCAAAGGACATTGTAATCAAAACCGGACCCAACGGAGAAGACGACTACAAGTAGGAAGGTTACCAAACTGAAAAAATAAAAATAATAAAAAACTGAAGACAAATAACAGAGAAGCATGGTGTACAGTCAAAATACATCCCCTGACGTTTGTTTATTTCCGTTAGTGTCTGTCCGTTGATTTTAACGCTGAAAATCCGATCGACATCGTCGGTTTTCCGTCATTTGGAGGTTTACCATTCGGTGATTCCACACCCCCCCCCCCCTCAGCCAACCTGGTATCGAAGGTATATATAAAAAATTTTGAAATGTGAAAGTTGCATATTAATGGAAATTATAAAGCAGATTTTATTAGCCACTGAAATGAGTTTTTTTGTTGACTTACCTGAAATTCATCTTCACTCTTTGGGTGTTACAATTACTGGAATACAAAATTAGATAAAAAAAAAATAATGAATAATAAATTTGTACACTATATTTACTGCTAAGCATTTTCTTAAAACTCATTCATGGTAGCAAACGGCAGAATTCTGCAAAACGGCCACTAACGGATCTGATCGCTATATGCGTCTACATGTTATCAAAGAGGCACGCTACGTCATAAAAAAATTTGCATAAAAAAGGATGAAAACTATACACTAGCTTTACTAAAAAGGTAAATGTTAGAGGATTATAGTTAAGTATCCCCTTTAAGGGTATAGACAGATATTAGATTGGCCACCTGGTCCAAGGATGAGACTGTCAAACCGCCGGATCTTTAAGTCACTGCAAGACGGGTTGAAATCACGCGTCAGAGCGGTATATATATATATATATACATATATATATATATATATATATATATGTACGGCAAACAAAGGGTTCCTGGTGTTACAAGACACCGACTACGTGGTAGAGTTGTTGAAGGTGCAGGTCGCTGGTTTCCTCCGGGCAATGGGCCCGGTGTACTCCCCAGCTAAAACTGGAAACGCCGCCATATAAGTGAAATAATCTCGAGTGCGGCGTAAAACGTCAATCAATCATTTTTTCCAACTATTACTGATTTGGACTACTTTAAAGGCGCACCTCGCCGCTGTCATCCAATGTACGATGTTGCGTTCACATTAAATAGCCTACATCGGACGGCTTTCTGCTGTTTTCCTCCAGACAAAAGCTTTGAACTTTATACTTTGCCAAAACCGTAAAAGTGTTTACATTCTTTGATATGTGTAATTTGAAATTCGATTTGCTTAGTATCCGTAATGTGAACACACCCGTAGCCTGTGTATCCCACAAGTGATCATTGAACGAATCTTGTGTCGTCTATGCAACCCTTTTTTCAGAAATGAAAAAAAGTTTTCGTATGAGAGTTAACTATCTACAAAATAGATGAAATGCTTATTGTTATCCATTGATGTTACGTGGTTTCTGATCAAGCGCTTGATATAAACGCTTTTAATTTATCATTAAAACGATTAAACTCCAACGGAACATATAAATGTGCCCAATATTTATTTCTTTTCGGTCAGAAACAGTGTGTGGCGCAGAGTGTGCCTTTAAGAAATTAAAAATATATTCGTTAAATTAAAATAATATTGTAAATTATGCAATCACCATAGCCGAACTTTGTATAGGTAAATAAAGGTATAGCTCACATTCAAATTTAGATTTTTTATAAAATAATAAATGTAATTTAAGAAATCTAACAAATGTAGATATCTATGCTATGATTACCAACAGAAAATGTTTGTTAGGAGTTTTCAGACTGGAATATATCAAACATAACTCTATGTATTAAGACTTTGACGTTCGCTTTACTGACATATTCTCATTAATACATACAATTTCGTTAACCTTTTCTGAGCGAATTCTTTTTGATTATTATGTTAAAAGATGTTAAAGTGGCATGAGCTGCCAGAATTCATACTTTTTTTTTACATAATTTCTGATCGTCACAACAGTAAGAGGCTTTGAAGGTCATCGAAAAAATAAATGATTGGCGTTGAAATGAGGGAAATCCATAAAGTATACGGCTAATACGAACCGAAATAGTGTCCGAAAAGTAAATAAAATTTAAGTAACCGGGACGACCATTCATTCATTCTAAGCCAAAGTCAGTTCAAAACAATACTTTATCGTACATTTTTTAGTCTAGAAGCACTAAAAAGCTTCTGAATTATACGTCTTGATAAAAATAGCCAATAATTTCAACATTCTGTTTTATCGTCAAAATATCAACATTTTGGCAGCTCATGCCACTTTAAGGATTAAAGGATGTTATTCTAATTGAGAAATTTAAACGTTGTTAAAAGGAGGTATTAGTGTATTACAGTATTGTATTCTGTGGGTTTACCATTGTGTTTCCAGGATTGTATTCTGTGAATTTACCAGTGTTTTTCCAGGATTGTATTCTGTTGATTTACCAGTGTTTTTTCAGGATTGTATTCTGTGGATTTACCAGTGTGTTTCCACGATTGTATTCTGTGGATTTACCAGTGTGTTTTCAGGATTGTATTCTGTGGATTTACCAGTGTTTTTTCAGGATTGTACTCTGTGGATTTACCAGTGTGTTTCCAGGATTGTATCCTGTGGATTTACCATTGTGTTTCCAGGATTGTACTCTGTGGATTTACCAGTGCTTTTTCAGGATTGTATTCTGTGGATTTACCAGTGTGTTTCCAGGATTGTATTTTGTGGATTTACCAGTGTGTTTCCAGGATTGTATTCTGTGGATTTACCTGTGTGTTTCCAGGATTGTACTCTGTGGATTTACCAGTGTGTTTCTAGGATTGTATTCTGTAAATTTACCAGTGTGTTTCCAGGATTGTATTCTGTGGATTTACCAGTGTGTTTCCAGGATTGTATTCTGTGGATTTACCAGTGTGTTTCCAGGATTGTATTCTGTGGAGTTACCAGTGTGTTTCCAGGATTGTATTCTGTGGATTTACCTGTGTGTTTCCAGGATTGTACTCTGTGGATTTACCAGTGTTTTTTTCAGGATTGTATTCTGTGGATTTACCAGTATATTTCCAGGATTGTATTGTGGATTTACCAGTGTGTTTCCAGGATTGTATTCTGTGGATTTACCAGTGTGTTTCCAGGATTGTATTCTGTGGATTTACCTGTGTTTTTCAGTATTGTATTGTGGATTTACCAGTGTGTTTCCAGGATTGTATTTTGTGGATTTACCAGTGTGTTTCCAGGATTGTATTCTGTGGATTTACCAGTGTTTTTTTCAGGATTGTATCCTGTGGATTTACCAGTATTTTTCCAGGATTGTACTCTGTGGATTTACCAATGTGTTTCCAGGATTGTATTCTGTGGATTTACCAGTGTGTTTCCAGGATTGTATTCTGTGGATTTACCTGTCTTTTTCAGTATTGTCTTCTGTAGATTTACCAGTGTTTTTTTTTAGGATTGTATTCTGTGGATTTACCAGTGTGTTTCCAGGATTGTATTCTGTGGATTTACCAGTGTTTTTTTCCAGGATTGTATTCTGTAGATTTACCAGTGTTTTTTTTTAGGATTGTATTCTGTTGATTTTACAGTGTTTCTTCAGGATTGTATTCTGTGGATTTACCAGTGTGTTTCCAGGATTGTATTCTGTTGAATTACCAGTGCTTTTTCAGGATTGTATTCTGTGGGTTTACCAGTATGTTTCCAGGATTGTATTCTGTGGATTTACCAGTATGTTTCCAGGATTGTATTCTGTGGATTTACCAGTTCGTTTCTAGGATTGTATTCTGTGGATTTACCAGTGTGTTTCCAGGATTGTATTCTGTGGATTTACCAGTGTGTTTCCAGGATTGTATTCTGTGGATTTACCAGTGTGTTTCCAGGATTGTATTCTGTGGATTTACTAGTATGTTTCCAGGATTGTATTCTGTGGATTTATCAGTGTTTTTTCAGGATTGTATTCTGTGGATTTACCAGTGTGTTTTCAGGATTGTATTCTGTGGATTTACTAGTATGTTTCCAGGATTGTATTCTGTGGATTTATCAGTGTTTATTCAGGATTGTATTCTGTGGATTTACCAGTATGTTTCTAGGATTGTATTCTGTGGATTTACCAGTGTGTTTCCAGGATTGTATTCTGTGGATTTACCAGTGTGTTTCCAGGATTGTATTCTGTGGATTTTAATTACCAGTGTGTTTCCAGGATTGTATTCTGTGGATTTACTAGTATGTTTCCTGGATTGTATTCTGTGGATTTACCAGTGTGTTTTCAGGCTTGTATTCTGTGGATTTACTAGTATGTTTCCAGGATTGTATTCTGTGGATTTATCAGTGTTTTTTCAGGATTGTATTCTGTGGATTTACCAGTATGTTTTCAGGATTGTATTATGCGGATTTACCAGTGTTTTTCCAGGATTGTATTATGTGGTTTTTCCATTATGTTTTCAGGATTGTATTTTGTGGATTTACCAGTGTGTTTTCAGGATTATATTCTGTGGATTTACCAGTGTGTTTCCAGGATTGTATTCTGTGGATTTAATAGTATGTTTCCTGGATTGTATTCTGTGGATTTACCAGTGTGTTTTCAGGATTGTATTCTGTGGATTTACTAGTATGTTTCCAGGATTGTATTCTGTGGATTTATCAGTGTTTTTTCAGGATTGTATTCTGTGGATTTACCAGTGTTTTTCCAGGATTGTATTCTGTGGATTTATCAGTGTTTTTTCAGGATTGTATTCTGTGGATTTACCAGTATGTTTTCAGGATTGTATTTTGTGGATTTACCAGTGTTTTTCCAGGATTATATTCTGTGGATTTACCAGTGTGTTTCCAGGGTTGTATTCTGTGGATTTACCAGTGTGTTTCCAGGGTTGTATTCTGTGGATTTACCAGTGTGTTTCCAGGATTGTATTCTGTGGATTTACCAGTGTTTTTTTCCAGGATTGTATTCTGTGGGTTTACCAGTGTGCTTCCAGGATTGTATTCTGTGGATTTACCAGTGTGTTTCCAGGATTGTATTCTGTAGATTCACCAGTGTTTTTTTCAGGATTGTATTCTGTGGATTTACCAGTGTTTTTTTCCAGGATTGTATTCTGTGGGTTTACCAGTGTGCTTCCAGGATTGTATTCTGTGGATTTACCAGTGTGTTTCCAGGATTGTATTCTGTGGATTTACCATTATTTTTTCCCAGGATTGTATTCTGTGGATTTACCAGTGTTTTTTTCAGGATTGTATTCTGTGGATTTACCAGTGTGTTTCCAGGATTGTATTATGTGGATTTACCACTGTGTTTCCAGGATTGTATTATGTGGTTTTTCCATTATATTTCCAGGATTGTATTCTGTGGATTTACCAGTGTTTTTCCAGGATTGCATTCTGTGGATTTACCAGTGTGTTTCCAGGATTGTATTATGTGGATTTACCAGTGTTTTTTCAGGATTGTATTCTGTGGATTTACCAGTGTTTTTTCAGGATTGTATTCTTTAGATTTACCAGTGTTTTTTCAGGATTGCATTCTGTGGGTTTACCAGTGTGTTTCCAGGATTGTATTCTGTGGGTTTACCAGTGTGTTTCCAGGATTGATTTCTGTGGATTTACCAGTGTGTTTCCAGGATTCTATTCTGTGGATTTACCATTGTGTTTCTAGGATTGTATTCTGTAAATTTACCAGTGTGCTTCCAGGATTGTAGTCTATGGAATTACCTGTGTGATTCCAGGATTGTATTCTGTGGGTTTACCAGTGTGTTTCCAGGATTCTATTCTTTGGATTTACCATTGTGTTTTCAGGATTGATTTCTGTGGATTTACCAGTGTGTTTCCAGGATTCTATTCTGTGGATTTACCATTGTGTTTCTAGGATTGTATTCTGTAAATTTACCAGTGTGCTTCCAGGATTGTAGTCTATGGAATTACCTGTGTGATTCCAGGATTGTATTCTGTGGGTTTACCAGTGTGTTTCCAGGATTCTATTCTTTGGATTTACCATTGTGTTTCTAGGAATGTATTCTGTAAATTTACCAGTGCTTTTCCAGGATTGTATTCTGTAGATTTACCAATGTTTTTTTCCAGGATTGTATTATGTGGTTTTTCCATTATGTTTTCAGGATTGTATTCTGTGGATTTACCAGTGTGTTTCCAGGATTGTATTATGTGGATTTACCAGTGTTTTTTCAGGATTGTATTCTGTGGATTTACCACTGTGTTTCCAGGATTGTATTATGTGGTTTTTCCATTATATTTCCAGGATTGTATTCTGTGGATTTACCAGTGTTTTTCCAGGATTGCATTCTGTGGATTTACCAGTGTGTTTCCAGGATTGTATTATGTGGATTTACCAGTGTTTTTTCAGGATTGTATTCTGTGGATTTACCAGTGTTTTTTCAGGATTGTATTCTGTAGATTTACCAGTGTTTTTTCAGGATTGCATTCTGTGGGTTTACCAGTGTGTTTCCAGGATTGTATTCTGTGGATTTACCAGTGCTTTTTCAGGATTGTATTCTGTGGATTTACCAGTGTTTTTTCAGGATTGTATTCTGTAGATTTACCAGTGTTTTTTCAGGATTGCATTCTGTGGGTTTACCAGTGTGTTTTCAGGATTGCATTCTGTGGATTTACCAGTGTGTTTCCAGGATTCTATTCTGTGGATTTACCATTGTGTTTCTAGGATTGTATTCTGTAAATTTACCAGTGTGCTTCCAGGATTGTAGTCTATGGAATTACCTGTGTGATTCCAGGATTGTATTCTGTGGGTTTACCAGTGTGTTTCCAGGATTCTATTCTTTGGATTTACCATTGTGTTTCTAGGATTGTATTCTGTAAATTTACCAGTGCTTTTCCAGGATTGTATTCTGTAGATTTACCAATGTTTTTTTCCAGGATTGTATTATGTGGTTTTTCCATTATGTTTTCAGGATTGTATTCTGTGGATTTACCAGTGTGTTTCCAGGATTGTATTATGTGGATTTACCAGTGTTTTTTCAGGATTGTATTCTGTGGATTTACCACTGTGTTTCCAGGATTGTATTATGTGGTTTTTCCATTATATTTCCAGGATTGTATTCTGTGGATTTACCAGTGTTTTTCCAGGATTGCATTCTGTGGATTTACCAGTGTGTTTCCAGGATTGTATTATGTGGATTTACCAGTGTTTTTTCAGGATTGTATTCTGTGGATTTACCAGTGTTTTTTCAGGATTGTATTCTGTAGATTTACCAGTGTTTTTTCAGGATTGCATTCTGTGGGTTTACCAGTGTGTTTCCAGGATTGCATTCTGTGGATTTACCAGTGTGTTCCAGGATTGTATTGTGGGTTTACCAGTGTGTTTCCAGGATTGATTTCTGTGGATTTACCAGTGTGTTTCCAGGATTCTATTCTGTGGATTTACCATTGTGTTTCTAGGATTGTATTCTGTAAATTTACCAGTGTGCTTCCAGGATTGTAGTCTATGGAATTACCTGTGTGATTCCAGGATTGTATTCTGTGGGTTTACCAGTGTGTTTCCAGGATTCTATTCTTTGGATTTACCATTGTGTTTCTAGGATTGTATTCTGTAAATTTACCAGTGCTTTTCCAGGATTGTATTCTGTAGATTTACCAGTGTTTTTTTCAGGATTGTATTCTGTAGATTTACCAATGTTTTTTTCCAGGATTGTATTATGTGGTTTTTCCATTATGTTTTTAGGATTGTATTCTGTGGATTTACCAGTGTTTTTTCAGGATTGTATTCTATGGATTTACCTGTTTTTTTCAGTATTGTATTGTAGATTTACAAGTTTGTTTCCAGGATTGTATTCTGTAAACTTTAATTTTCGATCATTGCTGCTATGCAAGTGAACATTCTGAGCTTTTGGATTACATTTTTCTCTCTCTGAACTCTCTTAGTTTATTAAAGTAAGTCATTTTGATGTATGCATTCTTACCATTGTGTGTATAATATTTGCCTGTAAATGCACTACTCTATTTAAATTAATATATGTCAAATTGAGTACATAAAATCTTCTGGTCTTTTGTTATTTCTTAATTTATTATTTTGTTTCCAAACACTACAAGCTTGTTTCGGAAATGTCCGAAAAGGTTATTTAACTCGCATATCATTTTAGCATTGCGGTGCGTGTATGCTAAATATGAATCAGGATATATATTAAGTCTTTAAAGCTTGCTGCCAACTAAATGTTCTTTTTTCTTTTCAAGTTCCTCGATCTCTGCTTTGCTTCCTTTCTGTTTAAAGACAACTACGGCGATAAAAACACACAAAGTTGCCAAAAAGAAAAGCGCCATATTTGTTCCAAACATTCTAATCCGGAAGTCATCGATATTGTAGAGATCGCATGCGCCACGACCTGAGCACGTTGTTCTCCAGAGTTGACAGGAAGAGTCCACTATCAAACCATAGATGATTGGTCCAGGAAAATGACCTGAAACAATTGAAAAAATAGAAAATGAAATATTTACATGCAATTGGCGAATCAATTGGCTGTTTGACGATGTAATACTCGCTCAACTATTTCTCTTTTATGACTAGGTAATGTTTGTGGTTTAGGAAATCGGACCCGTTGACCACCAGAAACCTCTAACCATTGTGCCATTTAAAGCGAAGGAAGAGGTCAAATAATCTAGGGTTTAAACAACAAGTCTGTTATTGGATTTGCATATGTGGTTGACCTGCTTACAATCGATGTGAGGTGAGGGCTCTTTTCTGTCATACCAACTGCCCTTTCATCCAGAAAAAAACTTGACAGAAAAAACCGTCTAAAAAGTTCAATAACCTGGGCCCAGTTTCACAAAGCGATCTTTAATAGCTTAAGATGATCTTAATTACCAATGGCAACGTATACCTTCAACATGGGTTGCCATGGTAGTTAAGATGACACTTAGCTAAGATCGCTTTGTGAAACTAGCCCCATATGCGCAGGGTATTAAAAGATCAATGAAATGGTAGTATTTAACAGTTTAATACGTACCTAAAACAGTTGTCATGAACGATGGTAGCCCGATGGCCAAAGCCTTGTCTTTAGCCGACACGTTTCTGCAAGGAAAGCAAGCATAGTACGTTGCAGTCAAAATGTGGTAAGAAACACATTAAAGTTTTGATTCAGGAAACATCACTATGACGGATGGAAAGACCGACTGTAGTATTTGACCAAAAGCAAACAAAGGGACTATTTCATAATTGAGGTACATGTAGCTAAACTGACAAACCGGCTATAATTGATATGGTTTAACATTGCAGCTCAGGGGTGGGTTGTTCAAAGCGCCGTTAGCTTAACGGCAGGTTAGATGACGTCGCGTCACAAAGGAATTTGTTTGTTACGTCGCGTCATTTAACCTGCCGTTAAGCTAATTTTCTTTTGAACAACCGGCCCCAGGTCATTTACCGGCTGTAAGAGGTCAAAACACCCAGTTTCTGTTTTTCAGCCAATGAAAGCTTAGGAGTAAAAGAAATGATAGTTTTCTGAGTAAAAGTCGGGTGGGAACAATAAATGTTTAAATTTAGTTTAAAGGCCCACTTGCCGCGAAAATCTTGAATATTGTTTACATTAAAAAAAACGACCGTTTTCTGTATTTTCCCCAGACAATATAAGTTATGAACTTTCTATTTTTACCAAAATTTTAAAGTTTGGACGTCATTTTGTATTTTTAATTTGTATTTGAAAATTTGAATTGTTAGGTGCCCGTAATGTCAACAAACTTCGAACCGGGTCGTGTGCAAAAGTGCCGTAATGGTTTGAGTCGTGTGGGCGATCTAACGACAAAGTATAATTTTACGAACTTTATCTAAGAAATACATACTAACGATCTAGTAAGAGGGACTTGTGGTATCGTAGCAATAAAAAGACAAGCCAGGATTAACTAAATGAGAACTGTATTGATAACTAACAAACTAAAATACACGACGGTTGTAAACGCGTCTGTTTGACTTGGCTGTAACGTCCGGAAGCTTCGAACAGGGAACTCGCTAGGGGGTCGTTACATCATAACAAAAGTTATAATCTGACTCTACTACATTTCCTACCCCTAGAATTTGCAACAAAAGAAAAGACACTGTCTTTTATAAACAAATGTTCGAGAGACATGAAGGTAACCTTAATCAAAAAGTCTCCAACTTTTTAGAAGTTTAAACAAATCAAATTCAAATTTAAACTGTTAACACTTAGAGTCAAACTGATTATACTAGAGCTTATCATCAAGTATATTAAACATAATCCTCAAGATAGGACGGTGGTTTTCGATCACGACTGGGATATTTCTTAACCATGATAGGAACATCCTTAGCTTTATCTGGAGAAGAGTTATCACTTTGAACAGTATCCGGTAACTTATTATCTTGAGTAACTTCTCTCGATTGATTCGACACTGTATCAGGTTGATGGATACCGACAGGAGTATTACTGAGTAACTTATCAATGTCAGGAATAATGGCTTGACCTGATGTATCCAATGATTGACGGAAATACAACATTTGATCCACATGTCGTTTCACAATACGACCATTGAGTAATTCAATACGGTAGGATAATGGACCTAAAATTTCAATAACCTTTCCAGGAACCCACTTTGGACCATTTATGTAATTACGAACATTTACTGAATCTCCCACTTTGAAATTACGCATCTTAACACTTTTATCATGTGATCTAACTTGAGCGGATTGTTTTTCACACACTTTATTTTTCACTGATGGGATGACTAAATCTAGTCTAGAACGTAACTGTCTTTTCATTAACAGTTGGGCAGGCGCTTGGCCTGTAGTAGCATGAGGGGTTATTCGGTAAGTAAATAAATACCGGTTAATTCGATCTTCCATAGTTCCTTGTTTGTTTTTCTTTAACCCGTCTTTAACAACACTTACAGCACGTTCAGCCAACCCGTTTGAACTAGGATGGTAAGGCGAGGTAAGAACGTGAGTAATGCCATTCATAGTCATAAAATTCTCGAATTCTTGACTTGTAAAACATGTACCATTATCGGTAACTACAGTTTCAGGTATGCCATGTGAGGCAAATAAACCACGTAACTTCTGAATAGTTACGGACGATGAACTGGAATTAGTTACAGATGCTTCAATCCATTTAGAATGAGCGTCAATGGTTACCAGTATCATTTTCCCTTCCACTGGACCAGCATAATCTAAATGCAATCTACGCCAAGGTTGAGAAGGCCACTCCCAGGGGTGAAGAGGGGCGGTAGCCGGGGATCTTCTGTGCAATTGACAAGTAGCACAAGACTGAGAACATTTCTCAATCTCACTATCCATACCTGGCCACCAAATGTAACTTCTGGCTAAACCTTTCATCCGTGTACTTCCGGCATGAGTTTTGTGTAACTCCGACAATAATAATGATCGACCTTGCTTTGGGATAACAACCCTTGTGCCCCAAAGTACACAACCTAACTCCACACTAAGTTCATTACGTCGATTAGAGTACGGTTTCATGTCCTCATCATTTACAATTTCTGGCCACCCAGATCGAATAAAGTTACTAACTTTAGTAAGAACGGGATCCGTTTTAGTCCATTTACTTATTTGTTCAGCATTCACTGGAGGAGAATCCATTGTTTCGATTAAAAGTACTGTTTCTTCTGAATCGTCCTCGTTCGGAGTTTGTTTGGCCAAAGGTAGTCTACTAAGTGCATCTGCACTTGCAATCGACTTGCCAGGTCTGTATACAATGTTATAACTGTATGCCTGAAGCCAAATGGACCATCTCTGTACTCGCTGAGAAACCATTTGAGGTACACCTTTGTGTTCATTAAACAAAGAAATTAAGGGTTTATGATCAGTCACTAGGGTAACATGTCTACCGTATATATATTTATGGAATTTCTTCATTCCAAAAATCAAGGCACATCCTTCTTTGTCTAGTTGAGAATAGTTCCGTTCTGAACTAGTTAGTGTTCTGGAAGCAAACATAATGGGTTGCTCAGTCTTGTCACTCATGACATGAGCCAACACAGCACCAACGCCATAAGGAGAGGCGTCACAGGTAAGTACTAACGGTTTTTCACTATCATAATGAACTAACACATCCGAATTAATCAACATGTCTTTTGAATCACGGAACGCTTGTTCCTGTTTCTCTGTCCATTGCCACTTAACATCTTTACGAAGTAAATAATGCAGTGGTGCCAAAACAGTTGATGCCTTAGGCAAAAACCGATGATAAAAATTCAACAATCCAAGGTAAGACTGTAACTCAGTTTTTGATTTAGGTACTGGAGCATCACGAATTTCTTCTACTTTTTGAGTCACTGGTTTAATACCTTGTTCACTAATGCAATGTCCCAGGTAAGTAATACAAGACATTTGAAATTGGCACTTTTGTTTTTTCAACTTAACATGTGCTTCACTCAGACGAGTGAGAACGGTATCAAGATTTTTCATGTGTTCTTTTTCATCTTGACCCGTCACTAATATATCATCCAAATAAACAGCAGTATAAGGAATACCCTGAAGAAGTGTTTCAATTGTCCTTTGAAATATAGCAGGACTTGATGAGACTCCATAAGGAAGTCTTGTATATGTAAATAAACCTTTGTGAGTGTTTATGGTTACATACTTTCTTGAGTTTTCGTCCAATACCATCTGTTGGTATGCATGACTCAGGTCCAACTTTGAAAAAGTTTTACCACCTGATAATTTTTCCCATAAATCTTCTACACGTGGAATGGGATACTGTTCCACAGTAGATGCTTTATTAACTGTCAGTTTATAATCACCACAGATCCTCAAGGATCCATCAGGTTTCCTAACAGCCACTATTGGAGCTGCCCAGTCAGAAAACTTGACAGGTATGATTACTCCTTCTACTAGTAACCGCTCCAGTTCTTTCTCAACACTTTTCTTCATTGCGTAAGGCACAGATCTCGCCTTACAAAACTTTGGACTTTTATTTGGATCAACCTCGATTTTGGCAGTTGTCCCTTGGATCTTACCCAGTTCTGGAGAAAATAATATTGAATGTTTGTCTAACAGTTTTGACAATTCCCTGGACTGTTCTTTACTCACATCAACGTTAACAGATTTTACTTCACCAAGGTCAATAGGTACCCCGATAACATTCCCTCATTGGGCCCATATGGGAATTACACGGGCATGTGGGCAGCAATCTGCCCAGCAAAAACCCACATGGGACCCATGTCAGGCAGCCCATGTCCGTAGCCTACAGAATAATGCCAAATGGGACCCATACAGGTGTTACGTGGGGCCAATATTAACATGGACCCATATAGGGCCCATATAGATACCATGCGGAAAAAGCATGGGAATTCATCGATTCGGGGATGATTTTAATTTCTATATGCGCGATAAAGCTGTGTGTGCTAAAAGTATAATAAATAATATGTAGTACTATTCTCGACTTCAGCCTTATTTTACCATTCACTCCCATGTTAAACTTCAACGGCTGCATGGCTGTTTCAAAGGGACGTAACTCTGCAATGTTTTAGCGCACTCGACTATATCACGTGCTCGACTTCTATCTGACGTCACAGCTAGCTCACGTGACTCGCGTTTGGCGGGCTTTGTCGTCTGCTGTGAACATCATAGACGAACTTCAACTTGGCTACATTCTTCTGGACTGGTAAGTAAGTGGATCTCAGAAATGATCAGCGACGTACGTAGTTAAGTTGTCTTAAACGTTATCGTCTTGTCTTCCTCGGCAATAAAAGTGTTTCAAATTAAAGATCGTGTATGATATATTAACTGTAATTGTAAATCGTTTGCATTTCGACTTCGAAGTTTGAGAGGACGCTGAGTCAATGTAGTACGTGGTATGAAATATGGCGGCTGAAACTCTTCCGATTTTGTGTACTCATTTGTCAAAAAAGTTCTAGCAATTACCCAATGGCCGTTATGCCTTCGATAACAGCCGATAGCAATTACAATTTACAGTCACTATGTGAACATTTTATCTGACTCTAACGAAAAGTTGTGTGTCGCTAGCCACTCATGACGATTAGTAATTTGTAGCCCTAGAATTTTATTTATTTATTTATTCAGCAAGAAGCCAACGGACATATATCCAATTATACGCTAATAAAACGCTATATACAGAGAACTTTCCATCGCTTTAGTTACTGTCTTAATATTCGGACATTCACCATCGCGATGGAGCAGTTGAGTGCTTTCTTTACCGTGTATGCAGGTTTTCTACTCATCTTTGCCGTTTCAAAGTTTACAGTTTTAATACTTTAAAAAAATTATTTTTTTATAGATCATACCAACATCAGCATAATGACGTCCAACAGGTAAATATTTATTTCAATTGCTTTAATTTTTCTTCAGTTTGGAATTGTATCTGATGATAGATTTATTAGGAGTAATGACATTTGCTTAATAAAATCATCAAAGCCAAAAAAAATAATACAGACCTGTCACATTCATTTGTGAATGTATGGAGGCACATGAAATCCATTTAATGGTACTAGTTGAGCAGAATGTAGGTTAGGTTAATTCCATCTATTTATAGCTTTTGCCTCCTTAACCTTTGCACAGTTTGCAGTGCTCGAAAAATATGGTCGGCTGTTTACATTGGCGACGAAAAAACAACAGCCATGCCAAAAAAATAATTTATCCATTCACTTTTGTGGCGAATAAATAATCTACCACTCGCTTTTGTGGCGACAAGATTTACCCGAATATATGCCATCCTGTCGACCAAATATGTCTGAATTTAATACAGTATTCACTCACTATCGGCCATACTAAAGTAGAATTATATACGACCATTTATCTCATGCACACTGCCCTGCAACGACAATTACATGCAGCTAATGTGGTTGCCCGGAGACGCATTCCAGCGAGAATGTTCCACTTGCGCAGTGATGGCACATAACACTTGCCAGCATGTATTTTGTAAGTGATATTTGCTGGGGGCAGAATTAGGAACTGGTTGTTCTCCTTGGCAAGTGATTTTAGGGGGCAAAATTTAATTTTACAGTAAAATATGGGTTGTCCTCCCCTTCACATAATATCATACAACCTCCTCACAAAAAAGGACTATGGAAAATTCTATACTTGGTACGGTAATCAAATTTATTTGACATTGTAATAAATGTTACAGTAGGCAACATAGAAACTCCAATATTTTTGCCTATTGCAGTTTAAAATATGCAGTGGCAGAATTTAAAGAAGAAGGGCTGGCTGTAGTGTCCAACATGTGGCTCGTTGGAAGAACAGCTTGCCTTTGGCCGAATGTTCGCACCCCAGGAAATTTGCGAAAACTAGTTATGGGGCATGTTTCACCCCAAAAAGAGTGGAAGTCCTACCCTTGTTAAAATCTTATATGAACATGGTAGGTGCACATGGATTATTTTCTGGAATTATTGACTGAATAACTTGAATTACAGATCAGGTTTTTATGCTGCTATACAGTTTTTAAACGCCCGTCAATTTTGACAGGACGTATGGTATGGCGACGTCAACCCGTCCATCTGTTAACAGGGCTCGAAATTCGTGGTTGTCCTGGCGCCCCGGACAACCAAATTTGACCAGGGACAACCAGTTCCTACAAGTGTGGTTGTCCCTGGGGCAACCAAAATAGATTTTAGCCAGAAATTTAGAGAATGAAGGTTGACAGCTGCATTTATTGAGTAAAAAATCAGACGTCTTGCAACGGTCAAAACAGAAGACGAAAGTCAGCAAAATCCTTCCCACAACATGTACATGTGCAGTAAGTAAACACACTAATGGTTGGCTGTCAATATGTTCCACAAATAATGCTGACGTAACACACATCACATGTGCTGACGCATGGAAACGGGTCAACTCGACTGACACAGATAGGATTCAAAGATTGGCACGTGTGTCAATAAAACGGAAAAGGGCCGTTACTGCGTTAGATTATCGGGCTTAATTTGTTGTAACCACTGTCTATTGCATGTATTTTTCACTTGTTAGCCTTGGCGCTTCTTCCTCTTTCATCAGTAACAAGGTTTAAAACACGACTGACTATTCACCAAGTCTAAGAATATATTGTAATTTTTTTTTCAAGCTAACTTTCAAAAGGCTGAGGAAAAATGCCGCCTGGCAGAGGATACCTCCAATTTAGAGTCCGAAGAAGAGTTACTTGTTCAACATCAGCCATCAAAGCGGGTCAAAAGGTGATACAATTATTTTGAATTTTGCTGATGAAGATTACATCAATATTGGATTTAAGGCCCTACTTTAAGCAGGATTGTTGTTACCAGATTTAAAAAGTTATTCATTTTCACAGTGAGAGTTGTCAATAATGGCAATAAGAAATACCATATTAACCTTGAATCTTAATTTTAACGAAAAAGTCGGCACTATATTAGCCCATGAATACGTCCTGAAAGTGAAACCAATGACTTTTACAGCGGCAAGTGACATTTTAAGACATTTCTAGACGTTTTCTTAATTTTATGGATATTCACGATAACAAAGTAATAAAATTTAAAATATTATTGGGTGTATTGAACTGTGGCAGATTTGCCTTGATGGATGAGAGCAGGCTCCGTTATGTGTCGGTGTCACTTGTTGTTTACAGTCTGTTGGCTTAAAGCAGTTTTCCCCAAGGATGTGCCTCGCTTTCGCCCACTCAAGATGGCACACATTTGTATTAGGGTTGGTATCTCAATGAAGGCGATATGATCAATCCTTTTAAGGAACATTTGTAAGACTTTGATAAATAGAATTGAAAGCCAACAATTTAGTTTGTACAAAAACATTGCAGCAGAAAGCTGTCAATAGGGATTTGAAAAAGGTTGTGATCAACTGGGTGCTTAGATATGCTTAGGCGACTGGATTGTTTGAACCAAGATTCTGGACAACTTTTCACTTGAAACCACATCCCTAATATATAGGCTTAGCCCCCATAATTTAAATATCGTCTGTAATCTCATCAAATGATTTGACTTTCAGATCCTGGCCTTTTGTATCTGCAATAGAATAAACTTGTCATCACTGATACAAAAATCATTTTCTTTTGCAGAAGCAGTAAGGCGCCATTCAGCATATGCAAATCAAACAAACGACAACATAGCTAAAGCATGTGCCAAGTTTCTGACAAATGCAAGAGACCGGGAAGGTGGACGAACCAAAAGATTCAGATTACCAGATAAGGAGGCTAACTTTGAAGAATAATTAGGGACTTGGTTTTCTTAATTGTTTTAAAAGCAGATTGCCTCTTTGTCGTGACCAAATTACATTGTATATATGTTACACCAAGTTCAATGGTGCATGTTTGCTAGATCTTTTCTACACATAGACAACTGGAGTTTATAATGAAGTTTAACACTGGAGAAGTTCAAATCGATATCAGTTGATTAGAACTATTATGGCCAAGCCTGATTCCAGTGTTTTTTCACGATGGACAAAAAGAAGGCGATTGTTAGCCAATGTGCAGAAAACCCTAGATGACATAGCATTTTTAAATGAAATAGCGAGTGACCAAGAGCACAACCCGACCCTGGCTGCATCCGAAAACTCTCTGCATGTATTTGCTGCAAACATTGTAGAACAGCCAGCCATTTCTTATGTGAAAACTGATTCTTTTATTGATGATCCCTCTGGGGACGGCACAATTACTACTGATGGAGTAAATGATTTTACTGAAGACAGCACTGTAACGTTAGATATATTAGGTAATGCTATTGAATCAGGGAGTGAATCAGATGATGAGCTTAATGTTAC
Source organism: Lepidochitona cinerea (assembly GCA_963971465.1). Classification (NCBI taxonomy): domain Eukaryota; kingdom Metazoa; phylum Mollusca; class Polyplacophora; order Chitonida; family Tonicellidae; genus Lepidochitona; species Lepidochitona cinerea. The sequence goes on from OZ020565.1 coordinate 6,370,407, forward strand.
ATCTGATGACAAGAATCAACCCTTTCAAGCGACTGGTATAAAAGAAGAACTTACTAAATGGGCAGTAGACTTAAACATTAATCACAGTTCCATTTCTAGACTGCTGAAAATTCTTGTTGATAGTGGTAAGCATCCTGAACTTCCAATAGATGCCAGAACACTACTTAAAACATCTACTACTGTACAGACTAAATTGGTTGCTGGGGGATCCTATTATCACCTAGGCTTACAAGCTGGTATTATTTCTATCTTAGAGAATTTCTCTCCATCTGGAGATCAGATTACACTTCAAGTAAATATAGATGGTATTCCAATTTTTAAAAGTTCAAATGCTCAGTTTTGGCCCATACTTGGACTTGTAAACGAAGCCCCATGCAAAGAGCCTTTCATAATAGGTATATTTTATGGTAACCATAAGCCAAGCCCAGTTGCAGACTTTCTAAAAGACTTCATTGAAGAAGCCAAAAATCTTGAAAATGATTTTGTTTATGAATCAAGAACATATACTCTAAAAATTTCAGCTGTCATTTGTGACACTCCTGCCCGCGCATTTGTAAAAAATGTTAAAGGACATTCTGGATATTCAGGGTGTGACAAGTGCTCACAAAAAGGCCTGTATCTGAATCACAGAATGACTTTTCCAGAAACAAACGCCCCTTTGCGTAGTGATGTGTCGTTTAATGAAATGTCTGATGAAGACCACCATCTTGGTCTGTCGCCATTCACTGAGCTCAAAATAGGAATGGTTTCAAGTTTCCCTTTAGACTATATGCATTTGATTTGCCTTGGTGTTGTAAGGAAATTGCTTTACCTATGGAGTAAAGGGCCTTTAAAAACCCGTCAAGGACCAAGGATAATATAGCAGATTACAAACAGATTACTACTGCTAAAACCTTACATTTCACGAGAATTTTCTAGAAAACCACGGACTTTAAAAGAACTTGATAATTGGAAAGCTACAGAGTTTCGTCAATTTCTATTATATACAGGCCAAGTGTGCTTACCAGGTTTATTGCCTGATGCCATGTTTAAAAACTTCCAGCTTCTGGTTGTTGGGATTTACATACTTCTCAGTCCAACTCTCAGTACTGAGTTTTGTGTGTATGCAGGTGACATATTGATCTTGTTTGTACGACACTTTGGGGATTTATATGGAAAGGAATTTTTGTCTTATAATATCCATTGTGTTGTACATTTAGCAGATGAAGTTAGACTTCATGGGCCATTAGATAACATCTCAGCTTTTGTTTTTGAAAACTATCTTGGAAAAATCAAACGTTTGATTAGAAAGCCTCATCGTCCTTTAGAACAAGTCGCAAAAAGATTTTCAGAAAGAAAGAAAAGCATAAAAACCATGGAATCTAATGTGTTTGAAAAAAACCATTGCGAAGGACCTGTGCCCCAAGCCCTTCTAGGCTCACAACAGTACAAAGAGTACAACATCACATGCCATCAATCTATCACTACTACTACTACTGACAACTGTGTCAAAGTAGGTCATAACATTTGTTTAGTGAAAAATTTTGTTTCTAACAGACAAGGACAGTATGTCGTTTATCAGAGATTTTTAAGTTTGCAGCCCCTTTATAATTATCCTCTGGACTCGACTATTCTAGGGGTTTACATGGTGTCGGAATTGGATGATCAGCTGCTTGTAGCAGAAGTTACTTCCATTTCTACAAAGTATGTGCTTTTGCCTAAAGGCAGAAGTTTTGCTGCTATTCCTTTTTTACATATGTAGTCTGAACAAGTCATGCAGTACAGGGCAGAGATAACGTGACCACTGACGCACTAAATTTGCGACTGTTTCACAACTTTTTTGATGCCATTGCAACAGAAAATTGTTTAGTCAGTAATGCTATGGTTTTCCTTTGGTTGCGACTGATACGTGCTCAGGGGCGCCATAGTTTTTATTTTCCAACTTGTTCCCGACGTAACAGTGGTCAGGTTATCTAAGTGCTTTCCTGTATAAGTTAGATGACTTAAATATAAATAATTTAGGTGGAATGCATTCAACCCTCCCTTTTTAGACAGGATAACGACTTGAAAACCATATTTAGATATTCAAGAATACATTGTTTTTTTTAAATGAAGAAACTTCGTCAACTTTCCCATGCAGATTCTAAGTTTGACATACATAATTTGTTTTCCTCTTTTTGTGTATTCAAAACTTAAATACCAAATGTTTGGTAAATGTTAATGGTGGTCGCCTAGATATGTTTACAGGTCTCTTGTTCTACATTGTGATGACTATAGGTTACATGTAATGCAGTGTAGTTAGCTGTAATCTGCTATTAATTAGTTTTGCCCAGCATGAGCAATACATGTTACTCTTTTATAGTAAAGTTTGGTATTTAGAACGTTACTTTCCTGTTTTGTAAAATATGCTTGCATGCACAGAAAGATATAATTGGTCAAGATGATTAAAATCGTACTAACCACTCAGTATGAACTATCTGGTAGAAAAAACTCCTGTGTCTTGTCATGTACCATATAACAACAGATTAGCCTCTACATTATTTTGGAAGTGCCCAGCTTATAATTAGTGAATGTTTGTAGTGAGTGGCAATTGTGTGGTTTTAAATAAATTGTATGCAGGCTAATGGCTTCTGTTTTAGATTAAATTGACGGGTGGGATGTATTCAACATTCAATAATTGCCCCCCCCCCCCATCTTAAGAAAACAGTGTTTTTCTTGCTTGATAACTACATGTATGTGCTCCCTGCAATGAAGAAAATGATGTTTGTCCTTGTTGTTCTGAACATTTAAAATAATAAAACTTGATATCATTCATCTCTTTTGTTTGGTTATGTCACATCAGTAATTAAGTAGTATTGTGTGAATTTTATTGAGTCAAAAACATTTGGCATAAATCTTGTTAAGGCAGGACAAACATTTAGCTGTTTAAGTATTTCTGTTTTTCCTGTCTGTCCGGTGTCTGTAAATTTTCCAGCTCACTGATCTTGTTTCATTGAAGTTCTTACGCTCTTTCATATTATATATAGAGCAAGTCTCGTATCCGGCAAACAGAAAATAATTTTATTTTTATTGGGTAAATTGAATGCTTCAGTTTTAACTTGATTTAATTTAGTAGCGCAATTTAACAAATTATATATACATGTACATTAATACTGATTCCCATTAGGGTAATTGGTTGTTTGGGACCCAGACCTGCATCGTGTAATTCATTCAAAATAGGACCCACAATGGGCCCATATGGATATTAGACTAGGAACCCAGATGGGGCTGATATGGGCCCTATGACACCATACCTGGGTACCCCATGGGTCTCATCTGGGCCCCAGACACATTTTACGTATTCTCCAGCCGTCATACGGGGCCTATAGGTTAACCAGATCTGGTATCGTTCTTCCAAATTAGGTCCCATGAAGGGCCCATCTGGGTACCGTGTCTAATACCCTTTATGGGACCCATATGGATTTCGGGTGCACCATGCCACGGGTCCGATGTGGGTAGCCCGCACAGGCCCCATATGACTAAACGTATGGGTAACATATGGGTCCAATATGGGAATGTTATCTGGGTAGCTTTCTAATCCACTCTCTACCTAATAAACAATGACCATCACCTTTAACAACAATAAGACGTAATGTCTTTGTTCTGTCAATAAACGTTACTGACACCTCAATTTCCCCCAACACTTGGATTTCATTTCCAGTATAAGATGTAAGTTTAACTTTACTCTTTTTAAGGTCAGAAAGAGTATGCTTCAAGGATTCATTGAATTTCTGTTCACTTATTATGGTGACAGCACAACCAGTATCCACTTCAAAAGTGATTGGTACAGAGTTTATTGTAACCTCCGTTACAATAGGTCGGTTCAGCTTTGTACCTTCTTGTACAGAGTATAGATTAAAGTGTTCCTCATCAGAAACGTCTTCGTTTGTCGACTCGACAACGTGGTGTGCTCCATTAGATGAATATGTACTTGATTTCGATTTTGACGATTTTTGACACATTTTCTTGATATGACCTTTCTGAGAACAGCCATGAGACTTAAAGTTTCTACACCAACATGTTGCAGGGTCGTGGTCACCTCCACAACGGAAACAATGTTGCTTTCTTTGAAATTGTCTTCTATTTCGAGACGGATTTTGTCCCCTACCACGTTCACGCTGGCTTTGTTTTATTTTCTGGGCCACATTATGAACAGTTTGTTTACCAAAGTCTTGTGACGTAGCCCCACCTTGTAATTCTACGACGCTTCTTGAAGCTGTCTCCATAGCAGTCGCTATGCTTAATGCTTTTTCAAAGGTAAGTCCGATTTCTGACAATAATTTTCGTTGAATTGCTTCATTTTTCAGCCCTGATACTAATTTATCTCTGAGTCTGTTATTAATGTCATCCCCAAATTCACAATTTTCTGACAGTTTTTTTAGCTGAGCTACATATTCTTGTACCGTTTCACCAGCATTTCTTTGTCGTTGGTCAAATTTACAACGTTCAACAATAGAACTTGGTTTTGGAGTTAAATGGTTTTTAACCTTTGTCACGATTTCCTTGAATGAAAAATCAGTAGGTTTCTGTGGCTGACACAAACTACGTATAAGTGAATATGTTTTATGTCCTACACCACTTAAAAGTACGGCTCTTCTACGTTCAGGTTCGTCGATACCATTAGCCACAAAATACTGAGTAAGTATTTCGCAATATTCATCCCACGACTGGTCTTCTGTGAATTTTTCAACATTTCCAATAGCTGCCATTTTGGCGAGTCTGGGCTTCCGTAGTTTTATTTTCCAACGTGTGGTCGTTCAGTACAACTCACTAGTAGCAGACGTTTATTTGCAGCGGATATCTCAACAACAGTCAACTTAAAATCTGAATTGGCCGTGCAGAAAGTTACAGCTCAATCAAAGTTTGTTTACATCAATGTCAATTGATCAACATTACCCGAATTATATGTTGTTGTTGTTATCATTTTAATGCTGGCAATAAATCACCAAACAGTTCATTTTACTGGCTCCAAAATCATCCGGTCCTCGTCGCCAAATTATGTGGTATCGTAGCAATAAAAAGACAAGCCAGGATTAACTAAATGAGAACTGTATTGATAACTAACAAACTAAAATACACGACGGTTGTAAACGCGTCTGTTTGACTTGGCTGTAACGTCCGGAAGCTTCGAACAGGGAACTCGCTAGGGGGTCGTTACATCATAACAAAAGTTATAATCTGACTCTACTACAGGACTATAAAAGTCTGCCGAGTGCAAACCACAGACAAAAACGCTTGGATGAAGGTAATCCAACACGAAAGTTAACAAACACTGATCGGTGTTGTTGTTGTAATCGAGTTTCGATTCTTCGTTTGTTTTTCACCCTCATTTATACATTCTAAAGGTACGTTCACACTATGAAGCGAATTCGGATTGATGTACGAACCGGATTTCGGACAGGTCAGCGTTTTCGGTGTGTTGTGTTCACACTGCAACGAATAATCGACTGATTTTATCAAATCAGTTCATACTGATACAACAACAACATAACTCAACAAGGATTGAGAGCGGTTTGGAAGATGAGATTCGTTTGCTTGATTTGTTTAGGAAAAGGCACACCTGTTGTCATAATCCTTCAGAAATCATGTGAAAATTTATTCAACTCCATTTCTACACGAAACCGCTCGATTGTTTCATCTCCAAATCCCTATGTAGGTCACTGTGTTTTTGATTGCCATGTTTTTCACAGGTCGATTCTGATTCGCCAGAATGAAAAATCGTGCACAATTTTGACCCCGGACCGAATAAAATGGCTCTGTGAGCCATTTTATTTCGTGCTGTCCGAATCCGGTATCCGTAGCGAATTCGGATCAAGCTAGTGTGAACAAATGTGAATAAACATTAAAGCCATTTTAGTACGGAAAACGTTTCGGACCCCGAACCGAATTCGGGGTACAGTGTGAACGCACCTTAAACCTAATTGGACATGCTTTATGTGTGCTATGTTTAACTTTAGTGGTTTTAGCTGTGGTAGGCTGGTGCAAATTGGTTTTCTTAACAAATGCCAAACAGGGTACGGCGGCAAGTGGGCTTTTAAGAAATTATCAATGTTTATCTGATAGAAAATGACGTCAGGAAGTAACTGAATAAATTTTGCGTTTGGGCGACTCCGTTGAGCTTTTTGTTTTCGCAACGCTATCTTGATAGTATTGTCAAATCGCAAAAAGTGTGTGTGTGTGTGGGGGGGGGGGGGGGGGGGGACAAGTCATAGGATGTCCCCACACCCCCCTTGGGAAGTGGGGGGGGGGGGGGGCATGTCCCCCCTGTCTCCCGCCTGTTGACGCCCATGCACGATGGCAGAAAACGTTCCGTTTTGCGTTTAACGTGGGAAAATAAAAGAAATCTTTATCAAATTATGTGAATCATATCAACTCAAAAATTAGACGCTATGTTGGACTTATTAAGTTAATTTGCATAAATTTAAAGAACAAGCTTCCCTTCAACACAAATTTTAAAGCAGCGACTAATTATACGAAGCGAACAATAAGGCTCTATCAAATTCCCTTGTGTCAGGACCTAAAAGTCATCAACGTCATAAGCCTAACTGACTTACCTGACAAAAATCAAGAAAGCCGGGCTGATTGTTAGAGTGATGGCGAATGAATTTAATGTCATATACAGTAGTAAAATATACACTTTGCTGTCTTCTTTGGCACAATATCCTGGCGAGGCAAAAGTTTCTGCAGCACAAGAACAGCCTGTGTAAGTCTGAAATAAAAAAGATAAACTTTTCCTGTGTATTCTATATTAAAAATAAGTAGACAGGGAAAGTTTTTTTTATAGAAACCGCTTCGGTTCTCTAAAATCCACGTTCAAAATTAATTGTCAAGCAAAAGGCAAAGTAAAAATAACAAAGTTAATTCTCCAAAGCCATCTGAAACAAAGCGGTGTAGCGTAAATTTTTACGTAACTTCCATAGCAACCCATACTGTAGAGATACGTTAGTGTGAAAGTTACGCAAAAAATACATCTACGCCGCTTTGTGAAACAGGCCCCTGTGCGTCTTGCTGTTCACATTATACATATAGTGTTTACTCATCAACGACATAAAATACGTCCTTCTGTCTTACTTTGAAATATCAAACCTTAAAATTATAGAATGCCATTTCTCTTGGGCTTATTAAGTTACGTTCCCTTAAAGTGAACACTTTAGGTAAAATACAATATACTTCATCATAAAGACAATATCTACCTGGTCCGAAAACATGGTTTATTTATTATGACTTTCCTACAAGAAGCTATGGTTAATTATTCTCAGATGTCTGGAGCCGTCGGATCTGTTGAAGGGGTAACTGCCGCCAATACCGATGTAATACGGCTTCCAATTCCTCTAGATTTTGCACAGGAGGCTCTAGGGCTTGAATGATTCTGCCCACCCATACCAAAGTGTGCTCTAAAGGATTTAAATCCGCGCAGTTACCCCTTCAACAGATCCAACGACTCACTGGAGGGTTGCTCTAGAGATGTGTTCTAAACACTCTATGTGACATTTTTACTTCAACATGTCCACAATCGTTTCTGCAACATCAGCTTGCCATCAATCTCCTTACACCAATGATTTTGTCGGTCGGTGCAGACTTTCCAGGGGGGTGCTTAACTTTTTTTTCTTTGTGAATATTACATTGAACACATTTCCACCACTAGAAACTATAGAATGACTGAGTTCAGATGTCCATTAAATATGTGCCCTAGCTATTGTCATTGGTTTAAAAATAATAAAAGCTAAAATATTCTTACCCGGTTTTCCTTTCCCGAACAACCTGCATCACAAGGAGAGAAAAACGTGACGTCATTTCCGCCACATACCGGTCTGAATTCATTCTTTTCACAAACACATTGAGACACACAGCTTTGTATCCCAGCGCCATTAGTTGAACTGAAACTGAGCCAAAAGAAAGAAAATAAGGTCGTTTACCTATCTTGTTAAGGACGGTTGTTTCGAATTGCATCAAAATCTAAAGGTACAAGTAACATTAGTAGAAATTAGGCAAAAATCTAAATAACAATTGGAGTCTCTAAAAGAGATTCTTTATTAAGGGCTGGGTAATATAATTTGTCGTTTTTAGATGTTTGAATATAATTTACAACATGATAAACAAGGATATGATTGATTGATTGTTTGGTGTTTTACGCCGCGCAACAAGGTTATGCAAGTAAATTGTAAAAACACAAGTGTGAGTTGGACATTATGCGTAGAAATGGACACACAAGGCCTGTCTGATGACCAGCTCATACTCTGTACTTGATTGTGAGAGTAAATGGGGTTTAATTAGTGAACCAAATTGCTTTGAATTGTAAGTCTATGTCTTCAATGGAGGCTTTATTCGCGTTATTGTCAGAAATTTCTTTATAAAAGAGCATTGTCCTAAGCTGTAATGGCAGATATTCAATCAGTTTACCATCTTCTCTAGCCAAGTTAAAATCTTCATGTAACCCATTCCGCCAAGGTAAAACACGGAATGGGGATATGAAGATTTTAACTTGGCTTGCGAAGATGTCAGTTTACTGTCACAATAATCAGTCGGTGAACGTTGTCATAACATTATCTGTCATGCTTCTGAAATTAGCATAACGCATTATTCTTTAATCTATTAGGGGCCTCGGCGGTCCAGTGGGTTAGGGCGATCGTCACTCAGTCCCACACAGACCTTTCGTTGAAGCGCTATGGGTTCAAATCACACTCACACCGAATACAAATTGAAATCTCTCAGTGGATTTTTCACTCGGTCGCCGTATGTGGAAGAGTTGCCAGGTACTCGCCGAAGGTCGAGGGTCTCCTCACCCACTAAACCCGGCAACGCCGCCATGTCAGTGAAATAACCTTGAGTGCGGCGTAAAACATCAATCAATCAATCATTGGTTTATGAAAGAGTGACTTTACAGTCTGCATCCCTATGACCTTCAGTTCAGAAAAAACCCAGACGTTTCTTTGTTGTCATGCTAAGATAGTGTCAGGTTTAAGCTGCAGTCGGAACACACTTCGGCTATCTTCGCTCGCTACCGGTCGGCTTAATTTGACACGCGTCGCACGTAAATCTCCGAAGTTATCACAGTGGTTTTAGCTGGTCAAACTTTTTAACAGAGTGACGGAATATTGAGGAATAATATCGGCAGCTAAAGCCATTCCTAGTCAAAAGTTCATTAAATAATAACGTTTGTTTTTTGGGTTATTTGCACAGAGGCTGACCACCTGGTGTCCCGAATGCACCCGTCTACAACCAATGCGACACAACTAGGGTCCGTTCACACAGTGCGATTTGTCATACAGACTTGTAGGATTCGATTAAAATGGATGTTTTTAATTGGTTGATACGATTTGTCAACCAATCAAATACATCCATTTTTATTGCATGCTACAAGTCTGTACGACGAATCGCACCGTGTGAGCTGGCCTTAATGGAAATTAGACCGAATCAGAATTATTGTGATACACTTTAGGATCCTTTAGATGTTGTCTGTTTTTTATTTCATGAAGGTGACTGTCAAAACTTACCCCGGTAGATTATTTTTGACAACGTTAGTTTGTGTTCCAGCTAGCAGCATTCCTACAGGGCATCCCAAGGTCAGAAGAAGGGAGACAACCAAAATCAGGTGGAGGTTCCCGGATGTTTTCAGTTTGAATCGTGACGTCACCAAACCACCGACAATTGGTCCCGTCGAACTTCCAAACAAGGATATCGCACCTGCAAATATATACGAATGGGTAACTGAGTGACGGTGGACAAATGTACAGATAAGCTATGAGTGTGACGTCATTTACACAAAGTCAGATTTACTTCTGAAGGAATGATTGATTGATGTTTAACGCCGTACTCAATACTTCTGGAGGAAACAGAAGCAAACGGATTCTCTCAATCCGTCAAGAAATGTTAGATTTGTCTGATTTGAGTTTTTTTTTGCCCCCCCCCCCCCCCCTATGGAATAAATGGCATGGAGTGTATATTCTCGGCATTATTGACATGGATTGTCCCGGCTATAGTGGATCATCCCAAAGGTTGGCCCATCTAAGCAGGTTCGAAAATGTCTTGAAACAAACGAGAATTTTGTTATTTCAATTAACTGACAAATGAAAACAAAAATACACCGTCTTTTGAACTTGCTTTAACAAAAGTGTCAGGTCCTTTACCGCAAGGAAAAAATAATATGTATTTTTACAACCTCAAGTACCAACCCAGCAAATCTTTGCTCGACTCTCTACCTGTGTGGCACAGAGAGATTCAATATATTGTGTTCAAACATCACAGTTTTCTTAATCGCTCAAGGTAATAATTACTCACTAGTATGGCGTACATCATTCATACGCGCCAATAAACTAAAACAACCAACCATATCTACCCGTGTTACAGAGATCCCGACACCAAGTAAAAGTTAACTTCCAAGAAAATAGGAACCTTACCTAGTATAAGGTTGGCTTTATATGCAGGGACGTAGAACTGGGTCTCCATGTATTTGGTGAGGAAGGATGCTGTTCCCATTAAGGCACAAACCTGAAAAGTCCCGCAAAGAGCGATCGTCGTGAATATCGGATTTTTTATCAAGCGGATGGCTCCTTCGAAAGGTCCTGAGAAAATAAGACGAAGAATTGAGCTAAACTATACATATGTATAGCCAGGAAATCGTTGTTAAATTCGAATCTTACAAAATTAGCAAATAAAAATAATTTGAAATTGTCGGGTAGTTTTATTGCTTATAAATCTACCTAAACGCACATCTTGAAGATTTATATCAACGGAATGCTCTGATTTCGTCATTTGTGATTACAACCGCCAGCAATGAGCTACATGTAATTCTGTTTCAACGCAATTCAATCTGCATTTGGCAGCTTATACCACTTTAAGGAAACCATTTGCCCATGAGGTTATACACGTCGTGTAAAATAAAGCGTTTAATACAGTAGCTATACATAACATTGCTTTTAATCTCTTTAGAAATATAAGAATTCATATTTTTGTCTTAAAGTTTTTATTGTCAATAATGTAAATTATTTTCAAAATACCTTTTACTCTTTCGCATGCAGAGATATTTTTTACGACCAGGATCTCCGAGTCTGTTTCTCGTTTTGGTTTTAAGTAAGCCGATTTAAGTCTACGCGGGAAGCAAAGTAAGACAATGGCTGACAAGCACGTGAGCAGGCCGAAGACACCAAATCCAAGCCACCAAGCCCCAATCCAGCGAGGGTCTCGAGGCGTTAAATCGGTTGCTGCAAAGATAAAAAAATAAATCGTCGTTACAAAAATAATCATGACCTGACACCAAAGGCGAATACATATAGATTTCAAAATACTGAGGCCGGTTTCACAAAACGGTGTAGATTTATGTTTTGCGTAACTTTCATAGCAACGTATCTCTATAGTAAGGGCTGTCATGACTGTAACATGAAAACTTACGCTACGCCGCTTTATGAAACAGGCCCTAGGCTCGGTATTTACATTGCACTTTAAATGTAGGAAAGTTTTACTTACGTTGAAGTGTGTGATAAAGTCTGCTAGCTGCAGAACCTATTCCGTATGCGAGAATTGGAGCCAGTGTGTAAATCCCAGTCATTATTCCTAAAATATACAAGGAGAATAAATGATTGATGAACGTTTGGCGTTTATGACACAATACAGATTATTATATTTTAGTGGCTGAGGTTATGATCAGTTGCGGAGGGAATCATAATCAATATCTGGAGAAAAAAATATCGGAAAAGGTAGGAACGTGCAACAATTCTACATACGACGAGCGGATGAAAAGCGAAACTTTCATCGGAGGCGAATCATTCGATTCATACAAGAGCACTGATTCTAAAGATTTTTCCTGTGCCCGCGTGTTTTGGCGTATATTAAAAATGCTATCTATGTCTATACATGACTGTCAACTTTGCAATATTAAAACCAAGGCTGCAACAATTTGACATTAGACGAAAGCATGGAAAGGTGTTGACATAGGCAATTGCCTGTTCGCCAATCCATTTATTTAAGAAGAAATAAATATTGTTTGAAACAAAGTACGAAATGTAGGCCTGAAAATAAACATTTTTTTGTTACCAATGGGATACGAAGCATTAGACAGAAGCGACATTCGACTGAATCCCTTACCCACATATTTTCCACTTCTCGTTGGCACGGGATTGTTGTCGTCGACATACGTTCCCCCGAGAGGCGAGCGTGGAGCGCTTGCGGCGCCTTGAAATAGCATAGCAACCAGGAAAATTCCCATAGCAACCGACCCACTGTAAGAACTACTTTCTGTCTGATCCTCACACCGACTTTCAAGTAAAGAAATATTTCCGGTTGTCTTTTGGCAAAGTTCTTTTGATGCTTTTGAGATCGTTCCGTTAGAAAATGTTTGGTTTCCGAACCCTGAAAGTTTAACCGCTGTCATTGGTAGCAAATGGGCTACTCCAAATACGAGTCCAGTAATGCCGACGATAAATGCAGCAGCGGATAAAATCTTGGGTATGTGAGAGTTTCTGCCGTAATGAGAAACAAAAAGTACCACAAGGAGGAATCCAATTTGCGAAGAACTGAGAATTAAACCACTTTGGGAACTACTGAAACCAAATCTTTTTTCTAAGGTCGTTATCTGTGAGATGAAGTACATCTTTAAAGACAACATAAGAAAATTCGACAATGATCCAAAACCGACAAAACTTTGAATAGTTCCAAATTTCTGAAGCCATTTAGGTTTGCATCCACCCAGTCCACATCGTGTGTCAATGCCGTCAACATCCGGATCTTTTACGTCACCGTTAGCAACCATCGCTTCATGTTCCAGCTCGTCTGATTCTTTTACAGTCGACATTGTGGTTCTCTTGTTTGGGTGAAAAAATCTGCAATTAATAAAGAGTAACGTATTTTTGTTAATCACTATGGGATTAAAACTACTGCAGTTGTGTTTTACAAAAGCTAGGTGACCTTAGGTTATCCATGCCTTCCTATTTTTCAAGAAAACGGTTTCATTTCTAGATAGGGTCAAATTATTTACAGAAAGAATCTCAAGATTGAATGATCCAAATCGGCTCTAGCACTTTCAGGAGATTATTGTTCAGTAAAGCATCAAACCTTACAGCCGAAAGAGCTCTAAACAACCCCCCCCCCCCCTTGCCTCGCATCTAATAAACAGAAATGCAAATTTCAAACTTTTGAGAGAAACCAGACCTGATAACTTAATTGGACTTCAATGAACACGCTTGTTGTTCAAATTATGTTTTCTTTTCGCAAACATGCCAATGTCTCGGTGAATATAGTTTGAATCCCAAATCCTTGGCCCAAAAGTTCTTCAAACTGTCTAATTATCTTGTCAATCGGAATTTATATATAAAAAAAAAACGGTTTTGGGCAGCTAATGCATGAGCTGCCAAAATATTGATATTTTTTTCCATTCGAATTTGGGTCCTACCACTTTAAAGTGGCATGAGCTGCCAAAATGTTGATATTTTGACATGAAAACAGAATGTTAAAACGATTGGCTATTTTTCTCAATACGTATAATTCAGAAGCTTTTTAGTGCTTCAACTCTCGAAAATGTACGATAAAGTATTGTTTTGAACTAACTTTGGCTTAGAATGAATGAATGGTCGTCTCGGTTATTTAAATTTGGTTTACTTTCGAACATGTTTTCGGTTCGTACCGGCCACATACTGTATGGATTTTTCTCATTCCAACGCCAATCATTTCGATTTTTACTGGCCTTCAAAGTCTCTTACTGTCGTGACGATCAGAAATTATGAAAAAAGTTTGAATTTTGGCAGCTCATGCCACTTTAAATACACCTTGTTTTGTCAATATAAATCTTATTAATTTGTACTTTTTGTTGGAATTTGTGTTTGTCGCTTCAGTATGATTTAAGCAAACAAGATAAGTTTAGATACAGGTCAATAATTTACTTTGTAAATTAACTGACGGTTTATTTTTTGAAAATGTCAATTTATTAAACATATCTTTTGAAACGGTCAGGGGACAAGGGGGTCAAGTTTTAGTAAAATACATTATTATATCTCCCCCAACATACTGTGCATGTGTGCGGGTACGTAAGAAATAAGATTTTCAATTTAGAATAAATAGAAAACAAAATGATGCCAAATAATTCACACTTTGGCATAAATTGGAAGTTCTTGACTACTTCGGTCTGAGAAAAAAAAAAGAAAACCGTCGGCTGTAGTCAATACGAAGAGTATTTGCGATTTTAGCAGCGAGTGTGCATGTAACTATAACTATCAAAAAAAGTTGCGATCAAAAACTTTTCTACATATTAAAGTAGCATGAGCTGCCAAAATTTTTTTTAAAATTTTTAAATAATTCCTGAACAGCACGACAGTAAGAGGTTTTGAAGGCCATCGAAAAACTAAATGATTGACGTTGGAATGAGGGGAATCCATAAAGTCTACGGCATATACGAACCGAAATAGTGTCCGAAAAGTAAACAAAATTTAAATAACCGGGACGATCATTCATTCATTCTCAGCCAAAGTTAGTTCAAAACAATACTTTATCGTTCATTCTCGAGACTAGAAGCACTAAAAAGCTTCTGAATTATACGTCTTTAGAAAAATAGCCAATAATTTCAACATTCTGTTTTAACGTCAAAATATCAACATTTTGGCAGCTCATGCCACTTTAATGTGAAAAAAGATCTAGTCCAATACTTGAACGTGTTATGTAAAGTTATCGGTATAAAGGGTATTACTTATTTTGAAAAACGACCAACAAAATAACCAAAAAGGTGTCTCTATAATGAAATATGATATATTTTACCCATAGTGACCACTCGAAAGAAGTACTCACAAGAAGTCCTCAGAATTGTAAACCCGGAGGGAAGGAATATCTACGAGAGCTTCCTTGGTGGGCCTCAGGTAGAACTTCCCGTGCCCATCAATACATCCGACCGAAAACAAATCTCATTCAACAAAGTATAGTTTCAGGCACATTGAGCTGACTCTTTTAAATAACATTATAGTTTTATTTTCACGGGTGCCAGGTGTTGGACATGATAGGTCTGATTGTCGGAGCCAGTTGGCTGGGTTACGAAAACAAAGCTTGTTTACGTAGGGTATAGAACGCGGTGCCTAAAAGACCGTGTTCAATTGACTCTGGCGGTAACCGAAAAGACAAAATAGGTATAGAATTCCTACACGTTTTGTGTCACTGTGTTGTTATTTATTCTTGGAACAGATGTACAAAAATATTAAAAAGTGAGTTAGAGTTGTCCGCCCCTTCCTTGTCAAAATAAAACTTGCCTTGGATGATATTATTTAAACTAGGTCAAATGCATTTGTTGGTTTCTTAATTGGGGAGTTTTTATGCATTATGTTGCCCGTAATATCATTCATGGCGGACAAAATATTATTGTTATTTTACAATTAACGGGAAACTGGGTCAAATATGTCTGGCTTTTGTGGATTTAAAAAAGACATGAGGTACCAAAATTCGGACATTTTCATAATTGTAACTTTTACGACAATAATGGACTTGAAGAACATGTACAAAAACTGAATGATTTACGTTTAAATGAGGAAATACATAAAGTCTTTGTCATAGTGTCTGGAAAGTCAAGTCGTAGTTTGTAATTTCTCGCGTTCTGATCAAGGTTGTTGACATTTTGCATCATAGCTTTGTAAACAAAAAAATAAGAAAATATGGATTTCCGAAAAAAATGTTTACGATAAACTATCGACCTGGCAATTTGGCTGTTATAGAAAGTGGCATGAGCTGCTAAAATGTTGATATTTTGACGTTAAAACAGAATGTTGAAATTATTGGCTAGTTTTCTCAAGACTTATAATTCAGAGGCTTTTTAATGCTTCTAGTCTCATAAATGTACGATAAAGTATTGTTTTGAACTAACTTTGGCTTAGAATGAATGAATGGTCGTCCCGGTACTTTTCGAACAAGTTTTCGGTTAGTACAGGCCACATACTGTATGGATTTTCCTCATTCCAACGCCAATCATTTAGTTTTTCGATGGCCTTCAAAGCCTCTTACTGCCGTGAAAATCCGAAATTATGAAAAAAGTGTGAATTTTGGCAGCTAATGCCCCTTTAAGTCATTGATTGTATCGGTCTGGGATTGTATCCGTCTACAAAGCATCTCGTAAGAGATTGTTTACTATATCGAAAAATAAAGGGGTGGTTCACTTTGATTCGTTATTTTATAATACTGACAGAAGGCATATAATCTTGAGCGTGGCGTAAAACACCAAACAATCAATCAAATCAATTTGACATACTACGCAGAGAACTGAATACAAATGCATGTCCAAATGTTTTAGGGGCCTCGGTGGCTCAGGCGGTCAGAGTGATAGTGACAGTCCCTCAGTTCGACACAGGGGTCTTTTCGATGCGGCGCGGGTTTGAATCCAACTCAGACCAAATAGAAATTGAAGAATTTCTGAGTGGATTTTTCACTCGATCGCCGTATGTGGAAGAGTTGCCAGGTAGCCTACTCGCCGAAGGTCGAAGGTTTCCTCCTGGCAATGAGCTCGATTTCATCCCCCACTAAACGTGGCAACGCCGCCATATAAGTGAAATAATCTTGAATGCGGCGTAAAACATTAAGCAATCAATCAATCTACCAAGTGTTTTACAATGGACGAAAACATACAATAAAAATAATCTTAAATTTATCAGATACTAAAATCATCCGTAAAGTTATTTGTTTATATATGCTATTTATCAGGTAAATCACATTTCGTGTAACACAAATGGAGACAGACACGGTTACAGTAAATTGCTGGATTCCTCCAATGCTTATATTATAATTGATTACCGCTTAACAAATATAATGCCTATAGGTACCTTAAAATCCAGAATACCGTTTACGTTAAACTCATCAAACGTTTTCCGTTCTTTTTAAGAAATGGATGCTTTCACAACATTTTGAATTTCATTTTTAGATAACCGTCTGATAATGCCAATGAATGATACAATATGTACAGCCCTTATAGATTATTTGAATAATGATATCATTTGGATATATTCTATGACAGCAAATCGACCACAGGCAGTTGTATTTTTTCTTAAAGTGGCATGAGTTGCCAAAATTCACACTTTTTACATAATTTCTGATCGTCACGAGAGTAAGAGATTTTGAAGGCCATCAAAAAAACTAAATGATTGGCGTTGGAATGAGGAAAATCCATACAGTATGTGGCCTGTACGAACCGAAAACGTGTTCGAAAAGTAAACCAAATTTAAATAACCGGGACGACCATTCATTCATTCTAAGCCAAAGTTAGTTCAAAACAATACTTTATCGTACATTTTCGAGACTAGAAGCATTAAAAAGCATTTGAATTATACGTCTTGAGAAAAATAATTTCAATAATTTTCAATAATGAGCCAATAATTTCAACATTCTGCTTTAACGTCAAAATATCAACATTGTTTACTTTTATCGGCTCATACAGCACACAGACTTATGAATTTTGCTCATCGCATCGGCGATTTAGTTATTCAAAGCCTGATACTGTCGTGACAATCACAAATATGAAAAAAAGTTTTAATTTCTGCAGCTCATGCCACTTTAAAGGGGTGATTTTTTACTTGCGTTACCAAGTTGTTTTCTAGTTTAATATGAACTTTTCTGTCCCTTTTTTCGAGAATGGAATAAATTTCAAGCGATATGTGCTGCATTTATTCCTCGTCCATCGTGACAAACGTGTAAAAGTGGTTTTAGTAGGGCCTATGTCTTGACTATCGTGCAACAACAACGACAAGAAATGCTTTTCAAGCGGCAACCTCGTTCTGGATTGTAACGTTAATCTTATTGTCCGCCATTTTGTTAAGTGACGGACTATTGTGCCATTTTCTACTGCGCAGCCTATAGCGCTTAGCCAATCTAGTTATTATAAGATATCTATGATCCTTGTCATCTAAAGGGAGATAATCTAAGGGCGTGGGTGCATGCACTCTGAAACTTCGGGGATTTACGTGCGTGAAATATCCTCTGATCGACTGCAGGTCATTTTGAATATGGCGACCAAATAGGTAGCCGTGAAGCGTACAATTTCCAAATCTTCTTGAGGACCCCACAAAAGTGTCCCCGTGATAACGGAAGGGACCGAAACACTCGGTTTGTTAACTTTCAGCTTCGATCAGTTATATAATTGAAGCATTGATGGATTCCTGATATTTACTGAAACTGCGTCTGTCTACAACATGTGGTTTTCCGGGCTAAATTAAATATATAAACAAATATCTTTCTAAATGATATTAGCATTTAATAAATTCATAATTATTTTTATTTTCTGTTTCCGTCTGTAGTAAAACATTTTGATATTTACTTTCGACGCCATTTTTATTCAGCCCAAAAATACGGTGATTTGCCGTATAAAAAGCGCAGACTGCCCGAGGCGTGTCAAAGCCGATCGGTAGCGAGCGAAGATAGCCGAAGGGAGTTCCGACTAGGGTGCATGGTGGCGTCACAAAGCGAGATTTTCCGTAAACACCCTATGACGTAAAACTCCATACGTGACGTTACCTCGATTGTGGCGTCACTATCGTGCTGATGCGGTCATTGACAACAACAATGTCTGAGCGCCGATTTCTAGCGTACGACAGTCAACCCAATATTCATCGAAAAGTTTACTTTCCTCCTCAAGAGAAACCCTGTAGATTTGATATCATGGTTGTTTCACAGCCGGAATCTTCTAGAAGATCAGTGTTTGACCGACTCGGACAACGGAATTCCCTGGTAAGCTTTATTGCCTTTTTCTTTACAGATATCATTTACTCCATGCAGTATTTAGGTTTTGTCCAGCAAAACTTATTTATGTATTTAGAATAATTGTAAAATTATGTCGGATTCAATAATTACTTTCATTATCTCCTCAAACGAAACAGGAATAGAAAACTCATGTCTGCCATGAACCTAATGAAATATCATGGGTTCTGGTTTATTACAACAAGCATATTATGGGATATAAAGAACTAAAAGATATCCCCTTTTATCCCAATTAGAAACTTGTCTCAATGGTTACTTCAGTCAAGAAGATTTCACCTTTGGCCGTAGGGTTTAGTGTTCAAACTTATATGTTTTACTACTGTAGACAAGACTAACTCCAACAAACATAATTTGGTTCAATATGTTTACTTCGTCCTTGAACTTCTTAATAATACAGAGTTTTTGTCTACGGAAAAGGCTATGATGAATGCAATGATTTTAAAATGGTAGTTACTCTAGTGGTAACTAAGGTGGCCAACTAGATGTATAGCTAACACATCTGAAGAAAATAGAAAATAAACATATTATAGTATTTCCTTAGACAATCTTGTTATCTCATTAGAAATAATATTCTTAAACTTTTACTGTTTTGTTCTGTTGTTATTATCATAAATTTTGAAAGCATAACTTGTATGACATTATCAGGTTTACGAACAATACATCAGAACAATTAACCATATTTAATTGGCTTAGACTAATTTTACATATCGTTACCATATAAGTCTGACTAGCAAATACTTAAATAGTAATGTCGTAAAGACTCGCACCTGCATTACACAGAAGACTGAAATACTGGAATATGGTTGGCTAATACAGATTGACACGTCATCGCACAGGTCACACCTGAATATCAGAATGGTAAACAATATTCAGAAATGTGATGGGATCTAGAATCCCTGCATTTATACTTAATTAGGCCTAGATTGTGAGCATTAACATCTGTTAATCAGAACCAGGAACTATATATGGGAACCGTAAGATTAAACAATACTCAAAGAACTATGAACTAACCTGGTTATGAACAACCAACCTACTTGTAATAACTAGCCTAATCAGCTAAAATGAATATAGGTCAATTAACTATCAACAAACAGTATCTAAACATCTAAGAGAAATAGGCAAGTAAAAAAGTAAGAAACAAGCCAATAATCATGAAATACTATAAAGGTGCTACTCGATCATCGAACTTTGAAAATGCTATCTACTGACGAGAAAATGAATTAATTAATAGTGGCAAGGTTAATACTAAATGCAAATGATCCTACGTTGTTATCGAATTGACTAGTAAATGTGAAAAATGCAAATTAGTCATCATCAAGGCAACACATACATGTTAGCTACATACAATATCTAGTTAATACTGAACCTTCACATAAAACTTATATGTAAAATATTCCTGACAGCTAAACATCATCCCGAGCCTTAAAATGTACAGTAACATAACTACCACGGTGTAACGACTAACACAAATATGCCTACTGCAAATGCCTTGGAATATATGCCCAACATAAGGCTGGTTCGAACCATGGCTACTTGTACATTACCGAGTAAAAACAGACCAATTTCACGTGATATATGTATATAGGTATGTTGTCAAAAACTAGCATAGATTTACCACAAACGTACCAAAAACAAATATTTACATGTTGTGGCAAATAAAATGTACCAACCTCCTAAGTCTGGAACGTCAGACTGACACTCAGGCTAGCAGCACAAAGGGTTAACTGGTATACCACTCAGTATTATACAACTCGACTGAAATAAGTCGTTTAACAAAATATATATTTCTAGTAACCTTTTCTGCTACACAATAGCTGTTAATTACCAAAAATACTCGTAATCTTAGAAGTTAGAGCACCACAAGAACTTACAAGTCAAATTTACATGAATGTAAAGCAACAACGGTCCGTTAGATTACTGTTTACATTACGAGAAGTTCAATTACCGTGACGGCTAATCAAATACACATTTAAAAGAAAGAATTAACCTTAACCACAACTTGACATATGTCTAGATTGAAAGTACAGAGGTTTATGAATATATATGTACGAACCTGATATACAACATCTCCTTAATAACATGGCAAAAACGAAAATAGTTTTCTGGAAACTACGACAGTACAGCGTTTCCGGGACTACAAAATGGGGGTAAGGGACATAACTCTGGCATGACAAAAGGTCAAAAAAATTAAAGAATGACAGCCTTATCTTATTTAACATGAGATTGCTAGCATTGTTACATCCACGCCCACATTCGATTGGACGTCCTCGTACAAAAAATAGTACTAGTATATACAAAAAAGTTATCTACTGTTATGCTAATTAAAGCTAGACGCTACAGCTGTCGGAAGACGGTACGGGTTCCTATGTGACCCGGCCGTAGATCTTGTTGATCGTCGGGTTATATACGGAGTCTCTTGAACATCTGTTGTAGTGATCTGCGGTCTAAGTGTGGGTATAGACACCATCTGAAAATCATCACTTCCAGAAGTGTCTGAGTCACTATCCGAGGATCGTTCTGGTCTCTCTGGAGAAGGTGGTTGTCTTCTTATTACCCGACGTACAGGTGGTGCTGTAACAGTATCAGGTTGAGCGTTTATCCGGAGCTCACTTCGGTTAACGGTTCTTGGCTCACCGAAACCATCTGCTGGCTCGACCTCGTATACATCATTGTCACCAAGTTTCCTGACAACCTTATACACCCTGTTGCTCCATGCATCCTGAATCTTGTTCCTGCCACGAACTCGATTCCTAAGGAAAACTCTAGTGCCTACGGCCAAAGGGTACTCCTTTGTCCTCTTATCAAAATACTTCTTTCTGGTCTCAGCTGACTGTTCAAAACGTTTGTTAGCAAGTGAGAAAGCGTCTTGTAGCCGCTCTTGGTGTTTTGCAACCCAATCGTCCGGACGAAAGTTGTTTTCGGTAGAAGGTGATTCACCGGATAAGTCCATGATCAAATCGATTGGCAATTTTGCATCCCTGCCAAACATGAGGTAGAACGGAGAAAACCCAGTGACTGAGTGAGGGGTAACGTTATATGCATGCACAACTTCACACAAATGCTCGTGCCAGCGCCTCTTCTTCTCCGGGGGCAAGGAACGTAGTAAGTCATGAAGAGTTCGGTTGAAGCGTTCCACTTGACCGTTGCCTTGAGGATGATAAGCCGTGGTCCGTGATTTAGTGATCCCATAAAACTTACATAAGGCTGAGATCACCTCTGACTCAAAATTGCGTCCACGGTCACTGTGAATTCTCTGAGGTGGTCCATACCGCAGAAACCACTCGTTTACTAATACTCGTGCCACAGTTTCTGCCGTCTGGTTACGGGTAGCACAAGCAACACTGAACTTGGTGAAGACGTCAGTGATCACCAACACATCTTCCAAGCCATTGGATGACGGTTCAAGGAGGGTGAAATCTATGGCCAAGATTTCAAGAGGTCTGGATGCTGAAATTTTCCCCAGCGGAGTATGGATGGGTACGTATGGCATCTTTGATAGTGTACATCGGGAGCATTGATCTATCCAGGTAAGTATCGATGAATGCAGGCCCGGCCAATAAAAGCGTGATCTGACCAAAAGTTCTGTCCTTTCCAGTCCTTGGTGACCCATGTTGTCATGGAGGCGACGAAGAATCTCATCCCGGAGGCATTCAGGGACTACAACCTGTTGAACTTCACCCTTTACTTGATCAATGATTTCTCGAAGCAGCACGTTGCCTTTAATTGCTAGTTTGTTCCATTGTTTCAAAAGGATTAAGGTTTCTCTGGACATCGTCGAACGTTCTTCCTTGGATGGTTTCCGACCAAGCTTCATATATTTCAAAATAGTTCCTGTCCCAGAATCTTTATGTTGCAACTCGGCGAGTTTACCTTCACCAAATACTGGGAATGTAGATATAACATTTATCAGAACTTGTTTGGGACATTCTTCTGTTACTTTTTCGGCAACTTCCTGAGGAACTGGACTGGACTGTATGATTGTCGATAACTGATCAGTGACTTCATCCCTGTTGTGGTCTATCCTTGAGAGAGCATCGGCATTGAGGTTATGGCGCCCGGGTCTGTATTTAATATCAAAATCAAAAGACGCTAAGGCAGACGCCCAACGCTGTTCAATGGCAGGCAATTTGGATTTGGTTTGAAGGTAAGTCAAGGGATTATTATCGGTGAATATGGTGAATTTGGAACCTAGCAGATAATCCCGGAACTTTTCCGTTACGGCCCATTTTAATGCTAGTAGTTCAAGCTTCTTGCTGCTATAGTTTTCCATATTCTTTTCGCTACCTCTCAGTCCACGGCTGGCGTAGGATATAACTCGCAATTTGTTTCCTTGACGCTGTGACAATACAGCCCCGAGTCCCTGGTTGGAAGCGTCAGTCTCAAGGATGAAAGGCAGAGTAAAATCGGCATAGCCCAGGATAGGTGCGTTTACAAGTTTCAACTTCAGTTTGCCGAAAGCATCTTGACATTGTTGGTTCCACTTTGACCCTAATCCAATGCTCCTTGACTTGACGTTCTTGTTTCCATTGGTCTTAATGCATTCTGATGCAAGCTGGTGTAGAGGTGTAGCGATCTTCGCAAAACCTTCGACAAATCGGCGGTAGTAACTCGCGAAACCCAGGAATGACCGGAGTTCTTTAACTGTTGTTGGTGTGGGCCAATTGGTAACGGCTGATGTTTTTCCAGGGTCAGTTTGAATACCAGCTCCTGAGATTCGATGACCTAAGTATACTACTTCACACTGGAAAAAATGACATTTTTCGGGTTCTAGCTTCAGACCAAAATCTTGTAGTTTCTGGAAAACTACTTCCAACCGCTGTAAGTGTTCGTCTAATGTCCGAGAATAACACAAAAGGTCATCAAGGTAAACAACAACAGAGTTAAATAATTCATCTCTCATGACATGGTGCATAAGCCTTTGATAAGTAGCGGGCGCGTTCGAGAGACCAAAAGGCATTCTGTTGAATTCATATAACCCTAGGGGAGTCGTGAATGCCGTCTTTCGTTTGTCATCCTCTTCGACCTCTACTTGATAATATGCTGATTTCATATCCATAGTGGAAAATAACTGTGATCCAGATAGAGCATCCATCGTTTCTTCGATCCTGGGGAGAGGATATGCGTCCCTTCTGGTCTGGGCATTTAATAATCTGTAGTCCACACATACTCTAAGGTCACCGGATTTCTTTCGGACGAGAACTATTGGACTTGAATAGTCGCTGGTACTTGGTCGTATGATACCTTTCTTCAAAAGCTGTTGAAGATGTTCTTTCACTTCTCCGATTTGATTAGGGGCTATGCGTCTATACGGCTGCTTGACTGGTTGATGATCAGTGGTTGGTATGGTGTGCTTGATGACATCACAATGTCCTAAGTCATCCTCACTGTTGGCAAAAACCGAAGAATATCTGACAAAAAGTGACTTTGCTCGTTCCAGTTCTGTAGGTGTCCCTTTTAAATTTGACAAATCTAGCCCTTGAGGAAGACTGTTTCCTTCATTGCTGCTTTGATGAACATTGGAAAGTTGCTGTGTGTTGGTGTCTTTTAAATTTACTGTCTGTCTTGAAATAAAAATTTCTGTACTTGATATATTGATATCAACACCGTCACTCTCGATTTCTGTCTGCTTGATGGTTCCTAAGCGAGTTTTAGCCTTTAATGTGACAGTGTTTTTGCTGAAATTGACGACCCTAACATAGAAACTAGGTAGTGTGGAGTCTACCAATGTTCTGCTAACTTGCAAATTCCCAGGAAGAGGAGTTGATAGAGGTTATATAATGGCACAATGTCCGCAAACTTTTCCGCTTGCCCTCACATCTATTTCACATTCTGGTGGTATTACTGTTTCTTCAGCTATCCGAACAAATCCTGAAGAATATATGGTTTCATTAGCAGGAAACATTCCTGAGTATTTCGGGAGAAATTGAAGTACATTAGTGCCAAGTAATCCAGGTAGGATCTTCTTCCTGTGTTCCATGTTGTCTTTCATGACTAAAACGCCCCGATTAGGTATCAACTGCCCATCAACTTCTATGTCTACTTCCAGATATCCAATATATGGCACTTCTGTATTATTGGCGGCTCGAACTGTTAACCAGTTCTTTGTTTTACAAAGTTCTCCGACTCTGTCTTTAAGATGATTGTTGAAAAAGCTTTCAGTAACCGTCGTTACCATGGATCCAGTATCAACTAAACATTCAACTCTTATCCCACCAAAGCTAGCAGTGACAAAGGGTGCTTTGCCGACTGTCCTGTTGTACCATTCACTTTTGGAGCTGGCTGATTGTCCCACTGTCTCGCTCCTGACAGAAGGACCTAGTTGTTTAAATGGGCTTGGCTGGCATCTTGGCGTTGCTTCCTTTCCAGCCACCGCTTGTATGATCGGCAATCAGCCTTGAAATGTCCAGCTTTTTGACAAAAGAAACATTTCGTCTCCGTCTGTGTATTGGTCGAAGACAACTGAGCAAGGATTTCACCTTGTCGCTTAAGCTGTGCCACAATATGCTGCTGTTGTTGTTGGAGCTCGGTGAGCAAATTTTCATGGTTGTGGGCAACATCTGTATTGATTTGCATTTGCATAGGTTCCAGGTCAAAAGGTACAGGAATGTCCTCAACATATGTACTCATTTCTGAGCTTCTTGCTTTTCGTTGCTGTTGCTCAGGGATCCCAACTTCAATTTCGATACAATACTGCATAGCTATTTCCCTAATCTCTAGGAAAGAGATATCCCGATTGTGTTTTACTTCTTTCTTTAATTCCCACCTGAGTCGCCCATCTCTAACATGTTCTCTAAATTGTTCACGGAGCATTATATCCCTATTTTGAATTCGCTCAGGGTCAACGCGGTTTAATCTATCCAAAAATTGAACAAGTGCATGTGAAAAATCATACAAAGACTCATGCTCATGCTGTTGGCGGTTGCAAAACGCAGTAAGCAACTGAGAGCCACTAAACCGTTCACCAAAAAATTGGCGCAAAGAAGTATAAATATCTTCCTCAGTACAACTGAGCCTACATTTCATTTCAGTACGAGCTCGACCATCTAATTTAGATTTAAGAAAATCTACGGCTTCAGTGCCGCTTAAGGATTGACTTCGAATGGACGCCCTAGCATCCTCAATCCACTCATCAACGGGGGTATCCCCTGAGAAACGACGCAGTTTCCTTTCTTTAGGTATTACGACCACAGTTTGTTGTGATTTGTTACGTAACTGTTTTATTGTCTCTTGGTCATTTGACTGTGCTAGTTCCATTTCTGCTAGCTTTGCCTTTAAGGCTAACACCTCGGCATCTGCCATTTTAAATATATTTTTCCGATTAAACGTCCTTCTGTACCAAATTGTTTAAATGGCTGTAAACTTACAGGTCG
This sequence comes from Lepidochitona cinerea, assembly GCA_963971465.1. Classification (NCBI taxonomy): domain Eukaryota; kingdom Metazoa; phylum Mollusca; class Polyplacophora; order Chitonida; family Tonicellidae; genus Lepidochitona; species Lepidochitona cinerea. The sequence continues at coordinate 6,396,500 of OZ020565.1, forward strand.
TCTCTGGAAGGATTGCGTCTGAGTATCAGTAGGCCCCGGAACACACAGTTAGACTATACATAGTTGACCACCATATTGCTATTCATCATCCCACTTCTGACACCAAAAATGTAGACAAGACTAACTCCAACAAACATAATTTGGTTCAATATGTTTACTTCGTCCTTGAACTTCTTAATAATACAGAGTTTTTGTCTACGGAAAAGGCTATGATGAATGCAATGATTTTAAAATGGTAGTTACTCTTGTGGTAACTAAGGTGGCCAACTAGATGTATAGCTAACACATCTGAAGAAAATAGAAAATAAACATATTATAGTATTTCCTTAGACAATCTTGTTATCTCATTAGAAATAATATTCTTAAACTTTTACTGTTTTGTTCTGTTGTTATTATCATAAATTTTGAAAGCATAACTTGTATGACATTATCAGGTTTACGAACAATACATCAGAACAATTAACCATATTTAATTGGCTTAGACTAATTTTACATATCGTTACCATATAAGTCTGACTAGCAAATACTTAAATAGTAATGTCGTAAAGACTCGCACCTGCATTACACAGAAGACTGAAATACTGGAATATGGTTGGCTAATACAGATTGACACGTCATCGCACAGGTCACACCTGAATATCAGAATGGTAAACAATATTCAGAAATGTGATGGGATCTAGAATCCCTGCATTTATACTTAATTAGGCCTAGATTGTGAGCATTAACATCTGTTAATCAGAACCAGGAACTATATATGGGAACCGTAAGATTAAACAATACTCAAAGAACTATGAACTAACCTGGTTATGAACAACCAACCTACTTGTAATAACTAGCCTAATCAGCTAAAATGAATATAGGTCAATTAACTATCAACAAACAGTATCTAAACATCTAAGAGAAATAGGCAAGTAAAAAAGTAAGAAACAAGCCAATAATCATGAAATACTATAAAGGTGCTACTCGATCATCGAACTTTGAAAATGCTATCTACTGACGAGAAAATGAATTAATTAATAGTGGCAAGGTTAATACTAAATGCAAATGATCCTACGTTGTTATCGAATTGACTAGTAAATGTGAAAAATGCAAATTAGTCATCATCAAGGCAACACATACATGTTAGCTACATACAATATCTAGTTAATACTGAACCTTCACATAAAACTTATATGTAAAATATTCCTGACAGCTAAACATCATCCCGAGCCTTAAAATGTACAGTAACATAACTACCACGGTGTAACGACTAACACAAATATGCCTACTGCAAATGCCTTGGAATATATGCCCAACATAAGGCTGGTTCGAACCATGGCTACTTGTACATTACCGAGTAAAAACAGACCAATTTCACGTGATATATGTATATAGGTATGTTGTCAAAAACTAGCATAGATTTACCACAAACGTACCAAAAACAAATATTTACATGTTGTGGCAAATAAAATGTACCAACCTCCTAAGTCTGGAACGTCAGACTGACACTCAGGCTAGCAGCACAAAGGGTTAACTGGTATACCACTCAGTATTATACAACTCGACTGAAATAAGTCGTTTAACAAAATATATATTTCTAGTAACCTTTTCTGCTACACAATAGCTGTTAATTACCAAAAATACTCGTAATCTTAGAAGTTAGAGCACCACAAGAACTTACAAGTCAAATTTACATGAATGTAAAGCAACAACGGTCCGTTAGATTACTGTTTACATTACGAGAAGTTCAATTACCGTGACGGCTAATCAAATACACATTTAAAAGAAAGAATTAACCTTAACCACAACTTGACATATGTCTAGATTGAAAGTACAGAGGTTTATGAATATATATGTACGAACCTGATATACAACATCTCCTTAATAACATGGCAAAAACGAAAATAGTTTTCTGGAAACTACGACAGTACAGCGTTTCCGGGACTACAAAATGGGGGTAAGGGACATAACTCTGGCATGACAAAAGGTCAAAAAAATTAAAGAATGACAGCCTTATCTTATTTAACATGAGATTGCTAGCATTGTTACACTACCATTTGTTTGCTGCTCACAAATGTTATGTTTGTTTTGTGTTTTTCAGATTGATCAGCAATCTGAAACAGGACAGCAAAGTGTATTTAATCGCCTTGGACAAACCGCACCTAAAAAGGTAACCCATATTAACTATATCGTTTTACGAAATTGATGTTTCAAAATGGAAATAATGTACAGCTTGTCTGAATTCCCCCTGAGCTAATTCATTTACTTCCTAAGGCTAATGTGTAACTATACAGCTTTACAGCTCAGATCAGGACGAAGGGCGGGGTCAAAGGGTGAGGGGGGAGGGGGCTGTAGGCTAGCTATTTTGTAAAGTGGCATGAACTGCCAAAATTCACGCTTTTTTCATAATTTCTGATCATGACGACAGTAAGAGACTTTGAAGGCCATCGAAAAACTAAATGATTGGCGTTGGAATGAGGAAAATCCATACAGTATGCGGCCTATACGAACGGAAAATGTGTTCGAAAAGTAACAACATTTAAATAACCGGGACGACGATTCATTCATTTTAAGTCAACGTTTGTTCAAAACAATACTTTATCGTATATTTTCGAGACTTGAAGCACTAAAAAGCTTCTAAATTATACGTCTTGAGAAAAATAACCGATAATTTCATCATTCTGTTTTAACGTCAAAATATCAACATTTTGGCAGCTCGTGCCACTTTAAGGAACGTCTTAATACTTGTGTGTAGAAAGATGTAGAAGTTTTAAACTCTCTTTAAATGTGGGTTCCATGTAGATAAGAAATTGTCTTATGGATGACTTATTCATTTCCCAATTCAAATACAAAGCAATCTTGAGTGCGGCGTAAAACTCCAATCATTCAACCAATCAAGTACATAGCCAACAAATTCAGACATAGTAAGCTCATATTTTTTTCGATTTTTGATTCTTGTAGAGAAAATGGCGATCCCGAAAATCTTGTTATGGTGACATGGCTGCTGATCAGAGATGCACAGAACAAAGCCAAGAAACCAAAAGTGGACAAAAATTGTTCAAAATAAAAAGGGTGTTCATCGGGGCGAGTTTTGAAACTCCCGACTGCCCACGGTCCTTGGAACATAACCTGGCCACGCAGTCTGCCATCAATCAGTTTTCTGGGAACGCCGCCATTGATCAAACCAAGCCAGTCAAATCTGAAAGTCACGATCCAGAAAATGGGGACAGTGAAAATGTCCTCGAATCCAGCGAGAACGATGACGATTATGATACGTTAGACCTGACTGGTCCTGAGCCTGAATGGTATGCACGATTTTCCCAGAAAAACGACATTTCCAGTGTACAATGGTACAAGAATGACGAAGATTTTGAGGCCAAAAAGCAATATTGGTTTGACTGGTTTTTGGAAAATATTACAGCCAAACTTGGTCAACCATACAGCCCACCCGACACAAGCCCGACCACAATTGTCAACCCAAAACTAAGTCACGCCTCTGGGTACCATGGCAATATGACTGACAGTTTGAAGCGAAAGGCAGCAGAGGATAGTTCCGCCTTTTCCCCCATCCCGACCAAACGTTTGAAATTATCTTCAACAAGCACAGAATACTACTCTGACAGGAAGCATGTTACTGCTCAGTGTGCCTAAGTTTATATGCGCCATTAAGATGATTTTTAGTGAAAATTAATTTGTATTTGTATTCCATTACATGAAAATATACTTTTATTTCATCTCTATGAAAATCTGTGATTCGTTATTCAAAATATTGCTTGTTGTCTCTCAAAATGTAAACATGTCGATCTTGTGCAAAACTATGGAAGCCGATTACGGACATTTTAGTTCGCGTGCTTGGCGACCCCGCCAGGCTCGCCAAAGCAAATGATTCGCGACTTTCTCTACCCCGCCAAACTCACCAAACACGCCAACCACGCTAATCAACTTTATAAAAAAAAGTAGTATTTTTTTAAAACATTTCATTCGCGCCCTTTGCTACCTTTGCGAGGCTGGCGGGGGCGAGAAGGTCGCGATTCTATATCATTCGCGACTTTCTCAACCTTGGCGGGGTCGCCAAACACGCCAAGGTCGCGAAACACGCTAAAAAAAAAATAGTATTTTTTTGCAATCCCGAATCGCGACGTTCTCGCCAACCACGCGAAGGTCGCCAACCACGCGAAGGTCGCCAACTAGTGAGATGTTGAGTGGACTTGATGTATAGCTTACCTTAGGCGTGATTGACGACCCTCGCGCCCTTCGCGACCCTCGCGACCTTCTCGCCCCCGCCAGCCTCGCCAAGGTAGCAAAGGACGCAAATGAAAAGTTAAAAAAAAATACTATTTTTTTATTAAGTTGATTAGCGTAGTTGGCGTGGTTGGCGAGTTTGGCGGGGTAGAGAAAGTCGCGAATCAATTGCTTTGGCGAGTCTGGCGGGGTCGCGAAGCTCGAGAATAAAATGTCCGTATTCGGCTTCCATACAAAACTCCGCTTTTTCTCAAACACCCCCCCCCCCCCCCCCCCCCTCCCGCTTTAAATGACGTCTGACAAAAAAATGGGTGATGATAGATTTGTAGGTCAGTCTGATAGGTTATTTCCAGACCAGAGCTTTATTTTTCTCTTCAATTTCTCTCCATCGTCAAAAAAAGTAACCGTTAAAACCGTTCCCCACTAACTTGCTGCTATCTTACAGTTGCGCCAATTAACGAATGGAATTTATACGACCGCGAAACGAGAACGCTAAAATCCCTTGATTATTAAAGAAATATCGTCAAGAAAAGTTCCCGTTAAAACCGTCCAGCACTAACGGGTTGCTATATTTAAGTTGGGCCAAACAATTGGAGTTTATACGGCCGCGAAACGAGAACGTTGAAATCCCTTTGTTAAGAGATTTTGGCTGCTAACAGCGTTTTAATCTTGTTCCTTTGATTATTCTTGAAGATCATCATATTCGCGGAAACGGGGGGGGGGGGGGGGGGGGGGGGGCGATGCGGGGGTTATAATAAAACAGAAATACTACAAAAAAAGGTAAACCCTCTGTGGAACTATTATAAGTTTAAGAAGTTTCTGTTACCGTGGGACGTCGGTTCCTTTCTAATGAGAAATTACTAAAACATAATCAAAACGTAATATTTCTCTTTTTCAGGTTTTGGGTACTTGATAAAGACATCCGCATAGGCATCCATTGCTATTTTTGTTTTGGCAAAACTTTTATGTACTTTGTAGTTATGCCTTAACTTCGTAATGATTTCTCATAAGAATTAGGCCTATTGGTTTGCCGGAAATGTCAACCGGGGTTTTCAACCGCTCAAATGTAGGCTACCAACAGCAATCTAAACAGAGAAGTTAATCTTCGCATGCGAGACTTTATAGTTCTGAAGCGAAGGGGAGGTAAGCATGTGGGCACGATTGTACCAACAGAAGGCCATATGCTCTTCAGGACATAGACCTTGGTTTCCACTTCTTGACCCCACATTGATAAATCTAAAACAACTTCGCTCTAATTTTCATGTGCGGAATAATATTGAATATTCACTAGAATTTTAATGACCAAAACCCTTTTTCCAAAACTTTTTAAATCAATATTTTTTTCATTCTGACGAGAGGTGAAAATAACGTTGGTGCATTGTAACGTCACAAAGCGAGCTCTTCAGTCAAAACAATATGACGTAAAGTGCCATACGTGACGTTACCTTAATTGTGACGTCACAATGAGGTTGGTGCAGTCATTGGCCAAAACAAATTAACCTGCACAAATCAATATACTAACCCGACTTTAGGACAAATTAGCCAGATCGTTTTCATATATATCTTATAATAACTAGATTGGCTAACGACAAGCGACTTCCGGCAACTAAGTCGCCATCTTGTCATCTTTTCTAGTCTAATGTGAACTTTACTGCCATTTTTTCGAGAATTCAAGCGGTATGTGCTGTATGAAATTCCTGGCCCATCATGACAAACGTTTAAAATTGACTTTACGAGGGTCTATGTCTTGGCTATCGTGCAACAACAACAACAAGAAATGTTTTTCAACCATTGTAACGTTAACGTTATAGTCCGCCATTTAGCTAGGTGACGGACTATTGTGTCGTTTTCTACTGCGCAGCGCATAGCGCTTAGCCAATCTAGTTATTATAAGATATCTATGATCCTTTTCATCTAAAGGGAGATAGCCTAAAGCTGACTATCCATGTGCGCGTATATGCGTATACGTATGCGTGTCTGCGTATGCAGTGCGTATGTTTTTTTGTACGTTTTCATACATCCGACCATATATGCGTATGTTTCCATCCGTCTTTCCTCTTCCGCCATGTTGTCATGGCACATAAACCCTACATTGGCCTTAATCCACTTGAAGACCGTGCGGCTATTGGACTGATGTTCACATCTTGATCTTCATTTACATCCGGCTACACGGGAAGGTGTTTAATTCCAGCTTTCAGTCCTCATAACAACTCCGATAGCATACAAATATAATGTTAAGAATATGATGAAAGGGTATTTTTTTAAAAATGTGCATGAGATGGATATGTTAATTACTTTATAACCGTCAAAGATGTGGTTACGCTCACTGTGCGAATTTTGTTTGGCAGAACGGGTGCCACTATAGTAATTGGACCAGGGAACACCTCAGAAGATGACGTCAAAGCACGGATTTCCCCCATGATCTGCCGTCCGTTGTCCTTAAAAATCGCGCAGCGAGCGATTCTATACGCATACGCAGGCGGACTCGCATACGCAAACGTACACATGGATAGGCCCTCTATTATTTTATATGTGTTTGATTTCATCCGTATACGCACGAATTCACGCACTACGCATACGTATACGTATATACGCGCACATGGATAGTCAGCTTAAGGGCGTGGGTGCATGGTGGCGTCACAAAGCGAGATTTTCGGTAAACACACTATGACGTAAAGCTCCATACGTGACGTTATTTCAATTGTGGCGTCATCAATGGGTTGCTGCGGTCATTGACAACAACAATGTCTGAGCGACGATTTCTAGCGCACGACAGTCAACCGAATATTCATCGAAAAGTTTACTTTCTGCCTCAAGAGAAACCCTCTAGATTTCATAATATGGTTGTTTCACAGCCGGAATCTTCTAGAAGATCAGTGTTTGACCGACTTGGACAACGGAATTCCCTGGTAAGCTTTATTGCCTTTTTCTTCACAGATATCATTTACTCCATGTAATATCTAGGTTTAGTCCTGCAAAAACTTATTCTAATTGTAAAATTATGTCGGATTCAATAATTATTTGTATTATCTCATCAAACGAAACAGGAATAGAAAACTCATGTCTGCCATCAACCTAATGAAATATCATGGGTTTTGGTTTATTACAACAACCATATTATCGGGTATAAAGGACTAAAAGATATCTCATTTTATCCCAATTAGAAACTTGTCTCAATGGTTACTTCAGTCAAGAAGATTTCACCTTTGGCCGTGGGTAAAAACATATTTTTTGCTACCATTTGTTCGCTGTTCACAAATGTTATTTTTGGTTTGTGTTTTTCAGATTGATATCAACTCAGGAACGACCCATAGCAAAAATAAAGAAAGTGTATTTAATCGCCTTGGACAAACTGCACCAAAAAAGGTAACCCATATTAACTATATCGTTTTACGAAATTGATGTTGCATAATAGAAACACTGTACAACTCGTCTGAATTCCCCCTGAGATAATTTATTTACTTCCATAGTCTTATGCATGCATAGTTAATTTGTAACTATATAGCTCTACAGCTCAAATCAGGACGAAGGGCGGAGTCCAAGGGTGAGGGGGATGGGGTTGTAGGCTAGCTATTTTGTAAGGAACATCCTAATACTTGTGTGCAGAAAGATGCAGGAGTTTTTAACTCTCTTTAAATGTGGGTTCCATGTAAATGAGCAATTGATAAAGACATGGACACAGGTCAATCGTGCCCACATGCTTACCTCCCCTTCAGAACTAAGATTAACTTCTCTGTTTAGATTGGGGCACAAGTGTCGAATGTTCTTGTTATTCGCAAAAAAACTATATTTCATGGGGATGTCTTATTCATTACCCATTTCAAGTACAAAGCAATCAATCAACCAATCAAGTACATAGACAACAAATTCAGACATATTAAGCTCTTATTTTTTTTTCAATTTTGATTCTTGTAGAGAAAATGGCGATCCCGAAACTCTTGTGACGGTGACATGGCTGTTGACCATATTTGCAAAGAACAAAACCAAGAAACCAAAAGTGGACAAAAACTGGTCAAAATAAAAAGGGTGTTCTTCGGGGCGAGCTTTGAAACTCCCGACTGCCCACTGCCCTTGGAACATAACCCGGCCACGCATTCTGCCATCCATCAGTTCTCTGGGAATGCCGCCATTGATCAAACCAAGCCAGTCAAATCTGAAAGTCACGATCCAGTAAATGGGGACGGTCAAAATGTCTGCCCATCCAGCGAACAGGACGATGATTATGATACGTTAGACCTGACTGGTCCTGAGCCTGAATGGTATGCACAATTTTCACAGAAAACAGACATTTCCAGAGTACAATGGTACAAAAACGACGAAGAGTTTGAGGCCAACAAGCAATATTGGTTTGACTGGTTTCTGGAAAATATTACAGCCAAACTTGGTCAACCATACAGTCAACCCGACCCAAGCCCGACCACAATTGTCAACCCAAAACTAAGTCACGCCTCTGGGTACCATGACAACATGACTGACAGTTTGAAGCGAAAGGCAGCAGAGGATAGTTCCGCTTTTTCCCCCATCCCGACCAAACGTTTGAAATTATCTTCAACAAGCACAGAATACTACTCTGACAGAAAGCATGTTACTGCTCAGTCTGCCTAAGTTTATATGCACCATTAAGATGATTTTTAGTGAAAATTAATTTGTATTTGTATCCCATTACATGAAAATATACTTTTATTTCATCTCTATGAAAATCTGTGATGCGTTATTGAAAATATGTGAACATGTCGATCTTGTGCAAAACTGCACTTTTTTCTCAGGATACCTCCCCCCCACCCCCCACCCCGCCCTAAATGACGTCCTACAAAAAACTGGGATGTCACTATATCGATGATAGATTTATAAGTGCGTCTGATAGGTTATTTCCGGACAAGCGCCTAGTTTCACAAAGCGATCTTAGCTAAGTGTGATCTTAAGTACCATGGCAACCAATGCTGAAGGTATACGTTGCCATTGGTAATTAAGATCACCTTAAGCTAAGATCGCTTTGTGAAACTGGGCCCTGAGCTTTATTTTTCTCTTCAATCTGTTGGTGTTCTCCGCAACATTATTTATCATTTTCTGTCAATGCGCCGTTAATATTATTCGGGAAGGAAGGTTCAGGAAACCGAGGCATAGAAAGACGCAAGCAGGAATTCTCTATGGAAACAATCCGTGTAATACAACAAAAGTAGGTCCTATATGCCTACCTATACGAAGCTTACACAATGTGAAGTTAGAAATAACTCGTCATCGTGAAGTTGTTGGCGTTTATACGGTTGTAAGTAAACACAAATACTACAAAAAATGTAAACCCTCTGTGGAACTTTTTTTAGGTTTAAGGAGTTTCTGTTACCGTGGGGCTTGGATTCCTTTCTAATGAGAAATTACTAAAACATAATCAAAACGTAATATTTCTGTTTTTCAGGTTTTTTAGGCACTGAAAAAGACATCCGCACAGGCATCCATTGCTCTTTTTTTTTTACAAAATTTTTGTTCTTCGTACTTATGCCTTAAATATTTCTCATAAGAATTACGCCTATAGGTTTGCCGGAATTGTCAATCGGGGTTTTCAACCGTTCAAATGTAGGCTACCAACAGAAGGCCATATGCTCTTCAGGAAAAAAGACCTTGGTTTCCACTTCTTGAACCCACATTGATGAATCTAAAACAACTTCGCTCTAATTTTCATGCGCGGAATAATATTGAATATTGAAATAAAGCTAACCATTAGTCACACGAGTTTATGAATTCTAACTAGAAGAAAAGGTGTCACGTTCACGGAAAAACTAAATGATTGTCGTTGGAAAAAGGAAAATAACGAGTCGAGGCTGTACAAGTAAAGGAGATTGAACCTTGATCCATTTTAGACAATCTTTAGTTACTTCTGGCGTACATTCTTGACACTGACAGACTAAAACGATTAAGTCGATAATTTCCAAATTTTATTTGAACGGGAAAATATCACAGGTACTTTAGTTAATCAATTAAGTTCATTTGGATTAGTACCATTGTGACTTTATATGCGGTCCGTTCAATGCGCAATTCGACAATCCCTCCACCAATATGTCGGTGGTTCGAATTTCACTCCTGTTTATCATTTTCTGGTTAGAGTGTTCTCCGATCTTACATCCGACATTTAGGGACAATCAACCGGAACCAATCAACTGGCCACTAATTACCAAAACAATCAACCAATCACTAGCAAGTTAACAAACAAACTTAATTCAAAACCGGCTAATCAAATAATCAGTCATTTATCAAGTGAATTATTAATTGGTATATTTACTAACGAGCCGACCAAACATCAGTCAGTCGATCAACTAATCATCCAACCAAAACAGTCCTTTCACCTTGAGAATGGTCACATGATTGCTAACGAGGTTCAAAGCCGACGATATGACAATAATTATCGCACAATTTTAAAAAGCTGGTGTTATTCATTACGTTTTGTATACATTGGTCACAATAACAAACATTCCAGTTGTCCAAGTCTATTATTGTCTCATTCAGTGTTTTGTAACTCTATATATCTAATGTTACATGGTTTATTAATGTACATGGTAAACTATAGTGGCTTGCTACAATACATCATTATGACACTAATTATAACCCATTGTTGTTTGGCGCCCAAGGATTTAAGGAGTGCGCAATGGTAGGTTTCTGTCCCCTGGCCTGTATACAGGTGTTGTGGGCGCTAATGTTTACTTGGGTTGCTAGCTACCTATTGTCCCATTTTTCGTTAAGAATATTATTTCAACGGATCGATGCCTCGGCTTGACTCAGTCCAGAAGTATAGAGGCTTTGTGGACAAGAACAATCGGAGCTCAACAACTGGGGATTATAGTTACTTATTTTCTGGTAGGTTGGCCTACTCTTTAACATGTTCTGTCCTGTATTAATAGCCAAACAGATTTTCCCCTCAAAGCTTGCCAACGGGTAACTCCTCAGCGCCTTGCATTTGGGAACGATGAACTTTTAACGTTGAGAAAGAAATTCTAAAATGTAACGAAAAAATAATTAAGGATTCCCAACCTTGGATTGTTGCATTTCTTTCGGGAAATTATACGGAATTTTGTGTGACAGAAGTTCCTAATGTAAGGTAAAACAATTTCTGCTTTGCGCAATGTCAGTGTTGACAAACCTATTTGTGTGAAACTAAGCCATATACGAAGTGACTTGAGCTATACTTGAGATTTTTTCATCAATTCTGATCATCTAAATGAAATGATATTTTGAAGTTTATTTGAGGTGGTATATAGTATATGCGAAAAATATTCCGTCGAAAAGTAGGAATTTATCAGCTATATTTACTTGTTTAAGTGGCATTTAGAAGTTGAGCATAATAATGAAGGAAAGAACACTCTTGCGTATGGATTTACAACTTTTTGGTTTATTGGGAACACTAATAGACCTATTCCCAATAAACCAAGAAGTTGTAAATCCATACGCATGAGTGTTCTTTCCTTCAGCTATATTTACTTCAAAATTCAAGTTTCAAACAAGGCCTTGAAGTTCGGTAGAAATGGCTCAACTTACTTTCCAAAGATATACCATACAGATGGTTCTGGGATGTTTTCATGCGCACTGACAAAGCTATCGTATTGCCAGAAGTAAAATCATTCGACTTTCAAAATCTCCCATTTAAACCCAGGTTAATTGAACTATCTTTTAAGTCTTCTTATATCACGAAAATTGCTTTCAGTTTAAATGGAAGATTTTGAAAGTGTACCAATTTGGTTTTCGTGTGGTGATCTTTAATTAGCTTCAGCGTCGGAAGTAAAAAAAAAGTATGTGTTTGGTAGCGTAGAAAGGAAAAAAATATATTTTATTTCTGGCTTTCTTTCCCTCAGATACCAGTCTCGTGTGAGATTAACAGTTCAGCCTAGAATGAATTTGTGGTCTTTTCGATTATTTTCATTTTGTTTGAACTTTTCAAAATGGACACAAGATCTTCATTAGCTGGAGATCTCCAAACCATGTAGGGAAGGGGGGGGGGGGGGGGGGGGGGGGCTCCGTGGCTCAGTAGGTGGATCGTTGGACGCTCAATCTGAACAGCCTTCCAGCGGGTTCGACACCCACTTGGTCCAAAAATTGGAAAATTTTCTGACTGGGTTTTCACTCGAACGACCTATGTGGGATGGTTGCCAGTTACCAACGGAAGGTTGTGGTTTTCCTCCGGGCACAGAGCCCGGTTTCCTCTCACAATAAAACTGGCAACGCCGCCATATAAGAGAAATAATCTTGAGCGCGGCGTAAAACACCAAACAATCAATCAATCAACCAAACCCTGTGGCCAAAACATATTGATGATGGGTGACCAACACCCATCATCAATATATTTTGGCCACAGAGTCTGGAGATCTCCAACTATAGCTCTTCATATGTCATTCATTTCATATTGTGGCTCCAAACGCTCGAAGGGATGGGTTAGAGTGATCGTCCCTCAGTCCCACACAGACCTTCCATCGATGTGGAGCGGTGTCGAATCACACTCAGACCAAATAAAAATTGAAAAATTTTCTGAGTAGATTTTTCACTCGGTCGCCATTTGTAGAAGAGTTGCCAAGTACTCGCCGATGGTTGGAGGTTTTCTCCGGGCAATGGGCCCGGTTTCCTCTCCCACTAAACCTGGCAACGACACCATATAAGTGAAATAATCTTGAGTGAGGCGTAAAACATCAATCGATCAATCAACAAAACGTTCTATTAGCATTCGAAACTTTGAATTAGACATCTCATGCCCCTTTTAAACATGAGCAATTCCGTTGAAATACAACATAGCCTATCCATTGCCCAATCAGGGTGCATAAAACAAAAAAAAAATGTTGGGACAGTATTTCCAATTTGGAATTTTGATACCTCAAACGGTACATTCGGAATTTTTAACTTTTAAATAAATATCCAGTTCTACTATAAAGGCACATTCGCCACCGTTTCAGCCAGTTGACAGTAACATATTACAAGTTAAACCATTAGAATTAAGCAATGGATTCACTATGAATAAATTTGCGTGTAAAAACATAATGGAATTGGATTCGAATGCAACAATAGCGAACAGCTATTGGCTATTTTCAGTGTTTGGTTATCTACAGGTCGGGTCATTGTTGTCGGTAATTTACAGTCAAGTATGTCTGCAAGAAAAGGGTCTGCTGTTTTTAAAGGGACATGAGCTGCCAAAATTTAGATATTTTACATTATTAAAATTATCGGCTATTTTTCTCAAGACGTACAATTTAGAAGCTTTTTAGTACTTATAGTCTCGAGAATGTCGGATAAAGCATTGTTTTGAACTAACGTAGGCCTAGAATGAATGAATGGTCGTCCCGGTTATTTAAATTTTGTTTACTTTTCGAACACTATTTTGGTTCGTACAGGCCACATACTGTATGAATTTTCTTCATTCCAACGCCAATCATTTTTTCAATGGCCTCCTAATCCTCTTACTGTCCGAGAGTGTCGTGACAATCAGAATCTATGAAAATAATCCGAATTTTGGCAGCTCATGCCACTTTAATGTAAACTGTATACCAGGGATGTTTGCGGCGAATGTGACTTTGATGAAAAAGAAAACTAAAAACTGTTAGCAACAAATCCGCTGCAGATGGATACAATGTAACAATGTAAAGTAAGGTGCCTTTATCTGTCGAAATGGACCCAAATAATCCTCAATGCTTGCTAAATCTGCCAACTCCATCATTTAGAATAAATAATCTTGAGTTTAACGCCAATTTATCAATCAAAAAAGGGAAAAAAATGTTTTTCAATGTTACACAAGCTAGGTTGTATATTTTGTAAAGATGTCATCATTATAGTCGTATTGAAGAGGCTAGTGGATGATGGGGAGCTTGTAAGCTTATCACCAAATTGTTTAAAATGTATATCCTGGATAGACTTAAAACGACGCTTCTGTCGTTTGAGGTTTTGGATGAATAATATATGAGCTTGATTTGGCGTGAAGGATGCGGTCAAATAATGTTTCAAATATCGCTCAGATTACCAAGAAAAAATTGCAATATCGCGTGTCAGAAGTGATCCCATGCATGTTAACCATGACCAGACACCATTCCGGGCTAGGCTCATATCTTTGGCTGAAAAGCCTACATGAATTTGCAGTCTACCGGCAGTCTGAAAAAAGCGCAATACACGCACAAAAAAAGAAGTTTGCCGTGGTATAAAACATATTGCCGCGAACATTTGTACATATATGTGTTTTCATAGGTTCCTAATATACATCATGTTTTCATATCTGCCTGTCAATTGCAAAATTCTAGCATTACAAAAAATAGTTTGTAATGTGATATAAATAAGTGTGTATATATATATATATAGAGAGAGAGAGAGAACAGAAAAGAGCCTCCGCGCGACATTGCTGAATAACACCAATTCATCACAGCAAACACAGCACGGTATATGTATATAGAGCAATGCGCCAATAAATCAATGTTTAAAAATATACATCTTAACCGTCAAAGCTTATTAATTATAAAGATACGGCCGGGAAAATTAATTAATTTTTTTTTATCTGATCATGGATGGTCAAAGCTTTCGAGTTGCGGCTTGAAAGTAACAAATACGCCAATCAACTTTCTTTCATTTCGTCTTACATGGACGGTTTAACACGCTAAAATAAGGATAAATATATTATGGGTATAACTGCGGATTGAAATTAACATGTCCCTGGCACATGTGTTTTTCATAAACACTTTTGTAAGGTAGGTATATAGACTCGATTATAAGTCGATTTGTATTTGATCCCAGTTACGCTGAGAGATGATTGAAATTACAGAAACAGTCGCTCCAGGGTCCACTTTCACAAAACAATCTTAGATAAGAGTGATCTTAACTACCATGGCAACCCATGTTAAAGGTAAAAGTTGCCATTGGTAATTAAGATCATCTTAAGCTAAGATTGCTTTGTGAAACTGAGCCCAGAAACTGTGTGTCAGTCGGAACACCCTTCGGCTATCTTCGCTCGCTACCGGTCGGCTTTGAAACGTACGCGGGTATTTCACGCACGTAAATCCCCGAAGTTATCAGACTGACTGTGTGTGTGATGTCTTTGTAACTTTTGGCCTCCTCTCTAATTAAATGATCTCAGACACCCGACGATTTTCTGTGGAAGAGATTCATGTGGTAGGGCAGGATGGTTTGGTGGCTGCTTATCTCGTGTTCAACCTATGTGGGATGGTTGCCAGTTACCAGCGGAAGGCCATGGGTTTCCTCCGGGCACAGAGCCCGGTTTCCTCCCACAATAAAACTGGCAACGCCGCCATATAAGTGAAATAATCTTGAGCGCGGCGTAAAACACCAAACAATCAATCAATCTCGTGTTCATCGTCGTTACTAAATTCATAACGAAAAGTGACAACAGAAGTAAATCAAATTTTATACAATAGAATATATTTAGCCGGAGAAGGAAATTACTGTAAGATTACGCAAAGTCTTTTTGTCATTTAATACCGGGTGAAAAACTCAATCAATCAAAACTTGGAGCCAATATTATATGAGATGCCAACGTTATACCATGCAGGAAGGGACAAGGGTTTCCTGGTAGTCCAAAGATGGGAAATACCAGGGATTACCTCAAAGTACAATAAATCCATCAATCAGTTAATCAAAGTGTAATTATGTCTTGTGTCATCCTCTGCTTAAATTTTTCTTTTCAGATTGAAGAATTTTTGAAAATCAAAGATATACGTCCCGATATTTGAAGCTCTTTGCGATAAGCGTAGATCAATGGATAGGATATATTTCTAGATTTTGATCACCTTCCACCACATCAATAGGATTCCCCACCATGGCGGCTGGACCCGCAAGTTATATGCTTGCTACAACTAAAAGGTAAATATATATATATATATATATATTTTTTTTTTTAGAATTCTCTTGATACAAATAGACAAGTTAACCAATGCATAAACAACTTCACCATTAATCGCGAACCGTTAGAACATTGTTGGCCCTACATAGTTCGGGTTGCTTGTCATCTGGAGAAAAATAACCAACGATTTCCAAGTTCTGTGTTGACATTTTGGCAACTCATTCGACATTCTGATATTCGACATTGACATATAATATTACCAATTTGCCAGTCTAATGACTTTATCACCTCCACCTATTTTCTTTGATGGAAAAAAATGTGTGTGGTAAAATTTTAATTTAATTGAATTCGCCAAGTAGGCTAGGTTCATTTGGCCTTGGCTAGCGCCAGATACCCAAGATAAACAATCCCTATTGTCGTATACACCCCTCGCCTTCCCCCCACCACACGCACACAATTCTGGAATGGTCACGGGGGCTGAAGTGGTGTCGGGCTCTATCACTTTTTTTATACCTGTGGCCAAATATCACATTACTCGAATAGTTATACTGCATGAATGAATCTCTGTACAACTATCCAAACGCTAAATTGTATATGGGCCTAATATAGATCAGACGCGATGTCACATTAAAAACGTAAGAGTTGCGTCCCTTGTGTCGTTTCGAGGTGACAAATTGACCTGTTACAATCTGTCCACACTTTCACCTGCATGAAAGAATGACCTAAATGTTGTGTTGACTCGACACTTCACTCCAACACCTGTTCTTAATTTGCACCTGAGAGTGTCGGCAAACACAGCTACTAGACGGAAAACGTTTACACAGTTTAACTTTTATAGGATAGTGAAACTCTAGAGTTAATACACAGCATGATTGGAAACAAGCAATTTGGAGGCTCCTTGTTTTCTTATTATAACAAAAGGTAGGCTTTGGAAAGGGTTTCATTTTTGTTTACCTTTTAATTCTGGCTTCATGCTCATACTTTGAGTGAAGAATTAAATTATGAAATTGGTCCGATTGACCTACCATATCGATTGTTGTGGTAAACATAAATATATTATGCTTAAGGTATATTTTGGTTTGAGTTTATCTCATGGTTAATTTTAATTTCTTTGCATCGAAGAATATATAAGAAATATTATATAGAGAGAAAAAAAACCACTGGTTGTCTCATTAGGTTTAGATTAATACTGTGTAGGCCTTCCGCAGTTCCGGTATAGCCGCATATTTGCCGTAACATTCGTGATATGTGTTTTACAATTTATTTCTCCGGTTGTATTATATATTAAATCTGGTTCCAGTAGTTACGTAAAACCATACAGCGAGGACAAACTAACTAAAACCTTTGAATAAACATAGTTTATGGATTTTAGTTGAAATCGTCAGGCTTTTCAGCTAGGCACGCACATGTCAAAGCCGAGATGTAAACAGACCGGTCGCCAGGGGCAACATACATCTACATGCTGACGTCATGTTGTTCCATGTGGTTCCCTGTAATGGATTCTGTCCGTTGTGTTATTGATTTTTGATCGGTTACTTTTCGCATGACTATTTGTCCATTTCCGATTAGGGAAATGTCTGTATAGATAATCCATGAACACCTTTAGTTCGCTCGCATTATTAAGGCGAGTTCCATTTAATGTGAGTCTTACCCGGAATATTGGACAGGCAAATAATCCAAGTTTTATTTTGAAAATTTAACTTTCGTTTGACAACTACAAATGACAAGGCTTATGAGGTTCTGAATTATTTGCGTGCTTGAAAATCAAAATGACTAGTGACACGGATAGGTGGCCTAAACAGCGGGCGACATCCGCTGGTTATCGTCTGCCTCTTCCAAGTGATAGTAAACATCGTTTTGTTCGTCCCCGCAGTTCATACCATGACAGTTGCATCCCGCAAAGAAAACAACAACAACAAAACCAGGCTCTCCAAGAACCGAAGAATTTCTCAGATGGCGACTACAACAAGTGTGATGCCATAACAACTGACAAAATATGGAGACAGAATGTGGAATCAGAACACAGATGTCTTAAAAATTGGTACGTGCATAAATTTTAAATTCTTTTGTTTTCTCTTATTAAACTTAGATTTGAACCACTTATCTCAACTGAAAGTATGATATACTTACATGTAAGTGAAATGTAGTTGAAGTTATTCAAACTCTGTTGCCAAAAGATATTGATGATGGTGGGTGGTAACTCTGTTTGCCACCCATCAACATCAATATCTTTCGGCAAAAGAGTTTTAAGAACTTCAACTAATTGAAATGCTGGTGTCATATCTAAGTGAAGGAATGCTGTCAAAACAGTGAAGTAATACTCTCATATCAGGGATATGATGGCATACATATATGCTGACTTTTGCTGTCATATCAGGGAAATGATATTTCCCTTTAAGTGAAATGATAAATACCAAGTGAAGTCGTGGGATGGTTGCCAGGGTTTCCTCCGGGCATAGAGCCTGGTTTCCTCCCACAATAAAACTGGCAACACCGCCATATAAGTTGTTAACACGCCATATGAAACAATCAATCAATCAACCAAGTGAAGTCCTTCCTGAACATCTAACAGTGATTTATGACTGTAAACTGATTAGGTATGCATTTAAAAAACATAACGTTGACACAAAACACAAAGAAAAGGATGCATATTTTCCGTCACCATTCGGACATATATCTTCATATTATTATTTGGCATCATAGTTGATTTTTGAACACTTTCGTCATCATTCAAACCAATCATGAAGATGCGCTGACGTATGTTGTATATAATGTCACAACAGTGATAGTGTACATATCATATGTCTTCAGTGCTGTAAGTTCTAAGTTGGGTCATTCCAGATCTTTTTGTAACAAATTTACTGTCACAAATATAATTTTATCGGAAGTCCTTCGGCTTTCTGTGGCCTTGATATTAAAACTGCTATCTGTATTTCTCAGATTGGTTCTGCCAATGAATTTAAAATTCATGATTCAAGCTAGTTTAGACAGTTACATGTATGTATGCACTTTGCCGCACTCTTCCTTTGTTTACATTGTGGATATCTTACAAATCAAATTTTCATTTTCAAATAAAAAATAAAGTTAAAATTTTTTAATTTTGCCAAAAACTGAAAGCTCATACATAGCTTGTTCTAACCGAGAAAAAATTGTCTTCCTTTTTTAATGTAACAGTTTTCTGGATTTTTAGCCCTGAATTTGTCTTTAAGTGAAATGATACTGTCATAAAAAATAATTAAGTGAAATGATGCTGTCATATTTAAGTGAAATTCTGTGAATACATACATGTATCACTATGTTTAAGTGAAATGATGCTATTACATGGTGTCATATTGGTGAAATTATAAGGGTGTCATGTAAGTGGAATGATGTATGGTGTCATATTGGTGAAATTATAAGGGTGTCATGTAAGTGGAATGATGGATGGTGTCATATTGGTGAAATTATAATGGCGTCATATAAGTGGAATGATGGATGATGTCATATTGGTGAAATTATAAGGGTGTCATATAAGTGAAATGATGGATGGTGTCATCTTGGTGAAATTATAATGGTGTCATATAAGTGGAATGATGTATGGTGTCATATTGGTGAAATTATAATGGTGCCATATAAGTGGAATGATGGATGGTGTCATATTGGTGAAATTATAATGGTGTCATATAAGTGGAATGATGGGTAGTGTCATATTGGTGAAATTATAATGGTGTCATATGAGTGGAATGATGGATGGTGTCATATTGGCGAAATTATAATGGTGTCATCTAAGTGGAATGATGGATGGTGTCGTATTGGTGAAATTATAATGGTGTCATATAAGTGAAATGATGGATGGTGTTATATTGGTGAAATTATAATGGTGTCATATAAGTGAAATGATGGATGGTGTCATTTTGGTGAAATTATAATGGTGTCATATAAGTGGAATGATGTATGGTGTCATATTGGTGAAATTATAATAGTGTCATATAAGTGGAATGATGGATGGTGTCATTTTGGTGAAATTATAATAGTGTCATATAAGTGGAAAGATGGATGGTGTCACATTGGTGAAATTATAATAGTGTCATATAAGTGGAATGATGGATGGTGTCATATTGGTGAAATTATAATGGCGTCATATAAGTGGAATGATGGATGATGTCATATTGGTGAAATTATAAGGGTGTCATATAAGTGAAATGATGGATAGTGTCATCTTGGTGAAATTATAATGGTGTCATATAAGTGGAATGATGTATGGTGTCATATTGGTGAAATTATAATGGTGCCATATAAGTGGAATGATGGATGGTGTCATATTGGTGAAATTATAATGGTGTCATATAAGTGGAATGATGGGTAGTGTCATATTGGTGAAATTATAATGGTGTCATATGAGTGGAATGATGGATGGTGTCATATTGGCGAAATTATAATGGTGTCATAAGTGGAATGATGGATGGTGTCGTATTGGTGAAATTATAATGGTTTCATATAAGTGAAATGATGGATGGTGTTATATTGGTGAAATTATAATGGTGTCATATAAGTGAAATGATGGATGGTGTCATTTTGGTGAAATTATAATGGTGTCATTATACATATATACGTGAAATGATGGATGGTGTCATATTGGTGAAATTATAATGGTGTCATATAAGGGAAATGATGGCTGGTGTCATTTTGGTGAAATTATAATAGTGTCATATAAGTGGAATGATGGATGGTGTCATTTTGGTGAAATTATAATAGTGTCATATAAGTGGAAAGATGGATGGTGTCACATTGGTGAAATTATAATAGTGTCATATAAGTGGAATGATGGATGGTGTCATATTGGTGAAATTATAATGGTGTCATATAAGTGGAAAGATGGATGGTGTCACATTGGTGAAGTTATAATGGTGTCATATAAGTGGAAAGATGGATGGTGTCACATTGGTGAAATTATAATAGTGTCATATAAGTGGAATGATGGATGGTGTCATATTGGTGAAATTATAATGGTGTCATATAAGTGGAAAGATGGATGGTGTCGTATTGGTGAAATTATAATGGTTTCATATAAGTGAAATGATGGATGGTGTTATATTGGTGAAATTATAATGGTGTCATATAAGTGAAATGATGGATGGTGTCATTTTGGTGAAATTATAATGGTGTCATATAAGTGAAATGATGGATGGTGTCATTTTGGTGAAATTATAATGGTGTCATTATACATATATACGTGAAATGATGGATGGTGTTATATTGGTGAAATTATAATGGTGTCATATACGTGAAATGATGGATGGTGTCATTTTGGTGAAATTATAATGGTGTCATATAAGGGAAATGATGGCTGGTGTCATTTTGGTGAAATTATAATGGTGTCATATAAGGGAAATGATGGCTGGTGTCATTTTGGTGAAATTATAATAGTGTCATATAAGTGGAATGATGGATGGTGTCATTTTGGTGAAATTATAATAGTGTCATATAAGTGGAAAGATGGATGGTGTCACATTGGTGAAATTATAATAGTGTCATATAAGTGGAATGATGGATGGTGTCATATTGGTGAAATTATAATAGTGTCATATAAGTGGAATGATGGATGGTGTCATTTTGGTGAAATTATAATAGTGTCATATAAGTGGAAAGATGGATGGTGTCACATTGGTGAAATTATAATAGTGTCATATAAGTGGAATGATGGATGGTGTCATATTGGTGAAATTATAATGGTGTCATATAAGTGGAAAGATGGATGGTGTCACATTGGTGAAGTTATAATGGTGTCATATAAGTGAAATGATGGATGGTGTTATATTGGTGAAATTATAATGGTGTCATATAAGTGAAATGATGGATGGTGTCATTTTGGTGAAATTATAATGGTGTCATATAAGTGAAATGATGGATGGTGTCATATTGGTGAAATTATAATGGTGTCATATAAGGGAAATGATGGCTGGTGTGATATTGGTGAAATTATAATGGTGTCATATAAGTGGAATGATTGATGGATGGTGTCATATTGGTGAAATTATAATGGTGTCATATAAATGGAATGATGGATGGTGTCATATTGGTGTAATTATAATGATGTCATATAAGTGGAATGATGGATGGTGTCATATTGGTGAAATTATAATGTTGTCATATAAGTGAAATGATGGATGGTGTCATATTGGTGAAATTATAATGGTGTCATATAAGTGGAATGATTGATGGATGGTGTCATATTGGTGAAATTATAATGGTGTCATATAAGTGGAATGATGGATGGTTTCATATTGGTGAAATTATAATGTTGTCATATAAGTGAAATGATGGATGGTGCCATATTGGTGAAATTATTATGGTGTCATATAAGTGGAATGATGGATGGTGTCATATTGGTGAAATTATAATGGTGCCATATAAGTGAAATGATGGATGGTGAAATTATAATGGTGTCATATAAGTGGAATGATGGATGGTGTCATATTGGTGAAATTATAATGGTGTCATATAAGTGAAATGATGGATGGTGCCATATTGGTGAAATTATAATGGTGTCATATAAGTGGAATGATGGATGGTGTCATATTGGTGAAATTATAATGGTGTCATATAAGTGAAATGATGGATGGTGCCATATTGGTGAAATTATAATGGCGTCATTATACATATATACGTGAAATGATGGATGGTGCCATATTGGTGAAATTATAATGGTGTCATATAAGTGTAATGATGGATGATGTCATATTGATGAAATTATAATGGTGTCATATTGGTGAAATGATGGATGGTGTCATATTGGTGAAATTATAATGGTGTCATATAAGTGGAATGATGGAGGGTGTCATATTGGTGAAATTATAATGGTGTCATATAAGTGAAATGATGGATGGTGTCATATCTAATGATGGTGTCTTATAAGGGAAAGGGGAATAGGGGCAGTGGAGGGCCGAATATGATATTCCTTACAGGGCCCAGGTGTCGTACTAAGGTGGCGTAAGTGCGTTGGGCGTAAATCAGTGTTAAAACTCGATGCAACCGGTCCATGTTGTAGGCCTATGCGCAACTTTACGCCAGCTTACGCCAGTAAGACTGGGCCCAGGATTTTATCCATCTTATAGACATACTGCAGACCAAGTTGTCCACACAGTCACTATAACCATGCACTATAACATGGCTATGGTACCCAAACCTGTGCGGAAAAGCTATTTTAAACATCTTCTTTAGAGTTTCCTTACTGGATAAATATATGATTCCTTGCTTTGTTTTTGTTTTCAGGAAAGAAAACTGGGGATTTCTGGCCGATTTTGATGCCAAGGTATATAGGCCTACAATATATATTTTAAGTGATTGATAGATTGATTGATAAGTACGTGTTACTGCTTTACACCTAAGATTTTTCATGTCCAGGGCTAGGACATACATGTACATGCAGGATATTCTCACCAGGCCCTGGATTTTTTTCTGGTCCATCATTGTAGGTTATTTACTATTTGTAAATTTAGTGATGATACATGTATCTGCACTATATATTGTTCAGTTGCATTGTTTATCAGGAGTAGTATACTCCTTAATTGAAAATGGCAATGTTTTTGTTTCAACCTTGAAGCACGCTTCTTTGTTTGGGGTGAAGCAGACTTTCAAAAACAGAATGTTTCCATATGATAACCCCATCGAATATTGGATCATTAAAGACAGTGGCCATTTTAGTGTTTTACTAATCTACCAGCAGTTTCCTGAATCTAATATAACAATCCAATACATTTTCCGTGCTTTTTTTTAGGAAATTATAACAAACAACTGAAAGTTCTGTGATCACAGAGATTGAAGCTCCATGACTAAGGAGTCTGTTATAGATCGCCATTTTCTACCCTTTATCAGATTTGGGGGGCCTCCGTGGCTCAGTAGGTAGAGCGATGGACACTCAATCCGAACAGCCTTCCACCAATGGGTCGCGGGTTCGATTCCCACTCACCTATGTGGGATGGTTGCCAGTTACTATGGTTGTCCACCAGGCATAGAGCCCTGTTTCCTCCCACAAAAAAACTGGCAACGCTGCCATATAAGTGAAAAAATCTTGAGCGCGGCGTAAAACACCAAACAATCAATCAATCAATTTATCAGATTTGAGTAAAGTTGGAGTGGCTGATTAGCTGCTTGATCTAGATTAATTATTATTTTACTGGCATAAAGGCTGTCGGTAAAAGGGGGCCTGTGTTTTTAAGCTCTTCGTCATATTCTCAAGCCAAGTTAAAATCTTCATGGAAGCCATTCTGTGTTTTGCCTTGGAAGAATACTCCTCTTCAAGTCCAACCTGTAAATCAAACAGCCTCTACATGTAGGTTACATAATACAGTTTCATTTCCCATTTGCGGTAATGTTAACGTTTTGATTTGTGGCTAATTAACTTAATCTCGTTAAGAATTTTCCTTACCATTTTCAAATAGATCAACACATGAGAAATCCTTTACAACCAAATAAAGTTGACATAGTGCATGTCGGTTTCAAGCTACACACAGCTACAACTATCACTATGTAAGCCACCTCCTAGCTCTAGCTTACCCGAAATCAATTTTCATTGGCTGAGAAAACACAAACTGGGTGTTGTGACCTCTACTGGTGGGAATCTAAGAGCTGTCTATCCTACCCTTTAATACAGTATCATGGCCACACAGCACTCGTTAAACAAAAGCACAAGGTGTATACAGCCACCATTACCTTATCTCTCAGTTAGTGGAAAAGTGTAAGTGTAAGTGCTCGAGCTTTTGATTAGCTTCGAGAAGTTTTACTCTCATCCAATCAAAAGGCGCTGTTCAGTTTACGAGTTTGAGTGGAGTATTCCGCCAAGGTAAAACACAAAATGGATTCCATGAAGATTTTAACGCGGCTCGATCGATTAATTTATTATTTGGTGTTTTACACCAAACTCAAGGTTATTTCACTTATATGGCGGCGTTGCCAGTTTTATTGTGGGAGGAAACCGGGCTCTATGCCCGGAAGAACCCACGACCTTCCGGTGGTAACTAGCAACCAAATGCGGCTCGAGAAGATGGGCCTTGGTGTGTATTGCTAAAGTTCTATTGTATCCATTCCTCGAGTTTTCTTTGCCTTAAAGGGGCGTCTGTGGCTCAGTAGGTAGAGCGCTGGCGGCTCAATCCGAACAGCCTTCCACCACTGGGTCACAGGTTCGAATCCCACTCAGTCCAAAAAAAAATTGGAAAATTTTCTGACTGGGTTTTCACACGATCGAACGACCTATATGCACTGGGATGGTTGCCAGTTACCACCGGAAGGTCGAGGGGTTTACCTTCGGGCATAGAGCCCGGTTTCCTCCCACAATAAAAAAGCAACGCCATCATATAACTGAAATAATCTTGAGCGCGGCGTAAAACACCAAAACAATCAATCAATCAATCAATATAGTCTTTGAATAAAAGATGTGCTATATTTTGACAATAAAAATTCAATGTTTTGTTCAATTTACAGGGTCGTCCCAAGACGCCAAAAGAATTGCCAGAGAAAGTTTCGTTATTTTCCGACGGACCAGTCCCTAATACAAATGCTGGCCATTATGGAGGTCGACTCAAAACAGACGTTGGTCAACAAATGCAGAACTTAGAATTTCGTTTCTACAGTGGTCAGAGGAGGAAAAAACTGGGAAGTGACCTCATATGTTACTGAAAGGTCGTTCCGTTTTAGAATACTTTTTTCTTTCCCTTCAATCAATCTCTAGAATGCAGTTCTCTCCCCTGTATAAAGATGTGGTCAGTTTTGTATGGGCCTTGGTTTCACAAACTTTAACATTGAATGGAAGCCTAAAGGGAGTCACTCCTTATGCCCATACATTAATAATGAAACACTCAGCCCTTTAAAAGAAACCGGGGTGTATTTTTGGATTTTAGATTTTTATTGTGTATAAACCCTACCTTTGTTCAACAATAAGCAACCATTTCCTGATTTTATTTTGACAGCGTAATGCAACTTTTGCAAACTACATTTGAACCTCTAAAATGAAAAAAGGGTGGTCCAAAGCATCAAACTTGTGTTGGTCTCAACTTAGGTCTTTGAAGCTCTCTGCTTTGACACGAAGATTACTGAAAAACCAAAACTTATTAATTTACTTATCTGTAAAGCTCCGTTCACACACAGCTCATACTGGACTCCTATTCAGAAAACCAAAACTTATTAATTTACTTATCTGTAAAGCTCCGTTCACACACAGCTCCTACTGGACTCCTATTCAGAAATCATTTAAACTGAAACTAAATGCTGTAATGGCTCTCACTAGCCATCTTTCCTAAGGAATCGATATATGTAGCTATATATATATGCTGTGCTCTAAAGAGAGGGAAAGAAACCAAAAAGTATTTTCAACTTCAACAATTTATCATGCTTCCAATAAATTTAAATTAATTTAGACATTTCCTCTGCTTCTAATTAACATTTATATTTCAACTATGTATTATGTAAAGTCAAACTCTTGATTGTGTTGAAATTTGATGCTTTTTACAGTCGTCATGGTTGTCTGTAATTCCCCCCCCCCCCCCTCCAAAAAAAAAAACCAAAACCAAAAAACAAATATTCCAATATTAAAAAAAAAAAAAAAATAGAAAACTGAAACAAAATTGCTACTGTTTTAAGGTTGAAGGGTAAAAAAAATTCATTTCTTTAAACTTTATGCTGACATATTTATATAGTATTTTTAACTTACAAATGTAGATACATGTAGTCATGGTAATGTTTAGTTCAATTTACCGAACTTATGGTGATATTACATATATTGGTATATGTAATATCACCATAAGTTCGGTAAATTGAACTAGGTAATGTTATACATGTGCTTGCTTTTTATATGTTATTTTGATGCATTCCCTGCCTTGAGAAATAAACCATTGTCTGTGATATTAGTAATAAAAGATGTTTGATCAAGTTCAGAATTTGTAGTCAGATTCTAAAATAGCCTACCTCGTATCGCTGGACACTCAAATCTATGCGTAATTGGAAATATCCACTTGGTGTTTACTTGAGCGTGGCGTAAAACACCAAACAATCAATCAATCAATCATCCAATTGATGTTTAAGTAAAGTTGGAAAGTGTAAGACCTTACAATACACCAATCTAAAGTAGAGATTGATCCTACTGCCATTCGTTGAGATATCATGTCTCGCGTTGAAGATCTCGTAGAATGGCACGAGATCTCGATTGACCTTACACAAACTTTAGAGTAGGAATGTAAAGAGAATGGGATTTTTCTCCTGAGTTTGCCTCTGAATGTAAGCCCTTCGAACAGGCCTTGTCTAGTCTTTACCTGATTGGCTGAGTGGTTACAAAACTGCCTAAGCATTGTTTGATTGGTTCTTACAGTTCTCAGCTCATCCAATGAAGGCAGACATCTTTTGGAATGCAACTACTGAAATGGCAAAGGCCGTTTTTCCGAATCTCAATTGTCTGGTGCAGGTTTGAAACTTTTTACTGGAACAAATGACGGATTGATTAAGTGATTGTTTGGTGTTATACGCCGCGCTCAAGATTATTTCACTTATATGGCGGCGTTGCCAGTTTTATTGTGGGAGGAAACTGGGCTCTATGTCCGGAGGAAACCCACGACCTTCCGTTGGTAGCTGGCAACCATCCCACATAGGTCGTTAGAGTGAAAACCCAGTCAGAAAATTTTCAAATTTTTTTTGTTGGGACTGAGTGGGATTCGAACCCGCGACCCATTGGTGGAAGGCTGTTCGGATTGATCGTCCAACGTTCTACCTACTGAACCATGAAAACGACTGTGCACATGTTACTAAGATGCATTTAGTATTTGTTTACAAATCAAAATTCAAATCAAAAGATAGGCCTAATGTATATCTGTCAAAAATAGAACGTGAAAAGTGAAGAATGGGCGACGTATGACTCGTCTGATAAGTCAAAATTTAAACACGACGAAAGTCAGTTTGAAAATTAATGGCAAAAAATGTCCCGATTCGTTCAGAAATTAGTGAACTCTTGCACGATTTGATAAATATAGGATTGAATAAAAACATTTAAGTTTACTTTATTGGTAAATGACATTTACAGTTGCGAAGTCAGTTGCTGTAGGCCTACATAGCTGCCTGAACGCAAATTCGATCGGCAAAATAGTGATTCTAAGTTGCCGTGTATTTCATTTTGAAATATAGGCCCTATTCCTTTCTTTCAAGCTCGGAAAAAGACAATATAGATCTTCTTAACTGTCTTAGGGAACAATCTCCTTCAAAAAAATTTATTATTGTTACATTTTTGGAAAGAATTTAGGTGTTTAAAATCCAAATTCGAGAATGCCATTTTACGGACTTCGAACAGACAGTGGCGGCCGGCAACACGCATAGATAAACTATTTCTTATAGTCGCCCTTGGAAACCTGGAAGGAGTCGATTTTTATATATTTTAAAATGACCCGAGGATTGCAATTTCACTCTGAGGTTTAATAAAGCTCCGATAAATGTCCCTTTTCACTACTCTGGACTCCGCAACTCCAAATAATGTCCTCAGTACCAAAATAACTTACTTGTCTTTAACTGGGTCATGCCTAAGAAGCCTATTAATATGATTTGTCGGGGCCGCGTGATTGACAGCGGGAATTCACTCGCTCTCGCAAACTAAATTTCACCACCCGATTTTAGCACTTTTTAATCATAGATATTTAAATACCTCACTCTCTATTGAAAACAAGGAAAATATATATTAAGATCTGAAGCTTTCAATAGAAGGAATTCAACAAGCTTTTATTGTCAAATTTAACATTTTCTTGTTATATAGGGCTACGTATGCTTGAAGTGTCCGTTCTAACTTGGGCAAAGTTGGAAGTTATCAGTGAATTACGCGTACTTTAAAGTAAATTAAACCTCTTTTACCGTATTCGAAGATTGAAAAAAAAAACAAAACACAAAGCAATTTTTTTCTTTCATTACTTTAGAAGAAAAGTGACAAAAAGAAGAAAAACAACATGGTCGCCTAACGGCCATTTTAATAAGCAAATGAGCATGAAGTACATAGTACGCAACGAAGCCATAGGAGTTGGAACGTGCGTGTGAAATTTAGAGAAGATCCGACTAGCATTTCTCTTGGAATCACAAGATAGAAAAGTGATAAAAAGAAGAGAAACAAAATGGTCGCCTAGCGGCCATTTTGATAAGCAAATGAGCATGAAGTACATAGTACGCAACGAGGCCATATGAGAAACGTGCGTGTGAAATTGAGAGAAGATCCGACTAGCATTTCTCTTGGAATCACAAGATAGAAAAGTGATAAAAAGAAGAGAAACAAAATGGTCGCCTAGCGGCCATTTTAATATGCAGATGAGCAAACGAGATAGATGTTGCACAACTAGACAATAAGGTGAACATGTCTGTGAAGTTTGATGAAGATCCGACCAGTAGTTCTCTTGGAATCGCGATCACAAGAAAAGTTTACAGACACCGGACAACGGACAAAAAGCGACCACCACTGGATTGGTATTCACCGAAAGCTCTTTAAATACTTTTTCCAATAAAAGAACCAACAACTATCTTATTTAAATGAGGCCTGTATATATGCGAAATTAAGTTTAGTTTGCTTCGTGTCTTGCAGAAAGTAAATATAACTTTCAGGGGCCCGTTTTACAAAGCTGGAGTAAGTTACTCCTGACGTAAATCAGTGTTAAAGCTATAAGAACTTAGACTCTGGTCGCAACTGGCCCATGTTGTAGGCTCTTTATAAAACAGGCTCCTGCTATATAAATATATGGTACACTTTCTTGAAAAATGGAGACCTTGGAGTCCTCTACCGATGTTTGCGAGATATCATACCTGGGCGGGGAATCGAACCTGTGCTTAAGAGTAAGGCATGCACTAAATACCTATATGTTCGACCAACTGAGCTAAAAAAGGCCAGCAAGCAAAAAACAAGATTGATTTATTGGTTGGTATTTTACGCGCCGCACTCAACATTATTTCACTTATATTGCGGCATGCCAGGTTTAGTGGTGGTGGTGGTCGGGGGGGGGGGGGGGGGGGGGGGGGGCGAAGGCATTACTCTTTTGGAGAGTACCCGGCAAATCTCTCACGTAAGCCGGTACAGTGAAAAGTCAACTAGTGTTACACTAAAAATAACGAGATTACTGGATTGAAAAGTATGATTGTCGATGATGTATAATTAATCGAGTAGCATTCTCGTTATTTTGGGATTACACTTTCGTGAAAATATGGCAGAAATTCTTCTACCGATTTTTGGATGATGCCCGAAACGTGAATCGAAAAAAAATCGGTAGAAAAATTTCTGCCATATTTTCAAGAAAGCGTAATCCCAAAATAACGAGAATGCTGTTATACTCACTTTCTAAAAGACACTAACTAATTAAACTCATTAGCGGCCATTTTGATAAGCAAATGAGCATGAAGTACATAGTACGCAACGAGGCCATATGAGAAACGTGCGTGTGAAATTGAGAGAAGATCCGACTAGCATTTCTCTTGGAATCACAAGATAGAAAAGTGATAAAAAGAAGAGAAACAAAATGGTCGCCTAGCGGCCATTTTAATATGCAGATGAGCAAACGAGATAGATGTTGCACAACTAGACAATAAGGTGAACATGTCTGTGAAGTTTGATGAAGATCCGACCAGTAGTTCTCTTGGAATCGCGATCACAAGAAAAGTTTACAGACACCGGACAACGGACAAAAAGCGACCACCACTGGATTGGTATTCACCGAAAGCTCTTTAAATACTTTTTCCAATAAAAGAACCAACAACTATCTTATTTAAATGAGGCCTGTATATATGCGAAATTAAGTTTAGTTTGCTTCGTGTCTTGCAGAAAGTAAATATAACTTTCAGGGGCCCGTTTTACAAAGCTGGAGTAAGTTACTCCTGACGTAAATCAGTGTTAAAGCTATAAGAACTTAGACTCTGGTCGCAACTGGCCCATGTTGTAGGCTCTTTATAAAACAGGCTCCTGCTATATAAATATATGGTACACTTTCTTGAAAAATGGAGACCTTGGAGTCCTCTACCGATGTTTGCGAGATATCATACCTGGGCGGGGAATCGAACCTGTGCTTAAGAGTAAGGCATGCACTAAATACCTATATGTTCGACCAACTGAGCTAAAAAAGGCCAGCAAGCAAAAAACAAGATTGATTTATTGGTTGGTATTTTACGCGCCGCACTCAACATTATTTCACTTATATTGCGGCATGCCAGGTTTAGTGGTGGTGGTGGTCGGGGGGGGGGCGAAGGCATTACTCTTTTGGAGAGTACCCGGCAAATCTCTCACGTAAGCCGGTACAGTGAAAAGTCAACTAGTGTTACACTAAAAATAACGAGATTACTGGATTGAAAAGTATGATTGTCGATGATGTATAATTAATCGAGTAGCATTCTCGTTATTTTGGGATTACACTTTCGTGAAAATATGGCAGAAATTCTTCTACCGATTTTTGGATGATGCCCGAAACGTGAATCGAAAAAAAATCGGTAGAAAAATTTCTGCCATATTTTCAAGAAAGCGTAATCCCAAAATAACGAGAATGCTGTTATACTCACTTTCTAAAAGACACTAACTAATTAAACTCATTAATCGAGTTGTTATCTATCTTATCCATTGAACCAAAACAAATTTACTCAGTCAAAAGCAACTATCTAGATTAACTATTGTAGAGTGAAGGACAAGGCACGCATCAGTTTTTTTTATTAACATTATTTTTATTTCTTTGTTTAGTACAGAATTTGGAAATGATTATAGAAATAGAAACGTCTAAGTCCTGAGTAACAACACTATATCGAGTCCGCAAGATGCAGCCCGTAACGAGAAAACTAATGATACAAGTGACAAAGAAAAAAATTGGAAAAAAGAACCAACAAATTTTCACCTACGAAAACTTCTGAAAAACAATATCTGAGCAAATTTATACACTAGAAAAATATGTCATTCTAAAAAAAAAAAAAAAAAATTGAAGGGAGGTAGTCTAATATTTTGAATGGGCAAAAGAGTTGTGTCCCCTAAGATAAAACGGGAATGAATCTAATATGACTTTAACATGTGTAAAAATATATATTGGTCTATTTTATTAAAGCTATTTAGTTTAGTGAACAAAAATGTAAAAAATAGTTATTTTTGCACAGAAACAGAAAGTAAGTGAAAATTTTGTTGCCAATATAAAGCAGTACCAGGTATAAAGCCTACATTGTACTTCGTTAAAGTCATTGATGTAGATAGTGTAATTACCATGGTTATTTTAGACAAGAAGATTTTCCCTGTGCCCGTGTGTTTTAGTGATCATAAATATAATATTTACAGGGAGACAGTGAAAACTCTAGGACCCAGAGAGTAAGCAAATTAACAGAAGCAAAATATCATTAGGAAAATTTATATCACGACAGAATAGCCCCGACTGATCCCCCCCCCCCCCCCCCCCCCCCCCCTCAAAAAAAAAAATCGATACTTTTCAGCGCAGTCAGGAAAAGATGGATAAGAGTATAGGTCTGACAACGGAAAAAAAATATACAGTGCAAAACCAATATTTAACCCAGCCTGAAATATATCAGTTGTCAACTTGAAATACAAGTTTCAAAAGCATAGAATCAACACAAGAATTCACATAAATTTAAAGAAGGAAAGAAAATGAACTATTTTTTTAGTTTTTTTTAAGATATCATAATAACATTTAATTCATAGATCAATCACTGCAGAAAACCCCCTACTTGGTCAAATGGAATGGGCTGATTTGAACGGGCTCAGATATAAAGATATTGAATTAAGACTGTTCTATTTTGACAATAGAGAACAAAGGAAGCAGCAATACTTATTGGAAATATACCTACATTGAATACACACGTAAATTATACAACTTATATGAACGTATTTTCAAACAAAAAAAATCTACACCAAAACCAACAATTTCTTTTAAAATTACAAAACAAGAAAGAAAACAAAACAAAAACATGAAGTGAATTATTTCTAAATCTTAAAAAACAAATCTATACCTTCAAGTAAAAATATTAAAATGTTTAAACAACTACACAAAAAAAAAAGAATAATAAAAACTTAAATTTTGAAAAGAAATTTACTTCTAATGACCAACTGACACAACTTGAACTATTTTACAGATAAAAAAATTAATTAATTTAAGCTGATAAATAACGAGGTCCCCATGAATTTAACTATAAATAAACATAAGCTATCTGGATTAATTCCGTTCAATTAATATGTAAAATGTAATTAAAGCAATTTTGATAATCATAAAAGTTTCTTCCCATACAAAGTGATTTATGTGATAAAATGTATATTAGATAAAGCTATATCAGTATAAGAAGGGTGTGTATCTTTCTCATACACTGTAACAAGGAAAGGGGTCATTATGATATATGTTAATTGATTACATTTTTTTCTCTCACTTTTTGTCATTTATGAAGTGCGCAACCAAACTTCAGATTCCTCTCCAAATTTCCAATTCGTAAGAGTTGATTGATGGATTGATTGATTGACATTTCAGGTGCACCCAAGATTATTTCACCAATATAACAGCATTGTTGTTATGTAAGGGAGGAAAACAAGTGCTTTGCCCAGAATAAAGCCTCAGACTTCCACAAGGCTCGATCAGAAATTCTAAAGTTCCGATTTCTGTCATAAATTCAATTTTTTAAAGAAAAGTATGCTTTTTCAAGTCCTTGAAATTTAAATCATTTAAAAAGAATAAGATCTTGTCAATCATGTATGACCACAAATTCCCCAAAACGAGGCCATTAATCCCAATTCACATTTCAAGATTAGTTTCTTTCATTTTAATAAAATCCATTATACTTCAAGTAATATACGTCCGTTAAATTTAATTTTAGAAAGAAGTATAAAATTACTTATAAATGCTACAAGTACACAAACCTATTATGGGATAGTCAAAAAATATTTTAACATAATTAATATTGCACTTCTGTTTATACATGCACCGAGCTAATCCATTCTAATAAAGGGGATATATATGAAAAACGAAAAGAAAATGCTGAATATAAAATATTCTTTGCAATATTGAAATTGTTAGGCTTGGATAGTATATTGTGAATTTTAAAGTGGCATGAGTAGCCAAACATTTCATGAATTTGGTTTCTTATTGGAATTTTTTGGGTTAACCTGAATTATTGCGAAAGAAACCTCGTGATTGTATCCCTAAAAGTATTTTAATTTGCACTTCTTCAGAAAAAGTTTCTCTATGAAAAAAAACATATTTTTCATTTAGTATTGCTAAATCTTTGGGAAAAAAAAGTGACACTTTGTCGTGCTTTAATTGCATTCCCATTTTGGTCTAATGGGTGTTAACGAGGAAGGGGGGGGGGGGGGGGGGTCTTTTGATGAGAGCAGTATATGATCTGCCGGAGTATGCTATCAGCAAATGATGTGTATCTTTAGATTAAAAAATTGCACTGCAGAACCGACATGTTACACTATTGCAAGTTTACAACAACCAAAAATATAAAAGTTCTTAATTTTAATAAACTGAAAGCTTGGATTCAAAATGGAAATGAAAAGCGAGGAAAAAAATATGCCAACTCTGAAACTTATCAAAACTTCTACTGTCTAATAAACAACATTGAATCACATAAAGGATTTATTTATCACATTACAATTAATATACCAAGTTACATGTAGTTATATATATAATTTAATATCAAAAGTTTAAGGCAAGAAACATTAACTTTAAAGATGAGAAAAAAAAAACACTTTAAAGTTCAGTGAAGACGAGTTAAACTTATCTTTCCAACGCTCCCAAATTAAAGTTGTCATTCTTTTGCTCCAAGGCGAATTTTATAATATACTGTATTATACGGCTACAAGCAAAACAGCTTGGTCAATGTCCATTTAAACCCAGATTTCTTTCACTGTGTCTAACCCTCCCGAGAAAATTGCTTTAAGAAAAATGGGCTGTAAACTGGGTATAATTAACCAAAGTTTAAATGAGAGACTTTGAAAGTTGGCGTTTTGATCTTTTTTAAACATCATAACCCAGTCTAACAAAGAAAAAAAAAAAGTAGCTAAAATTTGCAAGGTGTCATTGGAAAGGGAATTATCACAGAGCCTATTGGGACCCTATTTGTTTTCCTTTCCCTTTAATATTTAATAATTAAAATGGTTCTTACAAACGTGGTGTCATTTATTAATATAAATGTATGCAACACATATCACTAAAATTCTCAGGTCACTAGATTGATTGATTGATTAAAGTTTCAGCCACACACAAGAATATTTCACTTTTATGGCGGCGTTAAAAGATTTAGTGGGGTCGTTACAATGCTGATGTTGGGCGAGTACGTGGCAACTCACTACACTAGAAATAACACAGATAATTAATAACAAACCTACAATAATATATACATTCACTTCACCACTGGTATACAAATTCACCGATATATTTTTTATATAAAATTCAGACTAATATCAAAATATTCAAAAAAATATTACCAAAAAATATTACACAAAAAAACTGCTGTCAAAGAAGTGTCACTAATATATAATGACATTAATTAAAGAGTGCACAGCTATTATAAAACTTTCTACAGTAAAACTTTGTAAATATAAATGTACCTTTATAAACTCTATTAGTCCTATTTGTTGTCAATTTTTTTTTTTTTGAAATTTAAAAATACTTTTCATTTTTTGGGGTTTGTAATTATAGGAAGATCAATTGACGTATAAAAATTTGTATTTACATATATTTTTTTTTATTTTCTTTTCGACTGTTTTCTTTTTTTAAAAGTAGAAATTGCTTTGTTTTGTTGAAATTGTTTTATTTCCTTTAAGCCGAAATGACTTTGCTTTTGTTTATGTTGAAATTGCCTTATTTTTGTTTATGTTGAAATTGCCGTATTTTTGTTTATGTTGAAATTGCTGTATTTTTGTTTATGTGGAAATTGCCTTATTTTTGTTTATGTTTAAATTGCCGTATTTTTGTTTATGTTGAAATTGCTTCCTTGCCGTGCTCAAACACGGCCTGAACATATTCACAAAAGAAACGATCCAAATAAGTTTTGTTGTGATATGGAATCACTCCTTCCAAGAATCCAATATGGCCGCCATGGGAAGTCACAATAATGGCTACATAGTCGCTGTCTTCCACATCCTTCAAGGGTAATGCTGCAAAAAAGGGTAAAAGTTTAGGCACAACATACTTGGGATAGTAAGGTCTGATTTCTTATCATTGTTTTCATGTATTCTCGTTATTTTGGGATTACCGGCTCACTTTCTTGCAAATATGGTAGAAATTCCTCTACCGATGTTTGGGTGACGCCCGAGACGGGAATCGAACCCAGGTCCCAGAGTATGGCACTAAATGCCGGCTGTCTTATCCATTCAGCCACCCGGCCTCCTCTCCTCCTCCTTGTTTTCATGTCTGTACAAATTTTGTAATCCCATCCTACTACCCCACGAAAAAATAAATCAAACAAACTTTCATCTTGACATTCCAGCAGGACAGTAATAATCTGTCCCTGCCACTTATTAAAGTGGCATGAGCTGCCAAAATTCACACTTTTTTCATAATTTCTGATCGTCACGAGAGTAAGAGGCTTTGAAAGCCATCGAAAAACTAAATGATTGGTGTTGGAATGAGGAAAATCCATACAGTATGTGGCCTGTACGAACCGAAAACGTGTTCGAAAAGTAAACAAAATTTAAATAACCGGGACGACCATTCATTAATTCTAAGCCAAAGTTAATTCAAAACAATACTTTATCGTACATTTTCGAGACTAGAAGCACTAAAAAGCTTCTGAATTATACGTCTTGAGAAAAATAGCCAATACTTTTCAACATTCTGTTGTAACGTAAAAATATCAACATTTTGGCAGCTCATGCCCTTTTAAGGATTAAATACCATACAGAAAAACAAGCAGAAACTGGCTCATCTGTACAGGCTTTATTGTAGCATTGCAGGCATTACCAAATACCGCAGGCGTAAAGAGACTTAGTGTATATTCGTTTCACGTCTGCGGTATATGCGATAATGGTAATGCTTGCAATGCAAGTTATTTTGCACTTTTCACAGGTTGGACACAGTGGTTCAAAAGCTAGCATGTTAGCATGTCAACCATTTGAGCTAGGAAATAAATTATCATCTGTACGAACAACCAGTGAAAAAGTGGCCAGTTTTGGTGCAGAGCATGACGTACAGTTGAAATAGTTGGTGTCTGACACAGTGTCCCATGATGTCAATAAGCAAAACCAGGATTCCATGTACTGACAAGACAGTGGGCTTAATTACAATCAGATTCAAGAATTTGTAAATAAATGTTCAATCACTTCAATGACCATTTATGTGGTCTCTCTCATTATTATTTAACCAACAGTGTACCTTTACCAAGTAAAATATTCATATAAAGTGGGATATTTACGACCAATTAATCCATTTAACGATCAGAACTATATGCAAAGCAAACTTAAAACGTCAATGAGGGTAGCCATAGTTGAATGTACAGTAGCAAGTATAAAGATCTGTAGATGGATAACTCGGTTATAATGACACACTTGTCTGCATCTGTTACCTGCCATTGAACAGGTGTTTCCATTGCTCAGGTTAATCATACCTACTTTTAACAGTACCCGTATTTCTTCTAAATATTCAGCCATTCTAATGGCCTAAATTTTCCATTCAGTCTAACAAAAATGGAGTCGTGGAGTTGTGTTAAATGATAACCGTTTTTACACACTGCTTGGCGGGTCATTTTGCCTTAAATTCCCTGTAATGAGCAAATTTGTCTGGCCTCATTTAGCATATTTCTTTTCTGATGGTCGAATCTTTATGAGGAAAAAAGTGGCTGAATCATTAGAAGAAATACGGTATGCCTTGAGGCAAAATAAACTCAATAAAAAGTTGTAACTGCTCAATTGATATCTATGGCACAGCAGTGACCAAAGATCAGTATTAGATATTAGATTTTGAAAGGAATGTAACAAGAGTTTTAGTCAACTGAACAGACGCCCTCTGTAACGACTGATTACTCTTCATTATAGAAAATATTTGTTTGAATTTCAGCAATCGAGGGATGTCCTCAATTATTTCCGACACACCATCTACCCCTTAGGTATATACTCTGACAAAACTGTCAAGATCAGGTCCAAACTAAAGTTGATTGATTGTTTCGTGTTTTATGCCGCGCTGAAGATTATTTCACTTACTTATAAAGTGATACCTTCCGTTGGTAACTGGCAACCATCTCACATAGGTCGTTCGAGTTAAAACCCAGTCAGAAATTTTCCAACTTTTTTTTTTGGACTGAGTAGGATTCGAACCAGCGACCCAATATTGGTGGAAGGTTAATCAGATTGAGCATCCAACGCTTTACCTACTGATCCACAGAGGCCCCGCCAAAACTTAAATGAATCTATTATTAATACTGTACTGTGCAATGATGCAACAGAAAATGTCATAAATGGTTAGCAACACACC
This sequence comes from Lepidochitona cinerea, assembly GCA_963971465.1. Lineage (NCBI taxonomy): Eukaryota > Metazoa > Mollusca > Polyplacophora > Chitonida > Tonicellidae > Lepidochitona > Lepidochitona cinerea. The sequence goes on from OZ020565.1 coordinate 6,434,948, forward strand.
ATCAAGCCATAAGGTAAATGCTGTACAATGCTGTAATTGGCTAATTCAGTAATATGCCTGATGATGATTGCAGCTTGGAAGGCTGGGGGTACATGTTTCATGTAGAAACACTGACTTCATCACGTATGAAAATTTAAATATACATATTCTAATGGGCTTGATTTAAGTTGTGTGTGTATAAGAGAATCTAACAAGCGAACCGTTCCCAGCAGGGCCGGGTAGCTCAGTTTTGTTAGAGCGATGGGACGGTAACCCTAAGTCAAGAGTTCGATTCTCACCCTGGCCCGGAATTTTTTCCAGTTCAATCAGTGTCGGTTAACTTACTAATTCAGTAATTTCCCTGATGATGATTGCAGCTTGCTTTCGAAACACTGACTTCATCACGTATGAAAATTTAAATATACATATTCTAATGGGCTTGATTTAAGCTCTGTGTGTATAAGAGAGTCTAACAAGCGAACCGTTCCCAGCAGGGCCGGGTAGTTCAGTTGGTAGAGCGATGGGAGTGAGTTCGATTCTCACCCTGGCCCGGAATTTGTTCCGGGTCAATCAGTGTCGGTTATTTTACTAATTCAGTAATTTCCCTGGTGTAACAACCCTCTGGTGCATAAAGATATAAAGTTTTACAAATTAATTCCCTTCTACAGATGTAGTTTATACTGACCATGGTAAGGTGAGAATGCATCATCAGCAGAGTTGATACAGACAAGTGGTACCTCAATATGGTGGACTTTATCATGGAGATTAGATTCCTTGTAATATGCATCACAGTCTGGGTACCCAAACATCTTAGCTGTGAAACGCTCATCAAATTCTCGAATTGTAGCACTCTGAAATAAAAAGACAAATGAGGTTTGACAAGAGTTTGAAAATGTTGACCAAATATTACTATCATGGGTAAAATCTTGTAAACATTAGCGAAGCCAGATTAATTGGTAAGGCAGACATCAGGATTTATGTGTAAAGGGAACACATAAAGTAAATGTGGAAGATTGTTTAAAATGGGTGATTAAAGATGCCTGCTCGGTTGGTGTTTTGGGACAAACCACAACAATTTATGGGGTATAAATGTCTAAATGATATACCTTTTTTTAACACAATTAGAAACTTGTCTCCATGGTTATCTTATACAAGAAGATTTTCCCTGTGCCCGTGTGTTTTAGTGATCATAAATATGATGTTGTTGGTGTGATTATGATGAGTTGGGCCAGGCTGAATTCATGTTGATTGATTGATTGACTCAGGATTATTTCACTTATATGGCGGCCTTGTCAGGTATAGTGGGGGAGGAAACCGGGCTCATTCCCCGGAGGAAACCCCTGACCCTCGGCAAGTACCTGGCAACTCTATCACATATGGCTACTGAGTGAAAAATCGACTCAAAAATTTGTTTAATTTTTTTATTTGGTCTGAGCGTGATTTGAACCCGTGCCACATCAATGGAAGGTCTGTGTGGGACTGAGGGACGATCACTCTAACCCCCCCCCCCTCCCCCCCAAGAAGAGAAAAACCAGAGCGACCAAATAAAAGAATGACAGCATTACACAATGCATTTGAAAATGTCCATTACTATAATATTGATGGTTAGTTACATGTATCTTAAAGGTTAAATGCAAATATTTCATTGAAATCTGGAACGAATTGCTCCTAAATTACCTTAGTTAGCCAGGCACAAGCTTTTGTCGCGTATTAGGCCATTTATGTATTTTTTTAATTAAATAAATCCAGCCTGTAAATTCTTGAAATCCGAGAATCGAAATGAATACATGACTTATCTTCCCTTGATCTTTGACGTCACTAGAGATTTGTTTCCGGCGCACTTCCACTTCGTAACGTATGACTATGAGTATTAACGAGTTTTAAAAGCAACGACTCTTTACACTTTCGTTCGGAGATGTCCTTCTGCGCTGCCCTAAACAAACTGCAGGAATACTTACCGGGTCAGACTCAGCTTCTCTCTTTTTCCGAGAAATAAAGAGCTCTGGAAAAATGGTTACGGTGAACAACATGAAACCGATAGATTCCTTGAATGTAAACAACTCTATTGACGTCACGAAAGATTGCAAATTCAGGGAAGATAACTCATGTATGGCTTTTAACATTGCTTGTGCGAGGCCCAAAATACCATGTTTTTTGGAGTTCAATAAAAAATTAAATTATCCGTAAAACTTCATTTTTCTGCTCCTAAGTTATTAACAGGAACCCTCTAAATCCATTTTTTAACAATAAACCCAGTTTTAACCGCATTACATTTCATCTTTAAGTTTAAATAATTAAATTTAGTTTTATACAGGCTGTAGAAAGGGGTGGTCTTACCTCTAACACATGATCAATGTCAAAATGTTGTTCAAATATTTCTATATTCCTGAAAAAGAAAAAATCATAAGAAAGTCATTATGTGCTATTTGGCTCCTCTGAACATGGGGATTTTTCCTTTTAAGTCTGTACATGTATCTCTTGTTTTCTTTTTTGGACAGATTGGGATAAAAAAACTACAACCTGTTGATGCATGACTGATATACATGTAGGCATAGGTGTACATGTAAAAGACTGACCCTACAGATCTTTTAAAGAAAACCTATAAATGCTTAGATTAACCTAGAAGAGAGAAAGATTTAACGTCCCTTCCAACAGTTAACCAAGCAACATGTAACATAAAATTGGTAGATCACATAAAAGATAGAAAAGTTATGCTGATTCAGCAGGATTGATTGATTGATTAGTGTTTTACGCCGCGCTCAAGATTATTTCACTTCTATGGCAGTATTGCTAGTTTTACCGTTGGTAACTGGCAACCATCCCACATAGGTCATTCGAGTGAAAACCCAGTCAGACAATTTTCCAATTTTTACGACTGAGTGGGAATCGAACCTGCGACCCATTGGTGGAAGGCTGTTCAGATTGAGCGTCCAACACTCTACCTACTGAGCCAAGGAGGCCCCGACTCAGAAGGAAAGAAGTGTCAATGTCTGACATCACTTCCAATAGTTCTAGTAACTTCTATATGACCGTCTCACTCAGTTGGACATAAGTCAGTGATAGAATAATCAAGCAATATTGTTTTCTTTTGAGGTCATTGTCATGGGCTAATGGGGGACGAGTTTTAATTTTTGAACGAGTGGCGCTTTTAGGGAAAACATTAGATGTGATAGAATTCGAAACAATGCTTAAAGGAAACAGGAGGACAAAAATGCAGAAATCTCTTAAATAAATCAATTGATGTTTTTAATGCCCAGAGAAAACCCCCAATGATGAACCTGCTATTTGTGTCGGGCAACAATATCAGACATATGTCAGACGAATACATACAGTCAAACTGTTAACTTTTTTTCTTTTCTCGTTTGGGCAACAAGTGGGGTATCGTACCTGTGACCCAATGGTGGAAGACTTGTCTGAGTCCTGGAGTCCGTCGATTAATACAAGTAAGAGTTCAATAAAATGCTAAACATAACATTTGACTGATTGATTGTTGCTTTACCCCAGCCCTACTTGAGATTATTTCACTCATATGGCAATATTTTGCCAGGTTTAGTTGGGGAGGAAACCTCTTTGCCCAGAGGAAACATCGAATCCGCAGTGGGTATCTGTCAACCGTTAAATGGTCAAATTTTCTTTGAACTGAGTAGGATTTATCAATGGAAGCCCAAGGCTTGTATTGAACTGAGATTGATTGATTGATTGTTTGGTGTTTTACGCCGCGCTCAAGATTATTTCACTTATATGGCGGCGTTGCCAGTTTTATTGTGGGAGGAAACCGGGCTCTATGCCCGGAGGAAACCCACGACCTTCCGGTGGTAACTGGCAACCATCCCACATAGGTTGTTCGAGTGAAAACCCAGCCAGAAAATTTTCCAATTTTTTTTTGGACTGAGTGGGATTTGAACCCGCGACCCATTGGTGGAAGGCTGTTTAGATTGAGCGTCCAACGCTCTTCCTACAAATTTTCTTTGAACTGAGTAGGATTCAAACCCCCAATCTACAATGGAAGCCCAAGGCTTGTATTGAACTGAGAGACTATCCGTCTACTGACTGAACCACAGAGGGTTACCTCAGTAGGTTTGAATAAAACAATAATGGAGAAAGAAAAAAAAAGACGTAAATAATTTCTCTGACCTTCGAACTGCTTCACAGAGACCCCGAGCCAGAGGCTGGTTATAGAGGAATCGATTCAACGGTCTCTCCAACGCTTTTGATGATTCAAACACATCCCATGGAACGCATAAACACATACCCGCTACAATCCCACAATCTTTGCCAGTCTTGGCTAAATAGTTGAACAGAATCATCCTGAAAGAATTAAATGAAATGCATTTTCTAGAGCAATTGTTGTGCAAAAAGAAAACTTTTATTGTGGAGTTGAACATGGAGATCCCTGGCATAAGGAATTGTTAACCCATGAGGAATCAATAAATTTCAACACTTTTATATGAATCCTTTTTATGGTTAATGCTGTTTAAGTCAAGACTCAATTTAGGTATTTTAAAGAACTTTGATGAGGGAGCCACACTTCATGTCTCAAGAACAAACTACATGTACACAAATTTTCTTTTTATGGCACTTATCTTTGGAAAATAAAAATGATAAGATGTGAACATATCTGTAACATTCAAGACGTTGATCAAGATGATGAAATAATGCACCAGAAAATGTTTAGCTTTTTTTAATTACATAGATTGATTGCTTGATCTTTTATACTACACTCAAGACTATTTCATTTATATGGCAGTTTTACCCGGTTTAGTGAGGGAAGCGATGATACTGGACTCATTGCCCCCAAATTCTGGTGAGTACCTGCCAATTTTTCCACATTCAACAATCGAGTGAAAAACCCACTCAGAAATTTTTAATTTTTTATTTGGTCTGAGTGGGATTCAAATCCGCAAAGCATGTGCTTTGAGCTTGGTTGTGATGTTATGTTGTAGGTATATGTCGCCATGACAGTTAAAAAGGCCCTGCATTAGACTTACATGTACATCAGGCACATATGTTTAAAGAAACAAAACATATGAACACTGTGAAAACAATCAAAATCAAGCGACTTACCCCCCTAATGAGAATCCTGCGCAGAAAATAGGGGCTTCTGGGTAAAGTTCTTTGATACGGTTAACAACTAACGACATGTCTTCAATGTTTGAGGCACAGTATGTTCTTGGAGTCTGTAAAACATAAGTTACATGTTACTGTTATTAAATTAAATCTTAAAAGTTTGAGACATTCTAAAAAAAGAATGAGGAATTGACACCGCTTTTGACTGATAATGACTGATTGTTCGATGTTTAAAAGTGCATTTCAAATTTACTCAGTAGCAAAGTTTTATACAGGCTTTTCATCTCATATAAATGAGTCAAACGGAGGATACACTATTGTTGACCTTCAAGAGTGGGATTTGCCAAAGGCACAAGTAAAGTCTACACATTCATCCCTTGGGTCAGGAGATACAACATTTTCATGATTCAATGCATTATGAAAAACATTTGAAAAATATCTGAAAATGTTAAACAATATCATAGGCTCCATAAGGATAAAATGACGAGGAATAATATCTCAACAAGGCATCGCAAACGATACAAATCCCCTCGCATGCTAACACAAGAACTCTGACGCAAAATAGGGGATGGGGATGAAGTTTGGTCAGAACCCATTTAAAAATGAAGTCCCAAAAGCGGTGACGCGTTAGAGGTATTGCCATGCTGGACCCATATAGGAAGTTTGGTCAGGGTCCATTCAGAAATGAAGTCGCAAGAGTGATGACAAAGATTTTCTATAAATAGTAACGATGAACTTGACCTTGACCTTGGCACCCTGAAACATGAACTTGTTCCAGGTATTCCTATGCTGGATTCATATATAAAGTTTGGTCAGGATCCGTTCAAAAATGAATTTGCAAGTGCGCAGACAAAGATTTTCTATAAATAGTAATGGTGATCTTGACCTTGACCGTGGCACCCTGAAACACGAACTCGTTTGAGGTATTCCTATGCTGGACTCATATATGAAGTTTGGTCAGAATCTGTTCAAAAATGAAGTCGCTAGAGCGCTGACAAAAGGTGAACATACGTACGTACGATTTTCTATTAATAGTAACGGTGACCTTGACCTTGGCACCCTGAAACATGAACTTGTTCGAGGTATTCCTATGCTGGACTCATATATGAAGTTTGGTCAGAATCCGTTAAAAAATAAAGTCGCTAGAGCGCTGACAAAGATTTTCTATAAATAGCAACGGTGACCTTGACCTTGGCACCCTGAAAAACGAACTTGTTCGAGGTATTCCTATGCTGGACTCATATATGAAGTTTGGTCAGAATCCGATCAAAAATGAAGTCGCTAGAGCGCTGACAAAGCTTTTCTATAAATAGTAACTGTGACCTTGACCTTGACCTTGGCACCCTGAAAAACGAACTTGGTCGAGGTATTCCTATGCTGGACTCATATATGAAGTTTGGTCAGAATCCGTTCAAAAATGAAGTCACTAGAGTGATGACAAAAGGTGAACATACGTACGTACTTACGTACGTACGTACAAACGCAACGCTATATCCCTCCCCGACTTTCGTCGCGAGGGGATAATAAATATGTCATGATGATGTATGTAGTTTTGTACTCTATTTTAGAATGATCCTGAGAAAGCCCTTTATTTATAGGCAAACAGGTATCAAGTTCTACTAAAGCTAAAAACAACATGATATCTCTTATATATACCTTAAAACTAGAACTTTCTTCAATCAAGCATTAATAGGTAATTTAATAGTGTGGTTTGACATCCCAGCAAAAATACATGTAGCCAAAAGTTTTTTTCCACAGTACGTCGATAAGGGAATGCGTCACATCCAGACAAGCTGCATTTATGATTATGCCGTTAGATAAAAGAACTTTATCATGACAGATGATGTTTGAGGATGCGACGTCACACAAAACTGGCGGAATACAAACTGAATTTTCCAACTTTGACAGGAGCCATCTATAGAGTTCTGTTGAAATATGTAAATGATTTCTTAAATGTTTCAACTTGTTCTATCCATAAAACAAATAAAAAGGGATAACATATGGACAAAAGTTGATTTACGCTACACTTCTTCATCAAGACAACAATCTGGAAATGCGACAAAGTCACATACCTTCAACTCAGCCCCTCCCATTCCTCTATTATTGAACACAACAGATCTGAAATAGAGCGAAAACAGAAATACATTAATACAGAATTTTAATCTAACAATTAATTTAACTAACAATGTTGGCTTTCCAATAACAGGTATTTTAAAACAAAAAAAGTATAATAAACAAGAGAGAAAATTACACCTAAATAAAATGAACTTTGACATTGACCTACCTGTAACCAAGGGCAATGGTTTCCTTGACAACGCTAGTAATATAACTGGCCTCACTGCTTCCTGTAGAATAATTAATAAATTTACATTTTTACCGACTTTTGAAAATAAAACGTTGACATGTTGGTTGATTGAGTGATTGATTATTATTCAAGCTTATTTTACTTATACACCTGTATGGCGGTGTTGCCAGGTTTAGGAGGGGAGGAAATGGTGCTCCGTACTGGGAGGATACCTATGACGGGGGAAGAGATGGATAAAGGATTGGAATTTGACTCAGACTGCATCAATTATAATTGAACAAACAGACTGCACTGGCTATCTCTGGGCTGTTTCTCAAAACATCCGCATGTCTCGTAACTTTGTGATTAGTCATAAGTTAATGTATCCAAAAATACTGATAATTTGTTCCCGAATTATGTTCCAGAAAATTCTACTGACTAAAGCCCTGTGCCTGTGCCGGTGTGTTTTTAGTGTTCAAAAATATATAAATAATGTATATCTTTCTATGAGATTTACTTTGGGCATAAAAATGTTGAGAAACAGTAGCGTGACTTCTATTTTGTATTACCTTAATTTACCTACACGTACAACTGCCACAAACTCACCTGTTAATCCAGGTAAAAGTAGAACAATAGGTCTGGTTGATGAATCCCATTTACTGTTATCATTATTGTGAGTCCAGTCTAGCTTTATTTCACCACCATCAGGGGTTGCCAAAATATCACTGAAGACCAAAAAAAAAAAGGTTTTAATTACACATATATATAAAGGTCTAAATGATAAACCTCTTTTTAAGACAATTAGAAACTTGTCTCAGTGGTTATTTTAGACAAGATTTTCCTTGTGCCCGTGTGTTATAGTGTTCAAAAATATAATTAGCGAAATGGAATGTTGAAATTTAACCGTGACCTCAGACACCAATAGATCCTTTTGGTTGATATTAAGTTTTGATGATGTCGTTCAAATTGTATGGCATTGATGTCATTCCTCTGTTGCAGTCGCATTGCAAAAGAGGCGTAGTTGCCATTGGATACCATAGTGAAGAGATGCGGGAAGAGAGTAACGTGTATATACTACGGTAAGAATTCCGCTAATTCAAAGACGAGCAATGTGAAGATAAAAAATTATTAGACTGCTTTCTGCCTTGTTTGGTCTAAAACAACAACAATAGCGATTGCTCGATAGGATTATCGGTCGCTCCATGCAGGAGGTAAGACACCCAACGAAAAGTCTCAAACTTTTAGAGTGCTTTTCGTAATGTTTTGAGTACTTGAATTAGCAGAATTCATACCGTATATATACATGTATATTACCACTTTAAATAAATATCTAGATAAAAACACACACACTTACTGGACATATTGAAAATTTGGTCGCCCTTTCCAGAGGGCCCGTAATATTGTCTGAGCTCGGGACTCGAAACACCAGAAAGTCGGCCAAAACTTCTCTCGAACAATTGGACAATGCTTTTGAAGAAATTCTTTAAATTTTCCTTCTTTACAAGCTATCACCGGTTTCTGGAAATAAATAAAAATAAATTTATATTGTTTTATGTTGAACTACCAGTACAGCGGTTTAATTGGGTAGGAACTGGGGCTCGTTTCACAAAGCAGTCGCATCGCAAACGAAGGCTAGTTGCCAATGGATACCATATTGAAGAGATACGATGTCATGGCAACTGCCATTGAACGTACTGTGCGACGGCTTCGTGAAACGGCCCCCTGGGCCTCAGACGCTCTCTGACAAGAGGAAACCCTAAAGGTATGTCCAGTGGGGAAAACACTAAGAAGGTAGAATTGAACCTACCTAGTAACCCCTGGGGCCCTTTTCACAAAACAGTCGCATTGCAAAGCCAAACTTACTTGTGAGCTAACAATATATACCAAGCTTTAAAATATTTACTTCAGCCGTAACTTTGCAACCAGGTGTAATGTATATTGAATATATTTATGATCACTAAAACACACGGGCACAGGAAAAATCTTCTTGTCTAAGATAACCACGGAGACAAGTTTCTAATTTTGTTAAAAAGAGGTATATATCATTTAGACCTTTATTGAATTTATGTACACATATAAGTTAAAAAAATGTAAATCAGCAGCCTCACAATTCATATTCTAAAAGTGAAATTAAAAATTGCATTGATTATATATTTGTTTTTTTTCTGTGGCAAAAAGGATTCTCCATGTTACCAGATTTTTTTGCAAATTGTGAAAGACCCGTTTTCTAGAAAATGGAATCCGACCGTAAATAAAACGCTTTTGAAAAGGATAATATCCTTAAGTTGTTTGAGTGGCATTTAGAAGCTGGAATAAATACAACGGGGAGGCTTGCATATGGATATCAAGAAGATATCAAGAAGTTGATATCCATATGCAAGCTTTCCCGTTGATAATATCCTTTCCTTTTGAACCTATGCAACCTGACTTACATGTAATGTCACACTTACTAGTTTATTGTCATTCAATACTATCTGAATTAAACATGCATTCATATGCAGTTGGGGAGACTAACTTTGCTATGGTCTAGTAGTTTTTAGTAGTTAAAAAAGTTTTGTGTGTACACATTCAATCAAGCATACCTGGTTCCCAAACACACACTCTACTGATCAGTGATCAACTCATTGATAATAAGATTTTTAGCTTTTAACTTTGATCATGAGTAACAAAGGGGCTAGCAAGAAACATTGGTGTTTTATGCAAGATGATTTCACTTATAAATAAGGTGTGAACAATTAAAATGAGCCACTTACAACAGCTTATTGTGGATGTTTTTTTAAAAAGGTCATAATTCTTGTCTAAGATGACGAGCGGGGTGTGCAAAAGCATTTACGTTCACTTATTTCGCTTACCAAGCAGCAATAAGATTTTCATAAAGCCTGTCAGTTTTGTCATCTTATTTGTCAGATGTATTGCGCTACCAACGCAAATCCATATTATGAAGTTACTCGGAGGAGGCCAGAGCCTAAAGCCCCGTCCACACTATCCAACATCACCCAACATGCTGTTGGCCAACAAGAGACAACTTCGAGTTGCTTCATGTTGCGGTATGTTGGGTAACGTGTCCACACTATAAAAACAAAGGCCAACAAGTCACAACTGCCTGTGAAAATGTTGCGCTGTGTTGCGTGATGTTGTGATAAACTTTTTGAAGAATTTGTGGGAAATTTAATTTGTTTTCCCTCCAATAATAAGAAAAACGTCGTGTTTGGGTTAAGGAGTGGATAAGAAAACTGGCGCTAGTTTCACAAAGCGATCTTAGCTAAGTGGGATCTTAACTACCATGGCAACCAATGCTAAAGGTATACGTTGCCATTGGTAATTAAGATCCCCTTGTTTTTGATCGCTTTGTGAAACTGATCAGCTTGATCGCTATGGGGCCTACCATTGCCTCCTGAATGAATTAAGTAGTGGCGATAGGCAAGGATATTGCAATTTCCTTAGAATGGATCAGGCACGCCTTTTCAGAACTCCTTCAAGAGGTAGAGCCATTAATTAGGAAACATGACACGCATTTAAGACCGGCCTACGGAACGGTAGAGGGGACATGCAAAAGAAAAAGCTCTCAAAAGAATTCGTTCCACGAATTCGTATTTCGTTCCACGAATTACTTATTCCTTCCACAAATTACTAATTCCTTTCACAAATTACTAATTCGTTCCACAAATTACTAATTCGTTCCACAAATTACTAATTCGTTCTACGAATTACTATTTCGTTCCATGAATTACTAATTCCTTCCATGAACTACTAATTCGTTCTACGAATTAGGATTTCGTTCCACGAATTATGATAACCAATGGCTAATGGCTTTATAACTTTCCAGCTAACCAATGAGGATGAACATTGCATATTTCTTGGCTGGCTCTCGTTTAATATCCTTTTCAAATGACGAAAAGACAGTCTAATTCCATGATTCACAGCTAATATATTCACAATGTTCTTGTACAACAACCCTAATTCAAAATACATGGCAATAAGTTCATCCCTTTCCATGTTGACCTGTACGCATAGCCTCACTTTGAGAACCTATTTCTAGGACAACAACGGAAGCCATAATTCATGGAACGAAATAGTAATTTGTGGAACGAAATCTTAGTTCGTCGAACGAAATCTTAATTCGTGGAACGAAATCTTTTTAGAGTTTTTTTTTGGCATGTCCCCTCTACGCTTCTGTAAATACCACCTGGGGAGAGACTGGCGATCAAGCCGAGATATTTCGCTACAGGTAAACATAAATTTATACTCGTCATAGAATACTACACGCTTTTGCCGTTGCAATAGTTAATATCAGCAGCATTGGAATATTACCTAGACGAGAAATCTGGGCTCTGCCGAATTTTTTTTTTCTGTATTCGTCATAGCCCAGATCACTTCCAATATGTAAAAACGATATTTTTTAACTTGTCCCGCCGAAAAAAAACGCGGCACAAGTTTCACAACAAATAATCAAAGAATAAAATATTTACCACTGCATTCCGATAGTAGAGACCACGAAGAAGGAGTTTGTCCAACTTACGCCGCTGTAAAGTGGTAAACTTCCCCTTATGCAGTCAATATTTGTCCACTGGCTTTCAACCTGACATATAAACCGCCATTGTAAAACATTTAATCGACCGGTTAAACTTTGCGGGCGTAATACGTCAATCATATATCTTAAGTCACTTTACAGTGGCTTATGGCTTCCGACAAGTTAAAAAATATCGTTTTTCCATTATGGAAGTGATCTGGGCTATGCCGAATACGGAAAAAAAAATTCGGCAGAGCCCAGATTTCTCGACGAATACGGAAAAAAAAAAATTCGGCAGAGCCCAGATTTCTTGGCTAGAATATTACCGTTTTTTAGTGTCACGGATACTCTATTTCATTTTGTACATCGTTAGGAAATTGGTAATTACGCCTACACGGCTTGATTTATCGAATGAGTGATAATATTGCAATCATGTGACGGTGGTATATTCATGTTACCAGACGGATTTCCATCACTCTTCAATTAATGGGTCTATTCGACTTTGGTGCTGCCATTTTGTCTGTCAGATCACGTGACTGTTTAAATCACCTGATTTATTTCTGATTGGTGATTGGCTACGATAACCAACATCGCCCAACAAGTGTTGTCAAGAATGTGCATGTACAAACATGGACCAACAATGTTGTCGTCTGTTGGGCAATGTTGGGTGGCCCGTCCACACTATCAAACATGACGCAACTTGTTGGGCAAACACGAAGTTGTTCAATGTTGGTTCTGAAATGTTGGTCGAAGTTGGATAGTGTGGACGGGGCTTAATTCAACAAGTTAAATCTGACTTGTTATCTTCATTCGGATATTTGCTGGTCACCCTGACGACATAATGAATATGAGATTATTAAACAAGGAGGCAGGTAAGGAATTCACTTTGGTGAATTAGCCAGGGTCGTGTTTCATAAAGCTATGTAGCGTAAATTTTTACGTAACTGTCATGGCAACCCACACTGTAGAAATAAGTTGCTATGAAAGTTACACAGAAAAATGCATCTGCGAAACAGGCTCAGGGTTAGGCCCTATAACTTATAATATAATTTACTTATATAAATAATCCTAAAATTAAATTTTTAGATTGAAAATTAGCCTATCCTGCCATTCTGTTGTATGCAGGATAGTCACCTGGGGCTAATCGAAAATGCATTATTTCCTTAGTTTCATTTTGAGCGTACTGGTAGGTAAAAAAAAACAACATTTCTTAACTTCTCCTATTATCTATATTTCAGTATTTCTATAGTATAGACTTGTCTAATTCAACAAGTTAAATCCGACTCGTTATCTATATTCTGACATTTGCTGGTCGTCGGAATTTAACATCTCCGACACCTTTTCTGTAATGCTGTTTTGGACAAATATGAAACTTTACCTTAAGTCAGAATTTTCATTTCTTAAGATTCCGTTGTTGATGACAACATGTTTCATAGTTTTCTAGTGGTTTTTATCGGTAAAATTCCAAAATATTTGTTGTTTTGTTACAGACAATTTCAAATCGCGTCTTTCAAAAAAACAACGGCCACAAACACAACGAACCGTTTAACCAAAAGGGGGTAATTGTCTTGTTCAGTCTCGCGATGGCTGCACACTTTCAAGCTATCCGATAAATCCCGGAAGCTGGCGATAGCACGTGGCTGACAAAAATGCAAAATGACAGATTTTTTTATTTTTTATTTCATCAAATAAGCAGATAATTTTACTTTTACATTCTTTCAACACAACCTCAACCTCCTACGAATATTGGGGTCGCCGAAGTCAACCATGGCAACCGATCTCGATCATGCGCAAAGATATTTTCATCCCATTGGACTTTCGTCGGTTCAGTGCATTACTAGTTAAACAATGGCGGATAGTGAATTCCGTTCTGACGACATAATGAAAATCCGATTATTGAACAAGGAGGCGGGTAAGGAATTCACTTTGGTGAATTAAGACTTGTCTAAACCATTGCTTTCAGTGATGCGGTACTGACAGTTGATTGATTGACTGTTTGGTGCTTTACCCCGCGGTCAAGATTATTTCACTTATATGGCGGCGTTGCCAGTTTTATTGTGGGAGGAAACCGGGCTCTATGCCCGGGGGAAACCCTAGACAGTTCGGTGTTAACTGGCAACCATCCCACATAGGTTGTTCGAGTGAAAACCCAATCATAAAATTTTCCAATTTTGTTTGGACTGAGTGGGATTCGAACCCGCGGCCCATTGGTGGAAGGCTGTTCGGATTGAGCGTCCAACGCTCTACCTACTGCGCCACGGAGGCCCCTGGTACTGACAGTAGTTGTCTCGCTATCTGGACGTTTGCACAACTGCATAATACCGCAACAAGTTGAACAACCCGACAACAACAACGTCCATAGCCAGGACTGGGAGCGGCTTCAAGCTCAGTTCCGCGGTTAAAAAGCAATATATTTCACAAATACTCACTCTGACAACATAAACAAAATAGTAAGCAGCATATGTGGCACCGAATCCAATCACAATCGGCAAGGAAGGATATTTTTTACAATAATCCAACGGTGATAGCGTAACTGTCATTTTTATGTTTCTGTTTGTGAGTCGAAATAAAACATGAACTTTGAACTAACGGATTGGAACATAACCTTAACAATGGAACACTACACTATGTTGGATAGGGGTGTAAGGCTGTAGATGCACGTGAGTATCCTACATGCCGAACCTGATTTTAACTCAAAAAGTGATGTTATAAATTTATTAAAAGAGTAATTTTCTCCAATAACTCGTAGGCACACCTTTTTCTTTAATTGTTAGGTAATTAACACTTGCATTACAACTATACTACATTTGTAAATATGAATTATATAAATTACGGTACAGTATTAATTTAAGATGTCGTTTAAGAAAAAAAGTCACTGAATATAAGTTAAAATGTTTTTATTAACTAGCCAAATTACACAGACTGTGACACAGTTATTATATAAATCTTGATAAAAAAAAATCTGGTTTCTTTTTTTCATTTACAGGGATGTACAGTCGATAAATTTGTATGTTTGCAGGGATGTACAGTCGATAAATTTGGATGAGTGACTTAGCGAAAATGGCGACTGGAGCTCTGTTTGGAAGTGCTGGGACTCGTTCCCAAAGCAAAAACTTGGTAGAATTTCGGGCTGGAAAAATGTTTATGAAAGGGAAAATGGTAAACCCTGACAAGAGGAAGGGACAGGTTTACATTTTTCAATCTGACGACTCTCTGATGCATTTCTGTTGGAAAGATCGTACCTCTGGTACGGTGGAAAATGTAAGCGAAACAACAACAACATAAACATTTGAACCTAAAGGGGTAGAGTAAAGAATAGCAGGTATCACGTGGGTCGCTCAGTAATGGTCTATCTCTTCAACATTATGACCCCCCGTGGAACTTAGGGTTAGCCTATTGTTTGGCAACTGACCTATTTCGATTACCTGCTATTCTTTACTCTTACCCCGACCTTCCCCGACAGCCGTTATCGGTTGTAGTGGCAAGCATGATTTGAAAGTTAGCGGTAGATGGCGGTGTGATCGTCGAGAAAAATTTTAGTGAACACAGACGGAATTCAAACTTCGCGAACAGATTTTAAGGTTACATATGATGGTTTAGCTCTACGAAGGGATTATCAAAGAAGATTTCGGCTAAAGTTTTAGGTGAATAATGTTTAAAAATTGCGAGTTATCATTTTTTTTAAATTCTGAGAGCAACTCTTAAGGAGATTTCTCAAATGTACCCTATGTTGACGTGGTATTGAAGAAGCCCGTGCGGGCGTATCAGAATTTACACTTCAATCCACTCAACATATTGCGAACTAGCCTAGTCTTAGTTCAATTTACCGAACTTATGGTGATATTACATTACATATACCAACGTTCGGTCTACGAATTTTGAAATGCTGGTCGGTAAAGTCCGACGCACTTTTGTCGGAAATTACAAGCCATGAAAATAATATTGTAACTGCTCTGTATGGACAATTCCTACCCCAGACTTCTTTAGAACCCATAAAAGATTATACTTGTCCTATTTTATTTATTTTTATTTTATTTATTTGGCATGCACCGTTTGACCCAGTTCGAACGTCACGCAAAATGGCGGCAAAGTCTTCAAGAAATGACAGTTTGTTGTTGTTTAAGACCAGGTGTACGCCCTTTGGAATAGCTACATGTAATAAAAGCGGACAAGAATAATCTTTTATGAGTTTTAAAGAAGTCTGAGATAGGAATTGTCCATTCCGAGGAGTTACAATTGTATTTTCATGGCTTGTAATTTAAGCATCATTTCCACCTTGTATTTCAAATACACTGGGAGGTCGCAACATTTTCGCTGTTTATGTGATCGAACCACATATTGCCCGCTTAAAAGCAGACACTTTACTTCGGCTTTTTGATTGCAATGAACCCTGACTCCAAAATACGCCCGCCAGTATAAAAAAAAAGTCTTGTGACAGTTAAAAAGTCATTCCCAAGAAAGGTCTCCTATAACATAAGGGTGGAAATATAGCTATTTGGAAGTAAAAATACAAAATAAACTATTACTTTCAGAAATTCTGATGTTAATGGCCAGACAGAATGTGAGATAAGCTTGTGACATTCCAAGTTAATACATTTTGTAAACAGTAGCTGATGTAAAAAAAAATAACTTTCTACCACTGGTTACTAGGAATGACTCTAGGTATCTGCATAATATCAAAGTAAAACAGGGAACACAACTTTGACAACATTGTAGGTCTAATAAGAATTGTCCTGAAAACTATAAAAAATAGTTCAATAATGGCAACTGAGATGAGATCTACTGAACATAACAATATTCCGTTAATCAGGGCATAATCTAGGGCAAAAGTTTGGTTACCCATAGTGCGACTTGACAATGCCATTTCAGGGTTCATGAAGGCTGCATGGAGAGAACCCTTAGTTTAAACCACAATTTCTGTCTAACATCTCGCTAGTATTTATGTTTTAAATACTTTGCAGATCGTTTTCTTTAATTATTATTCCATATTTAAAGCAACAATCACAACAATTTTATTTTCTCATACCCTGGTTGGGGTGCCCAAACTGCAGAAACCCAAACCCCATATATGATATATGGGGTTAAAAATCAGCCTAGATTAGGCCCTGGTTATACATGTGCAAATGATATAATGGCTTGTCTGACAGACGTGTACTGCCCAACCTTAGTTCAGCCGGAAACACCATACATGTACAAATTGAAATCTGCAGCGTGTCAGTCTGTCGGTTGAGAATAATGTTTCATAACTTGTCATCCAAAATGACCAATCAGAAGAGAGAAACCATAGGAAAACAAACAGCACTGCTTGAAATTAGTATGTGCCACCTCTATAAACAACTATAAAACGATATGAGGAGGCTGAATGGATGCTCCATATTAAGTGCTGGTGATTGGTGCGATACTTGGATGCGGGCCCGGTTAGATTTTGACTTGGACATCACCTAAATTTGGTAGAAGAATTTGTCATTTTCCAAGATATGGTAATCCCAAAATTAAAGTGAATACTTTTTTACTCATAAAAGATAATCTGATATATTCCAATGTCCACACATTGAACTCAATCTTTCTGGTCTTATTTTCAGGATTTGATCATTTTTCCTGATGACATTGAATTTAAGAGATGCGCTCAATGTACTACTGGACGAGTTTATGTTCTCAAGTTCAAGTCCTCAACCAAGAAGTTTTTCTTTTGGCTCCAGGTAAACTGACTTAAAGCCCAATCAATAATTAGAAACTAAATCATTGCTCTTAATACATTTAATTTTATTGATCAATTATTAAAAAAGAATTAAATAATATATAGAAACAGTTTTTTGGGGACCTTGTTTTTTTTCTTTTGGCAAACTTGATATTGAGTTTATTTGGAAATGTATTTGGTTTATGTAACTGTCAGCTATGCTATCTGGGCCTTAGCTGCATTTATATACATGTAGATATTAATTACCGGTATTTGAATTTAAAGCAATATTATGATTTAATGCAATATTGATATTTCTTCTTTTTTTTCAATTTGATTAAAGATTTCATAGGAAAATCTGACATAAAATGCCTGGAGGGTTTTACATCAAATACAAACAATAAATGTTATTTTATCATCTTTTAGTAATTTCTAATTTCACAAACACTGACGCAGGGACTACTTACAGTGGTGCACTGAAATCTATCATCTCATGATCTGTTATATTTGTAGGAGCCCAAAACTGACAAAGATGAGGAACTATGTAAGAAAGTGAATGAGTACTTGAACAACCCCCCTGCCCCAGGCTCTAACCGGGGCGGTAGTGGTGGGGGAGCACTCGCTTCAGAATTGGCAGGTAAATGAATAAAGTTTACTCTTTGCCCCATGCAGTGTTTTATCCATTACCCCATAATGACGCTAAATGACACTGTGCTCTGATTCATAGACGGTTAACCAGGTCAACCTCATTTTGTTCTAAATATTGCATTTCAGGAAAGCAAGAACAATAACTGAACAATATATTCATTTACATTCTTCTATAGATTATCTTTAGTAAATTATTAAAAAAAAATTGTCATTAAAAAAAAATCAAATCCGGTTTAATATTAATTATGTACGTGTCACCCAAAACCTACAATGTTACCATATAGCCGTAGAACATACATCAATCAGAAAGGAACTTCGATTTTGAGTAGGGCCTAGAAGTCTCGAAAGAAAACCAAGCTTAATCATTGTATTAATGAATAATTGATTTTAGAACCTTCATTCTTGTGTTCCTAATTGTTTAATCTCTTTTAGTGGCATTTAGGAGTTGATCATGATATTAAGCAATGAACACGGTTTTTTTATGGGTTGCAACTCCTAACAATAAAAATCCAGGAATTGCAACCCATAAAAAAACGTGTTCATTTCTTAATCCTAATTGTTTGTTGTATTTGTACAGGTGATGCAGATTTGCAAAGCATGTTGGGAAACATGAGTCAACAGCAACTGATGCAGCTTCTAGGTCAGTACAACTTTAATCAAATTTCATTCATGTCAACTAAGGGAAATATTTAATCTATTTTTTTGTTTTTGCTCTGTGCATCAAAATCTTAGCATATTAAATATCAAGTTCCCTACCTATCCAATGAGAAGGAGTTAAAGTACATACATTGAAAAGATCAAAACCTAGGCCTTGTCTTACAAAGCTGGCGTAAGTTACGTCGGACGTAAATCAGTGTTAAAGCTATAGGAACTTACGCCCTAGTCGCAACTGGTCCATGTTGTACATGTAGGCCTATGCACAACTTTACGCCAGCTTCGTAAGACGGGGCCCTGATAGATAAGCTGTGTTGTTACCTAGGACTTCACATAGTGACATCGTGCAACTTATTGTGTGTCATGACAACGGTGTTGTTATGACTCTGTGACAGTTGTGTACAAATTTAGGTTACACTTTTTTGTGAAACAAGCTCCAGGGTCCAGGAGGGTGCAGGGAGCTAAACAAAGAAATGCAAAGAATATACTGCTATGGTTAATCATGTCGGCTACAATTGTAAAGGCTTCCGCTACGCCGCTTTGGGAAACAGGCCCCTCGTTTTTATTTAGGGGAATTTGAAATACATGTAATATTGAAGGCAGCTTAAGACACCAATCTACCAATTCTTATTGAAACCAAGTGGTTTGTATCTGTTATTTTTAGGGGGTATGGGTATGAGTGGGTTGTCCGGTTTGTCAAACCTGATGGGTGGACGCCCTGGGAGTGCCCAATCTACCAACTCCGAACCGTAAGTATCACTCAGTCCTTGGTCAATTTCGATACCTTTCAGGATCAAACAAACTCTGTCACTGCGTGTTGGTGAAACTCTTGGTCAAAAACTTTTTGGTGGGTAAATTTTTCATTTAACCAACATGAAGTTAACTGCTCAGTTCATTTTGATTATACATATATGGTCTTATAAATAAGGTCACTTATGACGGGATTGATAAAGGGGCTCAACTGTCAATTTTTAGGTAAATTAAGCCATTTACAATTAAATGACTCATTGAGATTTGACTCATTAAGATTCCAGCAGTAACTGGTTAGCCCCGAAATCGGGTGATGGATTTGAAATAAACGGTTTAATCCATTTTCTTTTTCAGCCCGTTACGAGTTCAATCTTCACCTGGTAGCCGTGCTACGACAGCAGGGGAGACAACTCCCACGTCTCAAACTCGCCCTCTTACAGCTGCTGCTCTGCCTACTCAAACTGAGACCACCACTGCTTCCACTCCGACCCCCGTGACGACGGCTACCCCCGCTGCCACCGTTACTCCGACAGCCTCGGGCTCTGCCTCAGCTCGTCAGCAAATTCAACTGATTGACCTGCAGAATATACTGTCAAATATTACAGGTAATTATCATTCAATTTGCAATCTATCTCCCTGCATTAAATACTCGTTACTATCTCAAATTACTTGTCTTGTAAAGAGATCTCCGATTAAGAACTGATGATATTTTGAATTTAAAGTGGCATGAGCTGCCAAAATTCAAACTTTTTTCATAATTTCTGATCGTCACGGCAGTAAGAGGATTTGAAGGCCACCGAAAACTAAATGATTGGCGTTGGAATGAGGAAAATCTATACAGTATGTGGCCTGTACGAACCGAAAACGTGTTCGAAAAGTAACACAATTTAAATAACCGGGACGACCATTCAAGTCAAAGTTTGTTCAAAACAATACTTTATCTTACATTTTCGAGACTAGAAGCACTAAAATGCTTCTGAATGATACGCCTTGAGAAAAATAGCCAATAATTTCAACATTCTGTATTAACGTCAAAATATCAACATTTTGGCAGCTCATGCCATTTTAAGGTTTTAAAGGAAATGTTGTCCGATTGTGAAAGATACAACAGGACTTGCAATATAAAAAAAAAATATTGAATACCTTTGAACCAGTCAGTGACCCCTTTTTGTTGATAGAAATGAATTCAAGTAAAAAAAAACTGTGTGTCATATTTAGGCACATAATTGAAAAAAAAAGACACATGGTAATGTCGTATCTTGTCTAGATAATGTTTGACCCTGTGCCAGTGTAATTTTCATAACATATTTTTAAAGAAGCATGAGCTGTCAAAATTACCATTTTTTTCTCCAAAATTCTGATTGTCAAGAGCCCGGTTTCCTCCTTAAAGTGAACATTTTAGGTAAAATACATTATACTTCATCTTAAAGACAATATCTACCTGGTCCCAAAACAGGGTTTATTTATTTTTTATGACTTTCCTACAAGAAGCTATGGTTAATTATTCTCAGATGTCTGGTGACTGGATGTCACTGAAACATGTGCACACCTGGTATGCTGAACTGCTATTGGTGTATTTAGGTCAAATAAACCAATCATATTGCCAGTTGTAAGGTGTGCACATGTTTTAGTGACATCCAGTCACCAGACATCTGAGAATAATTAACCATAGCTTCTTGTAGGAAAGTCATAACAAATAAATAAACCATGTTTTGGGACCAGGTAGATATTGTCTTTAAGATGAAGTACATTGTATTTTACCTAAAGTGTTCACTTTAAGGCAATGCGACCATATAAGTGAAATAATCTTAAGTGGTTCGTAAAGGATCAATAGTTCTATTTGCTTTTTGAAGTCGCTGAAATTGTCCTTCATTCACTGAATGTTGGTCAATTGCCAGTCATCACAAGGTTTCCTCTTGGTCAAGACCATTAAACCATTTACAAGCATTTTAATCAGATTTTTCTATTTTCTCTACCCTTAGTGCCTGAAGCCCAGCAGAAAGAAGGTAAGATTTTCTACAGGATTTTTCTTTAAACGTTTGTTTTGGCGAAAAGGTCAATTATACAATTACGTCTGACACCAGCTCCATAAAAGTGGAATAATCTTGAGCGTTTCATAAAACATCCATCAATAAAAAAATAATGGTATGTTGGATTGAAAATTAAGCTATTGTGTGTGTCCAAACTATCAAAAAGTGGGAAGACTGATTGCGTAATGATGTCATCAGCATGCATATTGAGGGATTAACATGGCCGACTGACTATGCTACACAGAAAAGTATGTGTACATGTATGCAGCCCTGCATGTCGCTACAAGGGTTTATTACATAGTAGTCCATTTCTAATGAGCCTGGGGCCTTGGTGGTGCAGTGGCTTCGAGAGATCATCCTTCAGTTCCACACAGACCTTCCATCGATGCGACGGGTGTTCAAATCTCACTTGGACCAAATAAAAATTAAACACGTTGATTTTTCTCTCGGTCGCGGTATGTGGAAGAGTTTCCAGGTATGAGTCCGGTTTCTTCCCCTCGTCCACTAAACCTGGCAACGCCGTCAAATAAGTGAAATAATCTTGAGTGCGACGTAAAACAGCAATCAATCAATCAAACAAACGAGCCCCTTTAATATCTCTTAACTTTTCGAATGACGTCATAATTAATTCAGCCATGGATAAGCATAATTTACTGAAGGTCACTCAAATCTTAAACAAAGCCTTGGGATTCGAAACTGTTAACAAGATTTTTCGTTTTGTTTTTATGCACAGCTATCAATCTTGCCCAAGCCTTGAACCCAGAGTCCTTGATCCCCATCCTGGCCAACACTGAGGTCCAACAGAGACTGATTCCATTTCTCCCAGAGGGGGAGGCCCTACCTAAAACAGAGGCAGAGCTTAGGAATACCGTCCAATCACCACAGTTTCAACAAGTAAATCTGTCTCATAGGGGTTTATTTCAATTTGGGAAGTGGGAGCAAAATTACATGCACACAAAAAACGTCAAATAATATATAAGTATAACGTCCATTTTAATTCATTTTATCGAAGTTTGGCCCCCTTTTCTATCATCAATTCTATTCTTGGTCTCCCACTATAAAACCGGCAACACCGCCATATAAGTGAAATAATCGAGCACACCAAACAATGAATCAATCTATTCTTG
The DNA here is from genome assembly GCA_963971465.1 of Lepidochitona cinerea. Lineage (NCBI taxonomy): Eukaryota > Metazoa > Mollusca > Polyplacophora > Chitonida > Tonicellidae > Lepidochitona > Lepidochitona cinerea. The sequence continues at coordinate 6,457,674 of OZ020565.1, forward strand.
GTTGAATGAGAAATCTGTCTAGTTATGTTATGTTTATTTTTTGCTTGTCTTCAGGCTTTGAGCTCATTTAGTGCTGCTCTACAGTCTGGTCAGTTGGGACCATTGATGCCACAGTTTGGGCTGGGAGAAGAAGTGGCTAACGCTGCAGCACAAGGAGGTAGGGCAGTCATAGTACTCTAAATGAAATAAGCGGCGTTGGTCGCTGACTCAACAAAGCAATAGTCTCTCTGTTAAGGGCAGACGCAAGTTGACAAAGTCTGATTTTCGCTTGAAATGTCAAAAATGAGATAACAGTAAATTATAGTCAAAAAAGCATCATAAAAAATTGGGATAACTTTATTTTTCAAAAACAAAGAAACATAAATATTCCCAAAACCCATTTTTTGAAACGTATGTCAGATCAGATTGAGCAATATTTAAAACAATCCCGTTAAAGACAGGCCTTCCCAACTTTCATAGGGGCTGTTAATCTGGTCTTCCATCTATGGCTTGCAGGTCCAAATCCCACTCAGTGCAGACAACATTTAAGAAATATAGACGGTGGTTTTCACTCTATGACTCGATGTGAAAGGTACATGCTGAGGTTCTGGGTTTCCTCTGGGCAAAGAGCCTGGTTTTCCACTCCCCCACTAAACCTGGCAACATGACCTGAACTTCAATCAATCAATCCTCTAGGCGAGGACTCGAACGACCTACATGTATGTGGGATTGTTGCCAGTTACCAACGGAAGGTCATGGGTTTCCTCCGAGCATAGAGCCCGGTTTCCTCCCACAATAAAACTGGCAACGCCGCCATATAAGTGAAATAATCTTGAGCGCGGCGTAAAACACCAAACGATCAATCTGGGAGAGGAACCTGGGTTAAGTCCTCCCCCTGAAGTCCCATAATACATGTAAATGAACATTTCTATTTGCATCATTCTATTGCTAACCAAAGTCTCATTAAACCTGTATTTTGTGAATTTATTTATGGTTTGTATTTTTTCAGATCTGGAAGCCTTTGTGAAAGCCATGCAATCCAAAGAAGGTGAAGGGGCCAGTGACAAACCTAGTGAGAAGAAAGACGAGAAATAAATAGTGCTTTGAAGATGTTACAATTGAAAAACATGCTATTCAAGTGAAACTTCACAAAATCACTTTGATTCAATTGCCAAAGTAAAATGAAAAAAAAAAACATTGACTAAATTCCACATGTTTTCCATGTTTTATTTTTTGTCTTTTCGCCTGCCTGCTCTTTTTTTGGGGGGTATGGGCTCAGTAGCTAGAGCGTTGAACGCTCAATCCGAACAGCCTTCCACCAATGGGTCGCAGGTTCGAATCCCACTCAGTCGGATTGGAATATGGAAAATGTTTGTTTAATAACATACAATCGATTGTTCATCACAGAGATTGAAGTGCCATGAAACTGTTCGTGGTCTTTTCTGCCCTACATCAGATTTGACTTAAGTAGGAGTGTCCGGCCAAAATTCACACTTTTTAATAATTTCTGATCATCACGACAGTAAGACTAAAGAGGCTTTGAAGGCGTTCGAAAAACTAAATGATTGGCGTTGGAATGCGGAAGATCCATACAGTATGTGGCCTGTACGAACCGAAAACGTGTTCGAAAAGTAAACAAAATTTAAATAACCTGGACGACCATTCATTCATTCTAAGAGAGTGTAAGTTCAAAACAATACGTTATCGCACATTCTGGAGACTAGAAGCACTAAAAAGCTTCTGAATTATATGTCTTTAGAAAAATAGGCAACAATTTCAACTTTCTGTTTCAACGTAAAAATCTCAACATTTTGGAAGCTCATGCCACTGCACCTAACCCACGTTGATTCTCAGCCCGTAAACAAAGCACAACAAGTAAAGTTACCATTGGCCATCTGGAAACCCCCTCTTTATGTAAACAACAATCGAAAAGCACACATTTTAACAATCTTGGTTCCGGGCATATCGCTCTAAGGGTGCTGTAAGCTCGGCATTGCCACCATATATATGAAATAAACCAGTGTGGCATAAAACACCAATCAATTAATCGCATATCTTAACTGGAAGATTTATACATGTAGCTGAATATTGGGGCTTCGCGGGATACCAAGGGGTTAGTCGTAAATCATCAATAAAACCAACTCTAGCTGTATTGAATCTGTAAATTGATCATGTCTTGAGGATTTATGTACTTCGAAAATAATACCCTTCAAGTCGGGCTACATATATGGTTTTCTGAGCGATCCAGAAATCAATTTTTTGGATTGTTGGGTAGATAAGACGACTTCCTATGACATAGAAATTAGAAAAGCATGATAGATAAATCTAGGTACGTTTCATAATAAGAAAACTAATGTTGCACGGCGCTTAAAATCAATCGATACTGCCCCTGCACTGAGTTCTTGTACCAGCCGCATTTGAAATCTGCATCATCGGAACCCACGATTAAAGCTCACGCTCAATTTAAGCTTATTGTTGAGAATTTATCCCAGGGATCCGAGGATGTGGAGTCTGGAGCGACGGAAAGTTCTTATCAGCACAATTTTGCCCGAGGAAACCCCTGCCCTTCGGTGAGTACCTGGCAACTCTTTCACATAGGGAAACCGAGCGTATTAACTTTTATATTAAACTATTTGGTATACATGAAAATAGATGAACTATTACCGAGTTCATTAAAACCACAAGCCACATCCGTTCATCAGTAAAATTAAGGCTGGTCATTTCAATGAACGGATTGTGCATTTCAACATCTCAATTGTGATATAAATGTACCAGCAAATATAGATTTACACTGCGGGGTCGTGAGTTCGAATCTCTCTCAGTTCAACCTATTTTCCCCTCGATGGCCCTATGTGAGGAGGATACATCTGGCCTCTCAAATCCCACTCAGTCCCCAAAAATTTCTGCCTGGGTATTCACTCGAACAACCTATGTGGGATGGTTGCCAGTTACCAACGGAAGGTCGTGGGTTTCCTCCGGGCATAGAGCCCGGTTTCCTCCCACAATAAAACTGGCAACGCCGCCATATAAGTGAAATAATCTTGAGCGCGGCGTAAAACACAAAACGATCAATCAATCAATCCATCTGTCCTCAGAGCCCGGTTTTGATTACCAGTAAACAGCAGTTTAACTAAAGTTGGTACGTGGGTTCTTTTCAATGATCCCGACTAAGTAACATGGCATTAAACAGCACAGCGCCGTCACAAACGTGGAATTATCTGCCAATTAGAAGTCTCCGTACAACAGACTTAGGCCTACAGAAAAAGTTCGGCGTCTTTTGTCCAATGTCTAGCGTTTGCTTCAGTCAACGACCTTTTAAGATAGAGCTCAACGTACCATCGATTGATTGATGTTTTACGTCGCACTCTAGATTATTTCACTTACATGGAGGCGGTGCCAGGTTTAGAAGTGTGTGTGTGTGTGTGTGTGGGGGGGGGGGGGGGGTCACGTTGCCCGAGGAAACCCTTGCCCTTCGGCGAGTACCTGGCAACTCTTCCACATAGGGAAACCGAGCGAAAAATCGTAATATTAGAGCGACAAATAAGCACGTAGTTGGAAAATATCACCATGAGAATTAATTCCTACACTGATGCTGAAATCTGATTTGTTGATTGTATCTATTTTGTTGACCAATGATATCTTTGCACAACAGGATAGCGTTGATTCGACGTATGCATGGCTGCATCAGGTTCGGAATACAAAAAACAAATAATTATTAACCCCCCCCCCCCCCCCCCCCCCCGGGTGCTGGATTTGTCCCATGAAGCATATACATCGGATGTCAATTATTGCCGATAGGAAGTATTGAATATGTAGGCCTATAAACTTTTATGTTAAGCTATTTGGTATACATAAAACTAGATGGACTATTACCGAGTTTATTAAAACCGCAAGCCACATCCGTTCATCAGCGAAATTAAGGCTGCTCATTTCAATGAACGGGTTGTGCATTTAAACATCTCAATTGTGATATAAATATCACAGATAAATACAGAATTACACTGCGGGGTCGTGAGTTCGAATCTCTCTCAGTTCAACCTATTTTTCCCTCGATGGCCCTATGTGAAGAGGATCCATCTGTCCTCAGAGCCCGGTTTTGATTACCAGTAGTAAACAGAAGTTTAACTAAAGTTGGTATGTGGGTTCTTTTCAATGATCCCGACTTAGTCAAATTGCAATAAACAGCACAGCGCCGTCACACACGTGGAATTATCTGCCAACTATAAGTATACGTTTAACAGACTTACAGAAAAAGTTCAGCGTCTTTTGTCCTATGTCAAGTCAAGTTGCTTCAGTCAACGACCTTTTAAGATAGAATCATTCTTTTTGTATAGGATGATTCTTTCCTATATAAGAACTGTTCACTCTGATCGATAGTGAAGATCGCGACGACGATAAACACAACCAGGACGTTGAAACAAACACGAGATACATATCTATTGTATAACATCATTCAATACAACCAACGCTCTCCTTACCAGATAGATAGCCGGGTAAATATACAGAACGGTTATCACGACAGACCATTTATCAATTATGTGCCCGGACGTCGTGACATCAATCTCGGGACAGACGAGCCTAGATTTATTCCTAGATTTCTGTTATATTCACACGAAATCCTTTTAGCCTATATCAAGATTTTTACGTATGACAAGATTAATTCATTCGGAAATAACTAATTGTCACAATATTTGTTTTGCTTTGTCAAATATACTGAGAATTAAAAGTTGGTATTGACAGGTATACCGTTGATGGCCGATTTCCTTCATCTATAAGTATTGCAAACCACACGACATGCATATGATATGTTGGAGTTCGTTTCACCAAGGACCAGACGAAGACATTTGACCTGGACCAGTCGAGGACATTTGACCTGGACCAGTCGAGGACATTTGACCTGGACCAGTCGAGGACATTTGAACTGGACCAGTCGAGGACATTTGGCCTGGACCAGTCGAGGACATTTGACCTGGACCAGTCGAGGACATTTGACCTGGACCAGTCGAGGACATTTGACCTGGACCAGTCGAGGACAATTGACCTGGACCAGACGAGGACATTTGACCTGGACCAGTCGAGGACATTTGACCTGGACCAGTCGAGGACATTTGAACTGGACCAGTCGAGGACATTTGGCCTGGACCAGTCGAGGACATTTGACCTGGACCAGTCGAGGACATTTGACCTGGACCAGTCGAGGACATTTGACCTGGACCAGACGAGGACATTTGACCTGGACCAGTCGAGGACATTTGACCTGGACCAGTCGAGGACATTTGAACTGGACCAGTCGAGGACATTTGGCCTGGACCAGTCGAGGACATTTGACCTGGACCAGTCGAGGACATTTGACCTGGACCAGTCGAGGACATTTGACCTGGACCAGTCGAGGACAATTGACCTGGATCAGCCGAGAACACTGTCATGGACAAGTCGAGGACATTTGACCTGGACCAGTCGAGGACATTTGACCTGGACCAGTCGAGGACATTTGACCTGGACCAGTCGAGGACATTTGACCTGGACCAGTCGAGGACATTTGACTTGGACCAGTCGAGGACATTTGACTTGGACCAGTCGAGGACATTTGGCCTGGACCAGTCGAGGACATTTGGCCTGGACCAGTAGAGGACATTTGACCTGGACCAGTCGAGGACATTTGGCCTGGACCAGTCGAGGACATTTGGCCTGGACCAGTAGAGGACATTTGGCCTGGACCAGTCGAGGACATTTGACCTGGACCAGTCGAGGACATTTGACCTGGACCAGTCGAGGACATTTGACCAGGACCAGTCGAGGAAATTTGTCCTGGACCAGTCGAGGACATTTGACCTGGACCAGTCGAGGACATTTGACCTGGACCAGTCGAGAACATTTGATATATTATGCCTTCTAATTGTAAATGACAATTGACAAATTTCTGAGTGGAGTTTTCACTCGGTCGCCATACGTGGAAGAGTTGTCAGGTACTCGCCGAAGGTCGGGGCCCCCTCCAGGCAATGAGTATGTTTTCCTCCCCCACTAAACCTTGCAACGCCGCCATAAAAATGAAATAATCATGAATGTGGCGTAAAACATCAACCAATCAATCTTATTGTAAAACTATGAGTGAATTGACTTTGGATGAGTAGGCTAAGTGTGGTTCGAACCCGCGACCTTCACGTGGGTTCAACTTAAATGTTCAATGGTCTGTAGAAGCTGAGACACAAGTGCTTCTCAACTCAATGGCACATTGCAATCAGTTTTACAATTATTTTATCTTGCGAATGGTATCTAGAAATAATATCTTTGAGGGGAAACTGTGTATGGCTTTGAAAGCGACACAAAATCAATACCTTTATCGACATATAATACAAAGTAGCATGACGAATATAAACAACGATAAGGCTCTCGTGTTTGGTTTCAATACACGTCGTAACTGTATTCAGTTTGTATACATGGTCTTGACTCCAAGTTGATAACATAAACCCCTTATTAGATACCGTACTAATCCGCCAATTAAAAGGTCTCGTTTAAGGCCAAGCTTTTATAAAAAAGAAACAAAATTGAGGAAAATCCTCAGGTCAACATCCCGTTGTTTTCCAGGAAAACCTGTTAGCATCGCTTCGTCAGCACTTAACAGCACATTGTTCGATATTACCTAGTTCGACTGCACCAAGTTTTCCATTCTCCCTCGCAGGTCAACGATACCCGAGCCTGGTATGTTCACACTGTTTTGACTTTAGTCGAAACTATTTTAACTCGAGTAACAATATTTTGACAGAGTTCAAAATAGTTTCTTTTTTCTAGAAGCATAAATATGTTTCAATAGTTATTCAAATTTATGTTAATACGAGGAAAACCCATCCAGTCTGTAACATATACGAACCGAAATAGTGTTCCAAAAGTAAACAAAATCTAAATAACCGGGACGACCATTCATTCAAAAGTTGGTTCAGAACAATACGTTATCGTTCATTTTCTAGACTAGAAGCGCTCGAAAGCTTCTGAATTATACGTCTTGAGAAAAATAGCCAATAATTTCAACATTCTGTTTTGACGTCAAAATATCAACATTTTGGCAGCTCATGTCACTTTAACTATATAATTTTATTTATCACAAGTAGTGCAGGCTTCATTTTAAGAGCTAATAAGCAATGAAAAAGATATACACACGAGGTCTACACGTTTGAAAAAATGTGGTGAACGAACGTGTGTTGTCATTACATTCGACTACAATATATAGCAGCCTTTAATTTTTTCCTTCTTTTTATTCTTCAAAACAACCATTGAAAATAAAATACAGTATAGGTCTACAACAAAGTTTTATTTTCTCAAAGGACATATTGGACGTAGGATTACACCTTTTTTTCGTCATCTTTTCTAAATATTAATCTGAAACAAAACGGAAATTAAACGAGGACATCTTTGATGGCACAAAGCGAAGACATAATGCTGCCTCCAGGATTGTGATTATAAGATGATGGATTTGCAGATTAGAATTTTCTATTCACTTACAAACACCAGCCAGCTTCTATGTGATTAGATAGTATTTTAATCTGAAGCACGTTTCCTTGCAGCCTCTCGTAAACTAAAATATTGGATTTGAAGGTCGACCATTTCATTAGGTTGAATCCTTTCTATTGTTATATTACTCTAATTAAATAGACACGTTCGGTTATTCGGCTTCCCTGTTTTTGAAAACACCAAACAATAATTCAAAAGATGCATTTTTTATAACGACATGGATTTTTCAACGTAAGTAACTCTAATTTTGTAGACGTAAACTGTTGTAAACTCTTGTATAACTCCGATCAAGCATATCTGACGGCTTAATAGATTGATTGTTCGGTGTTTTACGCCCCGCTCAAGATTATTTCACTTATATGGCGGCTTTGCCAGTTTTATTGTGGGAGGAAACCGGGCTCTATACCCGGAAGAAACCCACGACCTCCCGGTGGGACGGCTTTATAGAACCGAGTTATCGAACGAAATGACCACAAATACTTACCCTCAGACAAAAAAATAATTTAATATCTTCACAAATTATCCTTTAAAGTGGCATGAGCTGCCAAAATGTTGATATTTTGACTTCAATACAGAATGTTGAAACTATTGGCTATTTTTCTTAAGACGTATAATTCAGATGCTTTTAGTGCTTCTATAGTCTCGAGAATGAACAATAAAGTATTGTTTTGAACCACCTTTGGCTTAGAATGAATGAATGGTGGTCCCGGTTATTTAAATTTTGTTTACTTTTCGAGCACGTTTTCGGTTCGTACATGTCACATACTGAATGGATTTTCCTCATTCCAAAGCCAATCATTTACATTTTTGATGGCCTTCAAAGCCCCTTACTGTCATGAGGATCAAGACATTATGAAAAAAGTGTGAATTTTGGCAGCTCATGCCACTTTAACGAAATTTGATCATACTTCAAATTACTGGGGTATCTCGGTGGCTCAACATGCAGAACTGGCTGTCTGTACAATACAGACCTTTCTTTAAAGGGGGAGAAAACGAAGAAAAAAACAGCATACAATTGTATCGAACGGGCTCACGTAGTCCATCCTATCCATGTCTGCGAATCTTGCAAGTGGTATACGGTGTGAAAATACACTGTAAATGAATCTGCCAGACAAGCTCATGTTCAATCGTCAGAGGAGCGCGCCATTGATGTTTTGAAATTGACCAGAAAAAGTATTAGTAAATTACTTCCCTTGCGAGCTTGTATGGTTTTAACCGTTTCTGAAAATTCTACAACGACCCCCACAAGTCGCGTAGACACAAATGCAGCCTATCACGTCTTCCCAAAAGGTTGATTTACAAGCCAGTATATATTTCAGAGCTATTAGAGTGGTTGTCTTTTGTTGTTAGCGCCTCGAAATGGTCGAAATTAACCTAGGTTTAAACGGCAGACTTTCAGAGTTGACCAATTTCTCTAATATGCTAGTGCAGTGACTGGTGGGCTAGGCGTATGCTGATTGGCCCATCGCGACGCACAGCGAAACTCTACCATGAAGATGGCTGCCGAGTTAGTTAAACATTATCTGATAACGATTATTAATTTTCCTATAGCACAGTTTGGCGAGGAAAATCGTAGAGATATGGTTTTGGTACCGTTAGAAAGGAAAATTTAGAGCGCCTGTTTTGTAAGTTTTCTTCTTTAATGGTGGGAGGGTTCGATTCCTACTCAGACTAAATACAAATTTCATGGTGGATTTTTCACTCGATCTCCGTATGTGGAAAAGTTGTCAGGTACTCGCCGAAGGTGTGGGTTTTCCTCCGGGCAAAGAGCCCGATATCCTCCCCCACTAAACCTGCCAACGCCGCAATATAAGTGGGATAATCTTGAGTGCGGCGTAAAATATCAATCAAGCAATCAAGGAAACCCTTTTATTCAGAGTTTGATATTGGTTACTCTTAGCACCCCAAGAATATTCATTTGATTTTTCTATTTTTTTTATCCGAGTTCACAGTGGCTTTGATCATTAGTGATCATATATTTATACGACTTTTAATACTCGAATAATAACTGAATAAAGAAAACATATCCACTTAGTATAAAACACATAAAGGTTTTATTTTCCTTGATCCCTTAAACCTTATATCATGTAGGGATTCTTTGCCTTATCTTCAGGAATTCATTTAGAAAGATACGATATTAAGACTTAAGCATTGACCTTGATTGTATTCTATTTTATAAGTCTTCGTTTAGGAAAGCCATAAATGTACATCATTACTTTATCGATTTCATTCCGTTTGAGTCTTTCAAGAATTAAACATATAGTAATAGAAAGTTTAGTGTGCATGTCAGTTCTCAGCAAATCCCGAACGTGCGAGATTTTTTTAAGTCTACAGCTGGTTTCCAAAAGATGAAATTTGGTTATTCATGTACGAAACTAGTTAACATTTAGCATTTCTTTTATACATGTATTTCTAGACACTAATTCACACCAACAGAAGGAAACTGTTCTTAACCATGGAGGCAAGATTCTTGTTGTGTTAAAAATGGTTCTCCATTTAGACCTTTACACGCAGTCAAAGGCTGTTGTAATAAAGCAAAACCCATGATATTTCATTAGGTTGGAGACTGACAGAAGATCGGCCTTAGTCAGTACATTTTTTTTCTGAAATGCTTTGCTTTTATAGATAAAGTATTTCTCCTCAATCGTTTAATGTCCAATAAAAACTCTTCTTCTTTTGATAGCATGTAATAAAACTATCTTCATATTCTGCTATTTTAGCGAATCAATCGCCACGGGCGAAAAATTGTGAATATAATCACCAGAAAAACGCACTAAATCTTCAAGTTTTAAATAAAGCACAAACGATTTTTTCGAAATATTAAAATAGAAAAGTATATTTTTGTTTAAAATGACAAAGTTATATAAAACGTATTTTTTAAATGATGAGAAATCAACATGGCAGTCACTTTCAATAAAGTTTTTGGCAGCAAACATGTGACTAGTGCACATAAACTTAAGCACCCTTGTTGGATACAATGAATAGTTTTATTTATTATGTTGATTTGTACAATTATGTATGCTTTGGGACTATTTCGTTTTGTATGTATATTGTATTGAGCAATAATGTATAATATGATTATCCTCATGGTAATTCTGGGTTATGGTTCTTGATGGCTGGATCCTTGGAATAGGGTGAGATAAGGGGAGATAACTGAGGTAGAGTGGTTATAGCTTTGGGAGTACTGTGACAAGAAGTTACATTTTGGGAGATAGTTAAGTAGCAAGCTAGTCTACTTTCAACTTAATTGCTAGTGCTAAATTAAGCCAGTGGACATTAGAAACCGCCCAGCATTATTGTGAGTATTTTCTTTCATGCAATTATGTGCAATTGTCTGTAAATACCTTTGTTATGTTGTTGTTGCTAAATGTTGCAAGTCATTTCTCAAGCAGTTAGATTGTCTTTGAATTCAAACCCTAGCCAAAACATTAGTCTAATAAGAGATTATTTATTACTTTCAGTTTGAACCTTCAACTTCACCTTAAACTAAAGTTAAACTTCTGCTGCTAATAACATCAAGCATGCATTGAAAATAAGAAGAAATAAAGCTGAAGCGTCTCAATACATTCTTTGGAGTGATTTCTAATAGTGTCCGCTACATTAGTTCAAAAATAATTACAAAATGGCTACAAGAGATGGAGAAGATGTAAATAGAGATTTAAATGATGAACAATTTATGCCAGAAGCATTAAATCAAGATAATATGGATCCTGATATTGAAGGATATAAATCAGAGAGGATTAAACAGATAATTAAAGGAAGAGGTGGCTACAAGGCAGCCCTAACAAGAAAACAAAGAGAAATGAGAGATCAATTAACATCAGATACAGATATTAAAACAATTGAAGGCAAATTAAATGATTTAGATCAAACCTTTGGAAAGTTTCATAAAATACACATGGATTACAAAGCTCTCTTAAAAGGTGACCAAGATCAAACTAAACATGCTATGGAATATTACAGTGAAGTGGAAGAGAGTTATATATCAGGTAGAAGAGATATTTTTCCATCATATCTTCAATAAAGGAAAAGACAGTTGTTGACAATATCAGACCAGATGATTCGGTTAGTCAAGTAGGGTCTCATCGAAGTGGTAACTCATCAAGAGCTAATTCAGAAATAAGACTCAAAGCTAAAAAGGCTGCATTACAAGTACAAGCTAAAGCCCTAGAAAAGCAACAGGCATTGAAACTTAAACAGATAGAGTTGCAACAGTTAGAGGAAAGAATGAAGTTAGAGGAACAGATTGATTCTGTATTAGCTGAAGAAAGTGTTTATGCTGATCACAAAAGTACTGTTAGCCAGAGAAGTAAAGGTTCTAAAATGTCAAAATCAGAACAGTTAGAAATAAATAAAACAACTAATCAGTCTGAACTTAATCCTCTAGCCAAAGAATGGATTGACATTGGTGAATCAAAAGAACATATTGCACAGACAACTGAAAACACAAATAATGGCGAACAAAACAAGGCAATGTACGAATCCGTTCAAAGACAAGAAAGTTCTTTGTTTGCATTAGAGAGAAGTTTTGATCAACTGTGTAAGGTTGTAGGTAATTATAATCCAACTCAAGAACAAGTAGATAACCATGCTCAACACAGAAAGTTCACAACAAGCAATCATGACAATCTGAATCCTTCATATCCACATAATGCTGGAGCCAATGCAGAAGAAAAAATATTGCTACTACAGCAGCAAATGGTTGATGCTTTACAACTACCAAGATCAGAAATAACTTTATTTGATGGTGATCCTTTAAAATACTGGAGCTTTATCCGATCATTTGATAATTGTGTTGGTTCAGCTAAAGTTCATGATAGCGTGAAACTTAATAAACTTTTACAATATTGTACTGGGAAAGCATATGAAGTTCTTGAGTGTTGTCTGGTGATGGAGCCGGTTGTCGGTTATTCTGAAGCTAGAAGGCTTCTCAAGGATAGGTTTGGAAATCCTTATACTATATCACAGGCATGGACAAACAAAATTACAAGTGGACCTCCCATTAAGCCATCAGACAAAGCAGGTCTGCAGAAATATGCAGATGACGTACGGAGTTGTACAATAACATTAAATGCAATGGGTCGTCTTCAAGAGATTGATAATCAAATTAGAATGGTGAAAATGGTGGAGAGATTGCCATATTATCTGCAGGGTCGCTGGAGGAAAGAAGCTGTTTTCATGTTGAGAGAAAGGGGACATTATCCAGATATATCTCAGTTAGTAAGGTTCATTCAGATATCGGCAGATGAAATAAATGATCCAGTATTCGGAGGTCAGTGGGAAAATAAGCCAACAGCAAATAAACAAAGGTTTCAATCTAGATATTCTTCAACCAAACCCATGAGTACAAGTTTCAGTATTCAAACCAATAAAGCTAACTTTTCAGAACCATTTGATTTTCCTACATGTTATCTTTGCACTAAAAACCACCCATTGTACAGATGTGACAAATTTAAAGACATGAAACCAGAAGAAAGGCTAAATTTCACTAAGGAGAAAAATCTTTGTTTCAACTGTTTCTCACACAGACATACTGCCAATAACTGTCCCAGATCATACAGATGCACTGCAAATCTTTGCAATAAAAAACATTCTGTACTTCTACATGAGACATACAAATTACTAATTGCTGATGGTAACGCTACTTATAAGGGTTATCAAAATAAACAGATTGGGCCCGTAAAAACAGAGAGCTGTCACGTTAAGTTGTATGGAACGTCATCTGATGTCAGTGGGGCCGGCAACAACAGAGTGGCTTTGCCAATTGTTCCTGTGAAAGTTAGAACAAACCAGACGGATGAGTTCATCACCACCTATGCTCTGTTGGATGGTGGAAGTACCAACACATTTTGTTCCTTAGCATTACCAAATAAGCTTCAAGCTGAAGGAACAAAAACCCAGTTAGCTCTTACCACATTAAATGAACAAAACCAAATTAACAATGTCACCATGATTCGATTGGAAATAGCCGACTTAAGTGAAAGAAACATTGTAAACTTACCTAAGGTTTTCAGTACAGCCAACTTACCTGCTTTGAGAGACAATATGGCAGCTCAGAGTGATGTTGACAAGTGGCCACATTTAAAAGGGATTCATGTTCCACAAATCGAAGGCAAGGAGGTTACCTTATTGATTGGACAAGATGTTCCAGTAGCCTTAGCCCCCATTGACATAAGGAAAGGTTCTGGAACTGAACCTTATGCCATAAGAACTGTTTTCGGCTGGTCATTGAATGGTCCTATGAATATTAATGGTCAAGATAATGTAGTAGTCAATTTTGTTCAAATCGACAATTCTCTTCAAACTCAAGAGGAAAAATTTTGGAAAATATCAACATCTGAAAATCTGAATGATGATACAAAACAAATGTCTGCAAATGACAAGTTTGTGATAAACAAATGGGAAAAAACCACCACACTTACCAACAGGCACTATGAAGTGAGAATACCATTTAAGAAATATCCACCAGATCTTCCAAACAACTATGCTGTTGCTGAACACCGCCTGGAATGCCTGGAGAGGCGCCTTTCACGAGATAAAGAACTATCAATGAAATATACATCTGAAATACAATCACTGTTAGACAAAGGGTATGCTGAAAAATTAACAGAAGATAAATTAGTACAGGAAGGAAAAATATGGTACTTACCTCATCATGCAGTGAAAAGTATAAGCAAGCCTGACAAGCTGAGAGTTGTGTTTGATTGTGCAGCTCAGTACTGTGGTACATCATTAAATGACAATGTACATCAGGGACCTGATTTAACCAACACCCTTATTGGCGTTTTGTTGCGATTCAGGGAGGAGAAAATCGCAATCATGGGGGACATTGAGGCAATGTTCCACCAAGTACGTGTCCATCAAGAGGATCGAGATGTTCTTCGTTTTCTTTGGAGGAACCCTGGGGATCCCAAGCAGCGGCCCGATATTTACCGAATGACTGTTCATCTTTTTGGAGGTGTGTGGTGTCCGAGCTGTGCAACATTTGCCCTAAAACGCACAGCAGAAGATCATGGACATCAGTTTGATCCAGTTGTATCTGAAACTGTGAATAGAAATTTCTACGTTGATGACTGCCTAAAGTCTGTTTCATCAGATCAACAAGGAGTACAGCTCGTCTCTCAACTGTACTCTCTACTACAAAATGGGGGATTTAAGCTCACAAAGTGGATTAGCAGCAGCCGGAAAGTGCTTGAATCTATTCCCAGAGAACAAAGAGCAAAAGGACTTCAAGATTTAGATTTAGACAAAACCTCGTTACCAGTAGAAAAGGCTCTTGGTGTTCAATGGGATACAGATACTGATATGCTCAAAGTTAAAGTTACACAAAAGGACAAACCAGCAACTCGTAGGGGCTTACTGAGTATTATCACATCACTATACGACCCACTCGGGTTTGTATCGCCAGCAATTCTTGAAGCCAAGAAGATATTTCAAAATGAAACAAAGCAACGGAAAGGTTGGGACGAACCCATTTCTCCTGAAAGCAAACGCTTGTGGACAAATTGGTTACAGGAACTACATAAACTTGAAGCCTTGAGAGTTCCAAGATATCTTTTCCCACAAGATTTCACTGTAATCATTGAGAACCAGCTGCACCACTTCTCTGATGCCTCACAGGACGGATATGGATCAATAACTTACCTTAGATCTGTTGATTCCACAAACACTATACACTGTACTCTACTTACCTCTAAATCAAGATTGACACCCATCAAGCCCACAACGATCCCACGCTTGGAACTTTCTGCTGCTGTAATCTCTGTGAAATTGGATACTATGCTTCGTCGGGAACTGACAATCAAAATCCATGAATCTGTATTTTGGACTGATAGCATGATTGTATTGCATTACCTCGGAAATGATAACAAGAGATATCACACATTTGTGGCAAACAGAGTGGCTACTATATTGGATGGTTCAAGTTTTAGTCAATGGAAGCATGTAGACTCAGCACGAAATCCAGCTGACGACGTCTCACGTGATCTAAGTGCCCAGCAGATCATCAATAAGGAAAACTGGATACGGGGTCCTGAGTTTCTATGGCAGATGCAAGACAAGTGGCCAACTCAAACCCTTGATTTACAAGTGCCTGAAAATGACCAAGAGTTAAAGAGAAGTGTTAAGACATTCACAACAGTAGAAAACATGCAGAGCTCTATTTTGGAACCATTTCTGCACAGATATTCGTCTTGGTATCGTCTCAAAAAAGGAATCGCATGGATTTTAAGATTAAAAGCAATACTACTAGAAAAAATCAGCAAAGAACACAACCCCTTGAAAAAAGGGCCTGTGAGTGTCCAAGAACTAAGGTTAGCTGAAAATGAAATAATTAAAATTCTTCAACATGACTGTTATTTGGAGGAAATTGAGATACTGAAAGCAAACAAAAGTATAAAATCATCCAGCTCCTTGTTCAAACTTGAACCTATCTTAAACTCAAATGGTATAATGTGTATTGGAGGACGTCATCTAGCTGAAATTGACGATATGACGAAGCATCAAATAATCATACCAAAGCAACACATTATTACTAAACTAATCATACAAGAGTATCATACAGCCTCAGGCCATGCTGGAACAGAGTATACATTGGCATCTTTACGACAGAAGTTTTGGATTATCTCTGGTCGAGCTCAAGTCAAACGAGTGCTGTGTGACTGTCTCCATTGCAAACTTCGAAAGGCTAAACCGGGAAGTCAGAGGATGTCTAATCTTCCAGCAGAGAGAGTTTCACCTGACAAACCTCCATTCAAGTGGGTAGGTTGTGATTGCTTTGGTCCTTTCTTGACAAAACGTGGTCGATCTCAAGTAAAGAGATATGGCTGCCTTTTCACCTGCTTTACAACGAGAGCGATCCATATTGAAATGTTGGATTCGATGGACACTGATTCCTTTCTCAATGCATTCAAGCGATTCGAATCAAGAAGGGGACGCCCTGAAAAGGTGTTTTCTGATAACGGTACTAACTTCAAAGGTGCAGAGAAAGAGCTCCGAGAAGGAATTCAAAACTGGAACCAAAATAAGATCAGTGAACATATGCTTCAAAAGGAAATCATCTGGAAATTTAACCCACCTACTGCATCACACATGGGAGGAATATGGGAACGCCAAATTCGATCTGTGCGTAAAACATTGAGTTCCTTGCTGTCAAAAAATCAATCACTGAACGACGACGGACTTATGACATTATTCTGTGAAATAGAGAACATAATTAATAGTCGTCCAATTACTCCAGTATCTGATGATCCCTGTGATTTGGAGGCTCTGACACCAAATCACCTTCTTATACTTCGAGCTGGACCAAGTTTCCCTCTCACAGATTTCACGAGTCCTGATGTTTTTCGTCGTCGATGGAAGCATATACAATTTCTTGCAAATATGTTCTGGAAGCGATGGACTCGAGAGTATCTGCCTTCTCTTCAACTGAGACAAAAGTGGTTGTCCCCAGAGCGAAATTTCGCTAAAGGGGATTTAATTCTGATAACTGATGAGAATACTCCAAGACTAAACTGGCCACTTGGAAGAGTTACTCAAATTTTCTCTGGAAAGGATGGCCTTGTAAGATCAGTTGAAATTAAAACAAGAGGAAGCAAATTATTGAGACCGATACATACACTGTGTCTGCTTGAATCAAATGTGAAATAGATGTAGAGACTGTGTTAGGAAACCCAAGACTGTGTTTCGCTTAATTCAGAGACGGCGCTATGTGAGGTGATATTTGCTACACAAGACCTTTTGAACATTCCAATTTGATATATATATATTTTCTTCCAAAAACAAGTTTTCATGAAGTTTGATTTGAATGACAATAACTATCCTAAAGGTTTAATGTATTAAATGGTCAGTTTATAATGCATCACTTCCCATTTAAGGGGCCGGAATGTTGGATACAATGAATAGTTTTATTTATTATGTTGATTTGTACAATTATGTATGCTTTGGGACTATTTCGTTTTGTATGTATATTGTATTGAGCAATAATGTATAATATGATTATCCTCATGGTAATTCTGGGTTATGGTTCTTGATGGCTGGATCCTTGGAATAGGGTGAGATAAGGGGAGATAACTGAGGTAGAGTGGTTATAGCTTTGGGAGTACTGTGACAAGAAGTTACATTTTGGGAGATAGTTAAGTAGCAAGCTAGTCTACTTTCAACTTAATTGCTAGTGCTAAATTAAGCCAGTGGACATTAGAAACCGCCCAGAATTATTGTGAGTATTTTCTTTCATGCAATTATGTGCAATTGTCTGTAAATACCTTTGTTATGTTGTTGTTGCTAAATGTTGCAAGTCATTTCTCAAGCAGTTAGATTGTCTTTGAATTCAAACCCTAGCCAAAACATTAGTCTAATAAGAGATTATTTATTACTTTCAGTTTGAACCTTCAACTTCACCTTAAACTAAAGTTAAACTTCTGCTGCTAATAACATCAAGCATGCATTGAAAATAAGAAGAAATAAAGCTGAAGCGTCTCAATACATTCTTTGGAGTGATTTCTAATAGTGTCCGCTACAACCCTGGATAACAACGCGTTTCCTGTCAGAGTAGTAAGCTGTGTTTGTTGAACATAATTTCCTACGTTTGGTAGGGATGGGGGAAATAGTTGAACTCTCGTCTACTGCCTTCCTCTTCAAACTGTCAATCACTTTGTCATCACAACTTAAGGCGTGGTCTACTTTTGGGTTCATACTTGTAGTATATGCAGGATTGTTGTATGGTTGACCTAGTTTGGCTGTAATATTTTCCAAAAACCAGTCAAACCAATATTGCTTGTTGGCCTCAAACTCTTCGTCGTTCTTGTACCATTGTACACTGGAAATGTCGGTTTTCTGTGAAAATTGTGCATACCATTCAGGCTCAGGACCAGTCAGGTCTAACGTATCATAATCATCGTCCTGTTCGCTGGATTCGCGGACATTTTGAATGTCTCCATTTTCCAAATCGCGACTTGCAAGTTGAAGTGGCTTAGACAAATCAATGGCCACCTTTGTAGGCAACTGTATGTTGCCGTTCCCCATGTTTGTACTATGCTCTAAGGAACCAAGGTTGTCGGGAACTTCAGACCTGACCTTGACCAAAACTCTTTTTATTTTGACCACTTTCGCTCCACTTTCGGATCCTTGTTTTTGTTCTTTGCATCCCTGTTCACCAGAGGCCAAGACAGCATCACACGCTTTTTGAGATCGCCATTTTCTCTGAAAGAAAACAAACCAAAGTAATGTTTAGTTAACATGCAGTTTATTTTAGCAGATAACCGAAACCTGTGAAATAATGTAGCATGCATAATACTCCCTAATAAGGATGGGTAATTAGTTAGGGATTGCCTTATTGGATAACAATAATTCTTCACGCTTTTTTGTACTTGCCCAACTTCTTAAAAAAACAAAATATTTGATACATTTATGCGGATGATTTCGTAAGACCAGAAGCTTAAAACTCAAGTAATTTACTTGTAGGAATTATAAGTAAATAAAAACGCATGTTGATGAACAAGATTCGGTCTTATGTACGACAAACTTGATTTTAATTACAAACTTTAATGCAAATTTCTAACTGTGTGATTTACCTTTTTTGGTGCGGTTTGTCCGGGCCGAACAAAGACACTTTGATGATCTGTTGCGTTCTGGAAAAAGCAAAATGACATTTGATAAGATAAGTACAACCGATTAGAAGAAGGTGGTGGGGTGGAGGGGTGGAGCAGCCGATGAGGATAGAACATTCACCATCCGAGACGATACGGATATCAGATTCGGGAAACAATTAAACATATATCGACGGTGGTAAGAATAATTCTTGATAAAATAACTGTGAAAGCAAAACCAGTATGTTGTAACAATATCCGCTCAGTCAAATAAGATACTCAACTGGAAATGGTATACCAGTCAGGATGTGCCGGGTTATATCAATTATTAAAAAGAGGTCACCATCACACCCATCAGCAACACCAAAAAGATACAGTTAGTGCGAAAACATACATTATTAATATTATTCATTTCTATATCTAAATTCGGTATATCGACTTTCTTATACTACTTTAATACAGGACTGTAGGCTATACCTGTCTGGCATATTAGCTATTCGTGTACAGAATATAACACAAGCTTACCAATGAATTCCGTTGTCCAAGTCGGTCAAACACTGATCTTCTGGAAGATCCGGGCTGTGAAACAGCCAGATATCAAATCTAGAGGGGTTCTCTTGAGGCGGAAAGTAAACTTTTCGATGAATACTCGGTTGACTGTCGTACGCTAGAAATCGTCGCTCTGGCACTTTTGTTGTCAATGACTGTGGCAACCCGATAGTGACGCCACAAACAACGCAACGTCCACGTGTGACGTTTTACGTCATAGTATATTTATCGACAAACTCCCTTTGTGACGTAAGCTATAGATATATTTCTCCTATAGAACCGTTCGGCATAGAATAACGTTTTATGACGTTGTTCGAATTGTATGGCATTGACGTCATTTTTCTGTGGCAGTCGCTGTGCCACGCCTCTTTAACATTGCATGATAGATAGAGCATATTTGTTGTTAATCAGTAAATACCATTTATATTTCATCGAGTGGATTAAAAAAATATGTATTTTAATCCACTCGATGAAATATAAATGATATTTACCGACAATACATCAAATATTCTATTTATTATATAATTAGTAGTGAGATTTTCTGCAACAAACTGAATGATTACTTGACCTAGGAAATAGCACGTCGTTTGGGGATTCAACACAACAAAAACCTATAAATTGGCATCAAAAATTCTTATTTTCACGTTGCAATTCATACATGTAATTAATGAAACAAGTTACAGTTAGAACAAAATACTTTTTTCGTGAGAAAAACCAACGTTTGCCTGCGCGGAAGGACACACGGTGCACGCGCGACTTCAAACATCGAGGTTCGCTGTCATCGACGGTGAAGTTGAACATTTCCTATACTTCAGTTTTTAATTAAACTTTTAAGTGGCGAAGTCTCGCTATTTTAAAATGAAGATTTACTAGATTAAGTGTGTTGAAATGTGCTAGGATAAATTAGATCTTTAATTTCTCGTTACCAGAATGAGTCGAGTTGCTTCTTTCACATTGGCATTTTCGACCAGAAGACAAAAGACAAATTAAAAAAAATTGTTTTCTCTTCCAATAGCTTTGTAGGGAAATGGTTTTTTCTTCAGCATACATACAATGAACATCACAGCTATTCCAAAAACGTAAATAGTGCGTTGTTTGTCACAATAACGCATGCCTATTATAAGAGAGAGAGAAAATTAACGAATTTAAGAAACAAGTGGGTTTTGCTCGCTAAAGATTGACAAAAATCCACCAGTGAATGATTTTTGTTTTCAAAAGATGTAAAGTCCCCGCAAGTGCAAATAGTTAACGTTCAAAGTAGACATACTTAATCATTCTCTTTATATAAAATCATCTGTGTTAATGAGAGCCACTGGAATTATTTTATTTTTTTCCACTTAACCAAATGTGAAAGAGATTTTGTACTTGGCTTCTACATAAAGAACTCTCTTTGTTGTAGACTTAAATAAAAAAAGTAGATTGACAAGAGTGGTCACTTCGTCCAATCAGCATTGCCGGCATGTTCTTCTGGCCCCCTAGCGGAAGAGTGTTCCGACTGTACACGATTCGACTGTGAGGCGCCCCCTACAAAAAGGAGGTTCCTAATAATCGAATCGTGTCAGTTCAAATTCAACATGGCGCGGACGAAGTGACCACTCTTGTCAATCTACTCTCTTTGATTTAATATCGGTCTGTTCAATATCGGTCTATTTCTGAATAAAGTGCACGTATGTTATTGGATACATGGTTGGTCGATAGCGATGCTCGGGAGTAAATTGGCACCATTATTATTCGGGCGAGAGGAAACCAAGTCCATATAAAGCTTGATGTTAAGTTAAAGATGTGTATATTTATAAGGTATTTCATATTTGCTGGAGACTGACGGGGTTAATTACTGTGTCGTCACTATGTGAGGCGTGGCTTAAATTAATTCAACCAATCACTAGGCTACCGTGTAGCAGTCAGTCTCCGGCAGACGGTCATTCATTGCTCTTCATTCCACCAAGCACATAGCTATGAACAGAACTTTGTTTACCAGTGCTACCACGCCGTAAGTAGATGCCCCATAAACAAAATGTTTGCATTGTCTTGAACTACTTTCAATTAATAGTTAAAGCATTATCTATATATTACATTCTCCCAAAGTTTAATCGACCATTTAGTCCTTAACGGCATACAAATATGCAATCTCTATCTGCCATAATGTTTACCACATCGCTTGCAGATATCTCAAAACTCAACCGTAACTATAAACATCCTCTTTATGTAATGCAATGCTTATTTCGGATAACACGTTTTACTATCGCTAATTAGCGTGTAATTTCTTTAACATGTTTGTGCCTTTCTCGGCACAATCTTCACTCGCTGTCTTAACTAGACAATTCTTTATTTGTTAATCTAGTCTATCAATGTTTTGTATACTGTTCGTATTGTTTCCTTAACAGGAATTTACCCTTTCAAGAGAACCTCAGTTGTGTAAAATAAACAGTATTAAATCATCACCTTCTTCGATTGACATTAATTCTGTTGAGGTTCGGGGTAAACGCATCTTCGCAAGCCAAGTTAAAATCTCCATGTCCCCATTCCGTGTTTTACCTTGGCGGATTACTCCACCCCAACCCGTAAATCGAACAGCGCCCACTGGTGAGAATGTAAGAGTTGTCTTTCCTAGACTTATAGGGGTATTTTTAGATCTCTATGGTCTTGGCCAATCAGCACTCGTTAAACAAACGTTCATGGTATACACAGCCGCCATTATGTTATTTTCAGTGTAAGCGCCGGAGGATTTGATTAGCTGCGAGAAGTTTTACTCGCATCCAATCAAAACGAGCTGTTCGATTACGGGTTCAAGTAGAGTAGTCCGCCAAGGTAAAACACGGAATGGGGACATGCAGATTTTATCTTGGCTAGAGAAGATGGGGTAAACGGGACTGTTAGATCCCCTCCGAGGGTGAATGCAGTACAGTAAATTTGGCGTGTCAGACCAACTGACAACATTGTTCAACATTGTAACAAGAAACGGATACAAAGAAAACAGTATTGTTACGGGCATGAGACCAACGTTAAAATAACACACGTTACCACGACAACGGTTCTCCCATACAGCAAACTGAACCCTATTTCTCTGCTATCTGTTTAACATGGAACAACCTAAACCAGTGGAAGAAGACTCGTCTGAAAGGCCTACAAGGCACAGACATTTAACTGAAAAAGGAAAAGAGAATTTCCAACATCTTCGAAATGAACATTTACATAAACTAAATGACAATTGGAAAGAAATAGAAAATTTACTTTCAAGTTTCCACCAAATCTCCCATGGAGACATTACATCATACAAAACACTGGAAAAATCAATCAATTTAAAGTACAGAGAATACAGAAAGCTTAACTCTAATTTTAAAGAATTTTTGAGGAGACATGGTGAAACAGAGGAAGATTTAAAAACAAATGAGCCAATCCTTTCTAAACGTGAGGATACACTACAACAAACTTTGGACAATATACATGAAATTATTTCTGAAACATCACAATCATCATCAAAACGTTCATCCATACACGGAAGTAAATCCATCGCCTCGCGGATGTCAAATAGAAGCTCTGTTATAACTCAGAAATTGGCAGAGGCTGAGGCCGCCCGGTTGAAAGTTGAGTTTGCCAAAAAGGAAACTGAACTGAAAAAGAAACAGGCTCATGCTGAATTAAACAAAGCCATGCTGGATGCTGAAATTGATCTTCTAAGGCAAGAAAAGGAAGCCGCCGCAATGGAAGCTGAGGTCAGAGTGCTACAATCCGCCAACAGTGGCAGTTCCAATTCTGCTACAAATCACATCAATATTGGTCTGCCTCAGGAAAGTCCAACTGACAGAACAAAACAATACGTCGAAAAACACTCAACATCCCTTACCATAAAAAATCAGCATGACATACAATTAAATGACAAACCGGGAACACAACACAAAAGAAGACCCAAAGTACAGCTCAGTGTTCGCCTATCTTGACTCTTCTTCTGGTATTAAACCAATCATCAGCAAGTTACCCTACGGTATACAGGAAAAATGGGCCTCCGATGCTATCAACTTTAAACGACGCAACAACGTCTGTTTTCCGCCATTTTCCTTCTTTGCTAATTTCATTCGAGATGTAAGCCTTTTCAAAAATGACCCGAGCTTTCTATACGACAGTCCTCAGATGTCTCAACCAAAGAGAGAAATGCCATTTCATCGAACAAAACAGACTATTTCATGCTCAAAGACAGATGTTCAAAATGGCCGCCAGTCTTCATCACATATCACAAACCCTAAAACTCATTGTCCCATACACAAGTCGAAACACACTCTCAATCAATGTAGAGGGTTTCGATTTAAACCAATCCAAGATCGTAGAAAACTGCTTAAAGACCTAGGTATTTGTTACAGATGCTGTGAGGCCGACGATCATATGGCAGATAAGTGCGAGGCAAATATTCTTTGTAAAGACTGTGGGAGTAGCAAACATCCAACTGCCCTACACCAAACACAAGCCAACATTCATGAACCTCCCACAAGCACGGCGGGGAGAAACCTGAGCAGCCAGTCAACACCAAATGTACCCAAGTTTGTGGACAAACCTTTGGAGGTAAATCCTGTGGGAAAACTATTCTTGTAAGAGTCTACCATAAAGATAACCCTGAAAATTCCATTCAAACATATGCCATATTGGACGACCAAAGCAATACTACTCTGGCTAGTCCCGAACTATTTGATGCTCTTAACATACATACAGACACAATAACATACACCTTGTCATCTTGTGCTGGTTTGGTGAACACTTCGGGAAAACAAGCTATAGGATTAATGGTAGAAAATACCGATGGTTCCTTTAAGTTACAGCTACCTACAGTTATTGAATGTGCACAAATACCAGACATACGAGAAGAAATACCTACCCCGGAAGTCGCCTTGCATCACACTCACCTGAGAGACATTGCTCGTTTTATTCCACCCATTCAAAGTGACACACCCATCTTATTACTTATTGGTAGGGATGCCCCCGAGCTTCACCACGTTTTAGAACAACGGACTGGCCCACACAATGCACCATACGCTCAGCTGCTGCCATTAGGGTGGACAATCATAGGTGAATCATGTCTTGGAAATTTCCATCGACCAAAGGTCATCAACACTAACAAAACCCATATGCTTACCAACGGCCGCCCTTCCATCTGTGAACCCTGTCCAAACAATTTCAATGTAAAACCTACATTCTCCATTGATCTCTTAAAATGTCAAACTGACAACTTGGGAGATTCTGTGTTCACCACTACGAAAGACGATGAGA
This sequence comes from Lepidochitona cinerea, assembly GCA_963971465.1. NCBI lineage: Eukaryota > Metazoa > Mollusca > Polyplacophora > Chitonida > Tonicellidae > Lepidochitona > Lepidochitona cinerea. The sequence goes on from OZ020565.1 coordinate 6,482,549, forward strand.
AACTGGGTCATTCTATCGACGACAAACGGTTCCTTGATATTATGGACAAAAACTTTCAGAAGGGCCCAGATGGAAAATGGGTCGCACCACTTCCGTTTCGCTCTCCAAGACAGCGTCTGCCCAACAACAGACCCCAAGCTGTCAAACGTGCCAAAACTCTCCACAACAGTTTGCTGAAATCAGATACTAAAAGAAAACATTTCATTTCCTTCATGCAAGGCATCTTGGACAAAGGTCACGCTGAAATCGCCCCACCGCTGGACAAAGGTCTAGAGTGTTGGTATCTCCCGATATTTGGCGTTTACCATCCTAGAAAGCCCAATCAAATAAGAGCTGTCTTTGATTCTTCAGCAGCATTTGATGGTTTATCACTCAACAACGTCCTCCTTACTGGTCCCGATCTAACAAATAACCTCTTAGGGATACTCGTCCGGTTCCGCAAGGAACAGATTGCTGTCTCAGCCGACATAGAGCAAATGTTTTACAGCTTTCAAGTACCAGCATACCATAGAGACTTTCTCCGATTTTTATGGTATAAAAACAATGACCTTGAACAAGAACTCGTCGAGTATCGGATGTGTGTACATGTGTTCGGTAACTCTCCATCGCCTGCCGTAGCTGCATATGGCCTCAGGAAATCTGTCCAGCAAACGGACGTCAGTGAAGATGTACAACATTTCGTCTCCAATAACTTTTATGTAGATGATGCCTTAATTTCTCTGCCAACTACCTCACAAGCAATTGATCTTCTGCAAAGGACTAAACAAGCTCTTGACACGGGAGGAAAACTCAGGTTACACAAATTTGCATCTAATAGCTCTGAAGTCATGAGCGCCTTTCCCCAACACGACCTTGCCAAAGAAATTAAAGACATCGACCTACATTCTCAAAATCTACCTCTACAACGAAGTCTTGGTGTGACATGGGATCTTCATGGCGACTTTTTTACGTTCCAAGTTTCTACGGAAAGCAAACCTTTCACAAGAAGAGGAATTCTTTCGACAGTAAACAGCCTCTACGATCCTTTAGGTTTTGCATCCCCAGTCACCATCAAAGGGAAGATATTACTAAGGGAACTCATGGCATCCACCAAGTCCTGGGACGAACCCTTGGATGACGAGTATCAAGACTTGTGGGAAACTTGGAGATTATCTTTGAATGATCTGGAGACACTGAAAATACCTAGACCCTACACCAGCATCTCTCTTCAGGAAATAGCCAAAACAGAAATCCACATATTTTCAGACGCCTCTGAAAAGGCCATAGCTGCTGTAGCATATCTTAGAACAGAAGATTCACAACACAACACAACATTTTCCTTCATTCTTGGCAAAGCTAAAATAGCACCATCGCACTGTCACACAATACCTCGCCTGGAACTCTGCGCAGCTGTGCTGGCAGTAGAGATATCCAATGTCATCAACGACCAGCTTGACATACAAGTTAACCTGACACGTTTTCACACAGACAGCAAAGTCGTCCTTGGCTACATCAATAACGATTCAAGGCGCTTTTACATTTACGTTAGTAACAGGGTTGCAAAAATACGTAAATGGACCAATCCAGAACAGTGGGAATATGTCCCTTCTCATCTCAATCCAGCTGACCAAGCCACCAGATCACTTTCAGCCAAGTAATTAGGACAAAGCATGTGGCTCTCTGGACCCCCTCAAACTCCAACAGTTGAAACTCAAAACCCCTTACCTGATCCTGTATATCCTTTACAACTTCCCGACGACGACAAAGAAATTCGACCACAAGCCACAGTTTTGGCCACTGGCACCAGTCTCCACTCAGAGTTAGTCCACAAATTCAGCAGATCTTCTGACTGGAACAGGTTGGTAAAGTCGATCGCTCTCCTCCGTCACATCGCTAAAAGTTATAAATCGAAGACTGAAGATTGCAAAGGCTGGCACATTTGCAAACACTATTTGGAGCCTGACAATATTTCTAGCACAGAGACTTTCATCCTGCAACATTTGCAACAACACGCCTTTGCAACAGAAATAGCATGCATCAAGCATAACAAACCTCTTCCAAGAAACAGCCACATAAACGACCTTAACCCTACAATCGATACTAACGGACTTCTTGTTGTCGGCGGACGACTTAACAAAGCTGACTTACTTCTTCAAGAAAAGAATCCTCTCATCATACCAGGTCGTCAACACGTTGCCACTCTGCTTGTTCGCCACTGCCACGAGCAGGTTCAACATCAAGGCCGCACCTTCACAGAGGGAGCAATTAGATCATCTGGTTATTGGATAATCGGTGGCAAACGTTTAATCTCATCTGTCCTCCACAAATGTGTCAAATGTAGGAAACTACGTGGTAAGCAACAACATCAACAGATGGCGGATCTTCCTGATAGCCGCTTACAAGTAGCACCTCCTTTCTCTTATGTTGGTGTCGACACTTTCGGCCCATGGTCGATAGTCACACGTAAAACTAGAGGCGGGCAAGCATGCAGCAAACGATGGGCTGTGCTGTTCACTTGCATGTCAACCCGTGCCATCCATATTGAAGTCGTCGAAGAACTCAGTTCGTCATCCTTCATAAACGCCCTTAGACGATTCTTTGCTCTTAGAGGACCTGTGAAAGAGTTTAGGTCCGATCGCGGGACCAATTTTGTTGGATCTACAGATCTTTTGAACATAGAGGCCGTTAATATTGAAGATACACCTGTGAAGAACTTTCTCAACAGCAACAAAACCAGATGGTTATTCAACCCACCTCATGCATCCCACATGGGAGGAGCATGGGAAAGACTTATTGGTGTCACCCGCAAAATTCTAGATTCACTGCTTACTACCCCACAGAAACATTTAACTCACGAAGTTTTTAGTACCTTTATGGCAGAAGTGTGCGCCATAGTGAACTCTCGTCCAATCACGCCTGTTTCGACAGATCCAGAAAATCCTTCGATCTTGTCCCCTGCTATTCTTCTGACTCAAAAAACCTTCCAGACTTCAACCTGCGACTTTCAATCCCTTGATCTTAAAGACATGTACAAGGCACAATGGAAGAGAGTGCAAGCTTTAGCTGAAATGTTTTGGAACAGATGGAGAAGAGAGTATTTACATAATCTCCAAAGCAGGCGTAAGTGGAAAGACAATCAACCTAATGTAAAAGCAGGAGACCTAGTTCTTATGAAAGACAAGGAATTGAACAGAATAGAGTGGCCCATGGGAGTTATCAAGCGTGTTTTCACTAGCAGTGACAGTAAAGTTAGGTCTGTTGAAGTCAAAATTATCAAGAATGGTGTTGGAACCGTATATACACGTCCCATTTCCGAACTTGTGCTTCTCATCTCCGACTAGTGTCTGCAATACTTGGAACTTTAATGATTGAACTCTTTAAATGAACTGTTTTCGTTTTTCGTTCATACTGACTTTCACTTAAGACTTATTATTACCCATGTTGTTTAAATATTCTTTTTGTTTTGTGATTTCAAGAAAGACATCAGACGGGGAGTGTGTCGTCACTATGTGAGGCGTGGCTTAAATTAATTCAACCAATCGCTAGGCTACCGTGTAGCAGTCAGTCTCCGGCAGACGGTCGAGTCATTCATTGCTCTTCATTCCACCAAGCACATAGCTATGAACAGAACTTTGTTTACCAGTGCTACCACGCCGTAAGTAGATGCCCCATAAACAAAATGTTTGCATTGTCTTGAACTACTTTCAATTAATAGTTAAAGCATTATCTATATATTACATTCTCCCAAAGTTTAATCGACCATTTAGTCCTTAACGGCATACAAATATGCAATCTCTATCTGCAATAATGTTTACCACATCGCTTGCAGATATCTCAAAACTCAACCGTAACTATAAACATCCTCTTTATGTAATGCAATGCTTATTTCGGATAACACGTTTTACTATCGCTAATTAGCGTGTAATTTCTTTAACATGTGTGTGCCTTTCTCGGCACAATCTTCACTCGCTGTCTTAACTAGACAATTCTTTATTTGTTAATCTAGTCTATCAATGTTTTGTATACTGTTCGTATTGTTTCCTTAACAGGAATTTACCCTTTCAAGAGAACCTCAGTTGTGTAAAATAAACAGTATTAAATCATCACCTTCTTCGATTGACATTAATTCTGTTGAGGTTCGGGGTAAACGGGACTGTTAGATCCCCTCCGAGGGTGAATGCAGTACAATTACATTCTCTCTATACATCGAACATACACGCTGTTCATTATTTTGTTTTCCATTCAAGTAATGAAACTAATTTGTAGAAGTTGAACCAACAAACAAAGTGACTATTCACCTAGAATATATCTAAGCAAGCTACCAAACAATAATCAATAATACGACAGTTGAAATTTAATTCTGGTGCGATTAGTTCCTTTACATAATTAAAAATGATCTAAACCTACATTGTATATACGGCAATGCTTCAACGTAACTTTTCCTAAAATGTGTTATTATTATTTTTTTTTTAGCTTTATTAAAGATAAATATAGAACTTGCAGCTAAACAAGGACTTTTGATGAGAAGATTCTAAAACAGAAATCGGAATACCAGATGAATAATATCACGACATTACTCGTGTTTCTCAATCTTTCTAACCCAGCATGTGGAAAACGTACAAATGAACTAGGACAGTCCAGGCTACCATTGATGGACGTTCTCACATACAGTGGAGAGATACAAGCAACGGAAGGTAAAATTACAAGGCAACGAATACAATGCACTAGACCTACAATAGTATTACTAGTATATACTCCCTATATGTATTTGAAAAGGTTCTTGAACAAGTTTGTTGACTGATAGTATAATCAAAATGGAAGCAACTGATTGATCGAGTAATTGTTATTGTGTTAGACAATATCACAAAAATTTCGTCAACTAAAATAATGAAGGATGTTCAGAGTCTGCTGAGTCATCGTGTTGCACAGAACGGGTTTGTCGAACTTGATTGATTTAACTTTATTTATCTAATTGCACGAATTTACTTAGTGAACAAAAATCCCCGGTTGAGTCATGTCGATGTTACAGAGGAAGCACCATCTGGTCTAGTTAGGAAGTCCACAACTATATTTTAATATAGAATTTCAAACTACATATATATACCATTTTATTCTTTTCTTTCCCTCACTGATTCTGCCATTTATGCTGCCACTACTCAGGTTAGTCCACCACCCTCTACTCAATCCCATCAGTCTGTCAGTCTGTCGACATCTGTGATCTCGTCCCCACCCCTGCACGGATTCCTAGGCTTATAACTCGATCTTCTGTTTCTCCTTCACCGTTTCCCACTGGGCCTCCCTCCCCTAGACCTAATACCACTGTCCCTTGTTTTCTTCCCCTCTCAGAACCGCCCCCCAAGACCTAGTACCTCTGTCCCCTTTCTTCAACCACCATCCCCAATTTCTACTAGGGTCCCCTCTCCTAGACCTAGTACCTCTGTCCCCTTTCTTCCACCACCCTCCCAAATTTCTACTAGGGTCCCCTCTCCTAGACCTAGTACCTCTGTCCCCTTTCTTCAACCACCATCCCCAATTTCGACTAAGGTCTCCTCTCCTAGACCTAGTACCTCTGTCCCCTTTCTTCCACCACCCTCCCCAGTTTCTACTAGGGTCCCCTCTCCTAGACCTAGTACCTCTGTCCCCTTTCTTCCACCACCCTCCCCAGTTTCTACTAGGGTCCCCTCTCCTAGACCTAGTACCTCTGTCCCCTTTCTTCCATCACCCTCCCCAGTTTCTACTAGGGTCCCCTCTCCTAGACCTAGTACCTCTGTCCCCTTTCTTCCACCACCCTCCCCAGTTTCTACTAAGGTCTCCTCTCCTAGACCTAGTACCTCTGTCCCCTTTCTTCCACCACCCTCCCCAGTTTCTACTAAGGTCTCCTCTCCTAGACCTAGTACCTCTGTCCCCTTTCTTCCATCACCCTCCCCAGTTTCTACTAGGGTCCCCTCTCCTAGACCTAGTACCTCTGTCCCCTTTCTTCCACCACCCTCCCCAGTTTCTACTAAGGTCTCCTCGCCTAGACCTAGTACCTCTGTCCCCTTTCTTCCACCACCCTCCCCAGTTTCTACTAGGGTCCCCTCTCATAAACCTAGTACCTCTGATCCCTATCCTCCTCCTTCCTCTCCAGTTTTGTCAGTTCATTCTCCTATGAGATATTCAGATGCAGTGATATCCCTTCCGAGAGGTCAGCGCAACCCTCGGAATAACTTAACTAATTCTAAATTTTGGAAAATTACACCTCCTCTAAAAGGCACATCCCTATAATGTAGATAAAAAAGTACTATTACGTGGGGATTGTAATCTGTCTAGGATTAACCTTGACCCGCACCCTGATATGCAGGTAGAATGTTTTCCTGGTGCCAATTTCAATTCCTTTCTGACTCTAATTAAAAAATATCAAGGTTCCAAACCTGAGAAAATTATCTTAGATATTGGTATCAATAACAAGACAACTACTGATACAAGCATTTCGTTACATCAGATGCGCAATATGATGACAGCGGTTAGGAAGACTTCTTCCAACTCGCTCATCTACTTTGTAGAGATTAAATCATCTACTAAATTACCGGCCAGTGAAGTTTCGAACCTGAACCTATATAACTCTTCTGCTTCCAAGATGAAGAGCGTTAAGGTCAAAATTTAAATTATCTTCAGGCAAAATTCACTGGGCCGAAGATACAGCAAATTGCTAGTATACCCACTGGCTTCAGACACTTGATTTAAACTAAATTTGGGACAGGGCATTTGGCGAGACGTCATCTAACCTGCCGTTAAGCTAACGGCTTTTGCGTTACAGGTGTCGAAAGCTCGTGTTGTTCAAAACAACTTACTACGTAGTGATGTCTTAATTATTTACCATTAGTATGGAACCCACGTTTAAAGAGAGTTTCTTTGTGGGTCAGACAGTAATGCTGCAGTTGTCGGCCTTCCGTCATTTGGTCGTGGGTTCAAACCCGACTCAGTCCAAAGAATATTGAACATTTCACAGTTTTGGGTATTTACTTTAGGGCGAAGAGTTGCCAGGTACCCAGAAACGCTCGGGGGTTTCTTTGTGACAACGAGTAGGCCTATATAAGCCTCTGAAAGTTATCCCACAAAACAACTCCACTATGAGTTTTGTGGTTATTGTTTCTTGCAAGTTGCAGTACTTCAGACACGTTTACCAATTTGCGAAGCCCTTCATGACCAAAGATATGTCTCAACAAAGAATGGCGTATATTGTTTTGTTATGTATTTTTGAGGGCCCTATTGCCCGTCAGAGAAATATTTTAGCTGCGACATTTATACTGTCACAATCAAAGCCAAGACCACCAGTCCAGTGTTTATAATTGAGCATAGGTTTAAAAGGGCAGCGTATGTGTGAGGCAAATTACAAATACATTTTACAATATTTTATATTAATGTTTAAATGGAATTAAGGTCAACGTGAGATTGTCGTATTGCTTATCGAATAATAGGTTGCTTTAATATACTCTAGGTAGTCACTTTGTCTGTTCAATTCTACAAATAAGTTTTATTATTTATGATTTACAATGTAGGCGTCGATTAAAGAAAAACAACTCGCCAATGCTTCGCAGCTCTGTCTTTATTTTACGGTCAATACTAGGGGTATCATTAGGAACACTTTCTGCTCTTCAGTTTAAATTTCCGCATGCTGACAACCGATATGACAAAGGTCCCTGTATTGATACAACTTCGTATATAGAGCGATGCGTATCCTTTACTTATCAATAATTGATTTGCGAAAGTTGTTTGTGTGCTTACAGATAAGTAACAACAAGATACAAAAAGAAACTTCATGGCGATTGAATGATTGTGGTTTTATCTCGCGCCTTGTAAATCATTTTGAAAAAGTCATTGGCATTTCTGAACAAATGGATGAGGCATATGACAATGAAATATAAACTACTACTTTCATGATACAACCTATAGTCTATTCAGTGGTCTATCCAGTGCGACACAAGTTTTAAATCTAAAACCATTTTAAATCCTCATATTCTTGCGTATGGCGGAAAACGTGAATCAATTAATCTATCCTACACCCGTGCCCATAAAACAGAGGAAACAAGGCACATTCATCAGAGGAAACCCCTGACCTTCGGTGAGTACCTGGCAACTCTGGAAGGTCTGTGTGGGACTGAGGGACGATCACTCTAACCCACTGGACCACCGAGGCCCATGACAGATTTTGGAGTTTATATTTTAAAATTGTTTTCGTGCGACAATAAAATAGTCATAATGTTAACGAAAATAAGTTTGGCTTACACAATATAGAACATTCAACATTTTGTTAAAATGCTTTCAATATTATACAAACCGATATACCGGAAGGTAGAACGAAATTTCACGAGTTAAACTTGGACTGAAAGTCGAAACATGTAATACGATTAAAACAGACCAGTTGCAGACGCAATCAATGGCGCCCAAGCTACTGAGGTTTGATAATAACTAATAAATTCCAATCATGCAAAGCAGTATAGTTTGACAATTTCAACTTAATCACCAGAAAACCTTGTGGCAAAGTTTTTAAATTATAGCCTTTTGATTTTATTTCTCAGATACTCTTTCGGCTAAGGTCCGCTCACACAGTGCGATTTATCGTACCGACTTGTAGCATGCGATAAAAATGGATGTATTTGATTGGTTGACAAACCGTATCAACCAATTAAAAGCATCCATTTTAATCGCATGCTACAAGTCTGTACGATAAATCGCACTGTGTGAGCGGACCTTTAAAGGGAAAGAACATCTAAGCTTTAGACTAGTTTAGATGGAAAGAGTAGAGTTCATTTAGTCCAAAACAACTGTCCAATGTATGTTTTATCCCCTCGTAAGTGAATAATTGAAATTTGAAGGTGGCGTTACAATAAAGAATAATCTCCATAGGCCATTCACAAGGCCGCCACCATTTTTTCATTAGTTTTATCCAATTATTGTTGATTAAAAAATTAAGTACGTTATAGAGTAGCCATGTGATGCAATTTAGCCAATGGCTGGCTAAGTAATGGCGCGCGGTTGCATACTGACCTATATTTTCGAAGACAATCTTCCCACTTCAAGTTTGTCGCCATGTTTTTTTTTGACCTAAATCTACCCTTATACATTAGAGAGCGGTAAAAATACGTCATTTTTTTATCTAAAAATAGCTATACCAACATCACGCCATCCTAAAACGGAAAAATGGCTACACAGATAAGCCCCTGAAAGGACATACTTCTGTCTGTTTTTATTAGCTTGAGGATCACTGGAGGTAATTGACGTGAAATGTTTTAAGTACTTTGAAGGTTGTTATCGACGATAACCCCTATGTATTTCTAGAGATTTCCCCTCCTTTAAGGTTTGACACTTGCGCATAAGCCTCGCTGTATGGAAATCAATCTGACGTCGGATCATGCTCATATCATCTATCATGCAATGCTAAAGAGGCGTGTCACAGCGACTGCCACAGAGAAATGACGTCAATGCCATTCAATTCGAACAACGTCATAAAACGTCATTCTATGCCGAACGGTTCTACAGGAGAAATATATCTATAGCTTACGTCACAAAGGGAGTTTGTCCATAAATATACTATGACGTAAAACGTTGCGTTATTTGTGGCGTCACTATCGGGTTGCTACAGTCATTGACAACAAAAGTGTCTGAGCGACGATTTCTAGCGCACGACAGTCAACCGAATATTCATCGAAAAGTTTACTTTCCGCCTCAAGAGAACCCCTCTAGATTTGATATCATGGTTGTTTCACAGCCCGGATCTTCCAGAAGATCAGTGTTTGACCGACTTGGACAACGGAATTCATTGGTAAGCTTTTGTTATAGTCTGTGCACTCATAGCTAACATGCCAAACAGGTATACAGTCCTGTGAGTAGTTTAAGAAAGTCTATATACCGAATTTAGATATGGAAATTAATAATCTTAATAATGTATGTTTTCGCACTAACTGTATCTTTTTGATGTTGCTGATGGGTGTGATGGTTTCCTCTTTTTGAGTATCTTATTTGACTGAGCGGATATCGTTACAATATACTGGTTGTGGTTTCACAGTTATCTTTATCAAGAATTCTTCTTACCACCGTCGATATATGTTTAATTGTTTCCCGAATCTGATATCCGTATCGTCTCGGATGGTGAATGTTCTATCCTCATTGGCTGCCCCACCCCTCCACCCCCACCACCTTCTTCTAATCGGTTGTACTTACATGTATCTTATCTTATCAAATGTTATTTTGCTTTTTTCCAGAACGCAACAGATCAACAAAGTGTCTTTGTTCGGCCCGGACAAACCGCACCAAAAAAGGTAAATCAAACAGTTATAAATTTGCATTAAAGTTTTTAATTAAAAAAAGTTTGTCGTACATATGACCGAATCTTGTTCATCAACATGCGTTATTTAATTATAATTCATACCGTTGAATTACTTAAGTATTAAGCTTCTGATCGTACGAAAGCATCCGCATAAATGTATCAAATATTTTGTTGGTTTAAGAAGTTGGGCAAATACAAAAAAAGCGTGAAGAATTATTGTTATCCAAAAAAGCAATCCCTGACTAATTAGCCATCCTTATTAGGGAGTATTCTGCATGCTACATTATTTCACAGGTATCAAATTATCTGCTAAAATAAAATTGCTTGTTGACTAAACATAACTTTGGTTTGTTTTCTTTCAGAGAAAATGGCGATCTCAAAAAGCGTGTGATGCTGTCTTGGCCTATGGTGAACAGGGATGCAAAGAACAAAAACAAGGATCTGAAAGTGGTGCGAAAGTGGTCAAAATAAAAAGAGTTTTGGTCAAGGTCAGGTCTGAAGTTCCCGACAACCTTGGTTCCTTAGAGCATAGTGCAAACAAGAGGAATGGCAACATACAGTTGCCTACAAAGGTGGCCATTGATTTGTCTAAGCCACTTAAACTTGAAAGTTCCGATGTAGAAAATGAAGACATTCAAAATGTCTGCGAATCCAGCGAACAGGCCGATGATTATGATACGTTAGACCTGACTGGTCCTGAGCCTGAATGGTATGCACAATTTTCACACAAAACCGACATTTCCAGCGTACAATGGTACAAGAACGACGAAGAGTTTGAGACCAGAAAGCAATATTGGTTTGACTGGTTTTTGGAAAATATTACAGCCAAATTTGGTCAACCATACAACAATCCTGCATATACTGCAAGTATCAACCCAAAAGTAGACCACGCCTTAAGTTGTGATGACAAGGTGATTGACAGTTTGAAGAGAAAGGCAGCAAAAGCCAGTTCAGCCATTTCTCCTATTCCATCCAAACGTTTGAAATTATCTTCAACAAACACAGCTTACTACTCTGACAGGAAACGCGCTGTTACCCAGGGTGCCTAAAGTGTATATGCACAAGTAAAATGGTTGCTATTAAAATTATATTGAAACGGACTGACATATTTATTTCTCATTATTTAAAAAACATATGTTTTCTATATGTTTGCCATGTTGAACAAAAATATAGTTTTTTTTTTCACATTTCTAAAAATCTATTATGTTTTATTTATATCTTGTATGTGTAGTGTGTTATTGATTGCGATTATGTCAATATATTGGCGCCCATCGCGGGAGATTTGGTAAAACAGCATAATAACTAGTTTTATTACTTACGCTCTAAAGATGAGGATTTTTATTGGACAATACGCGATGGAGGACAAGGACTTTATGTATAAACGCAAGGCTAAATGTTAACAAGGGTAAACACATTTGATCTTGTCGAAACCAAGACTTCAAACGTTTCTCACATTTTTGCTAAAAGCTGACACGCACCAGTAAAATGAGTCTCCATGTTACCACATGAATTCTGTGAAAAGAGTTTTCTTTACTTTGTTATTGAAATTCTGGACTGTATCTTAAAAAGGGATGTAAAGATACAATATCTTTATTTGTTAGAAAGGATAAAAAGCGATACAGATTTGAAGCTTGTTGAAATTGAGACAAAAATGCAAAAAAATGTAACACAAAAAATATGGCCAGCCAAACTTATCACAGCAAAGAATGATGCATGTAGTTATATGCTATATTTCATTGGTTGATTGATGTTTTATGTTGCACTCAAGATTATTTCACTTTTAAGGGGGTTTTACCAGGTTTAGTGTGTGGGTGGACAAAACAACCGTCGGCAACTCTTCCACATACGGCGATCGAGTGAAAAATCCACTTAGAACTCCATGTTAGAATGCAATAGGGAACCTGTTTATCTATGTAATATCTAACACAACCTGTATATTTTCAGATCATTTCAGAAAGTATAAATCGATATATTCATGCAATTAGTTAATGATCATATAGAAAAGACAACTTCGACAAATCTTTCCTGTGTAATAGAGTAATTACCTACTTAGCCTATCTACTGTTTGGGTTTTGATAATACGTGTCAGTCGACAAACTTGGTCAATAACCAGTTCAATTATGTACAGGAAATCCAACAGCTCTGGATATAATAATAATACAGTAGGTGTAGAATATTTTCTTCCTTGTCTTTGAATTTTATCTTCCAACGCTTGTATCTTTCCATTGTCTCTGTCATCGTCCATCATTTGTTACCTGAACTGCCCTGAAGCCAATCTACTTAACGAAGATTATATAATGTCGATAAAGATTTATGGTTTACTATGGCGTTTGTCAATGTCCGTTCAATGACAACAATTAGTTCAATTTTTACGTCTTCCGTAAGCTGTTTAGTGGGAGTGGGAGTAGGCAATCTAAAATAGAGATTGATCCTTCTGCCATTCGTTGAGATATCAACTCTAAAACGATTGAGTGATGTTGCTTGAACAATGTCAATGAGTAGAGTAGGCGATAGACAGACTAATCGCCGTCATTTAAAGCGGCACGAACTGCCAAAATGTTGATATTTTGACGTTAAAACAGAATGTTGAAATTATTGGTTATTTTTCTCAAGACGTATCATTCAGAAGTTTTTTGTGCTTTTAGTCTCGAAAATGTACGATAAAGTATTGTTTTGAACTAACTTTGGCTTAGAATGAATGAATGGTCGTCCCGGTTATTTAAATTTTATTTACATTTTGAACACGTTTTCGGTTCGTACAGGCCACATACTGTATGGATTTTCCTCATTCCAACGCCAATCATTTAGTTTGCCGATGGCCTTCAAATTTATCAGCAGGCCTTCAGGTCAAACTTGGGAATCTGTGTAAACAATTTAAAAAACCCAAATGGTTGTTTTCATACAACAAACTTTTTGAAAAAAGACACCCAGAGGCTAGGTTTTAATGAATAGAATCAAATCAAGTTTTTTCATTATATTTTAGATCAAATTCTTCATTTGCTTTACTACTTGCGTTTTGTGGCGTTAACAATAAAAATAGGCCTCCGGTTTCCATCCGAAGTGAACCAGACGACGCCGCCGCCACCAAATGAAATATCATGGGGTTTGGTTTATTTCAACAAGCTATGACTGTGTATAAAGGTATAAATGACATACCCCCTTTTAACTGCATTTTTATTTTAGTCCAGAAGATTTTCCCTAAGCCTGTGTGATTTAGTGTCTATACATATATTTATTTCCACTTTCATACTTGGCTTCTACTCAAAGAACGCTATGAGTAGTAGATTTAAATATCGGTTTGTTTCTGAATATATTTTTGTTTTCTCACCATTTAAATGATGAAGCTAAGTTGTAGAATTTAAAAACACAAACAAAGTGACTGCCTAGACTGTATTGAAGCAAGCTACTAATCGATAATCAATACGACATGTTAAGACAAGAATCACATATTATTTAACAACCATCTTGTACCACAAACCAATGTCATGCCCTTTATAGAAATCCATCGCGTATTACTGTTTATATTCTTCATAATATTTTAACTATTTAGAAAAAATAGGCGTGATTTGACATTAGATGACGTACAATTAACGAGCGAGGCTCTGTTAGAAAGCCATATCTCGCATAAACGAAGTAAAGTCAGCTGTAAAGGAATTTAAACATCGTACTAAACTGGTCATTTAACGGTCTATCAGAGGAAAGATGTTTCCCACTGATCATCCCAAAACATCTCCAATATGTGTACGCAGAAGTCTATAAATGGGGAAGTGTGAAACGTCCCATTGCACAGTATTCAGGACATTATAAACGTCACATAATATAGTTTAAACAGGCCTAAGGCGTCAGTGCCCTGAATATGGGGTAATGGGACCTTTACCACTTCCCCATTCACAGACTTTTGGTGTTTACGTTTTTAAAATGTGGGAATTTATTTATCTGCAATTTGCCTGGGACACACGATGCCATTTTAAACCTCGATTATGAACAGAGGATTGGTGCTCTTGGTCTTGACTGACAATAGGCCTATAAATGAGTCGCAGCTAAAATATTTATCTGACAGCGATAGGGCACTCCAAAATAAAGAACAAAACTATGTACGCCATGTTGAGACATATCTTTGTTCATGAAGGGCCTCGCAAATTGTTGGATCGTCGATAATTTAATTACAAGATACTGCCGCGAACGTGTCTCCAGTAATGCAACACGCAACAAATAATAACCACGAAATTCATGGGCAGTTTTTTGTAGGATAACTTTCAGAGGCTTTTATAGGCCTACTCTTTGTTCTGAAGAAACCCAGGGTCTCTCTCACTGGGCAACTCTTCACTCTAAAGCAAATACCCAATGTTCCATACTCTTTCGACTGAGTCGGGTTTGAACCCACGACCAAATGATGGAAGGCCGACAGGTACAGCTCTACTGACTTAACGGCAGGTTAAATGACGTGGCGTCACAAAGAAATCCCCTTTTTCACAACCGGTCCTTGGTCAGTCACGTCATAGAATTTGTATATCTCCAAATATCTTACAATCAACTCAAGTCACACGTATATCTCCGGAACCCATTGTACACTGGAAAATTGTCTTCAACTTGTGACTACAAAAGCCTAGCAGATACACAAAGGTATTTTTAAAGATGACATTGTATATACCGTATCTTAGTGACACTTCCTGTTCTTCCGTTTACATTTCCGGACAACGGACATGATAATACAGAAGCAGGTTCCTGTCATTACACTATAGCCTATTGTGATACGATAGCGAGGAAAGTGTGTCATTTACAGTCATCGACATCGATTGGCGAAAAATGTATAAAATTGCTTTAGCGTATCGAAATAAGCAGCAGGAAAATATACCTTTGAGGTTGATTGATTGATTGATTGATTGGGAGTTTATGTCGCTTCTCGGAAATTCCATTTACTATTGATAAACAAATGAGTGGCCATCTGGATTTAGGGCTATGATGTTCATGTGTACATGTAGGCTAACTAACAAAGTCCCGGATAGGTTAGCCTACATAAACCAATGTACCGTAACGTAGACCAAGTCCCGGGCAGTTAGCCTATATAAACCCATGTACCACAACGCAGAACCAAGTCCAGACAGTTAGCCTATATAAACCTATGTATCGTAATATTGGTTTGACCGATTTTTGGAAAATATTACAGCCAAACTTGGTCAACCATACAACAATCCTGCAGATGGTACAATAATCAACCCAAAAGTAGACCACGCCTTAAATTACAATAACAACGTGATTGACAGTTTGAAGCGAAAGGCAGCAAAAGCCATGCAGTTCAGCCATTTCTCCTATTCCAACCAAACGTTTGAAATTATCTTCAACAAACACAGCTTACTACCCTGACATGAAACGCGTTGTTACCCAGGGTGCTTAAGTTTATATACACAAGTAAAATGGTTGCTATTAAAATTATATTGAAACTAGTAGATATAACTTTGGGGGTTGAAAAACAGTGGCAACAGTGGCAACATTTTACTGGTCACTGCTGCCCAGTTGGTCAATAACTAGCACATCTCATTAACATCTAAGCTCCCGGCTATTGGTCGCGCTTGACTACACATCTAATTAAAATCTCCTAACAACGTGAGACAATGGCTTGAACTGTGAGGTCGAGGTCAATAACTAGCACAACTAATTAAAATATTAGCCCCCGGTCATTGGTCACGGTTCACCGCATGTCTAATTATAATCTAAACTCGCGGCTACCAATATTAAAGTACATGTGCACCTTTTCTTAAAAAAAATATGCTGAATAATACACTCCCACGGAAAAAATATGTTTAGTAATGCAATACTGGTCTAAAGGACCAATTAAACCGAATGTATAAATAACCTTGGACTGTATTACCTCAACGTATAGATCATATCGGTAAGTATGTGTACATCAGTTAGCTGGCGGATATTGTTTCGCGCTCCACTGCACAACTAATTAAAATCTTAGCTCTCGGTTATTGGTCACGGTTCGTCGCACGTCTTATTAAAATCTAAGCTCGCGGCTATCGGTTCACTACGGTACACATGTCATTAAGAGTAGAATCTAAGTTATTTATTAAATTATCTCAGTGGCATTGCATATCAAAAATATACTACGTATAATACTTAAGTCTTAACCACTGGTCATCTCAACCGTTGAACTTCAAATTTTACATATATTTAGTAGCCGCTATGGATTAAAACATCGGACGATTTTCATTGGTCAATATACTGACGTCACGAGTGATTTACTATTTCGTGAAATTAAAATAACAACTCGCAATGCTCGCCCACAGAAGGTGGTTTTCAAGAATATTGAAACGGGCCACTGAAACCAGTCAGGCGTGTTAATAAAACAGTTCACCCGAGACGCGAGCAGTGGGAGAAATCTAATTAAAATCACTCAACCGATCAAAGCGATATTCGGACGTGTGTGCTATGAGACAGGGTCTAATGGCATGACGTCAAAACACCGAAGGCTATATACTTTAACGCCATTTTGAAATTTTAAATGAGTCATATCTCAGTCGTTCTTAAAGATATGATAACGCGATTTTCGAGAGTCAATAGACAAGAATATCCCGCGCGTGGATTGCAATAGTTATTTTTGATTAGACCAGCGGTTTGACCGCTATATTGCACTCAACTGCACATCTTTGAGAAGCGTTTTGACCGAAACAACTAAACCGATTTAGCTTCAAATTTTGCATATATTTAGTTAACGACAAAACCCGTTTACGTAGCACAACTATGGATGGTAACATTGGGAGGTTTTCATTGGACAAATTACTTATTGATTCAAATAACAGCACGCATTGCGCGCCCACAGAAGGCCGTTTTCAAGAGTAATAAGCGAAATTTTCAACAACCATTTGAAGTATTTCTATATATATCCAATGTTGAATGTGATCGAGACTCCGCACTAGTCATCACACAGAGAACATGTCTGCAGCCAGCCTCTATGAACCCACGCCTGCCGATCGCAACTAAAAGACATGCATATGAATATTTTAACGGTAATTGAACCGATGAGCGTAAACTAGACGCTATTTGTATACGAGATAGTTCGCTGTTTTTTACTAATTTACATGCCAATCTATCAGAAAAGAGACTAATGAGAAAACTAATTAGTAGGTACATCAACCGTAAGCGTGCATAGTACCGATGTATGTAACATATAATATAATCAAATTTAATGAAAGACAGTCATCTAATTATCTTCTCGCGTAATCCCTTGGCATTCAATTGGCCCTTAATATTGCTGAGTAATATATTCATCAAAACAATTGAACGTTACCTAAAATCTCGGAATCTTTCGATTTGATTTGATTTTTATTCACCAATATAAATAAATAACATACAATAGAGGAGTGATATATACATTGACGGGAATAAAACTCCATGGAGCTTGCTCTATCCCTGATGAAAAATAATTAATAACTTGGGACTATCGTGGCGCTAAAACAAGAAGGAAATAAATTTAAGTTCGAAACATATTTACAAACTCTGATGGAAGAACTGTTATTGACTATCATGAGTATAGTTGGCAAAGAAAAAAAGCTATGGATACACATATTAAACAGAATGAATTGAATTAAGGAGATGGATTGTGAGGCGATTTTTTAAATAATGAATATGATTCGGTTGATTGTAGCTTACATGGCAAATTGTTCCATTCACGCAGACCTGTAACCCTTAATGAGTAAAATGAATAGTTACTGATGTAGAATGGCTTGTACAAGTTAAAATGACTTCCCCTGGTGATATGAGAACGAGTATCTGTTTGTCTAACAAAATGATTATTAAAGCTCAATGGTAAATATTCTGGATGATATATGAATTTATGTGTAAATGTCAGAATTCAGCTATTAATGTCAGCTAACGGTAGGGATTAGAATGAACAGGCATGACTGATTTGTTTGAAATAGATTAAATTCCTCTATACTAGAAGAAAAACCAACAACTGTAGTGTATTCCCCCCCAGGCAATACAGTTTTTGGACTATGGCTAAAATAGACTGATGTAAAAATTACCTCAAGATAATGGTAGTCTTCTTTTGACCGGGTTGTCTTTTTATAGACATCTTATCTTTGGCTTAACCATTGGACGTATCCTATTTCAATACATTGTTTTTACATCTAAACTATACGATTGATGTATTAAAAACAATTGTTTTTTCCTTGCAACCACTTGGGTAAAAAATCAAACTTCTGAAAGCTGCACACAAATATCTGCACGCATGCAAAAGAATTCAACAATTAACTTTTGTCTGTGGAAACTTTATCAGTCTTTAAATATACCGTCTATAATGAAACACCAACTTGTGGGACCTGACTGTAACTATAGCCCTTTCCTCGAGTGGAGTTTGTTGGCGAGCGAGTCACGTGATTGAAACACCGATCAATGCGATAATTAAAATGTGCATAGAGACTCTACCGGTATGTGACGCCGCAGGCGAAGCTATTTGTTCTATTTTAAACGAGTCATATCTCAACTAATATTATAGATAGAATAACGCGGTTTTCATACACTATACTTATAACATAGTATGAGAGTTTCAGCACAGCCCTGATCCCCTTAAAACATTAGAAGATTTTCATTGATCAAAAAAACTCACAATTTACTATTTTGTGAAATTACAACAACAACTCGCAATGCTTATGCACAGAAGGTAGATTTTGGCTTAAGCGGGCGCGTATCATAAAGATATATATAATGAGCTATCACCGTACTGTCGCTATGGATTAAAACATCGGAAGATTTTCATTGGTCGATATACTCGCGTTTGCGTATTTCCGGTACCGAGGGAACGCACTGTTGGCCTATGTCCGTGGAAACGCACCATAAGGCGAGAAGCGTTGGTATGTTTTGTGATGTCACGACCGTAAATCGACAAGAGTTTGGCCGTAATACAGTAAAACTTATCGTTATAACATTTAACGGTTGCGTTATTTAACGCCGCTTGGCGTAGTTTTGCGTCATGCGGACGCCATTTTGCGTTGTGTGTGCGTCCTTTTGCGTCATGCGGCTTCATTTTGCTTCAATATGTACTACGTTCCGCTTCAGCGAGCCTTAAGGACCGGCACGCCCGTCTGCGGCAAACCATGATATAAATCGACAAGAGTTGTGCCGTAAGACAGCAAAGCGTTATAACATTTAACAGTTGCGTTGTTTAACGCCGTTTGACGTAGTTTTGCGTCATACGGACGCCATTTTGCGTGGTGTGTGCGTCGTTTTGCGTCATGACGGCTTCAATTGGCTTCACTATGTACGACGTTCCGCTTTAGCGAGCCTGAAGATTAAATCATAATTCTATATTTCTTGGTGGGAGTTGTATCTTTTAGCGATTTTACTGCCTAGGATTGTAATAAAACAATGCTACCCACTACATTATAAGTCTGTTAAATATATTGTAAATATTATAGCTGATAAGCCAGACGCGACAAAACGCGACAAAACGCGACAATATGCGACAATTTGTGAAAATACTCGACAATATGCGGCAATACGCGACAAAAATGTGATAATACGCGTTAAACCCTACGGGTTTGGTTAGTAGGCTGACAACAATCCCGAGGCGTGGCTATGATCTGACCATATCACTAATATATTTTGAGTAAGCGGGATTCGAACCCTCAACACATTGGCGGGAAACTGTTCGAATTGAGCGCCCCACGCTCTAATAAATACTTTGTACAAAATATCCCACGGCTTGTTGATAACTCAAATATACTGATAGGTGTTTAGTCATTGTTATTAGGCAAATGATTCATGAATTGTTCGGTGTTTTACGCCGCACTCAAGATTATTTCTTTAGTATTGTTGCATTGTCAGACCACTTTGACAGGGATTCGGGTTGTCCCCAAGGATTTGTATTTTTTAGCAAGTAACGATTTTACCATCTAAGTCTGTAATTAATCAATGTTGAAAGTTCCTCGAAAGTTTGTAAAATATATCGGAATTACCTGGCTAAGTCTATGTAAATCCGGCATACGCTGCTTAGTACAAATAAAGATTCCCAAGTCCTTCTGAAAGCTGATAAGCTCGGGTTTTAAATCGATTACCTCAGTTAAAGCAGGTAAAGCAACAGCAAACTTGTCATTTTCGTTTGCAGAGATAGTCACAGACAATGTCCGTTCGGGCCTAACTTTAGGAGAATAATACACCGGCTTACTCATTTTCACAAATCATCACAACGGCCAAATACTTCCAAACGAAATCTACGACTTCTGTAGATTTCTACGAAATCGAAAAGTAGTAAATCAACCTCTCACAAAAACTTATCTCGGTGGATTTTCAAGAACAAAATCAGACACGTCTAAACCCCTCTGTACCAAAATGGCCACCCATCTTCAGCCAGTAAGTTGACCGTGTATTTAACCTGGGTTAAAAGTACCTTATGATTCGTGCTTCGCTGCACATCTCGTTAATTTAATCAAGTATAGATTGGTGCAGCGAAGCACGAATCATAAGGTACTTTTAACCCAGGTTAAATACACGGTCAACTTACTGGCTGAAGATGGGTGGCCATTTTGGTACAGAGGGGTTTAGACGTGTCTGATTTTGTTCTTGAAAATCCACCGAGATAAGTTTTTGTGAGAGGTTGATTTACTACTTTTCGATTTCGTAGAAATCTACAGAAGTCGTAGATTTCGTTTGGAAGTATTTGGCCGTTGTGATGATTTGTGAAAATGAGTAAGCCGGTGTATTATTCTCCTAAAGTTAGGCCCGAACGGACATTGTCTGTGACTATCTCTGCAAACGAAAATGACAAGTTTGCTGTTGCTTTACCTGCTTTAACTGAGGTAATCGATTTAAAACCCGAGCTTATCAGCTTTCAGAAGGACTTGGGAATCTTTATTTGTACTAAGCAGCGTATGCCGGATTTACATAGACTTAGCCAGGTAATTCCGATATATTTTACAAACTTTCGAGGAACTTTCAACATTGATTAATTACAGACTTAGATGGTAAAATCGTTACTTGCTAAAAAATACAAATCCTTGGGGACAACCCGAATCCCTGTCAAAGTGGTCTGACAATGCAACAATACTAAAGAAATAATCTTGAGTGCGGCGTAAAACACCGAACAATTCATGAATCATTTGCCTAATAACAATGACTAAACACCTATCAGTATATTTGAGTTATCAACAAGCCGTGGGATATTTTGTACAAAGTATTTATTAGAGCGTGGGGCGCTCAATTCGAACAGTTTCCCGCCAATGTGTTGAGGGTTCGAATCCCGCTTACTCAAAATATATTAGTGATATGGTCAGATCATAGCCACGCCTCGGGATTGTTGTCAGCCTACTAACCAAACCCGTAGGGTTTAACGCGTATTATCACATTTTTGTCGCGTATTGCCGCATATTGTCGAGTATTTTCACAAATTGTCGCATATTGTCGCGTTTTGTCGCGTTTTGTCGCGTCTGGCTTATCAGCTATAATATTTACAATATATTTAACAGACTTATAATGTAGTGGGTAGCATTGTTTTATTACAATCCTAGGCAGTAAAATCGCTAAAAGATACAACTCCCACCAAGAAATATAGAATTATGATTTAATCTTCAGGCTCGCTAAAGCGGAACGTCGTACATAGTGAAGCCAATTGAAGCCGTCATGACGCAAAACGACGCACACACCACGCAAAATGGCGTCCGTATGACGCAAAACTACGTCAAACGGCGTTAAACAACGCAACTGTTAAATGTTATAACGCTTTGCTGTCTTACGGCACAACTCTTGTCGATTTATATCATGGTTTGCCGCAGACGGGCGTGCCGGTCCTTAAGGCTCGCTGAAGCGGAACGTAGTACATATTGAAGCAAAATGAAGCCGCATGACGCAAAAGGACGCACACACAACGCAAAATGGCGTCCGCATGACGCAAAACTACGCCAAGCGGCGTTAAATAACGCAACCGTTAAATGTTATAACGATAAGTTTTACTGTATTACGGCCAAACTCTTGTCGATTTACGGTCGTGACATCACAAAACATACCAACGCTTCTCGCCTTATGGTGCGTTTCCACGGACATAGGCCAACAGTGCGTTCCCTCGGTACCGGAAATACGCAAACGCGAGTATATCGACCAATGAAAATCTTCCGATGTTTTAATCCATAGCGACAGTACGGTGATAGCTCATTATATATATCTTTATGATACGCGCCCGCTTAAGCCAAAATCTACCTTCTGTGCATAAGCATTGCGAGTTGTTGTTGTAATTTCACAAAATAGTAAATTGTGAGTTTTTTTGATCAATGAAAATCTTCTAATGTTTTAAGGGGATCAGGGCTGTGCTGAAACTCTCATACTATGTTATAAGTATAGTGTATGAAAACCGCGTTATTCTATCTATAATATTAGTTGAGATATGACTCGTTTAAAATAGAACAAATAGCTTCGCCTGCGGCGTCACATACCGGTAGAGTCTCTATGCACATTTTAATTATCGCATTGATCGGTGTTTCAATCACGTGACTCGCTCGCCAACAAACTCCACTCGAGGAAAGGGCTATAGTTACAGTCAGGTCCCACAAGTTGGTGTTTCATTATAGACGGTATATTTAAAGACTGATAAAGTTTCCACAGACAAAAGTTAATTGTTGAATTCTTTTGCATGCGTGCAGATATTTGTGTGCAGCTTTCAGAAGTTTGATTTTTTACCCAAGTGGTTGCAAGGAAAAAACAATTGTTTTTAATACATCAATCGTATAGTTTAGATGTAAAAACAATGTATTGAAATAGGATACGTCCAATGGTTAAGCCAAAGATAAGATGTCTATAAAAAGACAACCCGGTCAAAAGAAGACTACCATTATCTTGAGGTAATTTTTACATCAGTCTATTTTAGCCATAGTCCAAAAACTGTATTGCCTGGGGGGGAATACACTACAGTTGTTGGTTTTTCTTCTAGTATAGAGGAATTTAATCTATTTCAAACAAATCAGTCATGCCTGTTCATTCTAATCCCTACCGTTAGCTGACATTAATAGCTGAATTCTGACATTTACACATAAATTCATATATCATCCAGAATATTTACCATTGAGCTTTAATAATCATTTTGTTAGACAAACAGATACTCGTTCTCATATCACCAGGGGAAGTCATTTTAACTTGTACAAGCCATTCTACATCAGTAACTATTCATTTTACTCATTAAGGGTTACAGGTCTGCGTGAATGGAACAATTTGCCATGTAAGCTACAATCAACCGAATCATATTCATTATTTAAAAAATCGCCTCACAATCCATCTCCTTAATTCAATTCATTCTGTTTAATATGTGTATCCATAGCTTTTTTTCTTTGCCAACTATACTCATGATAGTCAATAACAGTTCTTCCATCAGAGTTTGTAAATATGTTTCGAACTTAAATTTATTTCCTTCTTGTTTTAGCGCCACGATAGTCCCAAGTTATTAATTATTTTTCATCAGGGATAGAGCAAGCTCCATGGAGTTTTATTCCCGTCAATGTATATATCACTCCTCTATTGTATGTTATTTATTTATATTGGTGAATAAAAATCAAATCAAATCGAAAGATTCCGAGATTTTAGGTAACGTTCAATTGTTTTGATGAATATATTACTCAGCAATATTAAGGGCCAATTGAATGCCAAGGGATTACGCGAGAAGATAATTAGATGACTGTCTTTCATTAAATTTGATTATATTATATGTTACATACATCGGTACTATGCACGCTTACGGTTGATGTACCTACTAATTAGTTTTCTCATTAGTCTCTTTTCTGATAGATTGGCATGTAAATTAGTAAAAAACAGCGAACTATCTCGTATACAAATAGCGTCTAGTTTACGCTCATCGGTTCAATTACCGTTAAAATATTCATATGCATGTCTTTTAGTTGCGATCGGCAGGCGTGGGTTCATAGAGGCTGGCTGCAGACATGTTCTCTGTGTGATGACTAGTGCGGAGTCTCGATCACATTCAACATTGGATATATATAGAAATACTTCAAATGGTTGTTGAAAATTTCGCTTATTACTCTTGAAAACGGCCTTCTGTGGGCGCGCAATGCGTGCTGTTATTTGAATCAATAAGTAATTTGTCCAATGAAAACCTCCCAATGTTACCATCCATAGTTGTGCTACGTAAACGGGTTTTGTCGTTAACTAAATATATGCAAAATTTGAAGCTAAATCGGTTTAGTTGTTTCGGTCAAAACGCTTCTCAAAGATGTGCAGTTGAGTGCAATATAGCGGTCAAACCGCTGGTCTAATCAAAAATAACTATTGCAATCCACGCGCGGGATATTCTTGTCTATTGACTCTCGAAAATCGCGTTATCATATCTTTAAGAACGACTGAGATATGACTCATTTAAAATTTCAAAATGGCGTTAAAGTATATAGCCTTCGGTGTTTTGACGTCATGCCATTAGACCCTGTCTCATAGCACACACGTCCGAATATCGCTTTGATCGGTTGAGTGATTTTAATTAGATTTCTCCCACTGCTCGCGTCTCGGGTGAACTGTTTTATTAACACGCCTGACTGGTTTCAGTGGCCCGTTTCAATATTCTTGAAAACCACCTTCTGTGGGCGAGCATTGCGAGTTGTTATTTTAATTTCACGAAATAGTAAATCACTCGTGACGTCAGTATATTGACCAATGAAAATCGTCCGATGTTTTAATCCATAGCGGCTACTAAATATATGTAAAATTTGAAGTTCAACGGTTGAGATGACCAGTGGTTAAGACTTAAGTATTATACGTAGTATATTTTTGATATGCAATGCCACTGAGATAATTTAATAAATAACTTAGATTCTACTCTTAATGACATGTGTACCGTAGTGAACCGATAGCCGCGAGCTTAGATTTTAATAAGACGTGCGACGAACCGTGACCAATAACCGAGAGCTAAGATTTTAATTAGTTGTGCAGTGGAGCGCGAAACAATATCCGCCAGCTAACTGATGTACACATACTTACCGATATGATCTATACGTTGAGGTAATACAGTCCAAGGTTATTTATACATTCGGTTTAATTGGTCCTTTAGACCAGTATTGCATTACTAAACATATTTTTTCCGTGGGAGTGTATTATTCAGCATATTTTTTTTAAGAAAAGGTGCACATGTACTTTAATATTGGTAGCCGCGAGTTTAGATTATAATTAGACATGCGGTGAACCGTGACCAATGACCGGGGGCTAATATTTTAATTAGTTGTGCTAGTTATTGACCTCGACCTCACAGTTCAAGCCATTGTCTCACGTTGTTAGGAGATTTTAATTAGATGTGTAGTCAAGCGCGACCAATAGCCGGGAGCTTAGATGTTAATGAGATGTGCTAGTTATTGACCAACTGGGCAGCAGTGACCAGTAAAATGTTGCCACTGTGGCCACTGTTTTTCAACCCCCAAAGTTATATCTACTGAAACTGACTGACATATTTGTTTCTCATTATCTAAAAAACATATGTTTTATATATGTTTGCCATGATGAACAAAAATATAGTTTTTTATTTTCACATTTCTAAAAATCTATTATGCTTTATTTATATCATTTATGCGTACTGTGTTATTGCTGGCGATTATGTCAATATTTTTGCGCTCGTCGCGGGCGATTTGGTAAACAGCATAATAACTAGTTTTATTACTTACGCTCTAAAGAAGAGGATTTTTTATTGGACAGTACGCGATGGAGGACAATGTATTTTATGTATAAATGCAAGGCTAAATGTTAACACGTTTCGCACAGGGTAACCAAATTTTATCTTGACGAAACCAGATGTAGATTTAAAACATTTTTACTAAAAACTGACACGCACGAGTAAAATGAGTCTCAATGTTACCACAAGAATTTTGTGAAAATTTTTTTCCTTACTTTGCTATTGAAATTCTGGAATCTAACTTAAAAAAGAATGTAAAGTAATAACATCTTTATTTGTTAGAATGGATAAGGTTGACTTTATATAAGAAAAAACATGTCAAGCCAATCTTATCACAGCAAAGGATGATACATGTAGTTATATACTAAATGTTAGAATGCAATATGGAACCTGTTTATCTATGTAATATCTGGATATTTTCAGATCATTTCAGAAAGTATAAATCGATATATTCGTGTAATTAGTTAATGATCATATAAAAAAGACAAAACAACCAACTTCGACAAATCTACCTACTTAGCCTATCTAATGTTTGCGTTTTCATATTACGTGTCGTTGGCTTCCGGTACGTTTATTGTGTTTGTTCTGTTTGGTCACTTTTCCTCGTGGTTTCGTTCGAAGGCATTTATTCCAGCTCATTAAAGTTAGAAGTTTAAAGTGGCATGAGCTCTAGTCTTGAAAATGTACGATAAAGTATTGTTTTGAACTAACTTTGGCTTAGAATGAATGAATGGTCGTCCCGGTTATTTAAATTTTGTTTACTTTTCGAACACGTTTTCGGTTCGTACAGGCCACATACTGTATGGATTTTCATCACTATAACGCCAATCATTTAGTTTTTCGATGGCCTTCAAAGTCTCTTACTGTTTTGACGATCTGAAATTATGAAAATAGTGTGAATTTTGGCAGCTCATGCCACTTAATTATGCAAGCGTGCAATTATGACACTCCCCATAAAATAGACACCAATGTTACAGGAGCTGTCGAATTCGGTCTTTCTGCCACACATTCTGATTATATCGGTAGTAAGAAGACTTGAAATTCACCTGAAACTAAAGTGCTTACCGTTTTAATAAGATGATTCCTATCCGCATATGGCCAGTCCGAACCAAAGATGAACTCCAAAAAGAAACAGAATTGGCGTAACCAGGACGCCAACGTTCATTTATTTTATTCCAAAGTTACATGCAATCTATACTATTACAACTCAAAGATTCTAACTTGACTTATTGTAAACAGTTTTAACAGAAAACATAAAAATGTTGGCACTTTTTCTTTTCCTGGTTATATAATCTGGGAACGGTATTGGCTTTGAATGGATCTACTTGGTGCTCTGGGCAAACAAGTCAAGGTTCACTTCGACCTTTAGTTCAAAGCATAAAGGCATCCATATGTATATGGTATTTCGTTGAGGTAATTATACATGTATATCCTTTAGAGATTGCTGTCGCTCACAGAGATAACTACTGTGGTTTTCCTTTTCCATTAAAATAATTTAACTAATTTGTAGACAAACAGATGGCGGTTTGGGGGGCTCTGGTAAGATGGGGATGATAATCGATAATCAATCCATTGTCGTTAAGACGATTTATAATAAAAGTTAAAAGGATCTGGAAATGTTTCGGCTTACGATAGATAAATTATGACGTGCATGTTTCTATAGTTCAACCATAAACAGGGGTGATATCTATACATTTACATGTATGCAATTAGCGAGAGATGTAATGAGGCTGTGGAACGATAGAAGTATACACATGATTGTTCATTAGGAGTTGTTTATTACAAACATAGGGGGGAGGATTCGCGAAGAACATGCATGGCTGGCTGGCACCAAGTCCGCAAAATAATTTGTTTATGTGTATCGTATGTTGAAATTGACCGTAGAATGAGTATCTAGACTTTTATGTGCACTTTTTACCGATGGAAGTTTAAGAATGGGGCCTTTAAAGGATATCCTTTGCTGCAATATAGAAATAAGATAATTCTATAATAAAATAAAGAAAAAATCCATAATCAAAAAACAAAATTAAAACGAAAAAGACTCCAATGTCCTATTCAAGCCACTGTTACAGTACTTATGCCATATTGCAGTTTCATGGAACTGAGGGACAATCACTCTAACCCACTGGATGACCAAGGCCCCCTATTTAATCCTGAAAAGGTCTAAAAAATTGTTCTATGTGGGATGGTTGCCAGTTACCAACGGAAAGTTGTGGGTTTCTTCCGGGCATAGAGCCCGCTTTCCTCCCACAATAAAACTGACAACGCCGCCATATAAGTGAAATAATCTTGAACGCCGCGTAAAACACCAAACAATTAAAGGGGCATGAGCTGCCAAAATGTTGATATTTTGACGTAAACACAGAATGTTGAAATTATCGGCTATTTTTCTCAAAACGTATAATTCAGAAGCTTTTTAGTGCTTCTAGTCTCGAAAATGTACGATAAAGTATTGTTTTGAACTAACTTTGGCTTAGAATGAATGAATGGTCGTCCCGGTTATTTAAATTTTGCTACTTTTCGAACACGTTTTCGGTTCGTACCGGGCACCTACTGTATGGATTTTCCTCATTCCAACGCCAATCATTTAGTTTTTCGATGGCCTTCAAAGCCTCTTACTGTCGTGACGATCAGAAAGTATGAAAAAAGTGGGAATTTCGGCAGCTCATGCCCCTTTAAGCAACCAATCTAATAAGGTTACATGACCAAACGGTAGTGGCGTAAGACTTCAATACACCAGCCTGTTTGAGTGGCATATATATAGAAGTTAAAGGTAAAATAGGAACAAAAACGATATAACAAAATAATATCATATTTTGATAGAATGTTTTAACTTGATAAATTTATATTTATTAACACTAAAACATGTGGGTACAGGGGCAATCAAGATAGGCATACTCATTATAATTTCCACTCCCGTAACTGAACAATTTTAACATATGGAAGCGTAATAGGGCCAGGCGAAACCAATTTTTTTTCGAATTTGAGTAATTAAAATTCGAATTTGTAATTAATAAGTCCTAGTTTGGAGTAGGTTACTCCGAATTAGTCTATAATTCAGACTTCGTAACTCCAAATTCTGAACTTTTTTTTCCTGATCCTAATACGCTTCCGTACCAACAAATATTATGTTGAATCCTACAGTGAAATGCTAGATCTGCGTATTCTTTGTTACACAGAATATGTATGTATACAATGGGATATTTTTAGGTTGTTCGTGAAATAGAAGATTTTTATGGCTCGGAGTGGGCATACATATCAACGCAAATAAAATGAATTTATTTTGCCTCCCTTGGTCAGCCTGTTTGAGGCCCGGGTTTAGTGTGGTCATTTGGGAAATTTCATGATTTTGTGCACAAATCGTTTCATATATATCACCAAAACCTCACTGGAAAAGAGTGGAAAAGAAGTCAAAATTCAAGTTGACACTCTATCGCAGACAGAAAATCAACATTATGAACACAGCTATAAAATCTGATGATCTGATATACTCTCCCAAAAAAGAAACGTAACATCAAATTTTTTTTTCAAACATGAATTTTCCCAAAAATGTGCGTGATTGACACATGACAACAGGATCATGTTATTATGTAAATGTCCGATAATTGGATTTAAGCCCCTGATAGTGGATGTTGATCACACGTGACTTTCGGGTCAGCCTTTGTGTAACGCTACACGAGGAAGGAGTAGGGAAAAACGTAGGGGAGTTGCACGTGCGAATCACGTCTTATCTTTATGCGGGTTTAATGGGTATAAAAGACACACAACCGTTCAATTGAATTCAGTCGTTAAATTATTTCACGAAGTTGCTACAATATGCCAAGACTTGACACAGCTACCCGGAATATCGTTCCGGCCGGCGAATCACATAATACAGTCGCTAGACTTTATAATGTTCAACAGCTGAACGTCAACGTTCTGGTCGACCTAGGATCACATCAGCAGCCCAAGATCGTTACATCCGGTTACTTCAATTGCGAAACCGGACCAAAACAGCAACAGAAACCGCATCAAAATATCCCAGTTCTCCGTCGAATATCGGCACAGGCAGTCAGAAACCGTCTCCGTCAAAACGGCTTACGCGCCAGACGACCTTACTTTGGATTAGTACTGAGACGCCAGCATCGACTTGCAAGGATTCGATGGTGCAACAGGTTAAGGGATTGGAATCTGCGAAACTGGAGGCGAGTCTGGTTCAGCGATGAATCAAGATACCAGCTGCAGAGAAGAGATGGTCGTACACGAGTTTACAGACGCCGGAATGAGAGGTTCGCAAGGAACTGCGTCCTTGAGGTCGACAATTTCGGTGGAGGAAGTGTGATGGTGTGGGGTGCCATATACTGTCCCCGAAAAACTCAACTGGCGCACATTCCCGGCAACCTTAACGCCGTTCGATACACAGATGAGGTTTTGACACCACATATGCTGCCCGTAATTGACCTCCGTAGGGACATTTTTCAGCACGACAACGTTGAATTTCTAGCCAACCAAAACGTAACAGTGCTCCCCTGGACCCTGTTTCACAAAGCGGCGTAGCGTAAGTTTTTACGTAAATGCCTTAGCAACCCGTACTGTAGAGATACGTTAGTATGAAAGTTACGCAAAAAATACATCTACGCCGTTTTATGAAACAGCATGCTGGCCGTCCAAATCACCAGATTTGAACCCAATAGAACATTTGTGGGATGATTTGGATAGACGCGTGCGCAGTCGTCATCCAGCGCCGCAAACTCTGCAAGAACTGTAGCAGGCTCTTGAGCTAGAATGGAGGAGAATTCCGCAAAACCCTATTCGTCGATTGATTGTGTCTATGCCGAGACGGGTCCGTGCTGTGTTACAGGTTAATGGTGGGCACAACACATATTGACGTTGCAGTGACGTCATCTGAGCGCTATGAACTTTAATGTGATACATTTTTTAATGTGAATGAACTTTAAAGTCTGAACAACCAGTCTGCCAAATTTCAGAGTAATGTGATGCTTACTTCTGTATTAAAATGATGTTGAAAATTCATATTTTGAAGAACAAAAATTGGATGTTGCGTTTCTTTTTTTGGGAGAGTATATTTCGAGCAAATAAAAAAGTTTGAATTCCATTATCATAAGCATCACGTGACGTGTCAGTATATGCATTTTGGTGGATCTCCAATGGGAATCCCAGGGAATAACATCGCCGAAATGATTCACA
The DNA here is from genome assembly GCA_963971465.1 of Lepidochitona cinerea. NCBI lineage: Eukaryota > Metazoa > Mollusca > Polyplacophora > Chitonida > Tonicellidae > Lepidochitona > Lepidochitona cinerea. Next base: position 6,513,670 of record OZ020565.1, read on the forward strand.
ATGCATCAATAATTACCTCCATTGTGGGCTGAAAAACATGCCGAGCCCAGCAACGAAACTAATATATAGTTTGCGCTGTTGAGATCCTTTGAACTCTCATCTGCAGTGAGTTTTTGTTTATAAAATTGAAAAAAAAAAAATTGAAACATCTTTGTGTTGTGTTCAATTAGCTGTTTGAATTTACAGCAATTGCAGCTTTGAGTAGATCGAGTAATATAGATAAAGTGGCATGAGCTGTCAAACTGGAGATATTTGACCATTAGATAGATAGATAGATTATCTTTATTTTCAAACTCGATAACTGCAATAGGCAAAAGCCTCTTTTCATACAGGTCGAGTTATATATTCTACCCCTCCTGCATGTGCGTGCCGGGTGCAAATATACATGTTAAGTAGAGATGACTTTTCAAACGACATCGAGTCTGTAGTGCATCACCGTTGCACGTGACCAAAGCTTATCGTTGATTGGTTAAAAGTTCCCAATCTGTCCGTCACTTTTTCCTCATTTTCCTCAATTATCGGGGTAGAATCGACTTTAATACCTTCGTCTTGGTGTTTATTGCGTAACCCGATACCGCTGGACGTTGGTTCGCACCTCGTCAAACCCCTCGAATGCTGCGCATTCTCGTGGTTTGACTCGGTACGAACCAACGTTCAGCGGTATCGGGTTACGCAACAAACACCGCTACGGCGGTATTAAACCCTTAAACAATGCATAACAGTCATATTTACAAAATAAATATCAATTATTACGAATATAAATATAACCTTTTTTTATGATGGTAAAAAATAATCTTTTAATACACGTAGTACAATACATAAATATATACATAGGCAGAAATATATAAAGAAAAATATATAAAATGTGTAGAAAAATGCAATATAAAATACAGAATGTTTAAATTATCGGCTATTTTTCCCAAGACGTACAATTCAGAAGCTTTTTAGTACTGATAGTTTCGTGAATGTACGATAAAGCATGGTTTTCAACTAACTTAGGCTTGGAATGAATGAATGATCGTCCCGGTTATTTAAATTTTGTTTACTTTTCGAACACTATTTCGGTTCGTATTGGCCACATACGATATGTATTTTCCTCATTCCAACGCCAATCATTAAGATTTTCGATGACCGCCAAAGCCTCATACTGTCGTGACACTCAGAATCTATGAAAATAGTTTTAATTTTGACAGCGTATGCCACTTTAACAGTTTCATATGGATATGTTAAATAAGCCGATAAAATAAGGCCATCGGAAAACTAAATGATTGGCGTTGGAATGAGGAAAATCTATCCAGTATGTGGCCTGTAGGCCTACGAACCGAAAACGTGTTCAAAAAGTAAACGAAATTTAAATAACCGGGACGACCATTCATTCATTCTAAGCCAAAACAATACTTTATCGTGTATTTTCGAGACTAGACGCACTAAAAAGCTTCTGAATTATACGTCTTGAGAAAAATAGCCAATAATTTCAACATTCTGTTTCAACCTCAAAATATCAACATTTTGGCAGCTCATGCCACTTTAAGGAGACATCTTTTAAGTTTGGTCTGGTTCTCCGCTGACCTTCAAATTATTACACTAAATACAGAGTGATCAATCTCGGGTAGAAGGCTGCAAGTCGCCAAAAATGTACATTTAACAGGTTATTTAGGAATCCCGTTTTTCTATTGTCTTTTGTCTGAAAGTAAGTAAACAAATATCCAAAAGTAGACCAAACGCGCAGTCAGAAAGGGCTCTACTGCGCACGCGATTTTTTTTACCACAACGAAGCAGAATCCTCAAATAAAACTCTCTATCCAGTGGTCTGTGGGAGCTGGCAAAGTGAGCAATGACCATCTGAAGGCCTCATCTTTATATAAATAACGGTAGAATAGCACACATTTTAACGGTATTCGTTCCAGGTACGTCCCTACAAAACACTTGATTAAAAAAATGTGCTTGGGAGATGATTCAGATGAATTGCTAGCCGACAATTGGGTGTGTTAGATGGGGGCATACATATCTCGCCCCACCATTTAAAAAAAATGGGGGTGCCCACTTGCCCTTTCCCCTTCCCGTCATCTCCTGGCCCTTGGCTTCCGACGTGCAATGAACCAGTATATGAGACGAACATATAAAACAGTGTTTAATACCTCCGAGATATTATTTTTCTTCTGGTTTTATAAAGTTAGTCTGAATTTCCCGTAAATCAGAGAGAGTTGACAACTCTCCAAGACCAATGCACTAGATACCAAGTAGGTTGGGAAATATGAGCCAGATAACTAAATTAAACGTCTTGGATACCTCCGGTCCTCTTTAATGCACTTAATTGCAATTGTCATTAGAACAAGATCTTCTGCACAGCAATTGTTTATAGGTTTTTCTAAAGTTCACGTTCATCAATCCATAGATAATCCAATTAACCCAACTGTTGGTGTAAGCTAAATATAAAGATGCCATGTGGATTTCAGGCGACCACTTATTATTCACGTCAAAGATAGTCGTAATGGCGTACGGCGTCATCAGACAAACTAAAGTAACAAATACTATAAACAAAGAATACGCTAACATAAGGTCCTGTTTGCTGAACTTGGACACAATATAAGTAGCCGATGGATTCGGAAACACTTTCTGTATTTTTCGTCTGACGTTAATTACCTTTAAGAAAATCTTGCCGTAAAACACACACACAATGATCATTGGGATGAAGACAGTTACTATCATCTGTAAAAGGGTAAACGTAAGTCCTCCCTCACGTAAATAACTGCAGAGATGTAAAAACGTATCATAGCCCATTATGCCAAAACCAAGCATGGGAGAGATGTTCATAGGTATGGGGATAATGTACAGAATGATGGTGAATATCACAGTGTTTTTTCTCGACAGCCACACATCATATCGGACAGGATGGCAGATTTTCACGTACCTGTTTACGGCTAGAAATGCCAGACTCCACAAGGATAGTCCGTAGCAGTAGCAAACTAAGAACGCGTTGAACTTACAAAACACAACCCCAGTTGGATAATGCCCATAGAAAAAATCCGCTAATGTGAACGGCAAGATGTATCCTTGAATCGTTATATCAGCTAAGGCCAAAGTTAATAGAAAGGCGTTACAACGTGTTCGTAGCTTTCTCTCAATTATCACAGATACAATGATAAGTCCGTTACCGAAAACTCCCAGCAGAATAAAAAATATTGTGACTACAATAAGAAAATAATCCCCGGGGGTTCCGAATGCATAACCCACCAGCAACGGACTTTCAGAAAAGTTCGACATCGTTTAACCACGCCTGGCACCTAACACATGGCGTGCGGCTGCTCAAGTCAGTGACAATCACTTTGTGCCTTCTCTAAGAAGGCGTTAACATGCAAACTGTTTCCGCGAATCGATCGCGATGATCACGATGACAATCAACGCGCTATACACATAGGCATAAGAACTACAGTGCTGTAAATGAAACTCACTCTATTAAAAAAGGTAAGCCATTTGTGAACCACTCCCGAGGCTGGTGGATTGTGTGATATCTGACTTTGCACTCAATATTATGTCACAAACGGGACGTTTGTCAGGTTTATTTGTGCATTGCAAGTCTGTTTATTGGCCGCCTATATGTTTACACAATTCGAAATTTGTCTCCATGGTTATTTTAGACAAGCAGATTTGCCCTGTGCCAGTGTGTTTTAATGTTCATAAATATGATAGAACTGTGAGTTTATTTTAAAAAATATAACAGTACACTCTGAAGAGAAAGCATTACTGATGTGGTTGAAAGAAAGCCCTTGGATGCATGGCAGGCTGCATTTGGTGTGTACGCTACTAATGGGGGTCGTTGTAGAATTTTCAGAAAACGTAGTCTTACCGCTGACATTGCAGGCTATAAACATGCAAGGTAGGATAAGCTCGCAAGGGAAGTAATGCACTAATACTTTATGAAACATGAACAAGTAACAAACTTTGTTTATAAGTTTAATAAAACGTAACCTCTCAGGTGGGCCACGCCTTTGCCTAACATGCCGGCAGAGGGAGACTGTCAAGCCTATCTTCGTGCCACACTACACAAAATTACAACGTGTATATATTCCCTCTGCATAGGTTCGAGGTTGTCAGTTTGCCTCTGCATAGGCTGTTGTTAGTTTGGCCTCACCCACCCACTCCAACATCGGGGTTAACTGCTTGATATAGGGGGTTGACACTTATGTCGTCAACTTTTTAATTCTTCTGCCGCTTATTTATGCCCATTTTATAATTACATAATATGCTATGCTTTTATCCTCTATGTAACCAAAGGTACTTGGCGTTCATAGTATTAGAAAATAATATTCTGCCAATAAGCCGCATGCTATGTTTTTCTTTTTGCCTGGAAAAAAGATTTTGTAATAAAATTGTTTTAAGCCCACTTGAGCTGTTTTGTTTTTAACGAAATTATATCAATGGTACTTTAAGGATAGCAAATATTCGATCCCCCGCCCCCACTCTATTTTTTATCAGTCTCACGTTTGATACTTGAAGCTTAATAGGTCATCAAGCAATTGCGTGTTTAGGTGTTTTGTATTTGTTGACTACATTAACAAACACCAGGGAAACACGTCTTTAGCCGTAAGGGGATTTTATTGCTAACAGGTTAGAAATTATACTCTAAGAAAAAATGAGGAGAGAATTATTTTCGAGACCATTAAAAATCCATTATAGGGTGTAGCGATAGAATCTTTATTAGATGTACATTAAGCCAGTTAATGTACTGAGGCCAACTATCTTTACGTCACGTTATTCTATACTTTAGGCTTCGTAGTCAGATGGTATTGGCAGAAGGTTGGGGGTGTCCTCCGAGCAATCAACCCGGTTTTCTCCTACGCTAAACCTGGCAACGCCGCCATATAAGTGAAAAAATCTTGAGTGCGGCATAAAATAAAACATCAATCAATCCATCAACTATTGGTCGTCAAATAGATCTTATTCAGCATGGGGAAATAGAAAACATAAAATGAATTATATATCCTTAAAGTGACATGAGTGACATATATTCTGACTGTCATGGCAGTAAGAGGCTTTAAAGGTCATCGAAAACGTTAGAATGAGGAAAATCCATACAGTATTTGACCTATAAGAACCGGAATAGTGTTCGAAAAGTAAACAAAATTTAAATAACCGGGACGACCATTCATTCATTCATTCATTCTAAGCCTAAGCTAGTTGAAAACAATGCTTTATGGTACATTCTCGAGACTCTACGTACTAAAAAGCTTCTTAATTGTACGTCTTGATAAAAATAGCCGACAATTTTAACGTTCTGTTATAGTGGTTAAATATCTCAATTATGGCAGCTCATGCCACTTTAAATACCAGCAATAGAAAATCTTCTTGACTAAAATAATAAACCAAAACCCGTGATATTTCGTTAGGTTGAAAACAGACGGAGTTTGTCTTTATTCTTCGTAATATATTGACAAAGTTATCGGAGCTTCGGCTATATCAAGAAGTAAGAAAATTGAACGAAATATAACGGGAAAAGACAGCGAAAATATGTTATTTGGTTCTTAGGTAGAAGACAGAGAAGGGAGTTAAGTCCTAACTAAAAGATCGTTCAAATCGTTTGTGTTTGGCATATGCTGCGGAAGTGAGAAGAGGGATTTTCCCATAGGCAGGGTTGGGGGGGGGGGGGGGGGGCTCCATGGCTCAGTAGGTAGAGTTTAGGAGGCTCAATCCGAACAGCCTTCTACCACTGGGTCGTGGGGCTCGAATCCCACTTAGTCCAAAAAAAAATAAATCGGAAAATTTTCTGACTGGGTTTTCACTCGAACAACTTATGTGGGATGGTTGCCAGTTACCACCGGAAGGTCGTGGGTTTCTTCCGGGCATACAGCCCGATTTCATCCCACAATAAAACTGGCAACGCCGCCATATAGGTGAAATAAATCTTGAGCGCGGCGTAAAACACCAAACAATCAATCAATCAATCAATCAAACACCCCGGCTATTAGCACACTTCTATGATGGTTCGCACGGGTTACCGGCTTTACCGATTTGTATTTTTTCCAACGTCAATCCTTTTTTTAAAGATACATTCAGTTATTCGACATATCTTCACACTCAGAATTCAAGAAAACACTGAACTTTAGCAGATTATACAGAAGGCGAAGAGCGTCTTGTATTTCCATACTGTGTAACCCCTCATCAGAAAGTAAAAAACAATCCCTTCACATTCGAATGGGATAAGGGTGCAAACGACAAAAGTCACATTGCTGTCAAGGGCCAAATCATCCCCATGTCAGACAGCAAAATCCACCACCATTATTCAATCTTCACCTTCCCACTAAAATGCCCAAAGCTGTTGACCGAAATCTAGGAACTTAATTCGCACCTCCTGAATCTGGACTGAAGTCTAGTAACTAAAAATGGGCTAATCCTAACTGTCTACTGGGCCCTTATAGTGGATGGTACAAGGATCGAAACATAGTGGAATTTACAAGAACGAAAACAAGACTAGCATCGGCCGGGAATCGAACCCGGGTCACCCGCCTGGCAGGCGAGAATTCTACCAAAATTTTTTTTTTTTTTTAAAGATATGGTTCATTCCCATACAAATGTTACATCTGAAATACGTTTAACAAAATGGACATGAAATAAGATAAGTAAAACTAACTATTACAGAAGGTAGTTGTTTCATGCCCCCTTACTACTCAAAATCTGTATTACTTTACATTATTCTTGCACCAAGTTGAAATAAATTCATTTCCGTTTAATCGCTTTTATTCGTTTTAATTGATTCCTTAGCCATTCTTACAACCTATTTATGATCTCTTTTAGTACCATTAAATTCATTTTCATTTCTGCTACAGCAGATAGAGAATTGAATACTGGTGACAAGGTACAAATAAGCACTTTTGTCAGAAGCACTTTAAGTTTCTGGGAGAAATCAACAAACACGTGTTTTTCAGTTTCTGATTCAGAACAAAATTCATCAGTAACGACGTTGCGTCTCAATAATCTTTTCTTGACAGGTAATATGGAATGAACTAGTTTGAATGAAAAATTAATTAAATTATGATCTAAAAATGAATCAAAAACATGTTTCCAAATCACTATCCATTGCAAATTAGGACCTTTAAGCATAACTCTAGGCTTTTCAACTATTTTGACAATTAAAGTATTATAAATGTATTTACTTGAAACATAACCAAAGGTAACTTTTGACAATTGTAACATTCTTTCCATGCTTTGATAGCAAATTCGTCAAACCGAGGAACAAAATCAGAATGTGGAATGTTAGATCTGGCAAAAACCTATCCAATATATAGCGAAATAGCGCCAATCGGCTTCCGTGCCATTCACCAATTTCAAAATGTGTCGTATTGCAAAGGTCTTACTTTTGCATATGATGCTTTGGACATTTAAACCACCCTCAGAAAATTTGTTATATAACACGGGTCGTTTGATCCCTTCAGGCTTCTTGTCCTAAATAAACCGAAAAAATTTTCTCGTACAATCATTTAAACATTTTTGTGTAAGTAAACTACATTGTACAGTAAACCACAATGTTGCTAATGCAACGGTATTAGCTGAGACAGATTTACCCCGAAGGGTTAGGTATCTACCATTCCAGGAACTAACATGCTTTTTAACTTTACCAAATACATGATCTGAATTCTTTACCAAAAAACACACCACAAATCTTTGCGTTTTCAGCACATTTTATACCTTCATTAGTCATAACCGAATTATTCCAGGCTCCAATAGGTACAGCAGTTGTTTTATTTAAATTCAGTTTTGACCCAGATGCCCTACCATACTTCATCGATAAATCCACCAGTGGTGGCAATGAAGATTCCTGGGACAGAATCACGGTGGTATCATCGGCGTATGCCGATACCTTAGCGACCTTTGAACTGCCTGGTATTTGAACACCTTTAACTACAGCACAATTCTTAATGGCTAAAATAAAAGGCTCTAATGTTAAAAGATACAAAAGTGGCGACAAAGCACAGCCTTGCCTGACACCACGTGACAAACTAATACTTTCCGTAAAATGCCCATTGACAATTACACTGCTGTCAATATTATTGTACAGTAAACCCACCCATTTAAAAAAAATCAGACCCAAAATTATATTTACGTAAACATTTAAATAAAAAGTCCGAGTCAACTCTGTCAAAGGCTTTTTCCTGGTCGAGGTTTACAAAACAAGCTTTCATGTCTTTCTGTTCCACAAAATCGTACAGGTTTCTCAGCAAATGCAAGTTGTCTGTAATACTTCGACCAGGAATACCACAAGTTTGACTCTGGCTCACAATTCTATCGATTACTTTTCGTAATCTATTGCATAAGGCTTTTGAAATTATCTTATAATCACAGTTTAGTAAACTTATTGGCCTCCAATTTTTAATTAACTCAGAATTATCAGGATCGTTACACGGTAGAGTTATTAGTCCATGCCGCTGTGACTTGCTTAAAGAACCAGAATGAAAACAAAAATTAACAACATTTGTATAGCCTGACATTCATAATCACAATCTTGTTTAGAGTATAATTGGTCGTAATAGGAATATATACATTTTTCGATTTATTTTTGACTGTTATGTAAAATGGACCCACCCTCATGACAATTTCTTTTTTTTAACATTTTCTTTTTTGCCCTCCCCACTTCCCTTCGGATGAAATATTTCGTAGGTTTCTCCCCTTGGTCAAAACGAGTCGTCTTTGATCTAATTACAGTACCACTTCGGGAAATTTGATACATTTCATTTATAGTTTTCTTAACATCAACAATAGCATCTTTATTTACAACAGGATCAGCTTTCAACTTGTTCAATTTGTCCTCAAGCTGGGCTAAATTTTTACGCTTATTGCTTGAAACAATTTTACAGTGAGTGCGAATAGCATCTTTACATAACAGTTTAAAATCTTCCCATTTATTTACAAGCTCTATATCATCTATTGTATTGTTTGAAAAAATCTGTAAATAAACATTTTTAATTTTTTCACATAGATCATCATCATCTAAAACAGAAACATTACACTTCCAATAAAATGGACCCCAGTTAAATATATTAGCAAAACAAACGTCAAAATAAACACAAGAGTGGTCTGAAAAGGCAGTGTGGATTAGGTCAGACCGTGTTACATGTTCAATTAAATTGGACGAGACATAGAATCTGTCTAGACGGCTAGCCGCATTATTCCTAGACCAAGTGTAACATTTAGCGTCTGGATGGAGTTTCCTATGTATATCACTAATTCCAAACCCACTCTTTAATAAATTAATTTCATCTAAACCTTCGCTCCGTACATGCTGTGAACTACTTACTCTATCTAACAAAGGATTTTCAACTAAATTAAAATCCCCTCCCATTATGATAGCGTCTCTCCCACCCAGTAAACAGTCTAAATTAGAAATAAAATTCTAAAATTCTTCCTATCTTTAGCATCATTGGGGGCGTAAATACAAATTAAATTAACAGGTGAGCCATTAATATCGGCTCTTACACAAATAAACCGGCCGTCTGGACATCTTGTAAGTTTATGAATAACACAATCAACTGAATAACGATTGATAATACCCACCCCGCAGCTTTTATTAGTCCCAAATGCCCAAAAACAATCCCCAGGAATATCAAGTGTTTTCGTTTCTTTTAAGGAAGTAAAATGTGTCTCTTGTAAAAACACAATATCTAGTCGTTGATCAAAAATAAACTGTTTTACTTGATACATTTTATTAACATCTTTCAATCCATTAACATTAATTGTAGAAAAACGAATTCCGTTAGAAGCAGACATTACAAAAAGCAATAAAAATATTGTTAACATACCCATTGGTGACAGTAGTGGTAAATCCATTCAATGTCCAAGTAACTGAGTCATTAGTCCCTTGACAGGCGACGCCTGCCACGAGCCGCCGTCGATTTCTTTTTACGATATTCGACCATCATTGTGGATAATTCCTTTGATGGTATGGGCGTCATCTGATCCAATGCCAAGTCGTCACTGTCCGCCGGTGGTAAAGCGTCAGATTCTTCAGGTTTACAGTCGTCTTCAGGGCATGCATTCCGGTTTGGGATTTTCTCCTCATGGTCGGGGGTTCCAGTCTGGTCGGTTTTCTGCTTCTTTGCGTCGGGGGCTAAGAGGGTGTCGGTTTCCTGTGGAGTAGAGTCGGTGGGAGTAGTTACGCAAGCTGTGGTGTCTATGGCCAATAAGACTTCGTCGGTACAAGGTCCCATTTCCTCATCACCACGGTATGCACCAGACACGGTTTCTTCATCGGGAGAGTCAATAGCAATTTCTTCATCCGAGTCTACAATGATTTCTTCGTCGTCGTCATCACTTTCATCAATTATCGATGGTAAGTTGATATCCTTCAGTGAAATGGCAGGGGTTTTTACACGAGAGGCGTATGACCATGTACGGGCACTACACTCGGTTACATTATGGTTCTTAGATGTACAATTCCGACATGGCTTTGGGCAGTTCTGTACCCCATGGGGATTATCATGTGGAGTAAATCCATTACAGTTCTCACAGAAAATCGCTTTGCATTCTGGGGCTTTGTGAAATTTTTGCGAACATTTCCTACATTCCTGATTTTGCCCCGGAAAGGTAAACATAACAATTTCGCCGCCAAAGTTGATGAAGTTTTGGACATATCTGGTCTTATGGCACCGAAATTTGTAATTACGTATCCCAGTTTTTACGTGCACGAGCTCAGGACATGAAAACTTTGGTTTGATTACATCCAAGCAGACTCCATAATCCTTCAAAGCATATTTTACCATATCGTCGGACATCTCATCCGGGACCCAGTGAGCAGTTATCGTCATAAATACAACTGACGAAGGGACAATACTCCACGTAGCGTCATTAACAATGAGACTCCCTTTACGTAACAGAGCAGCATGACTTGTCGGATTGGACAGCCTAAGGTAAATCATTCGCTTGAAATAGTGCTTCTGGAAAGAAATTAGGCCAGTCTTTAAGTCAATAACCTCAGCCAGTGCATCAACAAAGTCCTTTTGTACAGTGTTCGAAAACTTGCCTGGTTCGTTGGTAGAGACAGCTACAGACAGAGTACGTTCAGGCTTAATCCTGGGTGAATAAAACACCGGATTTGTCATAATTCTGCTATAATATGCCACTCAAAACAATCAAATATACATTCTAGATGTTCAAAATAACTTAGTGTCAGAAGAAAACAAAAGAACAACTCACAAACAACGCAGATGTCAGCAGATTTTCGAGAGCCGATTTGAACACGTCTTTCGTCTTCGCTGTCAAAATGGCGATCAGGATCCAAAAAAAAGTGGAATTCACAAGAAAGAAAACAAAAATTGCATCGGCCGGGAATCCCGCGTGGCAGGCGAGAATTCTACCACTGAACCACCGATGCTTCACACTTCCTTGAAATCTTATGCTAATACGAATGGAGGTCGTCGTGTCAGGGCTAGGTGATGTCCTTCTCTTTCGCTTAACTGTAACGTCTGGTCAGTAGTTCCATCTCATGATGATGGCGGCGCTCGTTGTACGTCCAATGTCAAGTGACCATTCATTGGCTGAGTAATAAAAAAAAAGCACACAAAACTATCTGGAACTTCTTTCCTCCCTATGAAAAACCGGAAGTCAGAAACTGTGACATGTATCCATACGGGCAATCCATTTTCCATGCGCCCTAATGTTAACGTACGTTGGCCCTGTCACTCAGGTGATGCGACGAAAAAAATTGTGGATGGGGATCCACAAAATAGTGGAATTCACAAGAAAGAAAACAAAAATTGCATCGCCCGGAAATCGAACCCGGGTCACCCGCTTGGCAGGCGAGAATTCTACCACTGAACCACTGATGCTTCACACTTCCTTGAAGTCTTATGCTGATGCGAATGGAGGTCGTCGTGTCAGGGCTAGGTGATGTCCTTCTCTTTCGCTTAACTGTAACGTCTGATCAGTAGTTCCATCTCATGATGATGGCGGCGCTCGTTGTACGTCAAATGTCAAGTGACCATTCATTGGCTGAGTAATTAAAAAAAAGCACACAAAAATATCTGGAACTTCTTTCCTCCCTATGAAAAACCGGAAGTCAGAAACTGTGGCATGTATCCATATAGACAATCCATTTTCCATGCGCTCTAATGTTAACGTACGTTGGCTCTGTCACTCAGGTGATGCGACGAAAGAAATTGTGGATGGGGATCCACAAAATAATGGAATTCACAAGAAAGAAAACAAAAATTGCATCGGCCGGGAATCGAACCCGGGTCACCCGCGTGGCAGGCGAGAATTCTACCACTGAACCACCGATGCTTCACACTTCCTTGAAGTCTTATGCTGATGCGAATGGAGCTCGTCGTGTCAGGGCTAGGTGATGTCCTTCTCTTTCGCTTAACTGTAACGTCTGATCAGTAGTTCCATCTCATGATGATGGCGGCGCTCGTTGTACGTCAAATGTCAAGTGACCATTCATTGGCGGAGTAATAAAAAAAAGCACACAAAACTATCTGGAACTCCTTTCCTCCCTATGAAAACCGGAAGTCAGAAACTGTGGCATGTATCCATATAGACAATCCATTTTCCATGCGCTCTAATGTTAACGTACGTTGGCTCTGTCACTCAGGTGATGCGACGAAAGAAATTGTGGATGGGGATCGTGCATGATGTCCTTCTCTTTCGCTTAAAGGAGGGGAAATCTCCAGAAATACATAGGGATTATCGTCGAAAACAACCTTCAAAGTGCTTAAAACATTTCACGTCAATTACCTCCAGTGACCCTCAAGCTAATAAAAACAGACAGAAGTATGTCCTTTCAGTGGCTTGTCTGTGTAGCCATTTTTCCGTTTTAGGATGACGTGATGTTGGTATAGCTATTTTTAGATCAATAATGACGTATTTTTACCGCTCTCTAATGTATAATGGTAGATTTAGGTCCCAAAAAACATGGCGACAAATTTGAAGTGGGAAGACTGTCTCCGAATATATAGGTCAGTATGCAACCCCGCGCCATTGCTTAGCCAGCCATTGGCTAAATTGCATCACATGACTATTCTATAACGCACTTAATTTTTTATTCAACCATAATTGGATAAAACTAATGAAAAAATGGTGGCGGCCTTGTGAACGGCCTATGGAGCTTATTCTATATTGTAACGCCACATTCAAATTTCAATTATTCGCTTACGAGGGGATAAAACATACATCGGCCAGTTGTTTTGGACTAAATGAACTCTACTCTTTCCATCTAAATTAGTCTAAAGCTTAGATTTTCTTTCCCTTTAACTGTAACGTCTGATCAGTAGTTCCATCTCATGATGATGGCGGCGGTCGTTGTACGTCAAATGTCAAGTGACCATTCATTGGCTGAGTAATAAAAAAAAGCACACAAAACTATATCTGGAACTTCTTTCCTCCCTATGAAAAACCGGAAGTCAGAAACTGTGACATGTATCCATACAGGCAATCCATTTTCCACTCGCCCTAATGTTAACGTACGTTGGCTCTGTCACTCAGGTGATGCGACGAAAAAAATTGTGGATGGGTATTCAAAAAAATAGTGGTATTCACAAGAAAGAAAACAAAAATTGCATCGGCCGGGAATCGAACCCGGGTCACCCGCGTGGGAGGCGAGAATTCTACCACTGAACCACCGATGCTTCACACTTACTTGAAGTCTTATGCTGATAAGAATGGAGATCGTCGTGTCAGGGCTAGGTGCATGATGTCCTTCTCTTTCGCTTAACTGTAACGTCTGATCAGTAGTTCCATCTCATGATGATGGCGGCGCTCGTTGTACGTCAAATGTCAAGTGACCATTCATTGGCTGAGTAATAAAAAAAGCACACAAAACTATCTGGAACTTCTTTCCTCCCTATGAAAAACCGGAAGTCAGAAACTGTGACATGTATCCATACAGGCAATCCATTTTCCACTCGCCCTAATGTTAACGTACGTTGGCTCTGTCACTCAGGTGATGCGACGAAAAAAACTGTGGATGGGTATCCAAAAAAATAGTGGTATTCACAAGAAAGAAAACAAAAATTGCATCGGCCGGGAATCGAACCCGGGTCACCCGCGTGGTAGGCGAGAATTCTCTCACTGAACCACCGATGCTTCACACTCCCCTAAAGTCTTATGCTGATACGAATGGAGGTCGTCGTGTCAGGGCTAGGTGATGTCCTTCTCTTTCGCTTAACTGTAACGTCTGATCAATAGTTCCATCTCATGATGATGGCGGCGCTCGTTGTACGTCAAATGTCAAGTGACCATTCATTGGCTGAGTAATAAAAAAAAAGCACACAAAACTATCTGGAACTTCTTTCCTCCCTATGAAAAACCGGAAGTCAGAAACTGTGACATGTATCCATATAAACAATCCATTTTCCATGCGCCCTAATGTTAACGTACGTTGGCTCTGTCACTCAGGTGATGCGACGAAAAAAATTGTGGATGGGGATCCAAAAAATAGTGGAATTCGCAAGAAAGAAAACAAAAATTGCATCGGCCGGGAATCGAACCCGGGTCACCCGCGTGGCAGGCGAGAATTCTACCACTGAACCACCGATGCTTCACACTTCCTTGAAGACTTATGCTGATACGAATGGAGGTCGTCGTGTCAGGGCTAGGTGATGTCCTTCTCTTTCGCTTAACTGTAACGTCTGATCAATAGTTCCATCTCATGATGATGGCGGCGCTCGTTGTACGTCAAATGTCAAGTGACCATTCATTGGCTGAGTAATAAAAAAAAAGCACACAAAACTATCTGGAACTTCTTTCCTCCCTATGAAAAACCGGAAGTCAGAAACTGTGACATGTATCCATATAAACAATCCATTTTCCATGCGCCCTAATGTTAACGTACGTTGGCTCTGTCACTCAGGTGATGCGACGAAAAAAATTGTGGATGGGGATCCAAAAAATAGTGGAATTCGCAAGAAAGAAAACAAAAATTGCATCGGCCGGGAATCGAACCCGGGTCACCCGCGTGGCAGGCGAGAATTCTACCACTGAACCACCGATGCTTCACACTTCCTTGAAGACTTATGCTGATACGAATGGAGGTCGTCGTGTCAGGGCTAGGTGATGTCCTTCTCTTTCGCTTAACTGTAACGTCTGATCAATAGTTCCATCTCATGATGATGGCGGCGCTCGTTGTACGTCAAATGTCAAGTGACCATTCATTGGCTGAGTAATAAAAAAAAAGCACACAAAACTATCTGGAACTTCTTTCCTCCCTATGAAAAACCGGAAGTCAGAAACTGTGACATGTATCCATATAAACAATCCATTTTCCATGCGCCCTAATGTTAACGTACGTTGGCTCTGTCACTCAGGTGATGCGACGAAAAAAATTGTGGATGGGGATCCAAAAAATAGTGGAATTCGCAAGAAAGAAAACAAAAATTGCATCGGCGGGGAATCGAACCCGGGTCACCCGCGTGGCAGGCGAGAATTCTACCACTGAACCACCGATGCTTCACACTTCCTTGAAGACTTATGCTGATACGAATGGAGGTCGTCGTGTCAGGGCTAGGTGATGTCCTTCTCTTTCGCTTAACTGTAACGTCTGATCAATAGTTCCATCTCATGATGATGGCGGCGCTCGTTGTACGTCAAATGTCAAGTGACCATTCATTGGCTGAGTAATAAAAAAAAAGCACACAAAACTATCTGGAACTTCTTTCCTCCCTATGAAAAACCGGAAGTCAGAAACTGTGACATGTATCCATATAAACAATCCATTTTCCATGCGCCCTAATGTTAACGTACGTTGGCTCTGTCACTCAGGTGATGCGACGAAAAAAATTGTGGATGGGGATCCAAAAAATAGTGGAATTCGCAAGAAAGAAAACAAAAATTGCATCGGCCGGGAATCGAACCCGGGTCACCCGCGTGGCAGGCGAGAATTCTACCACTGAACCACCGATGCTTCACACTTCCTTGAAGACTTATGCTGATACGAATGGAGGTCGTCGTGTCAGGGCTAGGTGATGTCCTTCTCTTTCGCTTAACTGTAACGTCTGATCAATAGTTCCATCTCATGATGATGGCGGCGCTCGTTGTACGTCAAATGTCAAGTGACCATTCATTGGCTGAGTAATAAAAAAAAAGCACACAAAACTATCTGGAACTTCTTTCCTCCCTATGAAAAACCGGAAGTCAGAAACTGTGACATGTATCCATATAAACAATCCATTTTCCATGCGCCCTAATGTTAACGTACGTTGGCTCTGTCACTCAGGTGATGCGACGAAAAAAATTGTGGATGGGGATCCAAAAAATAGTGGAATTCGCAAGAAAGAAAACAAAAATTGCATCGGCCGGGAATCGAACCCGGGTCACCCGCGTGGCAGGCGAGAATTCTACCACTGAACCACCGATGCTTCACACTTCCTTGAAGACTTATGCTGATACGAATGGAGGTCGTCGTGTCAGGGCTAGGTGATGTCCTTCTCTTTCGCTTAACTGTAACGTCTGATCAATAGTTCCATCTCATGATGATGGCGGCGCTCGTTGTACGTCAAATGTCAAGTGACCATTCATTGGCTGAGTAATAAAAAAAAAGCACACAAAACTATCTGGAACTTCTTTCCTCCCTATGAAAAACCGGAAGTCAGAAACTGTGACATGTATCCATATAAACAATCCATTTTCCATGCGCCCTAATGTTAACGTACGTTGGCTCTGTCACTCAGGTGATGCGACGAAAAAAATTGTGGATGGGGATCCAAAAAATAGTGGAATTCGCAAGAAAGAAAACAAAAATTGCATCGGCCGGGAATCGAACCCGGGTCACCCGCGTGGCAGGCGAGAATTCTACCACTGAACCACCGATGCTTCACACTTCCTTGAAGACTTATGCTGATACGAATGGAGGTCGTCGTGTCAGGGCTAGGTGATGTCCTTCTCTTTCGCTTAACTGTAACGTCTGATCAATAGTTCCATCTCATGATGATGGCGGCGCTCGTTGTACGTCAAATGTCAAGTGACCATTCATTGGCTGAGTAATAAAAAAAAAGCACACAAAACTATCTGGAACTTCTTTCCTCCCTATGAAAAACCGGAAGTCAGAAACTGTGACATGTATCCATATAAACAATCCATTTTCCATGCGCCCTAATGTTAACGTACGTTGGCTCTGTCACTCAGGTGATGCGACGAAAAAAATTGTGGATGGGGATCCAAAAAATAGTGGAATTCGCAAGAAAGAAAACAAAAATTGCATCGGCCGGGAATCGAACCCGGGTCACCCGCGTGGCAGGCGAGAATTCTACCACTGAACCACCGATGCTTCACACTTCCTTGAAGACTTATGCTGATACGAATGGAGGTCGTCGTGTCAGGGCTAGGTGATGTCCTTCTCTTTCGCTTAACTGTAACGTCTGATCAATAGTTCCATCTCATGATGATGGCGGCGCTCGTTGTACGTCAAATGTCAAGTGACCATTCATTGGCTGAGTAATAAAAAAAAAGCACACAAAACTATCTGGAACTTCTTTCCTCCCTATGAAAAACCGGAAGTCAGAAACTGTGACATGTATCCATATAAACAATCCATTTTCCATGCGCCCTAATGTTAACGTACGTTGGCTCTGTCACTCAGGTGATGCGACGAAAAAAATTGTGGATGGGGATCCAAAAAATAGTGGAATTCGCAAGAAAGAAAACAAAAATTGCATCGGCCGGGAATCGAACCCGGGTCACCCGCGTGGCAGGCGAGAATTCTACCACTGAACCACCGATGCTTCACACTTCCTTGAAGACTTATGCTGATACGAATGGAGGTCGTCGTGTCAGGGCTAGGTGATGTCCTTCTCTTTCGCTTAACTGTAACGTCTGATCAATAGTTCCATCTCATGATGATGGCGGCGCTCGTTGTACGTCAAATGTCAAGTGACCATTCATTGGCTGAGTAATAAAAAAAAAGCACACAAAACTATCTGGAACTTCTTTCCTCCCTATGAAAAACCGGAAGTCAGAAACTGTGACATGTATCCATATAAACAATCCATTTTCCATGCGCCCTAATGTTAACGTACGTTGGCTCTGTCACTCAGGTGATGCGACGAAAAAAATTGTGGATGGGGATCCAAAAAATAGTGGAATTCGCAAGAAAGAAAACAAAAATTGCATCGGCCGGGAATCGAACCCGGGTCACCCGCGTGGCAGGCGAGAATTCTACCACTGAACCACCGATGCTTCACACTTCCTTGAAGACTTATGCTGATACGAATGGAGGTCGTCGTGTCAGGGCTAGGTGATGTCCTTCTCTTTCGCTTAACTGTAACGTCTGATCAATAGTTCCATCTCATGATGATGGCGGCGCTCGTTGTACGTCAAATGTCAAGTGACCATTCATTGGCTGAGTAATAAAAAAAAAGCACACAAAACTATCTGGAACTTCTTTCCTCCCTATGAAAAACCGGAAGTCAGAAACTGTGACATGTATCCATATAAACAATCCATTTTCCATGCGCCCTAATGTTAACGTACGTTGGCTCTGTCACTCAGGTGATGCGACGAAAAAAATTGTGGATGGGGATCCAAAAAATAGTGGAATTCGCAAGAAAGAAAACAAAAATTGCATCGGCCGGGAATCGAACCCGGGTCACCCGCGTGGCAGGCGAGAATTCTACCACTGAACCACCGATGCTTCACACTTCCTTGAAGACTTATGCTGATACGAATGGAGGTCGTCGTGTCAGGGCTAGGTGATGTCCTTCTCTTTCGCTTAACTGTAACGTCTGATCAATAGTTCCATCTCATGATGATGGCGGCGCTCGTTGTACGTCAAATGTCAAGTGACCATTCATTGGCTGAGTAATAAAAAAAAAGCACACAAAACTATCTGGAACTTCTTTCCTCCCTATGAAAAACCGGAAGTCAGAAACTGTGACATGTATCCATATAAACAATCCATTTTCCATGCGCCCTAATGTTAACGTACGTTGGCTCTGTCACTCAGGTGATGCGACGAAAAAAATTGTGGATGGGGATCCAAAAAATAGTGGAATTCGCAAGAAAGAAAACAAAAATTGCATCGGCCGGGAATCGAACCCGGGTCACCCGCGTGGCAGGCGAGAATTCTACCACTGAACCACCGATGCTTCACACTTCCTTGAAGACTTATGCTGATACGAATGGAGGTCGTCGTGTCAGGGCTAGGTGATGTCCTTCTCTTTCGCTTAACTGTAACGTCTGATCAATAGTTCCATCTCATGATGATGGCGGCGCTCGTTGTACGTCAAATGTCAAGTGACCATTCATTGGCTGAGTAATAAAAAAAAAGCACACAAAACTATCTGGAACTTCTTTCCTCCCTATGAAAAACCGGAAGTCAGAAACTGTGACATGTATCCATATAAACAATCCATTTTCCATGCGCCCTAATGTTAACGTACGTTGGCTCTGTCACTCAGGTGATGCGACGAAAAAAATTGTGGATGGGGATCCAAAAAATAGTGGAATTCGCAAGAAAGAAAACAAAAATTGCATCGGCCGGGAATCGAACCCGGGTCACCCGCGTGGCAGGCGAGAATTCTACCACTGAACCACCGATGCTTCACACTTCCTTAAAGACTTATGCTGATACGAATGGAGGTCGTCGTGTCAGGGCTAGGTGATGTCCTTCTCTTTCGCTTAACTGTAACGTCTGATCAATAGTTCCATCTCATGATGATGGCGGCGCTCGTTGTACGTCAAATGTCAAGTGACCATTCATTGGCTGAGTAATAAAAAAAAAGCACACAAAACTATCTGGAACTTCTTTCCTCCCTATGAAAAACCGGAAGTCAGAAACTGTGACATGTATCCATATAAACAATCCATTTTCCATGCGCCCTAATGTTAACGTACGTTGGCTCTGTCACTCAGGTGATGCGACGAAAAAAATTGTGGATGGGGATCCAAAAAATAGTGGAATTCGCAAGAAAGAAAACAAAAATTGCATCGGCCGGGAATCGAACCCGGGTCACCCGCGTGGCAGGCGAGAATTCTACCACTGAACCACCGATGCTTCACACTTCCTTGAAGACTTATGCTGATACGAATGGAGGTCGTCGTGTCAGGGCTAGGTGATGTCCTTCTCTTTCGCTTAACTGTAACGTCTGATCAATAGTTCCATCTCATGATGATGGCGGCGCTCGTTGTACGTCAAATGTCAAGTGACCATTCATTGGCTGAGTAATAAAAAAAAAGCACACAAAACTATCTGGAACTTCTTTCCTCCCTATGAAAAACCGGAAGTCAGAAACTGTGACATGTATCCATATAAACAATCCATTTTCCATGCGCCCTAATGTTAACGTACGTTGGCTCTGTCACTCAGGTGATGCGACGAAAAAAATTGTGGATGGGGATCCAAAAAATAGTGGAATTCGCAAGAAAGAAAACAAAAATTGCATCGGCCGGGAATCGAACCCGGGTCACCCGCGTGGCAGGCGAGAATTCTACCACTGAACCACCGATGCTTCACACTTCCTTGAAGACTTATGCTGATACGAATGGAGGTCGTCGTGTCAGGGCTAGGTGATGTCCTTCTCTTTCGCTTAACTGTAACGTCTGATCAATAGTTCCATCTCATGATGATGGCGGCGCTCGTTGTACGTCAAATGTCAAGTGACCATTCATTGGCTGAGTAATAAAAAAAAAGCACACAAAACTATCTGGAACTTCTTTCCTCCCTATGAAAAACCGGAAGTCAGAAACTGTGACATGTATCCATATAAACAATCCATTTTCCATGCGCCCTAATGTTAACGTACGTTGGCTCTGTCACTCAGGTGATGCGACGAAAAAAATTGTGGATGGGGATCCAAAAAATAGTGGAATTCGCAAGAAAGAAAACAAAAATTGCATCGGCCGGGAATCGAACCCGGGTCACCCGCGTGGCAGGCGAGAATTCTACCACTGAACCACCGATGCTTCACACTTCCTTGAAGACTTATGCTGATACGAATGGAGGTCGTCGTGTCAGGGCTAGGTGATGTCCTTCTCTTTCGCTTAACTGTAACGTCTGATCAATAGTTCCATCTCATGATGATGGCGGCGCTCGTTGTACGTCAAATGTCAAGTGACCATTCATTGGCTGAGTAATAAAAAAAAAGCACACAAAACTATCTGGAACTTCTTTCCTCCCTATGAAAAACCGGAAGTCAGAAACTGTGACATGTATCCATATAAACAATCCATTTTCCATGCGCCCTAATGTTAACGTACGTTGGCTCTGTCACTCAGGTGATGCGACGAAAAAAATTGTGGATGGGGATCCAAAAAATAGTGGAATTCGCAAGAAAGAAAACAAAAATTGCATCGGCCGGGAATCGAACCCGGGTCACCCGCGTGGCAGGCGAGAATTCTACCACTGAACCACCGATGCTTCACACTTCCTTGAAGACTTATGCTGATACGAATGGAGGTCGTCGTGTCAGGGCTAGGTGATGTCCTTCTCTTTCGCTTAACTGTAACGTCTGATCAATAGTTCCATCTCATGATGATGGCGGCGCTCGTTGTACGTCAAATGTCAAGTGACCATTCATTGGCTGAGTAATAAAAAAAAAGCACACAAAACTATCTGGAACTTCTTTCCTCCCTATGAAAAACCGGAAGTCAGAAACTGTGACATGTATCCATATAAACAATCCATTTTCCATGCGCCCTAATGTTAACGTACGTTGGCTCTGTCACTCAGGTGATGCGACGAAAAAAATTGTGGATGGGGATCCAAAAAATAGTGGAATTCGCAAGAAAGAAAACAAAAATTGCATCGGCCGGGAATCGAACCCGGGTCACCCGCGTGGCAGGCGAGAATTCTACCACTGAACCACCGATGCTTCACACTTCCTTGAAGACTTATGCTGATACGAATGGAGGTCGTCGTGTCAGGGCTAGGTGATGTCCTTCTCTTTCGCTTAACTGTAACGTCTGATCAATAGTTCCATCTCATGATGATGGCGGCGCTCGTTGTACGTCAAATGTCAAGTGACCATTCATTGGCTGAGTAATAAAAAAAAAGCACACAAAACTATCTGGAACTTCTTTCCTCCCTATGAAAAACCGGAAGTCAGAAACTGTGACATGTATCCATATAAACAATCCATTTTCCATGCGCCCTAATGTTAACGTACGTTGGCTCTGTCACTCAGGTGATGCGACGAAAAAAATTGTGGATGGGGATCCAAAAAATAGTGGAATTCGCAAGAAAGAAAACAAAAATTGCATCGGCCGGGAATCGAACCCGGGTCACCCGCGTGGCAGGCGAGAATTCTACCACTGAACCACCGATGCTTCACACTTCCTTGAAGACTTATGCTGATACGAATGGAGGTCGTCGTGTCAGGGCTAGGTGATGTCCTTCTCTTTCGCTTAACTGTAACGTCTGATCAATAGTTCCATCTCATGATGATGGCGGCGCTCGTTGTACGTCAAATGTCAAGTGACCATTCATTGGCTGAGTAATAAAAAAAAAGCACACAAAACTATCTGGAACTTCTTTCCTCCCTATGAAAAACCGGAAGTCAGAAACTGTGACATGTATCCATATAAACAATCCATTTTCCATGCGCCCTAATGTTAACGTACGTTGGCTCTGTCACTCAGGTGATGCGACGAAAAAAATTGTGGATGGGGATCCAAAAAATAGTGGAATTCGCAAGAAAGAAAACAAAAATTGCATCGGCCGGGAATCGAACCCGGGTCACCCGCGTGGCAGGCGAGAATTCTACCACTGAACCACCGATGCTTCACACTTCCTTGAAGACTTATGCTGATACGAATGGAGGTCGTCGTGTCAGGGCTAGGTGATGTCCTTCTCTTTCGCTTAACTGTAACGTCTGATCAATAGTTCCATCTCATGATGATGGCGGCGCTCGTTGTACGTCAAATGTCAAGTGACCATTCATTGGCTGAGTAATAAAAAAAAAGCACACAAAACTATCTGGAACTTCTTTCCTCCCTATGAAAAACCGGAAGTCAGAAACTGTGACATGTATCCATATAAACAATCCATTTTCCATGCGCCCTAATGTTAACGTACGTTGGCTCTGTCACTCAGGTGATGCGACGAAAAAAATTGTGGATGGGGATCCAAAAAATAGTGGAATTCGCAAGAAAGAAAACAAAAATTGCATCGGCCGGGAATCGAACCCGGGTCACCCGCGTGGCAGGCGAGAATTCTACCACTGAACCACCGATGCTTCACACTTCCTTGAAGACTTATGCTGATACGAATGGAGGTCGTCGTGTCAGGGCTAGGTGATGTCCTTCTCTTTCGCTTAACTGTAACGTCTGATCAATAGTTCCATCTCATGATGATGGCGGCGCTCGTTGTACGTCAAATGTCAAGTGACCATTCATTGGCTGAGTAATAAAAAAAAAGCACACAAAACTATCTGGAACTTCTTTCCTCCCTATGAAAAACCGGAAGTCAGAAACTGTGACATGTATCCATATAAACAATCCATTTTCCATGCGCCCTAATGTTAACGTACGTTGGCTCTGTCACTCAGGTGATGCGACGAAAAAAATTGTGGATGGGGATCCAAAAAATAGTGGAATTCGCAAGAAAGAAAACAAAAATTGCATCGGCCGGGAATCGAACCCGGGTCACCCGCGTGGCAGGCGAGAATTCTACCACTGAACCACCGATGCTTCACACTTCCTTGAAGACTTATGCTGATACGAATGGAGGTCGTCGTGTCAGGGCTAGGTGATGTCCTTCTCTTTCGCTTAACTGTAACGTCTGATCAATAGTTCCATCTCATGATGATGGCGGCGCTCGTTGTACGTCAAATGTCAAGTGACCATTCATTGGCTGAGTAATAAAAAAAAAGCACACAAAACTATCTGGAACTTCTTTCCTCCCTATGAAAAACCGGAAGTCAGAAACTGTGACATGTATCCATATAAACAATCCATTTTCCATGCGCCCTAATGTTAACGTACGTTGGCTCTGTCACTCAGGTGATGCGACGAAAAAAATTGTGGATGGGGATCCAAAAAATAGTGGAATTCGCAAGAAAGAAAACAAAAATTGCATCGGCCGGGAATCGAACCCGGGTCACCCGCGTGGCAGGCGAGAATTCTACCACTGAACCACCGATGCTTCACACTTCCTTGAAGACTTATGCTGATACGAATGGAGGTCGTCGTGTCAGGGCTAGGTGATGTCCTTCTCTTTCGCTTAACTGTAACGTCTGATCAATAGTTCCATCTCATGATGATGGCGGCGCTCGTTGTACGTCAAATGTCAAGTGACCATTCATTGGCTGAGTAATAAAAAAAAAGCACACAAAACTATCTGGAACTTCTTTCCTCCCTATGAAAAACCGGAAGTCAGAAACTGTGACATGTATCCATATAAACAATCCATTTTCCATGCGCCCTAATGTTAACGTACGTTGGCTCTGTCACTCAGGTGATGCGACGAAAAAAATTGTGGATGGGGATCCAAAAAATAGTGGAATTCGCAAGAAAGAAAACAAAAATTGCATCGGCCGGGAATCGAACCCGGGTCACCCGCGTGGCAGGCGAGAATTCTACCACTGAACCACCGATGCTTCACACTTCCTTGAAGACTTATGCTGATACGAATGGAGGTCGTCGTGTCAGGGCTAGGTGATGTCCTTCTCTTTCGCTTAACTGTAACGTCTGATCAATAGTTCCATCTCATGATGATGGCGGCGCTCGTTGTACGTCAAATGTCAAGTGACCATTCATTGGCTGAGTAATAAAAAAAAAGCACACAAAACTATCTGGAACTTCTTTCCTCCCTATGAAAAACCGGAAGTCAGAAACTGTGACATGTATCCATATAAACAATCCATTTTCCATGCGCCCTAATGTTAACGTACGTTGGCTCTGTCACTCAGGTGATGCGACGAAAAAAATTGTGGATGGGGATCCAAAAAATAGTGGAATTCGCAAGAAAGAAAACAAAAATTGCATCGGCCGGGAATCGAACCCGGGTCACCCGCGTGGCAGGCGAAAATTCTACCACTGAACCACCGATGCTTCACACTTCCTTGAAGACTTATGCTGATACGAATGGAGGTCGTCGTGTCAGGGCTAGGTGATGTCCTTCTCTTTCGCTTAACTGTAACGTCTGATCAATAGTTCCATCTCATGATGATGGCGGCGCTCGTTGTACGTCAAATGTCAAGTGACCATTCATTGGCTGAGTAATAAAAAAAAAGCACACAAAACTATCTGGAACTTCTTTCCTCCCTATGAAAAACCGGAAGTCAGAAACTGTGACATGTATCCATATAAACAATCCATTTTCCATGCGCCCTAATGTTAACGTACGTTGGCTCTGTCACTCAGGTGATGCGACGAAAAAAATTGTGGATGGGGATCCAAAAAATAGTGGAATTCGCAAGAAAGAAAACAAAAATTGCATCGGCCGGGAATCGAACCCGGGTCACCCGAGTGGCAGGCGAGAATTCTACCACTGAACCACCGATGCTTCACACTTCCTTGAAGACTTATGCTGATACGAATGGAGGTCGTCGTGTCAGGGCTAGGTGATGTCCTTCTCTTTCGCTTAACTGTAACGTCTGATCAATAGTTCCATCTCATGATGATGGCGGCGCTCGTTGTACGTCAAATGTCAAGTGACCATTCATTGGCTGAGTAATAAAAAAAAAGCACACAAAACTATCTGGAACTTCTTTCCTCCCTATGAAAAACCGGAAGTCAGAAACTGTGACATGTATCCATATAAACAATCCATTTTCCATGCGCCCTAATGTTAACGTACGTTGGCTCTGTCACTCAGGTGATGCGACGAAAAAAATTGTGGATGGGGATCCAAAAAATAGTGGAATTCGCAAGAAAGAAAACAAAAATTGCATCGGCCGGGAATCGAACCCGGGTCACCCGCGTGGCAGGCGAGAATTCTACCACTGAACCACCGATGCTTCACACTTCCTTGAAGACATGCTGATACGAATGGAGGTCGTCGTGTCAGGGCTAGGTGATGTCCTTCTCTTTCGCTTAACTGTAACGTCTGATCAATAGTTCCATCTCATGATGATGGCGGCGCTCGTTGTACGTCAAATGTCAAGTGACCATTCATTGGCTGAGTAATAAAAAAAAAGCACACAAAACTATCTGGAACTTCTTTCCTCCCTATGAAAAACCGGAAGTCAGAAACTGTGACATGTATCCATATAAACAATCCATTTTCCATGCGCCCTAATGTTAACGTACGTTGGCTCTGTCACTCAGGTGATGCGACGAAAAAAATTGTGGATGGGGATCCAAAAAATAGTGGAATTCGCAAGAAAGAAAACAAAAATTGCATCGGCCGGGAATCGAACCCGGGTCACCCGCGTGGCAGGCGAGAATTCTACCACTGAACCACCGATGCTTCACACTTCCTTGAAGACTTATGCTGATACGAATGGAGGTCGTCGTGTCAGGGCTAGGTGATGTCCTTCTCTTTCGCTTAACTGTAACGTCTGATCAATAGTTCCATCTCATGATGATGGCGGCGCTCGTTGTACGTCAAATGTCAAGTGACCATTCATTGGCTGAGTAATAAAAAAAAAGCACACAAAACTATCTGGAACTTCTTTCCTCCCTATGAAAAACCGGAAGTCAGAAACTGTGACATGTATCCATATAAACAATCCATTTTCCATGCGCCCTAATGTTAACGTACGTTGGCTCTGTCACTCAGGTGATGCGACGAAAAAAATTGTGGATGGGGATCCAAAAAATAGTGGAATTCGCAAGAAAGAAAACAAAAATTGCATCGGCCGGGAATCGAACCCGGGTCACCCGCGTGGCAGGCGAGAATTCTACCACTGAACCACCGATGCTTCACACTTCCTTGAAGACTTATGCTGATACGAATGGAGGTCGTCGTGTCAGGGCTAGGTGATGTCCTTCTCTTTCGCTTAACTGTAACGTCTGATCAATAGTTCCATCTCATGATGATGGCGGCGCTCGTTGTACGTCAAATGTCAAGTGACCATTCATTGGCTGAGTAATAAAAAAAAAGCACACAAAACTATCTGGAACTTCTTTCCTCCCTATGAAAAACCGGAAGTCAGAAACTGTGACATGTATCCATATAAACAATCCATTTTCCATGCGCCCTAATGTTAACGTACGTTGGCTCTGTCACTCAGGTGATGCGACGAAAAAAATTGTGGATGGGGATCCAAAAAATAGTGGAATTCGCAAGAAAGAAAACAAAAATTGCATCGGCCGGGAATCGAACCCGGGTCACCCGCGTGGCAGGCGAGAATTCTACCACTGAACCACCGATGCTTCACACTTCCTTGAAGACTTATGCTGATACGAATGGAGGTCGTCGTGTCAGGGCTAGGTGATGTCCTTCTCTTTCGCTTAACTGTAACGTCTGATCAATAGTTCCATCTCATGATGATGGCGGCGCTCGTTGTACGTCAAATGTCAAGTGACCATTCATTGGCTGAGTAATAAAAAAAAAGCACACAAAACTATCTGGAACTTCTTTCCTCCCTATGAAAAACCGGAAGTCAGAAACTGTGACATGTATCCATATAAACAATCCATTTTCCATGCGCCCTAATGTTAACGTACGTTGGCTCTGTCACTCAGGTGATGCGACGAAAAAAATTGTGGATGGGGATCCAAAAAATAGTGGAATTCGCAAGAAAGAAAACAAAAATTGCATCGGCCGGGAATCGAACCCGGGTCACCCGCGTGGCAGGCGAGAATTCTACCACTGAACCACCGATGCTTCACACTTCCTTGAAGACTTATGCTGATACGAATGGAGGTCGTCGTGTCAGGGCTAGGTGATGTCCTTCTCTTTCGCTTAACTGTAACGTCTGATCAATAGTTCCATCTCATGATGATGGCGGCGCTCGTTGTACGTCAAATGTCAAGTGACCATTCATTGGCTGAGTAATAAAAAAAAAGCACACAAAACTATCTGGAACTTCTTTCCTCCCTATGAAAAACCGGAAGTCAGAAACTGTGACATGTATCCATATAAACAATCCATTTTCCATGCGCCCTAATGTTAACGTACGTTGGCTCTGTCACTCAGGTGATGCGACGAAAAAAATTGTGGATGGGGATCCAAAAAATAGTGGAATTCGCAAGAAAGAAAACAAAAATTGCATCGGCCGGGAATCGAACCCGGGTCACCCGCGTGGCAGGCGAGAATTCTACCACTGAACCACCGATGCTTCACACTTCCTTGAAGACTTATGCTGATACGAATGGAGGTCGTCGTGTCAGGGCTAGGTGATGTCCTTCTCTTTCGCTTAACTGTAACGTCTGATCAATAGTTCCATCTCATGATGATGGCGGCGCTCGTTGTACGTCAAATGTCAAGTGACCATTCATTGGCTGAGTAATAAAAAAAAAGCACACAAAACTATCTGGAACTTCTTTCCTCCCTATGAAAAACCGGAAGTCAGAAACTGTGACATGTATCCATATAAACAATCCATTTTCCATGCGCCCTAATGTTAACGTACGTTGGCTCTGTCACTCAGGTGATGCGACGAAAAAAATTGTGGATGGGGATCCAAAAAATAGTGGAATTCGCAAGAAAGAAAACAAAAATTGCATCGGCCGGGAATCGAACCCGGGTCACCCGCGTGGCAGGCGAGAATTCTACCACTGAACCACCGATGCTTCACACTTCCTTGAAGACTTATGCTGATACGAATGGAGGTCGTCGTGTCAGGGCTAGGTGATGTCCTTCTCTTTCGCTTAACTGTAACGTCTGATCAATAGTTCCATCTCATGATGATGGCGGCGCTCGTTGTACGTCAAATGTCAAGTGACCATTCATTGGCTGAGTAATAAAAAAAAAGCACACAAAACTATCTGGAACTTCTTTCCTCCCTATGAAAAACCGGAAGTCAGAAACTGTGACATGTATCCATATAAACAATCCATTTTCCATGCGCCCTAATGTTAACGTACGTTGGCTCTGTCACTCAGGTGATGCGACGAAAAAAATTGTGGATGGGGATCCAAAAAATAGTGGAATTCGCAAGAAAGAAAACAAAAATTGCATCGGCCGGGAATCGAACCCGGGTCAGCCGCGTGGCAGGCGAGAATTCTACCACTGAACCACCGATGCTTCACACTTCCTTGAAGACTTATGCTGATACGAATGGAGGTCGTCGTGTCAGGGCTAGGTGATGTCCTTCTCTTTCGCTTAACTGTAACGTCTGATCAATAGTTCCATCTCATGATGATGGCGGCGCTCGTTGTACGTCAAATGTCAAGTGACCATTCATTGGCTGAGTAATAAAAAAAAAGCACACAAAACTATCTGGAACTTCTTTCCTCCCTATGAAAAACCGGAAGTCAGAAACTGTGACATGTATCCATATAAACAATCCATTTTCCATGCGCCCTAATGTTAACGTACGTTGGCTCTGTCACTCAGGTGATGCGACGAAAAAAATTGTGGATGGGGATCCAAAAAATAGTGGAATTCGCAAGAAAGAAAACAAAAATTGCATCGGCCGGGAATCGAACCCGGGTCACCCGCGTGGCAGGCGAGAATTCTACCACTGAACCACCGATGCTTCACACTTCCTTGAAGACTTATGCTGATACGAATGGAGGTCGTCGTGTCAGGGCTAGGTGATGTCCTTCTCTTTCGCTTAACTGTAACGTCTGATCAATAGTTCCATCTCATGATGATGGCGGCGCTCGTTGTACGTCAAATGTCAAGTGACCATTCATTGGCTGAGTAATAAAAAAAAGCACACAAAACTATCTGGAACTTCTTTCCTCCCTATGAAAAACCGGAAGTCAGAAACTGTGACATGTATCCATATAAACAATCCATTTTCCATGCGCCCTAATGTTAACGTACGTTGGCTCTGTCACTCAGGTGATGCGACGAAAAAAATTGTGGATGGGGATCCAAAAAATAGTGGAATTCGCAAGAAAGAAAACAAAAATTGCATCGGCCGGGAATCGAACCCGGGTCACCCGCGTGGCAGGCGAGAATTCTACCACTGAACCACCGATGCTTCACACTTCCTTGAAGACTTATGCTGATACGAATGGAGGTCGTCGTGTCAGGGCTAGGTGATGTCCTTCTCTTTCGCTTAACTGTAACGTCTGATCAATAGTTCCATCTCATGATGATGGCGGCGCTCGTTGTACGTCAAATGTCAAGTGACCATTCATTGGCTGAGTAATAAAAAAAAAGCACACAAAACTATCTGGAACTTCTTTCCTCCCTATGAAAAACCGGAAGTCAGAAACTGTGACATGTATCCATATAAACAATCCATTTTCCATGCGCCCTAATGTTAACGTACGTTGGCTCTGTCACTCAGGTGATGCGACGAAAAAAATTGTGGATGGGGATCCAAAAAATAGTGGAATTCGCAAGAAAGAAAACAAAAATTGCATCGGCCGGGAATCGAACCCGGGTCACCCGCGTGGCAGGCGAGAATTCTACCACTGAACCACCGATGCTTCACACTTCCTTGAAGACTTATGCTGATACGAATGGAGGTCGTCGTGTCAGGGCTAGGTGATGTCCTTCTCTTTCGCTTAACTGTAACGTCTGATCAATAGTTCCATCTCATGATGATGGCGGCGCTCGTTGTACGTCAAATGTCAAGTGACCATTCATTGGCTGAGTAATAAAAAAAAAGCACACAAAACTATCTGGAACTTCTTTCCTCCCTATGAAAAACCGGAAGTCAGAAACTGTGACATGTATCCATATAAACAATCCATTTTCCATGCGCCCTAATGTTAACGTACGTTGGCTCTGTCACTCAGGTGATGCGACGAAAAAAATTGTGGATGGGGATCCAAAAAATAGTGGAATTCGCAAGAAAGAAAACAAAAATTGCATCGGCCGGGAATCGAACCCGGGTCACCCGCGTGGCAGGCGAGAATTCTACCACTGAACCACCGATGCTTCACACTTCCTTGAAGACTTATGCTGATACGAATGGAGGTCGTCGTGTCAGGGCTAGGTGATGTCCTTCTCTTTCGCTTAACTGTAACGTCTGATCAATAGTTCCATCTCATGATGATGGCGGCGCTCGTTGTACGTCAAATGTCAAGTGACCATTCATTGGCTGAGTAATAAAAAAAAAGCACACAAAACTATCTGGAACTTCTTTCCTCCCTATGAAAAACCGGAAGTCAGAAACTGTGACATGTATCCATATAAACAATCCATTTTCCATGCGCCCTAATGTTAACGTACGTTGGCTCTGTCACTCAGGTGATGCGACGAAAAAAATTGTGGATGGGGATCCAAAAAATAGTGGAATTCGCAAGAAAGAAAACAAAAATTGCATCGGCCGGGAATCGAACCCGGGTCACCCGCGTGGCAGGCGAGAATTCTACCACTGAACCACCGATGCTTCACACTTCCTTGAAGACTTATGCTGATACGAATGGAGGTCGTCGTGTCAGGGCTAGGTGATGTCCTTCTCTTTCGCTTAACTGTAACGTCTGATCAATAGTTCCATCTCATGATGATGGCGGCGCTCGTTGTACGTCAAATGTCAAGTGACCATTCATTGGCTGAGTAATAAAAAAAAAGCACACAAAACTATCTGGAACTTCTTTCCTCCCTATGAAAAACCGGAAGTCAGAAACTGTGACATGTATCCATATAAACAATCCATTTTCCATGCGCCCTAATGTTAACGTACGTTGGCTCTGTCACTCAGGTGATGCGACGAAAAAAATTGTGGATGGGGATCCAAAAAATAGTGGAATTCGCAAGAAAGAAAACAAAAATTGCATCGGCCGGGAATCGAACCCGGGTCACCCGCGTGGCAGGCGAGAATTCTACCACTGAACCACCGATGCTTCACACTTCCTTGAAGACTTATGCTGATACGAATGGAGGTCGTCGTGTCAGGGCTAGGTGATGTCCTTCTCTTTCGCTTAACTGTAACGTCTGATCAATAGTTCCATCTCATGATGATGGCGGCGCTCGTTGTACGTCAAATGTCAAGTGACCATTCATTGGCTGAGTAATAAAAAAAAAGCACACAAAACTATCTGGAACTTCTTTCCTCCCTATGAAAAACCGGAAGTCAGAAACTGTGACATGTATCCATATAAACAATCCATTTTCCATGCGCCCTAATGTTAACGTACGTTGGCTCTGTCACTCAGGTGATGCGACGA